>CM052213.1:0-1305862 GCA_028454225.1 Lasioglossum leucozonium
TAACGCGCGAGATTCAAACCGCAACAAAGTCGAATGTAAGATCAAAAAGAAATAAATTAGATTTCTATTGTACAATAAAATACAAATAACAAATTAAATCGATCATCGTGACATGAAAGGTAATTATCGCGAGAAGGCAACGACACGATTTGGGAAAAAATGTAAACAGATGAAATATGCATAATTTACTTAAACAGAAAATTAATTTTAAAAATAATGAAAATGCAAATATTAATATTGATACCTATCGAGAGGATAAGAGAAGAAAACGGTGCTCACCACGTAACCGTGACCGTGTTGCGTCGTACGCTTGCACCTTTCCGCGTCTCGATAACAAACGACGCAGTTGACACGATTAGAGAGATACTCGGAGGCGACGAAACGTACGTCCGTTTGACTTTGACTTTCGTGTATGTTATGAAACCGCGCTCGGATCCTTGCGACCGATTACCCCACTTACAAACTTTATTCAATGGTTTAGTTGACGGTATGTATAGTACGTTTTCGACCATACTAATCCCTATTGGGGATGTACAAGCAATGGATCGATTTATAAATATATTTAATATAACATGGAATACAAACGATGTTCACTCTTTGACGTATCAATAACGACTGGCAAATCTTTTAAACAAAATACATTCTTCTTTTATCCATTGCACACTCATTCATCCACACTCATTTCATAATTCACTTTATACATTTTGTCTCTCACTCATTATGTTTCTTTCTCATTCTCACACAGGGGAGGGGGATGGAGGGTAATCGGTCGCAAGGATTTTTAATACGAATGGATTGTAGAGATTATCCCGATGAGAATGAGTCGAAACACGACATCATTTCGACTATCTTTAATAAAATTATGATTTTTATCGTATCATTACGTATCAATAAAAATTGTTCGATTACACTCGAGTTTGGACTTATTTTCATCAGGAAAAGCACCTTTTACTTTTACTTTTACTTTTACTTTTACTAAAACTGCTGCGACCCAAACATAGAGATTAGTTCTCTGCTCGCCGCGAGATGGGATAGCTGCCAGCGACAGGAAAACGCGAACGCGCTCGCCTTACCGACCACTCGGAAATATATGTATAGTATAGGACAGCTGCCAGCAATATTCCCCCACTTTTTTGACCTTACTTAGACCGTTCGCTTTTTTCCTGTCGCGAATTCCGTGACGCGAATTAGGCTTACACCCTGCCAAAAGAAATTTCACTTCAAAAGAAACATATATGATTAGATCATTTTTTTTATTTGGGACAAGATGTACAGAATTTTTTTTTTTTTTTATTGTAATTTTGTTTTGGAAATGTTTATATAAATGTAACCTTTTATGGGTATATGTACATATAAACATAGTAAATAATAATCTTGCGCTCAGCGAAATCGCAAAATGTTTCTTTTGTTTATACATGTATTTGAATTCACAAATGACGATCGGTTGTTGATGTCATTTTTTTCTTTTTCTTGTTCGAAAGGTTCAAATGTTAGGAGACGCAAGTGTAAAAAATAAAAAAAAAAAAAAGACAATGTTGAGGAATATGTTTTACAATTTGATATCGTTCGATAAATGTGTCATTTCTAGGGCATTGCACCATATCATTGAATAATATATAAATGAATAACTTGAAATTAATCTAATCAAACGATTACTGCATGTCACTGTCATCACAAAATATTTACGTACCTACATACCGTTTATCGTGTGGTGGGGATTGAGAGTTGTGCAAGAAATATATTTAATAGCGGGTGACTGGAGAACGCAGAACCAGTAGCACGCGAGAAGTCGTTGAATCAGGAACAACCTTCGTCATAATTTTTCGCTAAAAGTTGAAATCGACGTAAGTATAGTTACAATTTTTTTTTTTTTTTTTTAACTGAACCTGAACCTGAACCTAAACAAATACATATATGTATGTATCTACCGACGTGATTCTTATTTATCTGGAATTCTGTCACTTTAAAAAAAAAAAGAAGAAAAATATTTTTAAATCAGCAAAATGGTATTAATATGTTAGAACAAGAAAAAAAGATATTAAAACAGTGTATAATAGAGTATACATATATAATTATAATTAAAAGATTCAAGCTTTTAGCGATGAATACCTACAAGTGATTAATGAACGAAATTTTTATCGATGAATGATACGTGCGTATGTATCAGAATATTCCAGAATGTCATGTTATAACTAGTTACATAACTGATTAAAGTCGCGTCAATCACTCAAATAGGCGTGGTTCTCATCCTCTCGTTGCACGTGCAACAATCATTGACTCATGTATCTACTTACACCTACGTACGAAACATTCCAAGCCAAATCACACACACACACACAGAGTTTGTCTCATAGCTTTGATACAACTGTAATTCGAAGAAAAATATGTGTTCATTTGATTGTTTAAATGTAGATAATGCCGACCTACAAATTGATATACTTCAACTTTACCGGCCTTGGTGAGCCAATCAGATTTTTATTACATCAGAGCGGTATTCAATTCGAGGACAGCAGGATCGAGTTTGAGGATTGGGCAAAATTAAAATCCCGTAAGTATTTATTCGAATATATCGGAATAACAATTAAATTCGAATTTCAACAGCTGATTAAAGAATATTGTTGTTACTTGTGCGTGACCGACGCGATGACGCGAGAATGCTAAAAGATCAAAATTGTTATGACAAAATATTGTGCAGAAATGCCAATGGCCCAACTGCCCGTCTTGGAAATCGACGGAAAGCCTTTTCATCAGTCGAAGGCAATTGGCCGTCTCATCGCCAAGCAAAACAATCTCTACGGCGCGGACGAGTACGAGGCTTTCCAAATCGACGCCACTGTCGATACCGTCGACGATCTGAGAATGGGTATACAGTCGAGAGAATTTTTTTTTTCTTTACCATACTTATCATTAACGCGTTAATAGCGATAAATACCGAGAATTATCCAGAAGAATTTGTCATTGATAGACTACGAACATCCTTGTATTTATTTCAATGAATTAATTGTTAGCATTCGCGCAATACTACTGGGAAAAAGATGAGGGTTTCAAAGCGAAGCTCAAAGAAACCGCCTTCCAAAAACTTCCCGTTTACCTTGACAAGCTCAATGAACAAGTTAAGAAAAATGGTGGATATTTTGCTGGTGGAAAGGTAATTACATCCTTGCAATCGTTATGATTTCACGATCGATTGATTCTCGCGAATACGATTTATAGATTTATAGACGACCGTCGAGAGCGTTAAATTACCGTTTCCGTTTCAGTTGAGCTGGGCAGACCTCCTGTGGGCCGCTATGACGGACCCAATGTGTATTCTCACAGGCACAGAATTGAACAAGAACCATCCCGAACTGCAGAAGCTGGTAGAGAAAGTTAGAGCGTTGCCAAACATCAAAGCTTACCTTGCTAAGCGTCCGAAAACTCAACTGTGAAAATTAAAGGAAAAATACATCTTTCTGGCTTTATTTTAACACTCACGACCCACACGAAATCAAATATAATATCATCCGTGTTTTTTAATTAGTTTTTCACACGACACTCGCGCGTCTTCTTCTACACGATATGATACATAAAAAGAAAAAGGATACAAACGTTACGCTGAATTTATTCGATTGGATAAACAACAAACAGGAAAAGTGGAGTTGTATGATGCAAGTAGAAAAATAAATACGAGTACATATTCACGGAACGAAATAATGTTCTTCTTTACCTATACGTTCGCTCTTGGAGATCGAGGTGATAAAAAAGAAAAAAAAAAGAAAAAGGATTGATTTTCTTATTCCTTCGTTGCCTACAAGCCGTTCAGTTCGGTGCAGATCGTTGACCATCCGATGCTCGTCATCTTTCGGTTATCGTCACTGACCGATATCGACTGCGAATTCTGACGATCGTCCGTCTGTCCAACGATGGATCTCGGATACCTCGAGAGGCTGCTATACGTTGGCTGTCTAGGCACCGACTTACGGCCGCAATGGTTAGACAGCATCGACTGAAAGTAACCTTCGGTTCGTTCAACTTGACAAGCGTAACTTTATACTCTACACATTTATGGTTTACGTACCTAGCCACCGGTTAGTCAAAACATTAATATAACAGTATAAACGATAAACACGCTAGAATTAAGTACAAGCGTTACGTGCTCCTTAGTGGTATTTAATTAAAGAAATTAAATTTCGCAGTATATATAGAACGTTTCTTCTTCGAGTAGAAATTCGTCGTCATTGAAAACTTACCTTGAAAGCTTCTCTAAATTTGTTGGACATGATGTTGTACAGAACTGGATTCACCGTAGTGGAGAGGTAGTAAAATACCCCGGAGACGTACGTGAGGATAGTGTAAACTATTACTAACGCGTCTTCCGGTTCAGTCTTGGTGGTTTGCGCATAGACGGCCAATAATCTCTGGGCATGGAATGGTGCCCAGCATATGAAAAACGCCACAACTACCGCAACTGCAACGATAAATAAGAAAAGTTCTAGAAGAATGGGTCTCTTGGAATCATTCATCCTTTGCGATCCTCCAACGATCCAACAGTTCAGCCTGCAATGGACTGGTAAACGTATTATCGTATAGCCTCCAACAGAGACGACGCGACGTCACGGTGCGATTCTTTGATATAATAGATTCCTATGCATCGTGCATTCGAGAGATGGCGGTGAGAGACGGTCCGGGATTAGAAAGAAAATAAATCGAAACACGTAGTATACCGTATAGTATAGGTATAGGCCATAGGCGGTATAAAGAGAAAAGAGAGAAAGTATTCGGTGGACAAGCGGATGAAAATCGAAAGAATGATTCTTTATGGCGATACAAGACGAAAACCAGGAACGCGCACACGACTTTGTTTATTTTCTTGGTAAATATTTGACAAAGTACGATTTATACAGTCGCGTGCAGCCGGAACACGTTGAACGAACTGGATTCTGCATTGCATATTGCTCGCTGCAATGAAACGACACGCCACGGCGCGGCGCGGTGCTGCGTCGACCAGACTGTCGGGGTCGTACAACCACGGAATTTGCACATTCTATCGATCGTAGACAAAAGATTATTTGGAAAACATACAGAACTTGATTGTGGTTTCGTTCATTGCAGTAACTCCAACGATGATCGTCATTCGAGTTACTGCAATGGCGACTTTAGTCGAGATATTTATACGAACGATAAAAAATATTTTAGTAGGTGCTATTCTGAGTAATTATTATTCTAAAACTTGAATAAAAAAAGGGCACGAGTTGCTATTTCTTATAGATTTGATCGCAAGTAAAATATTTGATTTTTAAATGTACAATTACGATCGAAAATAAATTGATACGCAAAAGTTTGCATTTCTACAGACTGTACAGAAGCGCTGGTGGTAAAGTTGCTATTCAGCGGTTGAACGACGTTGATTTACGTTTCTATTTGTTTCACTTTGGCGACAAGAATTCCTCCCGCTTCAGCCGGTAGAAATGAATTCGTTGCAAACCGTTTCGAAAAATTCCGCGATAACAGATAGGAAATAGAGTGCGTCGTGACGCCTACGCCCGCTACCGCTCGCGAAAATAGTCGATAAGACCGGTGCGCGGTCGCTGACATCATCGCCGCACCGCACCACACAGATTTCATTTTGTAGTAGTATTTTACATTTTATTCCGAACGACACGCGACGCGTGTAAATCTATTCGGCGCGGCGCGGCGCGGTGCATCTAAGTATAGATATACATGTATGTATGCTCGGTATGACGCAGGAAATTTTTACCAACGATAATCTCTGTTCATTGGGGAAACAGCTATCAGGGGTGAAGATAAGTGACCCAAATTCACTCGTAAATTCAAGGGCAGGTGTTATCGGATAAATCCCGATACTTTCTGGCCCTTCGTTTTGTTTATGACCAGCGGATCGCGCAATTATCTTTGTCCACTTATTAGTTTCCACAATTTCGAGAGTCGATGATTTTATAAAAAGATAATCTACATACTACATACCAACGGTAGCCGTGTAACCGAACATAGTACGTATACGTATTATACAATAAAGTACACGTTCGAGGACGATCTTGCTCGATCCTTTACATTCTGCCTGGTCCTGGATAACCATTCATTCTAAAGCGGTATCTATTTACAGCTGCATTTTAGCAGCCGTGGTTTGTATAACTTTCGAGGGAGTCGAGCGCGCGCGCGCGGGCGCGCACGCGAATGCGATCTATTTTCTGATCGATCCGCTTATGCAAACTACGGGCGCGCCGTTGATCATCGATCTATAATCCATGTGTATCCTTGGTGCGTCGTGTGTATCTTTCCAGTAGGGTTGCAACATTTTGTTCGTATTTTGTGGATAACACTGAATCTTAATGGATTTCCGGACTCGTATCTCCGAGTCTTTATACTTTATACTGCCGCATATTTTAGTCCTTGAAGGCCAAATTTTCTTATTTCTTGTTTCTTATTTCGTCAAGTCGTTGTGATATCCATAGGCTTTCAAAGTTGTTAAGCTGCACAATTCCCGGATCTGACTTTTACGCAGCACGACGCGCGTTTCCAGTTTGATGTTTATCGATTGCACGTGTCCCGCCTCGTAAATTCAGAACTATAAACGAGGTGGTTTTCGCTTTGCAGATGGCACGCAGCAGAAGGGACGTTTTCGATAAGAATCGTCCAAGTCTCCCTGGCCTATACGACATTTTCAAAGTAGAGGTAAGCTATGCCAACATAAATTCATTAATAAAATTCATTCATAAAATCTTACTCGAATCAATATCATCGCTACAGTTACCACACAACAGTTCGAAGATAAACGTTGTATTATTGTCAACGTAGAAATAATAAAATTAAAATACTGTCCACTTTCCGATTTTCGGTTGTCGCGATACGTGTAATTCCATAAAAAAAATTACGGCTCTATAGTTCGTTGGTTCGGTATTGGCTGGGAGGCAACGCGGAACACTATCAGTTACACATAATGTGCGGAAAAAACTATCAAAAGAGACGGTTCCATCCAATTTAACCAAAAGCGTTGATGGCGTCGTTAAGAAACGGCATTTCCATCTGGATGGTGCTGTTCGCGACCTCGCTGACGGAAATGAACCGCGAAAAGAGCGTTGTATGCTCGATGCCTTCTTTCACGATTCGATGTTCAGGTTCACGACTTTAAACAACACGAGACGAGGCATCAACGTCAAACTAAAACTGTTTTCAAGATGAAATCGGCACGACGGGACGCCGCGCATCGCACGTCGCATGAATATATATGTATGTATACATATGTATATTGCATAGTATATCGCAATACGGTGTTTATCAACAATACATATTTGCAATTTTTTATTTTTGCCCCCGGTGCAAAACGTAGTATTTGTTTGCTGTGCTCTACTCAGCGTCTATCGATGCCTACGGGTGGTAGGCCAGCAGGCGGCGGGGGAGCGGTATCGCCCACGTTGGGAAATTACGTTCTAGAGTCCATACAAAAATACAAATCTAACAATACCTCTCCAAAATGGTTGCCGCATTCGTTTGGCTGATGCTAACAGTACTCTCTACTTCCTTCTATGTACTTTCTCTGCAGACGATAAAACGATAAAAGTATTTATCCTGCTGGCGCAAAGAAATATACATAAGTTGGGTAAATATGTATTTACCCAACGGTTGACTCAACCCTCGTAAATCAGCGTTTTCGCTACGAGAAATTTTGCCACGGTGTTTTCCTTTTTTTTTTCCTGTAGCGTAACGTGGCGTGGCGTGGCGTGCGTGGCGTGGCGTGTAAACACCTAACACGATATTCCCGAAAGGCAGTCGCATAAAATCGAACGACCCCATGATTTCAGCTACGTTATGGACACCGTGCGACCACGAACTACCGCGAGCCAACCCCCGCCGCGTATCGATGTATCGACAAACCTATCGACGCATGAAACGAAATGACCGCGCGAATCGCCTTTTCGATGCATCGTACCGGCTGGCCAAACTTGTCTTTTTTTATACGTTTCACCAAATTTGTTACGCCCATCGGAATCGTGAGAAAAGTAAGCGGATTAACGGTTACGCTATAATAGTCGACAATATTATCGATTGTATTATCTTCGCAAGATTTCGGTTGTCCCACCGGTACGGATACGTTTCGTCCTTTTCGATGGTCGCGTCGAATCGGCATAACAGTGTATCAGTTGGAGCAGTTGGAGCAATGAATTTTCTGTCCTACACCGAAAAGCGGCCAGAGTTTATAAAACAATGTAGTATCGCTGACAAATTTATCGTCGTAGAAAGCTATTTCTATAGCGTCGTAAAATAAAAACGCGCCTTCGTGTCGGATGGATCGAGTGTCCCCTTCGCCTCTCGCTCGTCCCTTCTCCTCGCCCACCGTCGTCGATATTTTCCCAGTTGGCCAAACAATAAGTCAAACATCTCGACCCGATTATCTCGAGGAATGTCGCAGAGGCGTTGTTGTCTCCGTTTTTCGTTTTTCTACGTGCGTTGGCCGATTCCGTGGCTTGTTAATTGTGGGCGTCAACGAACCGGTTTAGCGAACGATGCTCAAGATTATTCGAAGAATCAGAATCGAAAAATACGGGGTTCGTTATTCCCGCTCCATTGCGCTTCGCTCGTCTCATTTCCTTTCGTTCTGAATTTCCTTGGAAAAATCTTTTTTCTCTAAATGAAAATTACTCGCGCGCGAAGATTCCTTTATTTTCGACACGCGGCCCATACATAAGTTCTTGCGACATTGACACGTATGCCATAAATATTTCAGCCGTTTACGAACATTCGTATAGCGCGTATTAAAGCTTTTCCAAATGAATCTCGACAAACGTCGATGGAACCATTGGATTTTATTTGCCTTTCAAATGTTAAACGATGTTGCAAAATCTGTGGAATTGATAAATTGTACCATATTGACCAGACACGGTCCTCCCTTTCGACTACAACCTGGCGAAAATCGAAACATTTTTCTTATTGGGATACACGTTATCCGACTGATTTCATTTGATTAGTTTCTTCCATCATCGATAAGTATAAAGTGAAAAGTACTAAATAGAAAACAAATTTCTACTTGCCCAACATATGAATCACGTTCCTTTGCGCGGCGCTCTTCCCTCTGCCACTGTCACAGTGCGTAAATCCCGTCGATAAATGGTTCCTCTTGACGGTTGCGGTCAGCCGTCTTGATCTTCTCAATTGGATGCCGATCAAGATGTATAAAACCGTGATGATAGTCATGGGGACGACGAAAAAGAGCATGGTCGATATTTGGAAGGCGTGCTCGATCAAGATCGACTTGACGGAACATCTAGCGCTGTCCAAGATAGCCGATCCATTGCTATACTCGTAAACAATCCCGAACTGGATCGCTTGCGGCACAGCCAGGCAGAGCGCCAACACCCAAATCACGATGACAAATTTCACCGCCCGGGACAACTTCGACATCGTGTGGGAGATGATAGGATGACAGATCGCGACATACCTGAAAGAAGAGAACTCGTCTTTCTAATGTTGTTCGGGATAGGATTAGAAATACATAGGCTTCCAAAAATATTCTCTCGTGTCCGTAAAAAAGATTTTCGTGCGCATTTGATTCGGATCGTTCGAGAAGGGTCGCTACTTCTGACAGTTCTAGGGACGGGGATACACGCGCGCGTGACAAGAGGACGACACATAACCGTAACCACGTAACCAGGAAGCTGCTCGATGCTTTTAGACAAGAATGTGTCGGGCTATACTTATCGGAGGTCGAAATCTGCTCGATTCTATCGCGCAGCTAAATACCTAATACGTACAACGTTTTGCTGGCCGGTAATATTGTTAATCGATCCGGCGCGACGGCACAAGAAACGAACGTATCGTTTGTTCGCAAAACTCTCTGGAACCATTCGATATAATTTTATGTTCTATGTTTAATTTTACATACCGTTCGCAACGAATGATACTTTTACGTTTAGAATAGCTTAGGATTCCTAACCCAGACCCCGTCGTCAACTGCTATTAGTCTTGATCGCACGAGGATTCGAGGGTTGGAGGATCGAAACGCGCTCCTGTTCCAGCCAGTAATTCAAAGTCGTTTACGAACCTTTCGACGGTGAACGCGGTGATAGTCAGCACGGTGGCGTTCGCGGACGTCTCCGCGGCGAATCCCTGAATAATGCAGAAGGCTTCGCCGAACACGTACGGGAAACGGGACCATATGTAGTAAATTTCCTGCGGCAGGCCTGACAACAGCAGCAGTAAATCAGAGACGGCCAGGCTGAATAAATAGTAATTGGTGGCGGTGTGCATCGACTTGTTACGCGCGATCACGACACACGTCGACACATTCCCGATCAGCCCGGTAAAGAAGATCACCGCGTATATCACCGTGATCGGCAACACAATGTAGAGTGGATCGCGTCTCGTCGACGAGTCCTCCTGTTGCAGGAACTCGACGATCGGGCTCGTGTGATTCTCGAATCTTGTGCCAGGGATCAGCAAATCTCCCCTCGTTGGATCGTATTGCACGGCAGACCGAACCGGTCCCTCGAGATCCCCGGACGTGTTCAGACCTCCTCCCGAGATCATCTTACTGTGCTTCTCCGTATACTCGTTAACGGAGAACCTTCCTCGAGGATTAGGCGAGACCGCTCCCCCCGTTCGTCGACTAGCTCCGGGTGAATAACTGATTCTAGCTGGTGTTCAACTTCCACCTATTCCGCAGAATTCGATGCACCCCCGTTTATAGTCGGTTTTACGCGCTTTAGACGCGCGTTCTCTTCCCTAACGGACACGCTTACGGAGGAATTTATTAGCCGACGTCTGGTTCCGATGGTTACTCCAAATTTGTTCGGCGACCTTCATTTTCGGGATCTAGATTCGTACGAAAGCGCTCGTAGCGTTCGAAACCGTTCCACACCAGTGATTTTCTGATTCAACCAATCCGATTGGAACATCGACGCGCCGACAGAACGATTAGGCTCGACTCGACTCGACTCGTCTCGTCTCGTCTCGTCTCGTCTCGTCCCGTCCTGTCCTGTCTCGTCGCGATTCTATCTTTTCTGTCGAACAAACGTTTGCGGGGATTAACTTTTCTCTGCCCGTGGTCCATCCACAAATCGACGCAACGGTAGTTGTCAAGTCCGAATCAACCGGACAAACGCCGAAACACAAAAAAGCTCGTTAAGCGTTGCTAAACAATCTGGCCAGCCCGAGGAAGCCTCGGGATCGATACGAGGCCTCGAAAATAGATCGCATCGAGCAGAACGCCTCCGCGAAAAATCGTCGGCTCCAGTCGACGAATAGAAATTGTTCCCCTCGGGGACATATTAATAGAAGATTTCCGAGGCAATATTAGTTTATTATGGATCCGAGTCTGCACCGTCGGATCCACGTGTCAGCCCACTGGAACCGATGCCGCGTCTCGTGACCCGTGACCCGTAACACTTACGGGCAACCGATGTTCGTCCCGATCGCAATCTTCGAACTGCAAATTCGGAAATCGAATTGGTTAAACTTTCTCGGTACAAATATGTCTGCGCGTGAAAATTGATATTTTTTTATTTGTCGGATCTACAGGCTTGAACAATTCCTTATACGAATACGATTAATAAATACCGGGAAAAAACATTAAACAGTTTCTCAACGTTCTCAAGGACCGTGAATTAATTGTCGCTTCACGCATTTCGGTAACGAAGGTCCCACGGACGAATCGTCGGTAAAACTTTCCTGCGTGTCGATGAGATTCTCGTCGCGAGACGAATCTCGATTTCTTTTTGATCGATCAAACCGGTTGTCAATGGATTATAGTCATTTTTTATCAAGGTATATTTTTATCAAGGTCGCGCGTATGCGACCATAGCGATATCGATAGCTCTTTCATTCAACTTTATGCTCAACTTTCTCGTATGTCATTCCAATGTAAATTCCACGAATCTTTCCAACATTTCAATCGCGTTCTTTTACTCGATTATTTCAATTTCAGCCAGCTAAATTCTCTTCACGGCAAACACGATTGAACGAATGGGACTCTTCGTTTCATTGGACAAGCAGGCTGTAAACAATCTTCGTCGAGATTAATCTGTTTTTCTACGTTTCTCAACGTTTTTCAACTCTGCGTTGAAACACGCTCGATGACAGATCGATTCGTTTCGCTGACACACGTTTATATACGTTAATTATTCTTATCCTTTTTAACACCATCAAAAGGTAGCGTGTAAAGAGTAACGTATTAACTTTGAAATTATTCTTACATTTTTTTTTTAAATACCTGACACTATGCAAATATTCTTCGAGTCGTTTAACCGTTAGCTTTCAACAGAATTCCACATTTCATTTACAAGTACTAGTACAGTTCTTTCCAATTTTCAATTACTCGTGGAGTCTTATCTCTCGTCGCGACGAATCGTGCTACGTTAAAATTGGTTTCATCATCTTTTCAGACACCTGGCACCGTACAAAAATCCATCGATCGATCCAATAGTCCTCTCGCAATATCGACACTTTGAACTTTAAACTTTCAACTACACCAACTTCCCCGTCTCTCAATTTCTTTATCCATTAATTTAGCGAATTTTCACTGGTATAAAGCAAAATTTTCATAAGCGTAAATTTCACTAATTATGCGTAACACATACAGTTTCTCGACATCGCCTTGTCTATCATGATCATGGTTAAGAAGCCGCTCCGAGTCCCGAAATGATCCTTTCCAGATGGAAGCCCCCCGGTTCGTTCAAACTCCAACCACCCGACTTGATCATCCCGCGGCTCCTCCGCGACTGAATCCTTTCGATTATCTGCGGCTGCGGCTCGCTTACTGGGAATGTATCCGTCTGTAAGAGCGCGTTTAATCGTCACCAAAGCGAATTGATTCGGGCGCGTCGTCGCACCGATCCTATCCTATCCTATCTTATCCTATCCTATCCTATCCTATCCTGTTCTATACTATCATATTCTATCCTATTCTATCCTATCCTATCCTATCCTATCCTATCCAATCCGCACCACGGTTAATACGTACTAAACTATGAGCTACGCACCGTTCATTATTGTTCAAAATAGACGAAAAAGGGGAAGATAAACACGGAAGAAGAAAAGAAAGAAAATTTCGTTCAAGCACAAGT
The DNA here is from genome assembly GCA_028454225.1 of Lasioglossum leucozonium. Lineage (NCBI taxonomy): Eukaryota > Metazoa > Arthropoda > Insecta > Hymenoptera > Halictidae > Lasioglossum > Lasioglossum leucozonium. The sequence continues at coordinate 13,056 of CM052213.1, forward strand.
AACTACAACAATGCAACCGAACCGTTATTTACGACGAGATTTGATTCTTTTCATGTCCAACGACCGCTACACCGCCGATGATTACTCGTGGAAAGTCGATCATGAAAGTCGGGTGACTTTCGAAAACATCTGATGCTCACGAGAACCGAACGCGTAGTGTGAGCGCGGCGTTGCGACGCGCGACGCTACGAATTTGAAAGAAGCGTCGCCGCGTTAGGCTCTCCTTACAACAAAACGATGCGACGTCTTTTACACCATGCGTTTTCTTAAACCTCGGCCATAGTGAAATACTTTTTTATTGCTTTCTAATTATTATTCATAAATTCCTGTACTCTCTAGAAACACGGTAAAGTGAACGTTGCCACTTGCAAGGCTACCGGATCAACTATTGTGCTACGATCTTCGTGAAATTTGATCAGTGAAAAAGTGTAAAATTCGAAGAAAAGATAAAAGCAATATAAATTTCAATTGAACATTGTATAACGCATTGCTAGAATTGATTACGAAATAAATATAATATCGGTGAGATCGATTGGTATAATAGCTTTCTCGTTCAGTCTTCTGCAACATCGATTACTTTATCACCCCAGAGGTCTTATAATTTGTCAATTGATCCATCGTTGATAGAATAGACATGGCCAATTGAATCGTTGAGCCAACGGAGGATGAAATTAATCCTCCGCTAATATAGGAACGTGAATTGGCGCTGGATCGAACAGAAGATGAAGAAACAAAGAAAATTACGTCAATGTAATTACATGAATCAATTAAATTGAACAAACTAAAGAGGAACATTTATCTACATTCGGATAATGTATCGAATTCAACGTTTTCGAACGCTTTGTAAATTAAAACAAAACAATAACGTTTTCTCTTACCTTTGTAATATAATAGATACGGAATCAACGTCTTTCAAAGTAATTTAGTTATATACGTGCATAAGTGTATGTACATATGTATGTAGAACATTGAAAAACAACTGTCATAGAAAAATCGTTTTATTGATAATTGATGGTGGGGGTATAACACGCCACGCCACGTCACGCCATATCACACCGACTCTCATCGCTCACACCTTCGCTATTAAAGATTCATATTTCTAGATTTCATTTGTAGTTCGAAACGTCGATTGGTTCTTACACCTTTCAGAAATTCTCTATTTTGTTGTTGACGTTTGCTTCTGAAAGTAGAACGACGAACAAGAAATATTAGCGAGGATTTAGATTTTGATAGCTTTGGAATTTCGATTGTTTCTAGAATATTACCTTGTTAGATTTACAGTTGGTTGCTTTCTTAGAATACAATTTGTAGCATCCTTTATCCTCATTTTAAATCGAAATTGGTTTTTGTTCGTATCGCATGATAATGAATTATTTTTTTGATTAAAATTGAACATTGGTAAATTGTTGATCTTCGATGTACCTAAAAGTATAATTAAAATATCGATTAAACATTTGTTATAATATAGAAAGTTCCGTGATAAGAACCGTGATATACTTACTCAATGTTGCGTGTCTTTCTCTCAATCGTTTCTGCGCATCTACAATAGATTCTGATTTGGCAAACAATTTTTCATGAATTTCAGCAAAATTTGGAACTTTTTTTGGTGTAGAATTTTTCAAATCTGTAAATAAAAAACAGTATTGATTTTTTATGTAAATTTACTCAGTTTCGCAAAATGGTTGAACATGAAATAAAACGCGTCGCATATTCAATAAAGTGCTACCAAATATTTTTACATATTTTTAAAATTCAACGAAGATTAGCTAGTTTCTTATCGGTAGGATTTAATGTAGTACTAATTTTTCATTCGCCGCATAATCCAGTCAACAAAGTAAGAGATTTAATGTTCATAGAATTCATAGACATTCTTTGAGATGCAAATAATGTAGTACCCTTAATATTTTTATTCTCAGTTATCGCAACCGTTCGATCGTTGGATTTCTTGGCCAGTTTCTTTTTGTATCTTAAAGCTTGTAATACAGGTATACGTGTACGATTCATGTCTGAGAAAAACCTTTTTGAATTTACTTTCAAGGTTTTTTTCATTTCTTCCCCATTTGATTCAGTTCTCCCATCCTTTTTGTTTTGTCTTTTGTGTAGTTCTCTTTGTAAATTTGGTGTCTCAGGCTCGATAAGTTCGTAAGTTTCATTTTTCTTTCTCGCTCCGCTTCTTGTTACTATCGAATTCTGGTTTGTATCGCAACTATTCTCCGATGAACAAGATAAGCTATTTCTGTTGGAAGTACTATTTCCTTTCGGGCGCTGCTGCTTAGTTCTGGGTGTTGAGAACTTTAAAGGTAGATTGGATGGTGACCTGATATTTCTCCTATCGTTGTTTCTATTGTTTGAGCTAATTCTTGTACAACTAGATTCCAATATCTTCCACGAGTTATCAACAATCATTTTGGACATTTTCTGTGATCCGCAAGGAAGAATGTTTGGAAGTCTTTGCAGTATTACTACTGGATTTTTTAACAGCAAGCTATCCTTTATAGTGTTCTCTCTAATGAAAGAAGCTACGCCCGTATTGTGCATGGTTAGATTTCTTCTTTTTGTTATATCGATAGCAGTTCTTTTTGAAAAAACAGATTTTCTCTTGTTCAATGGTGACATTATTTCATTTGTGTTAAATATCTTCAATTTCTGAAAACAAACGATCTGTTGATGCTTTTTCGGTGGTGTACATACGGAAATTAAAAATTTTCCATTTACCTTGTACTTAAATATGTATCTTGTTTGCAATTACAATTAACACAATAAATATGTTTAAACTAAACTCCCAATTGTAACCACACACACACACACACACACACCCAGAGAGAGAGAGAGAGAGAGAGAACAGGTAATCGATAGTACAGCGGTTAATTTTGTTTCAAACGATACACCGTTGAACAAAACATATACAATAATATGGAGGTGCACTCGATGTTTTGAGCAAGTTCCGAGCTGCACCTATAACCACAGAGTACTAAATACCATCAGAGAGTATAGTTATACACTCTTACTTCCTTCGTGGACGAGATGATACAGAAGTAGAGACCGACCAATCACTTTACGCCTGACAGCAAAGGCAACGAACTGGCACGGCGGGCATTCTTCATCGGATACTTTCTTGCTCGTCGTGTGTCGCGCGTACGTAGCAAGAAAACGTGCAGAAAAATTGGTGGCATAACGTTATTTTCCTGTCCATGTCTTACACCTTGCACATGGGCATGGGTGTATATGTGTAATATAGACTCTACAATACTCTACTATACCCTATAATCTGTAGTCTATAGTCTATACATATACTCTATGTATACTGTATGTAGAATATGTATAGTGTAGGGAAAATACGTTCGCAAATCCGCCACCGGAAATGTATTTCAATAGATGACACCGCCGTGGAAAATGGCGCGCCTGGAAAATGATCGTGTTCGATACGTAAATAGATACAATAGGTACTTAGAAACACAGTGGTAGCATTATTGCAAGTTTATTAGTATATATTCTCGAAATAATTGAGCGTTTGACGAGACCCCAGGTATCGAAAGAATCGTTCTATTTAAATAGGTATTAAACAGGTAAATTTAACGAATTAATAGAGGACTCGACCAGTCATCGAATAATCTCTGAAATGTCATTTCGACACGAGGAGGTTATCATCCAATTATCGGGAGATCCTCGGCTCGGCTTGCGGATCGTGGCCCAATTCAATATCTCTACTCTCTAACCCGAATTTAAAAAGAAATTGTATTAATTGCAAATTTCTCGGAAACTAAAGCCTAACGACCCATACATACAATACATAGATGCGGGGAAAATTGTTCAGAATATTGAACTTGAAAACATTATAAAATCATTAAAGTCGGTGGAGTGCACCCCTATATAAATAATTATTGAAATGTTACTTGAAATGTCAGCGTTTGATAAAAATAATTTATATAATAATATGTATATTTAAAGAGGTCGTTTTAAAGTTCAGAAAAGGGGTAAAATTTATGTGCTTCTACTATACGCGGTATTACTATCGGAAATGTTTAATAAGTTTAGAAATACATATAATACATACGTAAATATTTACTTAACATGACAACGACTTAAATATGCTAAAGATATAGTTTAAAAATGTAAAAATGGAACATAGATAATGATAAATTATGTAGTATCTATTCAAAACAATTATATGTATTTGGCAAGTACATACTAAAAATTCTAATTCTTCCATTAAAATTGATAATAATTTCGTAATAGTTTTGCGTTAAATGGCAATGAAAACTATTGATATTTGTTAAACACTACTTAATCTTACCCTTTTTTTACTATAAATAATTTTCGACCATTTTATAATTTATTTTTTTACAATTACGGCAATCGTTGTCTTTATTGACATTTCTCTTATGTTTCTTTCGACTGGGAAGCTATCTTCAGCTTCTTTTTCCAGTATTGTAAACATTTATTTTTCTTTTTTTATTCTTCACAATAATAAAACTACGCGCGCACACAAGAGCAAGCAAATATTCATTATATCAAATACCCGGCTTCCTAACAGAGTATACCACGAATATCAAGCATGATTAGAATATCAGAGATATTTATTTAAACAAATTCGTAACGTAAGTAAATAAGTATATTCTATCGTAACCGTAGCATTCTCAATGTTTTTCGAATCCTCGTAATCCACATTATCTCAATATCCGTAAACATTAAATTAATCGCAAGAAGTTACTGTCACCTTAAATTTCTCCTAATTAACGTAACATATCAAAATAAAATTTCGATAACAATCGGCACTACCGCGTAGTATTATACGTATAAGATTGCCGCACATTCTCGGGACGTGCGCCAGTGTGAAAGGCGTGTATTTACAACGTCCAATTTCGATTTCGTCATGTTCATGAATATTAACACAGTCACCGCGATAGAATCACGCCACTTCTGCACAGGGCACCATTCATGCACGCTATGTTCCATACACGCGGATATGGAGAGGGCCGAAGCAAATGTGTAGCCGTTTAGCGTTAGAGTGTTAGAGGCTAGCGCCTGGCTAGACGGCACTAGACGGCTAGAGGGCAGTGATGCCAGAATCGTGGGCCGTGGGTTTTTCTCCACCGCTGCTTCAGCCGGCTTAGCCCCCCCGCTCTGATGTACCGTGGGTTTCTACGTTACTTCTATGCGCACGCGCTACACACGAACGTACCCCTAGTCTGCCAGTGCGAGTGCCTGTTCGGTAGCACGCGCGCTACACACGCAAGCATGCTTTAAAAATCAACAAAAAAAATTATTTGAAAGATACTAAACATATTTAAGCAAACATAATTAAACCTGGGTTTTAAAAGAAAATTTTAGTTTAAATTTCGCTTCAATATCTTTTTTAGATCAAAAGTTATAGCAAAATGTGTGCCGCGCCGCGCCGCGCCGTGCTGGGAATGCGCCACCTCCAGATTACGACTCGTGCGTCCGAAACTTCGAATTTCGGAAGAACGCATCGAGTCGAATAGGCATCTCACACGAATAGAGTAGAGGTATGCTTGCGTGTGTAGCGCGCGCGCTACCGAACAGGCACTCGACTGGCAGACTAGGGGTACGTTCGTGTGTAGCGCGTGCGCATAGAAGTAACGTGGAAACCCACGATACATCAGGGTGGGGTGGCTAAGCCGGCTGAAGCAGCGGAGGAGAAAAACCCACGGCCCACGATTCTGGCATCGCTGCTAGAGGGATCAACAGTCTCCGTCACGTGTGCGATCGATCATGCCACTTGTGGATACGGCCCTGAGTGCCGGCATGTTTGTTAGCCGGCGCGGAACGTAGCGGCGCTGCATTTCATGATCCGTCGTCGACGGCGTCATCGCTGTCGTAGGTTGTGCGAATTCGTCGCGTTTCTAACGATCATTCTCCCTCGAGGGAGTGAAATCGAGCGGAGCGTAGCGGACTCGTGGTCTCTTCCAACGGCCGCGTGCGTTAATGCTGTACGCCCGAGAGTCACGAGAAACTGTTACGGTAGTGTGCTGCGCGCGCGCGCGTGCCTGTCCAATTTATCCGATTCTTTGATCGTTGACAATGACCGTGCCGGTGGAAGATTACTACGACGGTTCCCGCGTCTTTTCCTGGCTGGCGGAATTCATCAATATACCGATCGACCAGGTGAGAATCTTTCGACGTTTCGGTTACCTGTCTCCTCTCGTGGTTACTTTCGTCCTCAACTTTTGTCCGGTAGCCGCCGAAAACGAGGGCGCGCCAATCGTAATCTTCTAAATAGCGCTCCTATTTAAAGTATCCTGCTGATTCGGTGCAATGCATAATGTTCGATGCTACGGCGGATTTCGGGAGAAAATTAATAACCCTTTATAATTATAATAAAATTATAAACAACTACAATAAAATAATAATTTTTACATAGTGTTATTGATTTTCACTTGATTTATCCATATTCATGCAATATTGTTACGCGTAATGATAGGGTCTGGCCAGAGACCGTCTTAATGACAATTTTGGTTAATATTTCCATTTTGAGCATATTTGAATAAAAATTTGTCCAGAAGTAGTATAAAAAAAGAAAAAAGAAAAAAACGAGTAAGATGTATTTTGGTACTTTTTTAAAGTCTCTTTGAAGTTGATAAATATTTTATATGAAAAATGATTGTCTCGTTTAAAAAAAAATTGTATTCAGCAAAATCTATGACGAGTTTAAAAAATTACATTTCGTTATATACATACTATAAGACTTTTTCGATCTTAAACTTTGGATTTTTTGTCTACTGTATCGAACACTGTAGCGACGCTGTCTTTTATTTCCTTGTGACAGCAGTCAAGGTTAAGACCCACCGCTTGTGGCTTACCACTCTGCGCGTTCATTCGCCACGATCATGAACTTTCCGATCTCGTTTCTCCCGTGAAAACAATGTTGCAGCGCATACGGTGACAGAGATGCGACAGTTCGTGGTTACCCGGACATTTGAACGGTTAACCCGTACTTTAGAATGATCGGTATGTGTGTGTGCGCGCGCGCGGTGTGTGCAAGTACTTACTTACATAGGTCGCAACATATGCACGGTATACGCGCGTGGGACAGATATAAACACCGTCATTGAAATCTCTTTCGCGTAGTCTCTCTATGTATACTACATATATTGTACCTCCTGCTATACATACCTACATAAATAGTCGTGTTAGATCATAAACGGGATCACCATGCGTCACCGTTTCAACTGTAATAGGTGCTTCGTAGGCGCCGTGATAATTAAAGGCCGATAGCGTAATGGAACTTGATTTCCAGGATTTAGCATTTACTTACGTAACACGCACGGAATTGTTTTTCGTGATTCGGATGGTTCAAGTACGAATCCCAATGTTCGAAGTTACTATTGCACCATTATTCTTATCGAGAACCATCATCTATCGAGTCGACTGTTGCCAACTTATCAGTTTAAGATGTTTGCTTACAATTAGATTGGTGAAAATCTGCTTTACTGAAGCAGTAAAGATGTATCGTAAAATCTTATCGACCAATCCCCTTCCACAGTTAATATTAGAGTACTTGTGAAATTTCAATTGTTCGAGTGATATCACCCCAGTGTAAAAACATTCAAAATACAGCTTTAAATAGCTATCAGCTATAGCAAACGTCTTATCCTAAGATAACTAACCTATGACGCGTGGAAATAACGATTCCAATTAGAAAGACGAATATAATTGAACAGTTTTTATTTAGCAATAAAAATACTTCAACTTCCGAAGAAACAAAACAAGCGAAATATAAAAGTTATATTCGATATTGAATTTATTCGAATCGAAGCATTTGATTATTTGATGGATCATCCGACGTCTGAATATTCAAATTTTTCGAATGAGTTGTAATTGGCCGGCCGTTTAATTCTTCTTGACCATTTTATTGTTCTTGGTTAACAATTGGAACTGTGCGAATCGTGAGAAATAATTAAATTTTAAAAGAAAAAAGATCGAACTATATTTTTACAGGTTTACGTACCTATAAGAAGTTCGTCAAACCGGTAATCGTATCTGCGCAAATGAATAGGAGTTCGCTGGAAATAGAATGACCGGTGAGCGCATTGGGCGACCAGCGTACAACGTATTGTATGTATTTAGTGTATAGCGTATAGCGTATAGGATGCAGCAGATGCAACAGTTGGGAAAATGCGAGCACAACGTGGATTGGTTCCGCGTGAGTAACCGGCGCGGCGTTTACGACGAATGCTGGTTGCGCCGATAGGAGAAGATCTACTATTAACCTTGTGGCATTAAAAGGGGTGCTTCTCGGGTAACGGGAGTGAAAACAAGTAATTTTTAAGAATTTTTTTCAAAATAATCATTAACAAGAAATAATTACAATATTTAAATATTGTATATTTAAAGAGCTGTCTTCGGATTCGCCAAGGACATCGCGCGGTAAATCATGCTTACGTTCTACCAGTGGCATAGTGGAAATTCTTTGAACCGGTTGCAAGACTGTAATTGCTGCCAGAATTATGGCCCGCGATTAGACATATTATTAATGTACGAGTAACGGGCATGATTTTCTACCTGTTAAATGGTTCAATTTTCAACAGGTGCTGCTCGAACCATTTCTTGCCAGAGTCTTTATCTTTCGCTCACCCCTTGGTTTCGTTCTTTCATTTTGCAACGCCAATAGTTAAAGTAAACTGTTACCAATGAAAACCGTGATTATGCTCCTCGGCGATGACGAAATCGATTATGCTTAAACGATAGCCCTTGTCCACGTTATTAATCGCAGCGAATGCAATTCGATGCAGAAATGCTGGGAAGAGGTATGTATGTATACACGCGACAGATATGTATACATATGTATGTATATTGTTCACGTTGCTTGCACATCTGTCGTTCGAACTATCAGTTATACCTCCTATTGATTCTTTGATAGTCGATACCCATGCAATTTATAAGCCGCGCATGTGGTTTAACCTTTCATCGATTCTTCAGAATGTTTTGAATCTCTCTTGATACGTGTAAAAATTATGTAGTCCCATTCTGTATAGTCGACGGCTTTTTTAATACTTGCTTTTTCGAAAGCATGTTATTGGTCGTCTATGCGAGAACGCTTCAATTAGTTGTGTGCTTTTTGCTCGTATACCATTCATTAAACGGATCCTTGAAAAGAAGCAACAAGAAAAAGAAAAAGAAAAGAAAAAGTGGCGCGCAATGTACTACAAGTTGCGGCGTTATCGTTTGCTGGATAGATAAACAGGTTTTATGGTTAATTCGGTGTTGCGTGAACATCACGCTGACCCGACTTCCAGTTCGTTGTTTTGAACAGGTTGTTGTTTATTCGGGGAAACAGAAAAATCTGTTCCCTGGTTGTAATCGAGACGCGTAAATACGAGGTGCATCGCTCGGGAAGGAATGTATCCCGGTGCTAAACTTGTATTGTAACTCGAAGAATGCGTAACAAAAACCCCCCGGTGTCCTCTATTTTCGAGAACCGGCGTGGCGCGGTGCGACTATTTAGGATTCCGTTTCGTTTCAATGGACTTTTTAGCTATCGATAAGGAGGCCACGCAACACTCGCAAACCGTTACTCGAGCCACTGGAATCGTAATAGGCAGGTGAAAAAAGACTAACTGAGATTTGCCGAGCGTGCCTGAACTTTGCCATCTGTAATTAATACTACATATCGCTGTCGGAGGCCACTTAGGAAACTATAAAATTTCTAATTACACGATTATTTTATGCTCCGAATGGTTACCTACATCGAACAGAAATCAGGGCCAAGTTCGTGCCTTGTGTACACCCTACTATTAAACTTTAATAAATTGACTAAAAAGAAAAGAAAAAAAAACCGGACACCGTGCTTTTTGTACCTAATCGTTTGTATTTTACATTTTAGAATACGCATTTTCCAATCCGGGCATGAACTTTTGCGATCATCTAATATTATTGTTCTGTCGTGCAGAGTATTGCTAATGGACAAACTCGAGACGCAAATATAATAAAGCTCTTTTTGCTTCGCACACCGTTCTCGAAGAAGATCGCTTTGTCTGTTCGGTGTACATGTATTTAAGCTTGGTCTCTGGTACGCCTTGATCTAACGGGTGATGTTACAAACTACATTTACAAACACATTTTTCAAACGCCTACAACCACGATAATATAACGATTTCAAACGAGTCCTCTTGCACACGTATTCTACAACACTCGAAGGAACTGCAGAAAATATCGATTTATTGAAAATAAAAAAACCGAAAACGTACTTTGTCAACGAACGCGAGACGATGGAATCAACTTTCGCTCGCGGCGCAGCATAGATCGCGCTTTTCCCCTTGATTCGAACCTCCGGGTAGCAAATATCTGCGCGAATATTCTCGCCACTCCGGCCAGTCGTCCAGTTATAACCAGCACAGTCATTGTATGTATGTACGTATGTACCGGCAATACGTTGCTCAGGTATATTTGTCTCGTTGCCCTTTCGCGCAACAGCGGCCGTCCGCCGTAACAGGCCTTAAAATAGTGGCAATATCTCTGTAGATACCTATTCTGCAAAAACAGCGTTGTTTTTCCCAACGGCCTTTGCGAAAAAAAAGACAGACCGATATTCTATATATATATGGTGGTGTTACCCCACGAGTGGTAATCGTGCGGAGAAAAAATGGTTGATGCGCAATAAGATCATCGGAGCTGATAGGAAGCTCCGTCGACCGGCAGAGAAAGTATGTATGTATTGTGTACATAATACACTCTCGGGGTACAGTCTTCGCGCAACAAGAGTTTACGCTGAAAGAGGCAATCGTGATGATACGATGCAGCGATTAGTCAAAGCGCGATTTCTTTTGTAAACTAAGTTGATTCGGTAAAAAATGTGTACGCGACGGGCATAGGTGGACACAGCGTGTGTAGCGGCGAGCAAATGCGCAGAGATCATTGGCCTCTGTGGGCCGCCGCCGACTATGTACCTACATGTCGTGTCAAATGACTGGCTGGCTCATCCTGATCGCGCGCTGCGAAACACATCGGCATTGATACGAGATTATTTAGGGGGCGATGCGTGTTAAGTGTGCAACTACTGTTAATTGACAATCGATCGTCGTTTTTTCTCCGCATGAAAATCTATGCGATTAAATTAAAAAATAATAATTAAAAAAACTACGCTGCCGTGGTCGCATACGACTACGTATTTTGTATTATAACAAGCACAGATCCTTTTAAGTGCAAGGAAACAGGAATATTCATCGTAAGATTGCGAATGAAATTATTCGGTGTGAAAATTAATTGCTTACTACGAAAGTAACATTCTAGACCTCCGGCTGTAAAAAAATTGGAATTTTCGGGCGTCCCCCCGCACCTTTGTTTACACATTATCAAGCTCTTATTAATGATAAGGCAAAAGCTATGAGATACATTTTTTCATAATATATGCTCGATTTGTATTTTTTGATAGCAGGTCTCTCAAGGACCATTTGTAATGCACATATGAATTATCATAATTGCAAGGCTAGAACGTGTTTTTAATGATAATCAGTGGAAATTTGTACGACCAAAGGTCTTCGACGGTCTACATACGATACATATGTATACCGAATGACTGGAAGAATTTATAGCAACAATCGCTTTTACTCAAGCACATTTTCCTGTTTTCACGATATTGTTAACGAAAGGATAAGCAGTTCACGTTTTTAATAAAAGCGTGTCTTATTCGTTGATAATTCATTGGCAAGTTGAAAAACATTTTAATACTTTGACAAAATATGTTCTCTTGTATTGTATTGTACAACCGCGCTTCTATTTGAACGACACAACTTTAAAAAGCAAATATTTGCGATAAACAAATATTCAATAAGAACACATTTTCTTCGCAAACGACTGACATACAGTCGGGCGCAGAAGTGTTCGTTTATTGTTTAAAAGAGAACCAGTTTTCTAAAAGTGAATAAAATGATTTGGATTTTTTTCGACAAGTTACAATTAGTTTACTAGATGATGCCAGCAAAAGATTTTGTAAAACTTTCAAATTTATCCAAATTCCCGGAGAAAATACTAAAGCTAGTTTTTTAACAAATTTTTTGTATGGATCTGTATCAATAATTTAATCGTGCGTCTTCTTAATGGTATGTGTCGATTTTTTTCATTCTAAACATTTTTTTTATCTTTTTAAAATAATATTATTGACAATTAGTCTCTACGCGCGATGTAAAATATGGAATTAATATCTATTTAACTGGAAACAATACGAAAGCAACGAGTAATATGTAATTACGTATTTTATTATCTAACGTGTATAATGAAAATTAAGTTTTACAATGTATTAAACGTTTGATCATATTATTATATAATATTATATTTGATCTCGACGATAAATGCAACGCTCAGAAAAGTACGACATTGTAAACATTAAAAACAATAATTTATCTAAGGAAGTTATCTTCGACGTTAGCCAATACGAAGAACTTCCAGTCAACAAAAAAAAGCAGTTCCAATCGGAATGCATGTACAAGAACGCAGTAGAGAAAGTTAACTTTCAAAGTCTTCTTCGTCGCAAGATGGAGTTGAAGATCAGTATCCACTTAATGGAGAATTCTCAAGGGAATCTCTGCGCTTCGTCCAACGTGTCGAGTCGGTAAAGGTAAACACAAATGTCTAGGGAAAATAGAGTGTCTAACGTACATTTCTCAAATGTTATAGTTAGCTAAGAACGCAGGCTGGTGCTACGCTGACTCGCCTCGTTGGATCAAGTATAAGTAGATCACGATCTCTATGGGTCTAATACCGTTCCTGGTCCCCCAGCTCGAAGTCAACGTCTCGCCTGAATCTGAATCCACCGGTGATGCCAATGGTGGGCGATGGTCGACCTCCGTAGCCACGTTCAACTTGGCCGTGTCCTCTGATAAAACCATTTCCGAAATTACGCTCCGCCTGGATGCCGATGTGCGGTTGCGGTGGTTGTCCAGGGCGAATGTTCAATCCTCCATAGGCGTTAGCGTTCGCGCCGTTTCTGTCAAAGATTTTTTGATGGTAGTTCACGTCCAAAGATGGCCGACGGTCTGGGCCGCTCAGCGGTTTCGTCGCTTGAACAGAGACCGATCCTCGGGGATCGGCTTGCCGTCTAAAACGGACCGGGATCTAAAAGAGAATTTTATGGTAAACGATAGTGCAAACTTGCGCTCCTACTCGAGAGCTCGTTCAATGCTACGAGATGGATTTAAAAAAGGTTCGAAGTGCGAAAAACCGGATTACAATATGTATTCTCTCCGTAACAGTCGGAACGATCTCTACCTTTAATATTTTGTCCCCACCGTTGCACTGGGGGTTGGTGGTGGTGGTGGTGGCGGGGAGGGGGCTATCCCCCTGGGGGGGGGGGGAATCAAGCGGTAAAACTGATAACACGTGTTACATTTTTCATTTAACCACTGAATGAAAGGATAAACAGGATGAATAAAAAAATGACAGTGATTCTACAAACGAAGGAAATAGGAGTTCTAATTCGATATAATTCTTGCTTTACATATTAAAAATAAAACATAACTAAGAAAGAATGGACAATTGATAGTGTGATTTTGGAAACCAAGAAACTAGAAGTTGAAAGATTTGTTACTCACGTAAGATTCCCGTGGATCTTCGAGTTCACTTTGACCAGCGGCATATGCGACTGCACAGAAAATGACCAGTGCGAGGTTGATGAACTTCATTGTCGACAACGTTCTGTTGATTCTTTTGGAATAGTTGAGGAAATAATTGGCAATGTGCTCGAATCGAGCTGAGCGAACTGTTTGATGCCAGAATCTGCCCAACCCCGGCCTTATATACGGATTATCAACGAGGAATTCATCGATGGTTTCCTTTTGTGAGATTTTTGTCGGGGGATCACCGACGGCTCCTTATCTTTTTTCCCTGTGCTGCAACTCCGGGGAACTACCCGTTCCGGGTCATCCAAGATCAGCGTGTGCTGCTCGATTCTGCGCACGCGTCGTTGATTTGGAACTAATTGCAAATCGAGAAAACGTTTAACTAAATTATGACTGATTGGGTTGCGATCGATCGATTCTATACGATGACTGAAAATTTCATCCACCGAATACCTGGAATAGGTTTACTAATCATGCTACTGTACTTACAGGCTTTGTACTCCAAAATCATTTTTGTAGATCGTATTCACCTTTTTGCACTTGAAATTAACTCTTTTGCAAATCAAATTCACCCGTTTGCAACTCAAGTTTTCCTGCAAATTCGATTAAGCTACATATTTTAACAACAAATATCCGATGAAAAGTTATTACATATTCCGAAAGACAAATTTTATTGTATGTATACGTAAAATAACACTTGAATATTATATGTATTTATTGTGTTTAGGTTTAGGTATTCGTTACGATCTCAAGTGTGCATAGGAAATATGTATTTATCTTATTTCTTTTTACTTCTAGCGATACGAATTAACTAAAATGCGCTTGAATGTACGTGCGTCGGCCGCAGTTTGTTTACATCTGTAGAAAAAAAGGTGTGAATTTATTCAACAAGTACAGCGTATCGTGCACTACACCGGGAAACAATGGCAACACGACGGTAATGGCAAAGCATGTTCTCTTTCATACCGGCCTTCGTAGTTCACGCGAGCAACACACGCTTGCTTCGTCTTTCATTCTTCGCGATCAATGGGGATCCCCGGGGAAGCTGGCTTCCCCAGAATTTTTCTCTGTCTCTCAGTCACCGAGTACGCGCGTTCCATTTGCTCGAGGAACGTCATCGCGGACCGTTTGACAGTTATTATGCGCCCAGACACGCTGATAACAATTAATCGTATCTACGTTTCTGCGAAACGCGCCTGCCATTTGCACGTACAGTACTTGTGTAGATATTATTTTTGTTCTTCCCCGTGGACGTTGTTTCCCCGGAAGAATCAAGCTGTTCTTTCTAAAAAAAAGACGAGGAAGCTCTCTACAGCTCTGTACGATTCAAGCACGAAAATCATAGATCAAATGTTCATCGTTGACCCGATTAGGCGTTGTACGATGAAAATGTGGTGGTGAATGAATACAGTATTCGTCAAAGGCTCCGCAAGCAACACTTGGATCGTTTTTATTGGAATTGAAATATTGACGTAGTCAGAATGAGTTTCGATTTTTTTTTTCAGATGAACTTCGTGCTGACACAGTTCACAGCGCTGCTTTTGGCTGGTGTTTTGAGAACATGCCTGAGCCCGCTCAAAGTCACACCAGCCACCAGGCATGTTTTTGGTCTTATTATCGGTTTTGCGCTTGGCTACTTTTGCTTCGGCAGGTGAGTCGATCAATCTATAATTAAGAGTTGGTTTATTGTTCGGGAGAAAGTGTGTTTGTCGAAAACGTTTACGAAACCAGAGCAGTTTGCTCTAAAAGAAGTCGTATACATATTTTCAGGCAGACGATACATCTTGCAGGCCTTCCCGCATTATGTTACATAGCGATGCGCACGCTAAGTCCTCACATTATACAAAGGCAAGTCACACGCAATCTCTTAATTATTATATCACGCGACTCATAGACGTTACAGCGCTAATCGCTTACGCATTTCTCGCCCAGGGATTATTCGGTAACTTTGGTAAAATACTTTGATTCACGGTTAAACGTTTACTTTAGCGAATCTTTTCATAGCAATAGCAATAGCAATAGCAATAGCGATAGCAATTCCAATCGTGAATCAACAATTCCGATCATTTCGTGCTACGACACAGACATTCGGGTAAGCCTATTATAATCAGAGACCAAAACTAACAGTTATTATTTTAGAAATCTCTCCGAAACAGATCAAGTAACTGAACGACGAGCTAAGAATTATGTATAATGGTGTAAGTAAGAGTAAGATCTGGGCAAATGATTTATTTGAGATGAAAATAAGAAATAACTATTTTAAATAATATATTTTCTTCTTATTAAATGATAAGAAGAACTTGACAAAAAAAGAAAAGGAAAAGCATTTGTACTTCGAGACTATCCGATTACATCCGAAAATAGCCAAAAAAGGCTTACATACATCGAATAGTTATTCTAAAAAGAATTCTTTAAAATCACTTGTTTTCACTGTCGTTTCACGAAAAGTGTAACCCCTCTTAAATACGCTCGTACGTTGTTATTAGGAGGCACGTGTGCCCATCACTGGTATTTACGTGTCAGCGCGATACCGCAATACTATGATGTAATCTGTCTTGTGTTGCATTCTCGGTACACAACGATCAACGATCGTTCCTTGAACTTACTGAAAATTAACTCTCGTTCCGATAATACGTTTCAGGGTTGTACTGACGACTGCGCTGTTCTATTTATCGTGCGTGCATTACCATCGACAGATGTACAATTACGGCTCGTACACTCTTGATATCACTGGTAAGTACGCGTGCACTGCATCCGGATGATCGTCACGCGAGAATTCAATTTCATTTACTGCGCCAAGTATCAAGTGTTGGCGCGGCGCGGCGGTCAGACATTACATCCAGACCGCCGATTTGATATTACAATTAGGTATGAAAACATTATTAGGACAAGGGCAAGGGCAATAGAAGCGTCTGTGATTTTTCTTATTTTACTGTGAATCGCTAAAAACTATGAGAATCAATTGATATGTAGTTTACGAAATTAAAGAAACACCTCTTTTCTTGTTTTTTTTTTTTTTTTTTTTTTTTTTATTGCAATTACATTGCGAATCTTTATGCAAACTAAAATGTTTTTGAGTCGATTCTAAAAAAGCGAGGCTTTTTAATAATTTCGCCCTAATAAAATCATCTAATAAAAAAGGCCCCTTTTAATAATTCTCAACTAAATCGAACGAATAGTGTAACAATATTCTTAAATTCTTCCGATATCTTTACAGTTTCTAAAGATTGTCCGATCTATTTACGTCTATGTAATAAATATGTTCCCGAGGGCACCCGAGACTCAATCGTACGCTCCTTGTAATAATACGAAAGTAAACCAATGATTTCACCTTTTTCCTATTTGCGTATGTATATGAACAAGCCGAGCAATGTATAGTATTGCTACAAGCCGAGAGCCTCGCTTGTTTCCTACGGTTTGCGAACCGTTTGTTGCCTGTTACGCGTTTACGCGTGGCTATCGTGGTTGCTCGGACGATCGGAGTTAACGAGGCAGCTTGCGGGTTCACACGGTAAATGGTCTGGGTTACAGGACCGCTGATGGTGATAACGCAAAAGGTAACCAGCCTTGCGTACAGTATACACGACGGATTAACGCGAAGCGAGGAGGATCTCACGCCGACGCAGCGTCACCAAGCCGTGAAGTGAGTTTCGCATCTTGTTCCACCGGCGCGGCGCGACGCGGCGGCCCGTCCCACCCGCATCGCTACCTCCTACTCGTATGACTACATAATAAAACGTAGATCGCATGCACGATCGTAAACGGTCATGCTGGTAGTCGCGCTTCGTCGTTCGGCCGGCCGCGGCCGTGTCGAATCATGCGACTTTCATTCATATTCAAGAATCGCATCGCCCGTCGCACCAGTGACTCACGTTTATCATCTCACGCCATTGTAAGCTTACGATAAACGCTATTACGCATGATTCATTTTAGAAAGATGCCCACCACTTTGGAGTACTTTAGCTACGTCTTCCATTTTCAAGCTCTGATGGCCGGCCCGGTCATATTCTACCGCGATTACATAGACTTCATTCAAGGACACAAGCTCACCGCACCGAAACCCTTAACGGTAAACACAATTCGATTTACGAGTTGTTTGATTCATTCGATCAGTGAATTATTTAATAGACTGGATGTTGAATACTAGAAATTGTCTGAATTAATCGCGACACGCAACAGCTAGCACGTAGACCTTGATTTCTTTTCTTAAGGGGGCGCGTGCAGCCCTGTAAGCCTAATAAAATTTAGTAAATCCAATACATTTTTTTTCGCATATGAACATACTGCAAAAAGAAAAAACCAAAAGATTTGCTGTTCTTTCGTACTGGAGTGTAATAATACGTAGATATTCAAGCGAGAAAATTGTTCTACTCAGGGCTGCGATAAGAATTCCGGCCACTACAGCGAAATTGTCCTGGAACCATCGCCGGTGTTGGTCGTGACAAAGAAGGTGGTCGCGAGCTTGTTGTTTGCTGCTATATTTGTGACTTTCATTCCGAGCTACTCGATCCAAAAGCTGAAAGGTTCGATGTTTTACCGATGTTTGTCCTCTTGGTGTATTCGCGCGAAGGGTCGAGCTGAATTTTTATCGAAGCATTGTTTTTCCCGCAGAGGATGACTTCCTGCAGAACACGACAGTAGTCCAGAAAATGTGGTATCTGTTGATCGCGACCCTACTGGTGCGGTTCAAGTATTACCATGCGTGGATCTTCGCGGATGCCATTTGCAACAATTCAGGCATGGGCTACGCCGGCCTGAACGAAAACGGAGAGGCCAAATGGGACCTGTTCTCTAATGTGGATGTTTACGGTTTCGAGGTAGTTGTTCTATGTCTTGTCGCACGAGATAGTACTCGAACGAATAGACTATTGCGCGCGCGCAAACGACGGTTTCATCAAAATCCTGACCGATATTTCGATTTTCAGATGTCTTTAAGTTTGAGAGACAGCATCGAACACTGGAACAAAGGTACTAATAGGTGGCTCAGATCTCTTGTATACGAAAGAGTCAAACATAATAAGCTCGTATACACCTACGCTCTTTCTGCGTTGTGGCACGGATTTTACCCCGGCTACTACTTGACATTCGCCAATGGCACTTTCTTCACTATGGTATCGCGCACGGTAACTCATAAAACGCCTTCCCTTTTTATAATCTTATAGTTATAGTACATGGCTTTTCTATCTGTGACTACCTTTCAAAGAAAATGTCGTTTACTACTTTATTAAGATCGAAACAATTAATAATTAAAATTAGCTGTTAGAAAATTTGAATTTCTACGATTACGTACGTTCGTAACTCCGGGTGAAAGTGAACTCAAGTTCTATGGATCGATAAGAGCTGAATAATTTTTATTGAAACAGGCTCGTCGTAATATTCGACCGTACTTCTTGGGGTTCAAAATGAAAAAGTTCCTCTACGATGCGCTTACGTTCGCTGCGACACGAATCTTGATGGCCTACATGACATTGAGCTTTATACTCTTGGAGTTTGCACCAAGTATCCGAATGTACCTGTAAGTACCACTAGGAAAACAAGACTACATAATTATTATTAAATAGGTTATTCTATAGAAAATGTACGATTTTAGAATGCAAATATTATAAAACGTTTTTATCAAGAAATATTATTATTACAGCCTATACAGGTTTATTCTGCATCCCTTTCAGTATGAACTGAATAAAAAATCTGTTATACTGTTATTCTAGGTATTTATACCTCATCCCGCACATAGTGGGTCTCGTTATAATGGTTGTCGCACCTCGTCTTCCGAAAATTCCAACGCGCGACAGGAATGCCGCCGACAAGGAAAGCAACGCTACAGAAAAATTAGTTAACGGGACTACGCGGAAAGCTATGTAAACCGGGTTTTCCCTGCGATCGAAAATTCTCTGTCACGAGAGAAACATATATTTTATGAATGTTTTAACGCACACGCGCGCATGCATATACATCCGAGATATTCGTATGTACATGTGCACGTACCTATATACATATTATACATATGTCGGAGGCTGAGATTGAACATCTCTCCGTCGGACCCGCCGGGGC
This sequence comes from Lasioglossum leucozonium, assembly GCA_028454225.1. Taxonomy (NCBI): domain Eukaryota; kingdom Metazoa; phylum Arthropoda; class Insecta; order Hymenoptera; family Halictidae; genus Lasioglossum; species Lasioglossum leucozonium. Next base: position 32,681 of record CM052213.1, read on the forward strand.
TTGATCGGCGGCTTCTCCATCGAACAACGGACGTTTGGTGAACAATTTATTTACAAAAAGAAAAGAACTATACGCTACGACAAAATCGAATTCTGTAGCGCAACGCGAGACGCGTCAACGAGTCCACGGGTTGGGCAGAACACTCGCGCGCGTCTTCACCTGTCTCTCGGTTCGTTACAGAAAGCTCGTACTTTCTTCGTCGTAGAACGAAGGTTCAACAGGGTCCCAGCCCATTTTTTCAGGATTCCTGTCTCGCATCTCCCTTTGCGCCGCGCGCACGAAAAGGGGTAGAAAAAGGTAAACGGGGTTTGTTTTATTGCCCCTTTGCCGGGCAATTACCGGGGCTACTAGGGTACGCCCAAGCTTCGGACTCCGAACTACGCTATGGTCAACGCATAAACTAAATGTCGAAATTGTTATTTTACGGTTAGACTTAATCTAACTTACGCGGACGTGCAATGCCCAAAAATTTACACATGATTTCGTAAAAGAAATAAAGAAGCGCCGTGGACGTCGTTGTGCCGACGGACTGTGTCGCTGTATCATGCCCCGACATATTATACATATATACGTACAATATACATATGCATATAATTACTGTTACGACGTGTTACTGGTACAAAGTCTATGTCGAGAATGTAAAAAGTCTAATTGTTTTATATAATACGAGCGAGTATTACATATATTTATGAGTGCCTTGTGTGTATGTTGAGAAAACACCGAGATGTTTCGTCGTTCGAATGTCGAAGACACCGACGCTATGTTGCGAATTCGTTCTTAATTCGCATGCGAAGCGAACAGATGTTGGCGTTCTTTAACATTCGTCGAGTTCCTTTTTCTTCGTTTGTCTTTCCGACTTTGCTATGCTAAATTAAGAATACAATTTAATAGATTGTAACATTCGCATAGGAGGCATTACGCAGTTTCGAGTCGAAGAGTTTCACTTACGATTTTAGTTTTATACTTTTAATAAACGCAATAATACTGCTAATCATTTTAAACGAACACGAGTATTTATTTACCGACGATCACCTCGCGAACACTCAAGTGACGCTCGTCGATTCACCCGAAACCTGAAACCTAAAAAGACGTAGTCTATAATATTCGGACGTTATTTAAAGCAGAAAAAAACTTTTTAAAAATGCAGTAAACGCCTTAAATTTTATTTTTAACGTTAGGATAAACTAGTTTATTAAACGACGCGAGAAAGAAATTTGTTGAACTTCTAGGCTTCGTCGTCTCTCGTACTTTCGAGAAAACGAAATTGGCAAAATAAGCATTCGCTAATGATTTTCGCGTCTATTTTCATTCGTTGCCTAATGGAATATCGTCCTTATAATTGGGTAAAGAGAAGCACCGAAACTGCCCGGCACTCCGGAAGCCGTATTATCGCTGGGTACCAGCGACCGCTTGGTTCGAAGATCCCTCAGTGCGATCATCGCGATCGAACCGCGACGATCCCATGATCGCTAGCTCCAATTGATACGTGATTTTGGCTTCGTAAAAAAATGGTAAACTAAATGTTCGATCGTTGACATTGTGGATGTGCAAAGGATAGCGAAGAAGCCACGGACTTTTAGAGAATATAATCAAATGCGTGACGTTTGAAATTTTCTATCGCTAAACGTTCATCGACGTCGAATATTGATCAACGTTAAATGTTAGAGCTGCGACGTGTGTCAAGGAAAATGTTGACAAATTAATATATGGTGCCGAATTTCTCAATATTGTTCTACCTTTATAATTATCTTTGCACAACCTACTGTGTTAGTTGCCTAGTTTGCGAATGTTTTATATATATTTTATTAAATCTATTTCAATTTTTTTACACATTACAAGGTAGTCAAATTTCATCTAAATGCACAAATAGTTTTACGATTAATAGCTACACATTGAATAATTATTAGCATAAATTTGAGTAAGGCCGCACCGCGGCCCCGATATAGTTTACTCAAGAGTTGAAATTATTAAAAGAAAGAATACATTTTAATGTCCGATTTTTAACATTTAAACAAACATTAGTTTCGTCGAAATATGTAAATCTTATTCAGATAATCAAACTCCATTGTGACCAGCATATTCTGTCAACGCATTACAAGTTTCTTCTTGTCTGTAGTACGGTTGAAATAGAATTTTTTGGTTATTTAGCACAATTCGTATGAAAAGCGTACACGACAATCGCATTAATTCACATTGATATAAACTTTATTTCAATATAAAGTTAATGTAAACTGAAGATATAGGACGAAATAGGAAGCTCAGCTTCGTATCGTAAAAAGGTAGATACAACAACAAATCTGCAGGATGTAATAGCATTTCTTGACCTAAACGCTTCGTAACGTTTGCATTCTAAAATAGGACATTTCGTATGCAACAACCTAATACTTAATTACACTGTGGATCTTTAAGCGAAAGAAAAATTGTCTCCAACGATTGCAATATAGATAGGAGATAAATAAAACTTTCCTTCTTCTTTTAATTATTCTATTAAGCAGAAACTGATACGTCGATGTTCTCAATATTTTTTAAATACACATTTGTCCACTGGTTTTCAATTGTATATATCCATTTTTGTTATTAATGCATAAAATCCGGTCTCGTCTGGATAATTTAATTTTAATTGTCCTGTACGATCGAGTTGGAAAGTTTTTATTTATTTGGCAAAGATAGAAACAATGTAACAATATTAGTAAATTTGATCGATGTCTTCGTAATTTTGTATTTAGCTTATCTCCAGTTTTGTAACGAATACAGAAACTCCGTGGTCTATTAACGAACAGCGACTGATCCACAGAATTTATTAACAATGGTGAAAGTGGGTTACGTTCTCGTCTTCGTCACCCTGTTGTTGATGATGTGGGCGTCCGTGGTGCGGATGCACGAGCTGCCCGTGCAGTATCCGCCGTGCTTCTTCAATCCCCTTTGCACCTGTTCGAAAGCGATTCCCGATCTCGGCATAGTCACCTGTTACGATGTGCCAATGCCTCGGATACCCCAGCCGATCAACTCCTCGAAGGTGTTCATGCTTCAGTTGGAAAATAATGGCCTGATGTTCCTGCAGCCGCAATTCCTCATGAACACAGGTGCGCAGACTAATTATATTTATTACTGTTATGACTATGATTTACATATATGTATACATATACATACATACATACATACATACATACATACATACATATATCCTCTCGAGACGAATATGCAGACTCTAAAAATACATAATACCAAGTTAATTACACCCTCGAATGAACTCACCCTTCGCGCGTCCCCACCCTTCGAGTTTAATTTGTCTTTCGATGCGACGATAACAGAGGCGCAAGGGTTAAAGGTCATCGACCGCCCGTAGTCGCGAGCAATTGCGTCATCGGTTAGGATATTGGTAAACGATACACGCCAGTTCCGTTTTCATACTACTTGCCATTCTTCTCTATCTCTCAGGCCTATACAACCTACGGATCAAGCATAATCCCCTGGCCGACATCCCGGACGAAGCTTTCCTAGGGCTTGAGAGATCGTTATGGGAGCTCGAATTACCCTACAATCGCCTCGAGAGGGTACCCAGCAGGTCGTTCAGGCATTTGCAAAAGTTACAACTGCTGGATCTGACAGGTACGCTTTCCCCTCGAACATCTTCGATGTTGTTCTTCGCGCAAAAACAGGAATGAGAGAGAGAGAGAGACAGAGAGAGAGAGAGAGAGTCCATTCTAATACATATGTATTTATGAAAACCAAGGGGATACATGTTTTGGTGGTGTTCTCGCTTTTTACCAATTTTTAAGGATATTTTTCAGAAGAACTATTGAACTTTTTGCATTAGGATTTTGCATTTACGTATTTACAACTATAATACATGTATATGTACGTGTTCGGAGTGCATAATTTATTTTTTTACTGGGCGTGATGCATTAGGGGCGGCGTCGCCGGGCCGGGAGAATTTAGGGGAATACAAAGTTACCCTCTCGCTGTCGTTACTGGATTAGTCGCGTGACATTGTGATATAATGTACGACAGAGACGGAACGCGTCGCGTGGTGTAGGTGTTGGTGTAAGCGTGTGGATGCTCGCCGCCGGAAATTGGGGGAATCGAGCGTCGAAGGTGGAAGGCAGAGCGGGAGACAAGTGACGCCGATTAGGGGAACCGACCCGAATCAAGATACATACATACATACATACATACATACTTTTCTTTTATGTGTTCGATTTTTCAACAGGCAATAAGATATCGAGAATAGCCGCGGATAATTGGCGAGGTTTGGAGAATTCTCTGCAAAAGTTGCGTCTGGGACGTAATGCGATCGATCGACTTCCGGCGGACGCATTCGCCGGACTCACATACCTGGACATGCTCGATCTACGGGATAATAATCTGAAAGAGATCGATCCCTCGGTGTTTAGAGACGGGATGGCCCATCTGGTTCATCTTTATCTGAACGGTAATCAACTGACTCACATCCCGTACGCCCAGTTGTCGGCGCTGAAACAGATGAAGGTCCTGGACCTGAGCTTCAACAGGATATCGAGGATGCTGAACACGCAACACGAGCCTGAAATCAGGGGACTCCAGATGTCCCTTGATACGCTGCGGCTCGACTACAATCAGATCGAGATGCTGATGCCCGGGGACTTTCAACACTTCTACAAAGTAAACAGGACTTACCTCGACGGCAATCCATTGAGCACGATAGAGGTAGGCTCTCCACAGATCATTTAATTGAAATAGCAGTTCAATGAATAAACACTTGATGCGGTAAGCCTAATAAAATTGGGAAAAACCTAACAATTTTTCTTCGCATCTAAATAAAGATACTGTAAAAGATTTTCTCGAAGAACGTTAAGCAACATTTTTCTTTAGCTTTATTTTCATATTTTTTTCATATCTTTTTACTTTTTATGAAATCAAACGAAGAAGAATATCATCCGAAACGAATGTGTAGATTGTTCGCAGCAACTGTGCAACACGAGACTTTGCCTTTCAGGAGGGAACGTTCCGAGATTCCAAGATACGGGAACTTTACTTCAGCGACTGTGACCTTATGGACGTAAGTTCGGTAAATTTCGTTGGCCTGGAGTCGTCCCTGGAGTTGCTTGATCTGTCTGGAAACAACATTACCACCCTCCCAAGTCCCATATTTCAGGAATACGATTTTCTTCGGACTCTGATCTTTCGCGAGAACAAGATCCAGACCATTCAGCCAGGTAAAATAACAAATTTTTTCATGTGTTTCCATGCTTTTTTATTCTTTTCACCTGAAACCTACCATTACGAGTATCGATATTACATATCGTAGGATCTTTTCGTGGGAAATTATTGCACGAATTTGTTTATTGCTCTAAACTTCGGTTAAATCCACCTTTTATAAAATTGGTATAAATCTTTTCGTTATATATTTCAATTTGGCAACGGGAGCAAAAGGAAATTGTAAAAACCGGTAGACGAGCGTTAATAATTGTTTGCATAGTTCTTTTGAACTGTTTCTTTCTGAACTCATATTTCAGTTCAAATTTTTGGCCAAATGCTGTTTTTGTTGATAGCCGAAGTCTTCAATGGTTTCCAATATTCCCTATACAATTTGGATCTAAGCGGCAAGGAGAACAGCGTGGTGTCTCTTCAGGATCTGCGGCAAATGCGAAACATGCGATTCCTATCGCTCTCGCGGATGCCACAGTCGACTTTGTCCCCAGAGGATTTCATGGAGTACGGAATGGATGTCAAGGAGCTACGCATCATGAAGAGCAACCTGAACACCGTCAAGAGTCACGCTTTCATGCACGTCCGAGGGATCAAGTACATCGACTTCTCGGAAAATGCTATTTCCTCGATCGAGAACGAAGCATTTTCAGAGGTAAATACATTGAATTATGTACATACATGTATATCTGACGATATCCGAAGAAGGTATACATACAATATCGCATCTATTATTATACAGTACATATCATCCCACACACAACAAGCTTATTAGTTGAAAAGCTCGATTCAAGCTAGCAATTTAATCAAGCTACTTTATTTAGTCGTGTTTAATTCGGATAATAGATGAATTTATTTACCTTTTACTTAGTCTCTGTAAATGTTTTCGCTTCTCGTTGCATGAAAAGCAAGTTAAATGTGTAAAATAAAAGTTTCTTCGTTCTCGAGGGATATCGAGGTTTAAAGGTTCAATATTCTATTGAAACCGGATCTGTAAATGTAGATCATAGAGAAGACTCGACAAACGTTTAACATAAAATCTTTCAAAACTCATTGGTGGAATATAATTTTATTCGGTATTTGTCGTTTTGTGCAGAATGGTATAAATTCATGGAGAAATTTGTGCAACGAAGCTGTTTCAATTGTTTGCGGGATTAGCGTTCTTTAGGGGATGATCCCGAATCAATGTCACAAAATTTGTATCGTTTCGTACGGGCAACCCTACAACACCGCAATATCCACGATCGATAAGAATTAGTAATTTGGCCTAATATTTAATTAAACTAGATTCGAGTCGCGTACGCGGAGGCCTTGGGGGCCGCGTATAATTCGAATAAAACGGGCTTCTAGAAATCTCCTGTACAATGAATACCTGACCTGTTTGAAAACAGGGCATATCGCGAATCCACCGCACCCTTCGTCGTTTTTATCTTATGTCCTAATATATTGTAATAACGTTGATTTTGACGTTGGCGGTTCGATATGGGTTCATAGAATATGATTTCGCATTATTTCTCCTAGGTTGGTCATTCGCTTCTGACGCTGAGGATGTCACACGGCCTGTCATCGTCATTCTCCGAGCTACCAAACGCACCCTTCAAGTTCCTAACGAGTTTGCAACACCTGGACTTCAGTAACAACAAAATTAAATCTATGCCGGACACGTCGTTTCACTTCATGAAGAGGATCAAGCGAATCGAGTTGCAGGACAATGAAATCGACAACATCAGGAAAGGGACGTTCCAGGTGGGTGTTCCAAGCGATCGTTTATTCGCTCCATCGTTTATTCAGCTACCATAAAAATAAATGGTGGTTGTGTGTTCAGGGTGACATACACTCGAGTCTCGAAGACGTGAATTTCGCGTACAACATGATCAAAACGATCCAAACTCACACGTTCGTCGACCTGCCGCGATTGACAACGATCAATTTAGAGGACAACGCCATAGAGAGAATAGAGAGGCGAGGGTTCATGAACATGAAGCTGCTCAAGTATATTAATTTACGGGGAAACAAGATAAAGGACATCGCCGATGAAGCTTTCCAGGTATGTAATATTCTAGTCGCTATTAAATTCAGATCGATAGCAACACATAAAGATTCTGAAACCACAATTTTATCAAGATAATCTCGATTGGACTGCGGATTTTATGCATTATTATTATTATTATTATTATTATTATTATTATTATTATTATTATTATGCATATGCATGTCACCATTATTTTAAAAAATGATTATTTTTTAACTCCTGTTTCGTTGCAATCGCTAAGAAGGCAACTATTGTTCCGCATAAAGATCCGCAGTCCAGTCGCTAATGATGAAAATCTGCGGATTAATTGCAACTACGAAAATTGTTCGTGATCGAAACGTTGGCAGCGAACGCCAACGTCGATGTTAGCCTAACGGGCTTAACAACTCTGGAAGAGATAAAGGTCTTTCACCGTTTGTACTAATACTGTTCAAGAATCTGCCGGATCTGAAATTCCTGGATCTCGCGTACAACGATATGACCGAGTTCGATTTCGCCTCGTTCGATCAAGTTGGGACGCTGTCGACGTTCAAAGTGAACGCCAGCCACAACGAGATCCCAAAACTGTGGATCAATAGCACGACGTTCACACCGCCGACCACGAGTAAGTCTCTTGTTAAATACTTTGGGCAAACCCCGCTTAACGTCCGTAAACAGATTTTCTTAAGCCTGCTAAACGGAAAGTCGATGAAACCCCTTGCCTGTTACAAATCGGAATAGACGCGTCTGCCGGTCCTTCCGTGCTTCGCTGACGCAATGTGTCACGCGATTGTAAACTCTTACTCCCAACTAAATCCTCCTTCGCGGAGACCATTTACGCGCATCATCCTCAATGCGTTCGCGTCTTAGACACGTGTCCGGAGATTTATAGGAGTCATTTCGGTATGGCATCCTGCTTGTATAACGTTGCTGGACGAGTCTGACGTCACGACTATGCACAGCATTATCAGGATCATCCGTGATTCCTGATGTTCGCGTTTCAGTGAACCTATGTATGTATACAATATGTATACATTGTTTATATTTTCTTTACCTACGAAAAAATTCCAGATTTCGATCTGGTTCCGTATACACGAACGAGTAACATTAACGATTTTATTGTTTCTCGATTCTGATTATAGTCGGCGGCTCGATACAATCGAACATCAAGGTCATCGACTTCAGCTACAATAACATCTCGGATATAATGAAATACTACTTCAAGCCTGTGGAATATTCGTTGACGCACCTCTATCTGTCTCACAACCAATTGATGAACGTCACGCAAGGCATCTTCGGGAACATGCCGCACCTGCAGTGGCTCGACCTCAGCAACAACGAGCTGATGGAAATCGATTTCGACTCTTTCAGAAACACAAAAAACATTCAGGTTTTGAGCCTGGCGCGGAACAATATCCTGGAGATCCCTTCGGAAGCGCTGAAGCCTTTGAAAAAGCTGAGGATCGTCGATCTCTCTCATAATAAACTGAAAGCGCTTCCGGATAACATATTCGCCGACGCGAATATAGAAAGTCTGGATCTCTCGCATAATCAGTTCATGAGACTGCCGATCAAGTCCATGTCTATATCTTCTGCTGCCAGCCTGTCGATTCTGGACATGTCATGGAATACTTTGTCGGGGATTCATACTACGGACGCTATATTTAGATTGCGAGTAGGTATTTTACTACTCGCTCTCTCGGCCACTTTAACTTGCCGCCTAGCTACGACGCAACTGTCGTGTCGGTGGGCGATGGATCATGGATGTTATTTTCAGTATACCAACTATAATATCTATATCTGAAAATTTCAGAGAAATTTCGTTTTCATTTCAGAGTCTAACGTGGTTGGACCTGTCCTACAATCGATTGGTCAGACTTGACGATAGCGTGTTTTCCGATATGCCCTATCTAACGCATCTCGACTTGAGTCATAATAAACAGCTGCTTTTGGAATCGCGAGGGAGGACTTTCCACGGTTTGGAGGACTCTCTTCTTTATCTCGATTTGAGCAACATTTCGCTATTGAGTGTACGCGAATGTGAAATACATCCTTCTATTCGAGTTAGCTTGTTTCGATGATAGTTTCGTGCTGGGTCTGCTAGAGGACCCAGTGATCAAACTTTTTTGTCGTCGTTACCTTCTTTTTTCTCTCAGCTTTTTATATTGTCTTGAAACCGCGTACAGGTGCCAGATTTACCGCTGCGACGATTGCAAACGTTGTACTTGGCGCACAACGAGTTGGCATCGATACCGCCGGAAATGGCGTCAAATTTGACGTCCCTACACTACTTGGATCTGAGTGCCAATGATCTAACGGTGGTGCCATTGATCACGCACACTCTACCGGAACTGAAAACCTTCAGTCTGGCAGATAATCCCATCACCGCTGTCACCAACACCAGCTTCCTTGGGATCGCGGATAGCCTCGAGGAATTAGACATACGACGATTGGCATTGTCTACTTTTGAAGTGAGGCCCCCCCGTTTATAGACCACAATTGGCAATCATTTTTCTAGGTGGACAGAGCGGATCTTTATGCAAAATAAAAATTGTCTACCTAAATTCCAACAAACTGGAGTGTGAAATAGATAATTTATTTTGCATCTGAATTTCATAGGTTGAAGCTAATATGACAGTATGTTAAAATCTTCTGATGCTTTTACCGTGTAATAATTACGCCACTGTCTATTTTCGAAACAATGGAATTATCTTGGGAAACAAGATTTCACTTGAAAATAGCAATACGCATAGAATAGAATCGGAAGGATGAAATTAGACAATTGGGTTTTAGTAAAACAAATAGCTTGTTAAAATATCCACTTCGAACTCCCGAAGACTTTCTCAACTTGAAGACAAACAACTTGTTCGTTCACAGTCAGGAGCTCTCTGCAAAGCGACCAAACTTCGTAGGATATATATAACTGCTTACAATGGCGTGAAGAATTTCAACTTCCCCAATATCCTCGAGTACAATCATGGACTACGGCATTTAGTCATCGACGTAAGTTTAGAGTAATTTTTGCTATTCCATTTTGAAAATTTCATTAAAATCTAGAGATGTCGCTTCGGGATTGTTCCTTATCAGTTATAGAAATTAAAGAACATACAATGTATATTAAATTCTCTGGATTGCAGGTTCAGAATGACACAGACTTGGAAAAAGAGATGAAAGGAAGGTTTCCTTACAAGCTATTCAATATAACGTTGACTGGTCAGGCACTGAAGAACATAAACACAGAAATTCTTCGTGTATGTACTTTGGCGAAAACTAACGCCTTTGAAACGAGTCTTTCTAGGTTTTCATCGAAATGATTAATGATTCTTCAGGGAATAAGAAGTCCCCATCTTCATTTCGGGATGTTCAACACCAGCGTGAGCACGGTGCCGAAAAAGATGTTTGACAACGCGGAATGGGTCAGAAACGTGACGATTCATGTCCACCATAGCGACGTCAGAACACTTCACAATCCATCGAACGGATACAAACCAGGAGTTCCAGGGAAACGGTTTCTGCTAAGGCTCACGGTCCGGGGAAACTACTTCACTTGCGATTGCGACATAGGGTGAGTTAGACTTTACTAAACTCTACTTAACCCCTTGCTTACGCTGCTACTTACATATTTTAACATTTCTTCATCGTTCAAAATTTCATAGAAAAAAAAATAGAAAGTTTCTAATTTATACATATGTATATACAATATATGTATATCTATTATTTCGGTTTAAAGGAAATTAACAACATATTATGCGCATACATATATGTATTCGCTAGAATCTATTCAGAATATTCATCGCGAGTCTGACTCGATTCTAGAGAAACGGGTTGGTTGATCCATCGTATGTATCTCTGCTGTATAAATCCATTTTATCTGTACAGAAGTCGGAGACAAACATGAAATTTCACCTTATACATATGTATATTTGCAAGGGAATGATTTCTTTTTTTTTTATCGCAGCTCATACACCCCACAGTATTAGTTGCGACGATCGAGGTCTAGTTTAATATTCTGTTTATCAACTTGCATTACTACGGCTAACAAATGAAGATGGATGGAGACATGGCAAAGGAAGCACAGACAGTACCAGGAGGATCGTTGCAGTACCTTCAGCGAGTTCAAGAACTTTGAGCGGAACGAAGAGGACGACGTGTTCGATTGTTGGAACAACGAGTGGGACGACGATCTCCGGGAGTCGTTTTGTTTGAACAAGAACAATGTTTCGGTGCTGGAGGCGTTGAAAACTGATCTGGAATGTGGATGGGGCGCGGCGAGTTACATCCAACCACCTCGTCTCGTCGTTCTTCTTCTATCCGTTGTTCTCGCAACAACGATCTACTAAGCCTTGTCCATTAACATTTCGTGCCTTTCGAATCGATTAACGTTCCGTAAACGCTCTCGTTTGCATTTCAATCCACTACGCTACCACACCGAGGATAGAAAGTTCTCGGTCACACCCCCTCGTCACTTCGCGTTGAACAGCACGCTTCGAATCAATGAGACTGTCAGATTCACGTTCAGATACTCGTACAAAGTGTAAATCGTCGCAATCAACAGGAATTGAGGTTTTACACTCTTCGTAGAAACTAGCAACTCTTCTTTACGATCATTGTATAAAACGACGTACACCCCAGCGACGTACCAACTTTTCCCCCTTCTATATTCTTCGTGTTATCGCGACGCGCAACTAAGAGCTCGCGACTCGAACGGGACCTTCTTGAAACTTTCGCTGGAAATACGATTAAACGCCGCGCCGCGCCGTGCCGCGCCGGTGCAACGGAACTTGCAGGTAATATTCGATTGATCCGTACGACAGAAAAGGAAATTGAATTTCGCAGAATTGCGCTTCTACGTGCATTATAGGTAAACAAGATTTTTATACACGTCTCGCCTGTTTCTTGTAAAAAGATGTTCCTCTTCTTCGTTGTTCGCGAAATCTTAGTTGAACGAGCGCGTCTCAATGTTTCGTTCGACCGACTGGATGCGCATCCAGACTGTTAATTATTCGAACGAGTTAGCAAGTATTCTGGGTAAGAAAGACTCGTAGGTTTTACGATACAGGGTGTTAAGAAATGTTTTGTTTCAATTATGTTTGTGGTTTACAACAAATATAATTTACGTGTTACTGAAAATTGTCATGTTACGAGACTCGCATCGTACACACACACACACGCGCGCGTAAACAAAGCTTTAAATTAAAAAAACTTATTCCGTATTTTGGACTCATTTTCTCGTGTAGAATCACCCTGTCCACGGCTGCATCGGGACACCCCGTAGAGAAATGCATATGGAATAAAGTGGTATAGTTTACTGTAACTTTAAAGTTGTTTTCCAAGAGAATGTTTAATATGTGGCCTATGGCCTCTGCGAGACTGTTGTTTCTCGCGAACAGCACTAAACGATGTGATAAAAAAAGGATTCAACCTTGAAGATTATACTCAAGGTCAATATTGCTATCAAATTTTTAACAGTTCTCCACCGATCCGAAGGTGTAGAATCAAAGATTGCTACGACAAACTATTTCTGTACACCCTCTATCTACGTGTCTTCGAGCGATGACTCGACCCCTACAAAATTCAACGATCAACAGATTTTATACCTGTCTATGAAAATGAATGAATTTTCGCTTGCAAGTACGCGATGTCGGCATTTTTTAATAAAAATTCCACCAAATACATAATAAATGCTTTTGGTATTATTTACAATCCCTTACATTTTGCCTCTAGCATTGTTTTGCACAAAACAATCATGAAATACACAATCAAAAACTCGGTAAAACGATTTAAAGAACACAAAACGATTCTATAAATCAAAATCAGAGTTTTATACTGTTCCAATGGAAAATACGGAAACTCGTTTGGAGCAGTTCTCCGCGTTTACACAGGTTCCATGTAACAATGACTCCTCGGAATTTGGCTTTGGCACAATTGAAATTAATTACAGAGCAGAATCTCTGCAATTATGCCAATCACCATCTTGACGATTGGTACGATTATAAATCCAAATATAAACAATAGACAAATGTATACGCTAGACAGTTCTGTGAAAAATACGAAGCTTCGGACTAGCGTCTGCCAGAAGTCTTCGCTTTCCTTTATACTGATCATTTTGTCCAAAATGAATCGTATTACGTAAAGGAATACCTGAAATCAATCGGTCTGTAATTTTTCCATAAAAATTTACACAAATCAGAAAAACATTTTGTACCTCTGCCACAGGTATAATGTTTAATATTACGTATAACAGCGCGAGGAGAGATTGACCAGTAGCTCGACCCATTGTTTTGATAAGCGCCGAGAAAGAATATTCCGTTCTCGGAATGCCGCTAGACTGTTGGTAATTAGCCAAACACTCCCGAACACGCTGCAAATAGTTTCCTTGATCGATTTCGCCAGAATTCTTAGTACCGTTGATTTTCTTCCAGGAATCTTGCAGCGAACTCGTCGAAACGTTATTTTCTATGGAAAACAGATTACTTCGCGTCTCATGAAGCTATTTTTAATCGTTTCGAAATACATAATATTTAATTATATAATTTGCAAATTACCCGAAGCGAACCGAGGCCTCTGCTGCGATTTCTCGTGATCAGAAATGCTGTAAAGATTCTTCAATTTCAAAGCATAGCTCTCAGGTTCGTGGAGCAATTTTCTTGGCACAGAGTGCTTAACGGCCTCTTCATCGTACTTCCAATCACCCGATTTATAATGCGAGATACACTCGGTCATATTCTCGATTATTTTCGGCCTGTACCTTTCCTTGTAATGCGGATAAGCAGTGCATGTGAAGCGGCTCTTCGTGTAGCTGCTTTCTATCTCGCATTTTTCGCCCTCTGCTAACTATTAAAATGTACAAAATATGGCAAACATCAATATTTTCATTAAATTACGTATGTTTACCATACTTGAAATCAGAACAAATAAATCAAGAAAAATCAACGCTTTCTCCACGGTGGATGCATTGTACGATTTAGGAATAAAAACCGGAAATGTTGGTAAAAAGTCGAAGAAACTTGAAATTTGCACGTGCAATAAAATACCGGATATTGGTGTATAGAAATATTGTTAGGATCATTAGAGACTCCAGGATACGATTGCACTTGAGAAAACCGAATGAAATGTAAAGAGATAAAATGTTGGAAGAAGGAATTGAGAAAGATCGAGTTAATTCAGTCGCTGGTTTACTTGCTGATTATGAAAAAGACATTTATTTTCCAGATGCCACCTCTCGCTATAATCAGACTTTGGTACAAAAGCGAAACTGTTCTGTCTTTGCATATCTTTCATGTTCAACGAACAGGATACACGGATCGCACTTGGACCTCCCTCGGTACGCATAATTATGCTAGTCTCCGAACGACACACGATTTAACACCGAATACAATTTTTCCTTGTCGTAACGACGACGAAAGCGGTCAGTTAATTTTCATGTCTGTGCGACTAAAAAAAAGAGAAAAAAAAACTTGAATAAGAAATGTTATCATTTCAAATCAAGACGAGAACATGTCGGACTGTCTACCACCATTGTGTCACCTGACAACGAAGTACACACATGCACACAAATCTCGTGTGAATTTAGCATCAAATTCAAATCTCCGGTAGCAAAATCAATTAAGAGTCGTCAGTTGAGGAGCTCGTTGAATTAATTATCCCCGCCATTCGTAAATTTCTATTCGTTCGAATACACGTGATTTCAGCGTAAATAAATAGAGAAGACACGATCGTTTTAAATGGTCTCGAGTCCCACCCACCGAGAATAAAATGCGCACTTAATCTATGATATTCGATAGAACTTTATTGTCACGTGACTAACAATCGGACAGGCGAAAACATCGAGCGGCATCTCGATGGAAACCACTGCTTATAAACGTTTTATACAAATCGACGGTTCTTTTTTGTTCACCTAAGCCCTAAGCTACCACCCGCATGATGTAAAGAGGAATCGAAGAAACAAAATGTGGCATATAAACGTAAACCAATATGTAGAACAGAAGTAGTATTCGTACGAATCAGGAGGAGCAAGAGGGAGGGAAGAAGATCGGGTATTCTTCGTCGCCATTACAAAATCAATCTTTTGTACATGCGTTACAACGCGCCGAGCGTCGCACAAGGGGGATATTTTCTCGGCTTGATTCGTAGCATCGTATCAGCTAGGATTCGCTAAATCTACAAATATATATTTCTACAAATTCCGACCGGATCCCGGTCTTCGGGTACACTTTCACTCATCACAGTCGCGCATCTCACTATTTAATCTTAAGCTGTGTGCACTGCATTATTGTTGTTTTTCGTTCGTTTTTCGTTTTCATTTATCATTTTTCTGTTCCGAGGAAATATAACATTGATTAGAAGAGTCACAACAGCTCTGAAGCCGATACGATAGGAAACGGAACGGAACGGAAACCGACATCTCGTTCTCCACTGTAATTGTTCGTGTTAATTTGAAGAGCAGCGAAAGCACGGGTTGTTTACGCTCAAAAAGACACCGCAGCCTGACTCGTCGAGGTGGTTACGTTACTCTGTTTCGAGATTGCCTTATCGTTAATACAACAGTGGTGCGAGGAAATTTTCGTGGTGTACGTGTGGTTGGTATGTTATCATCTGTGTGTGACAGCGTTAGGAAAGAATTTTTTTTGTCGCGTGCCTCGTTTTCTTTTTGTACAGCAATTCCAGTCGCCGCTGCCGCAAGCGCGGGGATAAAAACACGTTTCTGGAGGACAACATCGTCTGCGAGGTACACTCGGTATCAACGGGACCAGCTGATAGAATAATCGTTTTCTCTTTCGACCGTCCTGCAAAACCGGGCTGGCTTTGCATCTTGACTTGTTTACACGCGCTCGCACGGGCTTCGAATAAATACGTCCATGTGGCGGGGCTAAGGAGGGGACTCACGAACCCACGTGCTCCGAGAGAATTTTACGATAATTTTGTAAGACTGCCGGAGATACCGATCTTTGTGCACGTTTACAACATGCCGAAACCTTTCGAATAGTTGATTGCCTTCAGCAAACGGTCCTGCAATTTCTCTATTGTGCTGTAGTCTGGCAACAGAAGGACGTTGAAGCATGTGTGTGCTATCGGTAGTCTGAAAAGCAAATCGATTCATTTGTAAAAAAAAAAAAAGAAAATAGAAAACACGTGTTGTGCTGTTAGTTGTGCTACAGTTGACTCCAGGATAAAGGTCAATTTATACTATCCGTAAGGAATCTATTCGTTCAGCATCGATCGGCCAAACGATCTTTAATGCGTTTGACTGTACAGTAACTCGCGGTGAAAATCGTACAGTGTGTATCGACCATTGGGTGCGAGCGAGGACCCCCTTTACCTCTGTGCCGTCCCGCGCGACTTCTTGCGAGGCACGGTTAGTACATATATAGTTTCTTCAAAAAATGTTTGATCGCGTTAAACGGGAGTCCACTGTATATCATACCTATCAGAATCCGGACCGTGTCTGGCAATGACCATTTTGAGCCTCGACAAACCACCAACCGGCACCCTGTCACTTCCGGTAGTGAACTGTAACAGTCGTCGCTGACTTTCCGGTGGCAATGAATGAGCAACGCGCCAGAAATTGCGTATTGCTTCGCTGTCCACGGTGTAACCACCCTCGTACTCCGTTGCTGCTTCCAATTCCGCGAAATCGAAGATTTTACTACCACAAACGAGCTGCAATAAAATGGAGTTGATCAATGAAATACTTCCAAATACTAAATACTTAATTCGTATTAACGAGGTTAAAGAGAAAAGTGATGAATGCGGACGAAAACAACATCTAACGCGTACTTGTTCAATTTCTTCAGGTCTAAAAAGTAACGCGAGCGGACTCTCGTCTGTGACCATTTGAAATCCACGCCTGAACGCCTTGAATTGGCTCTCTACTGATTTGTTAAGTAAGAAGTCCGCATAGAGATCTACGAATTCCTTCTTGTTCTCTTGTGTGACGAATATTTCGTCGCCATTTTCTTTGAGATCATGGAAAGATATTGAGCCGAACACATCCCTAAGATCCCACAGAGAATCATTAGTTTCTTAAATAGACATTATTGTGATGTAGAGGTGCTCGAGAACCTGAAAATGTCGAATCGAGACGAAACGAGAATTTTATTCGAGATCGGGATGGGTTCTCGAGGATACCACATTCGGGGTTCTCGAGAATTCTATAAATTTTTGGGAATTCCGATATGTTCGGGAAGCCCGAAAATTTTTCCAATATATTCGAGAATCCGATTCGTCTCGACCCGTCCCAAACGTAGGGGACCCGACGACATTTTCGGCTTCTCGAACAGCGCTATTGTAATGTTTATTGATTCGATTAAAATTACTTGTAAGCCACTCTGAAAGTCTGCATGAATGTCTCTGGCATGTCGTCTCCAGTGTACTCCATCAATTCTTTCAATGTCCTGTACAACGTAGGACTCCAATCTTCTAAATCAGCAAAGCTGCCCTTCCTACCAAGCAACTTTCGATAGACAACCATAGAGAAACGTACGTCGAGGATTACGTTGTTATATATAGCTAGGCCAAGAACAACGCCTATCAGCGTAAAGTGTGCACCACTTTCAAACGATGTTGGATTGAACCATGTCATTTGTGTATCCTCCTGCAAAAGTAAATAAAGTATTTAATAAACACGTCCGCGCCCGTTCCAAGTTACTTTCCTTCCTTTTAACTTATTCCTAGTTACCTGAGTCGTGAACATGCCATAATCGGGATTAAAAATCTCTTCTACAATTAATTGAAAGAATTCTTTGGAAACTCCACCCTCGTCGACTCCTTGTTCACCCTCGAATTCAATGACTAACTGTTTCTTAAGGTCCGACGGGTTTTCCATCGCGATCATTTCCAATTCTACTAATGCGTCATCTATAAGGCGATCTCTTCTCACCTATATTGACAAGTAAATTTATTAATAAAACTGTTCATCCTATATAATGCAATATATTTTTACCTTCTGTTTTAAGAATGGATCAAGTCTGATACAACGAAAGATATACATATATACAAACCTTTAATTTTAAATATGGATTGGTAGGTTGACCCACCACGGTTTGTATAAAACTCATTCGACGTTCACTGTACATTCTGATGCGGTTGTCGTAATACAAGCCTAATGTTTTAGTAGCTGGCGTGAGGATAAAAGCATAATTCATAAAACTAAATTTCATTGGCTCCTCGCTTTTGTAGTATGCAAAGTCTTTGTCCATTTCTATGGCGTCACTGAGAGGTTCATTGTAAAAGTCTGTGAACGGTATAAATGGCTTCCGAGCATCTAGCGCTGTAATGCCAAGCTCTTTCGCTAGTGGGTCCTTTAAACAATGAAAATCTTAAGTGAAGTCAATGTAAATGAAACACATACTAATTATTAGGGGTTTGCGAAAACCCAAAAATATTAGGTCGGGGCGGGTCAAAAATCTTATTTATATTCTGTGTTCGGGAGGGGTTCTCGAAAGCTTCTCGGGATTCTCGCACGCCTCAACTAATTCTGCTTTTCATATCGATACCTGGGGAATTTGTGATGATCTTATAGATTTATCGGTTCCGGCAGTTTCTGCATCTTCGTCTAGATGTAACTCCGGTTCATCCAGTTCACCGGCGAGCATACTCGCGTAGTACAGAATTTTCATAACTTTTGTAGGCGCAGTGATAGTGTCTGCATCTTGTACGCAATAATCCCGCGTGAAAGATCCACCTATCACCTTCACGGTTATTAATTCTTGCAGGGCTTGTAAAATACTTGGAAGTCGGGTTTTACAATGTTTGGCCCACACGCGGGCTAGTTTAGCCTGTGCAACGATAGGCAAACAACTGATCGCTTTACAGAGCATATGAAGAGCGAGCTCCAAGTATTCACAGTTTCCTAGCATTGGGATTTCGAATACAATGAGAAACACGTGCAACAGATTGTCCATATTTTCCCATGGTTTAATGCGGAACACTCGTAAGTCTAATTCGATATTGTCTGCCAATGTGACGAGTGCATTGACCAAGGCAGACTCGAAGGCACCTACGACAAAAGGTGAAAAAGTGAAGTCATATCTTTATAAGCCACGACGCGGAGATTGAACGATATAAAAAAAAAAGAAACATTACCACCTGGCACAGACCAGAGAGCATTGAAAGCTCTCCTAACAGACGGTAGATCAACGCTAGTGTCGTCATTGTTAGGAACTGTTGGCGATAGTTCGCTGCTGTCTTCCTCTTTGTCCTCTCCTTGAATGGATCGAATTGCTTCCTTATCCATATCACCCGGTGGCCTGAGCAGACTATCCGAAGCTCTGTCAAGTAGCGCTGCCAGCGGAGAGTCATTTTTCACTGCTTTTTGGAAACTAAGGCTCAGTGCCTTTGCACAGGAAAACACTTCTCCCAAAGTACGAATTAACAGCGCGTACGATCCCTCTGTTTTACATCTTTCTATTATGTCTAGGAGCTTTGCTTCCGTGAGATATGGATCCTGTTTCCCTGTTGATAATAAATTAATCTTATTCTGTACCCAGCGTTTTGCTAAACGATTTAATTGCAACAATAAGTAATCAATAACAAAACCTACATTCGTTACAAGTTATGATTCTACTTCGACTAAATGAAAAAACAAGAAGCGAGAACAGTACATAACATTTATTGACACGTATACAGCAGTCACGCAAGAATTTAACGATTACTTGAAGTGCAACTTTTTACACAATAAGTTGATGGAACACCAGGCAAATTATTCAATGCCTGTAGCGTAATGCTGCGGGTTGAGTACCAACAATTTAGTAACACAACGAGAAGTATTTTTAAGTTGTTTCATAGAGAACACACGTGTTTCTCACGGATACTTCTTCTTTGGTTTCTGCCTTCTTGATGATTTTTTTAGATTTTTTCGCTTTTTAGCAGAATCATCGTAATTTGGAATACGAATCTTATATCTATCTAATAATCCCATAAAGCTATCCGCATCCGATATTATTCTATTATTTGGCCGAGAGAATTCATATACCGAACGAGCTGCTCTTGATTTGTTTTCAGAAATTAAATTTAATGTTTTACCGAAATCGGCTTCTGTAAAACTATCAGCGTTAATCATTGGTGCTTTGTTAGCAGAATTTTGAACAACTCGACGTAACAGAGTGCGAGAAATGAAATCTAATTTTTTTTTAATTTTAATCTCTTCATCGTCGTCTACAGAGAACTCTAACAAGCCAGTAACTAAAGGAGCATGATTTCTCCTAGTATTTGATGCAATACCTTCGTCCGAGCATGTCGGATTAACACTTTTAACTGGTAAACTCTTTGCCAATGACGCAGGACCTGGTTCTAACATTGTTCGAGCGACTTTGCTCGGTTGAGTGCCATCGCATAGCCTTGCTTCTTGCGAAAACAATTGAATGGCCTGAGCTGCAGCTTGATTCGGAGTAAGATTCGTTACCTACCCAAAAAGGAAACGATATCGGTAGTAAAGATGTCTCAAAAATGGGAACAGAGTAATTTTGGATGTATACTTTGCCACTCGATGCACAATTTTGATTGTCACAATCAGGATTGCCGCATCCATCGGTCAATTGATAAAAATATCGTTCGATCAATTTCTTAGCAACTGCACGCTTCATGTCGCTGCAAGGGCTCTCTGCATCTACCCTAATGATACAACAGCAACACAAGTAGCGATTATTCGTTTGTTGTTGAAGTATGTTAGAATTAAATTAATTAATTTCCCTATGTCTTGTTTTGCAATTTTCACACATCGACTAACAATTTCTGACATTCGCGGTTACAAGAATTATTAGTAGCAGCATATTTTGACCGTGACGACAAAGTAGTTTTGCGAATTGAACACGCAAGGATCAACCGTAAGCGTTAATATTAGTCGCATGTTTTCTGTTGAAAGTTCAGAATTTCCAACATTTTGTAACGATATCATGAAAACGTACGTTTCAATGTATTATAAAAAACTAAACAAGAAAAATTAGTTCTCTGCATTCGAGCCATCGAGATTGGTGATCGTCCAGACTCAACTGTGATTGTAAACAGTCCAGACCGAAGCGATACATGTATCCAAGTTATACGTATCCCAATAATCGCAATTCATTCAATTAGGAACACATGGTGGTGACATGTTGGTCAGTGATTCGCGACGTTGCCAGTTCGAGTGGAAATGACAGTTCAGAAAGAGATTGGGTTCTCGAGGTCGAGCAGCGGGACGAGTCGTTGCACCAAAACAAAGCACGTTAAAAATAGCCGTTGTCTCGTGGATTCGTAGCGATATTACGTTTCGCGAAAAACCAAAGAAAAGAATATTCCGGTCTAGGAGGAGAACAGGAAGGCGAGGTATCGAAATAATAAGAGAAGATTTTGGGAAGCGGGCATCGAAAGACGTTCGAGATGTCACCTGGAAGCGTGATCTTCCCCAGGGTCCCCTTGGCCCTTGGAGCTCATAGACCGTGAATCCACGAAATTTTGCTTCTGTCGTCGGTCGTAACAGAAAATCTCGCCACGACCGCTTCCTCCCAGCGGATCGGTGTTTCCTCGAAGGCGCACAGCCGCTACCGCTAAATTTGGCCAGCGGGCTTTCTTATCAGAGACTTTACCACGATATTTCAACTACGTTGTTACTACGTATTACGCGCTACTCGGTGTACACTTCGAAATAGAATAGTAGAACGGGACAGAGTGAATAGACGGAAAGTAACGGAGAGGAAGAGTGAGACGGAAAGAAAGACGGGGATAAGAGTGAGATGGACAGAGAGGAGGAGTGAGATGGAAAATGAACCGCAGCTCGGCTTGTGTCCAATGTATATTTGTCCGTAACTCGAACCGAACGTCCTCGTCGAGGTTAGGTCTACACTGTGTGACGGCTGCACGATTTCAAATGTCCGTGATTCGCGTGGCTCGTTGATCCCGTTGATACGCGAATTTTTCAAGTCAATGTCAGAACACCGTGAAAAGAGGAAAAATGAATCGGTTCGTGGCCCCTTAGCTGCTGTCTACTGTTCAACACGGACACGACCAGCTGCGAGTATCGAGACTCTCGACTAATCGCAAGCCGTCGATTTTTCCCGACATCGATTATTCAATGTCGATCTGTTTACATCGTGCGGGAAAGGGAAAGACACGAATTTCTAAATTATTCTGGCTCTTTTCATTCCATTTACTATAGTATATTTGATATATTTCATTAGGTCCGTTTTATTCTTTTATACGTAAGCCACACTCGAGAGCAGGAATATTTATAAATACTACTGTGATTTTTAGTTACTCACAGTGAAAATAGTACAGTGCGTCTCGACAGATGTTTTAACTAACAATATATATAAGTAATTAGTTTAGAAGAATTCGCAAGTAATTTCGCAGAAGCATCGATTGCTTCGAAATTGACACTAGGTTAGCGGGACTCGTCAAAATCACGGGATCTGACGAATTTAATTTACAATTACTGGGTTTGCAAAGATCCACAAGAAATTATTCAACTTTATTTCTTCGGGTATACGTAGACACATTCTTATTATTTATATAAAGTAATGATAAATAATAGTCATTTTCAGGAATGATAACTCGATGGATCAGGAACCATAAGTAGCTGGGATATGGTTAATTTATATACTTTACATAAAGATGGCGTTGTAGAGCCTGAGCTCTATTTGTCCAGTAGCTGGGATATCGCACGGTTTTTTCGTGCATGCGGGTACAAATGCAGGTACGTACTACGTCCTAAGTTTTTGGGGAAAGTAGCGGGGAACCATTACTGGCGGGAAAGTACCGGAAGAATTCAGAACGACACGACGACGAGACGATCGTGCTGCAATTTTTCTGGTAAGTTAATATTAATATTTAATTGCATAATGACAGTTAATATTGGTGAATGTACACGGAAAAATAAATATCGTTTTATCAATTTGTGTAGTTCAAATTTTGAAATTGATTCGTATCATCTCAAACTGCGTAATGCACAAAATTTATATAAAGAAAATTCCACACCCGATAGTCCTCGGTATATTATATTTTTACTTGTTTGTTCATTCGTTTTTTTTTTTTATTCGAGATTAGTGCAATATTTATATTTATGTTACCCGAAATATGCGCTATATTTATTTTCTTTTTATTATTCGAGATATAGGCAATATAAATTTTTTTATCGAATTACATATTTACTCTGTGTTACAAATATTTTATATATATATTTATTATATATTTGGATTAAAGTTACTTGAACACCCTTCCCTTCCCTATCCCCAAAATAAAGGAAAACAGTGAGCTTTATTACACGTATATAGACAATTATTATATATCATATATACATATTAAATTTTAACGTAACGTATACATGTTAATCAAAATTGAATAAGAAAAAATTTCTGAAATTATGCGGGGTAACGAAGGCGCCCGACTTTAGCCAAATTTCCACTAAACTGAAGCTAAAAATCACGCATGCGCGAGAGAACCGTGCGATGTCGCAGCTATGAGCGGTGGTGTTGCGTCACTGGGATTGATACTATGGATCACGTGGTCGCCTCACCAACGGCGGGGGGAGATCGGTATCGTGAACGGGGATCCGCAAGTCACGCTACGGGCCTGGTTTCGTCGAGCGTTTGCAGTTGTATTCAGGCAGTAGCCGTCTTAGAAGCCGGAACGTATCGAGTGTACACGTCGTGGTAAAAAGGTACGCAGAGCACACGCTGAAACCAAGAGAGAGAGAAACCTCGAGGATCGGGACCAGCAATCCGCCGGACAGGAATCGATTTTTTTTTGCAATTCGGCCAGACCTGCCGAGAAGAACCGGAGAAGAGGCATCGTTGTCGACACGGTGTCACACGTCGAGAGAGGCGACCGACCGATATTCCGCCGAGGAACCTTTTCGCCGAGCGATATCGTTGCGAGAACGCTAAAACGAGACACTGGGGTGCACCCGACAGGGCGATCCATCTGTCTCGATACACCCACGGACACCCGTTCAATTTTCACGCTAGAAGGCGGCCGTCCAGCAGGGCGATACCATTTTATATGACTTTTCTTCGACGTCAAGGTGAGTTGAACCAGGGCATGGTGGGCTCTCTTTTACACGCGTTACACACGGGCCCCCTCTTTCTCGGGCTGCTTTCCCGACGCTAATTTTAGCGACCAGCCATTTTGAACACGAGGAACGTGTGCGCCGATCTGTGCCGTTCGTTTCTACGGAAATTAAACCGATTCGCTCCGTCTTTCTCTCTCTCTCTCCCTCTCTCTGTCCTTCTTCAACGATCTATATATGTTCTTCTTTTTCTTTTCCATCACTTTCACGACATTTTCATCGCGTCACGATGGATCGATACCGCCCCCGCCGAAATGATAGAACACCCGACGTTCCTTTGTGTTCTCCGTAGGAAAAGGAAATGTACGCTTTTCCGGTAAATCGATTACATATCGTAGCTCTGTAAGTATTAGCTCTCGGAGATCCAGAATTCCGAGAAACCGTTATGGCGAAAGACGTAAATAAACATTGCAGTAGGACAGAATGATAGGACACGTGTATCATTCCGTCTCGGTGAATCCGCTGAAATGGTAATAATACATGTCCCGAGAAGTCGCAGGTACATAGTATGTAATGGAAACAGTTCAGTTTGTTCGGAATATGAAACGAGTAATGGAAAAACATCCGCTGCGACTTAAATGGAGATTTAAATTTGGTAAAGATCTAGGTATTTACGTTGTAGAGAAAAGAGGTCTGATCATCCTCCGTTAATATTATGTCGCAAGCGTGCAGTTTTAAGCGTCAAACTTAAAAATGTCAGACGAAGCGAAGATGTTGGTCGTGGAAGCGTGAGCGCTTGAAGCGAACAAAGTTTCATAGCAACAGTTCCAATTGCTATTCGCAGAGAGACATATTCAATTTAAGAGAAAATGATATTTACTCGTGCAAACATTTTTAATATGGCTTTATGTGGTAGCGGAGTTATGATTTGGGACGGTATAGGCTACCGTGGAAAGACTGATATTAAGTTCATCGGAGGTCAGAAATATTATACATTACTAAGGAGCAAATAGATAAACATGTCATAAGAATCGCTGGTAGTAATTTCATATTTAAACATAATTCCTCCGTTCGCACAGCCAAAATAGTTAAAACATTTTTTAGCAATTGAAAAAATATTAACATTCTACATAGTAAGATCTCCGGATCTTAATATCGATAAAGGAGGCTGTACGAAATATTGATTATTAAACAACAAACTGGTAAATGTTTTGCACACGTGTCCTATCGTTTGGTCCTACTGTTTTCACCAACTGAGCCAAACGAACGAAAACAGTATAAATCGATGTATGTGCAAGAATAAAAATTAACAAATGAATAGGGTGTCCTATCATTTTTGTACCTGACTGTACCGAGTGAGACGAAATGATTTTGATACTGATATTGGAAACGATTTAACACCGATAATACCACAGGCTGACTCACGTTCCTCGTTTCAGGTTAATCGGGAACAAATGGAATTGTTTGCATGAAACATTTCCCAATAATAATTGATGCCTAACGTTGGTTCTATTCGTCGAGGAATCTGTAATCTGTCACGAAATTTTGCATATCGTATCAATATTTATTACTGGCCGACCGAAGTGCATCGTCATTCTATGATCAGCAATTACGTTGACTGTTTCATCTAGAGAAATCGATTCCTCGAGTTCGGATTCTTCGATGATGCGCGAACAGTGTTTTCTTTTCTATCGCTATTGGCTCCCGATGCTTACGCAAAAAGCGAAATTGTTACGACATATGTCGAAATTTTTATCTCAAGCATAATTATTGTTGTTTGCAATAAGTTTGAACGAGCTTTGACAATGTTTGTCCAAACCGTGCTGCTAACATAATCTGGATCACACGCCTTTCTTTACAATCGTTCGTGTGCTCGGAATATTTTTCTCGTTCCCAATTATAATCGTTAATATTTATCGGGACTCGGAATATTTTTAATCAACGTCGAACAACGACACGCGAGGATGTTATCAGAAGGATGATGATAATAATAATAATAACAATGATTAGTTTGATTCGTCACGGTGTTTCGTCGAATATATTTGTTTACGTTTCAAGAAATGATCGATATCTCGAAATATCGCCATTTCGGAATCGAATACGACACCGATTTGTTCGGTGTTAGATCGCCATAGGTTAAAAAACTCTTCTACCGTTCGTGCGATATTTATGTTTTGATCCGTTGAACCAAGTCGGGCTGAAATTGTTTAACAAACAACCAACTAACGTCCGTTAAAACGAATAGTCTCTTTGAGTCAAATTTTCCTGTAGAATTTAAAATCTAGCGTTAACGCGAAAGATATTGTTTAAACAAAAGTCTAACATTTTCGAATATTGTTTTCAACAATAGTTACCTATTGTGACAAATAAGATTTTTTTACAATAATCGTTCGGTTTTCGAACCGATTCTCCGAACGTTCTCGCGTGTAATCGGACCTTCTTCTGCTTTCCCTTCGTGTACACGCTTGCCTTATTTTTTCCGTTTATCTGCGGCTTAAGATGGCCTGCTTTGACCCTTAAGTATGCATAGCCGACACGATAGCGATGCAAAATAATAAATACCTCTTAATCGGTCCATCAGTGGCTCTCAACCGAGCAATGCTGCAGACCGGAAATTGGTTCTAGCTGCGCCATCTTTGGAGAAGAAAAGGCGTGAGCGAACACTTCCGCCGGCGTCGAAGCGGCACCGATTTTATTATTAGGTTGATCGGATGGTACTCGTGGTGTTCTACCGAATAATTAGTCGCGGTCGCGATCTCCTTAAAAAAAATTCAATTAATCGTGCACACTTTGTTATTAAAAACGCGATATTTAGCGAATACGTTCCATTTATTAATTGTATCAAAATCGTTTCGTTATAACATATAAAAATTGTTAGTTTTGCAACAAAACTATTAAAATTTACCAATTGTAACGGTATCCTTGGATCTCTCTCGTGACCCGTACAAAATTTCTGTACACCCCAACTTTTCCGTTGCATCGCAAGTATCGAGTTTCTTTAACTTCTTAGAACAACATTTTGGTTACGTACAGGGTATCTAAAAAATGTTCTACTTCCTCGAAAGAGCGGATTTCCGAGGTAATTCGAAGTAACTTTTTCCCGTTTACGAAAATGTTCTACGAGGCTTCGTGTTCAAGAGTTATTGGCGAAAAACACGGGCCAATCGGCGCGCCGGTTTCAGCGGCTCGCGCTCAGCGTGGCGTTGGCATTGGCCGAACCGGACCGCGTCCGCGGTAGCCGCGCCGTGGATTGGTCGGTGTTTTTCATTGATAACCGCGTAACGAAGCCCCGGAGAAAAATTTCGCAAAGGAAAAAGTTGCTTGAAACGACCTCGGGAATTACCTGCCTCAAAGACGTACAACATTTATGAACAAATTCGAATAGGATCTTCGAATAGGATGTAGAATTGTGTTCTAATCAACCTTCCGCGATCGATCGAGGTCCATCCTCGGTTTCGTTACGCAAGCGTTTAATAACGCGTCGCAGATAGATAACTCTATTTACCGATTCGGTGTAGTAAACACTAAACATTGCACGCTCGCTGGCGGATCGATGAAAGTCTTTTCTTCGAGCGTTGCATTACTTTTTGAGCGAGCAGCCGGCGATCTTCGAATCCGTTTCTTTCGTTAATCGATATTTCTGTAACACGCAACGCAACGATGGTTATTAATATTAATGCTCCTCGAATAAATAATTGAGCGGCTCGCTGCGGAATCTCGAGAGAAACGTTTCGTTAAGACTGACGCGACTAATCGCATATTCGGTTTTGTACTATTATTAGGTTCTTTGCAATTAGGAGGGCGCAGGCATGTCTAATTAAATTGTTCGGTATAAATAGTTTTTGTTTCGTTTCGTAGGATTTTTCCTGTTAATATTTCGGAGATTGTCGACAATCGTAGAAAGTAGACACGAGCTACTTTGTGTAAGATGTAACACGCGATATCGTTTAAAAATATTTCAGCAGTTTCAACATTGTTACTTCATCAGTTCCCTTCGGTTACGTGCACTAACTTAAAATACACCATGTATACCGCTCCAAATAGAAAATCTACTAAATAACCCCCACCTCGTGTCTTCGTTGATACTGTCTCCATGGTAACGGCGCTAACTGGAGGGGGACACAGGGCGTCACGGTGGGGACGGTCTTGTTGCACTACTTTTGAAAATACATTAATTGGTTCTATTACGGTAAAACATTTTAATTTTATGCGTGCAATTTAATTTAAAAACATTACGACGAACTTCGGTGCAACGCAATATTACTTCTTGCCATGCTTGAGGTTACGTTATTGAATAAACCTGCGAATAAATATTTCAATTTTGAATTACAATTTAAACATGCCGTGAACTTGATTTTTACTCCAATATTACTTGTTGCCATTTTTAAGGTTATATCATAGAATAAATCTACGAATAAATATTCAATTTCGCATCATAATTTAAAAACTCTACGGACTTCCGTTCCGCCCCAATAATTCGAGCACCCGGTGTGATTTCGAGCTGGCGTTGAGAACGGCATGCTACATACACAGCGTCGAAAAGCATAAGTTATCGGTGCGCTGGCACTTCTTTCCCTCGGCGCTGTACATGGTTCGGTACTTACGGCCACGCAAGCACAGCCCATATACCACGATACCATTCGCCCACGGCTTTCTCGAAAGATCACTTCGTTTTCGAGGCGGGCACCACGCAGCTTTACGTAACGCGTGCTCCGCGGAGTGAAAGTTGCTAGGTAGCTGTGCATTTTAAACTTGCTCTAGTAAACAATTTGCTAGGCTGACCCGATCGATTCCCTTCCGCGGAGAAAGAGAGAACGCTGCACCGGCCGTTTCTCTGTGTCAAGTTCGGTCAACGCACAATTATCTCCTGCGACACATCCCCTCCCCTCCCCTCCCCCCTCTCCCATCCGCAGCAGCGTTATCAATCCTGTGTGCCGCCTTCTCGCGCCTCGGATTCCAATAATTTTCTTGCTCCCTTACCATCAACTCGTCTACCATGCAAGAAAGTTTGCTGCACGATCGTGGCTTCCATGCATTTTATTAACTCCTTGCCTTCGCCGAATTACGGATCAGGGCAGCTATGCGCCACCTAGGAGTCGCGTATGACTCCGGCGCACAGTGGTTCGAAATTACCAAAACGCGGCTAAAAATCACTTTTTCAACCTCGTCCAAAATTAATGAAATTCATACCAATTGCTTCTTAAATGTTCAAACTAAGTTTATGCTACACTAAGTTTATATATATATATATATATATATATTTAAAATTTCTTTCGTTTTTTTTTAACGAATTCGTTTGCACATGCAGCAAACTAAATTCTTGGAAAAAGTTGTTCGGTACACTCTTGAAAAAAAAGTTACTCCAGCTTGAAGAACGTACTGCTTTCACGGAGTGCAGATCTGTTCACCCGATGCAGAAATTGCGGGATAATCCGGGACAAAGTTTTCAAAGTTCTATTTCCGAGCGGAGAGAAAGTGCTATTAAAAACAATTTCGGTTCGACACCCTTTTGCAAATCACACCTAACTCGGAGCTCTTTTTCCTTTTTTTAAATAAATTTTTACAATGCTGGCTCGCGTATAAATACACTCGGGTGTAGTTTGAACATTTCCGGTACTTTTAGAAAGTTTAAGGTGAAACCAAGTGTCGCTGAAATTCGTCGAAACGGTACAAAAAAAATTCGGATAAATAATGTTCCTAACACCTGTTTGGAATTGATGTCCGGGTATGCCAATTTTGGGTCCGTGAAATTCGTTCCGCGATGGGCAGAAAAAGAGAAAAGAAATTCTCGTTGATAATAACGTATTGCGCTTTAATTGAATGTAACGCAGCCAGTAACGCAACCTTCACCCAGCCAGTTCGGGTCGAAGCGGGTGCAACGTGCATTTGCATAAAGGAGTTGCATGCGGTATTATCGCGTCGGATCTGTCTCGGTCGCGATACGTCTTTTCGCGAAGCGCGACGCGGTGGATCTGGCCTTGTCCCAAACCTATCTGCCCGTCAGGGATGATCGATTGTCTCCAGAAAATGCATAATGCATGTTAACGGACCGGACTGGACGGATAATAACCCGCAAACGAAAATACAGAATCGTGATCTGTTGCGCGCACTATGTCGCGCATCGTCTAAACTCCACTGCAGTGGTTGGTGGATGCATACCCTATCCCCCATAGCCTTTCCACCGAGAGGAAAGTTGGCACAGAACACATTTTCCCAATACCCCATCGAACGTTCAAGGATATTCTCGACTTTCCGAATCTTTATTCGTGTCCTGTAATTGGTTAATCGATCCTGGACAGAGAAAAAATTTCCCATAGGTTTTTACGCGAGAAGCTGCATCGCTAGGTGCAGAGAGCAGGCTCCTCCATTGAACGCGACACGAATGGGGACGATTATTTAAAAATCATCAACAGGTAAATCCTCTAATTGGATGATCGGCGGGATCGGCAGCCGTAAAAATTCCGACGATATAAAAAACACTTTTGCCAGCCGTGTTATACAATATTACAACAAGCCTACCGTTGCCTTCGCTCGGTCTTTGCTCTCCTCTGAGAAGCAAGTAAAAAATCTTGCAAACTTTTGATTCGCTCGCGTTTCTACTCGACTCCTAGCCTGGTGGGTGGGGTCTGTCCCCCCACCCCACCCCACCCCTCAGTGCTGGAGATAAAATGTTAACAGTTACGGAGAGAATACTGTAGCTGGAGACGACTCATGACCACGGGTCCGTTCGGACCCAGTATCCGCCCGAGGTTATTCGTTCGCTCCGTGTGTAAAACACTGCCAGCCCTTCGGCCAAGCTAAAGCTTGTTTCAAAGAGTCCACGAACTGGTCGTCGAAGACCAGTACCGCAACAGTGGTCCCGAAGAGGACACGCGAGGAGAGGCTAGGCGCGCCGGGTCCTCGTGGCGTGTTGGATCGGTGAAATCTGACCTTGCGTCCGGCGCACGGCGGGGCAGCATACTAGAAATTCCGGCGCGTTGTTCGTTACGTCCGGATCGGGCTACGTCGAGATCAATATACGGTGTATCCCGGTGCGGCGAGGACGCCTGCGCCACACCGGACCCGTTGGAGTAGGTCGATCCGGGAAACCGGAGAAAGAGAGTGCCGCGACGCAAACACGACGTCGAGGACTCGAGTTACGGTAGCCGGGCAGAACGTCATCCTCTCCTACGCCACGGGTAACAAATCGTCATCGTGAACGTCGCTGGCACGGTAACAACCGACAGAGAGTAGTCGACAACGACCGTCATCCCGGCCACCACGAGGACGACCGCCACGGCGACGGAGACGTCGGCCACAGGAACGACAACAAGAACGAGAACGTCGGCGAACGTTCGGCAAACCCTGACGGGTCGTGACGCGTGTGCCCGAACAGTGAATACGACTGCGAGTCGAGAAGCTCGACGCGGACAACCGGGGCGAATCCGGCACCGGAACCACGCGGATTTCTTTCCTCGATCTAGCACATCCTGTTCGCCTGAGAGTCCCGAGGAAGACACCGAGAGCACCGGCAGCTGCGGCCACGCTGGCAAATCACGACTTATGCGTCTGTACCGAGCAGGTAACGATCCTCCGACACCTCTTCCGTGGGAGGATTGGAAAGGAGGATGCGATCCATCGGTTAGGGGAT
The DNA here is from genome assembly GCA_028454225.1 of Lasioglossum leucozonium. Classification (NCBI taxonomy): domain Eukaryota; kingdom Metazoa; phylum Arthropoda; class Insecta; order Hymenoptera; family Halictidae; genus Lasioglossum; species Lasioglossum leucozonium. The sequence goes on from CM052213.1 coordinate 64,487, forward strand.
ACACCGTCGTTGGTTGTCTTTGGCATCTGGACCTACCCAGCCAGTCAAAGTAGCTAGACGAGCATTTCATTGGTAAAAGAGCTTCTTTGTAGAGTCCTCGCTGATGTCAGCTTTGCTACCCCCTCCCCCGGCTCCGCGACGTGCGTCGACGTGTCCTCTTTGCGCATCGTGGCGATACGATGCACCGTGTGCACCGAGTTTTCGCTCAGCGAGATACGTCCTCTATCCTTCGGCCGAAGGATCATGGATTTCAAGCTAGACTCGGTTGCTGGATCTAGACTGGGAGTGGTTTCTAGCCTAGCTAGCCGAAGATGGTAGACCACAGATCTATCCAGCTTTTCATTGCACCCTTTGCGACCTACGGCTACCACATCCCTACCTTTGCTACCTTCCGAGCTTAATCCTATCGCTGCCCCGTGGTCCCATTTATTCTTGCACGGTGCTACGTGCCGCTAGTCTCAGTTTCTCCCTCGGTCTCTCCTCCCCGGCGCATCGATTTATCCCTGCTGGCTTGATTCGCTTTTCCGTGGACGGTTCTTTTTTCATTGTTCTTCGAAAAGTCTCCTCAGCAGTTCCGTCCGATATCCACGATTAAAACTGGGGAACCGGTTCATCGTGATGCTTTTCACAGAAGAAGATTGCTAGGCCGCGCTGGCTACCTCCCGTTCGGGGAATAAGCGATCCGAGAGATGAGAGGATGATCCCTCGAAATTCTCTCTCTCTCGATCTTTCTCAATCGCAAAACATCTTGGGCTCTGTGTTCGCTCGCTGGCCAATATCTCGTCGAACGAATGCTGCGAAAGCTCTATATCCACCGCATTGTTTGATCATGATAAGGCCATTGCACCGTATTATAATCGCCCAGCAAATAGGGATTTAATGGCGCACGGACTCCATTAACAAGCGGGTGTCTCTCTCTCTCTCTCTGTCTTGCCTCTAGCCTTTACGTTAGACGATACTTTAATGGAGTTTCAAAAACACCGAACAACTAGGCCATTTTTTAATATTTTGTTGGGAAAAAATGGAGAATACAGTTAAGAGTTATGTTAATATCACTATGAAGAACCAAAATTTTCATTCGTTAATTAACCTTGAGAAAAATTCCCGAAAACTGCACGCGTTTAGGTAGTCCAGGTGGCCCGGGTAGGGTTTCGAAAACGGCCAATAACTCAGCCATTTTTTAATTTTATATTGAGAACAAAATGGAGAATAATGGAAAAACTAAAATTTGCACTGGTCGATTAACCTTTAAAAAAATTCCGAAAAACAGCACGGTTCACCTGCACGTATGATGGTCGACTCTACTGAACATGATAGAGTGGGGATGTTGTATTATTTGCAAATTCTTGCTCGCCTTTAGTTTCATAGAGGTACCAGTGAGTCGCGTATTCTGGAATCCGAGCTGCTCCGGTTCTCGATATGAAATTCTGTTTCCATTAGAAATGGATCGATAGAGGATGATGGTGGGAGAGTGCAGCTCCTCCGTCGCTCGTCGCCACGTTGATAAACGTGGTTATCGGTAAGGAAACCGCGACTGGAATTCTAGGCTGTTATTTTGCCCCGCGTGATCGGCATCGGAGGGAGGGATGCCCCATTGCACACGCGAGAACGCGAATATTTCATGGGGCGTCGGTGAACCGCGAGCGACGATCGTTCGCTATCAAGATAGACGCATCTTCACATTTTACAGGATAGCATCATCCCCTAAAGTTACGACTCCGGAAGAGCTAATTTGATGTTTTTCTTTTTTTAACTGTAATTATTGTTTTAGAAAATCATTAACAACTCGTTAACAACAGTGTCCACGGTTGCGGACAAAATGGAGCGCTATAACCCAGACCTCTGAAAGAGAGAAGCAGTTCTTCCTTCGACGATAGGGTTCTCACGTCACGACCGAGTGATTAACAATCAACTCTTATCTGTTCGGACGATTTACGCGATTCAGTTGCATCCGATGATTACAGCACGAGCGCGACGCCTTGTTACTGTATCGCTCGAAAGCGGATTACGCTGTGTTTTTACATAATAGGATTTCATCGACCTAACAAAACCAATGGGGTTGTCTCGCGAGTCGGTCAGACCCCACGGAAGAATATGTTTAAATATTTCTCTATCGAAACAATACCTCGATACATGTGAAAAATATCCGGCCCAGTTTCATCAACATAGAGAATAAATTTTCCAGAAATACTGTGCACATCTCTTCCACATATCCCTAGACATTATTTCTATCTTTTTTCACCATTAACGTTCGACATACGTTGCCGGAAGTATGCTCCCAGCATTACGAAGCCTGTCCGGCTTCGTGTTGGGAATTACCGCGGTGACATTACGCTAATACGCAACCGCGATTGTTGCACATTGGTTATTTGTTTTCCACATCGTTCTTATCCGAGCAGGTTATTGTTAGATAACATAGATATAATATGAGATATCGGATTTTTCCGATTCGTTAGAATAAAAAATCGTAGAGGTTGTCATTCGAGGTAATAATGATTGTTTAAGCGCAATTTTGAAAATTATTTTCCAAATTGTTCCATAAAAAATACTTTCCTGTAAATGTTATTTATCGAATAAAAATGATCAAATATTTGAAACAATTCATTAATTCATTGTTGGAAATAAAAACTCGTTAACTCATTATTTGGAATAATCCGCATGCGAAACGATTGTTTATTGTCTTATCTGAAATTGATCGGCAGGCAAGGACGGTCCGATCGACCCGTCGTCGTATGTCGTCGTCGTCATTTGTCTTGCGTTTCGTTTGTCCGACATCGCGACGGAGAATGAGGTTCGGTGAGAATTTTCAAAGCTTCGATCTGACCGGTTCGCCATAATTTCCCGAATCGCAGACACGTCCGCGTGTAACTCTTGCTATCATGACTTTGGCATGGTTGGCCCCACGAAAAAGTCGCCCGGACGAGCGTTAGCGATCAAATGAATTAATGAAACGCGGTCCGCGCAAAATTTTCTGAACGACTGGCACAATACGGGAAACATACGATCGAAACACAAATGACCACTCTACGTTTGCGCGTGTGTGCATCCTGGGAAAAAGTCATTACCTATGGTCCGGCACGCTGAACGTTTTTAACAGGCCGCAGCTCGCAAACCTAACTCTGTGCCCCTCCTGCGAATGGACGAGGAACACGGCAAATTCGTATCGCAAACATTATTCTGAACTGATCCTGATGACTGCGCTAGGCTCTTGAGATGATTTGGCTCGCTGAAGATAGGTTTGTGCACCGGTGAACCGATATTTCACATCGCGAAAGAGATGCATACTAATTGGAGAAGCAAGCATCCTCTAAAGTTAGACACCCGCAGAGCCAAGTATTTGATTTATTGAAACAATACCGAGTCTAGTTTAGACGATAGCATCATCTCTCAAAGTTAGACCCGAAACAAGTCAACTTTAAGCGATTAGAAACTAAAAGAACATATTTTTACAAAATTCGAATGATTTCCTTAAAAGTGGACATAACATTACTCTAATTTAGGTTGTAATTATCCTAGATGATACTCGACGATAATCCTTGGGTATACGTATGGCTAGCAGGACTATACGTGTAAAAGGAACATTTGTCTGTACAAATCTGCCATGTTTATTTTAAAATCAAGTTATAGTTTTAGAGGATTGATAGTGATCGATGTTTCTTTTGTTGCAGAAACATCCAGGATATCATCCAGAGGGAAAAGATCGGTGTACAGCAAAGGTGGCGGTAGTAGGACATTGTCCAAGAGATTCATAAACGGCAACACCATCACTTTCGCACGGTATAATCGTTTATTGCGAGCAACCTGCGAGTTAACCACTCCAACCTGGTACCCAGGCATTCTTAGTGGCACAAGCAACGGACAGGCAGCGTGTATGATCATTGAAAACCACCCCCCTCTGCTCACCAAACCGAGGCAATATCTGCATCAAGATACCACCCAACGATTTCTGAACCACCTGGTCCTGCCTAAGCACAGGACCTCAAAATTTTCCAGGTTGACCTCATTATTTCCCACTAGCATTAACTGCGAAATCAAATGTACACGGTGTAACGTCTTGATTTGTGTTAGGGAAATATGTGCAAGATTTTTGTGAAAAAATGTATTCTTAATCAACCGCATTGCTAATTTAATGGAAAAACTTGTTTTTTTGGTTTTAATTATCTCTTAGGAAAACCTTTGCCGGGTTTCCTTTGCCACTTTGTTCAAAATATGATTCTTTCAAAATTGTACAATCCTCTAAAAATCTGTCATCCACCCAGATCAGATAGGTGTCTAAGACTCTCTGGCCATTGTTCAGAATTGTTCTGTTAAGATGTATTGTTTAATCGAAATTAGGTGACTGATAGGACACACGATATGTTGCAGTAATAGGCATCGGAAGCTACAGTCGTTCAGAGAAACGTGACTGACGTCGGTGGGTAGTGCGGCTTACCTTACCGCAGACAACGAGAATCACCCTGACTCGACACGTAACGAGCTACCATCGGGTAGCCATTGCCTGGCAACGTCGCTGTACAGTAATCAAACTGCCGCTGGGAAGCGTGGAAAGTAGATCCAGAAGGACGAGGACGAAGACGTTACCTACTTGAACCAAGCCAACGATAGGGGGTCAAAGGGACCAGATAAAGAGACGGAGAGAGAGAGAGAGAGAGAGAGAAAAAAAAAGTTAAACGAGAAACAACATCGAGCAACAACAACGGAATATCACGGCTCGAAGCCGTCGCTCTCATCGCTGGTGGCTCGTCGAACAGCGTTCGCAACGACGTCTCGTCTGCGGTCGCAGTCGTATCCGAAGAAAGGAGGGATTCAATTACCGAGTAGGAACAGAAAGAAAAAAGATCGGTCACCATGGGGAGCGTGAACGTGAATCGCAACGTGAGCGATGCGTTTTACCGGTACAAGATGCCGCGGATCCAGGCGAAGGTCGAGGGAAAAGGTAACGGCATCAAGACCGTCATCGTGAACATGGTCGACGTGGCCAAAGCCATCGGCAGACCCGCCACCTATCCTACCAAGTACTTCGGCTGTGAGCTGGGTGCGCAGACGCAATTCGACTTCAAGAACGAAAGATTCATTGTTAACGGTTCGCACGACGCCATCAAATTGCAGGATCTCCTCGACGGATTTATCCGGAAGTACGTCCTATGCCCGGCCTGCGACAATCCGGAAACCGAGCTGGTAGTCAGCGCAAAGAAATCAACGATCTCGCAGGGGTGCAAGGCGTGCGGCCATCACGGATTATTGGAAAGCAACCATAAATTGAATACTTACATCCTGAAGAACCCACCGAGTCTGAATCCCGCGGTCCAGGGCAGCTCTTTGACGGAAGGAAAACGGGGAAAACGTTCGAAACGCGCTAACGGCGACACCACCGCCACCACCACCACCACCACCGCCACCTCCAACGGTGATCGGTCCGGGTCGCCGGAAAATGACACCAGCGCGAAGGACATCGTGGTCGAGGTACCCGAGAAGATTCCTGACGAAGATGGGGATGATGTTAATTGGGCAGTCGACGTGTCGGAGGAAGCGGTCAGAGCCCGTCTTCAAGATCTGACCGACGGAGCGAAGGGGATGACCATCAGCGATGACCTCGATAAGACTGAGAAAGAGAGAATGGACATGTTCTATAAATTGGTCAAGTGTCGTCGGGACGCCGGCCAACTGGACAACCATAAGGAGCTAGTCGCCGAGGCTGAACGACTAGAGATCAAGATGAAAGCGCCGCTGATTTTGGCCGAATTGCTCTTCGATCAGAACATTGCTGCTCAAGCCAAAAAGTACCGAGTATTGCTACTCCGTTTCACCCACGATGACACCAAGGCACAGAAGTATTTAATCAGGGGAATCGAGCAAGTGATAGCCCTGCACAAGGATTCGTTAATGCCCAAAGTACCCGGCATTTTAAAGGTAAACGATGTTGCCGAGGTTTCACCTTCTAGCTGGACGATCTTTTAACTCTTTGCACCCGACTGTTCTCTTTAAGGGGACATCGTAAACGGCACTCTGAAAAGTTTCCAAGTGCGAACAGTTAAATGACGATTCTCTGTAGAAAAATTATTCAATTTTGCTATAAGGAGTAGAAATAAACTGCAGTTTTTATAGCAATACAGATATTATAGCACAGTCGAATGCAAGAATTGCAAGTGAAATCTAATAGAAATGGGAAATTGACCCGCATGTTAAGAATCGTAGAAAATAGATAATTTTAATAATTACCGTTTGCTTGCAGCTCTTTTATGACGCAGATATTTTGGAGGAAAAAGCTTTATTCGAGTGGGCGAGCAAAGTTACAAAAAAGTATGTATCGAAAGATTTATCTCAAGAAATTCACGACAAAGCTGCACCGTTCATAACATGGTTGAAAGAGGCCGAGGAAGAGGATTCCGAGTCGGAGGAGGAAGACGACGACTTAGAAGTCAGTATAAATAGATTTTGTTTTTATCGGGATTAATTTAATTGAAAGGTGATCGGTTCTAATTGTTTTTCTTTTTGCTTTTCTTGTAGATCGAGTACGACGATAGAGCCAAACAGTCACTTAAACCGCAACAATCATCGCCTGCGCAGAAGCCTGCCGCAGTCACCGAAGATTCGAACGACGAAGATGATTTTGATATCGATGCCATTTAAAGATACAAACATGTTCGATAGTCGGACATGGGGGATTATTATAATATTATAGAGACGATGCTGGGAAAAACATGTGTCCGATAAAACAATGATTAAACCGATCGTTTCGCAGATGATACAAAGAGTCGCAATGCAATCTCTTATTATACATAGTATTTTGTTATTTTAGGCCAAGGAGTGATTGTAATGCCAGTAATGCCATTACGATGTAAACGAGAAATTTTAACGGTTTCCCACGTTTAGCAATATTTCTCTTGTACGGTATAAAAATACCTTTTAATTGTTTTTAAACATTTCAAGGTAATCGTGGATTACCTGATATTATTATTCTTAATTATTATTTAAAGGTTCTTGAAACAATCGATGCTTCTATGCCTTGATAACGCATGTCTTAGAAAACGAACGACAAAACGATATTTATAGTTCACATCACCGTTACTGGGAAGTTGGCCTGCTAAAAGCGTTCTCTATTGTATCTATTTACTATTCAAATAATAATTATTCAAATAAATATGGTTTACTGCAATTTAAAACGTTGTCTCTGTTTAATCGAATTCCCGTACATAGATTAACATAGTTGAACATGGTGGAATTATTGCTTATTTTTACATTTATATCCAACAGTGTGAACAAAACATTAAACACACTTTCTTTTAGTTTTCAATACCTCGAGGACACTATAATCAACCTTACGTAGTGGTATTAAATAATAAATTTAATTTCGCTCTGCTTTCATATTTTCACAGTTTCAAAGTAACACAGTGTTTATTTTAACAAATTATTTTTTAATGTATTTCACTGTTTTTATATCCTTTCATATATCTTATTGGCTTTTATTGGTCCCATTTCGGTGTCAAGCCGAATGTTATCGATAGTACGCGGATTTATTAGCAGAAACTGAATATTCTGTATACTTAATTTTTACTACGGGCGCTTAAAGTTGGCAACGCTTTAAAATATGGCACATACCTTTTACGTTGCAACCTCCTAGGTAATACAAAACCGTGATCTTCTGCAGTATATTTACTGGAGAAATTATTTTTATCGCGCCACATGTGTAGTTGCATATTCTTGCACATTTTAGAAACAAATTCTATATGGAATATTTGTTTAAAGAAACTTGATTTCACTGTAGAAATTGAATTTTTCAGAAACGTAGTCGAGATTTTTTTAATAAATAGAATTCATGCCAGCCGTAAGTTCACTTCTCGCTATATGCGTAGGTATAAGCACTATGGCCGAATGAACGATCTGGCCCTTCGCTTCTGACCGAGACATAACTATGGGAATATCGAGTGTTGTACGGTATTAAAGTGATCATACGCTTGTTATTTTCTCATAAATATTTGATGATACTCTGAATCGATACCGCACTTACAATTACTCGTCAATAATTTAAATCCCAGTTTATGCAACAATTGCGCTGAAAAATTAGTTGTCGAATTGGGGATATAACAATAAATAGTATTACCGAAGTTATATTAATATTTCTATTGTAATTCCTCGAATTTGTTCACTCGAAGTAACGCAACGCGTGTTGAGCGGTAAAATTAAAATTCGAATTAGTAAAAAAATTTCGAGTATTTTTACCAAATAGAGACACGCGCAGGGCATAGACGAGAGTAGTTCACTAATCAAATCGATCGATTCGAAGAACGGGGCTCTACGTATTTCGACAAATTGCGGCCAATTTTGAAGGGTAAACGAGACGTCGGAAGAAATTCAGATAGAACGAGGGTGTTGCATGAATATAATATGCCACCGAGGTGTTGTTGGACGATACATCGGAATCTTGGAGCAGACGTTATTTACCATCGGTTGAAATGGAAGTATTTCAAGGGAACTACAAAATCTATTACTCTGCGATGTGTCTGACCGGACTGTGGCCTTACGATAATTCCATTTTGACATGGGTTCACAGAATCGTTTATACTCTTCTCTTATTGGGATGTATGGTGAACCAGGTGATGGGATTCAATTCACAATAGGGCGTTTAATTAGAATTAGTTTGGTTAGATCTACGTAGACATCGAGTCGTATCAAATCGCTTTTACTTTACTCTTATCGTGCGATGCGATGCGATGTATGGTGGACCAGGTGATGAGATTCAATTCGCCATAGCACGTTTAATTAGAATTAGTTTAGTTAGACCCCCCAGGTATTTAGAGACGGAGTCATAGATAATATCGCTTTTACTCTGCTCTTATTGGGACGTACTTCCATCTATCTGTTAAATTTATTGCTTATTTAAAAAAATTAGATTCCGCATTGTTTCGTGACAGTTGTATGAAATAATTTTCAGGTGATAACGATAAAAAATGTAGAAATGTCGTTGAACGAAACGATCGGAATGATATCGTTCGGTGCTCAATTGTTGTTATATTTTATACGTTACTTTACGACTATCCTTACGTTCCCAACGGTGAGTTCGAGAATATTTTTAATAATCATGATTGTCTGATTCTTTTCGTATGACTTCAGTTGATATACCTGTTCGACAATATGCAAAACGATTTTAACACGGTGAAAGATCCTGTCGAATCGGAGATGCTGTTAAAAGATTCGATGTTGGCGAACCGCATCCTGATGCTGTACCTCGGTAAAAACGTTCGATAGTCTGTTCACTAAACGCTAAATAAACAAATATCCAATCGCATTACGTTTGCCGTATATTATACGTATGTATACATTCTAGAAATATTTCTCGCATCGGTAAAACAATCGATTGTTCGATTACAGGGGGGTGAAAATTCAAGGGGTGCTTCTCCATATAAACGATATAAGACAAAAATAAACAATAAAAAAATTGCGATTCCAGCTTCGATTTTTAGTTATTAACAATTAAAGATCCGCCTAAAATGCGGCAACCCGATCAACAAAGGTCGGGAGACGTAGACCTCTCTCAATTAAAATTAGCTTATAAATATGACAAGGCTCTGTTTATTTAGATTTCGAGCGATTTTTATCCGAATATGTGCTTGGATAAAAAATTTGTCGAATTAATTTAAATATTATAATATAATTATAACGATTGTAAAATGAAAAATATAAAACCAGTCATTTGACCGGCAGTGGTAGGTTTAATGTTAATTTCCTATCACATTTTGTATTAAAATTTCCACTCGCTAAATTATTTTAATTAAACTACCTTATTCCGAATAATAGGTCTGGCGTGTACAGGATCATTGTGTATAATCGGAACATTAGGGATATCCACGTTCCTGCAATCGAATATTCAGATTCGATTCCTGTACCTCCTGGGATATTTCTACGATGAGAAAAATTTGCGGACTAATCTCACTTGTTGGCATATCATAATTTCAACGATGCATGGGTTGTTAACGATGGTTTGCTCGGAAGGAACCTTGACTGTTTTGGGTAGTCATTTGAGTGGGTTGTTAGAAGTCACTAGGTAAAATCATATTCCACGCGAAATTGACCACGCGCACGTCGGTGTAATTTCGTTTATTTTCTAATTATCGTTTGTTCGATTCTAAATATATTAATTAAATCTTGTAATTTCTCTTCTACGACACACACCAGCTGCTGAGTCGCCAGATTAAGACTTGTTGCGTCCCCACTCCACCTTCCCCTACTACGACGCCATTCATCCCCACGCTTCCGCCGCGGTCCGGTCGCGTGACGCGTTCCGCCTCTGTCGTGCACGCGCCACAATGTCACGTGACTATACCGGTAATGCCAGAGAGAGGGTAACTTTTTCCCCTCAACTCGCGCTCCCTCCCCATCATCTCGCGCGTCTCTGACCAGCTCTAACGTTTAATAATTTCCGTCCATAAACATTTATCGTAAACTTATTGAAATTATTAAAAAAATATTGCCTAATATATTGAGTCCAGTCCTTCGACTATTTATTTAGATAATGCACTTAAAAAAAATTGACAATTAATCATTATTAGATATTGACATTTTTCTTCCTCTAGCTATCGAATGCGAAACGCGATCGACAAAGTTGCAACTTCAACAACGCCGACGAGGATCGACATACAACCAGCTGTGGACATACATCGTCGAGCTATCGAGTTAGTATCTTCATTAAAATATTTATTGAAATGCTGTATTTATACATATTTTATATTCTATATTATTATTATTATTATTATTATTATTATTATTATTATTATTATTATTATATGGTTATTTATGTTGCCTCTTTCAATGAAGGTATAGTAAAAAATACGCGGACGACATGATGTTGCCGTCTATGGTGATGATGATAGTGGCTGTTTCATCGTTCGGCGTAAATATATACCGGGTGAGTATCGTAAAAATTAAATAAACGGTACTCGATAGTCAATCGTCGCTACAAAATACATATCCTATCGAAAAAAAAGGTGACATAATCAGGCTGTTTTTCGTATGCCGCAGCTTTACATAAGTATTACAGAGGTGAAAGAGATCGATGCAGTGATTCTTGCCCTGCAATTCGTTGTAGCATACACGGCATTCATAGCAGGCGATAATTACAGCGGGCAGATCGTGCTGGACAATAGCATCAAGATTATCGAGACAATGTAAGTCGCGTATTTCGGGAAGGTGTAGTTCAATTGTTATTTGCAAAATCCATCGAACGGAGTGGCATTATTAACAAAATTCTCTTTGGATTTCGATCATGATTTAAAAAAAAAAATTATAACTTTAAGTCACTATAGTTCACCGTATTCGTATCCCAAATCTGAGGTTCACGATACCGAGAAAGTGCAAATTCAACGCCCATCTATGGAGTTGTAAAAATTTTTTACGACCATGCCGTTCACTGCACCGTGATGCTCGAACCATCCTTTTTAATTTCAGGGAAGAATCAAGTCGCTAACATTTTTCCTCGCAAAGTTACAGCGCTTTAAATCAACCCATTTCAGGGTTCCACTAAAAGTGGGTACCGGTTCTGTTCCATGCTAATTTAGTTTAAAATTAATTTAGAGGAAGTGGGTATGATCTATCGCTCTGTCATAAAATAGACGCTTCAAGTTTTAATTATTGAAAAAATCATGATTTTATGTCGGTTCAAAAATTGACAATAATTTTTCGGGACAAAAATTACCGATGCTTTAATTTTGCTGTCGATTGTATACACGTATTACATTATGTATATTATAAGAAAATAATCCACCGACGATATTGACTGAACCAGATACAATTCGTTATGGTACCGTATACCAACGAAGATGCAGAAAGTGGTACTATACACGTTCATGAACTGTCAGCGTTTAGTAGAATTTAATCTGGCCGGCTTGTTCATTCTATGTTTGGAAGGATTGGCAATGGTAAAAGTTATTCATATTATATATTATTTATATATTCTCAACCCCGCGTCTGACAAATTTTTTTTCCAGATGTGCAGCTCGTCTTTTTCCTATTTTACTCTACTTTGTTCGGTCCAGTAGAGAGTATCGTGCCCCGCTAGTGATTATTATTTACAACATTTGAAATTGAGTACGTATAGTAGTCGACGTGTCCAATGGAACCTTCCTAAATACCGTCTGCAGTTCCAATAACACCTCCCACGTCTGCATAAATGCGGGTAATGGAACAATCCTTTATTTTGATTTTTCGTGTGTTCGCGAAGTCGGTGAATTTTGATATATCATATCAAACATGTAAATATATCTACCATATAATAGAGTCAGTTTATTAAAATGAAAAATATTAAATGTTTGTTTCAGCGCAAATGATTCTTACCGATTACCTCACAATGGGCTATGTAATCAGCGGCACGAATCATTTGCTCCGTAAAATCTGAAAATAGCGCCATTTCGCATAGTGACGGAACGCTCAAACTGGTAGACAAAATTACCAACAGTCGCTATATCTTTTAGATTGTCGCGAATACCGATAATGTGGATTACTACATTGTCAAGATGTCGACAATGTGATTCTTTATATTGTGATTCTTTTGTTCGTCGTTTCCTATCAACAACGAAGAATTGCTTTTCTAAAAACAGATCCAAGTAAACCGTCAACGTTACTTTATTTGAGAACGTTCCCTAGCAAGGTGTGGGGAATTTCTTGAAATTAAATTCTCCAATTATTATTTAATATAAATTTCCCTTCACTACTTATGCATTTCTTTTAAAATTTTTAATTATTTGAATTCAAATTCTTTATTTATATTATTAATAAATTAACTTTAAATTGAATTCAACAAATTTGATGTTAACACTTTGAGGGTTTATTAACGAATGTTATTCACAAATGCAAAAAGGTTGGATATGTAACAAATAATAAATCAATTAATATTTACAACGATCAATATAACTATGTCGGTTAAATAGAAAATTTACAACATGATAAATTAAAAATCTACATTATCGATAATCACCGCCAGGTGTGGCGATTGTCGATAATGAAGATTTCTCATTTATCAACATTGTACATTTTCTAGTTTACCGACATCATCGTATCGATCATTGTAAATATTAATTCATTTATTAATTGTTCATATCAACGATTTTCGTTTGTAAATAACAGTCTTTATTAAACCTTCATCGAGTTAACATAAGATCCGTTGAATTTAATTTAAAGTTAATTTATTTATAAAATAAATAAATAACTCAAATTCAAATAAAAAATTAAATTAAGAATTTATAAGCTGTGAAGGGAAAGTTATATTTAATTATTAAAAAGTTCAATTTAAAGAAATACCCCACACAGGTACCACCGGTGCCGCCATCTGTGATTTTAAACGGTATACCGACTGTCGGTAATTTTGTCTAGCAGTTTGAGCGTTTCGCCGCTATGTTGAATGGCGCTATTTTGAGATTTTATGGAGCAGACGATTCGTGCCGCCCGATGCCGCCGAAGACGACGCCTTTTATGAACAATTCGGCAAGAATAATTTGCGCTGGAACAAATGCTTAATATTTTCCATCATAATAATCATTGACTTTCTCGAACAGTGTACATGCTTTAAAATCCAATGAATAATTCCATGTAAATTAGGTTTTCATTAAACTATTTACATGTAAAACAAATATGGATCACCCGAAGCTATTAGAATTTTTGTAGCGGTATGATTATCGGTGAAAAAGAAAATGACCGATTCTCATTTGAAAAAGGAAAACGGAGATGGTTACATCATCCAAACGATAATACCGAAATATTTATGTAACCGATGGAATATTTTTACAAGTGAGACGCCGAGTAATTATACGATTACGTTGTAAAACCGTACGCTTTCCCAGGCATTATCCACAATTGTAAATCTCGTTGTGTTCCTTCTCCAATGATCTCATCGGGTCGTTCGTTTATAAATTATGCGATTATTACCCTGACGTGTACACGGGAATGCGATAATAATATTATACTTGTGCAAAACCAGGATATTGCGACAGCCATGGATTTAAGTATAATTGTAGAACACGGGGAAATGGTTCGCGTTAACGTCAGCATCCCTTCAACAAATCTTTTAATAGAGTAACAGAGTTCGTTAATGTTGAACTATATCAAATTGGACAAACCTATTTCCAAGATATTTCACGTAGCACAGATGTAATTAACTCGGATATAGTAACACATCGTTAACCAGAACCTAGAAAATATTGATTGCAGTTTCGAGTATGGTATTGGCGAGAAGAGATTTCAACATTGCCGACTCGATCGACGTCACGCCGTTAATTGTTATTCTATTATTGCCCGCCGCTCGAGTTCGAGTTCGTACGCGAGCATTTTTTCCTGGAAAGCCAGAACGTGTTTATTACAATGCTATCGCGTACATTTACTGTTTTATGATTCCTCTCGTTCTGTTATTTACGTAAGTGCCGATACGCGCTGCAATTGTTCGAACGGAATCTCGAAATTTTATCTTCTTCGTCGTTGTTATATGTAACAGGTTCGAGGCAATTAGTAATTAAAACGGATCGCATTGTATCACATTTTTTTAGACACCCGGTACAGGTATAAAACAAGAGAATATTACTACACAGACATTTTTTTCATTTGATCTTGAATAGTTTCTTAGATATCGCGATAGTTGTTCATTTTTGTAATCGTTATAATTAACATTCCTCTCACCGGCGAGCCGTTACCTGCCTATCTTCTGTTCTCAGTTTCTCGTATAACACGAGTCGGCTTGTTACTTTTACTTCTCAATACCATCGTATGCACCTCTTTGCGAGATTTTGTTTCGCCGTTTTTTAATCTGTCGATTAACATATCGGATTCCTAGGTCGATTAAATTATAGCGCTTCCGGTACGGATAGAATGGAAACGCAGGATTTAATTGCGAGGAAGTAATCGTATTGAATCGCGTGCAGAGAAAAGTAGCAGTTTTGATAGGTAGTGTTAGGAGAGATAAATGTAACGAACGGGAATCGATAATGGCTCGTGATTCAAGATCGTCGGTCCGATTCGAGCCGAGCCCATGCCGAGCCACGTTCCAATTTTGTTAAACAGTTCCGAGGAAACGCAGTCTTCCTCGCGATGTACTTTCTCCGTCCGTTTCCGCAGAACGTATCCTTTTTTCTTCCATCGTGCCTTTCAAATATCATCGGGGAACTTTTCTTGTCGAAGTCTCAGGCGTTCTTGTTCGTTTAGCGTACACGGTGTTACAAGACTCCCGTTGCCAATTAATTCTGTAAAGTAAACGGATAAAACTTTAGTCGACACTATCGAATATATCTAGATAAAAACGGTTAGCATTTATTTTCTTTTTATTTGTAGTTTTATGTCGCATCAACTGCTAGGTTATTAGCGACATCGTAAAATAAGTCATGATATACTGCATTATTTATTTGTATAATAAAATGCCTGCCGTAAGAAAATTACGTTAATTAATTAGCGACGGAAAAGCGGATGCAAAAAGTAAAAATAATGCACTACCACTTTCTTATACTCTATGCCTGTAAAACTTCCTGCTTGCGAATATTTTCTGGTGAAGCGTGTGTCGTAACGAAGGCAACAAGAGTTCTGTAATTTGGTAAAATTGCTGTGATTTTTTAGGCGATAAAAAAGACTCCGGTTTATGAGGATTTCATAGATACTTCGTTTAGAACGATTACTGCACCCTTCTGTAATATTCTGTAGCTTGGACCGTGTAGCTGATATTATTTCGGAAGATTACGTTTCGGCAACGAATCCCGGGAACCGATCTTTCCCCACGATTCGATAACATTTTCAACTACAGACTGGCCTAAATACTTATAATATTCTATTTCTCAGCGGCTGTGTTACAGCTTGAAAATAACTATTGTATAAATGAACTAATAATAAATAAAGGGTGTCCCAAAATTGTTGTGTTTCCTTGAAATGGGAGATTCCCAAGGTGATTTCAAGTAACTTTTTCCTTTGCGAAAATGTTTTCCGAGGCTTCATTACGAAGATATTTACGAAAAACGTGGACCGATCGGAGCGCGGCTCCCGTTGAGCACGGCGTCGGGATTGGCTAAGCCGGGCCCCGTACGCAGACGCGCGCCGATCGGTCCATCGCTTTCGTTAATATCTTCGTAACGAAGTCGCGGAGAAAAATTTCGTAAAGGGAAAAGTTGCTTAAAATGATCTTTCAATGAAGCGCAACATGTTTGGGACACCCTGTATATTCTATGAATTACAAGTTCTAAGATTATGTTTTCACTCTTTACCTATTCGAGAGTTCAAGAACGCTTAGGAACACGATTCACTGGTATTTTTGATTTTTAATTCGTGTACCTACCGTCGGTAGACTGTTTCTAGATGGCAAAACAACTTCTGGCAGAAAGAAGGACGCGGTTTCACTCGTGTTATGTTATAATAGAGCACGGCCAAACTATTTGATGCACGGGAACAGGTTTCATTGGCTACTAGATTTCTTTGACTTATAAAGAACCGACCGAGCAACCGGGTTGGCTGAATTTTGTGCTAATACAAGTGCGGTATGCGACGGGTTACCCGAAGTTACCTCTGTTTCATTCATCGTGCCTCCGCCTCCGCTCCGCTGTTGCGAACATTTCATTAAACAATTCATCCGGACCTGTCGAAAGCGTTAATTTTAAATATTCAAATAAAATCGTTAACATCGATGCGATCGCTATCCACTTTTCTAATTTCTTATCGTTTCCAGTCGATCTACATATTTAGAGTGCGAGTCGTTCATCGATCTCATCCTTCGACGGATTTCTCCTTCCTCGGATCACGATACTTCATTTCTCCGTCGTCAACTTTTACTTCCGCCGCCTGGAACGCTGAACTGCAATCGTAATTTCACTGTACAACAAATTCGAACGTTTCTTTCGATTTCTAAGCCCGCGCTAATGCATAAACGAGCATTCTCCGGATTCGCGACACGCGGCGCTACGCTATTACACACCCACCGCTTAAAATTCCATTCTAACCTCCAACGCGTGAAACTGTGAAACAGAGCATGTTCGAGCGGTCGTTAAAATGTCACATCTTCTCCGTTTCCGCTCGGCGCGGAAGCACTAAAAAAAAAAAAAAACGACCACAATACGTCTGATCGTGCGAACGTTGACAAACAATGGAGTCGAAACTTGTGCCGTCGCGTTGGTTCTCGCGGACGGCTGACAGCCCGTAATCTCCAACACTTGGGATAGCTGTGCCGATTATTGCGGTATCATGCTTCGATCGTACTTGATTTTAATATCGTTCCTAATTCATCGTGAAATAATAATATGTGCAAGCATTTTATGGAAGAACGATGTGTTCTGAGTAGAAAAAAAAAAAATTGACGGCTATCGAGACCTAACGCGACACAAGAAAATATTATTATAAAAAGTAAAATCCCTAACATTTTGAAATTACGTATCAGGGCATTAATTTACATAAATCCTGAATACAATAACAAATAATTTTTTTCATTTATTACATTTTAAATGAATAAACTTTTTATTAATTTCAACACTAAATATATTCTGTTTAACAAATATTTGAGTAATATTTATTATCTTTAGTTTGAAGCTGTTTTAAATTAAGACCATCGCGAATTACAATGTAAACTCCTTTGTGTATCTCAATTCTTCCTGTTTATTTCTTCAAATTTCCATTCTTTCTTCGTTTCTTCAATTTTCAATTTCATAAGCAGATCCTTTCGTGCACTTCGCTTTACTTTGTTTTTCTTTGTAATTTTTGTTACCGTTTTGTCCATTAGCTACGTGTATCGAGTAGCTACCTTATCTAAAATGTTAGGCTGAAGCAGGCTGAAGCGAACCCCGTCTGCCACGCTAATTGCAATTCACACTATTAGTACACTCCGCATTATTAGGGACATTCCTAGTGATTTTTGTCCGGCAGTAACGAGCTCCCGCTTCGCTGTAATGCACGTAACACCGAAGGATTATTTTTTTGTTATTAAAAAGCCAAGAGGAGTTTTTTTTATACATTTATTGTATCGAAGTAGTTATTTAAACAATAATACAAATGTCTCCTATGCAATTTAAAGCAATACGAAGAATGTACAATAATCACGTGGACCACAGTCATCCGATGATCGAGGTACATATGTAGAATGGTATTATTTTTACATTTTACGAAGAATGTTTTGTTTTTCAAATCCCGAGATTATTGTAAAATTCGGTGCAAAATATTTATTTTTACGTATTTTAATCTCATCGGGGAAAAAATACCGCGGTGATAGGAGCATTTACCCTACATCTTGTCCAACGAAACGAGGCAGTACATGTAAACGCAGCCGTTCGAGTGCGACAGTGTTGCTGCGTTACCCTTAGCGTGTGGCCAGCGAAGGACGCATGTTACTTTGCTGCCTCGTCTCATTGGACATGCCCAGATGTCCAGGGCTTCCTACATTTTAGATCGGGTTTGCAACGTGTTGCGCCAGCGATGTTTTCTTGCAATCGACTGCGATAATATCCCGCGGGCCCCTCGGTTCGGCGTTCGGTCATTACCGGAGGCAGAATTACTTTAAAAGTAGGTAGCCACCGGCCGTCTGCTCGGCTGGCCAATTACACGGGGGCAACTCCGACTATATAGAAGAGCCAGCGCAGCTCCGTCGGCTGATTTCCACGCACAGACCCGCGAATCGAGCATCCACATTCATCGCCTCGACCACTCTTCTCGTCTCCGTCACCATCTCCGACAGCCATGCGGTTTTGTGTGAGTGCATTCGATCCTCGAACTTTCGAACGTCACCGCGGATTTCGCCGTCCGGCACGGTCCCCGAACTTTTGTAATTGTATTTTCTGATCGGGTTAATCTCGCGAGTGACGTGTCGGTTAGGCAAACGAGCGAATCCGTGTTCGTTGGGCGACCGAGAATCGGGTCTTCCCCAGCTCGAGTGTCGAGTTCTAGATACATACGCGCAAAATAAGGCCCGCTACGCGCGTCCGTTTTTCTAACGTGCGGCGACCGTGCGGTATGTACCTGAATTGCGGTTCAGTTCAAAGACGTCCATTTGCGTTTGTTTAACGTGCGGCGACTGCGATTTTCACTGCGTTTCCACTACTATCGAAGACGGAGGTGTCCCAACGAAAGCGTGTTTGTCTATTTTATATACAATTTTTCTAGTTCAATTTTTATTGCTCAATTTTTTATAAATTTTCAATTCTTTAATTTTGAACAATTTCACAATTGCTCAATGTTTAACAAGTTTACAATTGTTCAATTTTTAACACTTTTACAATTGTACATTTTTTTCCAACTTCGCTAACCACATGTAAAAAAATAACAGTTCTGGTCAGCGCAAGGAAAAAATAGGGCAAAATTTGAAATGCAATCTCTCGATAGAAGATCCCCTTCTGCTATGCGAAAGGCTTCCCCGTTGAACGTTAATCGATTGCTCGGGTAATCGGACCTCGAGTTTCGCACGCAGCCGTGAGAGCCCAGTTACGCGAGATAATCTCTATCGAGATTTCCATCGTCCCGACGTAAAACGGACGATCCATTTCTAATTTGCGGGCGGCCGGTACCCGATTCTCTTCTCTCAGAATTCCCAAGATCCAGCACGGTGTTACGAGACCGTTTCGCATTGTTCGTTCGGTCGGGAGGAGCCTGTTTCCCACTCTTAAGTGTTACTTAACGAGCGATTTGCTCTATTTTATGGTTTTCGAATATGGCCGGGTTTAATTTTATGATAATATCGGTTCCGTAGAAGGAAGTGAAACGTTAGTCTACTAGAAACCGGGCTGTTGTTCGTAACGTGGCTTCTTTGTGTATAGAAACAAAGTAGAGAGTAACGGGACAAAGGCGGAAACACACCGGCGCGCGCAGATTTTTTATCAAACGGTACGATCGTACGCGAATTCGCTTCCGCGTGCGACGTCCTCCGGTGGTTCGGTTTCCAGCGTACCGGTCCGGAGTAAAAGAAAAACGGTCTACGGTCTGGCAAGGTTTCGCTTTCGCACGGCTCCCATTACCGTTGTACAGCGTCGCTGCATTCATCCTTGTCGACGGAGGGGTTCCCAGGCCGCATAATTTATTCACGATCGAACCTATCTGTTCGCAGATCCTCTTTATCGCTCTGATTTCGACGACGCTCGCGCAACAGGAGAAGCCGCGCAGACCAGCGCGGACGTCTCAGGCGCAGATCGAATACAACGACCCGAACGGTAAGCCTTGGACGCTTCGTGTACCCTATTTTTATCCA
Source organism: Lasioglossum leucozonium (assembly GCA_028454225.1). Taxonomy (NCBI): domain Eukaryota; kingdom Metazoa; phylum Arthropoda; class Insecta; order Hymenoptera; family Halictidae; genus Lasioglossum; species Lasioglossum leucozonium. The sequence continues at coordinate 84,663 of CM052213.1, forward strand.
GCCCGAGTCTGACGGACTCTGCGAACATCGTTTCAGGTTCCAAGGTGGATTGGAAGTTCGTCGCCCCGCAGAACCAGTGGCGCGATCATCCGGAGGGAGCGCAACGCGGACAGCGAGGCCAGACGGAGTACGTTCATCCTCGGCAATCGGTGCAACGAGCTCCTCACCAGTCCCAATTGGTTCAACTGCAGCACGAGTTGGACCCGTCGCAGTATAAAGTAGCGTACCAGCAAGCTCAACCGACGCAGGCAGAGCCTCGGTATAAAGGGTATGCGCAGAGTCAGTTGGCTCGGCCAGGCCCGCAATACAAAGGCTACCATCAACTTCAAGCTCAACCTCAAGCTCGGCTGGAGCAACAGCATCCTGTTCGGGTGGAGTACAGGCCGTACCCGCAGCCTCAGGCTCCGGTGGACGCTCAGCCGGCTCCTATTCAAGTCCAATACAAGGTGCAACCGCAGACGCCGCATCGTCCGGTGGATACGCAACCAGCCCCCATCCAGGTCCAGTATGGGACGTACGCGCCGACCCAGTCGCGAGTAGACGCGCAACCCGATCAGATACAGTACAAAGCCTATCAGCAGGCTGAAACCCAGCAGGAAGCGCAACCGGAGCAAAATCAGATCCAGCCGAAGGCGTACCCGCAAGCTCAGGCTTCGATAGAAGCACAGCGGGAACCTGATCGGCGCTACAGGCCGCTGTCCGAGGGGCCATCCTTCGTGAAGCAATTGCTGTTGGAGAACTTCAAGCCCCAACGTCCTTACGCGGACTCGTCCGCGTTCCTGTACACCGCGAACTACGCCGCGCCCCAGCAACACGATCGGCAACCGGCGAACGCCGAACTGTCGCGTTACGAGGAAACGTCCGAGAGCTACCAGCAATCGGAGCAGCCGAAGACCAGACGAGAGTATTCGGATAGGGAACTCCGGGGAAGAATCGTGTACAAAGACGATCCGAAGCAGCAGGAACAACAGCAACCGTCACAGGTCCGATACATCCAAGCGCCGATAGAGAACATCCCTACCCCGTCACCCCCGAGACTCGTCTTCGACAAGAACATGCCCCTGGAGATCAAGCAACTGCTGCAGTTCCAAGCCCAGCTACCCTACGACGTCATCGCGAACAGCATCACCTACAAGCCCAAGGCCCTCTTCATCCCCAAACCGCTGCCGCCGGACGCCAGTGGGACTTATCATTACCGCAGCAAGATCTACTACATGAACGGCGACCGATACGATCAAGAGCCCGAATTCGAGACGGCCAAGCCTGTCGAAGAAGAGCAGAGGCACTGAGCACCGACCGAGAACACTTTCAATTTGGAAGCGGATCTTTTTCTATCTAGTATTTAAAAGCGGCTTTTAAATAGCTAACCGGTGTAGCTAACCGGTAGGCGATTATCGTACAGGGTGTCCCAAAAATGTGGAACTCCCTCGATAGGGCTGATTCCTCGGTTCACGCGAAGAAGAACACGGACCGATCCCGACGGGGATCCCGCTGAGCGCAGCGTCGACATTGGTCCTGGTCCGGGATCTATCCACTGTAGCCGCGCTCCGATCGGTCCGTGGTTTTCCATGGATAACCCCGTAACGAAGCCACGGGGTAGATTTTCGCAAAGTTACTTCAAGCGACCTTGGGAATCACCCGTTTCAAGGACGTATATTTTTCGGGCACGTTAGATTTTTATACGCAGGCTATCTTATTTCTAGAGTTTCGAATTGATGAACAGCGACTAGCTCGCTTCGAACACGACCGAGCGTATCGTTAAGCTCTCTTTGACCAACCCTGCAGCTTTAAACGGGCATATTGTTATATCTCTCGGTTGACGTTATTATAGTTACCATATTAAATATTGTTGCGTTTACACGATTAATTTTTTGCGACGTCTCGTTATTTCGACCGTGGACGTTCAGGAAAAACTCTCTAGGTAACGTTACATCGATGCCGTGCGTATCTTGCATCATCTTGGTTATCGTCATTCTTTGTTCGCACGAGAGATCAAATTGTTAATAAATATTGTATGCGAGATATCGTCGAAATAAATGACTGGAACGTGTTGCGCAGCGAGATACATTTCTCCCATTTCCACAGTGAGGTGGCAACACCGTATGCGGAATGTCAATCCGATCAGGCTGCTGCGCATGCGCGGTAGAGAGACTTCAAAGTCACCTCAAAATCGGTCCGAGACAGCGTTGTCGTGTCTACCGCGTCCCGGCATACAGTGGTTACGGTGGTCCGTTCCCTTCGTGCGGCGGCGGCGGCGAGCGAGTGGAAGCGGCGCGAACAGAACTTCCGGCGTAAAAGTAACACGGTTGCGGTTACGAAATGGTCATCGATCTGTCGAACGCCACTTCCGAGTCGCATTAATTTCGAACGCAACCAGAGGAGGCACGATTTAGCGAGCGAATTACTTTTCCCTTGGCCGCGCAGCGCCTTTTAATGGGATCCCGTCTTATTAAACATCGTTAGAAAGTAAGATGGCTTCCACCTTTCTAATAAAGACACGTAGTACTCCGTTCGAACGGAAGTCGTTGTGGCATCGCGCGTTCGTTTATTTCTTTTAGGTAGCAATATTCATTGGGAAAGTTAATGATACCTTGTCGGGAACACGTTCGGATCTACAGGTCGATGTAAATTCGGAATATTCAACAAAATGGCGGCGCGCGTTCGGGATCGGTTCGTTAATCGAGACAGGAAACGCTCTAACTTCTCGGCGGGAAAATTAAAAAAAAAAAATTCAGTGTCGTCAGATATCATTAAAAAAAGAAATAAAAAAAAATTTCGAAGGTGTCTCGAACAAGGAAGAAAGTGCGCATTGGTCCGTTCGGCGGGAAAATTTAAAAAAAAATCAGTATCGACAGATACCGTTAGAAAAAAAAGTAAAAAAAATGTTCGTAGGTCTCTCATTGGCGGAAGCGACGTTTCTCCGAACAAGGAAGAACACGCCTATTGGTCTGTTGGCCTTCGCGCATTCTGCATCGATTCGCGTTACTCCCGGCTATTGGGATTATGCTGTGCGGTGTAACTTTCGTTTCGATCGCTGCGAATAATTCACCGAGTCTTCTCGGGGTTCACCGAACTGCCATTGAAAACCCGTGGTATGTGGATAGATAAAAATCTGTATTCCTGTCTTTCTTCGCCGAGAACACCGAAGATCGTGCTGCCTATTGCGAAACCCAACTCTTTTCTCATTGCATCCTTTTCTATACAATTCATATACAATGCACAGAATATATGTGTAAGTTTGCATGTAAACGAGATTGCGTTATCGTACAGTGCATGCTCCGAGATGAATTGTTTCCTGCCGAGGTTACGCGAGGGTCCTGCTTTTCACGAGGATCCACTTTCATTTTGGATCTTTAACGAATTTCATATTAGTTAATTTATAAACAAATTCAGATAGCACACTTCGTCGGACAGTACTCGTTGTCCAAAGAAAGTTCCATACAATTTTTTAAATAAAATAATTTAATTTAATAATTTTTAATGAAAAAATGTGCCGCGTCCTTGAACCGGGCGATTCCCAAGGTCATTCAAAGTAGTAACTTTTCCCTTTTCGAAGATCTTCTACACGGCTCGGTTCAACAAGAGTTATCGAACGAAAACGCGCGCACCAATCGGAACGCGGCTAACTCGGCGCCCGTTGAGCGCGGCGTTGACATTGGCTGCGCCGGGACCACCCGCCCACGATAGGCGCGTTCCGATTGGTCCACCTTTTTCGTTGATATCTCCGTAACGGAGCCACGGAGAAAATTTTCGCAAAGGAAAAAGTTGCTTCGAATGACCTCGGGAACCTGGCCTCTCGAGGAAATATATTTTTGGGACAGCCTGTACATCCGCCGTCGTAATAATGAATTATGTAATCCAGAGAAAACAGATTATTCGACCACCTCGACGAAAGTGGAGAATAGAGTTCAAGTTTCTAATTTTTGCGAACGTTCGTTATTGTTCTGGAAGGTAGTTCGCGCGCGTATCGTTTTTTTTCTTTTTTGCGAAACGCTTTCTACGGCCAACCACATTTCTATTATTTCCTTGGAAGTTCCACGCGCGCACGGGTGCATTAATCGATGCACCGCGGCCATCGCGCACGGTAACCTTTGAACAGAGTATTCTCTTGGGAAACGTTGCGTGTATCTCTGAATCGCATTCCACGTTGATACCTTCAACATTTTCCGAGGATGCAATCGTACACGGTACGCGGAGAAGAGAAACCGAGAGGTGGATAAACGGCTGCATCGAGTTATACATTTGCGGCGTACCAATTACCTTCTGACATGTATTTAACCATGCGCTAATACCGTGCTATTCGCTCGAATAAAAAGGTACACGTTCGATATCCCCGGCGAAATAATATATTTCTCGGAAAAGTACTGTCGCTTTTTTGATATAGCGATGCTAACCAACACGCCGCGCGAATAGAAACTGTACTCCGCGTAAGAAAGGCGGTGTAATTTCACGGGGGGGGGGGGGGGGGGGGAATCTTTCTTCGAGAATTTTTTTCCAGCCGCGCATTGTTGTCGCTAGAATGCGGATCCTTATGCAGAATAAAAAATTATTGTACGGAAAAATAATTGTCCATGTGCCGGACTCATTTCTGACTTATTATACTTCATTAGGATAATTCTAGTCCGATATAAGGCGATGACTGGTATGTGGAAACAGTGAATGGGTGAATTTTCAAAAAAATTCAAAACACGAAAAAAATTTGTTTTTCATGTCAGTGTACTTTTAATTTGATTTGTTTTGGCCCCCAGAATTTTGGGTCTCCTTTTTTTCGATATTTTTATATTGTACTGTTAATTTAATTTAAATTAGAGATAATTTCAGTAAAATTATAATACGGCCAATGCTTATAGCGAGTAGAAAATATTTTCGTTATTAAATTATTATTCAAGTGCCGTTGTACCCTCACAATCCACAAACAATTCTTGTATAATAGATCTATAAAATTATAATAGAGCCACGTACCAGGAAAAACGTGTTGGAAAATTACGTTGCCAGAAAAAAATTTTGCAGAAAAATTCAAAAAGGCCCCGAACCAGCCTTCACGAAAGGGGATAGGATGTTCGTGTTGGCAGAGCCCCGACCTTGTCAAATGAAAATTGTCCGAAATTCCCGATGCGCGGTCGATACTGGCGTAACCGTGCCGGCGCGGCACGGCGAGTTGATAAAAGACGGAGGGCTGTGGAGGTGGCACGCGAGAAGTCGCATCGCATCCCCGTCGCCGAATGGCGCCTTTTACGCCTTTTACGTGGCCGCCTATAAAATTGTTTCGGTGACGGCGCGGCCGCCTCAGAAACGCTCCACCCTTGAACGCATAGAGCAGCCTGCTTTCTCACCATGAATGTGCTCGTAAGTAAATTCTCCGCAGTCCATATCGAATATGCATGATCTCCTCTGCTTCTGCCGGCTCGTCGGTCTTTCTCATCGCGCGGACGTTTTCGTACGTCGTACGCGATACGGATCGGATTCCCCGGATCGGTGGTCCTTGGCCATCGAGAGCTTGTCGCGGGCCCGGACGAATCGCGCGCGGTTAATCACCGCGGGACGCCACGTATGCTCTTGGATTTCACCGGGGCGCCGAATAATAATTAGAGATGCTCCGTGGGTCAATTAATTGGGGAAAATTGCGCACCCGGGAGGAAACTTTCGAGCTGCCATTGAGTTACGGTCTCGGGAATAAATTGATCGTGACATTGTTTCGTTGTATAAACGGCTGTATCGTTACGTGAAACGAGCTGAAATAATTAGTGGAATTTAAGGAAACGGTACGTAACGAAACAGTACGTTACGACGAGAACGTAACTTTATTCGCGCACGGACTAATTTATACACGTTGTAGATAAGACAATGTTGGACGATTGTGCTCGGAATAATTGAGTGGAACTGCTCTCGTTCTGCATATTTTTGCTCGCCGGCCGCTTATGCAACAGATTCTGACACGGACAAAGGAAATCGGTGGCGAAACTACTCGGGCCCCCACACGCAAAATATCATTTTGGAACCCCTTTCACGTGTATTTCTAATTTCATGAAAATTCAAGATAATGTCAGTAAAATTACAAAATAATAAATGCAAAAATTTTGGGCCCCCTTTTTTCGATATATTAACACTGTACTTTTAATTTAATTTAAACCAGAGATAATTTCATTGAAATTACAATATAATAAATGCAAAAATTTTGGGCCTCTTTTTTTCTTTTAATATTTTTATATTGTACTATTAATTCAATTTAAACTAGAGATAATTGTAGCGAAAGAACAAGATGGTATAAAAATTTTGGAGCCCTTTTTTTCTTTCAATATTCTTACAGTGTATTTTTCATTTAATTTAAATTAGAGACAATTTAAATGAAATTAGAAGATAATAAATGCGAAGATTATGTGCTCCCTTTTTTCGGTACTTTTACAGTGCACTGTTAATTCGATATAAATTACAGAGAACTTCGGTAAAATTACGAGATAATGAACAATGTTTGTTACGCGGTCTTGCGGTGTTGTAGTTTCGCCACCGAAGGAAATTCACAATTCCTCCGAATGAAAGATTAATTTAGATTTGGGACACGATGTGGATCATTTAATTTGGATTGGGATCGCATATTTGTACGGTGCATTGTTCCGAAAGGGGCAGAGAAAATTCCTAGTTCTATCGTTGAGAGAAAATAGTGCCACAGCAGCTCGTTCGAATACGAATGATCGGGTTGGCCACCGTTCCGAGAAACTGGTAACAAGGATGGTTCGATAACTTGGCCGGGCACTTTCGATTCTATGTAAAGCGAGCTCGAGAGAAATTGCAGTCCTGTGTATATCTAAATCGCGTATGCGAGGCGCTAATATTCCGCCTCCGAATTTCTTTCACGGCGGGCCTACTTCTAGCAGAGGTAGGATACGGTGCTTGGGTACCCGCTTGGTAGTCGATCGGCATGTCTATCTCCCTCTGATACGGAGCAGGCGTGTCTCGCTGGTTAATTTATATTTCACTTTCTACCGGCGAGCGAGCGTGTAATTCGTGCGGCGCGGTGCACCGGATCGTTGCACCGCGGTAACTTAGTCCCGGTTTCCAGATAGGTTTCATTCCTTTTTCTTGCCGCGATGCTGGAATGCGCCGGCTGGCCGTTCTGCTCTCGGAGCCACCTTCGGCGTCACCTTTTCCCGATTACGGAAACTGCTTTTGCCCGGTCGCGGACGCGGTACTGTTCCTCCCCACCGCCGTGGAATTCCATCAACGTCAGGCCCAATTAAAAGTGTTTTCTCGGTTGCAAAAACCCCCTGCCGTCCCTTCTTCCATCCAATTTTTGCGCTCGAACCGGTCAGTCCTAACGAGCATTCGAGCATTAGGCGAATCAGGGGGCTCGAAACCTGGGGCTTCGGCATCGTTCGCTGGCTCATCTTAAAAAAACAAAATTAACGAGATAAAATAATTTTAAGCAAATTTTAACATCTTCTGAAACCGATTTTTCATGGTGGGGTAATTGATGCCAATTGATAAAAGCATTACAGTTATTTTGAAATTATAAAGTTACATCTTAAAGTTAAATTTTTTTGATAAACTTCCGAAAGCGACAACCCCTCGGGTTACCAAACTTACCAAAGCTTATCCTTGATTAGAGAAGAAAGTCCCTAAAAGGATTTTTAGCGACAAAGCCTCGTTTGCCCCTTCAAAGTTTTGACGGTTGTTACTAAATATTTTCGAAAATATTGATTTTAGAGAAAAAAAGTTTAAAACAAACAACGAAGCTCATAAAATTCTCTACAAAAAAGCTTGTAATACATTTTTTACGTAAACCTATTATTTTGGCTGTTATGGCCCAAAATAACTCGATGGGGGTCAAATTAACCGCGTCAAACATTTTTTCAAATTTCTGGCAAAAATTTCAGCAAAATCGGAGCCTCGTCATTTTTCTAAGATGAAATATTTTAATCGGTTTTAGTGATCGGTAGGTTTAGCGTTGAATCATAGGAAACTAGTCGAACATGGTTTTAACTATCTACCGCGTACTCGGGCTACAACTTTCCTCTACGGCTAGCAAGATGGGACCCTAGGGTATGGTCGTAATTCTGCCTATTCCGGAATCGAGTTTTACCGTATCGGGTAATAACATGACCGGTATTACGGGCAAACAAGATAGGGGTTATTTAACCCTCGCGTCAATAATCCACTTTTTAATTTCTCTTTAAAAGTTCTTTAACATTTATCGCAGATTTTCTGTTCTCGAATCGTTATAGGTTAACGAATAAAGAATCCACATCGAAACGATAAAATAGAACACCATTGAATATCGTAGAAATTTTGGTTATTCGCATAAAAGGGTTAAGCAATAATTTTATCGCTAGACTGCGAATCTTTATGCAAAATAAAAATTGTTTGCAAGGGATAGAAACTAAATAGAATGTTATTTCTTCCCTCGAGCAAGAGTGTAGCGATCGCAATATCGCAACGAGGAGTTCAGGAACGGTCAATTGTGTTTCCTAAAAGTACAATTTGTGTTCGTTTGTTCGCGTAATCGTGGAGTTATTTGTAATATTCGGAAGCATACTGTCTGTCGCGAGGCATCCGGAACAAGCGTGACGTCACAAAATGGCAGCCGCTAACAGATTTTCTAAAATATCGAGAGATTTAGCGTTCGCGTCACAAAAATAATATCGATACGACACAGTCGTGACACGTCTGAGAGGGTGGTGTGTATTTTTACTCGATTACTTACTTATTTAACACGAAAAGTCTCCGGATTCGAAACAGCACCTCGTAGTTCCGACATTTTTCACTAGTAGAGCCACTGTCCCATTCCCAGTAAAAACTGCACGTGAACTGGTCGGTAATGAAAATCGGCAAAAAATTAGATCCACGCTAGAAACCATTGGCATCTTCGATTTCCAAAATTTTCGTATTTGCAATAATTGTATATTTTCTGCCGTGTTGTTCGCAGCACGGCTAAGACGAGAGTAGGCCGAGCTCGAGTCCTACCGGATAATTCCTCTGTTTTCCACAGTATCTATTGCTGGTAGCGCTACCCATCTGCGTAGCACAATTCCGAATACAAGGTCCCAGCGATGGGAACCGTGCCGCCGAGAGCTTATCGGTGGACGAAGGGGGCAAAGTCGCGTACAGTGGACACAGAGGTAATGAAAACTGTTAAATCCATGTCAAAATGTATAGATGGAGACACCATCCGATAGACGCGTTAGTTTCTGCGTATGTAATGTTCCTTTGTCCTCGAATACCGCGTATAGAGCACACGCGTTGCAATAAGAAGACATCGCCGGCGATTATTCGGTAGCTCGATGGATAAATTACTTTCATGTTCTTCTTCTACTTTATCGAAAACGCGGCATTGGACCGTGTTTTTTCCATCAGCCAGCGAGCCGATGCTTTACGCGTCGAATTTTCCAGCCCCGTCGACCGGAGGCTTCAGCATTCAGGGCGCCTCCGATGGTCACTCGAATGTCGAAGGCGGCAGCGACGGCCACTCGCATTACCAGCAGCAGGCGGCCACTGCCGGTGGCCTGAACAAATACTTCCAACCAGAGGCGGTTCGTCCTCCTGCTCCAGCCTTCGGCATTCAGGGTGCTTCGGACGGACATAGCCGGATCCAGGGGTCCTACGATGGATCCGGTTCCGCTCAATCGCTGCAATACGACGATCCCAGTGGTAAATATCCACAGAATCTTTGCTCTACGTATCGGTAACTAGAAGTCCCTGGTCAGCTTGGGTACCAATCGTATTTTCGTCGCATAGGTTACCGAGTGAATTGGAGATCGTACGATCGACCGGTGCGGCCGCCGTCACAACCGGAAGCCCAGTATACGGAAGCGCGGGCCAGCTTACCGCGGACTCCCCAACCGCAAAGAGCGCGAGCCCGCCCGCAACAGCATGCGAAACCGCAACCGCAACCGCAGCCACAGCGACAGGATCAATCGTACGAGCCTCCGTTGCCGGCGCAGCAGACGATCCAGAGCGCCCCGGACGAGATCAAGCAGCTTCTTTACTTGCAGAAGATGTTGCCATACCTGAACATCGTTCCCGAGCCGTACAGGTGATTTGCTGCAAAGGAGTTGGTTCTTTTTAGCATAAATCTGTGCTAATACGCGCACGTATACCCATTTACCGCTAGATACGAGAACATAGTGGCGCAGCAGCCACAATCTCCGGCTCGGTATCAAGCCGAAGAGCAGCCACGGTACGTTCCCGAGCCAAAACGTCCTCCTTCCCGCGGAAAGGCGCGTGCTCCGTCCAGGCAGAAGCGACAGGCTCGACGACAGCCGCCAGCCGAACAGCATATTCGGTACTCCACTAGTCTGCCTGCCGACATTGAGCAGATACTAAAATTCCAGCAGCAGACTCCGTACATCAACGGAATTCCCGAGCAATTTAGGTGAATACCGTCTCGTCGATCTCCTACCAACGTTATCGGGGATCCCCTGTCCTTGTCCGGTGAGATGGTTCCACGGAGGACGTCCTGCGACCACGACCTTGAGACCGTCCAGGACATTTTCTTTCTCGACCGTCCTGCTACTTAGAATATTCCCTACTATATACCCATTATCGAACCTGTGAAACATAAGAAAATGATTGAAGGTTCAACGCGGAAGCAGCAGCGAAGGACCAGTTGGACGCGGTGCGTGCTCATTTCCAGCAAGCGGTGAACAATCCTCCGGAACGATACGCGCCGAAATCCAGGCAAAGAAGACAAGCGGAGCATGGTCATCTGCAGCAACAACCTCGGCGGCAGCAGCCACCGGCGGAGCCTCAACCGCACTACTCGACCAACCTGCCAGACTTCGTGAAGAATGTGTTGCAGTTCCAAGCTCAGATCCCCTACAACATTCTGCCGAATCTGGTCGGTGTCGCGCGGCCCGAGAAGCCCTATGTGCCTCAGCCTGTTCAGAGTCCAGCGCCTGTTCCTGCTGCCAGCCCTCGGTATCAGAGCCAGGGGAACGTCTATCAGGACCAGCCGCGGTATCAAGGACAGGCAGACGTCGCGTACCAAGGCAGCCAGGCGGCGAGTCCGTATCAGAATCAAATAGGCTCGTACCAGAATCAAGCGCAAATTGGCGCCTATCAGGCCCAGGGAAACCCGTACCAAGGTCAGCCGAACATCTACAAAAATCAAGCGGACGCGTATCAGCCTCGGGAGAACGCGTACAATGAAGAGTACCAGAGCGAGCTCAAGTACTCGCAACAGCATCAAGGTCAACCTGGCGAAGGTGGCGTACGCCCGGTCACCGAGAATCAATATTGAAAACGACGCGACGGTTCGCGCATTAATTGTTACGTATCTTCATCTAATCGCGTAAATCGATAGCGGAGCAAGGAATAAATGATAGCGAGTACATGTTGTTGCGATACGAGTATACTTAGTTTGTTATACAGGCTGTCACGAAAATGTATTTCTTTAAGAGAAGAGGTTCCAGAGGTCGTTTCAAGCAACTTTTTCCTTTGCGAAAATCTTTTCCGTCGCTGCATCCGTTTATAGGAGTTATTCGCGAAAAACGTGGAGCAATCGCAGCGCGGCTACCGTGGACGGATCCTGTTTTCGTTAATAACTTCGCGACACAGAGCCGCGGAGAACATTTTCCAGCAAAGGAAAAAGTTTCTTGAAATGCCCTCGGGGCATTCAAGGATGTTCACTTCAAGGAAGCGCAACATTTTTGGGACACCTTGTAGAGTCGATGTTCCAAAGGAACATCGAAATGCAATCGAAACCGATGTATCGTTTCAATATCGGCGGGAATACTAATTAATTTAATAGAGATAAGAATTCTCGATAATTTACTATTTACATGTGATAGTTCGGTAATAACGATACTTATTCTGTAAGAGCAAAAGTTCGCTTATATCTTCCTGGTAAATGTGATTTCTATGTTACGACAATGTTTATGTAATTTATGTGGGTTCGTTCGAAATTATTACAAATTAAAAATATGATTCGTTGAGAATTGTCGACGCGTGTCGGTACCGTTTGTTTCGTTTGTGTCTTATTAGGATTTTCTGGACTTGTATGTATCAAAATATACACCGTTTAACAAGTTTTTTACGCATTTCCAACGAATTCTATTCATTTATAAACGTCGACGAAGAGTCGGCCGAGAAGAGTAGGGGTGGACTGTTCATTTTGCGGCCCTGGGTTAATACTGTTTCGGGAGCATACCCAATTAATCGACTCGCATCGATATTACTAAAAATTTTTCTATAATTTATTTTTCCTTTTTTATGTTACATTGTTTTTATCATTATTTTTTTTTTACCGCGAAGGGGGCCCCAGGGTAACACTGTTTCGGGCCTTAACCTACATTAACTGAAATACCAAAATTTATGTATGTATTATGCAATCTATTTTTTTTTTTTATAATTTTGTTGACCGTGAAGGGGGCCTTTGACTATACCCAGGGGCCCGTGGCTAGGTTCGCCGCTGGAAACGAGGTAAACGCATAGACGAGTACCGTTGCCTTTCTTCGAGTGAAATGCGAGCGAGTTGGCAGATTATTAATAACTACTAGTAAGCGCGATCAGCGCGATCGTGCGAATAGCGCGCGTGACCTCGGACCATTAAAGAAACTGCGCTCGGTCCAATTACAGACACGGTCCACTTTTTCCCTAATAAGCTTTTCTCCCGCGTAACGACGAGTTAATAGTCGTGACGATTTAATAGTTCGGCAAGCTGGCTTAATCGATCGAACGACCGTACCGTTAGAAGATGTTATGGAAAATGGCCGCCTCGTTGACATCGTAGGCCCATTCTATTAATCATTGCTTCGAATCCATTTGAATCGCTTTACGGTTAATTAAACGGTTCCGCGACGTTACGGAGTCGATCGCGATCGATTAAAAATTTAATAACGAGTCGCGCGCGTATACGCACACGTCGCGGACGTCCGAGCGTTACTCATAGAGTAGAAACTGGTTCGATTAAAACGGTGCAGTTCGAGCATAGTACTAATGCCATCTAGTTAGGAATACGGAAGCGACCGTAGTCGCGTATAATGCTTCCCGAAACGATCGGTCGTACCGTTACGTGACTAGAATACGCCTATACGTGTTTCACCGTGTATAGGCATCGACTCGTGATTTATATGCGTTTATACGCACCGATATCGATTTTCGACACGACACACCGGATATTATATTCCTTATCGGATTACTCGAGACCGCCGTTTACTTCGCGACCTCTTTCATTCGAATTATCAACTTTTTCTTCCGACGAATTTTCAGTCGACGCGTGCCCGCTATCGTACACCACGGCCACCCTAATCAAAGGGATAACCATCTACGCTATTATTCTAATGTTAATCTTGCACATGGGTGTCATCGGACACCATACAATTTTGGAGCAAAAGGTAAAGATAAAAAATTTGTGAAATTTCGTTGATTCTTAATAGATAAATATACGTAACACTTAAAGTACAGCATTCCTGGAAAATTTTTCGAAACTTTCCGTTTGTCAACGTTTTATTTCCATTTTTAACACTAATGGGCCGTTTACTTTGAAGGTGGTGTAAGTCCATTTAAAAAATAAAATGAGATATCACGTCATTTCTGCTTAATTTGGTGTACACTTTTTATTTATAACTAGTTTATATTTAATATCTTAAAAAATGTCAATGCAATCAAATCGGCCAATAACAGAAATTGCGCAGCCATTGATTATGTAAATAGGTAAAGTGACGTAAGTCCAATTTCCGTAGACAGGTGGCGAGATCAGTGGTTACATTTGTTTTATTTCTCATGTCGAAAGTAACCTATTTTATTATTTTATTCTATAACCTATTTACTTATTCTATTCTCCTTAAAGAATTGATAATTTTTATATTTTTATCGATTACTTCTGAAACTTTCTTCGTATTTTTATTTTTTATTTGGAAAATTATTATTTTGCGGGGTGGGGTGGGGGGAATTTGTAGTTCCGCCACTGACCTAATAAGATAATTAATAAAAGAAATGTCTATTTTGCATAAAAGTCCACAGTCTAGTTATCATCGATTAATTTAATTCCTCGTCACTGCTCTTAAAGGGAAAAGTTCATTTTCACGTAACTCGAAACGGCCTCTGATATAATAGGTAGTCGGGAAAAATCGTTCTGGTTTTTACACGTCGCTGCGTAACAACGACTTCGTTGGGAGAGTTCGTTGAACGGTTACAAATTTACTGGATCGAACAATTTAAATTAATAGTCTGAAACGCTGAACGAAATTAACCTTTTACGAACGTTTTGTAAACGCACTAATCGCGTCAGTGGCGGAACTACAAATTTTCGGCCCCACCCGCAAAATATAATTTTAGACCCCCAGAAAAAAAAAACAATTTATATTAAATAAACAAAAGGAACCTTATACTACATAAAAAAACAAAATCCTGAACAATTTTTGTCTTTCTTTTTTATTCCGATATAGTAAAATATAATAAACGCAAAAAGTATGTTTTTTTGATTAGGGATAATTTTAGTAGAATTACAAGATAATAAATGCAAAAGTTTTTTTGGACCTCCATAATTTTGGGCCCCCTTTTTCTTTTGATATTTTTACATTTTTACAAAATAGTAAGTAGCAAAAGTGCTGATATTAAAAAGACCGTTGTGGCATAATATGAATTTCGTAATCCACCGCAACAAGTAATATAAAACACGTGAACCGCGAACGTATGTATAATTACGTGCCGCAGTCGGCGTGTCAAGAGCAGCGCGTAAAAAACTGTGTCTTTTATATTTTAGTTGAAACTTTCTCGCTCGTATCTCTCGATTATCGTAGGCACGATCGTATCACGTGATATGGAATATTCCACCTTTAGGTTACCTTTAGGTACACATTTTTACGACTACAGGGTCTACCATTAATGTTTAAACGGTTAACGATCAAATTAAGCGTTATTTTAAATTATATACAATAGCGTTGTTTTTTTTTTATAATTATGGAAATATTTCATTTTTGCTAACCGTATAAATTTTGCTAACCACGTGTCAAACGGTGACCGAGAGCGACGACTCTAACCTCCAAATATACAAAATAACCGCAAAATGAAAATATTTATTAGGATTTAGAATTTAAATTAATTTAATTTTATAGAAATATTTGTTCACTTTTGTTAACCTAGATTTTGCCAACCACGTATCAAAGAGTGACGGCTCTAACCTCCGCAAATAAAACATAGCTGGAAATTTGAAATGACATTTATTACGATTAATATTAATTTCACGACGATTAACAATTTTCTCTAAACCTACCTGAAAAGAAACTGGTACATATTCCCTTATAAAAATTAGGCTCCTATTGTAATAGCTGCTCTACCAGAGATAACTACGCAAAAATCTTTATTATTATTCCAATAATTGTAGAATAAAAATTTTGCAATCGATCATTTTAGAGAAATAAAAAGCGAGTGTCGATAGGGTTGATAGATTTCCGACAGGAGCCGACCCGAAACCAACACCACCTAGGCGGTGTCGCCGAAACCCGTTGACCGATAATTATGGTGTCGAGTCGAGTCGTCGCGGCCGCCGATTTTCTAGCACAACCAGCCGAAACGCTTCCTGGGTAATAGAAATTGAAACATCGCATTCCGTGCATACGGGGCAAGTGCGTTACGTGACGATCGAACCGGGTACCTGTACGATCGAAGGGAAAAAAAAATGATCGGTCGAAATCGACCAACCGTGAAAGTTAGTGGTTGGCCGGACCATTTACCCTACATACGCTCGTCCATATAGAAGTGCGTCGCGACGCGGCCGCCAGTTTCGTCCAGCTACCATCTAGAAATCACCTACACCTTCGCCATGCAGTTCCTCGTGAGTACTTGCCGATCTGTTATTCTCTCTCGCCCTTTGTTTGCCGAGCAACCTTCCAACTTTGACTCGCGTTGTAGGTAGACGTCATCGTTATTACACGGATTTTATGACAAAAATTGGTGTGATTCGACTCGGTGAAGTTATTAGAAGAATGTGAAAATAATGTTACATTACTTTCGACCTAGAATCATTCCAGTATGGTTGCAAATCGGCTAGAAAAATTTTTATTTGTATAGTCATTAGGCGTCGTACGGTGTCAGCTGGTTAGAAAATCGTACGGTGTTTCATCTGGCATCGATTGATTTTTATTTGTTGAAAAAGTAATTTAGGTTAAAATTCGCTTTAGGGACACAGAAATTTTTAGCTTTTCTGTTGTAGGATTTTTGGCATTTCTTCGACAAAATTATTTATTTATTTATTTATTTATTTATTTATTAATGCCTTAAACCGTGTATGGTTTATACATATAGCATACATTAGTATAATATATGATGTCATCAGAAGGTGATACGGTGTTTCATCTGGAATCGATTGATATTTTGTTTATTGGAGAAGTAGTTTGATTACATATTAAAAAAAAAATACAAAATTTTTGGGTTCCTAAAGTGAAGTTTAACCGTAATTTGTATAATCTGTTCGTATTGTTATAAAATATTGCAACGCTATAAAAATTATAAAACTGTACCAGCATTTTGAACGTCGCGTAACTCTTTGAATTACTGAAACACGCGTCGATTGCGCAGACGATAATAATTGTCTCAAGCTATTTAAAGTTTTACAATCTACAGGGTGGGTCACGATATACGACCACCTTGATTTACGTCATTATTATTATTATAAATAGCGAGAAATGTTTACACGGAGATTAAACGATTTCTAGATATCCATATACTGGCGTTATTAGTTTTTCTGTAGGACGCAAGCTTCGAGGAGTCACGAAGGTCAGCCTCCATGTTTTTCTTTTAAATTAAAATAACTCTTAAACTAATAATTTTTCGACGTACATAGGTGAACACTTTTTCATAGAGAATAAAAAGTTGCGTCGATCAGCGCGGAAAAAATATACATTCCCGTTAAAAAATCCAAGTTGACCTTGAAAAGCTGGCGACCGGAATCGGCAGGAATCGAACGTGGCCTAGATTGTTTAATGGAAAATTTCCTTCTGTTATCAGCGTCGTAAAATCGCTGTGTCATTTGAAAGGTGGCCGGGTGCTTTCGTCCGTTCGCTTCGCGGGAATTAAACGCGTGCGAATGCAACGGGCGCGCATTGTAAGAGATCGCTAATGCACAAACGTTGTCCGACTTTCACGATCGGAGTCGATTTTAACAGGGCCGTAGGAGCGTTTGGAAATGTTCGAGAGCCGAACGCGCGCGTCCGTTCGTGACACACAATTCTACATAAACGATGCGCGGAATCGCTGCCGCCGCCGTTTCCGCCGCCGCCGTCGAAGAAAGGTGAAATGAAAATAAACTGGGTCGCGTTGCATCGGTCGGATGTAGGGAAATAGAATACGTGAAATGTTACCGGATCTTCGAGATGCGCTTGCTCCCTCCCCCCCCCCCCCCCCTCCACCACCGCTTCATAACACTTCCGCGCGCTGGAACGAGAACACTCGTGTTTTTTATTAATTAACTGTTTTTTATTCCAGATCTTAATATTGGCGGTTCTACCGATTTACGCGGCTGGCGATCCTTTGGGAGAAGAACCCCGACACATAAGTCCTGGTAAAGTAAAAATAATAAAAAAAACATAAATTATTAACTTCGAGGATGGTTGTACAGGAAGCAAAGAAATTATATGCCGCGGCTATCGTAACGTGATTAATTTCAAGGTCAAAAGGTCAACCATTTCTTTTTATCGCATCGCATTCTACTCGTCGCAAGGACAGCAGGTGCAGAGAAAACCATGGGTCGAAATTCAATCGTTCTCTTAACAGTTAATAGAAATAAAAAAAAATTGGCATAATTTTTCAAGAGTCGAGTTTCGACCGATGGTTCCTTCTGCACTTTTTATCCTTGCGACGAATGGAATACGATGCAACAAAAAAAAGATTGTTGACCTTTTGACCTTGAGGGTAATTTCGCGACGGATCTCCAGCTCGAACCGAGGGTGTAGAATCTATACTTTCGGTACACTCTGTAGAACGTTTTCCGAACGGTTTTCGTGGACTTGAAAGTTCGTTGGATGCCGATTATATGCATATATTTTGTAATTTGTAGATCACCTTCGCGAGAAGAGGCAGCATCAGAACTACTCCCCGTTGAATCAGGCACCGTCTCATATCCACCAACTGCTGCAATCTCAGAACGCGCGTGCCCCCCTGGTCAATATCCCGTCTCAGCCAGTTCCGAAGTTCGGACCGTCTCAGCCAATTAAGCCGCAGTATATAAATCAGGCGCAAGCCACCCAGTACCGGCCGCAAGTCACGCAGGGGAATCCGGGCCAGCAGCCGAATTACAAGAAACCGATCATCCCTCAGCAACCGCAATACCGACCCGCCCAGCTCCCTAATTATCCCCAGCAACAGCCCACCAGACCGAACTACAATGCGCCGCAACAGTCGTACTCCTCCAAGTTACCGCCCCACCTGCAACAACTGGTAAACTACCAGAAAAGCTTGGCCAATTAATTTCCATTCCACATTAGCGTAGATTTTTCCATAATTTCCCATCGTCAGGATATTTCCAACAGAACTCGAACGAGTAATATTGGAAGTAGCGCAATTCATTTACCAATGTATGTACAGGGTCTTCCATTGAGAATGTGTAATTTTAGTATTGACAATAACCACGCGACGAAGACTGACAACTCTAATGTTCACAAATATGACACAACGCGGAAATGATATCACTTATTGGAAGACCCTTTAGGAATTCATTAGTATGTATTTGGGATATCGTATTAACGAAGGTGTATTATCGAATAGTCTAAGGGTGTTATTTATAGTATTATTTATCAGTCGATAGCTGATCGTAGACTATTTCAAACGCGTACCCTGGTACGTCGATATTATTGTATTCTATTAAATGACTCTGCGAACAGAATTTACTTTTCAATGGTAATCCCCGACCTTGGGACAGAGTCGGGTCGGATCGGGTCGGGCCTGGCGTAACCTGAAAGCGCGTTTAAAATTTTCCGAGTTCGGGACCCGCAAAATATTCTCGGCCCGACCCGGCTCGACACTTTCGGGTTCTCGCGCACAGCTCTGGTAAAAACAATTTACGGACAGCGACAACTGCACGGATAGCTGATCGACCCATCCGCCGCGCCGGGAAGGGGTTCGGCGGGCGAACCCGGTATTACGTCAAATTACGTCGTTAAACGCGGCGTGGCGCATTAAGTGCATTGAATTCGTCACTCGAGAAATCAAGGTATCATCGCACCGATGAATCCGCACAAGGGGCGTTTCTGCCGTTCCTCGTATCTCGTGTGGATGGTACGGGGGGAGGGGGAGAGGTAGTAGTAGTAGTAGTAGTAGTAGTAGTAGTAGTAGTAGTAGCGATCGGAGCCCCCTTCCATTGTCGCCCGCCCTGCGAACGACAATCCACGCGTTGCAGTCTCTCCAGTCTCCAGTTTAGGGCTGTTCTCCGGCCCTAAACTGTGCTCGTACCGCAGTCACACCACCCTGCGTGCCCTCGGAGTTTTACCTCTGTGCCTGCCCTGAATACGTTCCCCTTGTCCCGGATGGACTCACCGACAAACAGGGAAGAGGATTAGCGAGTCCATTAAAGTCGCGGACTCTATTATCCAGAGGACACGGCCATGGTGACATCAACCGCTTGCCACTGGCGTAGACGCGCTGTTTTTGCCCCTCCACCCCACCCCGGAAAAATAATTTTTTCATAGGACGATCAACGGGGTTCAAGAATTTCTCATCCCGCAGTAATATTAAATTAAGATCGAACCCTAGACACGCGATTGGCACGGAGAGACACAAATGACGAAGGTGCTGAATAGCTAAAGCTAAGACATGCTCCGGCGACGTAATTGTACGATCCTGTAATTAATGCAGGGTGAAACGTTTTTCAAATATGTTTTTAAAGATACGTCAAATGTCTTAAGGACAAAGTTGAATGGTTACGATAAGAATATTTGTTTTTTTAGAGATCTCAAGGTCGCCAGCATTCTTTTCTGTAGTCACCGAATTCCTAATAGAAGGGACTATCGTTGTGGGTGTTTCAAGAAGGGTGATTTGGTTTTTAGAAAATGGAGGTGACTTTGATATCTCTAAAAGAAATTACACAAAAATATTGAGGTGCAAACGTTAGGTCACTCCGTGCAGCGATACTCGAAGTAACTAGGTGTGCGAGTGCTATCGAAGAGATGTAGGATAGAAATTTGTCAGCTTGCGGTACGTCTGGCATGGTCTAGTCTACGTTGCACAGCCTGCGTTGTTGTCTGGGTTTGGCCCATGGCGTAACGAAGTGGACAGGCGTAATAACGAGTGAAATCGCCATGCTCGTTGAATCGAAAAGCGGAGCATTATGAAAACGCAACTCGGAGCAACCACCTCCGAATGACTTTCCCGGAATGGTCGCTGGACATTTGTAAAATCGATCTTTAGCGGATGCGCATTTGAAATGCCCTAAGTGCGGACAGGCCAAATGCGATGCGTAAATCTGGACAATCGAATTTATATTTTTATTTATTTGGACGCGACTTTCGCCGCAGTGTGCGATTCTTTTCGAAAAATCGACGCCACTGGCTGTGTGGCGGGGCGATGGGGTAGAGGGGCGAACGGGGAAGAGGGGTCACGGAGGCAAATTACAAAGGGAGGATTACCGGCAGCTGGGCTACCAGGCAACCATCTCTTTTCTGGGTCTCGCTCGCGAGCCATCCACGTCGCTCGAGAGCCCTTTGTCCTTCGACGCATTTGTAACATAATTATCGGAGTTATAGCAAGCCAAAACCCAATCCGCATCCGAAGGGGGCGCATGCGACGCCCGGTTATGAGTTGATACCGCGCGCAAACTGTGCGCGCCTCCGCCTCGCAAATTCCCGCCGCTGGTAGACCTATCCGTTTCACCAAATTTCCGTATCGGAAAATTCCAAAATCCCTTAGCATGGACGAAAATGTATCGGTCGATCGACCTCGGGCCGAATCGGGCCGAGTCGGGCTTCGGTTTCGTAACCACGCGACGCGCTTTAATTTACATTTTCGCAATGTTCGCACCGTCGCGTCGGACGGATACGAACGCGGATAAAAATTCGAGTGGCTCGTTCGTCGGGCGAAACCGCTGGAAATTATTCCCTCGTAGTACGTCCTATATTACTCGGTAGAAACAAGTTCCTGAAGGATCGACGTCCGAATCGAGTCGACGAAACCCCATATTGTTGTTCGATTTCTCCTGTTGAGCCGGTCGAGTCGATAACTTTCATAACAAGATATGGGAGCGAGGAGCGTGTGAAACGGGTTGCGGTTCGCCAGAGTGTTTCAATAATTGCGCTTAATCCGTAGGGTCGCGGCACGCGGCCAGCGATCGTCGACAAATCCTGGTTAACCCTCTCTTGCCGCAACATTTTCAGTGTCCTTCTCGGTGAAATTACGTGCAAAAACCGTTGCCAGCCGATACCGCGCCACAGGATCTGTTAAAATAAAACAGAAATGTTTTGCAGAAATCACCTTGACAGACTTCCTCGTGGTCAAACATTTTTAACGATTGCATCGTGTTTTGCTCGTCGAGGGGAGCAGCAAACCTCTCCAGGGTACCATGTGTCGGAAATGACCCGTTCTCTTGAAAATCGACGGTTGAAGTTGAAATTCCACGTAAACTTTTGCTCCAGAATTTCTTTGCAACATACAATAACCTTGTGCAAGTCCAAGGTCTCTTCTTGCCCGAAATGCCGATACAGTTTTCACGTTCGAATCGGCTGCATACCTGTTCTCTGCCCGGACCTGTCAGCGGTTCCGCATTGAACCGAGGCGAAACTCGCACGATGTTTACCTTTCGCGGCGTTGCGTACATAATATCTCTATCGTTCGCCGACGTCGGTACAAAGCGAAGACGCGCGCGCGCGCGCGCTAAGAGAAAAGAAGAGCACTGCTAGGAGCACATAGGGGATGCCACGGAGGCTAGACAATGTCGAATTCGACGATGTCCCGACCCTTTTTTTCCGGGGGCATCGCTGCGATACCATTGTGAAAAGAAGCTAGACCGGAAAAATCCAGCATGGCCGCGACGGAAGGCGGGGGGACCAATCGTTGCGTGTCCCGCGCAACAGCTGCGCATCCCTGGGCGATCAAGATCTCGACCGGTATCCCTTCTCCGCATCCGAGACGCCCTAGCTTTCTGATTTTTGCCTTACGAAGTCAGCCATTGTGACGGTTCCCTTGAACATCGGGGCCCCGGAGTATAGAGTCTTCGTGTGGTCTTAAGCCGACGTATGCGGGACGTCGCGTTGCGCGTCGCTGCGATTGTCCGCCGCTGCAGCACGCGAGCTCATTGTCGTCCCGATCCTGTCTTTGAAGCGCGGCCATGTTGTTGCAAAACGTTATTGCAGTCTCTCGACGAGCGAGAGAGAGAGAGAGAGAGAGAGAGAGAGACGAGACTCTGGTTGAATCGTGGAAGCGCTGATAAGAAGAAAGAAAGAAAATTTTTAGACCGTACCAAGCCGAGGACAATCCGTGTCGTCCGGCTTCCCAGAATCTTGGCGACAAAGGGTACGATACGTTTAAGCGGCCCAGTGTCTCTGGGTCGGTACACCTGCCACGCCTGCTCCTTAGTCTCGGCGGGCTCGTCCTGCCAATTTCAACAATTAAAGTCAATAATATCGGGAAACAGATTACAAGCAGGGCGATGATCCCGGTTCGGCGAGAAGGTCCATCGGCCCATTCTTCCGGTAGCCTTCCCGGTAGTCCGGCGTGATCTTCCTGGGTCCGCTTAATCCAGCCACAATGTAAGACCGCAAAATCTATAACGATCGACACCTGTGACCGAGATTCCCGGTCGAGGATGTTTCGGTTAATGCCGAAAAGGGGTGTACTTAGACGGTTTAAGCAACAGCAGCGTCGGGTGGAGCCAGGCACCCGACCCCCTGCGGTACGCTCTTAAATGCAGTTTCACGAGGTTGGCGCGTCGGTGTTCGTGTACGTCTTCGCGCACGCCCCCCTGCCACCGGAATAGTTAACGCGAGACCTGTTAACCGATTAAACGGGTCCGCTAAGAGGTTCGGCGGCGCGCCGTCCCCGATAATTATCAAGAAATTACCGGTCGGTGATCCATTCGTATTCACGACGTTTGCGGCCGTGACCGCAAACGGCCCGCGGATTAAGCTAAGACGATTTCTCGAGGATCATCTTTTTCGGGATATGCCGTAGACCATTAACCTAATTAGACGCGTATGCTTCCATTGGCGAACATTTTAATCGATCCATTGTCTGGCGCCGGTAATACGAGTTCGAGCGCCGTTTGTTTTCTTAATTACTTTTACAACGTTCCATAAGGGCCCTGTTTGTTTTGAGGACTGCCTACGCGGATCATCCAATTTGTTTACCGAATAGGTCTCGACCTAGAATTGTTGAGATTTAGAACATCCCATTAGAGCGCCTGTTGTTTTGGAAACCGTCTTTGCGCATCGTCTAATTGGTTTGTCGAATACGTCACGACCTTGACCGACCTCGAGATTTGCAACGTCCATCTTTTTTAATTTTCACCGACTTATGTTTTGAACCGAGTAATAATACTTGTTTATTGTGTTTACACTTGTATATTACTCTTGTATCGTGACAGCCACGTAACAATATGAAGAAAGTGAAAGAAGAATGCAAGAATTGAGCAAGCATAATACGTATATGTCTTTTATAGTAATTTAGATACTAACTAAAATTTGAATTAATTATTTGCATATCTTAGAAAAAGTCATAAAAAATTTTAAGAAACAAAATGTATCTAAAACGAGTTATAATTATAAGAAATGCCAAACAAGTGTCGCGTTGACCACCTCGGTGGTTCTAGCGTTAAAATAACGCTACAATAGTTTTGGCCAAGAGAAGCGGGCTCCTGGAGCATAGCGGGCCGGAGCCCGTTGCAGCGTAAGATCGCGGCGAACCAACGCGACGCGTCCTCGGAGGATACGGGCACGCGACCGGCGAGAGGAGCGTGATCTCGAAAATAATGGAATCAAATCACTCGACGGAGCGGATACCCTATTTTTCGATCCGTGACATTTCACTCGGCGAACGGGTAAGAGCGTAGTCAACGCGGGTACACGATCCGCCGTCCGATATAATTTATTCGGACAATAAGCGCGCGCCCCTTCGCCCTCCGCTTCTGCCTCCAGCCGTGCCTCGTGCCCTGCCCCGGTACTGGCCCTGCTACCCTGCCGTTCACGGCATCGGTGTCATGGCGGTGATGAGCCCCTCAATGACAACGACCAACATAATCTGTTCCCATCGGGCAAGCAGACATAATGGACGCGTCGACGGGGGCTAACAATGGGGTAGGCATTTTACAGGAGAGAGCGCCGCTGGAACTCCGAAAACACCACCCCGCGCGCGCGCCCTACGCTCTACGACTAGCGGAAAAAGTAGAACGACGCCGAAAGCGGAGAAAAGGGGAGCGAACTGTAGCACTCTATTATGACGGAGAAAATTGCTGTCCAAGCTGCGATCTTTTGGTTTACCGTTGGTGCTAATTCCACTCCTCTCCTCCCCGCCCCGCCCCTCCCGCCCGACCCGTTCGCATAATCCATGCAAATCGTGGCCCGAAGCGTTCCCATTAGACCCGTTGCGCCTTCCAGCGACGATGTACAGTGTAACTAACATCGATCCGCGGGTGAGCGCGCCCGAGCAGCGCGTCGATATTTAAAGAATGTCGCTTGCGAGGAGGAATTAGAAAAAGCACGTTAGCCAGGTAAACGGAGGACATCGCCAGGGGTGGTAGTTGCGCGCCCACCTGGCATCGCCCCCGGGCGGAAAAGTGGCTGCGCCCGCGATTCTCTTCGAGAACGGTCGGAAACGTACGTGCAGGCCGACCTCGGTATTACTTTATTAAATTCCTGACACGAGGCGGCCCGGGAGCACGTGCAAATATTCATTCGCGGCGCAAAAACTAGGGTGTCTCACGGCTCACGGTGCTTCGACGCTACATTCAAGGCGTGCCGACGCGTGTGATTTAGCTGCCGTTGCGCTCCCTTGTATATTTTAATACACCGCCCCGCGCGCCTTCGTCGTCGTCGTTTTCTTGCCCGGAGAAAGTTGAAATACCGCGGACACGGAATTTTAATCGTCCCCGAGGCGCTGTCGACAAAAATCCAAAATGACGAAGGAGACGAGTCTCCGTGTCGACGACGGAGTCATTTCTCCGTTTCGAGGAGAAAATCAATTTTTGTGCGAACCGTGGACGGATGCTGTGCGCGGCAACGAGGGACTTTTCGGATGCGAAAATTCCGTCCTTCCCAAGCGCGCGCCGCGCGTGGTCGGGCCCGATGGGTTTGGTCATCGCGGTTCCTCGACGACGTCCCCATATGTAGCGTCTTGGGGCGAGGAAACTTTCTCCTTGCATCTTCAACGATGGAAAGCGTGTCCTGTTATTTTAACGGTTTTTGGGATGTCGTTGCAGGGTTATACATACCACATACTACATACAAGGTCCCCCTTTACCTAAAGAGTCAGAAAGTTAGCAACGTTCGTCGCGCGTATTTCGCGTTGTATGCTATCGCGACGCTTTTCTTTTCTCCGTGTTAGATGCATGACACACGCGTTTCTAACATTTATTTAATCTACCCGATATCTTAAACATTCTTCCAACGGTGTGCCCTCCTCCCTGCGTCGAGGTCGCACAGCCATGCGACAAATCTCCCTTTCGGCAAAAAAGTTACCAAAATCTAGATCGGTGAAGCGCGGCGGTCTAGATTATCCCGGTGCAGCAGGCCGGCCGGCCGGAGGCCCTCCGGTTGCTCCGCTAATTGACTACAATGCCGGTCGCGTATGGAGCGCATTTTCTGTTTTGTTACCTCAAAACAAAGCCGACAATGCGGCTGATCGGTGAGTGGCCGCTCTCGACCACCGTCGCACCCTTTCCTCTCCGTTCCCCGTTCGGCGCTCCGACTGTTCCCGTCGCTCCTCGTCGCTCCCGCCAGCCGATTTTTCCCGTCGCGCCGGAGCCTCGCTACGGGACCCGGAGGACGACAAGTCGCTCGAGCGATCGAGCCACGAAATCGAGATTGTAACATATAGTCGAGTGCCCTTTGTTAACCCACCGACGGAGAGCGCAATTACATCCTCGCCCCCATTGTGCCTCGACAGCTTTTTGTTACCGTTTCGTCCGGTTACCTTGTTCCGAGCGACAGCCCAGCGATGCCTAAGGGGAGCCGAGATGTGCGGAGAGAATGAGAGAAGGGCGGGGGGGACGACGCTTCGCGCGTCGCGCGATGCGTGGACTTTAGAACCTCGCAACCGGACCGGCCACAATTTTTCTCGCGGAATAATTATGCATTGCTCCGGGAATGAATAATTCGTCCGAAGGTATCTGCAGATATGATTGTCTGTAATGTCACGATCTAACTTATCGACGAACGCTGCGTGCGAGGACGTCCTGTGGTTGTGGTGTAAACACGATATGTATACAGTGACTCCCATTAGTATTCGGATGCACTTAACGAAACGATAACTTTTTCGATATTGGATCGTACGACTCGGATTTTTTTTAGAAGGCTGAACAATCGGTTTGTTACGTAACCCGAAAAGAATTTTGTTTTGCAGCTTTTTTATGTGGGTTATATCGAAAATTTAGAAAACACGTAGATCCGTATCGATTAAACGTATTCGGAAAATTTCATAAAAATTCCTCAACGTTGCAACGAGCTACAAACTATTTTTTAAATTTTCAATATAGGCCCACATAAAAAAGTTGTAAAATGCAACTATTAGTATTATATTTTCTCTACAATTCGCGGTGATTTTTCACGGAGATTCGAGATTATAATAATTGTTCCCGATCGACGGAGGGCATAAATACATAATATTCTTCGGCAAATCACAGATACACAACCTGTAGCCTGTTTTATATTTTACATTTTTTAACGACATTAAGTCAAACTTGCTGGCTACATCGTAAAGTAAAGGAACAATTAGGAACAATGAGAAACAATTGATCAATTCATGATTACGAATAGTAAGCGTAAGTTTAATTTTTAATTTCTTTAGAGAGAAAATTGAATATTCGTTCTTTCTTACTTTTTCTTAAAAAAAAAAAAAGAAATTGAATACTTTTTATTTCTTTCGTCGCACTTCTATTTCCTCGTAACATTACCGATTTGACTGTAAGCTAAACCAGTGAAATTCTTATCAGTGTCGTCAGGGGTCTAGGGTCCGTTCGATTAGACGTACACAAAGGGTTACCGATCGAGTGTGGCAGAATCAATTTTCCGACGACGGTGTGCAGCAGGCAACGACCCTCTCCGGCAATTATCAAATCGAAACAGGAGAGAGAGAGAGAGAGAGAGAGATAGAGAGAGAGAGAGAGCAGAAAGAAAGCAGTAAGACAAGAAACCGAATGGATGCGACACAAAAGCGGTACGAGGCCGTAGAGACGAATGGCATTGTTGCGGCGATTGTTTCGCGAAATGACCCGAGTGTTACGAATCCCATTGGCCGTGCTCGTGGCAAGGTGCTGATGTGCTCGACCGGTGGGAACCACTTGTCGACTGCGACTCGGGTTGCGCCACGCATGCTCGCCGGGGGCGCAATTACGCCGTCGTATCGTTGCGAGTGACTGGAACGGTCGACCGGGGAGGTGGGTCCCTTTTTAGCTCGACCGTAGGAATTCGTCCTCCTGCCCGGTGCGGAAATCGCTCGCCGGTGACGTCCCGATATCGTCCCCGACGCGAGCGGGACCCGCACGGTGCGGCCCGAATGGAAAAGAGTCCGCCGAGTGCCGGGTCTCTCGAGTTGTCGTCGTCACTGTTGCCCGTTGTTTTCGTTGCGATCGCCACCGCTGCCCCGCCGGCCGCGATTGTAATTTCTATTCGAGCGAGGGCCCCCGGGTCTCACCATCGAGATCCGGGGGATTATTGTTCGCTCGACCGGAAACGTTACAGTATTACATGGTGAAAAGCGCGCCGCACTCCTCTCGAGCAGGAGCACCACTCTCGCGAGAGTGGCCGCCGCGGACACTGCGCTCAGGAAATTGTAACATACGGCGGCCCCCCTCGAGGGTTTCATTAAATCGAGATGTTAATTGTGAGCCGCACGATGGGCTTTGATTCCTACCACTCGCATTTCTCGCTGATCTTTCCGCCCCGGTCGGCGAAATTGGTCCGTATTTGGCGGCAACGTTGGTGTCGGATTCGTATCGAATCAACGACAGACCGCTTGCCGGCCGCCTCGTACGCGTTGCCATCCCTCGCGTATATATATGCTCTTTGACAATTTCTAACATTGAAAGAAAAAAGAATATGATTTCCAGCGCCCCCGATAGGACTGGCATAGATGCTCGGCCCCCAAAAAAATTCTGGGAAACGACGGGGTTGGTCGGGCCCGATACTTTTGGGCGGACTGTTTACCCGAGTAATTTGTCAGCGTACAATGTTCGAATCCGAAATCCTCGAGTCCCGATCCCCTGGGGCTTCGGCGGTCACCTTTTATCCGAGCTTTGCGGCGAGACGAATGAACTCGGCTCCGCAGCAGCCTCCAATACTTCGCACGGCCCCGTGTTTGACATTTTCAAATGTCAAAAAGACTGCTTTTGTGCGAATAACTTGTTCCATTATACAATATTTCGCTGACTATTACATCGAGGGCGTACATAAATGGTAGGTAATTAAAAATATCGAAGGTCACCTTGAAATCTCGGACACCCTGCATTCGCGAAAAAAGCAAGCATGGCCCATAAAAATTTCATGTTCCACAATTTTCATGAAATCTACCGTTTAATATTCCGGGTAATCAAGGTACCCGGAGGAACCCCCTGTACAATATGCTACGATGTCCCAAGCTCCGCGATGAAAACGTTCCAACGAATTTTACTCCATTGTGCCTGGAGTGTCCGAGGAGACTAAACTGGCAGCTATCGATGTAAACAATTTTTCAACGGAGAAAGGCTACGACTGTTAAGTGGCAACATTTCAGAGCTCGGTCGTGCGAAAGGAGAGTCACTTGAGCGCGCTAGGTGTTGGCACCGAGCACATTTTCCATCCCGCATCGCTCTTTCATTTGTACGACGGAAGTGTTCGCGTGAGAACGTTTCTCGTGCTCCACCAGCTCGCATTATACGTATTTGTTTAACGCGTATCGTCGTTAAGGGGTAACAACGCCACTCTAGAGGTCGGAAAAGAGATTTTCGGGAAATTTTTCAATAAAAACCATACACCGTATAGAATCGAGAACGAAAAAGTTTTATTGTATACAGGGTGTCGCAAAATTTCTGTTTCACAGGATATCGTTCATCGTATTTAGAAAAAAATACTTTCAATGTATGATTTTCGAAGTTGTGCGAAATTGTGCGCTTTTCAAATATTTTATCTGACGCGTTGAAGGTCACTGTAAGGTCAAGTTCACTTTTTTCAGTGGAAACGTAATTTTCTTATTACGCCACTTATTCTATGAGAAAAAACAAGTAAGTTTCATTCGAAACGGTTTTTAATTCGACAACAACTTTTTGAGTAATTCAATGACAAAAAAACGGAAAAATCGATTTTCTCAAAATTCTAGAGCGGCGTTGCAATCGAGCCTGCGCCACGTTTAAACGGTGCCTAAATTCTTTTCTTCCCCACTAAATAAATTCAATTACACCGGGCAAAGTCTCAATAAATAAATAGTTTTGGGGAATGGGAGGATCTATCTTGTGTCGTGGATCGTTGATCCAGGATTATCGGTCGAAATAACAGAGCGCGTTGGCCCCGGGGTGCACGACATTCGCTGACAAAGAGCGCGACGCGGACTTTGCCAGCCGACTTCCATTCGATGTTTCCCCCGATGCTTTCTCACCGGTCAACCAAGATGATTATTTGCCCGTCTTAGTGATTACACCTTGGTCTGCTGCGGCCGGGTTACCTCTAAATAAACTGACAGCCCCGAAGAATTCCGACACGGGCAGCCTTTATACCGCGATTACCACTCAAATCACCGTGAAATTCCCGTGAAACGCGTTTCATTGTGCCGCGAAACTGCAGGTAAAATTTAGATGTTCCTGTTACCCGAGAAACTTTCCTCTTCCCGCCGCGCGCCGGACCGGACCGGACCGGATCGGGTCGGCTCGGGTCGGGCTGAAACGGCCCAAAACCCACTCCGTGAACCGTTGTTTGGCAGCTTCTTTCATTTCTAGACCGAGATCCATTGGGCTAATTTCGAAAAAGATCGGAACACCGCCCCGTGTTATTTACATACGAGCGACGGAATTATCGATCCATATTTAAAAATTAATTATTACGGAAAAACAGGGTGTCCCAAAAATGTTGTACCCGAAAGGGGTGATTCCCCTCAGGTCATTTCAAGCAACTTTTTCCTTTGCGAAATTGTTCTCGGTCGCTTCGTTGAGGAGTTATCAACGAGAAACACGGGCCGATCGGAGCGCGTCTTCTAGCGGCCGCGCTGATCCAGACGCCGATGTTGGCCGAGGCGCGGAGCACGCGAGCCGAAAGCCGCGTTGGGATCGGTCCGTGTTTTTCGCCGATAACGCGTTAACTACGGCTCGGAGAAGAATTTCGCAAAGGAAAAACTGGCTTCAAATTACCTCCGCTACAATTTTAGCTTCTCAAAAGTTATTTTTTGTTGTAATTAAATTCTTCTTAATATATGTATAGAAATGTTTCTACACAGTTGAAAAGAATAAGGTGATGATTGCCGAATTGGTGTTTTTATTTACATACTTTTGAAGTTTCATATACAATCTCGGACGTGTACCGTCGACACGGTAATATCGTTCACGCGTAGTCAAACTAAACATCGTAGGATCGTATTTCACAATTTGTACAAGGCGATATCTTCGCCAATTGTCTTATCTATAATTAGTCACGCCTAATTACTTCTACGTCACGGACATCGGAATTTAATATCTCGTATAGTTTTATATTGCCACGAATGCGATTAAAAGAAAGTACTTCGAGTAAACATACGTATTTGCGTACACGCGTAATTTGTGTACGTACCCTAACCTCTAAAATCAAACTGTTCCTCGCGATCTGTTTTTTTATTTTTCAAGTAGAACAATCTTTTTTCCTCGAGTACAACGGAAAACTATTAAAATTACATAAATTCTTTTTTCTATCATGTAATCGTTTCTGTAAGAGGGCTTCGATCCGTTTACAATAAAATAATAAAATAATATTAAAAATGTTTACCTATTTTTAATTATTGCGATTTTTCGTAACCCGTACGATATTTATACGATCGTACGAAAGTTGTAATGGACGTGTCACTTGTTCCTCGCGACGATATAATCTACGATCTTGTCGCGATATGTTTCCATCACAGTTACGTATCGTACAAATCCAACCGAGGCCGGAGTTAATAATTAGTAAGTAGACCGCGAATCTTTATGCAAAATAAGAGAATTCGTTTAACAATCTTAGTATGCTTAATAAGTCGAAAATAACATAGCAATATCTTTAATTTCTTCCAATGGTTTTACCGTTTTAAGCGCATAAAATCCGCAGTCTGTTAATAAATATCGGGCAAAAAGTACTAAAATTTCCTACTGTTTTAGAGTCGCCAGATGAAGGGAGGCAAAGGCGGACCGTGTCACGTGAGCGGGCGGGAGAATGTGCGGGGGGGGGGGGGGGGTTGCATCGTAGAGAGGGAAGGTGGAGCGGGGGCACAATTCTTGATCCGGCGACTCCATATTCCAGCTCAGTTGAATCGTACGCTTCTCCTCTTTCTCGCTCGATCTATTGCGGTGAGACGACAACAAGGTCCGTGGCAGCAGCGTCGCCACGAGGGGAAAGGTTACTTCCACTCTGTATCGGTGCCGGACACGTCGGAGACGAACAGAGGATAGCGTCGTAGAGGGGGAAGGTAGAGTAGGGACAGAAGTTTTGCCCCGGTGACCTTCTTGCCATCTCATCGCGGTACTTTGTCCGCTGCATAAAAGTCTGTAGACTTACAGATAACTATCACTTTTGCACATGATTATACAACCCGGTCTCAACATCTCCGTCGATACCATAAAATTGCGAGCACGCACCGTCCGAGACAGGAAAAGTCGAAGATCCCGTTTCAGAGGACCTTAGACTCCCGGTAAGCGCAACGACCTGCCCGATATAACGTCCCTAAACAATTTCCACGCAGACCTATATACACGCATCGTCAACCGTGAGACGCGCATCGATTATAAAAATTAAAAGACTCTCCTAAAATATCTATATTCCATCCACTCGCTGGATCAACGAACAACAGACCCCGGAACGGGACGCGCGTCCAAGCCTCCTCGGGGCGTTACCATCGATCTTTGATTCTCCCACGAGCGAACGGTTCGATCAAATTCAAGATGCGTCCGTCTAGCATCGAGAGATTCGGTGGTTCAGGCCGCTTTGTACATGTCGCAGATGATCCTCTCGATCGGGATCACGCCGATGGTCCTTCTGAAGAACAGCTCCTCGATGGCGTTGGCGGACACCGAGCGAAGCGACGGCAACAGCAACAACAGCTTACCGAACCTCAGGGCACCGAACGAGGCTCCGCTGAGTCTTTGGCCGAGCGCCAGCTGAGCCCCGTCCCTCAGTCTCGCGACGGCAGCCGCGTCCCGTAGCCTGCTGCCCGTACCGGGCGACGCGGACCCGTTGCTGCTTCTGCTGCTGGGCAGGGGCTCGCTGTCCAGTCCAGCCTTGAACAGCACGATCGCCCTGATGCAAGCGAACTCGTGCTGGTCGAGATTCATCGCGTGGAAGCCGGCCAGGGTCTCCCTGAACCGGTTCACCTCGACAGCCAGGCCCAGGCCTTGGGGACCCGGTGGCAGGAGGGCGGTGGGGTCCAGCGTTGGCAGGATCTGCGCGGCAGCTAGCAGGAACAGTTCCCTCCAGGAAGACTCCAACAGGGTGAGCTGGTCCTCCATGGCCAGACTCGTGCCGGCCGCCAGGTCCCTGGCCCAATGGACGTTCAGGAAGAGCAATCTGGCTGCCTGTTCGCAGATGGACTCCGCGGTGATCGCCGGGATCAGCGGCACGGACGGCAGACCGGCGACGCTCGCTGGAATCTGTGGGATCGTTGAACGTCGGATCTCTTGGACACACCGCCGAATCACCGGGTATCTCGGCTAACAGAAATATGGAGGATGCCTTACCTTCGACATGGCGATGCTGTTGCAGTAGATAGGGTGCGGAAGGGGATGATGAGGGGCTGGCGCTGCGACGGTGACGCGCGGTTCGGTCGGCGGTTTCGGCAAGGCCAGATCTAAAGCGGCCGCTGCTGACTGGGGCACCATGTTCGTCATCATCTCGGGCTCTTTGAAGTACAAAGCCATCTGCCTGCGCAGAGTCGAATTCCGTGGGCCACGTTCGTGTTGCACGGCTGTGGAAATAGGTTACAGCGTTATAGGATTCGCGTTAGCGTCTCAACGTCATCTTCGTCGTTCCATTGGACGGAAGAAGCGTATCTAGACTTGGATCGTGTTGGTAGACTCACCATCCTTGTTCATGCCAGCCTGAATGCACTTGGCCAAGCGACACGCTCTACACTGGTTCCGATGGGTCTTGTCCACCATGCAGCCGCCCTCGGACTTCGCTTTGCAGACGTAATGACGATTCTTCCGTATCGATCTCTTGAAGAAGCCGGCGCATCCGTCGCACGCGAATATACCGTAGTGCTTGCCGGAGGAATGGTCCCGGCATACCTTGCAGGGGATGTCGTAAAGGATACGGCCTGTAAACAGAGAAGAGGCCACGCCTAGGTTATAAGCTGATGGGTTCGCCTTCTGTACGTGGATATTTTACGACGCGAAAGAGGATCGAAACGGTTGACGGTTCGCTGCTCTCGCGCGAGTCGATCAGCGCCGATGTGTTTCGGCCCGTCTCGATCCCGCTTTGTCCGAACAAAGACTTCCGGGGCAAGAGGAGACCCGGTGGCCGCGCGAATCGATCTTGGACCGTGCGTCGTATCGTCGCTGGCGATTCGCCGCGACGCGACGGTGGACGGTCGCGGAGAATCGCGAGAAGAGAACGTCGTTTGACCCGAAGAATGCCGGTATTTTGGATCGGGAACCCGTTTACCGGCGAAAACACGGGTCCCATGAATGACCGTGGCGGATGAATGGGATCGATTTGTCGCCAAGTTCGAGGGACCTCCTAGACAAGTAGGAGCCGTCTATGTATACCTGTTCCCCGATGTTCCGCGCGCGGCCTACGTGGGACACGGGCAAGGGTGTGGTGCATCTATAATGGGGGTACGAACTCGTTGTCGCGAGCCCCGCCTACGCCATTGAACCCGTCGAGCCTGGTGAATGGGCCTGAATGGACCGGATGTGGCTGCTGCATTCACCGGCCCTTAAGCGAGCAGCAACGAAACACGACACTTTGCGTCTCGTTTCGCCCGATCTCTCTCTCGATCGGCTCCCTCGGTTGCCCTTTATCTTACTCAACGTGGATCTTATTATGAGAGGAGATTAAACGTTTTCGAACTGCCCCCCTATCCCCGGTTGCTTGTTTCTTTTCATCCAGCGAACCACGAACGGTAAGAGGAAAAAAAGGAGTTTATCCACCGAGGATATCGGGAAACTGTTTCTGGGAATGTTTGCTCGGAAGATAAGAACAGATTCTGTTTGGATACAAGCCGCTGCGTTGCTTTTTGCCGGCGGCTTCCGCTCCGCCGGCTCCTATTGTTTGCGCCGTATTGGTTCGCGAGACGTTCCGAGCACACGTGGCGGACTATCGACGTTTGCCTCGGAATCTTCCCAAACTTTTTTGGAGCCTCGATAATTTGAAACTTACGGAAAAGGTGAAATATTTTCTGGGCCCGGCCGGTCCGGCTCGGCCCGATCTGTTCCGGACTTTTTCGGGCGCCCTTACAGCTCTAGAAGCAATTAGACGCAACAAGTTCGACTTCGACTCATCATCGTGGAATCGGAAACGAAGCTACCTGTTGATTGCGCGCGACATTTTGGATTTACACTGCTGATAGTTTACCGTGGATACTCTCTCTCTCTCTCTCTCTCTCTCTCTCTCGGAGAGAGCTCGAATTCGCAACGGAGACGTCGAGGGCTACCGGGAAGTTTTCGGTGCATTACCAGGGAAAGCGTGCGCGCAAAATGCGAATCGCAGCGTATGCTTACTATTGCAACGGGTATCAATAATAGGGTTGCGCCCTTGTATAGACCGGAGACCCTTCGCTGCGAGCACGAAGGGAGCCTATAAAACTGCATGTGCGGAGAAACATACTGATAACAACTTTTTCACGGAGTTATCGAAATTATACGGTAACTTCGTTTGACGATAACACGTAACGAAGCTGACATTAAATATTTACACATCGAGCGGCAATTTAATTTCGTGGATTTTGCTGGAGCTCTTTAATTCTTTAATTCTTCAACAAGAATTTTAACAAGATTATCGAATTATACAATTGATCTTACTAAGAATTATAGAATTTATTTTATTAAGGAATACAGAATTTATTTTAATAAGAAAAACGTGGCAAAATATCTTGAGCAAGGTGTCGCCGGACGAGGAGCTCGAGGATCCGCGGGTGACGAAGCGCGTCTCGCGAGCGGACCGCGGCGGATCCAAATATTAATTTGTATAAAAAAAGAAGTTGCAAATTTCTCGCCTTCGATCCTCCATAAATCGCTGACCCCTAATTCTCTCCAGTACAAAAGCGAGAACCGCGGAGAAGCCCGACAACTTCCGACATGGTAATATGCGGACGAAGATCGTCCGACAGGAAAGAGGCGTGTAGACGGAGGAACGCGGGTTCTCGGCGGCGAATCACGCGATGCCATTTCTGCCGAGCGAATGTTCGCAGGGTGTCCTATCAATGTTGCATTCGGGCGGCGTGGCTCGCGAGTCATTGTCGTTTCTCCTGCCCGTTTTCCTATCCGACGGCTTGTCAATCATTCATCGGAAGTTTTACAGTGATCGAACTTGTCCCCTACGGCACGGTGGAGCAAGAAAAAAAAATCGAGAAAGAGAGCGAGAGAGAAACGGAGAAAAAGTCAGAGGGAGGAATACGGAAAATTGACAAATGCGCGCAAGTGCACGCTTACTTGCGATTAGTCGCACGCATGTCGCGTGCTCGGACTCGAGCTCGGCGAAGGGGCTCTGCAAAACGAACGCCTCTCTTCCTCCGGACTTTCTTTTTTTTCCCCCCGTTCGAATCGTTGCTTCCCGGCCGGGTTTTTCTTCTTTCGGTGGAATCGCTGGCTGGCCCGGTTCAAATCGATCGGTGTCGATTGGTCCTTCGGTAGGGAATATCGTGCTCGAAAAAACCGGCGGCAACGAATTTACACTGCGCGTCGATAGGGCTGATTCCTGACGTCGTTCCGAGCAACTTTGTCCTTCGCGAAAATGTTCTACTTTGCCCCGTTCGAGAGTTATCGGCGAACGAACACGGGGCCAATCGCGACGCGGCTACCAGCCGGCGGACGCCACCTCGGCCAATGTCGGCGCCGCGCTCAACGAGACCGCCGCTCCGATTGGCCGGTACGATTTTCTTCGATAACTCCTCGGCCATGCGGCGGACAGCATTTTCGCAAAGGGAAAAGTTTCTTCGAATTACGCGTGGAATCGACCCCTGGAAGTAGAAACGTTTCCGTGACACCCGCGACAGAGGAGCGATCGGAAAGACAATTGTGAAATTACTGAAATTCGAGGTACGGAGTATTTTCGGTTGTTCTTTTGACATGTTGGAATTACAGGCTATCGTCGGTGCTTGCCACCCTGGAATTACGACGCGGCCCTCGAATTCGGCGTGAATCCAACCGGATGTGATTCACTCGCCGGCCGAACCGGCGCATCTTTTCATGAAAATCTTATTAGCCGTGCAATTTTGATGACGCGAGGTCCGAGCCACGATAGAACGAAGGGAGAGAAAAAAAAAAGTTCGGACGCAATTACGGATGCCGTAAGGGTGAAAAAGGGTGAGCAACGCGCGCGACCGATACGAAAGTTTCAGCGCGTAACTTTTTCAGTCTCGAAAGTTCTGCCGGACGCGACGCGGCGCGGCGTGGCACGGGACAACTTATCGCGTGCAGTCGTCGTTTTAATTTATTGAATCGACAACCCCCTTGACGTCTCCCATTGTCCGAGAGCTCCGTACACCGTAATTCCTCCTCCTCCTCCTCTTCGCCTAACCGACTTCGCGAAACGATTTCTGGCGCGATTTCTGACACTGCCAAGAGGAAATGTGAAAAATATTGAAAAACTTTCTTTTTTTCTTTCTTTTTCTCTTGCGGAGGGGCAATTTTTTCTTCGCGCTAATTCCGGGGGAACGCACAAAGAAACACTGGGGAGAGGGTAAGCGGCGTTTAAACAGACCTGGGATAATCTTCTTTTAAAACTGCCCGCGACAAAAATACCTGAGGAATATCTGGGGATTAAAGGGTCTCCGACTGTCGACGGCTCGGGATGAAAGTTTCTCCATGTTGTGCACGCTCGCCTGCGAAATTAACGGGGTACGTTCTAGTCTTGCATTTTTTTGGGAATTTTCTTATTAAAAAAATACGATTTTCTTAACTCCTTGGCTCACAATTCATCTTACGGTTTCAGTGATTAGAATTTTTTTTGCAGTTCGTGATTTCCTAAAAAAGGAGAAAATTTATATCTATCGCATACCCATATACCGTGCATCCAAGAAATGTTTCAACACTAAATACCCGATTCTCGAGAAATAGAATCTATTTTAATCGAAATTGAAGAATTTATTATTCAATTATAGAATTTATTATAGAATTTGTCTGAATAAAACTTATACGTAGAATTTCTTTTAATATTATAGAAATTATTTCTATAAGAATTATAGAATTCGAGTCATAGGAGTGCAAAAGGTTATGAAACTTATATTTCTTTTTATAAAAAAATTCCCAAATAACATCAGAAAAACGATACCCCCTTAACGCTGAATTTTCGTTCGAAAATTGCCCGTGTTCGAGGTGTCGTAATTTCGTGAAAAAATGTCGTAAGATGTTCGTTCCGGTCCCGTTTCGAAGCTTGAACTTTCTACTTTCGAAACGCTTTGTTCGTTTTCCTCAGAAAAACTTCGTACAACGCGTGACGGGCGAGAGAGCGAACATACTTCTCTCCCGAAAATTTCGCAAATTCGAACGTTCGTGCACACGTGAAAAATTTTTTTCGCAGGAACGAGCCTCGCACAGATTTGGAGATTGTAGTCTCGGGTTTAAAACGAGCCCTCGTCGGTCTCCGTATGATTTTTTTTTACCGAGTTACCGAGCATTGAACGAGAAGCGTGCCGCCGGCATTCGAACAATGTCCTTGGCGCTCGACGAGGACGTCGCTCGCTTGAGCGCAGCGTGTTAGTTTATTTACATGGTCCGTGTTCGTCGCGTATCGCTTAGCGAGCAGTTTTTACGTCCTCCCGGGATGTTCAGATGTCGTACGGTTCTTTGTTTACGTACGAAGTCGGCACGCTCTCCGTTCAACGTTCGATAACTCTGCCGAAAAAATCGTACAGCAACCATCCAGGGCTCATTTTAAACCCGAGACTCCGATCTTCGAGCTCGAGTTCGTTCGATTCCAAAAAAAATTTTTCAACGTCCGCGCGAACGTTGAATTCGCGAAATGTTCGCTTCCACCCCCGTAAGGTAGTGTAAAAAATTTTGTCTACGAAAAGGAACAGCGGGCTTCGAAAGTGGAAGGTTCAAGCTTCAAAACGAGCCCAAGACGAATATTCTGCGACGTGTTTTCGCGAAGTTACGACACCTCGAATACGGCTTATTTTTGAAAGAGAGTCGTCGATGTTTTCGTTTGGACGATATCATCGTCGTCGTCATCGTCCATCAGGTGGTACGGTGATCGTTGGCATGGGAATTTCGCGGCATGTGTCGGCGACCAGAAGCTCTCCGTCTGTCCCGTCTCCTGTTTGCCCCGTAGCGCGGCGTGGGTCGCGCACCACGCATCGTGCGTCGCGGGTTGCCGTTCGGGGGGCTGTGATCCGCCCTCCGGCGCGGCGGCCGGGCCACGGGAGATGCGCGCGCGCGATTCTCCTCTGCTTTTTTACCTTTCCACCCGCCCCCCTGCGCATCGCGTGTTCTATTGTTACGATGCTCTCGTCGGTAATCGCACGCAAACTTTGCTTCAGATTAATTGAAAACAACCGGCAGGCTTCTTTGTGTATCTTTCGGAAACCTAACTTGTTCCACATAAATTATAAATTAAGGCGATGATAGTGTCTTGGGCTCATAAAATTGGAGGTGCAACATTCTTAGCTTCATCAAATAAGGGATGCAATATTCTTAACGTCATTAAATTTGTATTTCTTTTACGACAGCCCTCAGGATTCCTTCAAATGATTAATAAAAAATCTGTGTAAAAAACTTTTTTCAAATTCATCGAATCAATTTCCAAGTAAAAGTAACTTCATAATTTCAATAATTCTAAAATGAAAAATATAAAAACGGTCATTTGACTGGCAGTGGTATAGGTTTAGAGTTAAATAGTAAAATAATTAATTAAATGTTCATTCGTTCATATTTATTTAACTCTTTGTAGAACCTTGAACCTTGCGAGAGTGGAATCCAAAAATTTTTAATATAAAAAAAATATACATATATGCAATTTCCTGCAAAATAATATGCAACTAAGAAAAAGTACGACCCACAAGTTAAAAAAAAAACGCACTTGTCGTTAATGTTTATTGATAAAACACACTGTAAATACGCTTCAGTTTTCAAATTTTCGAAAAAATTGGTTGACTTTGGTGCGACGGTGTTCTCAAATTAATTTAATTAGCATTTAAAACTGATCTTAACACATTTTTTAAACTGATTTAATTAGCATTTAATTATTTCAATTAATTTCGATCGAGATCAAACATCGCGCAGACTTTTGTTCAACCATTTAGAAAAATCCTGTCGTCAAAGAAATTTGAGGAAAAAAAAATTCTCGACAAAAGTAAATAAGATCCGCTCTACCGGGTATAGGTAAATTCACTGTAGACGTCCTTGTCCGCCACGTTTAGGAGAATCAATGATGCGAGGTAGGCAGAGTCCAGGTGGTTTCGGAAACAATCCCCGAATTATCGGGACCAGATGAGAATCGGGGGCGTTGATTTCTCGACAAACGACCCGGAACTCGACCACCACCCACGGCAACCTGTTAGCGCGCCATGGAGATTCGTAGTTACCGTGCTATGCCCCGGCCATCTGTTCCTATTTTCTCATGGACGAGCGCCACGAGGGACGAAGTCGTTTAAACGCGCTCCGGCCGCTCGGCCACCCCGTTTAAATGTCGCATATGCTATTTATTTCACACGAGATGAGTCGCGTGATCAGCCGCACCCTTCTCCTAACCTGCTAATTAGCCTCGCGACCCCGTTCCCGACCTAATCAACGTTGAACCTACGTGCTGTAAAAATGGCTCTAGCTTAGAGCCTTATAAAAATTACGTCATCATATTTTATAATGATTTTCTGTGACATTTATTATAATGTGCTTCGATACAAAAACGTACATAATCGATTCCACCGTGAAAGCATTATAATTTCAATAATAAATTAAAAAATCAGAAACCGGTCATTTGGCCGGCGACGGTCGGTTTACCGTTGAACTTTTTCGACATTTTTTAACGCAATATTATACGGTTCGACGATAAAATGATGAAATTTTAAATTCTAGTGCGCCGAATCCAAGATCTAACCCAGATCTAACGAAATCCCCTCTCGCTACATCACACCTAGAGCGACTCCCACTAATATTCGGACACTTTGAAAATTAAGCCCTCGGCATCGCGTACATCGAGGCAAGGTAGTAGCTCGTTACCCGAAATCTATCAACGTTACCGATAACTTTTAAATGAGAAAACTTCGCACACTGTAAATTAAAGTTTTACCATCTCTTGGTTGGATAGTGTAGTATCGCAGTCAGAAAAGTTGAAAATCGGCCGCTGCCGACATTTCTGAACTTACGAAAGTCAAATTGCTGGCCAGGGGTATTTTTCAGTCCTTCCGAGGGGATTTTACGATCGAGGAACGTACGTACGATGGGTCGCCTGCGCGGGTCCCGTCGGAGCGGTACGAAAAGTCTCAGAAGGGTGCGTCATCGGCACACCGATGCGTTCTTCAGGTAGAAAAAAGGGTGCAGAATTTTTAACAGCCGTCAGCCAGGACACTGGGCTTCGCGGCGAACAAGAGCCTTTAAGACTGTGGTTTCGGAGGTAACGAGCGCGTCGTAAACGTTCAGTTTTATTGTCGGCCGTCGACGAACGTCCACCGCTATCCGCGAAGTCGAAAAGCAAATATTCCACCTTGCGTCCACCCGAAGGGATAGAGACTTTTGTGTCAATTTTTTGGAAAAGAGGGTAAGATACCTGGGACACCCTCGGGGTCCCTGTCGATAAGCAGAAGTCAATTACTCGGGGGAACAATGTCCCTCGTATCCCGAGAATAACGTTTAACAAAACGATACTACATATACAACCCAATTCTGTTTTTACACAAATTAGAAAAACATGTTGTCTTCTTGTTTTACGCTAGTTATTCCGATTTAACGCGATCATTTAGACCATAAATCCGCTGGAACATCAGCACCAGGCGGCTAGAGCCCGGTGCTGATGTAAT
Organism: Lasioglossum leucozonium; assembly: GCA_028454225.1. Taxonomy (NCBI): domain Eukaryota; kingdom Metazoa; phylum Arthropoda; class Insecta; order Hymenoptera; family Halictidae; genus Lasioglossum; species Lasioglossum leucozonium. The sequence continues at coordinate 126,087 of CM052213.1, forward strand.
TAATTTTCTTCAAGAGATTACAAAGGAATTTCACGAATGGTGCACGAAAACGATAACCAAGCGATTCCAGTGATATAGCGGTAACATTGCGGTCTTACGCAATCGTGCGCGTTTATTGTCGGAAAGCGACAACGAATGAAATCTTTTTATGCGTAACTTATTATTTGTAAAATATTATTTTGCCTAATTTTTGTTTTACTTTTCAAACGATAATTTACTTTGTACGATACACGTGCAATCTTTATAAAATCAAATGTTTAAGATCCTGACATGAATTATTTTTGCTGATTTCTTAGAACTGGAGCCGATCTCCTATTTCTCCGTAGATGCAATATATTTTTTTAAGCGAATTTTTTCTACACGTATACTATCGTATGAAAACAGAATTAAGTGTACTCGGTAGAGTACGCTGCGCCGCGTAGAACACGGTGCGCAGCGAGGCGCAAGTGGAAACGCTCGAGTTTGGTCGGACGAGAGTTCGAATCCCGAACGGGACAATAGAAATGTAACATCGATGTCGTAACGATGGAGCAACGCCTTTTTCCTTTACGGGAAATTTTTGGGACACCCTGTATAGTTTGCATTTTGTTAATTGGGAAAATCGTTTCTCCGCGCGTGGCATGAAAATGTACGGATATGTCGAGACACGAAAAATAAATGTTCTGTCTAAAACGAGTCTAGACGTGTAGTAGTTACTATACTGTACAGTCGACTATACTATACAGTGGACTATATTGTACACCGGACTATATTATACAGCGGACGAAGAAATTCTCCCGTATTTCTGCAAGTTCAACACCGATTCTCGGTTAAAAACGCTTGTACGACAACCCCTCTATATTCCCCATATTCCGCAATGTTCCAGCTTCGATTAAAAAAAAAAAGAAAAATCATCGCTCTATCTCGTTTCGATCGAAAGTTTTTCGATTCCGGCAGCGATCGACAGATCCACGAGCCCGACTCGATCGCGCTCGCCGCGATCGAGGTGGCACGGGAGTCGGGCTCGTTGCCTGCGCTCGGAGCGCGCACATTCGCCCCGAAAAATTGGCCTAAACTATTTCAACATTCGCCCGAATTAAGGTGACCATACTAGCATTAGAATTAAAGTGACCATAGCGATAAATTTTAATAATTTTTTATTAAAAAGAAAAAAATGTTTATCAATCTTTCGTATCGGGATTTATAATCTATCAAATATTTTATATACTTTATAGACTTTATAATCTGTAAAATATTATAAATGTCTGAGAATACCGATCGACTTTTGTTCGACGAAACGTTGTGCTTGAAAAATTATAAAAGTCTTTACTTTTTATAAAAAAAAATAAAATAAAACTTTTCGAGGCGAATGTCCCACCGGTCGGACTCGTATCTGTTTTTCTTTAAACATTTTACACCCCCGAATTTCTTGAGACCGGTTGCACGGTCAAGACGATCGTACTTACTCGACGAGGCGGGCATCTTGGGCTGCGGCACGGGCATGTGGCTGATCTGTGGTTCCGGGTTTTGCATCTTCACTGCACAACACACCAGCACTGAGCGGCAACCGATGACGAATCGCGCGTTCGGCTGGCCGGCCGAGTAACTTCCGACGACAACGTGGTATACGTCCACGTATATGTATATATTAATATATCACAGAGGGAACACGGGTTCGACGGGCTGACTGGCGTCAACGAGCACGGGGAAGTACTTCCGGCACCTCGACACACCGAAGGACTGCTCTCGAAAACGACGTGTCGTGTCGTGTCGTGTCGTGTCGTCTCTTGGCCCCTGCCTCCTCGCGATGAGACGAGGGCTAACTTCGCGGCGAAATGTAACTGACAGTCATCGTGCTCGGGACTTCTTGATGGTAAGCAAGCACCGCTGCTGATCGGTTTCAAACGGGCCGAGCGACGGCGTCGAGTCGCTTCATTGGCCAGCGAGTTCCCTACCCTTGAAAAAGGGGCGGTCCTTTCGACAGGAGCTGGTTCGTCCCCGACAGGCCGGGGGTTGAACGTCAGCCGCGCCGGCGGCGGGGAGAGGTGACCGGAGCTTCGCGAGGGTACGGGGACGTCGGATCTCCCCCACCATCATCCCCTATCCTCGCCTATTCATCCAGCGACGAGGTGAAAACGGAGCCACTTCCACCCCTTTGCCGTGTCCGTACGCTGCCGCGACGCGCGTCTCTTTCCTCGGCAGGATCATCGTCCCCCTCTACTAATTCCGTGCGCCACGCTCGCGCGAGGACCGAACGCGGTCGTCGATGTTGATCTTGTTAGTTATTAGGTCGTCAAGGATGGTAGAGATTTAATGAAATTTTAATTTAACCCATTTGAAGGAAATACGAAAAGAAGGTCTTTTTATCATCGAATTGTTTAATTGTTTTTCAATGAGGTTGAGCGTACGCATGCGGCTCCGGTGATAGCGACCAGGAAAATTGAGGGAAACGTGCGAAGGTCGTTCGATTTTTAAAATTGTAAACATATATTTTTTAGTACACGAATCGATGCATTTTTATATTCTCCACGAGAAAGTGTCAGCTAATGATGTGAAAAAGTCATTTTTTTTTTATGAGATATGAGAGGTTCGGTGCGACGAGCAGCGACGTCGTAACATCCGCGAATGTTTATATTGCCGCTTTGATTTACAGGATTATTACTATTTATTACTGCGTAGCGGAAAATGATTCGCGTAAAGTTGAATGATATCGAGAGGGGCACGTTCTGACGTTAATTTTTTGAAGGACGCGTAGAGGGCACGCGAAGGTCAATCGCTATTTTGCGAAAATATACACGTGGAGAGTAGAGAGCGGAAGCCGCGAGACGAGGGACGAACGGGGATGCGGAGGCGGTTGAGCAGAACACGGAACGCAGACCGCGGAATAATACTAGCGCAGGCAGATGCGCTGCTTCCTGACTCCCTGACTCCATCTTGAATTATCTCATGGCCGCTCTCCCCTTCCTGGCGAGCGCTCCCCTCGAGCGGAAACCCAGTTTAGGGGTGCATGATACGCTGCTAGGTACTCGCCGGCCGAGTGCACGAATTACGCGAGGAATCCGTCATAACCGATGTAATATCGTCGGAGATTGGATCTTTCGATCCAGCTCTCTGTATATCGCTTCACCCTGCTTTCGAGGGTCTTCTCGATGATATCGCTGGACGCGCACAGGAAACGAGTCTCCTTTGGGTGCGTGCGCTATACGGAGATCGGCACGATAATCGCGCGCTCGAGGGAGAGGGAGATTCGAGTTAATCGAACGCTTAATTGGACATCGAAAATCGGAATAATATAAAAATTAATATACATATTAATTTTTTAGGAATTCAGTAACCAAACTGATCTAGTAATGTTAAAAATATTTTCAATAATTTCTATCGGTTAATTATTTTCAACATTATTAAATTAGTTCGATTAATTAAGATTCCTAAAAAATTAATGTAATTGTTCGATTTCGGATGCATAAAATTAAAAACGGTTTTCCAAAAATTTCGGATAACCTTTAAAATGTAGATATTTTCGACGGAGCTCGAATAGCTTCGACTGCAAAGAGCGAAACACGAAGATGTAGCGGAGGGTAGAATGTACTACATCTTCCGGAGTCCACACTCTACATCCTCGGTTTGCTGCCAGTTCAAGGATCCTCGGCGAATGTTCGGTGGACCGATCCCCGGGTTTCTGGCTTCGCCGCAATATGTCGAAAGAGAAGATTATCCGCGTCCGTTCCGTGCAGCGGGCATAGAAAAACGCGGCCCATTGTCTGCGGCATTGGTGCGCGCAAGAAGATAGAGGGGCATAATAGGGCCCGAGTCGCTTTGTCAAAAAGGCAAATGCAGCTAAACGAGCCGTAATAGGACCGGGGAATCAAAATACAGTTGTCTCGCGGAGCCCGAGAAAACGCGCACAATGTCGCCCCGACGGATTCTCCCGTCCTAACCTCCAATAGGATCCTCGTTTCGCCTGGATGTCGCGAGCTGCGCAAAACTTGGAATCGTATGGCCGAATATCAAAATAGTTATCGATGTTTTTTAACCTTTCAGATATAGGACGCGATACTCTGTCCACCGGAAAAACCGTTTACAGCGATTTCCACTACGACATTACGTGGGAATAGGTCCGAATGTGCTGTCTATGAAGAAATTATGATTTATTTATATTAGGGGGACCGAAAGGTAACCAAAATTTCTCCGACGAGCTCTTTCACAGTTCGTGTCGAAGGACTTTTCCAAAAAGGGAAGCGAACAATTATTTTGTCGATCAGTATTTAAGATTTTTTTAATAAATAAATGTTTTTCGCCAGTAAAAAACAGTTTTGATTACTTTTCGGCCCCCTTAATACGTTTTCATGTGATCACATGGAAAAACATTATCACTTCAGTTCTCTCGAATAAATGAGGTCCGCCAAGTTACATACCGCCCAATTTAGTACAAACAATTGCGAAATTCGATATATTCAATTTTTCAATTTCCTATTCGTTTGTTTTTATTTTTCCATAAAGATCCGCAGTCTACCGATAGCGATCCATTAGATCCTTCCTTTCTGACGAGTGGAGCTTCTTTGCACAGGGATCTTTTCTCTCTCTCTCTCTCTCTCTCTCTCTCTCTCTCTTTCTGCGAGGAAGGCCGTCGCCAAGCTGGGCGGAGAGATAGGGCGCCGATAATAGGGTCAGTCCACGAGCAACACAAAGCCAGTTTTAGCACAAGCTCCGGGGCTAATCGTGGCAGAGCGATATTGTCGTTAATTCGGCCGACCGTCGATCCGGAACAAAGAGTTATATAAGTAACGAAGTCGACGGGTGGTCTGGTTTGCGGTTCTCGACGAGAATGAACCGAGAGGGACGCGCGACGCCGAAGGAAACACCGGAGGAACAAGAACGAGAGGACACAGGTATTGCGGTGGTTGTAAGCGGGGCCTCTGGAAGTGGCCCCCGGTGCTTAGCGGGTTTAAATCCAAAAACTTGCGAGAGGCCAGGTATATAGGGATGCGCCTCTCTCTCTCTCTCTCTGTCTTATATCGCTACTATCTTCGCCAGCATCTACGGTAGCGGCTCGACGGAACTCGGGAGGAACGATAATCTGCCGACGGGAGATGCTATTCACTGTTTGCGTCTTGTTTTACTGGTATTGCATTTAACGAGGCTCCGAGCGGCTCGTCTTTCAGCGGAGCTGACAATGAGCGCGAGCCGCAAAACGCAGGAACGACGCGCCCGTGGTAGATCGGATCCCTGCGTATCGACCGCTCCGTTGATCGGTATGGCGTGCGCGTTGTGGATCGCGCGAGGGTGGACGAGGCTTCGGACCATATGTACGCAGCGACTACAATTAATATTCGGAAGCTCTTAACCTCTCAGATACGGTACGCCGCTATAATAGCTTTTCGCGGATGCTGTCGAATACAGTAAAAAAAAAATCGTACATCAATTTTTAAGGTGTCGTTGTAAAGAGGAAACTTGAATCTTAAAATCTGTGTTGGTTTCAGTCACGAGAAAAATTTTTCGATGTCTTCGCAGACGCGCGAACGTGTAACATTTTCGGCAAGAAACGCGTCTTTGGTTTCTCGCTCGCTACGTCACGAAAAAAGATCTTGTTCATAAAACGAACGATGGATTTTGAAAGTGGAGGCTTTCGGCTTTAAAATTAGTCCAGTATTTGGATCGTGTGGTCATGTTTTACGAAATTAATTAAGTATTTCGGGCCGTGCAAAATGTCCGATGAGTTTTCACAGACTGCCGAACCTGCCTCGCGCCGGCCCTGCACGGAGGTCCTTGAAAATTATCACGATGAGCAATATTGTATGCGTTTGGGCGATCGCGAGGGTGGATCATTTCCCATGTCAAATTGCATTTAACCGGAGTGGCTCAGCGGGTTCTCATGAGACCATAACTTCGCATATGGTAGATTTTACCGCGTTTCATCGGTAGGACAGGGCAGCAGCCACTTTCCAACCCTCGTTGCGCAGGTAAAATCGCCGGGGTATCGGCGATGCCCCGCGCTCCTACACGGTGTATCGATCCGACCATATGTTCCGCGTTTCCCATAACGTTGCCGAAGCGCCTCTCGCGCGTGCACCACGTCCATCCACTTATTGTTAGTCGGAGGAGCAACAGGTTGCCTCGCCGCGATGGGTCAACCGCGTCGTACTCGTAACGCGGCGAAGATAAAACGATTTCTAACACGCGAGCTATGTACAGAGTGTAAAGAAGCGTGATTCCACGCCCCCGGATTCGGTGCACGTTGGTGTAGACGAGGTCATCGCGTTTTTTTATTGCATCCTACTATACTCGTCACTGGGACCATAAGAAAAAAATGTTTGATCTTTAAGACTTTGAAAGCCGATGCGAACGTTAATTTTACCACATGCTCCCTACATCGATGTCTACCAAACCGGTGGTGTAGAGTCTCGGTAGAACAATGGCGACGTATAATTTCCACCTTGTACAACAAAGAGAATTCGCGTCGAATACTTTAAAAAGTATTTAAAGATTGTTAGCGAACGGGGGCGGCGGCGGCGGCGTCGGGCTCGGAGTAGCGGCAGGTGAACGCCGTAAAAGGCAGGTTCCCCGGGGGTATCCGAGGAACAGAAACAGAGTCAGTCCAGAAGCACGAGCTTATCCTCCATTAACGCGGTCCCGGGCCGTTCACGGGCCTACCCTCCGTCTTATTTTCGATTCCGGGCCGTTCGAAATTTTCACCAAATCTACAACGCTCCATAATGTCTGGCAAGTCGACCGTGTGATTGCTACAGGATCAGCGCTTGCTCCAACGATCCCGAAGGTAAAGGCGCTCCGACTAGGAAAATGTCAACCTAATTTTGCAAAATCTCTCTTCCCGGATCTCGAGGACGACTTAAGAGGGTCATTTTTTTCATTCACCGACAGAGAGTGAGAGAGAGGATGCTTTTGATCCCCGGAACGGACGGGACCTTTGGCGTTTTTGTTACGAGATTACACGGCTGTCCCAATTTTCAAACGCGTCTCGAGCAATTATCTTAGGAACGAACTTTGTCGGCTATAATGTACATAGATTGCATCCAAGAAGTATTTCGGCACTAAATATCCGATTCTCGAAAAATTGCCAATATTCAAATAGTAATAATTTCGTAAAAAATTACCACGCGATCATAAAATTTGACTAATTTTCAAGCTGAAAGCCTCTACTTTCGAAATGCATCGTTCATTCGACGAGTAAGATATTTTTTCATGACGTAGCGCGCGAGAAACCGAAGACGCGTTTCTCGTTGAAAATGTTACACGTTCGAACGTCTCCGAAGACTTTGAAAAATTTTTCTCGTGACCGAAACCAACATAGATTTCAAGATCGAAGCTTTACAACGACACCTTAAACATCGATGTACGCGAATCCCCGCGTGGTACCATGCTTTCGACGATCCACGAGTTCAAACCCGTAGAATATTTCCCGAAGAAGATGAACGAACGTTCGGTTAAAAAAATATATATTCCAAGGTAGCCATTTTGTCTATTTTTTCTCGTTCGACATCGATCGACCCTGGCGTCGATTTTTATCGCGTCGTCCGCGGACGTTCCGAAAACAAGTCACCGGATTGAAAAGCGTCGCGTCGCCGGGCCGGAGCGCGTTCTCGTCCGACGACGACGTTAATGTCCGTTAGTCGGGCCGGAAGTTCACTGTTATGAAAATCAGTGGTCGGTTAGGCTCTCGCTCTCTCGATCGGGAAGCGAACTTCTCACAGAACTTTGTCGTTACTCGTCTCTCCCGACGGAAAAAAAAGAAAAGTGGGCGTGCACGCCTCGGAGAGTGACAAGTAGCTGCACCGGCTACCAGGATCAGAAATCAGAGACGCTATACCACCTCGAGGGGTGTTGAAAAGAAGACGCAGAAACTCCTCGAGAGAGGTACCTTGCAAGACCTTGCGCGGATCCATCCTGGGCGGGAACATCCGGCCTAGAGCCTCTGGTTACGCATTCAACTGTCCTCGGAGCTGCGCAACGCTCCGCGGAGCTACGCGCCGCGCCGCTCCTCGTTACGCCGCCTGTCGAAGAACCAGGACGATCAGTGGGAATCTTTCGGATCGATGCCGTTCGCGGGCCCCTTTCTTTTCTTTTGTTTGTACGAATGCCCGAGACGTTCTGATTCTCCAACGGACGTGGCCCCGCTTCGGGGCTGAACCAACGACCGATGACGAAACCTTGTTTATCGATTTACTCTTTCTTCTTTGGAAATTAAATGCGAATTTGCAGAATGTTGGCAGATCCCCTCTCCCTGTCGGTACTTCTTAGTCGCGTGATCGGACAGAAGCGCGAAGGCGGAGCGACTGGGTGGACAAAAGTCTTAATTCGGACTCCGATTTTTCGCGATAGCTGCAGCGACGAGAGGACGCGAATTGATCGCATCTCGATGATTCCGAACAATGAGGCATCTAGGGTAATATACATTTTCCGTTGGCACATCCGATCGCATGGAACCGCTGGATGCTCTATTCAAGCCTTCCCAGCGTTTTCCACCTAGCGCGCGTATTCACGATGGCGGGCCATATTTCGGGTAGCCGGCCACTCCCACCTCTCTCCCATGAAAGGGCAAAGACGTCTTCTTGTCTTCCGCGCGCGGATGGAAAGGATCCTCCTGGCGCGGAGTTCTTGGCTTCGGCTATAGCTCCGGCGCTCTCCTGCCCGCACCGACTGTCAGCAAACTTTTCAATGGCAGCCCTGAAAAAGCACAATAGCCGGGCACAACCAGTGACGTAACTCGAGCCCGCTGTCAGTGCTGACAGTGCTGACGGCCGGCTCTTTGTCAGCCTACTTGCCGGCCTCACCTACTTCGGCTTCCTTTTCTCTCCGATCGCCATTAGCTCTCCTCTCCTCCTTGCTGCTGCTCTTTCACCCCTCTTCTCTCTCTCTCTCTCTCTCTCTCTCTCTCTCTCTCTCCAGCTCTCGTGGAACATCCCCCGTTCTCCGGACGCTTTCTCTCTCTTCTTCCGTCACGTTTATCGGGGCGCATCCCCATGATGGGAACTGGGCGTTACGAATCGTTTCTCTAGGACCATAGTCATCGTTCCACTTCAGGAAGTATATTCTTGGAACGTCCGATATCATTGAAACAAACGCTTACCAATAGCTCGGTAACAAAGTCTTGGAGAACGTCTTCGCAAAGGAAAAAGAATACTTCAAATGACACTAGGCATCATCCCTAAAGAAATAGAATCATTTTTGAAACGCCCTGTGTCGAATACCAAATTTTATTAAAAATAATGTCATCTACGAAACTGATCGAACCCGTGCGCCGATAACATTAATACAGTTTTTATTTTAAACAAAGTCTAACAAAAATTAATGTTACGCCTTTCTTTTTAGATGAAATAAAATTTGATTTGTTTGCAGTCAATATCTCAGCATTGAAATCCATGTAGCCATACAAAAACTATACAATATTTTCTTTTCTGTTCTACGAGATTTTTGGGGATGAAGACGTTTTGATCGGTGTAACCGTAAAGAAAATGATACGGCAAGGGTTTAAGGTGGAACGCGTTGCGTCGCTCGAATAAAACTGGTAACGAACATATGTATGTACATTTTTGTTGAAAGAGATCGATAGAACGCTCCCTCTCCTCGCTCCTCGGTGGCGTGGCGCGGCGCGGCGCGGCGTCCTTATTATTGTATTCTCTCGGGCCGTTTTTGTCGGGAGCGACCCGCGCGCTGCTGTCATTTCGCCTCGGCCCGTGGTCTCGAATTACGTCGACGCGCCGTTTTGCCGTTCGCCTCCTCCTTTTGATGGTTGTTCTCGCAGGTCGATTCGCCTTTTGACGAACTGCTTCTTTAGTTTGAAATGCGCGTCATTCGATACCCGCGCCCGCCCGCCCGCCCACCCGCCGAACAAAGCGCTTCCGGAAGCGCCATGAGATTCAACTGCATCGCGCGACGCAGGTAGATCGTGCCCGCTGATTCCCCGAGTTAGTGTCACGGTTTGCGCGACGCGACGCGCCGCGCGAATTATCGCGCTTCGGTCACCGAATCGCGCGTTCCTCGTAGGTTAAGGGGTCAATAGGATTTTTCACAGTTGCGACGCGTTCGTTCGGAATTGAGATCGATGTTGCTGTAGCTACTAAAACAATCGTCGGCCATGGAAATTAATAGGCTTTTAAAAAAATCATCAGCCGTGGACAATTAACAACCCACCGTCCGTTGTACCGGAGTCACGGATTTCGCGTCGAGCTAGAGCGGGAAGGACTACGTTTCAGAGAAGTATCGGTGCGAGTCTAAATAAATAGACTTCAAAGAGAATGCTCAACCATGGACAATAGACTTACAAAAAAAAAAGAATCCTCGAGCATGGACAATAAGACCGTTAAAAAAATCCTCCGCCGTGGACAGTAGACTTAAAAACAAAATCCTTCGCCATGAACGATAGACTGTTAAATAAATAAATAAACGCCGCGCTAGGTAACGTGTCAAGATGATCCCCAGCTAAAACGGGGAAAAGGGTTGACGAAAGATCAAGAAAAATTCCCATTTGTCCGTTCGTTGGGTGATTATCATCCGGGGTTTACAGCCGACCGAGCCAGCTCTGCGATAACGGTTTTGCGGATTTACGACCGGGTGTGATTTCCACGGCCGAGGTGCAATTAAAAATCATAACAAGTGTCGCTGGTTTTCCCAGTTTCGGGACACCTTGACCTACCCGTCCGTCCGTCCATCTGGTTGGTCTCGGTGTTTCGGGGCGAGCCGTAATTTCCATCGGCCCGCCGCGCCGTGACCCGTACCGTCCCGCTTCGACCAGCTTTAATTTATTGACGGCACACGACTGGCCTGGATTCCGTCGAACGTCCACTAAATTGTACCAGGTCGTATCTCATTTTCCTTTTGATCTCGGCACGCGACCGCAAACATTTATTGTTACCGTTCTTGACTTTCTTTTCTTTACCATTGTCGCCTTTGTCCGGGCAATTTAAAGTTTAAAGACGTCTAGAGCCGCCGCGCATAGTGCGGACAAACTGCATAAATATTGTTATATAAATATAATAGTATAATAATGTGAGAAAATTAGCTTTCTTTTTCTTAAAACTATGTCATGTGAAATTGCAACTAGCATTGCACCATTCGATAGAGCGTACTCGAATTAGTTGCTAAAATTTCTTCAGTTTTCAATAAAAATCACTCTCCTCAATTTGAATAGGGGTGGACGGGTGGTCTAGGACACCCTGTATACATTATCGTATTCCGAAGATGATCTGAATTTAGATCGAAACGTGTCGAGACACTGTAAAATTTTTGCAATTCTTATTTCGGTTCTTCACGATCGAATCTTTGCGCCGATACCGAATCGTTGGTTGATTTTCATGTGGTTTAGAAAAAATGTTTTTTACGCGAGTCCTCGTCGCGCCTCTTCGGCTCGTTAATCCGTAGAGCTTAGCGGAGGCCTGTGTAAAAGGGATCGAGGTATTCCTCCTCGTACGGTAAAAAGTTTTAGCTGTACGCCCAGTCTGTTTGTGGGCAGCGCGTAAAACAACCTTGCGGAGGGTTACGTCGCATCGGTACCGTCGCTGATCTGCGGTCGGCCAGAGATTGCTGGCTTAAAGCAATAAAACAGCAGCTCCTGCTAGAGGTATTATCTATGGTCGTCGGGCACCGTCGGATCAGCTACCTAACGATCCGCCATAAAAATCGGCGCCGCGGAGAGACCATGATCCGAACGCTTATGGCCGCTTCCGGTTGCCATAAACCCGCAACGGAGGCGTTGCTGTTAATCATTCGAGGCGTTACAACGGGCCCGGCTGCGGTCCGATAAAATATTATTAAATATATTCAAAATTTATATGAATTACATTTATCTACAATTTTTTCCGAACTATAGTCAGTCGCGCATGATTGTTCGAACGCCATTTAAAGGAGAATAACTTTCTTACACTTTTACGAAACAATCAAATTTTTTGAGAGCAATTAGAAGCGTTTGTTTACCGAATGATGTGCAAAAGAAATTTCGAAACGATATCAATTACATAAAAAAGGCACTTTCAACATATTTTTTATTTGACAGATTTTTGTGCTATTCGCGGGCGATAGACGATACCGTGGACGGTCGAGAATGATCGCGGTAATGGAATCGGCAATCTGACAGGTATGTTCCGGGGAGAAATGATTACCGTCGGGGGACAGGGAGGACGGGGGGAGAAGATCGGAGGATCCGGTCAACGTTGTATTACGAGATAAACGGAGGTCGAACGAGGGTGAGAGATAGATCCGCGCAGAGGATGGGGACGTGATTCATGCGAACAACGGACGACGTCTGACGCGATAGGAGAAAAAGATCGAGAGAGGGAACGCGGCGGCCCCTGCAAGGAGAAGGAGGGAAAATCGAGCACGTGTTCCTTCTATGGGAGAGTTCGCACGGGGACCATTTCTTGTCATCTAATCTAATCATTTGTCCGTAGGATACGCCGCCTCGCCGCGCCGCGCCGCCCCGCTCGCGCGGACCGTGCCGACTGCGGGTGCGATCACAATTCCGCGAAAGGATTCTTAACACTGAACTACCTACCGATTTTATATTTTACAATTATTTAAATTATCGCTTATGTACACGGAGAATTGATCCAATAAATTTTTCTTAATTTAAAGCTAAAACGTTTGCATCGCTTTTAAGTGCTCGGTAGGTTCTCACTGTTAATGGATCGTGCGATTACCGTTTCAATGGTGAATTTTATGCGGTTTTATCGCGAATGAAAATAGCAGAAAATCTATAATAAATAGATAAATTGTCGTTTTTATAAGCTGAATCGTTTAAATCGCTTTCAGTGTTAACGGATAGTGCGATTACCGTTTCGATTGTCGAATTTCATACGAGCGTTATAATTGGATCCTGATCGAGTATAATATTTTTTAGACACCTTGTACGTTTGTTATACGGCCGTCAAACCGATACACCGTAGATTGTAGATGTTTTGTAGGTAACATGCATTACAAGTAGGAGGTTACCGCCCTCCCGATACATCCCCGTTGGCATCGCCGCGACGTCGATCTATTTACCCCTACGGCACGACACTTCGCAGCCGTGTCAATGCGACCCCCGGTGAGAATTCCATTATCATGGCCACGATTTATGCTCGTCCCTCGGCCCGAGTAAAAATGGAGCCTTCTTGATCCTTCCACGTTACGCGCAATCTCGCCTCTCGCGAGAGAACTAAATCTCCTACGGTATAATTAATTTATTATTGAAAATGTACCGATCGGTGTCATGCTTCGATCGTACTTTATTTTATTTTAATATTATTCCAAATTAATCGCGAAGCAATAATACATGTAATTTTATGGAAGAACGCGTTCCGAATACAAAAGAAAATTGGTGGTCCTCCGATACAACATAAGAAAATATTAAAAAATAAAATCGATAACATTTCGTGCGTATTACTACGGACGAAAACGAGTCATGTGCCGATTACTGCGTACCCATTACCGCGGATTAGAAATTGAAATATACGAGCGTACAGAAGTCACCGTGAATCGTCCGACGAGCTCTGAAAATTTAATAAATTTCCCGTTTCGCATGCGCCGTTCGATGGCCCCGAAGTGCCTCTAGAAATTCTACAGCCACTCTCCTTCTCCTTCTGCCATTAGCTCCCTCCGGGGCGAAGCCCGTGGGGTGTTAAATGGTGAACGAGACGAGAAGGTGCTCGACACCTTGATAGAAGCAAGAGTTGCCGCGAATTTCACAATGGCGCAGCGGGCGTCCGCGATATAAATATTTGTCTTCGAAGAGGCCCGGCACTTCGGCGAGAATCTCGGGGCGCGAGGTGGAGCGCGGCGAGAAGGGGGGCGACGCGCACAAGGGTCCGAATAATAATGGTAACGCCGTTCGCGCGTGAACGCGTAATGCCTCTCCTGCCCTGTGTGCTCGCGAGGAGTTGGTTTTCGTGCGGAGCCGGAGGAAAGCCCTTCGCCACTCGAAAGACAAAAAAAAAAAAAGAAAGAAAAAAACCACCTTCGGCCCGCATGTCTTCGCCTGTCAAACGTTTTGTGGGAAAGTTTTCCAGGGAATATGAAATGTCAAACCTCGAGGATCTCCTCATTGTTCGACGGCCGCCGCGCCGGTAATCGTAGATCTCGAACGAAACGTCTCGCGGTAACACTCTGTTGGAAATGTATCACGGATAGAATACGACGTCTCGTAGACGTATATTTTACGTCCATTTTAAGTCTGAAACTCTTACGAAAATGATGTCTTCCTCGGGACGTTCCGAAGACGTCTTTAAAACGCCTCTAAGACACGTCCGTTTGACGGCTAGGATACGTCTTTTAGACGCGTTAAAGACGCACCGTTTCCGAAGAAAAGACGTTCGGGAGACGCGCATCGACAATTTCAAATCGAATCCTTTCGTTTACGAAAATATTTCCGAAGCGGCATGATCGATTCGCCTTCCGCGGTTAGGATCGTTCCGTTCGACGCTAATATCGCGACGTTGGCTCATCCGGACGGGACTAACGGCCGCCCTCGCCCTTCCCAAGGATCGGACATCTACATTCGCCGCGCAGGATAATGCCGCGTCTCCCTCGGATGGCAAGGACAAATCGCTTAACGCGATCTGGCTGCTTGCTCGTTGCTCTTCGCCGGTGCTTCGCGGCGCGGAGTGACAAATTATTTTCCATTACCGGCGCGCCGCGTCGATGTCGGCCACGAACGCGCGTAAAATATGGCGGCTTCCGTTCCTCGGAGGCGTATTTAATTAACCGGGTGTGACGCGCAGAGACTCGCTATGCAAACTCGCGACCTTTAATTCGAGGAGACTGCACGGACAGGCTGTAAAGAAATGTTCGCTCTTGGCTGCCATAGGCGTACTCTGCATCTTCGGATCGACGAGGATCTGTGAAAAAAAAGTTGTCGCGAAAGATTGTCCTTGTCAATTTCCCGAGAACTGTTGTTTTTACGGATCGATCCGAAGTTACGCCTATGTCAGCCGAGAGCAAACGCTTCTTTACACCCCGTGCATATTTCGAACTCGACGTAAAACTACTTCCAACGAGAAAGGACACGAAAAGGAGCAGCAAGCAGTTGTCGAGGTGCCTCGCATCCGATTCGGCCCTCGATGGCGTTTCTCTCTCTCTCTCTTTCTCTCTCTCTCTCGAAAAAAGAAAGAAAAAAATAAAAGAAAAAGCGGACGAAGAAAGATTCGTGATCGAAATTCACTGACAGCGGCGCACGGTCATGCGTGCCCGTGCACCTCGTCGGATGAAGATGAAATGTCGTTTCCAACGTGTTTTCTAGGTCCCGCTATTGCCGTTGAAGGGCCACGGGAGAGAGGAGACGAAGGACGGCGATACGCCACATGAATGGCCGAAGCATTCATCGTTTAATCAAGGATCTATGACGGCTGAATGCCTCCGTGGAGTACCTTTGTGCCTGTTCGCGTTACGAGGCGAGTCCTTTTCTGAAAAATAAGGGCGTGGGAGGAGCGACGACCAGGAGGGCCCTGTGCGTATACATACGTACACGCGAAGTGCCTCTTTCTCCGGACCCTAAAAGCGTTCCGTCGTAGAAGGATAAGGCACAGGTGATCTCTTCGTACCTTTACGCACCACCAATTTCCTCCTCGTAATCTTCCGCGGCCGGTCATTCCGGACTCCGAACTACTTCTTCCACATTTACCTATCCATTGTTGGCTACTGTGCCCGTACGCTCCACCTCTTAACCCTCCCGCTGCCGGTGTTACGGATAAGTGGCGGCCGAAACCCCGCAGTTCCCTTATAAATACATAAATTAATTTGGTATTAAAGTCGTGGTACAAGGTACAATACATATTCGGTGAATCCGTTACTTTTAATAATAAATGAAAACGGGAGGAATATTTTTTCATGACAATATTTATTTTTAGACTTATTTCTTCGCGATAATATTTCAGTCGGGACGCCATTCGCCACGAATCCGTAACACTCGGTTCGATCCGACCCGCGTACGATATATTTTTAAAGAATATTTTCGCGGTGCCGACACACGGCTCGGTGCTCGTGCGATTACGTGAGAAAGCCAAGAGCATTCGCATGCGGAGTCACGCGTGGATGCGCGGCCGCAGGCTGGACGCGTGTCGTGTTTGCTTTCCGTTTTTGCGGCGCGCATAGGCTTATCGTTCCGGGGTCACACCCTCTCGAGCACGCATCGCTAAACGCAGTTCATACGTCTCGATTAAGAAGGCTGTCACTGGCTCCGGAACGGGGATTAGTATCCCGATTATTTACCGAACGGGACGAGAGTTGTCCCGGTTCGCTCCGTGCTCGGGCCGCCGGCAGCCGGCCGTCTCCGCGTCTCCCGCGCACCGACCTCTCTGTTATCCCCGCTGTATATACAGTCTTTGTCCGGCGTGGATAACGTCGAGTGGCAGCGCCACGTGGCGATGTTTACTCACCGACGATTCAAACTGTTCGAGAGCTTTTGATCGTGCCGACTGCTCTCGCCTCGACCGTACCGCGCTACGGTAAGTAGCTGGTCCTACCTTACCGACCGTTTGCACCGCTGCGTGCCGGGTTGCGGTGCTCGCGGGCGTCTAGGATTTTTAAATTGTTCCGCGAACGCGACATTGTTATTTTTGATAAAATGCTAACTTACACGATATTTTCTTTATTATTTCGACCGAATATCGAGACGGGACGCGAGAGGGGACGCGAGAGAGGACTCGGACAGAAAGTTTTCTCGCCGAGGTTCGAGAGGATATCGTTCGATTACGAGGATAATAAAATGTTACGGCGACGTGGAAGCATCGATTCCGCTTGGCGGACCTACCATATCGAGTATGGAAATCGACATGCGCGTTAATCAACGATTCGCATCGGCGAAGTGGGCGTTTAAAGTATCGAGGCGGCGCGGCGCGGCGAACGTGTCCCGAGGAGGAATGATCCCAGAACACACCAAGGACGTTCACTGCCCCGCGACTAAAATATGTAGCGGGCCCCCGCTGGGCCCCGATGGTCCCCGGATGGGTCCCCGGATGGTCCTACCTGGCGCCAGGATAACGAAGCAGCGGCCGGGCTAAGACCGATTAGCCACGGGGATGCTTAGATCTCGATCGAATCGGATAAATATTTAAATTTGTCGGTAGTACCGTTTTTATGGCCCACGGCCGAAGTTAACGGACCCCGGCCGAATCGAGATCAGTTTACGGGGTCCGTGACGTCTTAAAAATCGATGGCGGTATCGATGCTCGGCTGCTCCAAGGTCCGTGTCCCGGTGTCTGGCCGATATCGACCGCCATGCCACCGGTCCTCACCGACGCGACGCGACGCGACAAGGGAGAGGATAAAACAAGTTCAAAGAATTTGACAAATACGGCCCGCATTCGGGAAGACCCGTCCCAGCATAAACAGGAATGTACGTCCTTGCCTAACAAATTCGATTAGAGCCCCCTTACCGGGTGGCGCGACAGGATGGGACCCACCGGCTCTTTTTCGAGACAACGATGACCGATATTCTCTTGGAATACGTACACGATGCGTCGTAAATTGAATGAACAATTCGGTGCAGGTGAAAAGTTGCTCGTCAACTTGTATTCTCCATGATGCGTAGAACACAGTGCGATGAAAAAAAGAAGTTTGACCTTGAAATCGATGGTCAGGGTCAATCTTGCCCGAAACTGTTTTTCTAGATATCTTCATCGATCCGAGGATGTAGGTTACGCCAATGGGCAGCCGAGAGCAAACATTTCTTTGCACCGCGTGCGAGTAAAGGAACGGAAGGAATTATTATATCGAGGCTCGTAAGAAACATGACATCTCAGAATTATGAAAATGGAATTTATTACAATGTTGCTTTCGAGAATAGTGACAAATGGTTGCACAGCGCTACGCGGAATATTTCATGCCAAACATTATCTACGATGTACGCCTAAACGTAATAGAGTCCTTACCGTAAACGATATCACTTGTAACATATCGGAATACTTTAACATAGGGACAATGAGAGACGCGCACTTAGCCTAGGAGGATGAGCAACATTTAAACGAGAACGCGTTCGATTCATCGTTTCGTCCGCGGCGCGCTATGGTCCAGGAGCCCGCTTTTCCTGGCCAAAACTATTGCACCGTCGTTTCAAGGAATAATGTTATATTATTATAGGTCGTTGGATTCGTCTTGATACCAGTTAGAATATTATCAAGTAAAAAATATATGTTAATATTTAAAAAATTGAGGTGACCTTCATTTTTTATTAAAAAGAAATTTCTTCTTTAATTTCTATATTGAAATTTGTAGAAAAGCGAATACTGATCAACTTTCGTTGGAAAAGTTTTTTGTCGGATCATCGGAAATGTTTGAAAAATCGTGTTAACGATGCTCACGGTGCATACCGTGATCCAGAAATCGCGAAAAAGTAGCCAAAATTCAATTCTTCGTCAGAATTATATGTATAAAATCTAGCAATGAAGGGTATTCGGGGTCTCTGATTACGAATCTGACATTAAAAATTAAAAATTAAAATGGCGAATCCAATATGGCAACTAATATGTACGTAATCATTTTAGTAGCATCAGAGCGCGCACTTACTTCGAACGTCTGCTTCTTAAAATACACGTAGAATCAAAAACTGCAGGAGCTTGCAGCTAAAATTTACACGTGTACATGTTGAAAGTCTAAACTTTAACTATTTAAGAGAAAAAAAACTTTTGTTCAAATATGAAAGTCGAAAAATTGAATTTTTTCCACAAAAAAGCGGGCTCCTAGACCGTGGTACGGCGCGGGGCGAGTAGTGGCCAGAGTCGCCGGACGAATCCCCTCTTTACCGGGTTAGTCACGTGACCGGCCCGGTAGCGGGAGCGTCCGGCGACTCTGGCGGAGGCGCCACCGTGCGGACACGACGACCGTGTAATTTCAAAGCGAGTACGTGCGCGATACGTTATTTAAATGGCAGGAGGAACTATCTCAAAAATTGAGGTAATGAGGAAGAATGAGCTATTCGACTGTAAATAAAATAGCGTTATCGTCTTAATACCTAGAAACGTTCGGCCACGAACAACGCGTGGACGCGGAGCGTCGTCGAACGAGATACTTCTCTGACGCGGAAGACATCTTAAAACGCTAGGGGACTTAACAATTAAGGCAGGGTGCGGGAGGGGGGGCTGACGCTGCCGTGACAAGTCGGCGTGTCCATCGCATCGCAGCGGCGGAGCCTTCGGGCAGCGATCGCCAGTTCGTTCGATGGACCTCGCGTGAACAGAGTCGCCAGATAGGAGGAAAGTGTTACCCTCCTCTCTGCAAGTACCGGATCAGTCGCGTGACGCATGCGCGACAGATACGGAACGCGTCGCGCGACCGAGCGGAAGCGCGGGAGGACAGCGTCACAGAAGGGGAACGCGTTTTGATCCGACGACTCTGGTGTTAAATTAGTCTGACCCGGTGAGTTAGGCCCAGGCAGCTGCGACTTCTAGATACGCTTTTTCATCACAGAAGCGCCGACGCGACGAAAGCACGCGACACACACACACACAGCGCTCAGTCAATTCTTATGGATCTCGCGTTGCCACGTTCGTCGCCGCCATCGCTTCGCTGGTATGGTACGATCACGAGGGGAATTCTCGAGTCAATGTCTTTCGTGAGCTTGGATCACGATAATCCGTATACTTTCCTTCGCGACGATTCTTGACAGACAAACTTTGTTAAACTATAGGATGCAAAATTCGACTCGCAAGACACTTTATATATAACACATTCAACGATAAGTATAAATAAAAATCGATAAAAAAAAGGAAGATGCAAAATTTCCGAGAGATAATTAAATAAGGAAACGAGGAAGCGTATAATTATAATAACGGTATTAATAATTAGAATAATAATAATATTAATAAAAATAATATTAATAATAATAATATTAATATTAATAATAATAATAATATTTACCGCCATCGTCATCTTAGAACTGACTGAACCACAAGACTTTATCGTTCGCTTTTGCACCCACCATTTTTCATTTCCGCACATTTCCTGCGTATTCTTTTTTCCGTATACAGGGTGGTCCACCTAAAAATATCTCTTTTATGTGCGACGACATGACATTCAACGTAACATAAACGATGTAACAAAGTGAATTCTTTGCAAATGCTATTTTTTTCTCAAGATTACTTTTTTGCGGAGCGTTCGCCTTGACTTTCAAAGATCAAGGTCATCCGAAGGTCATGTTGTTATATGTACATATCTGAATCTATGTTTCATTCAACTACACGATGCAATAAAAGAAAAAAAAACAAAATACGCAGTTATGTATCGAAAAACACCGATAACCTTGGCCGCTCCGAAAAAATTACCTCAAAAATGGTCTTGCCAGATATTGGTCCAGTGACACCGTGCGCATTACGCGAGAAATAATTTTCGCGTCGCAATAACCCGAAGAGATATTTACGTGGGCTCGCATAAATGGACCACGTGGTATTAACGCTCCGTACACTATGCCGGAGTCATTCGCGAGCCGTCGCGGTAGCATAGTATGCGCATGGGTCAGAAATTACCCGAGAATCGATAATCTCTGCGAGACGGAATAAAAAATGGTGGACGACGCCATTCATCCGTTAATTACAGAAACGAATTAGAGAAACGCCCGCGATCAACGGAATCACAAAAATCACACGATATCGCTCGTAGCCGAGAGAGATCTTATTCGGGATCGATAGACAACGGAAAACGGTTCGGTCGTCCCCTGACGCTGATCCTCGGAGACCATCGAGTAGCGCGTCAAAGTCCGCACTTTCGCTACCCAGGTGAGTAACTTTCATTTGTCCCGAGCCTCGCGACGCGGCATCGGTTCGGGTTCTACGAGTTTTGCGCGATCGGATCTCGTCCGGTTTCCGTCTTCGGATGAACACGCGCTACGACGCACCACCAGGCTGGTGGTCTAGACCCCTAGCTCCCAGGGCCGTCCCTAAAATCAATCGTTGAGGCAAGAGTCGTTGCGGTCGTGCCGGTTCCGGACGATTCGGTCTCGTCGAGCGAGTCGCCGACGACCAATCCTTAATTTCCCCGGATAATCCCAACCTCTCTAATGAAAGACTCGATCGCGAAGCCCGCGAGCAGGATCGCTGCGACCTTTTCAAGACCACGGACCAACCGAAGATTAGCGCCGGCATTAACGGGAGCCCGACCGACCTGTCAGACTTAGGCATACCGTGCGCGCATCGGATTCGTTCACCCGCGGCGACGCGGACACGTTATGCATACCCTAAGTACAGGGTGAGCCACCGCACTCGACCACCGTGTCGAGGAGCCGCGTTTAGGTGGGATCTCTCAAGCGTGTCTGGACGCACAAGTTTCCGTTCGTGGCGAATGAAGCATGAGAGGCCCCAGAAGCGCAAAACGCTGGGTCCGGACGCGCTTAGGGCGTCCCACCGTAGCTTGAATTTCGCGAGCAAGGAGAATCGTCTGGGTCGTCTTTCGACTGTCTGGCGCCTGGACAGGATCGTCCGATCGACTGTCACGGGAGGTGTCTTAGATTCTAAACGGTCGGTCCTTAAAATTACTTTCTGAGGCAGTTGAGTTGGAAAGACAGAGAGAAAGAGGGAGAGTGAAAATGAAACGGAGGAGATACAAGACAGGGAATAGAAAGAGTCAGAGAGAGAGAGAGAGAGAGAGAGAGAAAGAGAAAGAGAAAAAGTAGAGCGAAAGGATCAGTCATGTCGGCATCATCTAGGGTATAGTTCCATCAACTACTCGGAGCAAAGTTGAGGGACTCGCGCGTCCGCTATACCCACGGGTATACTCTGAATCACCGTCCACGTGTCCGGTGGGTCCCCTCACAGAGCAAGGAACTTCATCAGCGCGTCGTAAATGAGCCGGGGATTGATGGTGCCGTCGGCGGTGTACCGGACACCTCTTAAGGAACCGTCGTCGTGACTAACAACCCCGTATTCCCCGACAATGAAGCCGTCCGGAGTCCTCTCCTCGACCCTGTACTTTCTGTAGTTCCTGCCCTCGACAACGTAGCCGACTTTGTGGCCATCCTCGACCTCGGACGCGTTCGACGGCTCGGTGAGCATCGGTTGGGGCCCGTGAACGTTCCCGTTGCTGCTCACGCTGACGGACTCGTCGACCTCGTAGTTCTGCTCGTCGGACTCCTCGACGCGCCCGTGGCTCAACGGTTGGCCCTCCGAATCGTACAGCTTGCTAGGCTCGCCGTACACTTTGGCCGGCTGGGAATAGACCTTGGCTGGCTCCGAGTAGACCTTCGCCGGCTCCGAGTAGACCTTGGAGGGCTCCGAGTACACCTTTTCCGGTTCGCCGTAGACCCGGGCTGGTTCGCTGTACACCTTCGCCGGCTCGCTGTAGACCTTGGCGGGCTCGCTGTACACCTTGGCGGGCTCGCTGTACACCTTGGCAGGCTCTCCGTACACCTTCTCGGGCTCTCCGTACACCTTAGCTGGCTCGCTGTACGGCCTAGCCGGCTTGTAGCTCTTCGGCGATTGGGTGTAGACTTTGCTCCCCGGTCGATTGTAATGGGAACCGTCGTAATGCCTGCCAGCCTTCCTACCCTGGGCCTGAAGTCGCTCCGACTGTCCGTCCGTCGACTCCTCGTTGTACTCCTTCAGCTCCGAGCTCTCCTCCGGTAGCTCGTAGTTCTCCTCCGTCGGAAGAGTGATCATGTCTTCCGGGGGATTACGGGAGCTGGCGTTCGTCTCTCCGCGGCGTTCACCGCCAGCCGTGGTGTGCCTGTTTAGCGGCCTGGGGGTCACCGAACTCCGAGGCTGCCAGCTGGTGCTGGGGGAACCCTCGTCCACCGAGAACTCGCTTCTGTTCGACTCGGACACGATGTTGCTGATGTCCTCGGTGACGAAGCTGGACGAGGACCGTGGGGTCATCGTAAACGTCGTCTTCGGCGCGGCAGTGGTCGCGGTGGTTGTCGACGACGCGGTCGCCGTGGTCGTCGTCGTTCCGGCGGACGACGCGGGCGCGAAGATCTTAGCGGTGTGCGACCCGGTGGTCGCGTTGCTCGACTCCCTGGAGGAGCTGTTGGCTGGGCTGGGTAGACGACCAACCGTGGCAGCGTCGTCGTAGTGCTCCACCCGGACTTTGTACGGCGTGGCCTCGACGGTGGACGTCACGCTGACGCCGATCACCTTCTGTCTGCCGACCACCCCCTTGCTCGACGAGTTACCGGCCCCGGTCGCGTTCACCTTACCCACAGCTAGCTCTCGAGGACTCATCGACGTCATCGTGGTCGAGGTGCTCTGCGACGTCAGCCTCGTCGAGGATATCTCGCTGTTGGTGCTCAGCTCGTCGATGAACGATGCCAGATTCTGTTGCCGGTTCTCCAGCGTCTTGTGGCTGATCGGATAAAACCGGACGACCTCCTCGCGGCCGTTCGCGTTGCGTCCCCTCGGGACCGGCTGTCTGTTGCCGGGGTTCCGCGATATTCGGTAGATCGACGCCTCGTGCTGATGCGACTCCGCTGTCGCGCTGTCTCCCACCGCAGCCGTTCCCGACGTCGACGACGACGACGACGACGACGACGACGACGACGACAAGGATGTTCCGTGTCCCCCGCGCCTGAAGCTCCTGCGACGCTGGGGCGGCGTGGCCATGGCGCCGTTTATGAACACCGATAAGAATTCCGTGCCCGCGAGTATGTCGTTCCTCTTCGCCGGGGCAGCGGCTACCTCGTCCCACACCAATGCCGCCTGCAGCAGTACCTGGAACACGTACCGGCTCGTTCAATGGAACGCAGAAGCAATTTGCGATGCGAAATGAAACGGTCGACGAGGATAACGCAAACATGTTCTTAAAGTAATATCTCGCTATCCGGTCGTTCCGCGGTGAATCAATCACGTTCATGAATTTCGGAGTCTCGAATTGCTGGACGCGAGCGGAGAAGGGGGCGTATCCGCGCTGTGCGATTTCCTTGAGAATTCCGGGTGCTTTCGACAGTGGCTCTTCGAAGACCAGCCTTGTCTCTTCCGACAGCCAAATTATACGCTGTTGATTTTACGTCGTGAATTTTTTATATTATCTTTTTTGTTTAATGTTTCCCGAGACCGACATCGAGTACGCGGGTGGTCCACCTTTCGATCGAGAGTTAATAACGGTGACGCGTTGCTCGACGACGTCACGGCGCACGGGAATCGATACGTATCGATGCGCGCGACGCTATCGATTAGCCCGCTAATGGATCGTAATGGGCATATTTCGAGCAGCGCGCGGGGAAAATCGTTTCGGAAATATGATAATTGGGCCGCGTCGGACTGTCAACAATGCGGGCCCAATCGGAACGGTCGATTAACCGGCCGCGGCTGAAATTTATTATGCGTCCGACTCTACGGCCGGTGAATTAATGAGAATGGATGCGTCGAACGAGCGTACGGGAAGCGTGTCAGCGCGGCTCGCCGCGACGTTGATATAAAATATTAACAAAGTGTCGCCGGGCCCGTTCAAGCCCGGCATGAGAACCGTGAACAAGCCCGTAGAGTGGTCCGCGTCGCGAGGACACGCGGAACATGTCAGACCGGGTTTATTTTTCAATCCCCGCGCGAACGATAAAACGTCCGGCCATTCTGGATGCACGAAGGTCGCGTCAGGTGCATCCATGCGATTTATAAATTACGCTATAGCCGCCGCTTGAAAGTTTTCGAACGGGTGCAGCTTATCGCGTGCCGGCGCGGCGCGGCCGCCTCGCGGTTCAGCATTGTTGCCTCCTTATCTCGCCGGACATTTTATTTCCTAGCTGTGGAGAGAGAGAGAGAGGGAGGGGGGAGAGAGAGAGAGAGAGAGGGAGGGAGAGACTTTTTCCAAAAAAATTGCAAATGGCCGACGCTTTCGATAAAATCGTATGCAAATACATGATAGGTGACTGTATACGTACACATCCGGTGTGCACCTCGTACAACTTGTATCGTCGAAACGGCCGATTAAATGTACAATGTTAATGGTCAAGGTCAAAAGGTCAAACTGTCTTTTTTTTATTCGTATTTTATTTACCGTAAGGAGGAAAAGTCTAGAAAAAACCCAGCGGTCAAAAGTCAACCGTTCTCTTAAAAAATTGTGGTAAAGTTTTTTCATTGTAAAAATGATTTTATTTAGCTTTTTTTGTTGTACCGAACTTGTACGATTGTAGACCTTCTCGAGACAATTTCAACGATATAGTCGAAGACGGGTTAATATTGAAAATCGCGGCGGCCCGCCTCGAATTAGCAAACAATGGTCGACGGGACACCGTTTCCTGATGCGGTAATCGAAAAAACGAGAATCATTGGCGTCGTGCTAGCGGGTGCGAAAGACGTTGAACGCGGAGCGGTCAGTGTTGTAATAAATATTCATGTATTCGACCGTTGTAAATTACGAATAGGTAAGAACCTCGTCAGCTGTGACTTTGGCCATGAAATTTTCGAGGTTGCGAGCGGAAGCGACCTTGCGTATCATTTCGTAAAAAATACAGCGAAGCCTCGATCTAAGAAAATTCCCAGCACCGATAAGGTTTTCGCCATC
This sequence comes from Lasioglossum leucozonium, assembly GCA_028454225.1. Taxonomy (NCBI): domain Eukaryota; kingdom Metazoa; phylum Arthropoda; class Insecta; order Hymenoptera; family Halictidae; genus Lasioglossum; species Lasioglossum leucozonium. The sequence continues at coordinate 151,470 of CM052213.1, forward strand.
TTATTCGCGTAATTTTTCTCATTGAAACGACAGGTCGCGAAACAAATATTATGCACGATCTAAGAAACAGTTCGGACCCGGGGTTTTTCTTAGATCAAGGTGTGACGAATTTTCGTTCTTTCACCGTCCGTTTCGCTTTCCGGAGATTGCGGGGCATCTCGAAGAGGACGTCGACAGCCTGTGCTACTTGCAATTAATCGACGCCGCGTAAACTAACTATAAAAACGATTGTCTTTATTAAAATATTTACGACTCGGGATTATCGAGGCTTTACGACCGGGGCAACATACGATTACGGCGTCTCGATGGTTAAACTATTAAATAAATTTAGCGTTTTAGTTATTCCGAAACGGCTTGTCGATATCTAAATTGCGATCGTGAGAAAGGATTTTTCTGTTGTCGTTGCGGGAAGAGGGGCTGTAAATAACGTTGTTATTGAAAGGAAGGTTGTCGATCTTGCCGATAAGTGTTAAATATCGTGCGGTCGTATAACGAAAGAATTCGGAAAATGCATCATAGCATTCCTTTGTGTCTGTGCCTCTTTCTGTTCTTGTTACCGGGTATTTTTGCGGTGACAACATTTATGGACGTTTAAACGGAACAGCTTCCAATTTTTTTGCGCGAAACAGTCGCTTAACGTCGTGAAATGAAATTCACTTCCAGAGCCTCGCCGCGGCCGGTATTTAACGAGTTAGCGATTTTCTTTTATTTCGTCGTCGTTGATGGTTCAACAATGCCCCGGCGCCCGTGTTATTTTAATTGGAGGCCTCCGGCAATATAGTTAAAATTATTTCAAATTTTCGTCCCCCCTAATTATCTCGCATTGCTATTGCAGAAATTTCGTTACACCCGGTATACATGCGATATTTCATGGGCTAAACGCTACCGGCTTATCGGTTATCGCAGACTTCTAGTTCAAGGTCGTTCGAAGGTCACAGCCTGCCGCATTATTCGACGCGTCTCGACATAGGCTGAAACGCTACGAAGTGAAAAATAAGAATCATCGATGACCTTCGAAAGACCTTGAAACCGACAGCAATCGAGCGTGGTGCGCTATGACCTTTCAATGACTTTGATCCAGAAAATGTATGATAAAGCAACAACTTCGAAAAGTTCGACATTATAACGCCCCACCACCTACTTATATATTTTTAAAGACAACAGCGTCTAATTCTCGGATGATAAAAATAATAAAAATTTTAAAAAACAGTATAAAACAGTATCAAAATTGATTTTACTACCATCTATGCCACCGATGTATTGTCCGATTATACATACGCGTGCTACCGGTGTATCGGTGCTATTACTTTGGCGACCCACCAGCAAGAAATTATCCGGAGGGTCGATTCGATCGCAATGATGTTTCTTAAAGAGACAGCTGTATTTTATCCGGCGGCGGATAAAGATAAGGAATTGTATTTGAAGCGCGGCGCTCGAGCGTAAAAGTCGGCGGGATCGTTTGTTCGGGCTGACGTAATCAGCTGCGGCGACCTTCCGCAAGATTGCAAAAATCCGATTCAGAGCGTTTTACTGCCGGGGCGGCCCGGCAGCCGGACGACACGCTGAAAAATCGGCGGTAAAACCCGGCTCGGGTGGTACGAGCCTCCGCTTTAAATTATTAACCGCCTGACACTTGGCGATCTCGTATCGAGCCGGTTAACATTTTTACGCTTTTTCCAGTCAGCTACGCCTCCTTTCTCCTTCGCGTTGTCTTCCGACTGCCGCGCCGCGCCGCATCGCTTCGGGGATCGCATAATAATAACAGCATAAATCCAGCGCCTACGCCTCGTAGAAAGCGCGCATCGATGGAAAAAGTCGTTTCCTTTGACCGTACCGAAAGAGAATTTTAAGTTGCTGGTTGCAGTCTAGTTGTTAGTTGGTATAAACATTCGTCGAATTAATATTTTTCGACTATAACGAAATCTAATTGTAATTCTCCAACATCCGTACGTCCGATTCGATCCGACTTCGGATTTGCACGGCCGTCCGACCGGGCAGGCCTCGATCGGTGACCTTCTCGTCGATCGTCTCATCCTGTCAGCGGAGCGTTCGCGATCCCCGTCCGATCTAATTAAAATCACGCGACGGACGCGCGACGGGCGGACACGAGGGTGAACGTACCGCTTGCCTCGATCGTTCGCCAAGATAAATCGACTTGCCGAGACACGCGCCAAGTTTGGTACGGGTTCCCGATCGATTCGTCAACGATCCGGATCACGATTGGCCGAGAACGATGTTATTAACGGCACCGAACGCGCGCGCGCAATCGAACCGTTCAACGCGAATGGAGGAATTCGCGTGGGTTAGAGAGCAGCGCGCACGACGTTCGGTGAATCGGTTCGCGTTCAACGCGTTCGGGTGTGTACAGACCGATTCGGTCGAAAATGACACAAGATGGCGCAAAATTCACCTTGAACGTAGAAAACAAGGTAAAAAAAGACAACGTTTGGGTGCTCTGTAACTTGGGGGACCCCGTTTTTTCCGTTAAAACTTTACCGATTCTGTTCGTTTCTTCGAGAAAACTGTAGATATCGAAATTTCGAGGCGAGAGGTTCGCTGGTTTCGCGTCCGTACCTTTTACGAATTAAAAGTTACGAGGCTACGCGACACCTTACCCCAATCCGGCAATCGAAACTGTGCGCCGGGGGGCTCCCGATGCCTAGTGTCCAAACACGTTGCGCAACGATCCGATCCGACAGACTAGTTTTAAAAGAGTTATTAGCCTCCCGCCGAACGCGTCGTTAACCAATGAGCTACAACTTGCGTACGCGACGCGTCCGTCGCGTCCATAGGCCCGTGTACCGCGGGCGGCCGATCCGGTGGCCAGAGATTAATCGATACGGAGAGGACGCGTCCAACGATTTCGATTACTTTCAGGCATTGTGGGCTGTGCCGGCGCGGCGATCGCGTTGACGCAACCGGTGAGCGCAATAATGTAATTAAAATACGATAGGATGCACGCGCGGCGATACCAACGACGATTCACACAGGTGCGGCCGTTTTAAAGGTAAACTCATCGCGGAGGAATCACGGATTTGAGAAGACGCAAGTGGGCGCATGTCGGGTTAATACCGTCGCCCCCGTTTCCACTGTCTTTTTCAACGCGCGATCGGCTGCGGCTGACCCACTTACGCCGCCGCCGCCGCGCAACGGAGGCTGTGCACCAGGGTGGACCCGATTTCCAGATATCGCGCGACGCACACGTGCGGCATACAATGGACAAAAATCAAAATAATCATGGTTCGATTCTAATCTAATTGTATCGGACAAAATCATCGGAAGTTCAATGATCAAAAGTTAGAGAAAAACTGTGTTCTCTATTAAAGAAAAATTCATTGCGAATATCTCGAGAACTAACATCGAGCGGCGATGACACGTGTAGAGAAAAGTTGTTCGGAACGATTACCTGGACAACGTGTAACAAGGTCGTAAAAATCGGCGAGGTGAGAGCAACTTCCAAGTCCCGGGGAAGCCCGGAGATCCGAGAGTCGTCAGGGGCTAGAGCGGGCGAAGCGACACGAGCGTGTATCAGGTTCCGCGGGGTCTACGAAAGTGGCGAATCAAGGTTGCGCGCTGGGCGTGGCGCGTAACGCGCATGCAGGCTGCCAACACGACCCGTTCGGCCCAATGTAAGCCAGTCTTTTTCGACTAATTGTTTCCTTTGCGACGCGCACTGTCCGTCAACGGGCGCTTTTGTTCCGACAGCTCTCCCCGCGCGGATCCGGCGGATTTCATTCCGGTCGTTTCTCTCTTACGGTGCGGTATCGATGACGGTGCGCTTCGCACGCTCAAGGTCAACGCTCGTATCCGGTCTCTCTCTCTCTCCGGTCGTGGAAAAATTCGTACAGGGATCGGGAGCTCGAGGAGCTGCGCATTCTTCGACACGCCGCGAACACCTTTCGCGCACCAACGCGAGATACAGGGTGTCCCTAAAATGCGCTTCCTTCGACTGCGGGGGGATTCCGGAGGTGATTCGAAGCTACTTTTTCCTTTGCGGAATTTCTCTCCGCGGCTTCGTTACGGAGTTATGTATCAACGAAAAATATCGGCCGATCGGAGCGCGGCCTACCGCGAACGGATGCCGGCTCGGCCAATCCCAGCGCCGCTATTTTTACTGATATTTCCGTAACGAAGCCGCGGAGAAAGATTTTGCAAATGCAAAAGTTGCTTTAAATAACCCGAGCGGTCACCCCGTTCGAGCACAACATTTTTGGAACACCCTGTGTATTTTGTGTATTTAGAATCCGTTCACCGTAGCTGCGCTCCGATCGGTCCGTGTTCTCGATGCCCTCGGGAACCGTTCATTTCAGGGTGTCGAAAGAGTTTTTAGACACCCTGTATATGGTCTAAGGTACGGACACGGTTCAAGTAATTTTACGCGACGTTCTCAGTTTACGGTAAAGCCTAGATCTAAAAAATCCACGAGTCCATGCTGTTTCTACGAATTTGTGGCTCCACTATCTTTTCGCGACCTCGCCGAACATAGAGAGGGACAGCGCATAAACACGGGCCACGCCGAACGTAGAAAAGGACAGCGCGAGTAAACGCGAACTGCGCCGAACGTAGAGAAGGACAGCGCGAGTAAACGCGAAAACTTACTGCACGCCGGACAACGGACCATTCTCGCAACAATATAATCCGTGATGTTTAATTCGGAGGGTTCAGCCACTCGATACAGTTGAAACGTTATATGAATTAATACTGCGATTGGGCACATTTTGTAAAATGTTGTATGCAAGTGTACCGCGCAGCGTTGGCGTTCGTATTTCATTCGGCGAGCTTCTCGGGTCGAGAACGTATGTAGACGCGCAGGCTGAAACGAGGTTTGTCATCGATAAAAGTAAGGGTCAGTTTTCAATGTCCCGCCAGCGAAAGTTTAACTAAGCATGCGTGTGCCCCGGCGATGCTTACACAATGCACAGTGGCGTAATTTCGTACCGGGGGACACCGGTAATAAATGTTTCAGTCCTCCCACACTCCAGTTCTATATAATTTACGTAAGGTGTGCGCAGGCGTGCGCATACATAACATAGGCGAACAGGAAGGGAGTAGTTAGGCGGTAATTTTATTTTTTACCGATTGTTCTTGAATATGAAATTCGCTATCGCTATACGCGCATACGTATATCTATCGTTCCCATCTCTATTTTAATGCTGAAATATTCATTACAAACAAATCTAGTAAGAAAGGCGTAACATTCGTATTTGTTAGACTTTGTTTAAAATCTTCGTCGCGAGTCTGACTCGTTAAAATACGGCAAGGGGTTTTAATCGAAGCAGAATAGGTGCCCGATAAAAAGTTACTTATGAATTCGCCCGGTTTATCACCGGTAAGAATGCAAAGCGTATAGTCGTTCGTCCATACATCGCGAGCCCTAATTACTCCAGATAAATAGAGGCGATTCGACCGCATCTAGGCTGTTGAACGAGCATTATCCCGCCGCGCGATCTAGCCTAGGGCAACGGCGAGCATGGCGCCGCTCCGAACTGCGCGGCACCGCGACGAACACCTACCACGTTCCTCGAAGCCATCGATCAAATCGAAAACGAACAACGTCGCTGAATCACGCACACGGGGTCGCGGGACCTTTCGCTCGAGCGGGAAAAGGTCGCGCGAAGTGTGTCGACGACGGGACGAACGCGAATATCGTCGCGGCGACGAGACGGTTCTGTTTCGTCCCGTTCCAGGGCCTATTTTAAAGCAACCGGTACGACAGATACGATCTTCCGCCACAGAACGCATTTAAGGACAGAGGTGAAAACGTTTACGCGCATTCTTTGTTCGGTATTGGATAATCGCGAGGTCACGGAGCCAACCGGCGGCAACAGAGCCGAGCGACGGTTGCCGCTGTTGCTCGAGAGACAAATACGAAGCATATTTCTGTAAGAAAGTAACGGATGAACGCGCGATAAGTATTCGGGTCATCGAGCGGTCGAGAGGCGTCTCGTATCGGATACATCATCTTAATGACTTCCTCGTGCGTGGGCGAGTGTTTGCATTCTTCGACGCGGTTCCCGACGGCCATGGCTAACGACCGCCGCGCCGCGTCCCGCGCTCCACCGCGACGACGTTTTCGACGCCTGGCGCCATCGGACCCGATTTATCTTCGACTTTCGACACCGGGACAACTCCGAATCGAGCTCTCGAACGCGAGATGCGCTCGCCGGTATCGGGGAGGATGCGACAGCGCTCACGCCCGTGGGTTCTCCGCTCCGCTTTTGCCAGTATAGTCCGTGGTACTATAATTTAGCATGCCGAAGGTGGATCTAGGTTCTGTTCCATGCTAAAAGTGGGTACGCACGATCTATCTCTGTCTACGCTGGAAAAAGTGGCGGCAGAACCGCTGCGCGTTGTATTATTAAGCGAAATTGAAGCGTTCGCGCGCTGTACGAAAGCAATCTAGCCGAGGTGTTTCTCGGGTGAACGGTAAATCACGGAGCCCGGCGTGGAACGACAGACGTCACCGTTCGCAGTCCGATTCGATAATGAAGATATCGCCGCGATTAATCTCGCGGGAGAACGGAAACCCGCGACGGCTTGATTACAAGGCATTATAGACTCATCGAGTAATTTCTCGCGATACGGTTTCGCGTTACACCAGCCCGTGCGCCGGTTAATAAATCGTCCAGCCTCGATGCACGTGGCCGTGTGTATACGCGCGGCATGACTCCGTCGCCGGCGCGAAATATGATTGCGACGGGGTCATTATTAACGGCGATCCTTGTTTAGAACCTGCGAAACGCGGGGCCACGGACGGACACGGTTCTACCGTACCGGCAGGGGGCGGGGGGTAACTGTATTCCCCCCGATTCGTGCTCCCTCCCCTCCTCCGGCGACTCTGCTCCGCGCTCCAAGACGCTGTATCCCCGCGCTTCCGCCCGGTCACGTGACCGATCCGGTACCGGCCCCGCCGTTAAAATAAGCGAAATATTTACACGAACGTAATGCCTCGTATACGCATACGTATAATCGACAACAATTACGCGACCAAAAAAATCGAGGAAATTCTGGCCGTGTAGTTTAATACGGAATAATCGTCCGCAATAAATGCTCGACGTTAAAACTGATAAATTACAGACGGGAAATGTACCGGGTGGTCACCGGGACCGGGGGTCCGCTGTAAAAAGAAAATGACCGGCTCGCGTCGAAAATGATGGCGAATGTATGCAAATTCCAGTTATTATTGACGGTTCGCCGATTTAATCAGGAAAATTCTCTGATAATTATACGAAGCGGTCGCTGTCCTGTTATGATGCCGGATAATCATCGCGCTTGTCCCCTCGTTCTTCGATCGGATATCGATTACGGCAATAAGTGCGGCTCGGCTTTATGCAAACACATTATTGCCAATTTATACGTTAATGAAGCCGATGCGATTTTACGTAAGAATTCGGTGCTACGGTTTTACGCATTAGCGCGGTCCCATCGACTTCCTAGGATGATCCTGCCGATGGACGCGTCAACGTTTTAGCCAGCCTATCGACAGGCTTCTTCGACGATTGCGCGACACCGAATGGGAGCTCAAAAATCTCCCGCGCGATAACCCTAAACGATTAGATCGCGTTGTTGACGTTGGGCCGATAATCGGGGCCCCCATTCAAAAATTATGGAATGGTCCAAAAATCGGGAGCCGTTGCTGCAGGGTTGCTAGAATCTTGCGCGGGTGTCTTGATCGACATCGATTGCAAGGTACAGTCAAGTCGAGATCCAAGCGATTTTTATTTTCGCCTAGTGCAAGTATTTGTAAATATCAAAGAAATAAAAATTTTTCAAAAAAAGAAAAAGAAGAAGAGTCGGCTTGGATCGCGACTTCGCTGTATTTCTACGGCTGGATACGTCTGGGCGTCGCGTTCGCGGCTGATCGTTATGAAATCAATTGTTCCGAGCGTCCTGACGACAAATCGTTCGCGTCTAACAGCGTCTTAGCGCGCGCGGCCTTGCGATATTACGTCAGCAAAGCAGAGCAGAGCAGAGCAGAGTTAGAGCAGAGCAGAACGGCGGAGAGGAGGGGAGCGGCAGCTTTATCCGCGGATAGCGGGGTCTGGTAGAATGAGAAACGCGAACCGCGTGCCCCGTGTCAGCTCTAGCGCGCGGTCTTTGATCGTGCGCGATCGTGAAAGGCTTATCGGAGACAGGCACCGGAGCAGCAGACACCGTTAGCCTGCCGACACGAGGTGTCGTGACTTTTCGAGTTCAACTACTGTAATATCACACTTTGCACTGTTTATTGCGTTTATCGGCGACAAGTTTTTACTTGCGCAATTACAATATTACGAATCCAAGGTGGCAACGCCGTACAGGCGAGGGAGAGAGCGACGATAATTTCCACGGCGACGAGATGAACGCGAAGAGAATCGTTGGGGGGGGGGGAGAGCAGGAAGAGGGGCATTCCTTTGTAAAAGTCGCTCGGTTCGGTGCGGTTTTATTCGTCGAGGCCATCGAAATTAATCGCGAACCATCTTGTGTGTCGGAGCGAGTCCACTTCGTCCACTTCGTTCGCTTCGTCCGCTCGTGAAAGGAGCGAAACGATCAGCGGCGGGAGCACAGGCGTACAGGCCTGCCCGGAGAACAACCTCCTCTTTATTTCCTACGTCCACGAGCTGCAAAGTGATTCGAACGTCCGGCATTTTCGTTTCCGAGAGGGATTTAATTGAGACGCGAAGGCACTGCACCGAGCAAGGTCACCGATCGACGTCCCCGGGGCATCCGTCCGGACAGGGAGAGGTCTCGTCACGATCGACGCATGGTCCAAAGAATTTTCTGACTTTTTGCTAAAAAGTCAACTTTGTCGTATCGATTTCTAATAAATTCGTATTGCTTCTTAAATGTCGGTCAACCTCGAAAATGAAAAAATTAATGCAGTTTACCAAGAATTGTAATTAGGACGAAGTTAATTAGGTGAAAGTTATTGTTATATGTTGAAAATTAATATTCAACGAAGTAGAAGAATTTGTAGAATTTTTTACATTTGTCAAGGAATATCTAGAGAATTCCAAAAAGTTCCAGTTTCTAACAAATTGGATCATTTTCAGCATACTTTTCTCTACATATATATGGTAATTCTGCAAGAATCTTGTTCCAACCGCTGAAAAATAATTCGTGGTGCAAGCGTTTTGACCGAGACACCCGGTATAATTTCCGATCAGACGTTTAGCTCTCTGCAGTTTCGTTGCGCTGTATCCGTTTCGCTGTCAGATATCGCTACCGTTTAAACTGCCTCGTCTAATGGGGAGCGGAAACGGTTAGACTGGAATTCGTATCTATTTATGGTAATTTCAGGAATATCTCATCTCGTTAGAACCGCGTCAGATATTGGAAATATCCATAACGGTGGGATTGATCGTTCCGAGACATTTCTGCGGCAATTCTCTTGGAAATAGTCTGAAAAATCAACTGTGGTAATTGGAAATGCATCGTCGATAGCAAAATATTTAATGACGGTTCTCGTTACCTAATACGTACTGAACTTGATCGCATCCTTAGCCGTTGGGAAATCGCGAGCCGCGGAAAACGGTGTTCACGGTGGTCAGTGATTTATCCTCGAAAACGGGTCAACGTCATCGGCGCTCATTTGATCTTGGCATTTGCAACGAGCAACGCGTGTCACGGAGAGGAGTACCTCTCGCGGCCGTTGGAACGGATTTCGAAGCAAACCGATCGCGAAGTTACCACCGTTCCGACGGTCTTCGAACGATGAAATACACGCCAGTCCTCGAAGCATCGAGCAGCGTATTTACGACTCGTAAATACAGGGTCTCCCGAAAATGTTGTACTTTAAACGGGTGATTCTGCCGCTTTTCCGAATGCATAAAATCCGCGCTATTTCTAAACGATGATTAACGATCGCGGAAGAACGCTAACCGTAACGTTGGATTCTCGTTCGTGCCGGCAGAATCCGATCTATCGAATTATTAATTGCGCCCGATCGATACCTAAATTAAATCGGAGAAAGTCGCGCCGCCGTGCACGCGCTTCGAGCGTTCGACTATCGCTCGACTAATCGTCCAATCGCTCCGGTCGAACGTGCATTATCGTTCGCAAAAGTTACGCCGCCTCGGTTGGTCGGTCGACCTACCTATGTATACGCACGCACATTATTCGATACGTTATAATATCGAACAAGCTCCGCGCCGCCGCGTACGATTAGTTTCTGCCAATTCTACAAAGTTCACCTTATATAATCTAAAATCGAACTGTTCCCATTCGCGAGCTGACCATGGCTGCGGCCTGTCTACGCGTTCTGTAACTGCGATCCGTCTTCTTCCACGGGCCGTCGTCGATCGCGCAATCGATAACCCGAGACGGAATTTCAAACGGTATCGATAAAACTGGCTCCCCGAGATTTCTTCGATAACTGTCTCCCTCGACGCCATTCTTTATTTACCCAACGATATTATCACGACGCTGTATGCTGAAAATGATTTCCAAAAATTCTATTTTAGGTTATGGGAAGGAGAAGGTTAGGAGCACGCGCGTGTACATATCTTACTACACCGCTCGTACGGGCGCTCTAGTAAATTATTATGTAGCAATGCGGTGCATTATCGAGCAACCACGAAATTGTTGTTGCGAGAACGCGGTGGACCGATCTAGAAACTCGATGTTTTTCTTAGAAGATCCGAACTTTAGCGAACAAGGCACCTGTCGAAGTCCTCCGACATTTTTTCGACACCCTGCACATTTTCAGTTTTAAACTACATATCCCTAGGGATGGCAAAAACTGCTACTTTGATCGCGTTCGTTCCAAATCACGGTGATTCGTGATTTTTCGTGATCGCTTCTGATTGGTGAAGAGCACAGGAACATAACTATTCTTGGTCACTCTACATCGCTGTATGTAGAAGTCTGTGTTCTCGGGACATGTTACATAACAAAAAATAAAAACAATTTTATTAATCTTAAGCTTAATCTAAATCTTAATATACATCGTTACATATACACGGTGTCCCAAAACTACCGCGTTAAATTGAAATGGGAGGTTCCTTGGGTCATTTGAAGCGTCATTTTTCTCAACAAAAATGGCGTCCGCGGCTTTGTTTATCAGATATTAACGAAAAACACGGACCAATCGGAGCGTGACCTAGAGCGGCGAGCCGATAGACGAGCGTTGTCGAACGAACGACAAGCGAGAAAAATTATATAATATTCATCTTACAAAAAATATATGTAACATCCTTTGTACTTGTAATAAATAATTCCTTATTGTGAAATTGAAGTATAGGATTTGAACGAGTATTATGACCCCCAAAAATGAGTATTATTGAAATTAAAAATTTCAAAAAACAAAATGGCGGATTCAGTATGGCAGATGTGTCCGATTTCATCGAAATCTAGTATTCCCATATTTTTGGGTTTGTTGTCAAACAGCTCTCGAACAACAATGGGTGACTCTTGGCAATTTATATTTATGCTACAACTTAGTTTGAACATATAAAATTGGCATAAATGTCATTAATTTTGGGCGAAGTTAAAAAAGTGATTTTTGTGTTGGCGATTTGGAACCACTGTAGCGTCGTTGTCCGGTCGATCGTCGCGCCATCGATCGACCCAACTTCGATCGAGCGGACACGGACGGCGTTGGTCGCTTGACCTTGAAACGCGACACCGTATCGCGTACGGTGTGTGATTTTTCGTCAAAACCCGGGCCGTCCTGGCACGAGAAGTTATTACTTCGATTGCTCGGCTGGAATAGATAGGCTAGATCTCATCTAGGAGGTGGGGTACGGAGAGCCGCGGCCTGGCATTTACTCACAGTTATGTGAAAGGCATATCGGCCGTACCAAGGTACTCCTACATACTTGCACAATACTTTTTGCACCGGCGTTATTGAGTCCGACCGTCGGCGGGACGGCAGAATAATTGTCCAGGGCAGAGAAACTATGATTAACCAAAAGGTATCCCCATTTGCCGGGCATTTTTCATTTCGTTCGGTGATATCTCTTTATCCCGCTGTCTCTCCGCGTACAATGCCGTGCTTCGGCTTCTATGGAAAAACTAATGACGCCGCCCGACGAGGAGAAAACGCTTGTGAAATGGACCAATACGTCTGGAATGAACCATCGAAACGCATCGCCGATCTATCGTATACGGTAAGTTGCCTTTTTACGCATTCAAAAATTAATGATTTAAGACAGCTAAAATATTCTTGCATTATTTTCAAACCGTTAAACGCGTTAACGCTAAATCACCGTCGGTCGAATCACCGGTTTCTCGTATTTTATTTTACAATTATTGAAATTTATAACGATGCTTTCACTGGAAATGATTATACTTCACTGTAAAAGTCACAGAAAATATTTGATACGAGACAAAGCACATCGGCCATTTCTCAAGGTCGGTAGGTAGCGTCGAGGAAGGAAGTAAATTTATATTCCGCCAAAAATTCTTATTTTGCACAAAGATTATAAAAAAGTCACAGCGTAAAGTGATTAGTATTTCCCTAATTCGCGGCGATAGAGTGATTATCGGTCCGTACACCGCTCCGCTGGAAACGGCCGGGATCGTTGCAGCTCTACATGCGCGTGTAGCGGCGTGTGCGAAACGTAATCGCGATAATCGGTGTAATGTTTCTCGTTAATCGTTCGTTGTAACTCAATCGAGCGAGTCGTTATGCAAAATACAAAAGCGTTTGGATTAATTACAAGAAGCGAACGATACCATTTTCGTTTTTAAATTGAAGATAATTTATATCGATGTGTTTATTTCTTTCAAGTTCCATTTTAAATGTTTGCCATGTAATCCGCAGGTCTAGTTACAATGTTACGGATAAATGTCCGTCCGGGGGACGAGTTGTGTTCCTGATCGAACGGAAAAAGGGAAGAGTTGCTTCGACGCGCGACCGATTCACGGAGCCTGGCATTTCGAAGCTGCGGATTCCGCGGACCGTACCGATTGGCTATTAATTAGCAGTGACACTGTAGACGTGCGTAGACGCGAATTGGGAACCGTTACGATCTTACGCAGCCTTCGGACCTTGGCATAATAATTACTTCTCGTTTCGATTTAACTGGTTCTACCTGATCCTGCTCGATTGCTATGCGCGTGTAGGCTACGAACGCACGCGGGAAATACTAACAATGGCTTTAACCACGTATTTACCACTTAACCGCTTACCCGACAATGTTGAGTCAGACTCGCGATGAAAATTCAGAACAAAGGCAAGTAAACGTGTTATTAATTTCCTTTGAACAGAAATAAAATTCTGTTGTCGTCGATATACAGTCGATACAACTTTTTCCTTTGCGAAATTGTTCTACGAGGCTTACTTACGGAGACGCTAACGAAAAACACGGGCGTCTACCGACAGCCGAGTCGGGCGCTGGCATTGGCCGAGCAGATATCCGTCAGCCGTAGACGCGTTCCGATTGGTCCGTGTTTTTCGGTAATTTCTCCGTAACGAAGCCTCGCAGAACAATTTCGCAAAGGAAAAAGATATTGCAAATAACCTCGGGTGTCGCTCCTCTCAAGGAGATTCGGCATTTTTAAACTTTCTTTTTCTATGAAATTCTGAAGGATAAATTTAGATTCGCTATGAGAATAAATACATACATAGCAGCGCAAGAGGTTAACGTTCGAAATGGCGATCGATCGATGGAACGAATTACCGATCGCAGATGACTATCGCTGATTGGAAATATTAATTGGGAATCGTTTTAATTGTAATCGATGCGTCCTACTGGTAATTTATGCCCGTCAGAATTATAAGTTCAGGTTGCTTGTTGCACTTTGTCCGCCGCGCAGCGCCGTTACTCGGCAGCCGGGTACGCCGATTATTTCACCGTAGGTTGGATCGCAATTAAACACTGCAGATCGAACGTTATGATGATTACAGGTAGTAAGTTTAAGTGGGCCGAAGGTGGAATAGCTGCGATCGAATGCACGAAGTTGCAGCAGGTCGAGACCTAACCAACACACCGGAGCAACGCGCCGCGCATCTTCTATTCATTTCCATTCCCTCGTCGAGACGCGACCGCCGACCATGGTTTCCCTGAGAAACTGCATCTGGTGCTTTGAAAAACAATTTTATCGAATTTTTCGACAATTTTTAAGCGGTCCGAATTTTCAACGGCGCACAGCGTGGGGCATTTGTCTCCAAAAGTTGGCCAAAATACTTTTTTTTTTTTTAATTTCAGTTGTCCGAGCTATTGGAATATACAATATACGAACAACAGTGTACCAGTGTACCGTTGTTATGCGTTCAAAGACTTTTGTAATTTTTCAAGTACAATCCCTACTTGCACAAAATAGTGTTTAAATATTTTTTTCAGAAACAAAACAAAACATTAGATGAGATATTATATACTTAATGTAAAATAATTTGAATATTAAAAACAGATTCAATCTCTTTTTAATATCATATGGATGTGTATACAATATTTTGTGCTACTAGGGATGTTTCGGACAAAAGTCAATCGGTATTCTCAGAGATCTATAAATCTCAATACAGAAAATTATAAAACATTTTTTATTCGATAAAAAATTATGGTCACCTCAATTTTATAAACACTACACTATCCATGCGAATGTTAAAATAATGTTGAAATAATTTTGGCCAATTTTTCTGCTCAAATACTGCACTGTACAAAAAGGTGTCTAGCGAAAGATCGAATTGTTGAGTCATATTCCGCCCAATAAAACGCGGCCCAATAGAAAAAAAAAGAAAACAACGACCGCGGTAGATTTACTGTACACGAGGCGAGCAACTAATAGACCAGACCGGGGCAAGAAATCGCTGTTAAATAATCGTCGCGCGTCTCGCGTAAACTATAAAAGCCGTGTAAACCGGCGTTGTTTCGTTAACGACCGTCCCGCTAGAAATTTTCGAATTCCGGTAGCGTGAGTGCGAGCGGCCCCGAGCGAATTCCACGAATATCTCTCCGGCGATGATAGAGCGATTCCCGTGCCGGTGATTTCTTTTCCTGCCGGGCCGCCCGTATAATTTACAATTCATTAGGCCATCATTTATTTCCATTATATCATTTTTACGTCCGATTATAAATCGCTGCGTCGCGTTACGAATCGCTTCTGTGTTGTCGGCCTTCCCCGGGCCCTGCTCGGCCCTGCTCCGCCCGGCCCCGACCCGACCGTGACAAATTGCGCGAGATGCAAATCTGTTTAATACCGGGCATCGGGAACGAAACAACGACTGTCGCCGCGATAAGATCCGGCTCGAAGGCCGGAACAACGAATCACCCGATCGACGACCGGTGGACGATGATCGCACGATGGCCCCGCACCGCCCCCCTGCTGCCGAATTTTTCGATGACCGGGCTAGATTCGCCGCGGTGACTGATGACAACCGCTCCCGCTATCTGCCTCGTAATGGATGCTGTTTCATCCGCGCCTGACCATGACACCGTCTCACGGATTCGCCTCGCAGTCCGCTTGTGAAACGGCGAAAAACAATGCACCCGAACGAATCTGTGTCTGGCACTCTGTCACGCGAGTTCGTTAGCTCGTGACGCGAATTATCGTGGAACCGACGCGTCGCGCGAGCGGTACGTCCCGCGACGGCCTCCGATCCCGGCGGGCCACGGGTGTTGCGCGAGACACGGGCTAGCTGGACGAAACGACAACGCTGTACAGGGTGATCCAAGAACGTTGTATTTTTCGGCGATGGTTCTCGAGGTGATTTCAAGCAACTTTTTCCTTTGGGAAATTCTCCTCCGAGGCTTCGTTGAGGAGTTATCGACGAAAAACCACGGTCCAATCGGAGCGCGCCTACTATACCGCGCCGAGAGGGAGCCACCGTAGACGCGTTCCGATCGGTCCGCGGTTTTTCGTAAATATTTCCGTAACCGAGCCTCGGACAAGATTTTCGTAAAGGGGAAAGGTCGCTTCGAACGACCTCTGAGCGGCAGCGGCGCAGAGGAGACGGCGTATAACGGGGTAGCCGAGCTTTGGGCACACGGTGCCGGCATAAATCACGGGAAATACGAGAAGACTTTAATGCCCGTTGCGATTTTTATCCTCTGTCGAAGCGAGCCGCTTATTTTGCAGTTCTTTTGGTCGGGCAGAAAAGAAACGCAATTCGCTGGCCGCGTAGCGTTGAAAGTATTAAATACCACGCGAGGCGAGCCCGCTCGCCGCGAATTACGTGAAATTTCGTGATTTATGCGGCCCGAGACGATCCGTCCGACGAAAAATCTTGTTTTAAAATTGCGCCGCGCTACCGGCGATCGCCCTCTCGATCTTCGGCTTTTCGAGCGTATAAATAAAACGACGGCGATCGGCGACCTTGTAAATGAACCTGAACGCGAGTCGAAACAGTGCTCGCAACACGCGTACAGGGTGTATAGAAATTGTATGTCGCGCCTGGCATAGCGAGATTTAGCTACAACTTCGGTTTGGTGGAGATTGGTGGAAAATTTATTTCAAGGTCCAAAGGTCAAACATTTTTTTCATTGCATCTTAATCTGCTCGTGACGGGGATACAAAGTGCTAAGGAAACCATCGGTCAAAAGTCAACCGTTCTCTTGGAAAGTTATGATAAAGTACTGACTGAGAAGTAAAAAAAGTAATATAAATTAGTTCGACGATGTAAAATCTTGATCATGATTTTTTAAACTGTTGACCTTTTGACCTTGAAATTCAATGTCAATGTTAATTCATATCATTCTGGTATTATATTCTGAAACGTTGATTTCAGCAAGAAGAAATTCGTAAAAAAGAAAAAAAGAAATTGCGAAAGCAACGCTCAGCTCGGATTACGTTAGCGCTTGTAACGGCGAGTTACAGGACTACGTTTACGAGTAATGAAACGCTTCATCGCCGCGTTCAGTTTATTAAGGAAACGGTTGGAATTTATCGTGCTAGCCGATACGCGGGAATTTTATACTTTAAAATTCCAGCCGCGTAGTTGTTCGCACGCACCAACAAGGAAACCGGGAGCGCAATAAAATCGGATGCAGCGGTTGCAAAATATGACAACGTTCTGTCTCGTTGATTATCGTTACGCGCGTTCGACGGCAAATTTGTAACGTAAACCCATCTGAAATTATCGCACACTTTAGAACGAAATTTACGAAGGAGATTTAATCCGGCGCCATTGTGCGCAGGAGTTGTTCGGTCGTCGAACGATAATTCAGCATCGGAATAATTATCGTGGCCTATCCGGGCCTGTAACGAGCCCGCGTACGACAAATAATCCTGTTATTCGCTCTCGGTAATCTCGCGACCATCTCGAACAGCTTAAACCGCAGTTTTTTGCTTAAATTGTCAAATTTAAGGTGATTTCACAGCGGTTCCCGGCCGCTAATTGGTCGTATAGAAGCGCGATCGAGTCCGAACATTTCATATGAAATTTTGCGGGTTGAACGCGCCTTTCAATTTATCCGTCGTTCGACGCGGCGATCATCGGCACGGGGCCGCGCAACTCATTAGAAGCGGCTCGTAAAGATCATCTAGCCGGGAGAACCCCGCGGAAATAAAATATCAGCTTGCGAGCGAGGGATAAAACGACCTTGTTTATTTCTCAGGTGTTCGAGATATTACGCCGTGGCCACGGAATATTTATCGTTGACATTTTAAACACGGCTTTACGCCTATTTGCTTCGGGCCAGCTTAAGATATGGTTCAACTCTGACACCGGCTCGTTCGTGCGCATTCGTTTTACTGTCCCCGAAGACGTTCAGTTTTGACACGTATACAAAGGGCACTTAGCTACTTTAACTTATGCGAGTCGGAGACACGCATCCGTGTACGAAGGTCTTTACAATTTCGTTCGTGTACTATCCACGCCGTTGCGCCTCTTCGGATGTACAAGGTGTCCCGAAAATGTTGTACTTCAACCAGGCGATTCCCGAGGTCGTTCGAAGCAACTTTTTCCTTTACGAAATTCTTCCGCGAGGCTTCGTTCAGGAGTTATCAACGAAAAACGCCGACCGTGCGCAGCGCGGTTGACCGGCTCGGCCAATGTCAGCGCTCGGCTCGGCCCTATTAGCCCGGTGTTTTTCGTCGATTAGTACCGAACGAAGCAAAGGAAAAAGTTGCTTCGAACGATCTAAGGGAGGCAATCGCGTCCCTCGTGAGGTATTATGTATTTTGGGACAGCCTGTAATGTACACCGAGTCACGCCAGTCGAACCAGCGTGAGTCTGGCGCATGCGTCGCACGCTAGCCAATAACTGCACCTTGCACTCCGCGGAATAGACCAGTCTCGTATGCCATTAGACCTCGGCGCTGTATCGAAACCGGGATTCGATCAATCATTTCTTTATCTTGTCCGGAGCGTATCGATTCGTCCGACCGGTTGCCTTTATTCGCCGATCGGTGATTTTTCTTTCCAAGGGGTGTAGGCGAAATCCTGGACACGAACCGCGATCCCGGTGCAATCCCGATAGGATTAATCCTTCTTCGACGGTAGGCAGCACGGCGCGGTGGTGCGGAGTCGCGATCTTTCCGCGCGATACAGCGTTAATTAACAACGCGGCCGCAACAACACATGTTATTCGGCCACGCTTCTGGTTAACTCGCGGAGATACCGTGATTGCGACTCGCTCAATGGAACTGGCCGATTCGTTTCACATTCACGTTTTACGAGGTCAAAACTTATCGGCAACATATTGCTTCCCGTCCTCGTATACATACATCGGTCTCGAAACCGTCTGCGATCGCGAGAGGAACTCCGTCCGACACCTTCTCCGCACCCTTTAATTACCTCTCGCTAGCGCTAACCCGACGAAAGATTTATGGAGGCACGCTTATTCATCCTTTTGCGTTGCGACGTTCGCTGCCCAAGCCCCGTAATTGTATCGCTCGTTTTCTTACGAAGATATACCCAATTGTTAAACAATATCCGACCACTGCGCGTTCAACGGACAATCGCTTCGATTCTCCTGTTCCCGAAATCGTGTCGTCCCCCTATCCATTTTTATCCGGGAACTCGTTTCGCCGGACATAGAGCAAAAGGCTTAACGCCATTTTCGGTCTACGTACAGATCATTTTTAACCGTCCCGAAGCTCCGCACTGGTCGAGCGCTTTAAATTTGCCAGGCGCTAAGGTGGGATTCCCGTAGGGAGCCTCTAGCCAGCGTTTTGCTATCCTGGAGCCTCTTACATCCCAAACTTCGTCAGATGTGATCGCAACCCCACCCCAGGGAGGCGAGGGCCTGTCCAAATTGGGTCTATCTTCTAAACCTCCTGCCTCCGCTGGCTCCTCCGGTAGCCTACTCCTCCTCTCAGGAGAAGCAGGAACCCCGCCCGAAGACTATGCTCGGGCCAACGCTATACTCGGCCCAGCGTCTGCATTTAGACGACGATTGGAGTACGGATCTTAGGGGACCCCGCCTCGCTTTTGCGAGCGACTATAAACATTTTGGAAACATTTCAACCGTTTCTATACGCGACGGGTATTCCCCGGATCGAGTTATGCTCCTATGCGTCGACAAAAATGCTGCAGCGTACGCGGTAGCAAGGGTCCCGGTAGATAGTGGGTATCCTGTTACGAGGAGGCCCGCGAGGAACGTAAAAATGGTCCCCGGAGTGTGTTGGCCTGTGTGCGGATCGCGAGCGTGTGCGGACTCGGAATTCGTGAAGGTCGTTCAATGCCGTCCGGGTCCAATGCCTCCTAAATAATTCCGGCTGGTATCCCGTCTACGGGCGGCTCTAACGATTTACTTTTTTAGGGTGAAACGCCCGAGAAGAAAACGGCCCTCCTCCTCCCTCGTCACCGGATTTATTAGCGGGTCAGTGTAAAAACCTTGCGAGGGGGGAATTTTATGGTTCTAAGTGATATTCCAAGTGGTCATTGACGCCACGGATAAGTGGACATTTTATCCCTTTACGGTGGACGTCTTGCTACGGTTTTTTCGCCGTGTTTTTATACCTCGGGTCTGACGCGGAACCTTCTTTTTTTTCGTATATCGAGGTGTTATTAACCTTTGTCTCGTTTCTTTTTCGAGTGGCGGATCACAAAACCCGGGGCAACAGACACCGTGGAATTCAATTCGGTCGTTCCTTTGTCCGAAAAAAACTGATGTATTCGTTTCACTCTTTCACACACTCTCTCTTTCTCTCTCTCTCTCTCTCTCTCTCTCTCTCTCTCTCTCTCTCTCTCTCGTACGGTAGAAATTATCCTGTATTTCGATCGGGTCCTTTACCGATTGGAACGGATATTTTTTGCCAAGGTTAGCCGCAATCGCCTGAATTTGTTACATAGAGTAAATCCCCTTGACCGCGGATCCGGTATCGTAATCTTCGATTTCATGAAATTGCTCGGCACGAGAATCCGTACGAAACCGCAAAGAAAAGTTCCGTGCGGCCTGGCGGAATAAAAGTTGTACGCGTCCACGCAGGCAGCAGCCGTGTTCTATGGTTTTATCGGGCGCGCTCGACCCACGCCTCGGTCCGTGAAATTATTACCGGGGATATATGTCGCATTGCGCGGTCATAAAAACCGCTTAATTGCTCGTAAGGCTCCCTTGGCCCGCCGCCACCTCCCCCACCCCACTCCCTTCGTGGCTTATCCGTCCGGTTTGAACGGAGTCCCGCGAGCTCACCTTGGGGTTGGAATCGATTTAACTTGTTGCTCCGGGAGAAAAATAAACGAAACTCAGTTTCGCGGTGTACTTTGCCAGGACGCTCTTTGTTCCGGAGTTGAAGCCAGATAAGCGTCGATATCTCGCGCTCTATCGATTTTTACGGGAGTGGGAGCTGATCGAAAATTGAACGCGACAACGAATAAACAAAGCTCGCGAACGCGTCCTCCTTCGACCGTGTACTCCGTGCGGTATGGGGGCATCTGTGACGCGTTCGTTCGCGGAATTGCCACCCACAGGGGCGCGCCGCTGGTGGACGCGCACAAAGGCCCCGGGGCCCCTGTCTCCCAGGGAGAAGCGGAATTTCTCGAATGGGACGGTTCACGCTCCTGTGTCATCGTCGCGATAACAAAAAATTCCACGGCCGGTGACTGTCGGGCCCGATCGCCTCGGATCGGGCCCCGACCATCGGCCGCCAAAAATTTAAATTGCCGAGGTAAACAGAAAGCGACCAGCAAACCGGCGAACACCGCGCAGGAATCCCTGCGGCCGGCCGGTGCGGCGGTAGGGCGCGAGGGGATCGTCGCGTACGCACAAAACACAGGACGCGGAACGCAAAACGAAGACGGGAAGGTGGAGGCGGCGGCGCTGGACGCTGGGCCAGGACGCGTGGCTGTTTATCGAGCCGCTGGGTTCGTTCGTCCTTGCGGAGGTCCTCCAACCCAGGCCATGGGTGGCGTCAACGGCCCAAATATATGACGCAAGGTATGCGCCCAGCGAAAAGATAAGGACAACCGATCCTTTCCAAATTCTTGAAATCGGCGCGCGTACGCGAACACGCAACTGGATCGGAGAATAGAGCAACGTTTGACGGAAAAGTCGACTTTCTCGCATCGATTTCTAATAGATTCGCGACTGTGAATTATTTCAGAATTTTCCGTTGCGAAATCAATTTTTTAAAAAATCGACAAGCGACCCTGCGACTTCAAAAAACAAAATACCGATTCCACCATTGGCGCAATATAGGTGAGAGTTCGCGCGATAAACGAACTGGCATATGGCGGTCAGAAGTATGTCTAAGCTGGAAAGGTGCATCTACTCTACGCGGGTTTAGTCTACCGTGAAATTCCACGGCGTGGATTTTAGCTAACGCGGCGCAAGGGAAAACTCTCGACAATTGCTCTTTTTATCAAATCCGCCATCGTTCTGCGCGCGGTAAATAAGATTGCTTCAGGGAACCGAAGGCGGCGAACGGGCTCTTGGGAAACGCTCGCCGCGCGCAAAGTGTGAGATTCGACGGGGCTTTGTGCGAGGAATCTGAAAATCAATATCCATCTCGCACGAAATTAATCAAAGGTTCAAGGTCAAAAGGTCAACGATGTTTTCTCGTTCCAGCTTACTCTACCCGTCGCAAGCATTAGAAGCGCAGAAGGAACGATCCGTCAAAATTTAACCGTTCTCGTAAAAAATTATGATAAAGTTTGTTTAAACTGATTTTATTTAAAATAAAACTAGTTTGACAATAGAAAAAGTTTTTTTATTCTACGGATGAATAGAATACGATGCGATAAAAAAATGATTGTCCTATTCTCGTTGAACCTCAAGGTCAAAGCGAATCGTGCAGCAGCTTTTGTACATCCGTTTCCACCACACCGAGGGTATAATTTCTGAACACCCGGTACTTCTCGAACGATCTTCGATACGTTCCCGGTGAAAACCGGCTGCGTCTCGTCGATCGAACGGGCGTCCGCGTTTACCGGTTCTAATGACGGTATTATGGGACGCGAAAGAGTTCGAAAAATCTCCTTGCGCTGCATACGGGTCTCCTCGAAATTTGTTGGAACGCTGCTACGGCGCGGCGGCTACGGCCGCAGAAAAGTTCCCAACGATCAAAGGGAACGATAGCCGGCCGAATGAAAGAAATTACACGGCCGATACAGCTCGATTAAAATAATTGGATTAAAAGTCGAAATGGGAGCAGCCGTGCAATGTGCGCGCTGTTCGAACGCGAATGTGACACAATCTTCGATCTACTTTTCAGCCGACAAGAGGATTTACAGAGTGTACTCCTACGCGGCGACACGGCACCATGCCCGCACCGAGTTCGCAGATTAACACCGCGTTTCTGCACGACCTTCTCGTGGAACAAGCAATGGCCACGGCGTCGGTCAGTTCACCGCCATGCTGTCTCTACGGT
This sequence comes from Lasioglossum leucozonium, assembly GCA_028454225.1. Taxonomy (NCBI): domain Eukaryota; kingdom Metazoa; phylum Arthropoda; class Insecta; order Hymenoptera; family Halictidae; genus Lasioglossum; species Lasioglossum leucozonium. The sequence continues at coordinate 174,143 of CM052213.1, forward strand.
AGGGTAGCCAACTTTTTTTTGAGAGAGAATTTTTACCACCCTGTATATCTAGTTTGCTGGAGAAATCTTTTTATGTACATACAAAAACTATGTATAAATAAATAATAATACAATTTCAATTCCACAACCGCCAGATGAGGGAACACGAATCGAGGGGAAAGAGTTACGCCCTCTCCGCCAGTACCGGACCCATGCGCGACAGAGGAGAAATAGCGGAGAAGTGGAACGGTACAGTGGGGGAATAGCGGAGAAGGGGCACGTTAGAGCGGGGGAACATCGTCGTAGAAGGGGAAGGTAGGGGACTCGAGTATCGATCCGACGGCACTGTTATCCTGGACGGTTGGCAACCCTGCACAGCTGAATTTTCCTATCAAGTGGCACACGGTATACCCTTCGAGGTTATCGTTTAAAAGCAAGTACAAAATGTTCTTCCGATATTGCAAAAGCGGTAGATGCAAATGCCCGATTGAAACCATGACAGGGCAAAAGTTTTCTTTATTAAGCAACGTCCGATGCGAATCTAAATTAGAGAGCTCCTCGCCGCGCGGAATAAACTATCGGAACTATCGTTCCCATCCGTTTTAATTAATCCCGGCGTTCACAGTTCGTCATTTCGTTAATAACCTGCCACGGTACCGGTCAGAGAATTCTTTCCGTAACCGAGAAGCGGCGGCTCTCGGCTAAATTGACGGCTAAATTCGCCCGAAATGGATAATTTCAAATCGAACGAGGCGGCGACGAACCCGGACAACGTCGTCGATGCCGAGAGAAATTACAACCTTGCCGACGGCCCGGCCCGTCCCGGCCCGATGTCATAACCGGCAACACGTTTTTATATCTTCCGTGCTCGCGCGGCCGTGTGCCGGCGCGATAATGTTTACAACGTCGACTCGCTCCGACGCTGAATAATTAACTTACATTCTGAAGATTTTATCGACGAACCGCGACGGTCGAGTTTTACGAACTCGTCGTCGCGTCCCATACCTTATTTTCATTGAGAGGCATTGGTCCGGCGAAGGTAACGTCGTCCGTGCAATCGTACAGCAGGAGTACAACGTCTTTTGCCAGCGAATCCTCCTCTCCGCACCCGACTTTTTCATCGTTTCATTCCCGGCCATTAATTCCCAGTAATCTTTGCAATCTATCGCTTCCTAAAATCTCGATACCCTAAGTTAGAGGCCCCGGTAGACCCGCCGGGAGCGAGTCCAAAGACGCCGCGCAGCCGCTTATCTCGGTCGCAACGCCTCTCGGCGGTCTCGGCCGGGTCGTCGACGTTCAACGGATTCATGGCTCGCCTTATCTCCTCTCTCGATAAGCTTGGGAATACTTTAGCGCCCGGCGCGGCGCGGCTTGGTCCTTGGTATAAATTAGTCAGTCAAAAAATGGCCGGGTCACGCGTCTCGAGTGGAGAATTCTTCGGGGTCCTCCGGGTCGCGACGGTCGGACCGGACCGAAATGATGTTCGCGTTATGTTAATTCGGACGCGGCTGAATCAGCGTCTGATATCTCGCTTTCCTGTCGGTGACGTTCGATAGGAATCCCGTCTGGCGGATAAACGCTTTCCTGTGGAAAATAATGACGCATCTACAGTCTCGAAATTGAGACTCGTACCCCCACGCTACCGTCGCGCCCCAGACACGCGACGCCTTCTACCGCGGGCCAACAACGTTACGCCCTCCGCCACGCCCCGGTCGCGCGACGCGTTTCGTCTCTGGTCAAAAGAGGGGGTTACCGGGTTCCCCTCGATTCGAGCAAATTCCCCTCATCCGGCCGGATCGAAAGGCGAGCCTCTGTTGTCCGGCCACTTCGCGCTGACCACCCTGTACGTGCACGCGGGACGATTGACACACACCATTCCAGAAAACCGGTACGAGTAATCTGCCCGCATGACACCCTCCGCGAAACTCCACCAACTCCACCCTACGCTGGCATCCGACTATATGTAGAAGCCGGAGAGATAACCTCAGTTCTATTAATAGCGGTGGGAATCCTCTGTCCTCCTCGCGAGCCACCCACGTCTCCTTTCATGACCGAGTGGTCTGCGCGATCCGGCGTGGATCGCTCGGATCGCGGTGGACCTGCCCTTTTGCCAGCACACCCCCCGCCTCGCGCCCCGCGTCATCCGCGCTCCTCTTCGGGTCTATCGTCGCGTAGAAAAACCGCTGTCACCCGCGAGGAACGTTCGCGCGGTTCGCTGCATCGACGTTCCGCAAACGAGGTTCGAAATAATTCCGACCTATCTACGCCGAAGATCAAAGACCTCGAGCGAGAACCGGGATCGCGCGTGCAACGAACAATACCGCCTATCAATTTGAGCGTGTCACTGCCGATCTAGCCGATAAATTCTGCCTAATGATACGCGGCAGTTTTTAGCCTCGCGGTTGATATAGTATACGTTTCTGCGAATAACGTATACGTGGCTGCCGGGGATCGATCGCAGCGGCCATTAGAATGGCGAGGACACGGAGTCGACGGATGACAGGAGGGAGCACGAATCGAGGGGAGAGAAGGTTGGAGAATATAAATTTCGCTTGTCCGACAACGAGATTGTTCCCTTCGACCGTGACCTTTGGTTGACCTTCGGTTGACCTTCCACCCAAGGCCACCGACCACGGTCGCCGGGTGAGGGGAGTAAGCTACCCCCTCTCTACCGGATTAGTCACGTGACATTGCGAGACACGCGTGGAAGAACGGGGACGCGAGACCGGGTCGCGTACGACCCCGGCATAGGTGGCTTTGAGAAGCCACTCTGTTCGCTCCTAAGCTGACGCAAGAACGAGCAAATTTTGTGCGCCGGTTCGATCGAAGAATTGGAGGTGTGCGAACGAGGCGACTCTAATCGCGAGGTCGCGTGGAACAGCCGCGGAACGTACAACGTGAATTATCGCAATACCGGAGCGCGTAGGCAGGCTTTTTCTCGCGGTCGACGCTGAACGAGATCGAAGAGTCCACAGAAGCGAGACGCGGGGGTGGCTGCAGGCGACGCGACGCGACGCCGCGCGACGATCCCGGGGCGACACGCGGCTGCGTGGATTTCGTAAGGTGGTTCGCTCGGCGGGGACAGTTATTCGCTTGGAATTCGGCCGCTCGTTGTTATCGTTCGGGTTTAAAAATACCTGGCGCCATCCGTTTTGGCCGGCACGAGCCCATCCGGAGGCGGCCCGTGAACGTGTACGCGCGGCCCGTTGCGTCGCGAGTTATTTCCAGAAATGCCCTAGCGCCCTACCAAAACACGCGTGTTTCCGATCTCGCCGGCATTCCGTCGATCCTCCTCGTTGCCGTTCCTTTTCGTCCACCCCCTCGGACCCGGATAGCCGGAATCGCCTTAGCGATCGTTTTGCTTTTTTTAGCCGTTCCTTCTCGAGGATATTTCCCTCGGGTGTTTTCGGTGTAACGTCGTGTCGCGCTCCAACGGGCCGGGGCGCGTCTCTCCCGATATTGAACAAATATTTTCGTCCCGATAAAATTTAGTACACTCGGATCCCTGGGTTAGGTACTCTGCCTGCCTAGAATCCTCAATTTAGGTACCTTAGCAGCTTAGGATCCTCCAGTTAGGTACTCTAGGACCGTAGAATCCATGGGTTAGTTACCCTATGAACCTAGGTCCCTGTTTTAGGTCTCCTAAGCCCTAGGATAAGTACCCCGGGATCGTGGACAACTCATTTCGCCAAACCTGTTTTCATCGGCCCGGTCGAAATCGTGGACAAATGTTTTCATCGACCATCGAACAACTTAACGCGACGATCGCGTACCAGGAAAACGCACCGACGCTATTACCATCGCAAAGTGGGATGTATAATAAACAATAATCGTTTATCTAGCCATCGGTCCGTGGAAACGAAAGAACTCGGGCCTGTTGGTAAACACGGAACGTCGATGTAAACACGGAATCGAGCAAATCATGCCGTCGAGAACCGTCGACGACTATTTGACCTTGTCGCTGTGAACGCAGCGTCGACGACAGTCGACGTCGATCGAATCGTGTCGGCGAGGACGAGTCGCCGACGATCCGACCCAACTTTCGCCGTGACGCGACGGTTCGCGCCGGGAAAGATCGCGACGCGTTTTCAAGCAGGAAATATTCATCGAGGAAGTTACATTGGATCAATTGACTGCGACGAACATTCGGCTGTGCAACGACAGGAACTTGACAATACGCCAAGCGGGATTAACGGTAAATAAAAGCACTTTGTTCTTGTTACGCAGCGATGTCGGATGTGCCTCGTTTGCCGACAGAGGAAATGGGGATCATCTGCTATGATTCGTTCTCGTGCGACAAGAACCGAACGCCGACGTATTGTATATCGTACGATGCACTCTCTACCAGCTTCTTAACAATGTGTCTCTAATTCCAGATTCGAGATGCGGCGACAACCTTGCTCGCAGAAAAATCCGAGTCATTGTTATTCCATCGTTCGAGTGGCTCGCGAAGAAACAAAACTCTCCCAGTGTTCGTTACTTTCAGATTTTTTCGTATTGACCGCAGAACACTTTTTTCCAGCTGTTTTACATCTTGAGATCATTGATTCTGTCATTGAAACACACGCTATGCCGAGTCATTCGTGACTCCCGGGTGACTCTTAGATACCCTCGTCCGAAATATTACGAATAGCTGACCCGAGCCGTTCTCTTGTATCGGAGTAAAACTGTTTAGCGAAATATCTCGGTGTAAGCAAAAAATAACGCATAGACGTAGAACTCGCAGGGGTCCGATGGTAAACATCAGTTTTAACGCGAAACGCCTGTTCCATTATTGAAATTCTGCGCTGCGAGTACTAAACGCTGGAGAGGTCTCTCGGAGCCATTCCCCGGTGCCGTTGCATTCTGCATTCTCCGGACCGCGGATAATCCGCGACCTCTTGAAATCGCAACAACCTCCTCCGGTCGAACGTAATCTCCGGCGAGCGCTATCATTTTTTCGGGCCTGAACAGCGGTACAGGAGAAATAGGCATCGTTCTCCCCGTTACCGGTGTACCGTTACCAAACCACGAGACGACCTTACGCGCGCCTTCGGCTACGATGCAACCGGTGAATTCCGCGCGTCCATATAATGCCTCTGTTAACGGTACCTCGAACCTACAGACCTATCTTCCCTGTTCTTCCGCTTTATTATCGAATATCTACCGATTGCGTGCGCTTAATGTCAACGGTACTCGCGAACGCTAACAAGCAAGCGGTCCTCGCTTCTCTCGGTTCGCGAGATGCCTCGTGGCCCGAAATGTACACGGTGTCCGAGAAACGTTGTGCTCGAGAGGGACGATTCCTCGGGTGATTTCAAGTAACTTTTTCCTTTGAGAAAATGTTCGTCGAGGCTCCGTCGAGGAGTTATCGACGAAAAACGCCGGCCAATCGGACCGCGGCTACGGTCGAGCGCGGCGTTGCCGTTGGCCGAGCCGGAATCCGTCCATAGTAGCCGCGCTCCTATTTCTCCGTGTTTTTCGTTAATAACTCCTCGACGAAGCCGCGTAGAATATTTTCGCGAAGGAAAAAGTTACTTCGAACGGCCTTGGGAGTCGTCTCGTTCGAGGAAGCGCAACATTTATGGGGCACCCTGTATACGCGTACACGTATCGGTGTTAGAATAAACGATTCGTTGGATCGCGCAGCGTTCAACCTGGAATTCGGTATTGGACATTGCCCTTTGTAGAGAAAAAGATCGGGACGCCCGACGACGCTTTCTACATGCAAATCGAACAGAACTTTTTGGTCAACTTTGAATGCCTGCTGTGTCCTACATCATTCTGTGTAACCGTGCTCTCTGCGTTACGTTGTGACAGAAACTTTCGTAACGTTCGAGTTCCGGCAATGCTTCTATCGATCTTTCATCGAGTCTTACGTTTGTACTTGCAACACTTTTTCGTCCCCGCTGGACGCCTGAATTGTATTAACACGGAAGAAATTATATTGAAATCGGAACGATACAATTACGAAAGAGGTACGCGGTACGTTTCTTTGTGGAAATTGTACGTTTTCGATTACGGTTCGGAGGTCCGACTCGAAAATGTAGGGTTGGGTCGGGTCGGGCCGCGTGGATCGAGAATTTTTATCGCGATTCGAGATCCCTGAAAGCTCGAGGACCCGAATTACGTCTCGGGAATAGCTTCTGGAATAGCATCCGGTAATGCTAATGTCCGAGGCTCGTCGATGATCGAGCGGTGAATCCGGTAGCAGCGGAATCCTTATTTATTTTCTAGGTGTACTGCCTCGACCGTTTCGCGAGAACATAGAGCTCCGACGACAAGGCGACTACGATAAATTCGCTCGTAATATCGGTTGACCGGTTTTCACCGAACGTTTCACAGAAACAGCGTGTAAGTCCGCCGCGTTTCGCCATCGAACGAAAAGTGCATCGCGCGAAACTGAACTATCGTTTCCGGCACAATCGACCCATTCTCATGGACTCTTTTTGTATCGGCGCGACCGGTGACCGTTTTGCGAAACGCTTGCCGATTCTCGGCTGAGATACGCCGACACCTGCTCCTTCTACCCTTACGACTGGATTGAAAGCATCGAGTAGAAATGGAAAATTCTTTCGACGGTATTACCTGCTCGAAATCTACATATACATATGTTTTAAACTGCACCTACTCATTTTTGTTAAAAATTCATGAAAACCGCAGTCTACCGATTTCATTATCACATTACTTTTCAAACAACTTTTTCCTTTACGAAAATGTCCTCCGGGGCTTCGCTGAAGAGTTATCAAAGGGGATCCGTACAATGGCGGTCGGAGGGGGGGGGGGGGGGACAAGAGGCCGGGTTTAATTATCATCGCGCAGGTATGAAAAATCGACTGTAGAAAAATCCGTAACAGAAGTTCCGCGCGATCTTTCAATGCCGATCGGCGCGCGTTCGTGTTCCACGCAGGTGCACCTTCGGATACCGCGCAGAAGACAGTGGGGAGCCTGATAAGGAGCGCGGTGATTTATGCGTGAATTTCTCGCAACCTCTGGAACGCGCTGGCACGGACGGGGATCTCCGTGATTGTGATTGTTCCTGCGAAACGTCGTTGACCCGCGTGCGCCGTGGCTCGTTGTTTAAACTAACCGGTGACGATTTATAAACGTCGATCGCGAAGAATCTTCGTCGTCCGAGACCCACCCAGGAAAAATTCGTGAAAATGCAACGCTCCGTGACAGTGTTCGTAACGATCGCTCGCCGTCCAAGATTTATGAATCCACGGTCCAGATAAAAGTGACTCGTGCACCGAGAGACGGACACGAGCATACGCGACGCGACGCGACGCGACGCGAAGATCGATTCCGTCCTCCGCCCCAGTAATTTATCAACTGCTGGCCAACGGCGGACTGGAGACAATATATCTCCGGAATCACGACATTAATTACCCACCCGGTACAATCTATAGCGACCGCGATTAATAATAATTCCATGGAATCCGAGGAGAGTATTAATTCCGCATGTCCGCGTCGATCGACTGCCAGCCTGACAACGACAGTGCTCCCTATGACCCTGACCTTCGGTTGACCACTGTTTGGTCGACCGTCGGTTGAACCGTCGGCCAAGTCCACGAACCACGGTCGCCAGATGATGGGAACTAACTCGAATAGAGGGGAATACGTTGTCCCCGCTCTGTCGGTCTAGTCACGTGACATTGCGTCACCGGCGCGACAGAGACGGAGCGCGTCACGTGACCGAATGGAAGCGTGGGGCGATAACGCGGTAGAGTGGGGGGGGCATCTCTTAATCTGACCACTCTGCCGCGCAAAAGGGTTACCGGTTTCAGGCGTTTCGTAAACATCCCCCCTCCGCCACGGGCAGAAAATTATTTTACCCTGACCGGCAGAATTTTTACCGCCAAATTGTTAACGATATTGCTGCGGAGCGCGTGTATTCATTAATATCATTAAGGAAACGTGCGCAAGAACGAAGTCCGGCCCATTAATACGAACAGCGCGGAGGGAGCGATCGAGGCGACTGAATTTTAATTGAACTTAACGAATCGCGTACACGCATTTATCGTGATTTCGAGCGAACGGTTGCGCGCGCTGGAGAATAAATCGATGTGCCAGCACGGCCGATAAAGCTCGGCAACGTCATCCGTACAACGGACATTACGAAACGCGACACGCGCATTTTTTAATTCGGGCCGAGCGGGCCTTCTTTCAACTTATTCAAACGATTTATCGCGGGCATCGGTTGCACGGCACGTTCCGCCACCGACGAGACAACGCTCGTCGCTCGTTAAAGCAGCAGGGTGTATCAACGGCGGGTATCAATTTTCGCGCGGCGCGGCGCGGTGGCCCGTTGTTCCAGATGCTTCGCAATTTAATTAACCGGGACGGGATCGCGCGCTCTATGCGTATCGTCGAGCGGCCGGCCGCTTCCACGTTGTCGCCAGCCTCCGCTCGGTCCGCGAACCGCGCGTATCGTCCGTTAAACCGGCCCATTATCCAATTATCTGCGACTCCTCGGTGCGGCTCGGCGCGGCCTCCGTTAATTAACCATCGCGGTTCCACGCTCCGCTGTTTCGCGAACTTGAACGAATTAAGAAATCGTTCCAATGCGTCCAGGTGTTCCACTTAACGCGCACATCGCGTTATCGCTTTATCGCGATTGCCTTTTATCGAGCACAGCCGCTTCCGGATCCTATCACCGTCGAACAGCGTGACCGGATCTTAAAGATTCAGAATTTCTGTATAGGAATCTGAATCCGTGCTATTCATCTTAATGCGCGAATGTTTGACATTTTGGTTAATCGAATAGTTGGGAAATTGAACGAGTGAATATTTGAAAACCTAAATATTTCAAATTTTGAATAAAAGAATACTTGAAATTTTGAATATGTAAAAATTTGAGTAGTTGATAGTTTGAATATTTGTTATTTTGGAATACTTGAAAATTCGAGTGGTTAAAATTCTAAACAATAGTGTTTAAAATTTTGAATAATCGATACTTTGAATATTTGAAACTTTTAATTCGATTTTATAAAATTTTTGTACCGTTCAATTAACTAATTGTTCACAATTTTTTCGCAATCCTGTTGATCGGATCGGAACAAACGTGCAAAGGGGGAACGATCCATAAGGACCGTGTCCGATTTATTTGCGAAACGTGTTTAGAAATTGATCGCTCCGGCGAAGTTTCTCCGATCCGTTTAAAATTCTCCCGGTTCGATCGTCCCTACAAGTTTCGACAAGGAGCATGTTCTTGTCGACGATATTTGCTTGCGTTCATTCGAATTCCTGACACAATGGCCGGCCGTATCCTGGGATCGAATAGGAACGATCGAAAGCCGGGATCACCGTGTCGGGACCCGGAGAAAAATCGACGGAATTCGAGGCGGGATACCAACGGGGGAGATCACCGTTCTTGGCGGGGCGGCGAAGAACGCGCATCGAGACGAATGCGTGCACGTGCCGAGAGCTACGCAGGGGCCAACTCTGTTCCCAACATTCGCCGCATAATCATACATGGGCCGGTGCGTAATTAGCGACTGCGGAACGACTCGCGACATTGCTCGCGGTTACAGGAATTTCGAAGATTAATGAACGATCGTGCGCGATTAATCGTTCTCCTATCAACCCTCGGACCCATTTGGCGAGTTCTACGCCTATGCCGGAGTCATTTCTGACTCGTTTTTCATTACAACAGGTTTGGTACCTTTTTATTAGGGTTGGGCGGGTACCCGAAAATTTGTAATGTTCAGATACCCGAATGTCCTAGATTTTCGGGTTCCTGACCCGACCTCGCTATCCCCGCTCTGTTTTCCATTCCATGACGCTATTCCCCCACGTTTCCGACTAATCCGTACTCCCCTCGATTCATGCTCCCTCCCCTCCTCTGACGATTCTGCTCCCGGTTCCACCCGGTCACGCGATCAGTTTCGTCTCTGTCGCAGCATCTCTCACGATGTCACGCGACCAATCGATTACCGACAGATGGAGGGGGTGTAACCGTATTCCCCTGATCCGGCGACGCTGGTCGTGACGCGCCACCGCGCGCGAACCTCTCGACGCGACGAGGTTATGTATGACGAAACCGACAAGAGGGAAAATACCACGGTTCACTGCGGCGAGGTCTTCTCTCGTGTCTTCTGTTTTTGCACGAGGATAATATACGGGGACCGTCGTCGGATCGATCAAAGATTTTTAACGGTCGCGTTCGTCGCGTCTCGTTCGAAGCGAAACCACTTTTGAAACCGAGGATGGGAGGGCCACGATCGGTGTGCACGGTGCGAGAACATTGATGAAATCACCGGCGGAAAATGTCACGGTTTATAATGTACACAAAGGGTGGTGGTCCTGAAAGTGTATGACGGCTCGCACCGTCGGTCGCGGACGGCAACAAAGGTTGAAGTTAGCGAATTCGTGACATTTACGCTTATGACGTAATTTAGAGTTATTTGGTATACACGAGATAGTCCGGAGGGGGCTCTCGGTGCCTGGAACGAGGAAATAGTAGCGCGCGGACGTCGGGGCGCTCTTGCATCTCCGATTCGCGATAGAAAACACAACGTATGGGAGGCAACAAGTGGATTACAAGAGGTTTCAAGGATGACGCGATATCTCTACTCGATCAGCGTCCTGTCAAACTCGAACAGCTAGCAATGTCGCGTGGCCTTTGTTCGGGCGCACTTGCCTTAGGTCAGTTCACGCATACGGGGCCAAAACGGTGAGTCACGGAAACGGTACAGGCGTTTCTTCGCACGCTGAACATGGTAGATAACGTCCGCATTTGCATAGACGACGCCCGAACCCCTTTGGATCGATCTCTTCGGAGAGAACGAACATTGCGAGAAGCGGTCGCAAGCGGAGAACGAACGGGCCAAGTCACCGAAGAGATAGTCTGATCGGGGATTCGGGGAGGCGAGCGCTGGAGAACCCCCTAAACGCTTTTGGTGGGTGCCAACGTATCCGGCGTTCGGGTAGCAAGAAAAACTGGCGGGCTTGAAACGCGCGCCTTTTCTTGTAGGATATCGCGTAAAAAGTGAAAGTTCCACGTCCCCCCTTCCGCGTGGAGGGGCGGTGTATCGATTGACCGGAGCGATCGATGCGCAAAATCATGAGCGCGCGCATCGCCTAGGACAGGTCGTCGGATCAACTGTATGCGCTGCGTACTCACCAGGAGGAAAAATACTGTGCTCGTGGCGGTCGCTTCGAACGATATTCCGCACGCCATGTCTCGCGATCGATCCCACCAAGCTCCTCCTCTACCAGACCATCCTGAGACTCGTCAGCGAGGCATGCGGCTCCCGGCTTCGTCGCGTTTCTCCCCCGGTTAAACTCGAATCACTATGCCACCATAAAAAAAAAAGAAATAATAACCACCACGACAGCGTCGAACCCTTTGCTCTTCTAGCCCCGCGGGCCGGCGTGACCGGTGGACGAAAAACGCTCAAATTCTCTGGATGGGAGCCCAGCCGACTCGTGGACACGATTCGTGGTGGACTCGGGTCCTCGTTTCGAGATCGAATCACCGATCGGTCGACTGCAAGGGACACCGTTGCTCGGCAATCGACAATCCCCGTTTGGAAAAACCGCGCACCGGTTCCTCGGCGTTTCGCTCTCCGATCGTCGGCTGGATCGGCCCGAAGACCGACGGCGAGGACTAGACGGCGACGCAGCTGATAGCGCGGCAGGCAACACAGCTCTCGGTCGCTCGAGGACACAAGACAATCGTTCGAGTCTCTCTCTCTCTCTCTCTCCTCGTGGTTTATAGGTGATGATTGCGCGGTCCTAACCGTAGCACAGGGCTCGGGCAACTGACAGCGGGTCAGAGCCGCGGCACACGGCGCCACGCCGCTCTCACAGCTGATCCGAGAGAGCCGATCGCCTCTACTCGCCTCTCTACCCTCTCTACCCTCGCTACCCTCTCTACCCTCTCTACCCTCTCTCTAACACGCGATTCTCAACCTTCGCCGTTGTCGCTGCTCGACTCCCTACGTATCTACCGTCGCCAACCGGAACACGCAACACAATTCGACCGTGGCCACGGTGTTCAGCGAAATTGTTTGAATATTTCCCTGGATGGTGTGCGTTGCCTCTTCGACCACGAGGATTTCGGTAATTTCGACGGGCCCTTGGACGTTTTTTGCTCCCGTTCGATCCTCTTTAGGGGACGGACAGGTAGAGGTCCGGGCGCCGCGCGGGCCTGACCTTGGGAATCGACGGGTACTTCCGGCGGGGATGGAATCATCTTTGTCCCCGCTTCGCGCGCTGACAAAGGACACCGATCGAGATTCTTTGTTTAAATCGCCACCGTGGAGCAGCCTCATTTGAGAACCGTAATCGCCGAACGCAGATTCGACCACGCTAACTCTGCCACATGAATTGCGGCAGCGAACTGTTTGAACGAGCGAACACGACGTACGGTAGATTATCCGAATTGTTTATACGGCAAATTGAGCGTCGATTGCGCAAAATCTCGAAAGTAAGATCGTTTCGTCAGACGGGTTTAATAGTGTTAAAAATTCGAGTTTAAAGTGTACCCGCGATCGGAACAGCACGTTCGGCACACGCGATCCGAATACATAAAATTTCGAGTGAGAGTTTCTACGAAAACGAAAAAGAAAAACGGGGATCTTCGCGAAGCTAAACGGATCGTCGCCGGCTCTTACGTAATCGTCTCATAATCGACGGCAAAAGAAAATTGGTACCGACGCTATCGTGCGAAGTTCCCTTTCGAGCGCCGCTCCTTTCAGTCGCTAGTTTAGCGACAAATCGAGCATAGTAACGATCCGATCGGCGCGGCGGTTTTTTTTCCTCCGGGGCACTAGTTCACCTCGTTTGCGCGCTAATGTTATGACCGTGATATTCAAGTAGAAGTTTTTTTTGTTACCGCATTACCGTAGCGCATTGCGAGAGAAAGTATTGCGAAACGCGTGTTACACGCTGTAGCGCGATTTTAACTGTAACGATCGAATCGCGTCAACGGCGTTAATCTATCAAGTTCTGATCACTATGGAAAGGGAAATTTGACGTTGACGAATTATCATCTCCGAAGATATTGCCGGCGAGATTGTTAGCGTTTCTAATGTCTTACGTGTTAATTAGAGGGGCGGGAGAGCCCGAAAATGTCGGGCCGGGTAGGGTCAGGCGGTCCGGAGAATTCTTTTTCGGGGTCGGTCGGGTTCCTAAAGATCCGGTCCGATCTGTCTCCGAGACACCCCTAATGCTAGCATAACATACACGAATGTATAAAAATTGGAAATTCCATAACGCGTTTTCTAATTGGTGGGCCAGGTTAATCGGTGCCTCTGACACTATTTGCCGACATTGAACTATAGCAAGACGATCGAAGGTCCTGAGTTTTTCATTGAGCGCACGTCGCGAGCGTCCGTCGCGAGGTCGTGTGCGCGAGCCGCAACAATTAAAACCGGGCGTATTATTCATAAATATTAATGGTGGTGGAAGACAGTTCGTTACGCACCGCGTTCCACATTCGTGTTCCATCCAGCGGTTTTACGAGCTTGCAAAAAGATATTTGTCCGCTAATTAGATGGATAACGCGCTGGTTACCCGTGAATCGAAGGTCACGAGCGAACTGGCCCGGTCGACCACGTTCTTCTACGATATAAAACTGCCGCGTCTCCGCCTCCGGGATATACCGCGCAGGTGCCCTTAATGTCCGTCCTCTCGTAGCACCTTTCACGGTTCCGCGAGATCGGTCATACCAAACTTTTGATCACCGGTCTCATTTTTTCCGCGTACGCGCCGTCATTACAGGCTGACCGAGGGCGATTAATTCCGCTGAACATATTACGCGCGGAGATTCGCTACTTAAAAGCAGCTGAATTTAATGGGATCCTTTTCACAAGGAAGTCGAAAAAATTGCTGGCGCGCGCACCGACCCGCTCGATTAATCGATCTTGTCAAAACCCGGCCGGTGATCGATAGATCCTGCATTAAATGAATTTGCTCGCGACCAGAGTCGTCGGATAAGGGGGAGTTACGCGTATCGAGAGGAATATGTTACTCCCTCTGCGCGAGGGATAGCGTCGTAAAAGGGGGAAGTGGAGTGGGGATAGAATAACCGGAAGAGGGGAAGGAGCACGGATTGAGGGGAAATACGTTATCCTGTCTATGTCAGGACCGAATTAGTCCGAAGCGTGGGGGGTTAACGGCGTAGGAGGGGAAGGTAGAGTGGGGACAAGAGTCGTCGGAGGAGGGGACGAGCACGAATCAAGGGGAATACCGTGGGGAAAGCGTCGTAGAGGGGCAAAAGTGGTGACACGTTCTTGGTTTTATTAACTCGATCTTCAATCGTAGCAAATCATGTCCCCCGGTAACAAATTAAGTCGTCCTTTTAAAAAAACGTCAAAATAAGCTTCGATCATAACGCATTAAGTCCTCCGGTAAAACAGCTCAAAATAAGGTTCAATTCTAATGACTACAAGGTCGATACTTGTAGACGAATAGTCCCCGGATTGACACGCAATTGTTGAAAAACTGGCAACGTTCCCAACGGCTAGGTAGGACGCGAGTCAGCGAAGGCGTTGCGTCTCATCGAGCCACCGGTTGCAGGTTGCACGATCATCGTGTAACACGAGTCACCGAATCGGGCCACGGAACCGTTCTGGTATTTCTCCGGGCGTCACGATAGGTCGCAGCGCCGCGCCGCGCCGCGCCGCGCCGCGCCGCTGACTATTGGGGAATACAAAGCGATTTAACGAGATCCTTGTGCAATAAGCTCGGATGAATAACCGGCCTTGCGTATATAAGCGGCGCGACCTTCGTTAAGTTAAGAGCGTTAAGGATCCTGCCAGTTTTTCACGCGACGAGCGGAGCCCCGTCGCTGGCCAGTGTCCTCCCGCTACGGCTCCGGCTCCGGCTCCGGCTCGAATTCGTTCGCAGCCAGGCATCGAAATCCCCGGGAATGCCAACCGAAAGGGACTCGCTCGGACAGCGCGTACGCCATCCCGGAATTTATGCTCGAGCATTTTATTTCTCGGCTACCGTTCGCGAACGGCGACCATATAAAATTTGTCCGAGCCCGCCTGTCCCCCCGGGGGCCTGTGCTATTAATAATGGGGCAGAGCACCTACGGCTTTCTAAACTGTGAAAGAGCTGTAGCTAGATTTGCGATCTGTCCCATTAATGACGCGTTTATCGACTTCATCGAGAATTTTAAGAACCTGCGCCGAAGCTGGACACCGATAGGCGACGCCGATGTCGGCCCTGTTACGTTGCAATTATTCCAAGTTCTCTGCAACGGCTGCGACGTCGCTAGAGTCGCCATAGGGCAATCGACGGGGAGGAGTTAACTCCTCTATTAGAGTACAGGATCAGTTACGTCACTGTTGCGACACAGAGGAGGTACAGTGTCGTAGAGCGGAGAACAGAATCGCCAGAGGAGGGGAGGGAGCACGAATCGAGGGGAATACAGTTGCTTGTCTCCTCTCTGCCAGTGTCGGATCGGTGACGCGACGTTGTAAATATCGTAGCGGGAGAAGGGGGCGTTAGAGAGGGGGAATAGCGTCGCGAGAGGGGACCGGTAGAGCGAAGGATAGCGTCGGAGGGTGGAAGTTAAAGTGGGGCACTTAACCTGACGACTCCGTCGCTCGGTAGCTGTTTCGATCAACTCGAAAATAAAATCACAGGCTTCAAAATTGAGTTGGTTATGCGACCGCCGCGCGTCGGAAGCTGCAGAGAAACGGCTATACGCAAAACGGCAATTAACCGGCGCGTCTCTCGATTATCGGAACCGCGGACGCGGGAATGCTTCTTCTGGTTTAAAAACAGAAATCGTGTCGCGCTATCGGTCCGCGACGATTAAAACCGTGGCCACGCGAGACGGCAGCGAGCCGCGCAGCGATACCTTTCCGGTTAGCCAGTCTTCTGCGCTCAATCGAAAATTTATAATGTCGTTCCGCGGAGCAATTAACCGCGAATCCAACGACTTCGAATTCGCGCGGAGTATCGCAACATTGAAATCGCGTATCGATCGCAGCAAAATCGAGCATGTTCGACGGTGTCTAAAAACGCTGGCGCGGGGATTTCTTTTTTTCTCGGTGATTTTTCTATGGGTCAGGGGCGTATCGAAGGGGGCACCCACCCGATCGATCGCGGCGCTAAATTTTCCTTTTATCCGCATTACCGGGATGCCAGCCGCACCGGCTCCTCTCCGGTTCGCGGCACGCTGGAATTCCTCTCGCGGCGCGTCGGGCCTGCGCGGCACGGCCCGAGGCCCGAAGTCGGGCTTATATCGGAAGGCCAGCCGCGACCTAGGCATATCTCCGCCGGGCTGCATTGTTCCGCCGCGCGCGGCATTGTTTCGTCGCCGGTCAAGGGGTCAGCGTCGGCACACGGCTACGAACTCGGATACGCATCTTCCAGAGGATTTGCTGCCCGGTGCGTTGTCCAACGGATGAAAACGAACAAACGAACGAACACCCTTCCGACCTCCGCCTCCCTCCGCCACCCGCGCTTCCCAGCATTACGGATAACATCGGTGACTTTTGTCCACCCGCGGTCTCCTCGCTCACTCTCCGATATAATGAATGCATTACGCTCGCCGGTATCTGCCGGCGATAAATCCTCGACCGCGCGGCGGCTGTTCGGACGCGAAGACGAACACCGACGCGTCGCGCGACGCGGCGCGGCGCGGCGCGGCGTACCGTTCCGACACGCGCAGCGTATTGCTTCGTCGCGCAGCGTATTGCTCCGTTGCGCGACGCGTCGCGAATATTACGGGGTTCCCCCCGTGTTGCTGCGCGCAACGTATTCCGGATAAAGGTTTGACGAAGGACACGACTGCACCGTGGGCGTCTAGCCGCCTTACTCCCTCCTCCCCTCGCTCCCATCCCCTCCGCGCCGCTCGCCGATCCCTTTTTCCTTCTTTTCCCTTCTTTCTTTCCCCGGGCCGTTTATCGCGAGTTTTAATCTGTCGAGCGAGCAATCGCTCGATCGAATCGACTTAATCTCGGTCGAAGAAGGACGCGCGACGCGAACGATCACGTACGTATCTGCCGGGAATCGAGCAGTTTTCGGACGAAGTTCCGCGGACGTTTCTACACGTAGAAGTCGCACGAAGGACAACTTTGTTCTCGCAAAATGGAATGCGCGCGCTCGATTTTTGCCAACGATATCGAGCACCGCTCCAGACAGGGGCGGAACTGCAACACCGCACGACTCTGTAACGCAGGGGGAGGCCTAACCGGAGGTGGCAAAATATTTTTGCATTATCTGAAATTAGAAGTGACCAAAAAAAACATACTTTTTGCGTTTATTGAATTTTTACAATTCTCCCTCCTAAAAAGCATTGAAAAAGCTTAATCTTATAAAAATGAAAAAAAGTCAAAAATTGTTTAGGATTATACCCCTATTATGAAAAGTATAAATAAAAATGAACATTTTTTATAATTACTTTCTTATTTTAAAGAAATTTTACATTTTAAAGAATCAAATACCAATATCAATATTTTTTATATAATATAAGTTGTCCTTTCCATGTAATACAAGTTTTGTTTCTTTATACAATATGATTTGTTTTTTTATGTAATATTAGTTTTCTTGTCTGTGCATATGATACTCTTTTTCCTGGGGGCCACAAATTTTTTTGCAAGTGGGGACGGGGAGGTCTGACAATTTGTAGTTCCGTCACTGGCTCCAGATCTCCCCGAGAATTTACGTATCGCGTGCACACGCCTCTCCCGCGTAATTATCTGCTCGCGGGTGCGCGTACATTATGGGTCATTTATTTCGCGGTTCAAACTGACATCCCAATTTGCTGATTCTATTGAAAAGAATCCGCGCGAGCTTCTTTATTTGCGCGTATGTCCCCCTCTCCCCGCCCCTCGAACCAGCCACGGCTACACACAACGGAGAAGCGCATTACCGTATAAATCTCCCGGTTGTATTTCTTCCAATTTGCCAAAGTGCATTCCGATGTCATGGCGGGAGATATAACAGCTCGCGTAACATAATTTTTTTTCTCCGTCGTTGAGTCGCGTCCGAGTTGCTCGATTTTGTCGTAGCACTTTTTTGCGATCGTTATAAAAGAGGAGATAACGCTTTTTTCTCTCACCGGCGGAGAATTAATGGAGACCCGCTGACTCTTTGTTCTTCGCCGAAATATCGCCAACGAAGTTGGCCGCGGCGCGCGATCGCTTTATCGAGACGTCCGTCTTCTCTAATTTACCAGATTCCGGTGCATCGCGTGCGGTACGATCGAGTCTGCCGGACACTCCGAGCCTCTGCCTATTGTTTCATGCTGGTCGGAGCACGTCGTGGTTGTTGTTTTCGCCCAGAAATGTACTCTGGAGACAGTGGCGGAACTAGAAATATTCACACCCCTCCCCCTTGCAAAATATAATTTTGGGCAAATTGAAAAAAAAAATAATTTATATTATATGAAGAAAGAAAACTTATATATTACATCAAAAGACAACTTATACGAAACATATTGATATTAGTATTTCATTTTTTTAAATGTAAAGTTTTCTTAAATTGAAGAAATAAATGTAAGAAATGTTAGTTCTTATTTGTATAAGTTTACTTATATAGTTACTAAATACTTGTCATAATCCTCAACAATTTTTGACTTATTTTTTTTTCGATATTTTTATTGGATCGACATTTTTCAATGCTTTTTCGAAAGTAGAGTTGTAAAAATTCAATAAACGCAAAAAATGTTTTTTTTTATTTTTACTTTTAATTTAATTCAAATTAAGGATAATTTTAGTAAACTTACAAGATAATAAATGCAAAAGTTTTTCTTGCGATATTGTTGTTCCGCCCCTGTCTGGACATCTTCGTCGCGTCTCGAGAATTTTACCTGTTGAGAGCCACTCGCGTGGTCGGCGGTTCCCCTGACAAATTATTTTTCGAGTATGTATCTTCCACTTTTATCGTTCGCCTTTTTCTGTAATTAAGCCTACGATTCTCTGAAGTCCGCCTTATAAATTATTAGATGTTGCTCCGGGAATCGGTGAGTCTGTAAAATATGGTACATTTGGCAACGCGTCCGATCCGAAGTGAGTCGAAGTCGTTCACGTTCGATCGTGGACGTCTCTATGCACTTTTAGCATGGAACAGATCCTATATGAAAACTTGGCATGTTAAAGGTGAGCATAGGTTCTGTTCCATGCTAAAAATGGGTATGATCTCTGTCTATACTGACAAAAGTGTAGATAAAAATCCTGCTGGGGACACAATTGACGGTATCTTGATCGGACCAGCTGATCGGACCGACGCGATGTTGCCAGATCACGCGTTCCGGCCGTGCTACCATGCGAATGAAACGTCAGGCGGCCGCTAGGTGGCGCGCCTACGTTTCTTCCACTCGAACGGTCCGTGTATTGTTACCACGAAATCTCGTCGATTTTCTAAAATCGAAAAAATTGAAGAAAAAGCGATAGCCCGAAGAAGTGGCTTTTGTCCGCGAGCATTAAAAAATTCCGAACTCGCCCGATCTCAAGTATGATTTAATCGTCGGTTTAAGAGGTTTAGGCCCATTCGAAACTGCCGAAATATTTTTCGCGCGGAAAGAAATGGCGCCTCTTACCCTAAGCTATTGGACGACGCAGGGGCATCGTCAGGGGCTTGATTTAAGCGAACCGTAAATATCTATCCTGCCATTTTTTTCCCCATTTCGCAACGATTTTTATTCGAATCGGCTACCGGATTCCACGATGGAACGTGGAACCCGTGATTCTCCTTTTCTTTCTCTCTCTCTCTCTCTCTCTCTCTCTCTCTCTCTCTCTCTCTCTGTCTCCGCTCGGCGACTCTCGAGTTCGAGGCTGAACCGCGAGTGGTCAAAATCACGGCTACCTGCTGGGAATCCCTCTAATGGATTCGATCATGCTCCTTCCGCCGTCCTTGTTCAATATCCGTGACGTGTCCTCCGCAACCGAGTTCGCGTAGTGTCGCCCAGCTATTCCAAGATTGGGACACGATCATGCTGCAATTACAAAGCAATTCCCAAAAGTAGCATGGCCTTGAACGACCCTGGACGACCTTGGACGACCTCGAGCAACCTTCTTCGTAATTTAGATCATTGAATTCGTCTTGAAACCCCTATCGATCTTTTTCAACCGTACCTTCTGCCATTTATAGTTCCCACACAGGGTAGAATACCAGCACCCAGACCAGTTTTAGAAAACTAATTTATAACGCTTCATAGAATCAACTTTGTGGACCCTCGTCGCAGAGGGAACTATTATGGACGAAATTGATCGCTACACCCGAAAATATTCGTGTAACGCGGCAACGTTTGTAGCAAAAATTCTGTTCGGTTGACATGGAATAAATGGACAGTCCAAAAAAAAAGAAAAAGAAATGCTACACTCGCGTGCATAGTTGATGCTCGTTGGTCCAAAAATTCTCCATATTTATCGTGTTGTAACTTTGCGAAAAAACGTCGTAGAATATTCGTCCTGGGCTTATTTTCGAGCACGAAGCTTCTACTTTCGATGTCGGACATACGTTTTTCTCGACAAAAGTTTGTGCAGTATGTTACGGGTGAGAGAGCGAACCTACTTTCCCGTTTCGAAAATTTTGCAAATTCAACGCTCGCGTGGGCGTTGAAAAATTTTTTCCGTGATGAAACCGACGCGAGCTCGAAGATTGGAGTCTCGGGTGTAAAATGAGCCCCGGATGGTCGCTGTACGATTTTTCTTGGCCGAGTTATAGCACGTTGAATGGAGAGCTTCGTACGTAAACAAAGAACTGCCCGACACCTAAACATTCCGGAAGAGCATAAAAACTGCTCGCTACACGTAACACTCGATGCGCACGGACCAAGTAAGCAAACGCACACGCTGTGCTCGACCGGACGATTTCCTCGCTGACAATGAGTGCCGTGGACATTGTTTCGATGCCAGCGGCACGCTTCTCGTTCGATGTTCGATAACTCGGCCAAAAAAAATCGTACAACGACCGCCGAGGGCTCATTTTAAACCCGAGAGTTCGATCTGTAAATCTGCGCGAGGCTCGTTTCTACAAAAAGATTTTCAAGTGTGCACGAACGTTTGGATTTGCAAAATTTTCGGGAAAAAAGTATGTTCGCTCTCTCACCCGTAACACTCTGTATGAAATTTTTCAAGCTTCGAAATTAGCCCAGAATGAATATTCTAGGACATCGTTTCACAAAGTTCCGACACTTGGAATATTGGCAATTTTCCTATGAGAATTTAGCTTTAACCTTGCACGCGAGCGTAACAACGTTGGAATTCTTCGATTCATCGGTTTGTCGACGCGATACGAGAAGATACGTTAAAATCTCGAGATATGTACATGGTAAATCCCCCGAAGCCGTTACTCGCAGACTCATCCTCTTAATCATCGGACCATTGCCTACCGCAACATTCGAACCTTGGACAGAAACGATTTGATTATTCCGCTCCGTCCTCGGCCGATCGAGTACGTCATTCGCTGCTCGATCCATCGAGCATCGTAGGAGTAGGAAGACCCAGGAATTCTCGTGATTTCATTCACGATTCCACCGAGACGGCGATTAATATTACCGAGCAGAATTTACTCTCACGATTAGTAACTTCGGGAATTTCGATGAGAAGTTGTTGCGCAAGTCTCTTCGCTGCGAAAGGTTATTTCCGACGCAGCTGCGTGGGAATCGTTCGATGAGGGGAATTCGAATCGAGGGGTAAAGTTACCCCCGTCTGCCAATGCCGGATTAGGAAGGGGAACAGCGTCGTGGAAGGGGAAAATATAGAGGGGAGACAAGTTTTCATTTGACGCGTGGGACCTCGACGATTTTGTTTCGAAAAAATCTCTGGCGCAATAATCGACAGTGAATTTTCTTGGCCAATAAATGAAAACGTTTCTGTAGTTTAGATTCGTTCCGGAACGAACCTATTTCGTTAGCATGCGTCAAACGGGATAATTAATCGTGTCCGCAGAACCGGTGGCCGTTATTACACAAACCGTGTCGAATCTATTATTATTGTCAACTTTTCACGACTACCGAAGCGAATAATGATGTCATAGAAACGTATAGAATTAAGTCGGCCGACGGGAATAATATTCACGGAACTGACAATTTTTATAATAGTAATCTGGCACACGTGCTGCCGGTCGAAGCGGAATTGGAGAGAAAGAGTGCAAGGGCTATACATATAGTCGGACTAGATGCTCAAAAGTGCCACCCAACCAAATTGATTTTTCGTCACGCGATTCGATAGGGCTCCCAAACCCTCTGTGGCAAGTTTCAAATTCGTATCCCTACCGCGAGGGTAGTTGTAGGATCGGTACTGTTTAATGAAAAAAAAATCCGGAAGTACAAAATTGCCGATTTTATGTTGAAGTTTTTAGAGTACCACGTTTATGATACTGTGTCGGTTGCGTCTCTTCGTGATTATTAATGGCAGATTATTTTTGTCAGATTTTTCCGATCATTTGAACGTGTTTAAAAAAATTAAAAACATTCGAAGAAAACGCGTCGGTGGCACTTTTGGCCACGTCATCCGACCAAAGCCTTTTACGCGGTTTCCCAATTATGATCGTTGACCATGAAAATGTCGGTTAATCGACGTCGAACGCGAGAGCGAGAAAGGTCGTTCGAGCCTATCTCTTCCGATTGCGGATAGAACACCAAGATTTCATCGTACCGTAACACCGATTGCGTTAAATGTTGCACGAGTGACGTACGAAATTCCGTTTCAGGTCGTGCGTAGCTGACGTCGCAAGGACACGCGCGTGAAAAAATTGGCGAAAATCCGCGGAAATGGAATCGATTCTTGAAAAACGATATTTCCGTGCGGACGTTGCAATCGCGAGCATTTCAACGCCGCGTGAAAGCTCGGAGCGCGTTACCGGCGTTTGAGTTACGAGACAATAGCAAACGTTTTTAAGCGTTTGGAACTTTCGATTCGTTAATACCAATGATTGCGATACGCGTTGCGGTAACGGGTACTGATCCAAGGACGCTTCATCCGATTTCATAGCTTGTTATCGCAACGGCTCAGATCTAAAAATAGATTATCTTCCGTTACCCTGTTAGAGTCCGAACCTAACCCCGTTAAAAGTTCGTCCGGACTAGTCTTCCCGTTTCATCATTGGGTCGGCACTCCCCACCGAGCCTCGTGTCCCCGCTCTACCGTACCCCTTCTACGACGCTATATTCCCCCACTCTACCGATCCCCTTCCATGCGTCGCACGGTCGTGCCACGTGACTGATCCGGAACCGACAAAGGGAGCTCCTCATCCGACGACTCTGACCGCCTGTACGAATATGTTCCTCCCGAATCTCTGCGACCACCATGGACTTTCGCGCAGCTTCTCGGAGTTATCGAATGTTTCATACGGTGTTTCACGGTGCCTGCTTCCTTGTTCTCGTCCGTTCCATCGATTAATTGTGCAAACTGACCGCGTAGCTTGCAGCAACAAGGCGTTTAGCTCGTTCCAATGGGTACGGACAACCCACGGTCGCCGCCGGCCTCGCGGAATCCGCTCCCGCGTATGCGTCATTGCGTTTTATTCCATCCGTTGTTCGCGGGTTAACGCGCGCGTGTACTTGATCGCCGAGCACCATCGCTATGCGGATTCGGAGCCGGAAGTTGGTATCGAACGTGTGGGAATCACAGTCGTAAAAGAGGAGGGAGCACGATTTGAGGGGAATCATGCCTTGAGCCGGCTCTGTAGAAGGGATAAGGTAGAGCGGGAGGCAAGACTCGATCCGATGACGATGAGTAACGGTGAGGATTAGCTCGAGCGTGGGGGAAGAGTGTCGTAGGGGAATAGCAAAGCAGGGGGACAGTGGAGTAGAGGAACAGCGTCGTGGAAGGGGAACGGTGAAGCGGGGGAATAGCGTCATGGTAGGGGAACGCTGGAGTGGGGAAGTAACCTTTTAGAAGGGGAACAGTAGCCTGGGAGAATAGCGGCGAAGAGAGACGGTAGCGTATAGACGCGAGACTTAATCTGGCGACTTTGCTGCCAATGATTTCAGGTGGCAACGTGGTTCGTCGAGTTCGTGCGGATTGAATTTTTTCAATTTCTGTTCCATGCGTTCGAACGATAATATTCTTTTTTTGTTTTATCACGACCATTATGTTTTGATTAGACTATGGATCTTGTCAGGAATTAATTGGCCCCCGCGAGACGGTGTCTTGGGGAGGGATTGCCGTTAGGTTAGTCCTCCGATCAGTTTTCGTCGTTTTCGTGGCGAGCGAGCACGTAAGACGGTAGCCCGGTTGAACCGGAGATTGACATTAAGATTGGGCGGCCGATATTTATAACGAGACAGGCCGGGCCCGGGCCGCGGTTCCCCGCTCCCCAGGTATTATGGACGTCGTTTCGGGTAAAATATGATCGGATCGTTATCGTGCCATTGAAATTTGATATTTCGCCCGACGTGCACGGCGAGCGTTTCAACGAAACGGCGAGACGCTTCGGACGCGATACGATCTAACGACGAGTCGTTCAACGGCACCGCTCTGTATCGCGGTGCCTATCGACGCGGCGCAACAAAATCAACACTTTGTCGTACAATAATTGTACGCCTTTAATGAACACACGCCACCCATATATCACGTTTAAAAATCCACCGATGCTGCTTGTATATCGCATCGGCCGTGTCTCATTAATAATTCCTCGCCACGGACCCGCAGAAATAACGAGCCCGCCAGCCTTCCGCTCTTTGATCGAATGATTTACAAGGCGAGCGAACAGGATTTCACGGTGCCTCGCGAAACGGTTCCTCGCGTCGACATTTTTCTCGTGTAAATAACAGCCGCGACGATCGCGGAATAAATAACTCGACGACGCGCCTTCGACAATCCGATATGTTTTAATGAAACGCAGTTTTATCATCGACCGAGAGGAAAAGAAGAACGACGAGACTCGAGCGAACGCGCGTATGTACAGGGTGTAAAGATGTTACGCGTCCTGACTATCGTCGCGTGATTTTACATCCCCTTTAGGAAGTAGGTTTGGGAGGTAGGTCACGCAGGATTGGCCTTGACCGTGAATGTCGAGATCAAGGTCAACCTTTTCTTTTTTTCTATCGTACATGCGTTCTACTCGTTGCGCAACATTAATTTCAAGGTCAACGATTTTTTTTCTATTGCCCCTTATTCTTCTCGTCGCAAGGATCAAAATTGCAAAAGGGACTATCTATTATTATTATTAGTTTTAGATGGTTCCCTTTGCATTTTTTATTCTCGCGATGAATAAGAAAAAAGTGGTTGACCCTTCGACCTTGAGATTCAAGGTCAAGGTGATTTTCACAAAAACGAGGCCGTGGAATCGCGCTGCGATAGTCGCGACATACAACTTGTTCACACCCTGTGAGTACGTCGTGGTCGCGAGCCGACCCGAGAGCATATCTCATCCGCAACGTTTATTTACGATTTTATCATATTTTTAATTGTCAGGATCATTTGTATCGACGTCAATTATTTATGCCACGCGAACAAAATTGTAACGTCCGCTTATAATACGACACGATGCATCATCCGCGGTTTCGCGGAGGCGTACTTTTCAACTTTCGAATATCTGAAATACTTGGCTGCGATCGTTCCGAATCCGCAACAACGTGCAACGAAGGCGTTGATCGCAGCTCCGAAGCAGCCGCGGCGCGGGAAGTTCAATTGAGAAATGGCAACACCTATAGAACAAAGCCGAACAGCTTTGAAAAAATCGGTCCGCGACGTCGTACACAAGAGGCCTGTCATCGGCACAATTTTTTTCTACAATGAAGCGCACTCTTTTGTGCTACAAAATTAACGTAGACGCAAAAATTTATTGTTTGGCATATGTTAAAAATTAATATTGAACGAAGAGGAAAAATTTGTAGAATTTTTTACATTTGGCAAGGAATATCTGGACAGTTCCAAAATGTTCCAGTTTCTAAGAATGCGTGTTCGCGTACGCGGCGCAATTATCCAGAAAGCGCGGACCGGTAGAAATATTTAGAGCAGACGCAACGCGCCGCGCTTGCGAATAAACCCGAAAACAAAATTCCTGGGTTTTTTCGCTGGGCGTCGCCGTTCGCGACGCGAAAATTAACATGTCGTTCCCGGGAGCGAAGGATGCAATCAAGAGGGAAACCGACGATCCAGTTTCTTGACGCCGCGCCGGGTGTCTCGTATAATTTGAATCGTCCTTTACGGCCGGGAAGAGACACGCTCGGGGATTTGCATTTTTCGCAAGGTCAACCGGTGCTTACACCACCGAGAGACGCGTCGGACCGCGCGGACGAAGTCCCCTCCCCCCACCCCCCAGCCGTCCGCCTATTCGACACCCCTCAGGCCCCGACGCAGGTCGAATTTCTGATATACAGAGTCACGGATGATTTTTCAAAGTCATGCTCCGCGGAACAACGCGCCGCGCGCCGGAACAAGATGCCGTGCGCCGCTCATTTGCATAATACGCTCGAGCACGGTCCACTTTTCTGCCACGAACCCGTTTTTTCGGAATTCTGCGGTCCGCGTCCCGCGTGACAGGGTAGTTCGCCGTGATATGACGCATTCGCCGTGTGCCGCCGTCTGTCTGTCGGTCCGCCCGACCATAACCCTCCCGTCACCGCCGGAATTCCAAGCTCCTTTCAACGATCGTCCCACCGACAACTAAAAATTATAAAAATGTTTCAGATAAACGTTCACCCTGTTTAGATTTTGTGCAATGTGCTTGGATAAAAAGATTTTCTGGAATCAATTTCCATGTAACTTAATAATTTCAAATAATTGTGCGATTAAAAATATAAAACCGGCCATCCGACTGGCATTGCTAGATTCAGCGTTGAGTATTCGTAGAGAACCATCGGCGCAAAGCGAATCGAAAATTTATCGCCAGAAGGCCCGTTTCGTTTGCGCGATAGCGCAAATGAAAACACGGAAATAATACGCCGCACAACTCCGGATAATGGCGGGTATTTAACGAGTCTCGTTAGAGATAGTTGCACATCTAAAAGCGAACTCGTAAACGTCCCGCTAAATAAACCGGCCGTTTACGGGAAACCGACGCATTCCTTATTCAAATCGGACAAGCACGTTCGGATATTCATAAACTCCGTCTCTTCCGATGTCCAACACGCATTCCTGCGTTAACGATCAATTATGGCCGGTGGACAAACAAAAAAAAAAAGCAACGAGAGACGGTAATTTTTCACGCGCGACACGTCGTGTATCCACTCGAACTTGTTACCTTGTCGGATCAACTGTACAGGTCCGCCCATTTAGCGCAGCTCGAGTATGTATCCGGATAATTATTTCGAAAACCTGATAACGTATCATCTTATTTATAATATTTTTCGTACGGTAGGCCGTCGATTATCCTGAACTAACTGGGACCCGGGTGGTTCGGATAACCGATAATCGGTTTGCAAAATTACTCGGTGAATAACAAGATACTGCTGTAATTAGAAATGTGATGTATATGAAAAAAGTTTCTTATAATTTTTTCAAAGTAAGGTTTTCGTTTCATCGATGCGATGAAAGAAAAAAAAATCGACGACCTTTTGACCTTTTGATTCAAGGTGAAAAAGACTGTCTTTTCGAGACCTCTCATTCGCTGGTTCGGGAAATCGGCGCTCTACTTAGTTACATGCTTATAGTATTGTTTGTACAGTGGATGGCAATTGATTTGAATCGATTATTCCCGTTCGATATCTGGAAACGATTCGCGACACTCGGAAAATAATTTCGATGCAAATGCTCGATCTCGGAACGAATAACCGATCGACATGCGTTTTTACTACGACAGCGGCCCATCGGATTAAAGGTTCTGCGCGGAAATTCATTTGTTTTGGCCCAATGAAGCGGTCATCGAGAAAAATCAACTTTTTTCCTTTGCATATCGCGAGGGTCGATGTTCGTCTCGTTTGTGGGCGTATCGCGTAAATAGTCGGCCGAACTATGCGACATCGACTCTCGAGGATTCGGTTCAGCGTCGGGCTGATGACTCCCGCTTTATCAACTCGTTTCTCAACGGTGGGACTACCAAACCAGTCAAAACAACTGGTTCTAGGTCTTTTTATTTCGCCATTATCGATGTTATCAAGGTGCTTTTTGCGAGGAAATATCGAATCTTTATTTCGATACATATTCTATTAACCGGTTGAGTGGCGTTCGTAAAAATTTTCCAAAAAAATCGAGAGAGTTCAATCAACGAATCCAAAAACTGGAATGACAAAATTTATCGTACCGGTTAACCCTTTTACGTCCTTCATATCCCAATCCAATTTAATCCACTCGACTGTGACACAATAAAAATTAATTTATTAGACTTGCTTGGAGTGGACGCATCGAGGACTTTTGAAGGACAACCTTGATTTTTCAAATGGGACCGTACGCTCTCTTAGCCACAAATCCTCTCTTAGCCGAAACCTTTAAAACATTTCTCGCTACAAATAATAACAACGACGTAAATCAAGGTGGCGATATCTGGCACCCCACCCTGTATCTCGTAGCTCCGCGAACTATCAAATTTGTTTCGCGTATTCCCGATAAAATACATCGGTAGCGAGGAGTAAATATTTACGCAGCATTCCGGAACGTATAGCGAGGTGCCGTCGAATTTGCATGGAAAGCTGATAAAAGTGTCGCGGCCTACGCGAAATCTAAAATCTGCCGCATGAAATTTCATTGCGCAGGACCGTGGTAATGATCGCCCGAGAAAGTTCGGTCACGAGTTTACGAAAAGCCACCGGAGCTCATGAATATTCAGCGAGGCGAGTTATGTCGCGCCCGCGTTTCAGATGCGGGAAATAGTCGACAAAGTTGTCCCCTTAAGCGCGCGAATGGTGGGAATGGCTGCCGCCGGTATGGTACAATATAATTGCTGCTGTTACAGTCGGAACTACCCGCAAGCCCAGAGATTTTCTCGACCTGGACGTACATGGAACGGCGGGCGCGAAGCCACGCCCCTTGGGGGCAAGGCTGCATGTACTTGTCAGACACATCGTAGCTACCGAAGACAGATCGACTGCCGGTTACGTCGAGTTTCAGCGAGCTAAGGTCTACCCCAACTTTGCTAAGGTCTACCCCCACTTTGCTAAGACCTACGCCCACTCCGTTAAGATCTACCCCCACTCAGAATTCCTCGCTAAGGGCATCGAAAATTTCACAAAAACGTTTTGCTCTTCGGCGCGAGTTAGAAATGACCCCGGCATAAGCGTAGGACTACTCCGAGGGTTAAACGTAATTATTTGCATCCTTTGCAAATGAGCATTCCAAAAATTGTTTACTCTTCGGCGTGCGCTTAAGAATTACATATTTGTCAGTGCCACCAAGGAATCGCTAATTGCCGTGGTTCCTCGCGCGTTTAAATCATCAGGGTGGTGGCTGATTTATGGACGCCACCGCATCGGCCGAACAAAGGTACGCGTTTATCTGCTTCGAAGCCTGACCGCATTCAATTGCAGGTGCAATTTGATAGCAATCTGAATATACTGGCGCGAACAATAATTGGCTTTCGATTATGATATACGGGACAAAATAATTCGAGCGAAATTGAACCGGTCGGTCGGTCGGTCGGTCGGTCGGTCGGTCGGTCGGTCGGCCAGCTCGCTCCAATGCCATGATTCATCCTTGATTCGAAAGCTGACCACCACAATCATTGGAAGCTCCGGTCGGTACTATCATCACCGTGTAGCGAACTCTCGCGAATAATGCCGATGTAAGCGACGACGACAACAGGATCGATTCACAATTACGGAGATAAATCGTCGAAGAATGGTACAGGCTGCAAAGGGATGTTCGATCTTGCCATAGGCGTGTTCCGCGTCTTCGGATCGATGAAAATCTGTGGAAAAGACAGTTGCGGCCAAGTTGGCCTTGAGACTCGAGCTCGAGGTCAATTCGGCGGGAAATGTCCGTCTTTATAGATTTTCATCGATTCGAAGACGCGGAATACGCCTATGGGAGCCGGGACCAAATATTTGCTTGCACCCTGTACTTGTTTCGCGGTCGTTTAAATTCTTGCGGATCGCGAGACTGCGGCACTATTCGAAGCTGCCACAGCGAGACAACAACGCGGCAGTGCCGCGCGAAGGGTATTCGGGTAAACGAGGCGACGCGGCGACGTTCGGATAGTCGAGTCTCTACCGCGTGTTAAAATCTGGTGAGATATTTTTGGCCGGAGGTGTCCCTACTTTATCAAGCCCTGTAATTGCCCGGGCAGAAGGTTAAACCTTCGACTGGTTTCCGTCGACGAAAAGAAACGGTCGGAAGGGAGCGGAGTCGTAAAAAATTTCGATCAGCCGGTCCTTTTTCTCTTCCCCTAACGACACCCACTCCAAAAATGGGTCCCTAACCGCATACCACGACCGCTTAACTTTTTAGTACGACGACGCATTGACGTTTACTGCCTGGGCGTCGCGTTCCAGCCGAAAGAAACGCGCATTCGAGTAACGCAACGATAATACGGCCGAAACGCTCGCGCGCTCGCTCCTCCGCCACGATTGCCCTTTCATTATGTACGTCGCTTTAATCTGTTTTATGCGACGTTTCAATTTCGTATATCATGCGTGGGCCCGGGAGCGGCCGCGCCACTGCCGCCGCCGAAGAATACTCGTCTCGAGGAGCCTCGAATGCCTCCGCTAATCGAGATTTGTGAATTAACCGAACAAACGACTGGATCGATTCTCTACAGTCTACGGTCACGGGAACTCCGGCGTCCCGGTCTCCCGACGCGGTCGCAGTGGGCGCTAATCTGCAACGCGACAACCCCTTATTACCGCAATATCCTATTATTCGTTCTCTCCTAATTTTTAATAATATTTATTCATTTATTATTCCTTTAAACCAAATCGTTTATATAGCAAGTACAATATTATTACATGTTTCTTACATTACATAGGTATTACATTGTTTCGAAATTCTTACGGAACATTGTTTGAGAAAATTATAAATTATTTTCAGACCTTCTATATCAGGTTTACATAAGAGAGCTTACTTCGCTATTACTCTTTTTTGAGAAAATGGTAAACGCTGCACGCGTGACCGCAATTTAATAATGTCCTGATAAGGAATTGGGGTCCGCGCAATTAATCGCGCCTGCCCCTAAATGTAGACTACATCCACGATAACGCAGCACCGATGCGAATGTGCGAACGCGCGTCAGGGGCGAGCATACGACCGACGATCGGTATAAATATAGTATCCTAACTATTTTGTTAACAAAATAGAGAGCGTATTTGTCTAAATAGATTAATATATTTCGAACAGTCTACAGGGTGTTCGACAACGGATGAAAGCCACTATCGTTCCAGCAGAGTGTTGTTACCTTACGGCACGCGGACTGAACAGATTTCACAGTTACCGATCGAGTCCCGAACGATTTATAACAATAAACTTAATATGCAATGCGCTTTTACGGTACGATTTTCGAATTTGATCAACGCGTAATTGCCAAAAAACGAGCTAACCGAACGTGACTGCATTACCGACCTGTGGATCTAGCATCGAAACATTTTCTACAGAGTCGGTAAAACAGAACCGCAAACAGAAAAATGCATTGCATGTAACGTCTGTAGAATTAAATCTGTATGTTCTAAAGCTAATTGCATCTTCTTATAGCATTTCAATTTATTTAAATTTACCTAACCTTGCTTTTTTAGTAAATATCAGGCAAAATCGTTATTGTCATAATTTTGTAAATACTTAAATTATTAAATTGCACGAAATTGAAAATTATGTATCGATTCGAAATTCTGTTCCAAATGCGTCTTGGCACCAAAATGACCGCCTTACGACGCCCAATGTATGATTCCAGATATTCGATCTTGCACTTCTGCCCGATAAATTTCGCTTTCTTGTGGTCGATGACGCGAATTACGGATCACCCTATATACATAACAACTGGGAAGTCCGACGCAGGAATTGGAACGTTAGAAATGCGTGACGCGCGGTGGCAAGCCGGTCGAACAATGTCAGTCCTGCCGACTGGAAGTACGAGCGAAGGATGTTTACGGGCGAAAACAACGAAAGTGAACGCACGCGTTACGGTAGCAGGGAACGTTGACGCTAATATCCGATCGTGTCCCACGTAACGGAATTGCGTAAGCGAAATAAGCCGGTCTGTCCCTTCGACGGACGAGCACACCGTGCTCTTCCGAATGCATCGTAACGAAAACATCGCTCTCCACGATCGAGCCGTTTATCATTCCGTGAATACAAATTCCGGAGCACCGTCCTTTCTTACTTTCACTGCAACCAGGCACCTTCGCGACAAACGCATTTCAATCGCGACCGCTCGGAAATCGTTTCTCGTCTTTTACAAGTCGTAAATTCGACCAGTCCAATTTCGCAGGCATTCCGCTTTGGATCTGCTATGGATTTGCCAGCAGAAGTTGTCTACAAATTCCGGGCCTATTATCTATAGGCTCGGTGTTCGAGCGCAAAGTTCGCGGATGGCATTCTATGCCAAATCGAGGGCAAACCTTGCCCTCGACAGAGGATAGGTCGGTCGCGCTAAGAGCGGACCTAACCTTGCGTAAATATCGGGCAAATACCTAAACCCTCGTCGAGTTCCTAACGAATAGTTACAATCGTTTGTAAAAATATTTCTAGCAGCAGCTAATTCTTAATTCGCAATCTCGTTAAGCGGATGTAATTAATAGGCGATCAACGAATACTAAGAATATTTTTCCTGGAGGCACTCCCGTCGAAGAAAAGGAAAATGCTATGTTGCGTAACACGAAAGTATAGTTTTAAAAGATGTGTCTAAACGTGAAAGCTGTTTCTGCAGAAATTGATTCTCACGAATCGACCGCTCGAGTTGCAGGATTGCCAAAGGAGCGTATATTTCACTCTGCTGAACGTTATAATGCCCTTAATGCTCGCTATAAATGTCAAGAAGTTCTCTTGTATTATCAACAAGTATCGCGTTTCGCTGGCTATTTGTATAATTATAATTATATATTATATTTTTCAAATCTTTCATAAAATCGGTGTCACCTTGACCGCAGGGCTAGGTAGGCTATAGCCCCGGGGCGACAATTTTATATTCTTATTTATTATTAATTTCGTAAAAAAAATATCCTACGCCAGCCTTGCCCAAAATCACGATTCTACCGATACCAGTGTTTAATTCCTCCCACTCGAGTAAACGACAGTGGTTTTTCCACGCTCGAGCGGGCGCGGTGCGTGCACGCAACGGCGAAACGTCTAAAATTACAATCCGGAGACAGGTCGTGCACCGCGGCGAACGAAAATTGGCGCGGTAGAAATGTTCAAAGTTGCGGTTCGGTTCGGTGCTGTGAACTCGCGCAGTTGGATCGCCGCGAGGTTGAGGCGGTGGTCGGGCCCATGGGCGGGCCCCGCCGCCGCCGCCGCTCCCGAAGGGGACCTATATAAGTTGAGTCGCGGCCGGTGCAACGCGATCCTATAATACAATCGCGTCTGCCTCATCAGCCACCAGACATGCGACTTCCCGTGAGTACTCCTCGACTTTTTTCTCTCGTTCTTGCGTCGTTCGGCCAAAATTCATTTTCGGGCCCGATCCACGGAGTCGTCGCGGCACCCACGCTAAAGAACGCTTGCAGCCGCTGCCCCTGAAACCGAGCACAATCGACAGTTTTATAAGTTTGGCTCGCAGCTTCGTCGAGACATAGAGCGAACAAATTTTTGTCCGGAGATTTATATTGTTCGTATATCGTTTGCCTGGATTTTCGAACAAAGTGAAACCGCAACGTTTTACCGTTAAGATCGGTGTGCCGGATAAGCGAGTTTTTCTACGACACGCTCGAGCGGAAGTGGCATTTGAGTTCTCTCGACTTATGCATACGCAACCTCGCGCCAGTGACACGGGCGCGGTGACTCCGTAACGTAAATAAACACGATGGGGTCGGATTATTTCGGATGTGTCGCAACGGGGGAGGGGGCGGGGGGAGCGCCTTTGTTTACTAAAATCTCTGTTCTCGTTCGCGTCGGCTGGATCGCGTACGCCTCCGGTAAGGTGGAAATGTCAAACGCGCAACCGTTGCAGCGGATTTTTTGCGTAGCGCGCACGAGGCTATTGGAAAGTGATTCGAGCGCCAGCTGCTTTATGCAAACTTTTGTCGCCAGGTACTGTCCCTCTTGTTCTGCGGTGGCCTTGCGCTCGCTCAGCACAATCAGTACCAGGTGACCACGCCGGTGCCCATCCTGAAACAAATCAACAAGTAAGTACCGTTTACGATCTCCTACTTATATTTTATTTGTCTTCGGTGTCCTCGATCGCCAAGGAAATTGTAAAAATTAGTCGACTGCGTGGAAGCGCGCGCCCGGTGGGGTAATTTATGCAACGTGGCCATTGGGCAATCGGCGACTGCGAACGCCGCGCTCAACCCTCGAGTAGGCGTGTCCTCGGTCGTTTCGTAAGGAGATTCGCTGTCCGCAATATCAAGGCCAAACGCATGCTTTCCGTCGGGCCCGCGATAGGTAGTCCGATATCTGCTTTCGCGCGCTTTTGCAATTTCTCAACCTGTAACGTAAGATCGAGTAACGTATCCTTTAGAACAGGCCCAGGCTACTCCCCCCCCCCCCCCCCCCCCCTTCCAGTGTACCGGTTCCCCAACTATGCCCCACTTTGGCCTCTTATACGCACCCCTATCTCCAACCTCCTGCGACATCGGTGGCGCCCTCGCGTCGCAAGTAAACTTCTGTCACGTGACGCTTGCCGCCGGAAAGTGGGGGAACAACGTCGTAGAAGGGGAAGAGTGGGGGCAAGTTTTAATCCGGGGCCACTGTCCTACGCTCCACAGGATCCTGGCGAGGGGCACCCAGGAGTAGGAGTCTAGGCATGCTATACAGAAATGATTTTGCGATGATCTCGTTACCCGGGATTTTTCAACAATTTTGTCTCTATTTATGCCTTATACTTTCAGACATAACGAAGATGGCAGCTACAGCTACGGCTACGAGGCAGCGGACGGTTCCTACAAGATCGAGTCGAAACACGCGAGCGGAGAGGTCTACGGAAAGTACGGGTTCGTCGACGACACCGGAAGCATTCGCGAGGTCGAATACGGAGCGTCGAGACGCGGCTTCGAGCCGGCCGGGGCTGGCATAAACGTTCCCCCGCCGACATTAACCGGAAATAGTATCGCCAACCCCAACGAACCGGAAGACGACGGACAGTACCGAGAGGATCCTTCGGTTTACTACACCGACCCGCGGTTCACCAACGGTGAACGCTACGCGCCTGTCCCCCGGCAACCCATTCAGCAGCAAACGCCGCGACCTCTGCCGGCACCGATCTACACTCCTCCCAGGTTGGTTGCCTCGAACGTTTCTTTAATGGAGGACCTAGTTTTTGATTGTTCCAAGTGGAGGGAGGTTTAACGCATTCGCGCACAGTTCCCCGGGGGTTGTCGCGTCCGCATGACAGTGGAGGACTCCCCAAATTGGGGGTCTACCCTCTATAAATTCTCCCTCCACTGGCTCCTTCGAAGACCCTGCTCTTGCTCTCGATTATCAATTTTCAATGAGAAAGAACAACCCTGGTGTCGGCAAACCAGCTGAAAAGTTCGCTATCTTAGACTAGAATATCCCCCTGAAGGAACGTTCCGAGCGTCAAGTACAAGAGTGCACGGCGAGCCGCGCAAATGTCAAGCGAATCCCATTGGAAAGTGCAGGGAAGAACGTGACTTGCTCAACCTCTCCGGTTACTCTTTAACTCGCGGGAAATAATCGGCGGAATTAACAGACAGGATTTGTTTGCTCGATGCTTCAGGTATCCTCCTCGAGTGCAGTATCAGCCGCAGCCGCAGCCGCAGCCACAGCCACAACCTCAGCCGCTGCCCCAATTCCAGCGCCAGTACCAGCCGAAGCCGCAGTACCAATCGGAATACGAACCGCAGTACAGATCTCAGTACCAACCGCAATATCAGGGCCAACAGCACCGGTCTATTTACCCAGCTACTCCTCTGCAAAGCGGACTTCAAGGTCGCCCGGCACCTAATGCTGATCCCAATGCCGGGTTAGCCTCTTACACGGTTAATTACAGACGATAGACACCTCACACATTCTCTCTCTCTCTCTCTCTCTCGGTCGATCTAGCGCAACCACGTGTAAATAATGATTTGTTCGCGCCGAATCATGGCGCACGTTTCTTCTATAGATCTTCAACTAGGGCCAGTTAAGCATCTTCGTTCAATTCCTTGAATCTCGTCGACTCGTAATCGTCAAGGGATCCGGGTTAGGAGCATCTCTCGCGGTGCTCGCGCTATTTTGTACTAGGAGCACGATTTTGTCTGGCCGCAGGTTAGCCCGATCGTTCAGAAGCTGTTTCGATACCTCAACCGACGCGAGTCGGTGAACACGAATTTTGTTACACCATCGAAAAATATTTAACCATCGAAAGGTGAATGCCGATGGTCCCATGGCGAAATCGAGTCATCTCGCGTTTCGCGTGCTCGCTACGCGTTCGTACTACGTAGTACGGTTATCGTGTGGCTCTTATCTTGCACTTGTTGAATCTTAAAACGTAGTTCCTCCGTAAAAAACTCTACCTCTCTGTCGCTCTTTTTACCTGTTTCTCTACCTCTCGAGCTTTCGTAACTCGCTTGTACGCGTTTCTGGCTAACGCGCGAGCTCCTCTAACATTCCCTGATTTAATGCTCAAAACGTCGAGTCTCAAATCACCTGTTTTGCGGTAGAAGATTCTAGTTTATATCCTATCTCCTTTCGCATGCTGAAATTTTAAACGCACCGACCTTGAACAAGCCCGGGCAACTTCTTCCCCGTTGTCGCGTCACGATTCCCACTGTCAGTGTACCGATTCCCCGCTATCAACTATTTCATATTGCCTCCACCTCGATACCCGATCTTCCCAATCTCCTCCTATTCCAAAACTCAAACGCTTCACAGGAACCTAGTGGGAAAGATCCAGGAGTAGGGAGAAGAGTGTGCGGCTCGCGAACTACAAGTTGTCCAGGCCTGATTTGAAGGTCGAACGGTATAAAGCACGCGTAGCTTCTGAAAAGAATTATCATTAATTTAATCGTTGCACTCGAACGATAATTAAACGCTAGGTTACAATTCGACTGCGGATTCTATGCGTCTATAAGAACAATCATAAGGGGTAATTTAAAACGGTAGAAAAATTGAAAATTTCATATTGTCCTAATTCTTTTAATTTTTCTACCGTTTTAAATTTACCCAAAAAGTTTGAAAATGTCAATTTCTCTAATTCTTTTAAACCTCTCGCATAACGGTCCGCAGTCCGGTTAGCATGCTTGGTAGCAGCGGAACAAATTTAAAAAAAAAGACCGGTTAAGGGCCGAGGCACCTATAAATTGGTCCGCGTGGCCGTCGACGGGGTGAACAATTTGCGCAGTATGCGCGCGAGAAATGGAATGCCGATCGCGTTAATCGTCGCGTCGCTCGCAATTACGAATGCAGTCATGGGTGAACTTGACTCGACGATAAAAAATACCCGCGACGTTGGAATAACATCGAGCGACCTTCGCGAGATATCGATCGAACGATGCAAGTAAACGACCCGTCCCGACGCCCGACGCGCTCGACCCCAGAAACGCCAACCAGTCCGCATAATATCACGACGAGCCGATTAGAATTGTAAATACTTTCCGCGTCTGAATATTTCCAGGATCGCGCACACGGCCGACCAGGGTGTAGCGATCGCCAGCTGGCCGATGCGGTTAGTTCTAGCACGATCATTGTGTAAAATTTTCAGCTCGTAGTGCGAACATTCCACGTGTTTGCGTAATGGTATTAAATGAAAAAATTTACACTATACTTTGCTATTTTCTCAAATTTATCTGCCGAAATATATGTATATCCACACACCTTCCGCAACACTGCAGGAAACGTAGGAACTCGACAAAACTATAATAACACTACTAAGGTAACAAAAAAAAACAATTCTACAGAAGGTCCCTAGGGACCTTGTCGGGCTACGACCGCTTAAAAAGTTGTTGGGCATCGGAGGGTTAACACGATTTTACGCATTGTCCTCGTTATTCGACGGTTTTTTTAATATGGACTGTAATAAAGTGTTTGTGGAAAATATTCATCCGGTCCGTTATTCCCATTTCGAGCACCAT
Organism: Lasioglossum leucozonium; assembly: GCA_028454225.1. Classification (NCBI taxonomy): domain Eukaryota; kingdom Metazoa; phylum Arthropoda; class Insecta; order Hymenoptera; family Halictidae; genus Lasioglossum; species Lasioglossum leucozonium. The sequence continues at coordinate 212,049 of CM052213.1, forward strand.
TCCAGAATTTTGGACGGTGCCTGCTGCCCTTTCGTGGAGCAATAATCCTCCTTTGGTGGGAATCATTCGTTACGGATCTCCCGCCCTCCCGGAGGGAACAACGGGGCTCCCCAACCAAACGGTCGCTCTCCTAACTCAGAGATCTGGAACCGAACTCCACCGGCCTCCCTCCCACCTCCCACCATCCCGGATGGGTGCTGAATCCTCTGCGTCCGATGCAGCTTAACCGTAACTTTTTCACCGTTCGATGCAACGACGCGCCCCCGTTCGATTCTCACGGAGAAAGGAAAAGTAGTCCAGCGTTTTTAACACCGTTCTGCTCACCGAAACGAACGGCCTTGTCCGCATAAACGAAAGCCTCGGACGCTGCGGATGCCGTACCCGTGCAAGCATATAGGGATATACATATACGCGCATAATACACACCTATATACACGTATATCCTATCGTGGAAGTTTTCGCAGCGGTTGCCGCCACACCCAGGAATTTCATCCGCGCTCTTCGAACATCGGGATGCATCGTGCAATTATCTGGGGCACCTGTAGGTGAAACTTCCTCGTTCCTGGATCTGCTTTTATCTTCAAACGGTCGTCGTTCGGGCTGCAAGAAATTGACCTGGCGTTAGCAGAATGCCCGATTCATGGTCGCTTGCGGAAAAATTGCTCGCTGCCGCCCTCTGTCCGCGAAATTACTATCCACGCCGGCCGTAACGCGCTTCTGTAATCGACGCTGACTGCCGTAATCACGGGAAACGATCATCGGAGTTATGAAACTCTAAAGAGCACCGTTTGAACCGTGAAATTCGTGGCCGCCCAACTTTCTTTTTCTTCCAGCGCGCTTACACAGAATCGCCGAACGAACGGAATTTTTCTAACAAAATTGGGAAAAACGTTGTTTTTAGAGATATACGTTGCACTATTATAAAATAAATTTTAAAAAATTGTTTTTTGATTAATATTTCCGTTGTTTTTGTGTTATTTCGAGGGTGGACAAACACTTATGGCCGGTAGTGTACATATCTGCGGTTTCAAATATTCCATCTATCTTAGATATCATTTGAGATACCCGGGCAATTTTTGTATACTCCGTCGCCCCATGGGTACACGGCTATCTCAAAGGTTCAATTGATATCACTGGCCCCACCAGCTACCGCTAGGATCGATTGTTTCAACGCGGTGCCGAATCGAAGCGCGCGCGGAAAGAGAAAGTAATGTATCATAGTTGTGCAAATAGGGGAGCAACGGTCTCCGTCCGCGATGCAAAATGGAACGCCTCCGCTCTTTTCTAAATTACAGTTTCCTGTATGCTAAAAGATGATGCTAGGCGACTTCCTAAGTGCACGTTTTTACATAAGGTTACGCGTAACTTCGAAGAGCAGAACCAACCGTCCAGTCACCGTGACGAGAAAAAAAAAAGAAAAAAACTCGACGCGCACCGGTGAAATATCCTATTCAAGATCGATCGACGTTATCGAATACAAAAGCGTTCGAGATAATCGGTCGATGCGTATAACGCGATCGTTCGCGCGGCTCGAGTTTCTATATTTAAGTCGGCCTTGGGACACGTTGGCTTTCTTTGTTCACCGCGAAAACACGATTCCAACGCGCCAGGCTGACGTCAGAAATGGACAATCGCGATTATTCCGGATGCGGAGACGTAGGTATAACAGGAACCGTTCGCTGGCATCTTTCTCCAACCTCGCGTTCTAATCGCAAACTGTCCCATGTGGAATTGCGCGTTACGCGTGCCTGATACGCGGAGACTGCCACGGACCACCGCCCATGCCCACCTTTCGCAATACGCGCGCGCGTATACGTGCCCTCGCTTCGGGCTTCGGGCTTCGGGCTTCGGGCTTCAGCCTCCTCGATCCAGTTGATCCGCTTCTCGATCGATCCCCTGCTGCGCCGCCACCGTGTCCTTATGCCCTTCGCCGAACTCGCGCTCCTAGACAAAAAGATGCTACGCGTTATCGTTCGACTCTACGTCCAAACATTGTTATCGTTGGTCTGTACAATTTTCCAAAATTTTCCAGAATTTGAATTTGAATTACCATGCAAATTGGTAACGCGAAGCGCCGAGATTCTGATCGTCCTCGCGGCGAGCGCGTCGATTTCACAGTCTGTTTCGATCGGAATTGCGGTAAATTACGAGATCGATATACGTAATTTTATGTAATATTTGAAACTCCTTTTTGCGGGCGAGCGTTATGCAACCCGAAAAGGAAAGTACGTTGATCTTGTCTCGTGTAACGGTTTCTTTAATTGGTTACGTTATTGTGGATTCTTACGGAAGGTTTCGGTTACGCTTATCGCGAAGCTGAATATGGAATGGTATTCGCCCTAAGTGGCCGGTGTCCCAAATGCAAATCTTATTTACCGATGACCAAAAAATATTGTACTTCTTTGAGAAGAGTGATTCCTAGGATGGTTCGTAGTAACTTTTTCCTTTGCAGAAATCTTCGCCTCGTCTTCGTTGAAGAGTTATTAACGAAAAATACGGGCCAATCGGAGACGGACGTCGATCCGCTGTAGGTGCGCTCCGATCGCACCATTCTTTATCTCTGATAACTCCTTGACAAAGCCTCGGACAAGAGTATTCAACCTGCAGGGGTATCCAACGTTTCTAAGACATCCTGTATATCGAGGACTGCAGTGGATTTTAAAGTTTGTCGACTTATTCCCGGAATATCGAGACGCGGTGCGTCGATACCGGCGGACGCAGGTTCGCGATTCCGCGTCCGCTCTCGGGACATTCTGATGCAAGGCGTGGTGCGACAGTTTGTCGAGCCAGATAAAACTTGCTTTCCTTTGCGCGCACAATACACGCGCGCGTAGGTACTCGACTTTCATCTACGATGGCTGCGCGACCGTTGCATTCGCGATCGCAACCAGACGTCGATTACGTGTCTCTGCGAACCGGCGAAGAAACAAATTCGTTTCGATAATGCGGGCTGTTGCTCGTGTTGCCGCGTGTAGGATTTTCAGAGTCCGAGCACGATGTTGCGCGGGTTCGCGTACTTAACAGATTGATGGGTATCGTTGTTTCGCGTGTATTCCTCGTTTCTCTCGTTTAATTACGCAAATGTCTTCGCGTAGCTGTCTGCGCATCAAGATGTCCGTGAAACCCGGGACGTGAGAGACTAAAAAATGGAAAACGGTGTACCGTTTGTATTGTCGTAAGAGGATCACCGCGTGAATTATTCGCGCGATTAAGAATTCGCATACCGCGGCCTTCCATAAATAATGGATAGCGATCGCCGGGTCGGATAATACCTTCATGGACGATGATCCGGTCGAGGAAGTCATTTGCGCGCAGGGTTGCCACCTCTTCGCTTCATTGGGAAAATCTCCGGGTTCTGGAAAAATTTAAATAATCATTGTTTTTGACATTTTTTACGGGTCTTTCATACAGCGACGTCTATTGCAGAATTTATGTATTTGGAAGATTTCACAGAATCGTAAAAATTCCATAAGATTATGAAATTCTGTAAATTCTAGCCTCAACTCCGATTGCTTCGCTTGCCGTAGCCGTTGTTTTTTAAATCTCCAATTTTATGTTCGAATCTCCCGGTTCGAATGTGACACTCCGGTGTTCGCATGGTGATAAGGTTATACCTGCACGACGTGTGCGTGGATTCGCATGGTAATGGTAATAGGACGTAAACTTGATAAACGATCGAATCTAAAAGGCAAGACTGAAAATAATATGTCGTACCCCGGCAAGAATAACGACATAACCAATAAATGCGGTATACTCACCTTAGACCACGCGTACTTCCAAACCCGGTTTCGGATAACATCGCTCGTTGCAAGATTACATCGTCTACGTAATTTTTTTCAGTTTTGCCACTGTTCTCGCCGCTGGTCTTCTCGAAGCAACGGATACGGCTATTTAACTCGTTAAACCCGATAGGATCGTGCTATGTATGTAGAGCCGATATTGTGACGCGCGAGGAAAAAGTTGGTCGAGCCGAGAAAAGAATTTCTCGATCACGGGTGCGGTATAGTTTAATCACGTCTTTGCAATAATACTCCCGATTTGGGCCAGGTCACCGGCGATCCCGCTGTTAGTTGCGAATTAGATGTAACAACGTTTCGGTTTGTTACATAGAAATAGAAAGCGGGCTCAATTAAAGAATGCTGCTCGCCGAGAAGAATGCAAGCGAAAACCGACACGGTGGACAGTCGAAAAAATAGCACAGAATTCATGCGCGGTAAGATAATGCAGTTTCAATCTCATCGGGCTCGAACGAACGAGTTTTTACCCCATCGAGAAGTCTGATATACGGTGGAAATGGTAATGCGAGCGCGACACGCAACGTTACTTTATTGCGTACGAAGGTGAATTCTTTCAATCATTCATAAGACTGGTAAAATATACTTGAATGTACAGGGTGTCCCAAATATCGCTTCCAGTTGGTACCCGAGGTGATTTCAAGTAAATTTTTCCTTCGGCAAAACGCTCTCCGCAGCTTCGTTAAGGAGTTATCAACGAAAAAGACGGGCCAATCGGAGCGCGGGCGGATTCTGGCTCGGCCAATGCCAACGACCGGCTCGGCGCGAGCCGTTGTAGCCGCGCTCCGATTGGTTCGTGTTTTTCTTCGATAACTCCTTAAGCAAGCGTCGGAGAAGATTTTCGCAAAGGAAAAAGTTACTTGAAACGAGCCGAGGAATCGTCCCGTTCGAGGCAGGACAAAATTTTTGGAAAAAGTGGCTGCTGTTTCGGGCATTTGCAGAATATCGAACTATTTATGCTTGCGGGAAGCTTCGAATTAAGCGTAAAGGCGCGACACGGCGTTCCATATTCCTAAAGAGAGTGATACGTGAAAGGCAAGAGTTTGCGATTCGAGCTGACCTTGCATACCTTCTACCGAGTCGTATCGTTCCGCGGACGCGGCGAAACTGTCCAATCCTTCGGATTCTACCGGAAGCGACGGTACAAACGCGTCGATGCAAGCGCCAAGAATACAACTGTTCCGTGACCCTGTTCTAATACGATACCAAGCTTCGGGTGGCTCGATAAAAAAGAAGCAAAAAAGAACTAGGTCGATAGCTGGTAGGTTTCGGCTCGCAACGCTTTATACTCGATACAGTCGAAGCCGTATGTTTCGGGTTACCGCTTCTTAAGAACGGCCAAGGGATATCTTGATGGACGCACGAAATTCACCAGTCGATCTCCCTTTCACCGGCTGGCATTGAAACGACACGGCGAACACCGATTATCGGCGAAACGAAGCTGGCCGACGGCGTAATTTCGGTCATCGCCGGTCAATTACGGCGGCCCTTGATCGCAACGGACACGCCCCTTGCTTCGTGGAAGATTCCGCTCAACGACGTCTTCCGACGGGCCTTGGAAATGTCGTTGTATCGCGTCGGGACGAGTCGCGTGTACAGGCCGGAGCACGGTAAATTTGGCAACGCTGTCTCGGTCCGATTTGAAGTCGTTTGCCTTATATCGCTGCGCATACGTTTGACGGGACCAGCTGATCGGGCCGATGTTCTATCCGTATGCGGTGTTGCCACGCGTCTCGGCCTGTACCAGGGACGTCCGTGGACGAGACAACCGTTCGTTGTACCGCCGCAATTACGTCTACGGCCGCGTCTCCTGCACCCACGTAACAGAATCGTTGTTATAATTAATACGAGAGCCGCGAAGGGATCGAAATGGGTCGCGGATGATGTTCGCGTGGGAATTTCGGTGGAGGCCGATCTTTGTTGCACGGCGATCATCGGACTTTGAATGGCACAAACGTTGCCGTAATAATTGTGCGATCGAGTCTGGCTTACTTAGGTATCCGGTCTTCCTCGCGAATGCGTTTTCCGACCTGCGACCAGGGTTCCCACCTTATCACCGTGTAAATACCGGCGCGTCGCATATTTTTTCAACAACCCGGAGATTTTTTCGATAAAACCGAAGAGGCGGCAACCCTGCGGGCAACCGATCGCTATCGTTCGAACGTCGATTTTTCCCCGTTAACTTCGAAATTACATTAAAATTTAGAATTAAAATTTCGTTGATCCTCGGCTGCACCGTTCGAGCGGGATTAGGCTACTTTCTACGGACACAAGCTGCTCGATTAATCGGTACGACAATAAAATATTAACGACGGAAGCACAGGCGCGCGGAACAACCTCGGATTCGAAGAAAGTTAGAGAAACTGGGCCCGGGCGTAGGAAATATCTGATCCGCTAAAAGTTGACCGACTAATATGCCAATAGAAAGTTACAAAATGTCGATCGACCGCTGGTTTTACGGCAGAAACGGTGCGCAGTTGTTCGAGCGTTTCGCCAAAGCCGAGCGAAAACGCTGACCGCTCCGGCCGTGCCTCCGCAGGTCGAGATCCGTTTCACCGAATCTCGGTTCAGCCTTGCGCTCGGTCAGTTTCAAGGTAACGGTTGAAGGAGTCGATACGCTCTTCGTTCCGCGGGCATTGTTCAACTTCACGGTTCGCTCGAAAAATCGAGACCGCTCGCGAGCATCGGTATTTCCACAGAAATTAAGCGATCAACCGGAAAATTAACTTTCCGTATGCGATGCCGGAGTCAATCGTGGCCCGTCGTGGGAGATGATATTCGAAATACAACTAAAGCCGGTAACCTGAATCGGCTAGGTATCGGCGTGGGTCAGAAATGACCCGAACATAGGCAGGAGTCCGATGATCGAACAAAGTTTTCGAATTTGTTTGTCATCGAACGAAGCGTCGTCGGTGATAGACCTCGTCGTTTCGAACAGCTTTTTATCGTTATGCGATTCCATTATCTCGAGACGTTCGCCAACGATACGCGTTCCATTCGGTTGGTGGATACCTCATCTGTTAAGTTAATTATATAAACGTTACTTAATTGACGCGATTATTCTTACGTCACCGAAAGTAAAATCGCAGACGGTGCTATAATTAGAGTTTGAGCGCGTGCTGGCTGGCTAGTTCGGTCTCATTCTACTCCATAAACGCATGACCAGTCACGTCTATAGTGTCTATAAACCGACAGTGTTTCCTTATCCGTTTTCAGTCAAATTCGTCTTATCGATTGCGTGGCTGGCCTCGTAGAGGTGGAAAGACTCTGTGGATTTAACAACTTATCAATGACAGAACAAAATGGACAATTAACCATCGGACTCGCAGCAATATTTCACTAATACAGTTTCCCGGTACGCAATTGCTGCTCTTGATTCGATGTAAAGGCACCAATTTCATTCATTTCCGCTTTAAATTGCATGCCAAATGGAGAGCAGACTCTGCGCTCGTTATAAAGTGCAGGTCGCTCGCACTAAGAGAACTTATTTTAAGATTTGTAAATATTTAAATTATTGAAAATGCGCGAAACCTACAATTAGGTAGGATTTTTGCAGATTTTGGTCTGCAGATTCGTCGGGGTGAGGTCTGGGTTTGCGAGGTTGTTCCCGCCGCTGCCGCGACGGGTCACGAATGACCCCGGCATAGGATGCGGAGGGTGAGCATTCGCGCGAGCGGACCCTTTTCACTTATCGAACAGCGCGCGTTAACGCGTTGTCCGATTTCAGGTAATCATCCGGCGCAGAAGTTTCTTCTCCGCGGGAAGGATAGTCATTCGTTAACTGCAAGGTGATAAGCGGCACGGCCAACGCGTTGTATTTCTAACGGTAGTTCGAGCCTGACGTTTGAACTTTGAAGCTCTTTTTACCGCCACGCCGCCGCCGAAGGACAAATAATTATTACGACCGAAGCAACGCGTCGCGCTTGGCGCGAACGATCGTAGACGCGTTGAAAAAGAAAAACCTCATTTCTCCCGCTGCCGTTTGGAAAAATTAATTCCTCGAATGTACATAGCTGTGACGAAAGTTGCAGAACCCGTTGGATCGACGGTCCCGCGTCGCGAGGTACGATTTTTCGGTGGAATTTCAGCGGAATAACTTTTGCCCCTGCGCAGGAGAGATAGCCGTTAAATTATCTCGCTCGGCGCGTACGATGAAAATTATCGTTGCGTAATAATTTCGCGCAATAATTCTACCGCGGATCGATGAACGTCATTTCTTGTCGATTCTCTCGTAAATTATTCGAACCGAATTCATGGAGTCCGTAAATCGTTGCTGCAGGTAGCAACGTATCGGCCAATATTTTACATTCTTCCGATCGAAAACGGCGAATTCGTAACGTATGGCGCGATACGTGTGCTAATGAGACGTATACGGTGACCCGGAGTACACGGGGATTGGACGGAGGCACACGGTGAAAGGTTCAACCGGGACAATAAAAATTGATCGGCTCCGGATCAGCAGCTGAATCGAGAGCATAAGAATGATTTTCAAGAGTCACGAGAAACTGGAACAACCTGCCGGGCGAGCAGGCAACGCGTTCTATATGTGCCTACCGTGTTACTGCAACGGTAATACAAGAGGACACGGAGACAAATTAGAACCGTTCTCCCGATCGTAGACTCGACGGGGACCGTGTCCTCCGAGCTGCTCGATCGTCAGGGAACTGCGCAAAATGATCGATCCTGTAGCGTGAAAAGGTGTCAGCTGGGTGCGAGGGGGGGGGGGGTCAAACGAAGAACTCATAAATCGAGAACAACCTGGAACAAAAAGTATAGAAAATTAAGACGGGAGCCAAACAAAGATCCCAGCTAATTTAAGTGTTCTACGACGATGTATACGTACGCGCCGATACCGCTCGAACGCGTAGGAATGCGAGGTCCGATTTCGCCGCTGAAACGGGGCCCCGCCGTCAAAGTCGCTGGCGGGTCCAGAACGGTCGCGATCGATTTTCCAGATTCCCGAGAAGCCTGGACAGTCTGGTGGGGAATATTTAGGGGATATAAGGTGCTGTAACAAGACAAGGCGGCTGTATATACAGGAGTCGAATAGATAGTGAAAGTCCCCCGGAGCTAACAGGAGCGTAGAGGGCGAGAGGGGGGCAGGGTAGGAACGGGGGACCCCGGTAAGGTATATGAGGGCCTCGGTTCGAGCAACCGCTGGTACTCTAGCCTCGCTGCCTACTTACATTCACACACACTAACACAACCCACCACCTGGAACACAATGCACACCGTCTCGACGGTACGTATACGAGCGAGCCATCGTCAACAACGTCGTAGTCGTCGTCGTCGGCGTTATTGCGAAGCCCTTTTGTAAATTTTGCGTCAGCTCCGAAACCCGTTCGCGTCCTCGTCGTCTATCGCTCGCAGAGCCGCCGGCGTGACAGTGATCGTCGCCCTAATTGTCGCCGATGATCGATCGGTACCCGGCCCGGAGCTCGGGGTCTCGCGTGTGATGTGATCGTTTCTCGTCGTGACAGACATTGTGCTTGTGACTTGTGCATTCTCTGGTACATCCAGAGAGAGAGAGAGAGAGAGAGAGAGAAATGAGAGAAACTCTTGCTGCGAAAGTATCGCCAGGGGCAGTCACGGAACGGTTTAGACAGAGTTAATTCGGCGATCGGTGCATGCCGTAAGCGCTAGATAGAGGTTCGCCGCGCCAGCTGGAGTTAAACGACACGTCCCGACGCGACGACGGTGTCGATACGCGACGCGGATCGATACCACGAACAAATCCGTGCGGTCGCGTACCCGGCTCTCTTGCGCCTTTCCAACCGTCGGATCGTTATCTGCCCGTGAAAACCCACCAGCTGAATTACGATTACGGTCGCGCGAGCGGTTCCCGACGGTCGGCCTGTTAGCTAACCGCTAGCGGTCGGGGTCCACTTATTCCGTTCTTCTGTCTTTCTGCCTTGGCGTTGCCGAAAAAATATTATGAAAGCGGTTTTCTGCGCGCGGCGTGGCGCGCCGCCCTGTTTTCTCCGTCGCCCACTCGCTCGAAGAAAGAAAATTATATAATGAGTTACGCCAAACAGAAACACGCTCGGGAATTATGTCGGTCGGAATGCGTAGCGGTAGAAACCGTTTTCTCGCTCGTGACCGTTCGCGCGGAACTACGGGGAACGTGTTGCGCGGATAGAATCGCACGGACCCGGTCGATCTTTTCGGTATCGATGTCGAGCGGACGACCGATTCCCGAGGAATCCGACGACCAGGGAAAGGGGGGCGTGTTCGCTCTCTTGTCCGACGGTTCTTGCGGCGTATATCGGCGATTTTTTCCAGCGGATCGCGGACCGGTATCCTTCGAGTGCGGTTAGCTCGTCGTCGCCGTGCAACGAAGTCGCGTCTGGCGGTTAAGGCTCTGGGTGTCGCGGAAAGGTCGCGCACCGCCGTTTCCGGTGCCGATTTTCGCGAGCAATTGCAGGTCCATCGTTTCGCCGAGAATCGATCGTAACACGCTTTATCTTTTCTTTCCGCAGGTTACGTTAACGGTAGCTGCCATACTAGCAGTATCGGCCCAGCAATACCAGCAACCGGGTGGCAACTATGTCGACGACTACTCGCAGTACCAGTCCGCGAGACCCGCTCATCCGACTCCAAGGAGTTACGCGTCGGATGCGGCGCCCAATCAGCAAGCAGCCGGGCCGACAACTCCGAAGCCAACCCCTGTGGCGATCTTGAAGCAAATCAACAGGCACAACGAGGACGGCTCGTACACCTACGGCTTCGAGGGCGCGGACGGCTCGTTCAAAATCGAGACGAAACTGCCGACCGGTGACGTGAAGGGAAAATACGGGTTCGTCGACGACACGGGTAAAGTTCGGGTGGTCGAGTACGGAGCGAATCAGTTCGGCTTCCAACCGGCCGGGGAGGGTATTACCGTGGCTCCGCCGACCTTGGTGGACGAGACCGTCAACCCGGAAACTGCCGAGGCTCAGGCCTATCAACAAGCCAACCAACAAGGCGGCAGAGGCGCGCCTCACCGGGGACCCGCGCCTGCGTCGGCGCAGCTCCAATACGACCAGGCGGCTTATCAGCCCGTCCAAAGTCACACGCAGGCCGTCTACCCCGCGGCAAGACCGCAACAGCCTCTGCCCAAGCCGGCAATTTTCAGCCCCAGAGCCGAGGCTCCCAGACACTCCTCTATCCTCCAGCAAAACGACGAACCCGCCCCACCGTCCCAATTGTACAACCAAGGACCCGCTCAGTTCGGTCCAGCGCCCATTCAGGAACGCCGATCCCAACCGCAACCTCGCAGCCAGAGCGGAGGCATCCTCGACCAGCTAGCCAGAGACTACGCTCTGCCACAGGGCGTCGCACCGCCGTTACACGACATCAGCTTCGGTTATTACTAAGTATTCTAGTCCCTCCTGTGTTCTTCGGGGCGGTCCCCTCGTTCGGTTTGGTCTTTTCGTACGGTTTTTGGAAGACGCGACTCCTCGACGCCCGCGGTTCTTGCGCTTCGCCTGTCCCATTCGAGGATTCGTGTCGAGAACCCAGCGCCCGGAGAACGAATCGGAAAGATTTGATAATGTACGCTGGCGTTTTACGTATGTCTCTGTGCACGTATGAACGTTCAATCGTTCTTTTTTTTTTGTTTGCCGTCTCGTGGTCTCTTGATTTATCCACTGATTTTCCTGTAAGGTAAGAAAGAAAGAAATTTCCGATGTCTGTTTCGGTGATCACCGAGTCGATTTCGTTACCGCTTCTCCGAGGAGCTTTTGTATTCTTGCCATTGGAAGCGCGCGTTGGGAAAATGTTGAAATTTGTAATTTTTTTCTGTTTGTCCACGTCCGACCGGGTTACCTTCGAACGACGTCATTTCTCCCGACGCGAACACCTTTTATTTATCCTGTACAACTTTTAATACACGTTACGTTAAACATTAAAGAATACTCGGGGAGGGTCATCGCTTCTTTGACCCTGCGGAGGTTGCGGACATCTTGTTAACCATCGTACATTTTATTGGTTTGTTATACCGTTATACTGCAAATATCTTATCGAAAGTTGCGAAAAATATTTTCATTATTATATTTATACGCGTTCATAGGTCTGCTGTCTCCGTAGGGTTAAAATGTTATACGAGTGAAATCTGTATCGCGGCGAGTATTGTAAAAACGATGTAAATAAAATTTTACGAACCACGGTTGTCGCACATGCTGGCTTTGATCGTAGGAAATGCAGTTTGCACGCGCCGTTGCAAGGGTTGCGTCGTTTTAGAGTATCGTTTCAAGGAGAACCTCCTCGTATTATTCAGCCGCGTCTTCGGATTCGCGTCTCGCGGGACTGCATAATAAAATTCAGCACGCTTACTATTGTAACTAGATTATTGTAAGGTAATTAAAGTGAAATAATATAAGACCACACAACACACCACTGCAGTGAAAATCATTAGACCGCGCCAGACGCTCGTGTAAATCTCAGTCCTCAACCTGTTCACCGGTTGCGATTTCTCGATTCTGAACACTTACAAAGACGCAATACGAAACAAATAAAATTGAACGAACAACTGATCTCGTTCCCCACCCATTCCCGGATTAATATGCCGAAAAACCCGAAAATTACAGAAATTCTTTAAAACGCCATGTCGCCCGGCCGGTTCTCTTTGAAAGATCAAATTTTTAACGAATCAAATATTAACCGTCGGCCCAATTTGATAGCGAGGAATGAAAACGGCTTCAACAACTTTCTAACTGTCCTGTTTTTGAGCTGGTCACCGACTTATGTAACTACGCCCGGCGAACGACCTTTCAAATTATTTCTCAGCCGGCAAAAAGTTAGAGAAGGTAACGAGACCGCTTTAATTGTATCAAGCTGTTCCGGAACTACGGCAGCTGGAATTTTTGTTGCGAAATTTTAGTGCCGACCTTCACGGCCGTCCAACCACAGTCGCCGGATTAAGACTCGCGTCCCCGCTGTTCCCCCACGCTTCCGTCATGGACCAGTCGCGCGACGCGCTCCGTCTGTGTCGAGTCATGTGTCACGTGACTAATCCGGTACCGGCAGCGGGAGGCCGACCGTATTCCCCTCGATTCGAGTAAATTCCCCTTGGCGGCACCGTGTCCAACAGAAAGGATACGAACTTAAACAAATGCCATCGCAAATGTCATTCGCCGTAACATTTCACAGAGATATTTAACAATTAAGTATTATTTCTCGATTCCGCAATGTAATCTGCACGTATACCTTACGACAAAATGATCTTCTAGCGGGCAGGCATCGGGGACAGTCCCCTATGCAGGCAACCGCGGTTGCAGTCGTGCAAGATGCACGGTGCAAGTGGTAAATGCAGGGAGTTGCACGCAGGCATGTTACCAACCAAAGGCAAGTTCGCTCTGCCTGAAAAAATATTAACATTCGATAAAAAAAATTCGTATTTCTATTCGTCTGCTGCGGATTAATATAAAAATATACAAATTTTCCGTCTATTCTTCTGCACGAACTTGTGCAAGTATCTCTGAAGGTAACAACTGGCATACTCGGCGCGTAAATGCAACGCGTATCCTTTCCAAACAGTCGTTTACGATATTCAGGCTAATAACTACCGGAAAGATATTTGTATGGTGGTACAAATTAATAACGTAGACGCAACCGTGCAATTACGCGCTATTGCTCAAGCCGTCGAGTGTCCGGGACACGATTCATACTTATCTGGCTGACCTAAGCTAACGCACGCAACGTCTCGCGCGTCGTGCACGAAATCTTAAGAACAAAAAAATTACGTAATCCGTCTTCGAGCAAGGTGGAGGACAGCGTGTATCCTGTTCTTTTCTTTCGAACGTATCCTCCGGGACGTTCACGAAATATTACAGATAGCAGCGAGAGCGCCTTCCTGAACCGTAAAATGGTGAAACACCGTCGCGCGCCGGACGAAAGAATAGAATTTGCGCTCGGCTCTTTCACATGGCGTACAAACTCAAAAGCGAACGTCCATTTAATCTCGCGAGATCTCGGCCGCCGAAATTCTTATTGTTCCCAGGCCGCGCGACCCTTTGTTGCAACTTCGTAGGTTCTGCGCCGCGCCGCGACGACGACGCGCGACGAGCTTCCTTCGATGTCGTCACGACGACCATTCTTCGGCTACCTGAAATACATAAATTTCGGTTTAGCCGAGCACAAAAGGATACGGAACACGAGATCCTGACGAAATCGCGAACGCAACGGACGGATTTAACGATCCGATTCATCTCGAAGCCAGCCCGCAAGGCCTGGTAATAAAAAAAGGAAAACAATACAGGTTCTCGGCTGAAGATTTCAATTCGACCTTGGCGAGACGTCTCAAGGTCATCGCAAGATCAAACAAACGAGTCCATGACATTAATTTGAAACATTTCTCTGTCCCGTTCGTATCGTTTTAAACGATCAGCCGCGCGCACGTTTCGCAGTCTAGCGGTTGATTAATCGCATGTACAGTTGGATGCATCGCGAATTTTTTTCTTTTTTTTACTCTTCCTTGTACATTCGCAATGCGACGAACGTCGTAAAGTAGCCGCTGACGAGCGGTGGTTCCAACCAGAAAATTAGTATGAAAATGGTGTTAAAAAGATTACCAAAGGAATCAGAAATAAATGCTGGCGACGCTCCAAAGCGCAAAGGATCGCATCGCAGTGCATCTCTGTTCGGACTGTTCGTGGCAGGCGTTACCGTATGTACGTTGACCTTCTTCGGCGGAGCACAAGGCTGCCACCATCGCGTTTGCGGCGCAGGTGTAACGTTATACGAAGAGGAGTCGCTTGCATAATCCTGTATAATAATATCCACGCGTGTATCCGCAGAGTCACCGACTTCAAGCCCGTAGAAAGCTGTGATTGTCGAAAGGATCTTAAAACGCTCTTCCGCGTTCCTCGCGATTGTTCGTATGTATATTTTCGCGCCCAGCCGTACCATCGATCTAGAATCTAGAACATCCTCGAGGCATCGTTAAGATAAAAGTAATTACAGCGTGGAACGATCAAGGATTAAGAGCATCCACGTTCAACGAGTCGGAATGCGAGACGACGCAATCCGTCTGCCATTATTGTGATACGAAAAAGAAAAGAAAAAAAGACAGTTTAACAATGTTTGTCATCGTCTAATCGAGTCACGCAAAATGTGCCGACAGGTTTCGACATTGCAGCCTATAGTTACAGAACCTGCCTACTTTACCGGAATTTATCGTCATCGCTGAAACCGTCGATCGGTTGATGCAAGCTTCCATGACCCAACTCAACTCGGTTCTAGAGGAGCGATTGGAAAGACGTTGGTATCCGATTTTGATCGTTTCGAGTTTCGCGTTCCTATTATCGACCGATCGACGCTCGGATCGATTGAAATGAAAAATAAAAACAAATACAGATCGAAAGCGAAACTTTATCCCAACGAATGCTAACGCGAGTAGATTTATCTTTGCGGATATTATTCGTTACGATGCGAGAACGGCACAAGTGTATCGACTAGAATTTCACTTTTCTTCTACGGCTATACTTTAGAGCGGTTTTTCTGTCCGGCGAAAAACAAGTCTTGTGAATGGCGAGTGGCAGTCTCGTTGCACGGAGAACAATGTAAATGAACTCGGTGCTTGTGCATCCATCCGTTTCGTTCCTCCTCCATTGACGACGCCGCGGCGCGGCGGGATCGCGTCTCGCGGCCCGTTGTCTCCTTCTCGCGGCAATGAAAGTAGGTAAGTGCATTTTCTTCCGAGAAACCGGCTCCGCGATCCGATATAAATCATGACCGATAAAGCAGGTTGTCCGCGTCGCGGATCCCGTTCGATTCGCGTCGCGCCAATATCATCGACCGATAAAAATCGTCGATCCCTCGGCGCAGCTCGCTTTCCACGTTTTCCGGTAGAATCAACAGCTCGTCGGTTTCCCGATGATTCTTCCTTGGGACTCTGAAACGCGTCCGTTATTTTAGTTTGAACTTGCGCTTACGCGTTTAATTGGATCGCGAAACGCGGCAAACACTTTCTAAACCCAAAGTTCTGCGGTTATTAACGATGGTGGGGCCGATAGTCGAACCGATGTTTCGGAATTCGATAAATCCTCGGGCGTATACGTACAGTAGATATTGTTGCGTACACCCACAAATCTTCTAGGGGAAAGTACATCTCTAATTTTCTCTTTTTGACCGTGTAGACCGTTGCTTTTTCCTTGTAATTACAATTTTCAGTCTGTAATCTGAAGATTTATGGAATCTCGAATCACATGCTAATTATATTGTTTAAGCGTCGGCCGCGTTCCTAACGATCTTCGCAATATTCTATGCAAATCGATCAACCCCGCAAAGGACTTGCTCGGCTCACACACGATTTATAGAAGTCGCATTTAGAAACTAAGACACTGATACGTTCTACTTTTCCACGGTCAACGAACTTGAAATTTCAGACAAAGAGGCCCGTGTGTTTCCGCGAGTCCGCATTTGAAACTGAACGTGCGAACGAACGTTTCTACTTCGAATTTAACACACTTTTTTCTAACAATGGCTCGGAGAACTAAACAATTAGAGACGTCGCGTTCGAAAGAAACCGTATCTCGTTTTTGATTTTTGTTAACGGTGTTTTCGTGAAATCGAATCTCCGAGTGTTGTAAGCGCGATCAATCATTTTTCGTACATCGTTAAACTCGGATACGACGTCTCGAGTTAATCGAATCAGCGAAAGTCCGAACCGGTGCCGTTCCGTAATTGAAAGACTACGCACGTTCCGTATGCGGCAACGTCAATTACGACGACTCTCCCGAATTAAGATGCAGCGTTTTCAAGGTGCTTCAGATACCGTCGATGATCGCTTCCCGCGATATCACTGTTACTTTCTTCTAATATACGTGCGGATTTACGGCGCGAACATTCCTCGTGGTTAAAACCCAATGAATTACTGTAGACATCGGGGCTACCCAACGAACCATCGAGCTTCCTATTTTCTAATAAACGCGTGCCGATGCTCTGCACACATTTCCAAATCGATGACATTATCCTTCCCTCGATCGTCGTCCCATCGACGTTGAAACGACGACTGCGTGGCTCCGAAGCTTGGATTTACCTGCAATTATCATAGAAATTAAAATCCTCGTCTGCATATTTTTATGTACATGTATAAAAGTTTATGCATTCTCGATGCACATTTTCACTAAGTCAAGTGTGAAAATATACGTTTCTATATTAAAACTGTGTACGCATTTGAAAACAATGCTTGTGAATTGATAATATTTATCTGCAAAAGCAATATGCGCATACATTGTTTAGAAAGCGTACGGGTTTATTACATTAAAGCGCTTATGGTAATGGTGGTCTGGTTTTTGGGAAAATGCGATTGTTCCACTTTTCCAGTCTGACAATAGACATACCATTGTCTTATAATAATTATTGTTTTCATTCTCCTAGTGCAGCTAGACTCGTTTCTAAAGAGTCTCCCATTAGAAGGTGTCATTTTCCCGTTATTTTTTATTTTTCATTAGAGTTGTCCACTATTCGACACGTGGTTAGTGAAATTATAAAATTGTAAAACCTTGTAGAATTCTAAAATTGTAAAAAAAAGATTAACCGTTAAATTATAATAGGCAAAAAATTGTGATGTGTAAAAAACACATTGAATTGTAACGAATATTTTCATGTCGATCGATGTACGATTCAACGACTGCTGAATTGTTGCTATAATGTAAATAGCTTGGAGGATATTTATGCCTCGTTCGCGGATAAGGTATTTCATTAGTTGTCGGCTGAATCGATCCGAAGCCGAAACGCGACCTAGAGCGAACAGCGTTTCCCGTGGAACGCTTTCGATCGTTATCGAGTCGGTCTTTAAAACCCATCTGTCAATCCTCGTGCGAATTCGACCTACATATCCTGGAACAAGAATAAAGGCGAACGCGTTTTATTCGTTATGTCGACGTCGCGCGTCGCGCCGAGGAGTGTTTGCACGAACCGGCTGGCCAAATCTATTTAACTCAATTATTTCACATATACAATATACAGGACGACCATTATGAAAGTTTCATAATTAAGTTATCAAACTCAAACTCAAATTCACATTCAAACTGAAATTCAAATCCAAATCCAAATGCGAATTCAAACTGAAACTCAAATTCAAACTGAATTTCAAGTTAATAGTCGATGAAACGCTTGCAGCAAGATAAGCTTAAACTAAAATCAAAATTCAAATCCTAATCGAAATTCAAACTCAAGATCAATTCTAAATTCGAATTGAAACTGAAATCCGAACGAACAGCTGAGACCAAATACCTGCTACGCGATAATCGTTGCGCCGATCGCGTCATGCGTACATAGGCGTTGCGCGTTGACGCTCGTGTTGCAAGCTGCGTGGAGGCGCGGTTCCGTGTAATTTGGCAATGTCAGGCCCATAGCGTTACGATTTGGCAATGGCCATTGCCACGGTGTGGTCCCGGCGGAATCTAATTTGCGGGTGTTATACGGCATCGAAAAGGACGCGACGTTACTATCTGCGGGGACCCCCACTATAAGCAAAAGCGTTCGTATAGGTTATAAAGGACCGAGCTCGGTACTATACGGCTGCACTCTCTCAGTGAAACTCTCGAAGGATCGTTCACCGACTACTCGTTACCTTGCCTCCACGCCTGCGAGACGCGTGCACCATGAGGATTATATCTGTGGTATGTAGGCTGCCTTTTGTCTTCTCGATTTCAATTTCAATCGCAATTACTATTCCGCACCGGCGCGGCGCGGCGCCGCACTCTTTTGCTGTCCCTTTCTTCTGCGCAGGGTAGGTCGCGCACCATTCTTTTCGCGGCGTACGCTGTCCCCTGTTATCGGAGCGGACCCAGCAATTAGACGCTCGCGCGCTCTGTATTTAAACGCTGTAAAACAAGCGGGTGGGTTTACTCTACTGATAGACCTGGGAAATTTTTATTCAACGTTTCAAGTACCCCGTCGGTCATGCACGACTAACAGCAATTTTTTGACAAAATAGTTTGTTTATTCTTTCATTGCAAACACTCCGTTTGGTTTAATCGGGAAATGCTTTTCTAATGGCACATATATCTTTTGATTCTAATTTATGTGGTACAAAATTTAAAAATTTCGGGATCCCCTGACTCGGGGGGTGAAATCTGAGAGGATTCGCGCAGAATCAAAATTTCTCCATTTTAAAGATAAGTTTTTCAATGCATGGAGGATTGCAAATATTTTTCATTGATATTGTATTCGGAGTTGTATTTAATTTGTTCGCATAAATCGTGGTAGAACACGGAGGAACAATTAGTGGTATGAAATATGTAGATTTCCAAATGTTACAAGTGTTACATCGTGTTAAGCGAATTGAAGTGATTTGTAGAATTTGTGCGTTCGCTTACAAATGTCGTGTTTGCGGCACCAGCACAGGTTCGACGCCTGCCGATAATTTCAATGCCGGGTCAGCAACGACTTTGCTGGTACCACAGTGCCGATAATTATGCAGCGTGTTGGGAACAACGTCGCGCAGTGTTCGAAAATTATGCGACGCGTTAACGGACAAAATAGCAACAATTAAAAACGATTCGACCAACGCTCTTACAATGCGATTACAATAAATTGTTTATCTCTGACTCGAATAAAAATTCGAGAAAATCCTTCCCGAATAATTTACTATACAAATTATTATTAATGAACCACGTAGGTCATGCGAGTCTCCTTACCGACAACAGCCGGATTCTAATTAAACGAAAAATGAATCTATTGTTCTCGCAGATAACCGTGTACCGGAGAGTAATCTCCCTCGTCATTTTTCCCATATAAATAACGATGTATTAAAACTCTTTGTACGCGTTCCAAGACTCCTTGCGAACTCCGCGATTAAATCAGTCGCGGACACCATTTTTCGAAGACTAATAATATCTTTATTAAAAAAATAAGAAGAGAAAATTAGAAAACTGCTCGCGCGAATCTTCGTATCGCTACTGCTTGTTCGCTTTCACTCTGGTGAAAAAATTTTAATCCGTACGGAAAAACTATAATTTAATAAAACTTTGGACAGTTACACGAAAATTCTCGAGCACCCATCGCTAAATAAAACACGGTCGCGCTTTCGATTAATCTTCTAGAATGAAATGCGAACGAGGAAATTTCATTCGAGGCTATAAAATTTAATTTATTAGCGGAGGACCGTTGGTTAATTTCCGTTCCATTTACGCATTCCAGTTGATGCGACCGAGGTTCGTTATGAATTAACAAGTATGTATATGGAGCAACGGCGGTGTCGCAATTTTGCGTCGCCTCTCGTACCGGCGCGTCGCCGTCCTGCCGTCGTTCATAGAAAATTAATCATAATTAACGATACCGTATTTTCCTCCTATATTCAAAGAGCCAGCCGTTCTCTCCTCCATAATTCCTGTGGGAACTTTCATCAGCCGCGGTTTTCACTTGTGAACTTCGCGCGTGAGATCGAACAATTAATTGTGCGAGAACACGTATAAAAACGTGAGTAAAACTGTGTGATTTCTACATGTTCCTTTTGCGACGTTTGCTCGCCCGAGGGAAAACATTAACGATTCAAGTTCAATTATGCTTTTCCACCGTCGCGGTTATCGTTTCCTTCTCGTCAATTTCATCGACAAATAAAATTGTTGTCTGGAAAAAAAATAGAACAGAAATTTTAAACAATTTATTACGCGAAATCGAATGCTTCTACGGACGTTGAAATATTTTGCATAAACATTAACGAATGCGATTACGACGCGTAACAATAAATTGCCCGTAAAATTCGATTTATCAACGTCCAATAGCGCAGAATTGTTCAACGTGTTTTATCGGCGAATAAACGCAACAAGCTGTTCGTGGATCGACAACATAGAGCGACTAACGAGTTGCGGTGGCTTTCACCAATTTAGTATGAAACCTTTTATTTCGGACGTTCTTGCGCGCTGATAAAACATCGTTTAATTCCGCTGCTGTAATTGCGGCGTTTAACAGCTCCGCCAGATGCCGTTCGGTCACGAATGTTATAAACAAATCTGATCCGTACGATAACATCTGTGTCGTAGCGGTTCGCGAATTACGGGAACAGTTTAAAAATGTTACGACTTCGTTCGAACCGCTCTATTTACCAAATATCTGGCCTACATTTGTCCCGGAACCCCTCTACCGCGGGGATCGGCCCGCGAGGGGCCGCGAAACTCGAGGACCTCCGAGCAGTGTAAACATAATACGGGTATATCTGTGCGAGACCACTGCCAATCCGATAACAAAACTTCTGTATTTTTCATTATTTTTTTATGGGACACGCACCAACATATTCGCGGGATTTTTTGGATTAAAACGATACCAAACACGATACGATTCCGACGATGCTTGTGTAACGAAGAACGAAAGCGTCGGACGCAAAGGAGGACGTATGAACGGGCCTTTGAACTGTCTCGGCGGCCGCAACGCTCGGCGTCTCTTTCCTTCCCGCGCGCTGTCCTCCTTTGCGTCCGACACTTTCCTTCTTCGTTACACAAGTGTCGTCGGAATTATGTCATGTTCGGTATCATTTTCATTAGAAAAATACCGCGAATGCGTTAGCGAAAGTCCCATCAAAAAATAATGCGGAATAATGAAGTTTCGTTAGCGGATCGGTAGCGTGGTCTCGCATAATTTATGTTTACCGAGGCCCTCGAGCGTCGCCGTCCTTTTCCGCGTTCGGCAGCGGTCGAACAATATTATTCCCTGGCCGGACCCGTGTTTTGGACAAGTTTATTGTCGAGCGAACGGTGCGTCTCGTATAATTTATTCCGATCGGAAAATTAATATTTACTCGTCCGCAACATAATGCAACTATTAGTATTCTCTCCATTATAAATATTCTATTTTTCCATACCACTAAACGCCGTTACATCGTCGAGTTTATGGATCGATTTCTAGAGTGAAAATTGATCGATAGGCTTTTCACTTTCGTCTTACTTCGGCAGGTCGATCGTAAATAACGGTGGATGGCCGCGGCCGAATCGGTACACCGTTACAAGTTGTTACGAATATTTCATATGTTGCTTCGACTATCGCAGCTTTGTTTCTCGTTCGCTCTGCTCCTAAGCTTGTCATAGATTCGTTTACATTCCGAAACAAACTCCAAATACTATCCAAAAAATCTTTCATACTCTACGATACAGTCTATTGCGCAGAGTTATGTCATTAATTTTTTTTTACACAAGGCAGTCCATAAATCAGGCTTCGTTTGTTGCAACGGCTTACCGTGGAATTAATCCTCCGTACGCGAAATTCATTCGGAAATCGATCGACGATTTTCCATTACGTCGAGCGCCGTCTCGCAATTTCCGCGCGCAGTTTCAATGAAAAATTCATTAATAACGAGAAAAGGAATTTTTCAATGCAAGCTAGAAAGGTCCGTAATTAGCTGCGGGCTGACGTAAACCTCGTAGATCTCTTTTATTAACGGAACTGCTGGTTTAATAACGCAAAAACAATGTTCGTTACTGAAACCTGCAAGCCATAAAATTAGAAACAATTATCACGGTTACATAGGTAGTACGCTGTTCCGAAACAGAACTGCGCTGTAGCAATTATAACTAGACGGCGCGGGTCTTTATGCAAAATAAAAATTTTCAAGCTGAAGTCAAACAGAAATTTATTTTCTCTCTTACCAGGTTGAAGATAATGCTTCTAAATTCTTCTACTGTTTTTACTGTTTCAAATTACATATTTTTGTTGCAAGCGCATAAAATCCTCTCGTCTAACCTATTTTAATTGCACGTGCTAGTGAAATCTACAGTAGAGAAATTTCTAATATATTTTTTAACGAACGGTCGTTGACAACAGCTGGAACAACCATCCAACGCTATTTCCATTGATTCGACTTATCATTTACCGAGATGAAAACAAACGTGATACACCTCCCCTGCTTTCCTAGATTTTCTAGATTTTAGCATCAAAATTCTGGATAAGATAGGGTACCTTGATGGTCCTGCAAAAATTTAAAAAAATTGTTATTACCTTGTTGTAAAAGATAAACACGCGTATATCTCTGTACATACGTATGAAATATTAGAATTCTATAATAATAATAATACCTGACAATACCTTTGTACGTACTTAGGTTACTGTTACGGGCGCGTATGCGCGAGAGAACACGGCCGATATCTCATCACTCGGACCGGGCAGAAACGTGCATTGACGTACCAACGAATCGACGGATTTGTACGCGTGGTCGTGTCGCGCGTCGAGACCCAGTTTCGTCTCTTGTTAGAAACCAATGGCGGTGAAACTGTCCGACGATAAATTGCGAAAGCGCGGCTAATACGTACGACTCCGGGGGTAAATCACGGTTGCTTTCGTCGAGCGTAAACAGCCATCGGCCATAGGCCATCGGGCATCGGCGCTGCTGCCTGCGCTCTCTACCTGTACCGCGCGGCGGACACCGGTGTTTCCAGCGAATTGCAAAAATTATCATGAGCCGGCCAGCCGCAAATTAGTCGTTGTTAAAGCTCGGTTTACGATCGTTTTTCTCATTGCACAACGGAAACGTTGCTCCAAGTCCCTTAATGAAATTCAAACAATTAGATCGTCGTTGCCACAGCGCCTGTCCTTCGGCTTAATTGGTTACGATGCGATTAACGGGGCACTTTAACGGGATTTTTTGGCTTCTTCGGATCATTTTACTCTTTCCATCCAACGGCGATTCGTCCCCTCCTCGAGCAGTCAGTCTGAAAATAATAACTTGGCGCGCGATAAAAACATTGTAAATTAAAAATTCAAACTTGAAATGTTTTAATTCAATTTCAACGAGGTACATAGCTGGTTTTTGTTATTACGGTGATCGCGTCCTCGTTTCTCGGCAAGGAGGAAATGTTGAAATATGTCCGGCGCGTGTCTCTGGCGAAGCTTTGGGAAACCGGTGCGGTGTAACGGTACGTCCACCACCACGGTCTCCAATAAACGGCGCCTTTAGCGCGCGCGCGCTTTCCCATTTCAGCACGGGTTCGCAGGAACAGGCTCATTAGACAACCAGACCGAAGAAAAAGTGAGAGCGAATATATGTAGCAGCGCGGTGCGGGAAGATTCGCGATCGACACCGAAACTGTCGTCGCATTGAGTGTCGATAAAAAATATCGATATTTGAATTTGAAAGTATCGATAAAAGACATCGATATTTGAATTGGAAAATATCGATAAAAAATATCGACATTTGCATTGGAAAATATCGATAAAAAATATCGACATTTCGTCTTCTGCTGATGGATGTACCCTAGAAATCGAGAGTGCCGCAGCACTTTTCCGCCGCACCGTACTCCTCCGTGGTCCGCGGAATAATCTTGTAGCTCAATTAGATTTTAAATGAAGTATAACTAATTGCGAGCGGGGCTTTCACAAGTTTATTGCCAACGGTAGCCCGTGGTTGTTCGATCGGAAATTATTAATCACGGTACCACTGCAACAAAAACGAGACCAATGAAGATAATGTTGCGAGTAAATCAAATCGGCAATTACGTGTAAATAACGTGAAATAAAGAAAAACGATTTCCAGCGAATTAAATAGTTGCAGGATACAAATGGTTGAAGGCAATTCTAAATTGTCATGTTAACGAGCAGTTCGACGGCTTTAAATAATTCCAATGTCGACGCACGATATTTTCACGCGCGAGGAACCGCGGGAATGTAAAAAGTACTTACGGTGTAGCGACTGTACCGTGGTATAATCGATGGAGCGTGTTTTCGACTTTTTCCGTGGCGCGATCAGCGTATTCGCGAGTTCTTTGTTGAAAGAGGTTGACAGCTCGCTTTCCTGGCATAAAAAAAAAGGTAACAGCCGCGAATTCTTACGCCGTCGCAGAGATACGCATCGGCGGCTCCGATGGGCGTTCCGCGCGGCGCGCGGCGAGAAATTTTTGACACGCGTTCGCCGGTGAAATGTGGGAAACCAAACGCAAAACCGAGTGTGGGAAACCGTGGAAGAAACGTCGAGAGAGTGAAAATGCAAGGCAAGGGTTAACCGTGGTCACGGTTGGTCGGCTCGCGACGCGACGCGACGCCATGGTACAACGTGCTCGTGCAACCGATATCTAATTTTCCATTGCTTCCTTAATCGATGCCAGATAGCGACTTTTTTCTCCCGTCTATACACGCCGAGATCCCAGGCATCGCGCAATAACGAAAACGCCCCGAACAATTATCGACCCCGTATCGTTTACGTTGAAACCATCGATATCCGACAGACTTCGTGGTTTCTCCGAAGTTTCTAAAACCGGCAGCGCTGTAACTAGGGTTGCCAACTTTTTCCGAGATAATTCCGGCACGTATTAACCAAAATCTAAAAAAAAACAAGGCAGAAAGTTACCTGTATCGAGTAGGAAATTAAATTGGGTTTTCTGTGTCTTTTATTATGGAAATTGATGGGGAAATTATGTGGAACTACCGGGTTATTCCGTTAAGCGGCCCACTGAAATATAGGTCCATCTGGGACTATATTTTGAATTTTTTTTGCAAATAAAAGCCCATGGGCCAATATTTGGGATTGCTTGGACGAAGACAAAAACAATTCCTCCGCTGCTAGCTAAAATAAATATTACTTAAATTAAATATACGAGTCCATGGGCTGCTTGACGAATAAACCCGGTGGTTATTTAATAATCGAGTGATTTAAAGCTGCTTAATTTCATTGCGGTAGCTAACGTCTTTAGCACGACAGGTTCCCGACTTCCAGCCGGATGAGATGCAGAGAAAATTGAGGGGAATACCGCTTCGGACAAGGGCATTAGCTCCTAGCGCTGCATACTAAGGCCGAGTCCCCAACGCCCATACGAAATGAATCACGTTCGCTCTCGCTGTTCCGCGCGGAGCCATATTTAGAGTCTAAACGGTTTTTCCCCTCCGTTCGTTTGGCCAGGCCCTGGTTTTCTCAACGGGAACGTTTCGCTCTATACACTTTCAAATATTTGTTACGACCTTACGCGACGAACAATCGCCGGGCGAGCGCGCTCCGCGCGCATACCGTTCGCATTCGAATTCGCTAACCCTTTCGCTTCTCTTTTGCTTCCGGCGGATACATTTGGCCGGGAAACGGGACGACACCGTGCGTCTTCTCTAGCATCCTGCTTCTTCGTGGCTAGCCTCGTGGCTCCGCAGATCTTGAGAAATATGCCTCGAGTTATTCACCTGCCGCTACTTTCGCGTATCTATCTGAAAGACCGATCGAGGGCTACGAGTGTCAGATTACGAAGATAACAAATGGGGAAACGTTTATTAAATGTACGCGTAAAACGTACAAAACTACACACCTTTTGGTACTGTAGCAAACCCCCCAACTGTACCTGAAAATAAAATTACAGAAAAATAAGTAAACGTTTCTTAAATAATTCATTTAAATATAAATATTTTCATCGTCGCATATTCGATTAGAACATATATTTTATTTTGTTTTAGCTTCAATTTCTTCTGAAGAAATATTAAAAAACTAATCACTTTTTTTAACATTCCTTTTTTTCAACTTAAAATCATTCTTTTAACTTTTTTGTTTTTGTATATTTTCAATTTTAGCTATAACAAATAAAATAAGTCGTACTATAATAAATTAATTAGTAAACGTACTCTATGATCAATAATTAAGTCGTAACGGTACGATTTGAGACTTCCATGTGGATACGACGTAAGGACAGCAAAAATTTATTTCAAGCGAATACAAGAAAACGTTGAACGAAGCCGATACGGTTTTGTTTTTACAGAATAAATATTTAAATATCACGGTATCGCTACGTCGCAAGGAATATGATTTTTATGAATAAACTTACCAAACTACCAAACATATACAACAATAACCTCACTTTTTACGCGAATTGGTTACCTCGTCATTGGCGACAGATACAATATACCCCCCGCGAACCAATATGTTTGATGAAAGTGTACGTATTATCGCCGCTAGAGGTGTTGTTGCTGAGGTATTTGTACGTCAAAAATTCATGGAAGTAACTAGTATTTAGGTTAGGCAGTGGTACTCGTGCAATCTTTAGTGTACGTGGAAGACTGAAAGATTGATTCCAAAGGCAGGCAGTAATTACACGTAACAAGGTGTTGTCGTACTAATCGTACAAGAATCTTTAATGAAATATTCATTTCGTAATCGTATAAACTCTGTTGCGATGTAAATTCGGAGAATATTCTTCCGAACACGCGAGTCAACTAACGAGTCGTTAGCATAATTAATTGGGATAGAAAATAGCAATCGCAAGGATAAGTATCGGAGAGTTCGATAAAATTTTATGAACAATTTCCGGTTTCGCCACGACTCTTAGCACACCGGTTAGCCAACGAGTCCGATAATTTAGTATCGTTTGATCGTTTGTTACGCGGATCGAGAGACCGCTCTCCGTTAAACGGGCCGGAGGAACGACGGGACGTCCTTTCGTTGCGCCGCGCCGTGGGACTAATTAAAATACGTCGGCGAGTAAATTAATCTGACGCGAGTCATCGATCGTCGTCCAGCTTCCGCTACGGAAATACTCGCGAGGAAAGTCTAGTCGAGACATTTTAACTACTTCCTCGCTTGAAACACGATATAATCGAACGCATGGTTCTCCTCGCGCAGCGTATCTAGATCAGATATGCGTTACGCGTACGCCCAGTATGTGCTGCAGCCCAGAATGCAATTCGCGAAATGTGACCAGTTACCGGTGTCGTGATTCTTTTTTTTTTCTCTCTCTCTCTCTCTCTCTCTCTCACTGTCGAAGGCAACGGTTTACCCTTCACCGTGAAAGTGGCCGTTTGTTGGTGCGTTGCTCGCCAGGGCTACCCACCCGCTGCGGTGTATTGGTCCGGCCGGTCGATCAGTCCATTTGGCGAAAAACAACTTGTCTCGTATTTAGAATTTTCATAAAAATCATTTTAATAGAAATTCAAATATTTTAGCTTAGAAAAATGGCAAGGCTCTATTTATTTAGATTCTGAGCACTTTTTATCTCCATATGTGCTTTAGTAAAAAAATGTGTCGAATCAATTTCCATGTAAGTAACTTTATCATTTCAATAATTGTGAAACGAAAAATATAACACCGGTCATTCGATCGGCGGTGGTAGGGTTAGTTTACGAATGGCATATCGTTTATTTGAAAACTGAACATTTTTCAGGTAGTACCGACAATCTGACAGAAAAATGTTTTCAAGAACAGTTAATCGACATTCAGCGGCCCACAAATTTCAATGGGAAAAGCAATATACATTTTTGATTCCGTAATATCGAAGCTGACATCAAAACGAATCCAACCATCTACAACGGATCTTTATGGAAAATAAAAACTGTCTACACGAATTGCGACAAATTGGAGTGAAATAGAAATTTATTTTCTTTGTTAATATGCTTAACAAGTTGAAAATAATATAACGGTATCTCTAAATTCTTTTAATTTTTTTACCGTTATAAATTACACCCGCTCGTTTTTGTCATAAATGTATAAAATCCGCTGTCTAATTAGCAGAGTCTCGCGAGGACATTTACAATCGGCTCGTTCTTGTCGAGAAAGTCGATGAAAAATGGCGGTCGGTAGCAACGCGAACAAAACAGCGTAGCGTTTTCGGATAATCGTTTTCCTGATCCGCTGGAAGTCTGCATGGCGGAAATAAATCGAAGTAATCGCAGCAAATAGGAACATTGCCCTCGGCTACCGCCTTATCCAAACAATAGTCTTACTTTTACTTTCGAAAGAGTAGTTCAGGACGTCTCGATCAGGCCGACCGCAACGTTGCCCTCTTTCTCTTTCTATTAATGTTAATGCGGTTCTCGAAAGGTTGCAAATTCACCTGCGCCGTGCTATTATTGCGCAACGTGTATTTATATAAGAAAATGTTCGGTGCCGAAAACGCTTAGAGATCGCAATCAATTTTAGTCAGGCGAGCAACGATAACATCTGAACGAAATCGTTCGCTCGTCGCAGCGACATAACCTCGCTTTACGCAACCGAGACCGATCAAACGTTGGCGTGACGATCGCTAACTGGAAACGCTTTAATTGATAACCACGGGCGTCTGGAAGACTCGCCACGTCGCTGTTCCAAAAAGAAAACAAAAATATTTGATTAACCACCCACAGGTTTTATAGCAAAAATAGTGGTTGCGTTGAAAATATGCATTCTCGATCGAACGATTGCGAGATCGTTGCAGATGGAATTGATTTAGACAATTACACACCTACCTGGAAAGGGGGGAATCGAGTTGGCGGATAAAATAGAGTCTCGGAGGAGTATTTTAAGATAAGAGACAGGTCTACGCGGCGTCGGCGGCAGCGCTGTTCTTCCTTTCTCTGGAAAGTCAGACCTAGAGGGCCTAGACAAGGCGTGGTAGAGGCTGGCCGGGGCCGATCGCTTTCAACTAGATCGACCGAATGTGTCCGTACCTCTCACTGTATGCGACTGGCATGCTCTAACGCTGATTATAGGAGCCCTGCCTAGGCGTCACGATTTTCCCGGCCAGATGGAGAGTCGTTAGACTATGCACACGCTTCCATCGAACCAGCTCTGTTCTCGGCAATAATGACGGACCAGGGTACCACCACCGGTTTCGTACGACTTTATGCGAGCCCCGTCGATGATCAACGACGATAATGGACCGACCAGGAACACCGACTCTTGCCTCGGCTACTCGAGTCCCACCGATGTCCCCCAAGCTCGCCGATCAAAAGCGCCTGGAAGTTGCGGCGACCGATTCCACGCAGCTGACACTTTCTAGCGCTGGGACAGAGATAACGAAGTTTCTATCTGCAAGTGGGCCGATCGTGAACTTCCTTTCGGATTTCTTCTACAATCCCGGGTAGCCTTAGCGGTAAAGGCTGTTTCTTCGGAGGCTTGGGAAGTACGCTGGGTGCGGTGGAGCGCGAAACGAAGCGCGAACACTCGTTCCCAACTAGGTTCTTGTCTCGGACTTCAATTTATCTTATTCTAATTGCTGACCAAGCTGTTTTCGAAATTGTCCAGCCCACTAGGATCAAACCTGACGGGGTTTTGAAACCGAGACAATGACATCGACGACCGTGTGCCGGAAGGGAGCATTCTTTCTAGCCATTGTCTGTTAGGATCATTCGGGAGCGACCTTCGCCGGGTCTCGCTTACGCGCGGTTACGACGCACGTTCATTAATCGCGTCGAAGTCGATTCTGGACGTTTCGTCAGCGACGCGGCGGCACGGGGAACACGTTACCCGATCGAGTTGGTTCGAAGAAAGGATAGCCGCATTTTATCACGGGTCGGCTGGAAATTAATCGGCGCACGCTCGGGCAGCACGATGCATACGGTATCGTTCGAAAGTCCCGCGACGACGCGTACCTCCCTGTCTCAAGGACAAGCCGTGTGCCAAAGCCGTCTCGAATATTCCACCAGCCTCTCGCGTTCTACGTTGATCCTCGGCCCCGTCGATGTCGATATTATCGTCGTCATCGAGGAATTCGATACCGATCGAAGGCGCCATACCGTCAGCCGTATCTTTACTCCGGTGACATACATGTATAGTATACCCAGCTGCTCGTTGAATTTCTCGGTGGAAAAACCGAAGGAAACGGAGAGCGCGCTTACGAAACAGGATCGTTATTAAACTGTTAGAATTATGTCGACCGTTACCCAACGTCCCGACAATTGAATTTCCGCGCGGACGAAAGCGTTCTCGCGTGAAGTTCCTTCGCCCGGGGTTATTTAATTTTCGAATTACAGATTGAGTAAAAGTGCCGCATAAATCGGCGAGTCCACGGTGGAAATTCGCACGTAACAGTCACCGGTGCGGTGAGAAAGAAAGAAACACAGCCTGGATATACAGGCTGTTCTGAAAATGGATTTCCTCGAGAAGGGTGATCCGCAAGGTCGTTCGGAACAACTATTTCCTTTGCGAAATTCTTCTCCGAGGCTCCGTTGCGGAGTTATCGGCGAAACCCATGGACCGATCGGAGCGCGCGGGCGGATCCTAGCTGGGCCAATGCCAGGACCCGACTCGGCGCGAGTCGCTAGTAGCCGCTCTACGATTGGCCCGTGTTTTTCGACGGTAACTTCTCAACGGAGCCTCGGGAAAGATTTTCGTAAAGGAAAAAGTTGCTTCGAATGACCTCGGGAATCCTTCCAACATTTTTGGGACCTGTATTGCCTGTATTGCTTCCTTTCTCGTCCGGTATCTTCTGGAAAACGTAACCATCCTGGCATGCGTGCGAATTGGTATAATTAAATCGGGTGTCGCTTTCCGTAGGCTTCTGCGAGGCGTGTGCCTCGGTTTTATGCAAGAATTTTCTCTTACGTCGTGTGCCGCGGCTGGTTCTACGCCTGGTTCTATTATACATACCGCAGCATTCCAAAAGAAGGCATCGTGTAATCGTACACGGGCCGATACACGGTGTACGCGTACCCTCTGGAACAGAAACTCGAGAGACGTACACCGTGTTACATGCTCAATAATATACGAACATGCATTAAGTGTGAAAAATGATCGGCGGCGTTTTTGCCGGTTCTCCCGTTCCACTTAAGGAACTTCGAAAGCCGGACAAAACATCGCCGCGGGGTTGGGAAAGAGGCGTGCAAGAAGAAACGAATCCGATTACTATTTCGTCTTCGCGGAAAAATGAAACGCAGTTACGTGACGATGAAAGGGGAAACACCGGGTGAAAGATAGGAAAAAGTGAAATGCAACGAAAGTGTGGGAACGAGGCGATTGAAAATTTACGATACCGGTCAACTAATTGCGCGCCGGCTGCTATTGCGTCGCTGTGAAATTTTAGCATAATAATAAGACGTCGTTTAAACGTCTGAAATAAGACGTCCGTTTCGAGACGTTTTAAAGACGTCTTATTTCGCATGGTCTTAAAGATGTCTTTTTCGAGACGTTTCAAAAACATACCGTTTCCGTACAGAAGACATTTAACAGATGTCCGGAAGCACTCGGAGACATCTTTAAGACGTCCGAATGTCCGACAACAGACGCCTTTGAGCCGTCTTGAACGCGTCCGTGTGCTATATGGGACCTGTAGTCCTCCTCGGCAAGTCCGAGATATAAATCGTCTGGCAGGTAGAGCTAACGGAAATCCCGTTATAAGCGCTTCGGCCCCCTGCGTAACCATTGAAAGTGATAGTTGAAATGACAGCGTTTCCTGCAAGCCGGGGAACGTGCAGCGATTTTAACGAAGGAATCGGGTTCAGAGAAGCATGGCTTATAATTACCGTAACAAGCAGAATTCCATGAACAGCGAGTGGGAGCGTGTGCTGTGATTCAGTGCATGAAATGGAACCCGGCGCGCTGGCCGGGTATTCGTCAAACGATTATTTTAACAGACATTTTCACGGGGTAATAAAAATAAAAGAAAAAAAAATCTCAAGAAGATTTCGTTTAGCGAGCCAACCGCTAAAAGCTGGGAACTTTTCCAGTGGGTCGTTGAGGCGTGGTGTGGTGTGCCGGTTGTCTTCTGCGCGAGCATTTGCTCTCGGTTCAAGGAGATCCAGAAGCGACGGTGTGCGGCTTGCCGTGCGGCGAAACAACACAGCGCGGCACGGCACGGCATGGCATAGCGCGCGGCGCAGAGCCGCGGCGAGTTACGACGCTCTGAATCTGAATCTCTCACGGTAAGCACGCCGTGCAGCCATAATCCTGCCTCGCCCCGTATTCGGGTCAACCGAGTAGTAGAAATTACGTAACACGTGTGCGCCGGGGCGGTTCCCACTGACAAGAGAGTCGCTCTACCGGAAGTCGGGA
Organism: Lasioglossum leucozonium; assembly: GCA_028454225.1. Taxonomy (NCBI): domain Eukaryota; kingdom Metazoa; phylum Arthropoda; class Insecta; order Hymenoptera; family Halictidae; genus Lasioglossum; species Lasioglossum leucozonium. Next base: position 244,464 of record CM052213.1, read on the forward strand.
GCACGTCTTGCCTCCGCTATAAGGACACATGGCCGCTCGATCGGCCATGGGAAATCCTGCCTTCAATTGGAAAATCCTCTCAAGGATGCATCGAGCCGAACCACAAGTATTACAAGGATATGCAAATCATCGAACGTGCAGTTAAAAACACCGACGCGTTCCCGTAGAAATTTCTACATCCGACGTGTAATGTTGGACTGAACCTGCTAGACGATCGGAGAACATCGTGCGTAAATTTAATAAAAATTATATCAACAAAAAGTCGACTCGGTTATCTGCAGGAACATGCACTTCGCTATTTGCGCCGTGTCGTTTATGAGAAATTCTGCAAGTTTTACGGCGTCGTAAAGATATCCGGAACTAGTGCTACAAGGACGTACTTTTCCTCTTTCGCGTCTGCGCGCGACAAGTGCAGCTGCAGTCGCCGTTTCAAGTACGTTCGTTTCTCTTTTGCTTTTACCTCGCTGCAAAAGAAGAACAGAAAAGTATACGAGTAAGTTGCGTGGGAGTCAAGATTGTGGGACTAAAGATTGTTCACTCTTTTTTTATACCACCCTGTAGATCTCGATGAGAATACTACGAAAATGCAAGTTTTAACGAGCGGAGTTCATTCGTACAAAAGTTATACGCGTGTGAAGTTGAGCGATCTCGAGAGTCCGAGACGCGTAAGGGCGCCGTCATATTGGAACCTAAGCTGAACCGCTTTCAGTAGCGGGTATTTTTGGTATAGAATTCTACTTGAATATTGGTACTGAAACCGCTAGAAGTAGCTCAACTTTAAACGCGTATAACCATTGAACGAATGAACTCCTCGCTTTGAAACTTGCATTTCCGGAGTTCTCTCGTCAAAACCAGCAGAATCGCCTTGAAAAAAGTGGAAAAACTTTGGTCCCGGAAAGTGAAGATCAACGGAATTAACGGGAGTGAATTGTTTCGAGTGACCATAGCAAACATTGAAACTTAACATTGACACTGTCAACGTCCGCGTGCGATACCGGACCCTCCGCATTCTGAAATGCATGCGGGCTCGTATTGCGTAACAAAAGCGATATTTTCACATCAGCAATTTTTCCACGAGACGGAACCGAAGTGTCGGTAATAACCCGAGGATCGTAGGAACATTTCACCGACATCGCCATAACACTTTCCTTCCTCGGTACGGTCTCGGGCCGCTCGGGCCTCACGGCTGTGCATTTGCACGGTTATGAACGTTAGGCCTGGTTCGAGCGAGCGATAAGGAATTTCGAGCCGCGCGCCGCATACATACCATTCGCGCGTACTCGAGTTCACCGATCCGCGAAACTCGCTCTCTCCTCGCCATCTTCTGTTTCCTATTGACTATAAACTGCGCGCCGATGCAGATCCGGTTTCGTGCCTGGAAACTAGAATAACGGGGCTGGTCTGCCTGCATTCTATCGCTAATCCGACTATTTCGATTACGACTCCTGTGACGTGATAAAGGCACGATCGAGCCTCTGACCCGTCTCGTTTCCAGCGTCTGACATACGACGGTCGCCTCTACTTGCTCGTACCGGAATTCCAACGGTCCCGACACTCCATCTTCACCCATAAAACAAGAATTCTCTTTTCAAACCGTAGCCAGGGCCGGCCCTGGGTAGTCGGCCCCCTACTACGAAGTTCTAACGATAGTAGTTTAGGTAATAAAAACAATAAAAATTTTAAAAACAGCATACATTTTGTTCAAATAAATAATCTTGTAAGGCGCCCCGATGCCTTGAGCCGGCCCCGACCGTACGAACGCGCCGGTCGAATTGTCGATTGGAAAAGCGAAATCCCTATCGGAGTACGCAAAGAGAACCTTGTTATTACGTGCGTGATTTCAACGATGATTATTGAGATTACACGACAAGATCGCTTATTTGTGGAAAGTGCCCGTCGAGGGATATGAAAGTTAACGGTATCTCGAAAGCGCCAAATTCGATTTATTCTGAAATTACCCGAGCAAAGTCTACTCGCTAACTCGGCTAACCTTGGGAACCTTGTACGGATGAATATTCTCAAATGTTCTGATTCAGAAATTTCTGTCTCGCAGGTAATCCCGGTATGTTTCCTACTGCTGATAGAGGCGAAGCGAGTGGAGATCCGGCCTCGCTTAGCGGAGCCGCAAGTCTATTACGAGGAAGATGACAGTCAAGCGGCCGAGGACGACTTCAACCCGGCGGTGTACCAGCCGCGCACCCGTGCGCTTCCTTCGGCGCGATCGAAGGACGCCCTGCACCCATCGAAACCACCGCCGGTCCAGACGATTCGCAATTACAACAAGGTCAACGACGACGGGTCCTTCACGTTCGGCTACGAGGCGGCGGACGGCTCGTTCAAGGAGGAGACCCGGGGAACCGATTGCGTGGTGCGCGGTAAATACGGCTACATCGACCCGGACGGCAACAAGAGGGAATTCACGTACGTCTCCGGCAACCCCTGCGACCCGAACGCGCCAAAAGACGACGACGACGATCAGTCTGACAAGCAAGAGGAAGACGACCTGAACGCACCTGCGAACTATCCATCCGTGAGACCGATACCGAGACCGGTCAGGCCAACCTACCAGCAACCGACCACCCGAGCACCGCCCACCACGATCTTCCAAACGGAGTACCAACTGGACGACGACGCTAGCCAAGAATTGGGCGAAGGCGACTACGTGAAGCCGTCGCAATTGAGAGCAGGCGGCGGAGCCTATCGGACATCCCAACAGCAGGCCTATGTCTCTGCGACGCCGTCGACGGCTCTGTACGAACCATCGCCCACGCCCAGCCCCAACCTCTACAGACTGGCCTCGTCGACGACGCAATACCAGACGACGGCGGCGCCGGTTCCTCGCAGCCAGCCCACGGTATCCTCGACGGCCTATCAGACCTTGGAACCGACGACCCGGCGTCCGGTAACGCGTCACCCGAAGCCGCAATCGGTCGCAATCACTCCCCGACCCCACGTATCCCAGGTAGCCGCCCAGTACGTTTCCCCGAGTAGCACCGAGCGCGGCTTGTTAGCGTACACCCGACCCTCGGCCGTCACCGTCTCGCCCAATCTGCGCACCACCACACTAGCTAGCGCATCTCACCTAGACTTTGCTGCCGAGCTCGAGCGTTACGTGAACACCGTCGGCGTTCCCGCCGGTCCCAAGCACCATCACGCGCAACCGTCGCCCCAATCATCAAAAGCTAAAGCACCTGTCGCTGCCGCTGATCCCATCTACCAGTCGGAGCTCGTGTACGATCCGTCAACCGGTCAGTACAATACCCAACTATATCAGACACTACCCCAGACCGTGGGCGACTTCACCCTAAGTCACAAACTCCAACCGTTCGTAGCCCAGCCCCAGTCCTACCTAGGACTGCAGCAGTTGCAGCAGCTACAGCCCCAGCAGCCCCAGCGTCAGTCTCCACTTTATAAGCAACCGGTTGCCCAGCCGGCCCAAACCGTTCCCACCGCCGCTGTGAACCAGCCCCAGGAAGTCCTGTACAGGAAGCAACAGACGCAACTGTTGCAGCAATCGCAGCAGCTCTACGCCCAACAACAACGCCGCCAGCAGCAGCAGCAGCAGCAGCAGCAACAACAACCGGCACAATCGCACAGGCTCCAGCTGCTCGAATCCCAGACGCAACCCCAGTCCTTCTACTATGTCGCACCCGCGAGGTCCTCCAACGGTGCACCCCTAACCCCAAGCCAAATCGATCACTACCTTCGAGCCAGCGCCACTGGTTACTGATCGAAGTTCCAATCCGTGAGTCTTTATCTCAGTATACATGAAATTTACAGGGACCACCCTACTACTCTTTCTGTACCGTAAAAAAAAAAACGCGTCGCGTCGTGTCGGTAGGCCCCTAGGCCCTTATATCTAGCGTGACTGTGCCGTCCCAACCAGTGCCAGGTCCTGGAAATTTTCGCTGGACTCGACGAAAGGTCCACTTGGGTATTCGTGCATGGCGTTCTAAGCGCATATCTAACGTAATTATTAAAATATTTATATACATATATGCGTGTATTCGAGTAACACACGGAACTGGAGGAGGGTGCCGTTCTTTCCAGAGTTAGGACTTTGATCCGCCATTACGACCACCGCTGGTTCACAGGGCCGATCGATCGGAGCATCTCGGATAAATTGGAAAATCTCATTTATTTCGCAATGGTTGCGAGGGGGCTAGCTAGAGTAACGAGAGTGCCGGCGTACGATTTCTAGAGCATTTTTCTAGTGTTTACGTTGAGAACGATTATCGTCTCGGGAGTGAAAGTCAATGACTTGACGCAACACTCGCGTACACGAGATACATTACCACGGCAATTTCTCATCGCGTCGATCCACACGGCGCAACATGCTATACCGCGCGCGGATTCCGCACGGATAGTCCAGCAGTCCACACCCATACAACCGCGGGAATATTCACCGGGCGGTACACACCGTAGAGCGTTTCAGACACGATTCCCGGCCCACGTACGCGCTCGGCTTATTTGATTACAAAACGCAAATACGTAGGATCGAACCGGATAAACATTTGCTGTCGTAACGATGACGGTACGGTTTAATCGGCCGGCGACCACTTTTCCCAGACACACCGGTAATTAACGCTTCCCGGGGAAATTAATTGCAAAAAATATATATATGAAGATCGATGGAGGTAGCTAAACAGCACCTTTCGACTATTGTAGACAGTTGCCATCGTGGTTCAATTGAGTTCGTTCGTGCCGATTATGACTTTGCTATACGAATCTTTGTTTAATAAAATTTGATGGAATTTTCGATCACCGAAAGACCGATTTAGAGCATAAAACAGGGTCCGCAAGACGAAGCAGTGAAATTGTGTTCCAATTGTTTGTCGTGGACGAATGACTTTCTTGCTGGGCGATTTCATTTCATGTATACCGAACGTTCGGGTACACGTTTGTCATTCGAGTAATTCCAGTTATTATCTGTTCCGGTTGGATCGTGGATTCGTCTAGACACATTTGATCAGAGTAGCGACGGGTGAACCAGATTTTGGATCGGATGGGGCTATCGGGAATCGGTATCGACGTGTTGCAAGCGAGGGAAATTTTGCAAGCCCGCCCGAAGTGCGATCCGGGTCGGACCGGGCCGGGCCGTCCTTAGAAAAGTGACTGTAACTTTCATTGGCGTGGTCCCGCCGCGCAGGGACATTCTACTCGACTCCGCGGAACTTTCTATTTGCATTCTCTGTCGCGAGTATGAGAATCGATTCGAATCTAATGCATCCTACGACTCGATCCCGTGGCGTGGCTATGCGCCGCGCGCACTTATGCCCGCGGAGATCCGTGGCGCGATCGTAAATCGAAAGGCGTGGACCGGCGGCCGATCACACGAAACAGATTTCACACGCACCGAAAGGTTCGCTCCGCGGCATGGCTTTACACGGCCGGCCTGCGATTGTCAAGTTTGTTGCACTTCACACCCGGCTTACGATTGTTCGGTATGCGCACAGGATATTAATTACGTGAACGAAAATCTGTAACAAATTATGGTCATCCGTGAATCTCGAGCGATGGACGTAATTGCGGATCCGGAGAAAAACTCATCCACGAATCTAGAACTAGGGTCGGTATCTCGAGGAAAAATTATTCAAAGTTGCCAGATGGGGGGAAGATGTTACCCCCCTCTTTGCCAGTACCGGCTTGGTCACGTGACACGCGTACGACAGAGGCACGCGTCGCGTGACCGAGTCGCGACAGGGTGGTGACCGGACCGTGAGGAACAGCGTCACGTGACCGGGCCGTAGGGGAATAGTATCGCGTGATCGGGCCGTAATGGAACAGATCACGTGACCGGACCGTGACGGAGCGTGGGGAATAACGCGAAGGGGAAGGTAGAGTGGGGACACGAGCCTCAATCTGGCGACTCTGATCCAACCTGCGAAGAATCGGTACGATCGCGAATCCAGATCGAATTGGTGGCCTTTCGTTGCCGGTACCATGCGTAAGTGTTGACACGCACTTTGTCTACTCACATTGTAAATACTTCTTCGTTTAGCATTATTGTTTAGCTATCTAGCAATTTGTAACGTTCATTACTGTGCCGGTAAGGAAGACGTTTCTTACGTTTATAGTTGTTTTTATATTATTTGTAAACGTGATCAAAGAAAGATATATCATAACGAACGCCCGGCTGTTGTTTATTTATTCCATTTCTTTCTGCTCGCCCGGTTTCGGAGCTCTTCCCGCTGCGAAGAACGAGGAAAGTAAAAGCAGGCAACGGTAAGTAAAACGAAGACGCTCGATGCTTCTCTGCCGGAGATTTTTTTAGTTAATTTTTTATTTAAAAAAATTTTTTTGTAAGTAGTTTACATTGTAAATCTTTCTCTTCTTTCTAACACTCGCGATGAAACATTCCGCGGAGTTTACAATTCCAAATTGAAAAACAATTTTGAGCGTGGGTCAGAAGGTTTGTTTTAATCATGACTGTACACTCGAGCTAGCGTGCGCTGCATCCGACTCTAGTACAGGTCGAAACATGGTGAATTTGCTTATGATAATAATAGGTTCTGTTCCATGCTAAAAGTGGTCCGGATCGAAGAATTTGGTGACTTTTTGTTATAACTTTTGAACCGTTAGAGATATTCCAATGAAATTTTCGTTGTAACGAATGATCTCCTGTCATCTTGTGGGCAGTGGCATTAATCCGTCGGTACAAGAATTTTTCTGTGGTTACAAAATTCGAAATTTTTTATTTCAGCGAACAGAATTTAGAGTAGATGGAAATATAAAACGGACTCGTTCGTAGTCTCTTGACTTCAAACGTTCACAGACATGCAATTATTAAGAAGCTGAGTTAACCAGTTCTTTTTCCGACAACGGTATATTTTCTGTTCGTGTCTGACTGTAGCTAGGCGCACACGAAAGCCGTTTCCGTAAAAAGAAATTAGAAAAGTCAGGAAGTACGTCTCTGGTGTGCAAACCTGATTGCATCACCAGAGATCAGCGTTATACAGTCGCTTTTCACTGATCGCTTCCTAATCGGTGGATGCATGTAACCCGTTTTGCCCAATTACGAACAATATTCGAACAGAAACTGTGTTTGGCAGATTGGGCACAGGCTTTTTACCATGTGCTACGATAATTACGTACCGCCATCTACTACAATTTTAAAAAATGTTAATATACTGCTACACGAACCTCGGATGAATAGGCAACTATAATTTTTATATCTATTTGTCGTAACAGAGAGGATACGAGAGTGCTCGCGCCCCGGTTTTGGCCGTTCCCGTTATAGTGCTGCCCCCTACAACTATTTTAGTTTGGAACAGAACCTACCTCATTTTCTTTTTACAGGGATCTATATTATCTTCAGTCTGGAACAGAACTAAAAACTGAACTAAGAACTGGAACAGAAAAATTATTATTTGTAGATGTCCACAATGAAAAAAAAATCCAGTCGTGGAATGAAAGCAGACGTACAATTGGTTATAAACAATTTCGCTTTTCTGGTAAAAGCGGCATGCACCTGCATGGGTGAAAGCGATTGAAAACAGGAGGTACTAGTTAGAGTACTGAATCAAACCAGGCCAACTATATTGTATAAGGCCAGCAGTGTATCATTTTTTAGGCGTCGATTTGACACGCAATTGCGAAAGCAGTCGAGTGATCTATGTGTGAAAGAAAATTTCAACATGAATGATAAATGTTCCTCGAGCCTTTATGCTTAAACCGAGCTGTACTGTGCGTTCAGAAAAATGTATACAACAGAGTCTACGAACCGGAAGCAACATGATGACATCGACCACATTTTCATCCACACACGGTAGAAATTATCTAAAGCACATTAATAAAGCATATTCTTTAAAAGCACATTAATAAAGCATATTCTTTAAAAGCACATTAATAAAGCATATTCTTTTGTATTCGACAAAAAGAAAGAAATAAAAAATTGTTTAACATAAACTTGAACTTCGTCCGCATTTTATAGCGACCTCCATCCCGAAGGTAGGCTACTCACCAATCATCCTACAGCTAATGCTACCCACAGCATGGTAGCGAAAGTTGCAACTCGCTTTCCAGTGCACTGTTTTACCGATCGATGATCAACGATGTTTAGAATTTTGTCATTTTACAAAAAAAAAATATTTCGAAAATTTCAACTTTCTATATGCTTGTGTTATCGATAAACGTCGCTTTCATTATCATAAAAACGTCATAATTTTACATTCGCCCGAGACTCGTACCGATCGTCAGTACATGGAATTTTCGGTCAATTGTTTGTTTATAACTTTAAGTAACATTTCTTTTATCCAGGCGTTGCGGGCGCGCGTAATTATAATTGCTCAGGTGAGGGAGTTAATTAACAATGAATCCCTATGCAACATCCTCCTTTTCAATCAAAGATTAAAATAACGACGCTAGTTTCCTGTTTAACTATCTGACAAACGCATGGAATGCATACTGACATAATTCGTTGATGCTAATGCCAACCCTAATCTCTTTTTTTGTTTGAGATATTGATGGCTAGGCAGTCGATGTAACGATTCCTGAAATTTTTCAAAAATAGTAAATTCAATAATCGAGTCATTACCTCGGCCAGTAAAGACACAATTACGCAACTTTCTAAAATAAGACAATGAGCATGCAAATAACCGTTGGATGGCTCGCGTGAGTAATCATTTCGTTACTTTGATTTTCTCTCGCCGAGTATCGTTTCCACTGTCCCACAGTAATCGGAAGCACGCACTCGATGACGTTCGAACGGTGGTATAGCCAAGGCGTTCTATACCATCAATGAGTCATTAAGAGGTCGATATTTCATTAGAAATGATAAAATATGTATCGAGTGTGGGAAACACTCGGCGCAGTGTAAATGGAGTTACTAGCAGAATTACACTTGTCGCCTGCTTCTAGGACCGATACAGGTTACCCTTGAACGGTGGGACTTTTTGACGGAAATTTTCGACGAAAACTCACCAAAGCAACGCATCGCGGTGAAAATTTTCGATCGTACTCCGTCAAAGTAACACATCGCGACCTTCGCTTGCTGGTAATTCCGTGCGTACGTATTCCAGTGATTTTGCCACTGCGATATATGCTGTTTAATGGCCCATTTAAACCGTGAATAAACTAAAAATGTTGGAATTAAATTAGAGAACACTTGACTACAATTCGTAAACATTGCTTAATTTATAGGTCGCGTAAATGTGTCGAGAACTTTTTCGGGATTTCGAAAGGTAGAGAATGAGACAGCATTGTTTGATTCCCAGAGGAAGAATACGAGTCGTACCGCGAGTAATGATGTAGGCGTGCCAAACGAATATACAACGCCGCTGTTGCGTTACAATTAACACCGTGCTCGCTAATTTCTTCCGGAAAGCTGGATTCCACGCTGTAGATCCTTTAAATATACACAGATCTCGGTCCCGGCGCGGCGGTTCGAACCGACACGCTGCTATTATCCCGATCGATTAAATTGCACAAGAAACGCTGAATATTTTCGCAAGAGCATTAAAATCGTTGCATCTTCAGCCGCAGCTCTTCCGGGAATAATTTTATAAAGAAGTTCATAAAAAGTATTACTATGCGTAGATATCTAGAATTAAACAATGATCAACTAAACGATGAATTTTTAATTTTACGAATAGATTTATAAAAATTATCTCTATTTGTATTATTACGTGTCCCCTGTTTTGTTAAGCAACGCAGCTGCGCTAAAAATTCTAAGTAACGTGTCGGAATCGCCGAAGAAAAACACGACACAACAGCCATTTGCGAGAAACGCGAGAACGAGGTATGCTGCGAAAGATATACAACCGATAGGTCCAACAGAAGGCGTATCAAGGTGGCATCAAAAAACCATGTACGAAACTCCGAGGAAATTGCATGATGTAATAATTGTCCTGTGGGAGTGTCTAGAATAGAACGAATACTACAATAAGAGTGTTGCACACTATGGGAACTATTGTTACAGATTTTACAGTCTACTACTGTTCTTGCCTGGCCGCGGACTCCCACGTGGCTTTCACTTGTGTCCCCGCAAAAGTCCAAAACTTCGTGTTCCATTCTGTCGTCGCTACTTCCTCCTCATCTCTGCCAAGGAGACTTCCGTTCTTTCCCGCCGACCATTTTGCGTGCACTTTCATCGTGATCCACCACCACCACCACTTTTAACATGTCAATCCTTTCTATTTCATTCGCTACACCTGCAACTCAAAGCAGATTCTCCCCTTCACCCTCCACAATTTCCTCAAATTTCGTATTAAGAAATATTCCGACGTTTGTTTCCGTCCTGCAGGCAGATTCTTGGGCCAAAAATGGCAAAAAACTATGACGCATGCTTCAGACACTAGGACTAATTGCAGCGGAAGTGGTACTGGATATTAGGCAGACGTGGACGTAGATAATTGTACCAATTAAATTAGCTGTTCGATCGGGTATAGTCGACAATAAATTCAGACACCTGTCCATAAAGAAATCGTGTGCCAAAACGAGCGTAAGGCGGTAGCCGAATAATCGCGTAGAAACTAGTGCACGAAGCCCAAGATCTGCATATAGTTTCCATTTCCTTGGACTGGAATACTTTCTTACCGTCTATTATACCTTTCCGTAATGAACGTTTAGGGGCCATCACGGTTGAATGTGTGGCGGCAGGAGTGTGGTCGCAGGACCCGGTGGAGAGGGTGGTGGATGCCTGGAGTGTTGTCACTCTATATATAACGGCGAGCAGCACCCCACGCGATGTTAAGAACGTTCACCGCATCCGCGGTAACATGGTTTCCAGTTACAAGGTACATACTCTTTCCAGCTCTCACGACTCGGCGAGTTCACCGGCGTGTAACCTGTGCGATACCGATTCTCTCTCTAATTAAAAATCCGGGGGCCCGCCTCGCCGGTAACTTCCGATCGCAGAGCGAACCGCGCGTGACCTGTAGGCAGTGCGGGAATTGTGATTGCTAGAGTGTAACGTTGGTTTGTGACAGTGCTGTAAAAAAAAATTCCGTAAAATGTAGTGCAAAGTGACTCAAAGTGTTCCAACTCTACTCTCTTACCTTTGTAGACGAGATTACCTTGCATCGAAAATCTGCCGTGTCATTAATTTCCAGTCAAATCTCATCATCGATTCGATATCCTCTATTCTTGCCACGCTAGACCCTCCGCTATCGACAAAAAAATTAGGTTAAACGTCTCTACTTCGCGTTTCGATGGATGTAAATAGTATAATTGTGTCCGTCGAAAGGCAGATTAAACTGGACTGTTCATTCAGATGTTTGTGTAATTTTGCTGTAGATATTATCACCGCGGACTCCGAAGATGACGACATGGTTAATGGCATTTTTCTGTCTGGCGACTGCTGGTTGCTCGAACGTCACGGATCAGCAAACATCCGAGACGCATCACGACCAGCAGGTAGCGATCTTGGGACAGATCAGTAAAGTGAACGAAGACGGCTCTTACACGTACGGCTACGAGGCTGGCGATGGATCGTTCAAGGTAACGCTTCTGCGGCTGCTGCACCGTTTCATGCAAAAGGCATGAAATGGGTGTAGACCGTTACTTAACGCGAACGACTCATATTCTGCGTAACCTCCTCTAAATATAGCTCGTACACCTACCTGGAACAGTGACAAATAGATCCATTAATCAAACTGGTTCCCATGATTACCGTAACGACTACAATTCTCCGTAGAATATTCTTAATTCCTCGGCAACTCCTATGTAGAAATGCATGCATGAAAAGCGATCTCGCATTAAAGACCCTAACTAATAGTAGTAGACGAAAGCATGCAGAACTGATTCTGAACGTAAGAAATGATTGTCAGGTCGAGAGTCGCGACGTTCTAGGCAACATCAAGGGTACGTTCGGTTTCGTCGACGCTGACGGCGAAATAAAAAGGGTGTCTTACTCATCCTCTAACGGGACAGGGTTTAAAGCAACCACCGTGTCGCCATTGCAGGAACACGTGTCCGTCGTGCAGAGCATACCGCGCGTCAATCGCACGACAACGACTAAGAAGCCGACCGTCGTGTACTCGACGTCTACCGAGCCGACCACGAAGACATCGGTGGTCCAATCTATACCGCGAAACCGAAAGGCGACGACCACGACGACCACCACCACGACCGAGCCACCGAAAACGATTTTCGGTCATTACGTGAAGGGAACCGGCAAGAGCAGGCCACGGTTCGTGATCAACGGCCAGCAAAGACCTCTGGTCATCGAGGAAGAGGGGACAGAGGACGAGGACTCGCAGATCAATCGGCCGAGCACCGAGGACAAGACCTCCACCTACCGGAGGATCATCTTTGCGAAACAACAGATCAAGCAACCGCTTCGGCCGATCTCGGAGGACTTCCTGGAAAAGGAGGAGGAGGCTAAAGTGACGAGCGGGAACAACTTGAGGAGACAGCTGCAAGAAGACACCACGAAGTCCAATCCCATCGTTGAGACCAGCAGCGACGACCACTCCGACGTCTACGGTGGCTCCTTGTCCACGACGAGACCCCTGTTCACCACGACCACGCCGTCGAGAGTCCTCCAACGCGTCTCGCCTAATCGCAACGAGAGACCGAAGGTGTACCTGAACAGGGAGAACCTGGGCCCGGCGAGATTCGAGAACGTCAAGTACGACGGTTCCCGAGCCTACGAGGCGGAAGCGAAAGCGACCCGGGACGAGGCTCGCGTACCGGTGCGGGTGCCCGAGAACAGAGACTTCGTCCGACAGAGCACGGAGCCCGTGTACGTGAGACAGCAGCCCGATCAGTTCCTGCGGGAACTACCCGGAGGACGAATCCTTCTGCCGACTCAGCCGAACATCGACGAGGACCCGGCTTACAGGCAGATTCCGATCAACAGAGTCCTGCTGCGTCCTCTGCCCGATCAACAGCCAATCTACTCGACCACCACGGACGCGAATATTCATTATCTGACGGAGAATCCTCTGCCGGAACAAGAGGAGGACCCGAGAGTCGCGGTGACGCCGGGGTACATTCGACCCAGACCGTTCCCAAGACCCATGATCTATCCGGAACCCGAGCACAGGCCCAGGCCGGTTCTGAGACCGGTATCCCAGCCGGTGACTCCGGCCATGGACGACAGAGAGTATCCGTCGACCCCCGAATACCCGTACAGAGGCAGCACCATTGCTCTGCCCCCCGAACCACCGAATCCAATCGCCCCTCCTCTCAGTCGTCGCGATTTCCAGATGCTGTTGAGAAGGTTGCTCGTTAGTCAATACGGCGTGCAGGCCCTGTCCTATCCGAAGACTTACCTAGAGGATGCTCTGTACGACCAGCAACCGTATCCCTCCTATCAACCAGGCTACCAAGCGCCCGCCCCCAGACCAGACATCGGCGGTTACGATCAGCAGCTGGCTGTTCGGTACGGCGACCGGGTGCCCGTACGACGTCCCGTTTATACCAGAGCGTTGACTCCGGTCTACCAGCCGCAACAGTACGAAGAGTACAACGACGGCAGGTACGCCAAACGAGTTTACAGGCAGAAGTTCTACGCGCAAGAAGTCGCGGACGACGGCGACGAGATCCTGCCGGCTCCTATCAGAGAGGCTCTCCTGCTGAGGATGCTGCAACTCGCCATCAACTCCGAGCGCGCTCCCATGATGACCGCTCCGATCATGACCACCGCCACGCCCGCCGGCAGATACAGGAAGACCGGACCTATCAGGAGCGTGCAGATCATCACCGGCGACGACGAAGACAAGGACGACATGAAAAAGAAGATGTAACGGTCAGGCATTTGCCGATCAATTTGTCACTATATTTTATCGCGATGGACGAGAGCTACGTTCGGCTCGCGAAGCGACGGGATCGGCTCGGTATTCGGTGAAGTAACTGGAGACTATTATATTTATACTTCGGCTTTATAGATAATACAGGCACGGTAAAAGTATAGTAGAGGATATCTAGCTATAAAATTATAATACAAATTACGCGGTGTCTGTAGGAGCTATTGTTCCGTAATGAGACGGCGTTAGTTGAACCGCTCCACGGTGAAAGTAGGTATTATGTAGAGTGTAGAGTGTTGTTGCACACGTGTCAACATTGTTAAATTACGAGAGAAGGCATTCCGCGTTCCGCGTAGGATTTATCAAAACGTATTATTTATTGTAGCTTACTTTTTATATATATATGTGTATTTTCGAGCAGCTGAATTATTTATTTTCACGTGAATTTCACTCGGCACAATTTTCTCTCATCTCGAGGAAGGAACGATCGGTATGGACCAGGGCCGTCCTAAGATATTCGGCGCCCATGGGCTACTAACAATAATTGCACAAAAAAATACACAACGTGACCGGTGAAATTTCGGACCTAGACAAAGTCGATATATTAGGAATAAACAAATAAAAATTCAAGAAATAAAAATATAAAATTACCGCCCCGCGGCTATAGCCCACTTAGCCCTGTGGTTAGGGTGGCCCTGATGTAGACAGACCTTAGACCATATATACTTATAGACCCGACTTCGGATAACATACCTTTTTTCTATAATTTTCAAGGTCACCACCTTCATTTTTTCTTTCTTAAATGACACTTTGTATTTTTGACTTAACAGTATGACCGTATCAAATACGGACATTAACGACCCAGGATACCACGACTTTCGGATGATCTTGAAGGCAAAGAAATGCAAATTCCAACAGAGTATGAATTTTTGAACTTCAAGTTTGCACAAATTTTTCAAATATATACGAAATAATGCATGAATATACTTCCTCGCTTTTGTATCGCCATCCTCCATTTCGAATTATCTCGGACGTCAGTTGGCACCGGATAGTCCGTTATCTTGGAACGCTACGTCCTCTATGCACATCCTATACCTATGCCGGGTCTATAAGTACATTAATAATAATAATATTATTCCTCAATAATATTAAATTTTCCCATGAGATAATTTTCATTTCAATATCAATAAAATTTTCTTCTACGTATGGACTAGGTATGTATGTTTATGGTCTACAAGTATATGGTCCAAGAGTTGCGCGTCGATAGACAGAGCTGGTGGACGATAGTACAAACCGGAGACCGTCTCGTATATCCATTCAGTGGGAAATATCACACGGAATATCGTGGGAAGAGGGGAGATATAAGGTTGATACACAATCGCAGCGACACAGTTTTCACGAAATCCGCTGGAAATCGTCAGCGAAACGAATCGCCTTCTCGGAAAGGGAAATGTCCTATGTACTCGTGCAACGATTTTCCGCACGACAACTTTCAAGTATCTCGCAACGCTCGGTTTTTGCTTTCGAAGGCAGATCGCCGCTGCCTTCGAGTCGTTCCGACACGAGAGCGATTAAACCTACAAGTATGTATGGTCAAGCAAGTGCGTTGATCTTGCATACGCATAGCTGCGTCGCACCGTGTCACGTTTCGTTATGGTCGACGCGAAATCCTCGTTTCTGCTGTTTTTCGAGGGATGCGCCCTCTGTCTCCCGTTGCGCGTCATGCCCCACAGTGGTTCGGATCGAAGAATTTTGCGAGTTTTTGCTAAAAAGTCAACTTTGTCATAGTCGTCGTTAATAATTTTTTATTCGCAATATTTACTTAAAATATTTCTCATCTTCTACACAGGAAAGCATTCTTTTGTGTATTCAAAATTAACAAGGACGCTAAAAATTATTGTTCATAGAAAGAGAAAATAGGTTGAAAAACTATATTGACACCTTTACCAATGCGTCTCCGCATTACCGAGGAGGTACTGTTCTCAATGCGTTTCTTTTTGTCAGCCCTGTAGGCCTATTCCACTACGCCATAATTAGACAGATCTTTATGCAAAATACAAATTTTTTATCTGAATTGCAACAAACTGGAGTGTACTGGAAATTTATTTTTTTTTCTTATTTTTAAATTCACCGTTCGCGTTGATACGGTACCGAGGTCGAATACCGTGCGACGGGAGCCCTCGAAAATCGGTGAAAACGTAGATTTCCTGCAGACCTTTCGCGTAGACTTTCCAAAGATGACCCGGTAGAGTTACCACTAGAGCACTGAGCAAAAGTACTTTAGCATTAGCGTCGAGGTGGCGTCGCGCATTTACTGCTATCGCCGATGATTTTCACACAGCAATGTAGTTATTGATAAAATTTTTTAAACTGACCGTACGAAAGACGATAGCATCGAATGTGTCCAGCCAAGCGACAGCGTCGTCCTCCGAGCTTTGATTCATTGTAAATATAACCTCATACGAACAACTAAACACTGTAACATATATGTATCGAAATAAAACGAGACAGATGGTAGACAACCTGGTGTGAAAATTCATTTCGCAAGCCTCTGAGAGCCAGCTACGCCGAGAAAGAATAATAACATATCCACCGCGAGTAATTAGCATCGCGGGTTGCGACACTTCGCAGTCGGATATTACGGACTTGTTAGGCGCCTCGTGTTCGTTAGGTGCCGCGGTCTAGGAGACGGCTGCTACGCCGAGGGTGTAGAATGTGTAGATTATGGGATTTTACGCGTGGCTTCCACGTATTCAGCACCCAGCCGCCTCTTGCCAAATCTTCTCCGGATAAAGGCACTGTCTACTTGAGAAAGTTCGGCGAGCGCGAAGAAGAATCATCGACCTGTAACTATCGAGGGTTGCCAACCGTCCCATATTGGCCGAAATTACCCCCTCCCAATCATAATATAATTTAAAATTTATATTACTATGTACATAACAGGTCCATCGTATAATGATTAAAATCTCAAAAAACAAAGAACTTGTATGTATTATCTTTTTTGTACGTAAAAAGAATTTTCTCGGACAAATAATTTACGTCAAGTGGTTTCTCAGCGGAGACTATTGTGATTCAGCTTTGGGCAATACGTCTGAAAATTGTCTGAGAAAAAGTTGACAACCCTCCGTGCAACTTGAACGGTAAATGGGCTCCAAAAAAAAAAACAAAAGAATTCCCGATAAGCGCGAGTGTCGCTCGTAATTATCCAGCGCGCGCGGCTCTTTGGGATAAAGACCATTGCCTCTGTTCGAAAGTAAAAGTCACACCGGATGAAACAATATTATCGCGGGACAAGCTACCTTTTAATTTTTCGCCGCGAGCCGGACGTACACGTGAACGGTCGTCATTAGCAGACAGAAGTATTTGCCAACTGTACTCGTTGTTCGTACGTAATCCTCGACTTCCGGTAAACCGGGACCGCGTCGATAGCATGCATTTCGCCCATACGATATAAGAGTCGCTCGTCTAATTAGAACGGTCGTTATTCTCGACGACTTTCCTCGTCAACGGAGGAAAGTCCTCGATAAAGACAGGAGAGTTCATTGTCTCGCGGAATATACAAGACGCACAGTCCTAGAGGCATACGGAAGAAAGCAGATTCGCGATCTTGATAACGCTCCCCGGTTCAGGTAATGATCGTACTAATGCAGGAAAGAATTATTCGCTTTACACTTTGTAAACTCTGCGGAACAGTCTCTGGTACAGGCCGGAACACGTGGCAACACCGCGTACAGATAGAGCATCGGTCCGATCAAGCGTACGCGCGATAGCGCATCGTATTCAAATCGAACCGAGACAGCTTTGCCAAATTACCGTGTGCCGGCCTGTAGACGCGCCACCGTTCGAACCGACGAGGAACGATTCGCATCGATAAGTTATCTTCGCGTTTATTCCTATATTCCTTTAACCTTTACAAACGGTGTAACAAATATTTATAACCTATGAAAAACAACCTATCCGCATAATTGAACAAGAAAACGCGGACGCAGAACCTCCCGATTAATTACTACGGGCAACTAGCAACCTGGTCTCCCAGCAGTATCCTCTCGCGACGAACCGCTACGACTGTACGCGATAAGTAAAATGGTGTTAATCGGACGTCAACGAGATTTTCGAGTGGACCGACGCGGAACGAGGCACGTTCTTCGCACTCTCGACGTCGTCTTCTATCGGGTAGGGACCGAAGGGCTCCGTCTGCACGCCCACGTCCTCGTAATCGAGTTCCGAGGATTCCTGTTCGTAAATCGCGTCGTGACTCCGTGGTCGAGCGACCGAAGGGATCCATGGCTGCGGGGTGCCCTTGCCAAGGGCCAGGAAGACTGCCGCGGTCGTCAGCAGAACGACCGAAGCCACGCCGAAAACCAATCGCCACGAGCCTGCTATCTGCAATAAAAATTCGTCGGACGTGTAGTATGCCGCGCGTCGCGCGGCGTTTACGTTCATCGCGATGTACGTGGGAGATAAGTGTGTCAAGCGTGACACCGGGTAACGAGGGTTAGCGGATTAACTTACAGAACCGTGAATCGCCTGAGTAACAAAGTAATTCGCCGCTAGCAATCCGGCTGCCCCTAGAGTAGAGCACAAGGCGCACGCGGCGGCTGCACAGGCCGGAGACTCTACGGGAGCAAGATCAGCGATCGCAGCGAGCGCACCGGCAGGCGCAGTGCCGGAGACGAGGAGCGCCGCTATTCCCAGCCACGCCGCTCCCAACGCTTGGCAACCGGCGTAACCGGCCACGAAAAGCAGAGCCGCCGGGATGAAGTGAGCTAACAATCGATCGAAAAACCTGTATGTTTCTTCTTCGATCGTTGCGATCGGGATACACACCTGTATAAACGACCAACTTTCTCGCTGTGGTCGTGGAGACGATTTTCGACTCGCGAACGTGATCTACGAGCAGACCGCACGTCAACGCGGCCATAAAGTGGCCGATGTGAGGTAACGTCGTCAACACGGAATCCTGAAAATATGAAAAATATCAGAAAATTGTAATAGATCGAACCATTCGTGCCGGTGGCTTACATTAGCTGTAGAAAATCCGTAGATGAGTTTTAGGTACTTCGTCATGCCAAGAGCGAGGGTCGCATCGCCCCATTGGTTGCCCATCGTTGCCACCGCGGACGCCCATACAGGTACCGAGCGCAGCAATTTCCCCCATGGAATAACGGCAGCCTGTTTCGTCGTGAATGTTCTAGTCAAACTCTAGGGTTCCATTTCTGAGATTATATCAGGTGTTTCTATTTACGTTCGTATCGTGCTGGTAGGATTTCGGCGTGTCTTTGACGAACCGGCCAAAGGCGAAGTACCAGCATAGGGCGATGATAACGAGGCCGTAGCAAAGGGAATCTCTGCCGAAACTTCGGACCACAGCTGTTCCCAGCCACCCAGTCAAGCAGTATCCGACACTGACAGCTACGAAGACGATCGTTGATTTCAATACCATTAAAGACCGAGCAAAGACTGTAAGCTGTAATTTGGAAATATACCAGCGTAACAGCTGAAGTACCAGCTCCTGTGAGTGCTCTTAAACCAGGTCATGGCGAGCATGTGAGCCGCGGGCATGGTGGCACCCTGTAAAATTAAATTCGACTTGAAAGCGGCTTCTCGTAAGATAAGCGCCAGTCGTTCTTACGGTACACAATCCCTGAAATAGACGAAGCGCTACATGGGACGGACCCCTCCACGCGGCTGGTACCAGCAGCGAGGCTAAACAAGCGCTCAGGACTGCTCGGGAGAACACCATGGATGGTCCTGATCTTCCCCACACCAAGCATCCCCCTAGAATTGGTCCAGCCACTTGACCCCATAAAAATGCTTCTCTCATTATAGACTCCGTGCGCTCTTCCGGTGGTAGCTGTAAGCACCGTCGTCAAAATTACGTTGATACAGGACCAGATTAAATTACTATTGTACGCGGCATGGGGAGTTGATTCCGGGGGTGTGTACCCTAAAGGGAACGGACCCCTCACCGGCTGGAGAGAGCGAATGGATCGCGCTCGGAAACGGGGTCACCGGGAGGTCGAGCTGGACTCGGCCTTCCATTGGGTGACCCAGGGAGGAGGGAAAACACAGTTGTCGTCGCTGTTTTTGATAGGACTATTCGAGGGACAATTCTCCTCCCTCAGGGAGTGGCTTAAAGGCAACGGGGTCAGTTGCGTTCGAAAGAGATTCTGAGTCCACCACATAGTAAAGTTGGTATGCCCGTACCTCGGCCAGGAGAGCCCAAAATAATCATTCCCCCTCTTTAACGAGGAGGCAGGATATCGATAAGGTGGATGTCCCTCGGAAAAAGGCACTCCCCCCTATTAGCTTAGGGCAGGTCGTCGGGGTGGAATTAGTGGGTATATCCGGCACCCTAGCCGCCACCTTCAGGGGTGATCGAGGGTCCGAACGAGCCCTGTCCTCCCCTAGGTGTGGCGGGAAGTCCGTAAACAGGATTACCAGCTCGTCAAAAAAAAAAGAGATGAAATTACTATTACCTCCAAGAGTATCACTTCGAAATCCTCCGTCCGATTTCGACTGCTGACATTGACCAGCATGTCGCAGTGCCACGATGTGTCGATGATGGCATGATTGTCCTTCTGATTGGCGAGCAATGCTACCGAAGAGCTCACCTCCACTGCGCCGCATAGCGCGAATCCCACTGCAACCAGCGCGGCGACGATGTGGCGCGCTCGCACAGCGGCTGCGGAGCAAACAAATATATATTTTTAACTTAAATGTACACGGCTAACATTTCGAAAAGTTCGCTTCCTCGAAACAGGCGAACTGGTAGCGACATCGGGTGTCTGTTTTCGTATACATGTAAAAGATCGCTCTGATAAGCTGCTCAAACAGTAGGTACAAGATTCTATATTTAATTTGGTGCTGTGAAATCGTTCGTGAAATACCAATAAAATTTTTGCAATTTCAAAAACCGTAAACTAACAAATCACTGCAGGTCATCGGTGATAAAATTTTTCGTCGAAGGGAACGTTAACATACCTTACCGAGTATAATAACACGCACACCCGCAATTAATTTTATGAACGATATAACGTTCGTTACATTTAGCGACACAACGAACCTCGAACTTCTTTAGCAGCTTGCTTGATCTGTTCGCCGCTGTGCTTCACAATCTGTACGCTGCCTCTCTTAACGAAGTCTGCCATTTCACGAAACACGAAAGAAGCAAACCCAACGAATGCATGTCTCTCTTATCAGCGTTCTCTCGCTCGATTCTATGCCTATTATCTCTTTCATGCCCCGTACAACACGGGCGACCTCGACTTTGGTTCTCTCAGACGTTACACAAATAACGATACTTAAAACAACGACTAGACGATAAGAGTTTTTCTCGTCCATTTTCATCGCGACAGTCTCGCTCGTGCAAACGCGATTCGTGCTCGCCTCGAAACGGCGAACAAGTATGAACAATTTTTTTTCCAGTTCCACGACGACGCATAGGGTCGCGTAGGTCGTCGTAGGGGTCGAACGACTCGCAATCCCCTACAGCTTATTTGGACGCGTCGAAAAAATTGGCACAGGAAGCCTTCTTTCTTTCTTTTAATTTTCCAGTTATATTGGAAAAAAAATAATCGCTCACCTTTCATTTCACGCGCCGCATGTCTCAACTGGACACTGCCACGTTTAAGACGAACGAGCGCTGCCATTGCGATCAAGCCTGGCCATACGCGACGCGACGTTCCGTTGCATCGAGCCAATACGTTGCACACATTTCGCGGTGGGTCTCGCCGGTTGTTCACTGGCACCTCTGCACCGCGATACGGGGCTAATCTGACCGCCGTGCGCCGCACGAACCATACTGGTCATCTGCCGCTACGAGCGAATGGACATCTCTTAACGAGACTTGATACAATAAGTACCTATGCCGGGTCAGCCTTGAAGCACCGTTCCAGGTCTGCCCGCGATATTTTGTCGCTCGCGCTACAAAACGATATCGTGGATTTCACCGGCGATAACGACTCTGCCCGATTCCCTTGATAACTTCGCGCGTCGACGTGCTCCCGAAAAATGTACAAATCACTCTGTCGCTCTCAATTTCTGGCACGCGGTGGAATTTACTGGGCCGTCTCCTGTATGCGTTGATATTCTGTTTTTCCAACACACTTGCCTGTATGTTCAATACTGTATTAATTAATTGAACATATAATTGGAATTGTACTGAATTCATTTGTTCTTGTTCTATGCAACGTGGAACGATAAATATAGTATCCACGGCCTATTGTTCAGTTATTCTAAAAAATATCGTGCCAATGCTACGTACAATATTTACGGTAAAGTCTTGATCGAGGCCGGATCCTCGTGTTCGGAGTTCGTGCTGCGACATCCATTCGTTGCGAAGGACGTAAACACGGACCGGCCGAAAAACCTGCATGCCGTCGACCAAACCTCCAAATACAGTTCAAACTATACCGTGTTTAGTGTCGTTTTGTTCGGCAAAATGCCACAAACAAGTTAGCGAAAGTCCGGTGAAAAAATAATGAAGAATAAAGAAATTCTGTAATTGGATTAGTAGTGGTTCGCACGGCGTGTTTACACTTCGCAACTGTTCGGCGACCGATGGAGCTTCTCGGCCCCTCGCGGGGTATGCCCTCCGGTGGAGGGGTTAGGCGGAGCAGCGACCGTGATCGTACAGCTCCGTGGATCACGACTTTACCGTATCGAGGAACGTGTTTCCGTAGAGATTTTTAAATTCTCGAATGCTTTTACAACGAAGGTACTTGGATTTTGAAAAAGAAAAGTACAATCGGCAGACTTATCGCTGGCAGAGATCGGTTCCAAGTAGCACGGACAAGAACCTAGTTGCCTGTACACGGATTCGCCTGTGATATATATCCGATATTTTTGTGTTCCTAGAGTACCGTCCGAGGGTAAGCGCGCGTCTTTACCGACGGTAGAAGAGAGGAACGTGGGTCGGTAAGCGGTAACGGATGGACAAGGCCCCCTGCGGGCCCCGGTATGTTTTAGCTGGCCCCAGAAGGTTGCGCGTCAGGTGGTTCTGTCCCTCCTGCCGGCCCCCACCCCCAGCAGGCAGCGAGAAACATCGTAGCGTACCACCTGCAAGGCGATTGGTCAGTTCGGAGACAGGTCAAACGGCAACACATCGGTTAGCGTCTCTGTCACATTTATCTCGCGTTCGGCTGTCGGCTCTCGAGCTTGTCGTCGGTGGTGTTTCGAACGTATCTCGTCGTTTATTCGGACCACGCGAGACACGCGATCCGTTCTGGTTTTCCGAAGAGTGAAAAGCGCGAAAAGTTGCTGCGTCCGCCCCTCCGCGAGGAACGCGAGAGATTCCAGCCGGGTTCGAACCGCGAGCTTTTCAAACGGTGTATTTACACATTATGCGCCGCGGTGACGCGAGTGTAGCCGAGTGTTTTGACATCAGCGCGGTGCGGTGATTTCTGTGAAACGTCCCGTTCGATGAATGAACGAGACACCGTGGCACCCTGTAAACAACGCGGAAGGACAGATCGCCGAGGTAAGTCGCTTCGTTTCCCTCCGACGGCACGCCA
The DNA here is from genome assembly GCA_028454225.1 of Lasioglossum leucozonium. Classification (NCBI taxonomy): domain Eukaryota; kingdom Metazoa; phylum Arthropoda; class Insecta; order Hymenoptera; family Halictidae; genus Lasioglossum; species Lasioglossum leucozonium. Next base: position 267,670 of record CM052213.1, read on the forward strand.
GTTTTAGGTTAGGTTAGGTCCTATCGGTCGCTCGACATTCCCTCGCGGTCGGTCTCCGCTTCGGGCCCCAGCGGGCTTTTCGGGCCTGATCGATACCGGGGACCAACGAGTCACCAAAACGGTCCTTTTTAGTTCTAAGTATCCTGGCGCACGCATCTCTGTCTCTCTCTCTTTTTCTCTCTCTTTCTCTCTCTCTCTCTCTCTCTCTCTCTCGCTCTCTGTCTTTCTTTCTCTGGCTCTTGTCCCTCCTTTCAGGAATGCGAACCCGGGGGTCCTGCAGCATTTCCACTGCGAACCCCTCCGCAACAGGTAGCGTTGGGATACGGTTGCTCTCCCCGCGCATTCTTACACCGTTCTTCCCCTCTGTTATCGCTTCATTTTCTTTTCCAGATCCACTCTCAAAAATCGTACCGAGTTTCGTTTATGTCGACCCGCAACATTTTACTTCCCGCGTGCCTCGAAGTCCTGTAATCACGCGATTTTAATCAATATTTCAATAATTTCTATTTCAAAGATATCTATATGTAAAAATTGATATTTTTTTTGCGGAACTGTCCGTTGTCGGTGAAAAATCGTTGACCGAGAATCCTCCGAGGTCCGAATGGCGATTGTTTAGGCGCGGAACGTGCTTGGCCAATTTGACGAGGTACCGTTGCACTCGATTTTCGATACGTAATTTGACCCGCATCGCACGTTCTGCGTTTTATGTAACGTGGACAGATTTTGTAATTGAATACCTGGCCGTTGCGACGCGCGAAAAATGCCGCGTGCCTCGAGGATTGTGCCCGATCGAACGCAGAAGAATTTTCTGTTGTCCTCCACGGATTATCTAACACTTCAGCGTGTACACCGGGTGATTCGCGAAAAACGAAACACCTAAAAAATTGTTTTCGATAAACGACTTCGCGCGCTTTAGATTTGGACACATCGGAATATCGGTTGGGTAGCGTTACTTGTAAGTATCGGCGCTGATTCGAACCGGGACAAGACCCAAATGTTTACGAAAGTGTGCAGCCGATCCGATTTAGTATGCGCACTGATGGATCGGTCGTGTTGCGTGCGCCGGCTGCAGCTCGTACGAATAATTGATCGCATAGCCAAAAAATAAGCGGAGATTCCCGGCGTGGCGTTTCAAGGTTTATGATCTCTCGTCGTGTGAAAGCAATAGAAAGGTCATGCTAGTCCTGTTTTCACTCTGATTGCTCTTCGCGTTCGACCAGCTAGGCTCGCTGCGCACGAAGTTGCCGCGTTTTATTTTGGTTTTTTTTTTGTCGTACGCGGTAGTATCGCGTTGCGGACGAAACAAGTTTATCCTTTATCACCGGTTTCCATTTTATTTTTATCATCGGATCTAACTGTACAACAGCCGTGTACACCTGTACCAAGACTAAAAACAATATTGAATGTTGTAAGATCGAATCTTGAAATCGATGGAATAATTAAATAACTAGTTTAGTAAATATGTGCGACGAGTTGCCGGTTAGACCTTCCGGGAGCGCCAATTCGCACGTAGACCAGTTCCGATGAGTTCTATTCCGTACTTTTATTTTGCGAACCGGAAATTGTTTATCTCGAATCGTTTACTGTTCGACGCTTACGTAAACGATGACGTAATGCACCCGATGACCGCGGCACCTGAAAATCGTAGCAAATAATTAGCGCGGTTTCAAGATCATTGTCGCAGACCATCCTTAGAACGTAATAGACCCGGCTTCGATTAACATGCCTCGTTCCAAGATTACATCGTCTACCAGATGACGGTTGTGGACAAACTGCTATAGTCTGTCGAGAAGTCGCACCACCGAAGAGCTGAGGTGTTAGAGGGGAAGGGGGATCATCTCATTCTGTATAAATATTTATGGAAACTGTAACATATATTCTATCTTATTATTTTAAATAGTAACTTCATTTTACTATTATTCCTCGATAATATTAAATTATCCTATGAAATAATTTTTATTTCGATATCAATCAAATTTTCTTGTATATATGGCGATAGTCCGTATAGTCCCCCCTCCCTAAATCCGCCACTGTTCCTAATAGTAACGAGATAAGACTCTTCCGCTCGTTTCTCATCGTTTAGACACAATAAAATCACTCCATCGAGCGAACAAAGCTGCCCGGGGATCGCGGAGCTCGCGCGATCCGGCAAGAAAGTAAGAAACACGCGGACAAAAGAATGGCGGCAAGAAAGCGAGAACATTTTCTCCAACGACAACCCGACTAATTACCTCGTTCCTCGTTTCACGGACCATTTGCATGTTTCCCATAATTATGATAAACGCGGGGAATCGCTTTCCACGCGCCATCAACCTTGAAATCGACGGGTGGGGATAACGTATGTTACTTTCTTCGTTTCAATTCCGAAACTGTCAAATTGAGAAAGTCACTCTAAGAAGATGCATGTTCGATGGACGAACGAAAGTTGCGTGTTCGATGCTTTTAACTATCTACGTGTATTCGAGTGTACGGCAATAGCCGCCGCGTTGTTATTAAATTCCTCTGCGTTAATGGTGCATCTCGTTTCCCCGAACTGCATAGAAATGTTTTGTTGCTTGCACGTTCGATCGGTTCTCCCGAACCCGTATCGAGAGTGTACATTTTTTCGATAATCGTTTAGAGAGTCTTCGTTGATATCATTTATCCACCGTGATCGTATAATAATTTATTATGTACGTATGTTATGTATGTGGATTCTTTGTTTAATTAAAAGAAAAAAACGAAAAATTGTTGAAACACTTGTTGCCACGCCTAACGTAATTATGTAATGCGCTGCGAAATAATATTGTTCTCTCGCGTTACGGTAAAGATCGACGTACCGGTTTTACGTTTGTGTACGGTAGCCTAGTCGATGGGCCGATTTCCATGATCGCGCGCATCCTCCTCTCGTAACGCGTGCGATTATTCAGCAAAAGAGAAGCAGAAAAAGATCGATCCGATCCGAATGGAAGCATGCGGGAAGCGGCCGCGAGAAATCGCAGCCTATCGTAACGAGGCCATTGCCGGCGTATTTTCTCGGTTATCTAGGAAACGGTTTTGTCCGTTCACGGCGAGTTTTTTTATCCCTCTTTTCCCGCGTCGTCGTGCGCGCTACATAACAAACCCGACGAGACAACCGACATCGGCCCGCGATCCTCTTCCATTCGGTGAAAACGGCTGGTCTTCGTGCTGCCGATGACTCGAGACATCTTGTAATTAGGCTACAGGATCTTGACCCGAACCATATTCGCTACCTAGACGTCGCACGGATCTTTATTATTCTTCACCGTACATAGATATCCTCTGGCTTCTTTCTGTCAATACCATAGACCAATCAAACTTTCTCAATTTAAGGAACCCTTATGTAGCATCATAAACAACAGAATATTCGCAATCTGGGTAGTTTAATATTCTATTCTAATCTTATTTTAATTTAACTTTTTAGTAACAAGTTAAGCGTGACTTGACTGTGACTTAAATATCACTTGAAAACTAAATAATTTAATATGACTTACTATAATTATATAATAAACTTATTAATTTAATTCCTATTGCTTTATGCGTTGTAGCTTTACGATTGTATTTTTACATACGATACAAATTCTTAGTTTTAAAGAGTGATATTTTTAAATTTTCGATTGTTTATGTTTAAAAGATTTCCACGCTTGTTTTCCGGATATTCGAGAACAAACCTTCTCTTTTACATCTCAGGGTTCGAATAAGTGACGCGATTTACACGGTGATAAGGTGGCAACCCTGGCGACTTAACCTTCTTACCAAGCAAACTTAACATTGTTGGTACATATTCGATTGCTTTAGTAGGTCGACGCGCCTCCAAAATCGATTTTTTTTGCGTTTATCGTCCGCCATTTTAACGAATCGACAGATCTATTAAATTGATAAGTGATCCATTAAAGTGATCGCGTGTACACGGGAGAAAAAGTGTAATAAAAGGAGATGCTGTGGAGGTTAGGTTGCTCGTTCGAACCTTTTACGAAGTATAAATAAGTGCGCGTTCGTATTTTATGTTGGAAGTATAATGAATTTATTATTTATACATGGACGGGGACATATTTCTCGGCTTCTCGACGCGCATTCCAATAACACACAGTTTCAGGCAGCGGGCACGCATTTCCTGCACCTGTCGTATATGTAACGCGTTGACCATGGACATGGATGCATAAAACGATGCGCACACGAGCGCGCGTCGGTTGTCGTCTTGCATAATTGACGAACGAGACGGTGCGATTTTTCGCGCGTAGTTATGCTACTTTGCACTCGACGATCGCGAGAGACGCTTATTTGTTCCAGCTGTATTTCGTTCGAGTCGTTCAAAACATTTAACCCTCGGCGCACAGTGATTCGAAATCGCCAAAACGTGCTCAAAAATCGAAGACATTGCCGATTATGAATCTGATTTCAAAATGTCAAAAAACAAAATGGCGGATTCAATATGGCAGATGTGTTGCTTGAACAATAGTCCGATTTCCTTGAAATCTAGTATTCCCGTATTTTTGGGGTTGCTCGGTACGCGGCCCGACTCGAACCCGAACTTTTCGGGTATCCGCCCACCCCTAATAAATGGACCACCCTTATTTTTTCTGCTAAATTAGATAGTTTAAAATATTCCCTTTAGTCCGAGTAAGAAAAAATTGAAATACCTGATTTTCACAACTTTTTTATTTCGCTTGTGATGAAAAATTTACACACCTTACGAGCACAAATAGAAAAAGTGTAAAAAACAATTCTCTGAAACTGAAATCTATTCCCAAAAAAATATTTCGAATTGAAAGTGTGTGCCATTAATTGTGAGACTGACTGTAGACGTTCGCGTTTAAGGAACGTTTTTAAAAGTCCGCATTTCCGAATAATGTGGCCTCGGTGCAAGTGACATTTTATAGATATTGCCACCGTTATCGGCCATCCTTGAAGCTCAACTGGTAGTCGTGACACTTGGAAACGAACACTCGTAGAATTTGCCAAGGAGACTTGCAAGTACCTTTTTTCTTATTTATGTATTACTTATATGTACATAGTGGCAAACATTTTTATAAAGTAATCTTCATTTTCATAAATATTTTCAAAATATTTTTTGTTGACGTTCGGCTTGGGGGTTACTAACAATAATGTCTTTGTAAGAAAATACACGGGGTGTATTTACAATTACCAATAAACAAATTAAAATATGAAGCGTCAAACTGATTAGAGTACAAACAAAATTTTCCCCCGGGCCTGTAGCCCATTTAACAGTTAAGGTGGCGCTGCGCACTCATTTTCCTGCAAAACACAAGTGCGAAGCAGAGGACCCACTCTATAGTTCCCCTTCCACGACGCCGTTCCTTCTCGGTTCCGCCACTGGTCACGTGACACCTTCCGCCACGCCCCAGTCGCGCGACGCCTTCCGTCACGCCTCGGCCACGTGACGCGTCATATTGTCACGTGACTAATCCGGTACCGGCAGAAAGAGGGTAACTCTGCCCTCTCGATTCGTGCTCCCTCCCCTCATCCGACTAGGATGGAGAGGGTGACCTCCTAAAAAAAGCGGATTTACTCGATGCGCGTCTGCGTTCCCGTCTAGCTTCGCAATCCGAGCTCTAATTTGCATGAACCGGTGCGGCTCGATTGCCGGTTAGTAAATCATCAGTTGCGTCGTCGGTTAGGAAAACAGTTTTACTCGGGAAAATAGAGTATCGCCTTCGCCTGCCGTGAATTCCACGGGATCTCGTTTGTTTTAAGGGAAACGAGGCTGAAACAGGAAGAGCGTTACACGCCAAATAAAATCGAGCAATCATTTTTTTTCCAACTACCTAGGATGTTTACTATGGAAATTTATGTAAGCTTGTTCGCTCAGGTTATTTATTCATTCCAACGTACAGGGTGGTCCACGTAAATATCACCTTTGTTTGCGACGAGATATCAAATGTTCTTAATGTAATGTAAAAATGAATGGTTTGCACATTTTATTTTTTTCTCAAAGTCATTTTTACGGTATGTATGTTTTTACGGTGTCGTTCTCAACGTAAAAAAGACTATCAGGGGTTGAAACGAACATTTTTATTTACCTACCAGATTTGATTTGCTTCCCAGAATGAATGGTGATTATTTTTATTTCGCATAAAAATCCATGTCAATAACAAATAAAGGAGACATTTAGGTGGACCACCCTGTATACGGTATAACTTTGATGAACGATATTGCGTAAATAGAGTGTCGCTTTACAGTGCTGTCGGAGAGCCTGAATAACGGCCGATCATCCTGTCGATTGCTGTTTTAATAGCTAGTTGGGAGAATCCGACGACAATAAATTTCATAGAGGGACAATTCATTCATCAACGAAGCGAAGATGAGCGAAGCATTGTCGGGGTTCGGCGGCGACGTTGACCGGCCAACAATATCGTAATGCACGGAAGCACGATAACGTATCGGCCGAAAGAACAGCGGCGGGCCTAACCATGGTGTTGGCCTAACTGGCAGGATAGACGCGAGAATGTTCGCGCGGGTGCGATTCAATTTCCCTGGGCGCGATCCGCGAGCATGCACAGAGATCATAGATCGCAATTTCTCTGTACTTTCACGGCGCAACGCGAGTAGTTTCCCGGGCACGCGAGGCCCCGTTTTCGAGGCCAAAGGGCAGCGGCGCTGCTTCGAAATCGTGGCCTTGTTCCTTCGATTCGTATTATCCTAACCTACTGTTCCGATTATCCTGAACGGTGTGCAACGTCGTTCGTCGAGACGAGAATTTTTTTCCCGCGGGAACAAGCCACAAGTTCAGGAGGGTTTCGGATGTCCTGCATCGTCGGCGCCCCGAGGCACGCTGCGCAGGGATCGTCGAGGGCCTAGGACAACGGCAGGCACTGTCGTAAACCTTGTCGGACATGCGGGCGCAGGCGGCTTCTTGGAATTCGCCACCTACAATATCTCTCACGGCCGGGTTCACGGCGAATTTCTATTCGACATCGTTGTTTACGTTTCTGATCTTGAATGACCTTGAACGACCGTATCGTTGAAATTGCAGGAGTACGGAAATACGTGGTCCCGTTTAAAAAAGAAACTAGATCGACGTCTCCTAAGCACCTCCACCTGAAAAAAAGTTATGTACACCGTGTAACGAGCCCCTCGGAGCCGAACAATTTTTCAACAACAAGTTGTTCAGGTGGCTCGTCTTAGGTGACTCACCCTGTACATTAAATTCTAATATACGTATATATGTATTTATGTATACATGAACATACACATGTGATACATTCATTTTTAAAAATTAAATCATAAAGAATTTGTTGAAATTAGCAGAACAATCAAGAGAAAAGGAAGGCGAAGCGCGAAAGTCTTGGTCAAAGCTGCCTGCCCCCTGGATTTTACACCGTATCAAGGCCATTTAACCGTTTCCCCGCAAGACGTCTCGTCCTCCAAGGTCAACGGACAGTACTCGTCCGCGGTGACTCTCTCCAAATCCCCTATGCCGTCAATCCGCGGGCTGAACGGCAACTGGGAGACTAAAACGCCTTCCAACGGCTTCCTTCGATCGACGTCCTCCTCGAACTCCCAGAAATCGTCGTTCGAGGTGTCTCCTCTCGCCGAGACGAAGTCCCTCTCCGTCAAGGTGATCGTCTTTACGGCTCGTTTTTTCGACGTCCCGGCTTCCCTAGGGGGAATGTCCCTAGGGGTGGCGGCGGCGGCGGACCTGGCGTTCCTTTTACCCTTTCTCTTCTCGGTCGACGATCGCCGGTCCTCGAGGTTTTTCCTCTGCCGGGGGTCACGGTCGTCCCGTCGCTGGACCGCGTCAGCGGATTCCTGATCGTCGTCGGACGACTTCCTGTTCTCCGGCGTCGATTCCGCGGTGGTTCCCGGGAATGCATTTTTATCGATGGAACCGCTCGCGGTCTCGTTTTCACCGGTGCCACCTGTCACCTCCTCCCGGGCCGGTTCTCGCGCCTGGCTCGCTGCCGTTTCGACGGGACAGCCTCCGCCGCCGTCGCCGCTCGATTCGCAGGTTTCGGGGATCTCCCGCGACGGTGCCACCGTCGACTCGCCTTCTTTCGCCGCCGCGACGGGATCTGCTTTACCGGCAGCGGCTGCAGCCTGCAGATCGGGCCTCATCCGCGGATTCTTGCGATACTCCTCCTCCAAGTAGTTGCGAAACTGATCCCTGAAGTAGCCGTCGATCAATTTCCACACGTTGGTGCTGTACCAAGTGAGAATCCCTATCAGGAAAACACCCCGAAACAGCATCCCCAACATGATCGCAGAATCCGTTGACTCCGTCGCTTCCGGTTCACGAGCAGATGTATCGTTTAGCGGTCGACGATTATGATAGGCAATTAGTAGCGTCCTCGAACCGTTGAAGCACACCCCTAAGTTTATTGGGACACTGAACGGTTTCAGTCGGTGAAGTATTCTCCGAGCAGAGCGATGGTCTCCTGCAACTTCGGCCATCCCATAGTGACGAACACCAAAATCGAATTGGCGATGACGAACAGCCGCATCATCTCGATGCCGTCGCTGGACCGCAGCCAGTCGCCGAACCCCTGATTGTCTATCTCTATCTCGTCGTTCGATTGTGCCTCCGGCTTGTTGTCCTTCTTCTCGGTTTTTTTGTCGATCGCACCAGCGTTCTCGTTTTGTCGCCCTTTCGCAGTCTTGCTCTCATTGTTTCGCTTCTTCATCGCTTCTAGGCGGAGCTCATCTGGAGAAATTACGTGAAAACAAAATTAATTAATATGATAAATAAAATAAATGTAATTTATTGAAATATAATATGATAAAATAATTCAATGTTAAATTACTGCCGAATACTATTTCCCAAGGCACGATGCAAGCGATGCAGAGCACCTTTTTTTGTTTTTAAATAAAATTTATGCAGTTTTTAAAATTTTTGTTATTTTTATTACCAGAAAATCAGCTGATATTGTTTTTAAAAAAATTTTTTGGGCGCCATAAAGAAACTTCCCAGCAGGGCGCCCGGTATCCTATGGCCGGCCCTGTCTATTACCTTTCCCCATGCGACATTATAATGCGTTCGCGCGCGGTCTCAATTTCAACTTGGCTTCGCTGTTTGATCTTCTTATCGAGTCACCCCCTCCCCCTCCCCCAAGTCGCCATATCGATCACTTTTTACCGTGAACGTCGTGGATCTTATTCGAAATGAAATGAGATTTACCGAGTCGATCGTCCCGCGTCGGGGCTAGTTCCTTAAGTATCGAGAGGTAACTACGAGAAGACATATTAACTCTATTCGAAGCTGGTATCGCAGAAAATGTGGCGCGAGGTGACAGCAGACCATTGATTAGAACAGAATAGAATGAACCCTTTGTCTCGAGTCTGCTCCCATCCCGAAACTTGGACGGTTCTATCGAACTCCTAATTACCGAAGTTTCCACTTCCATTATTTCTGTTGAAACTCGCATAATGTATGGCAAAACTTCAATCTCCGCTGGCAAAAATAGTTGTTGGCTGTTAACTCGACGGCAATTAGGACAGTCGCTATCTGCTGTGTACAGTGAGACGCGAAACTGAACACGGAATTTTGACGGAAATAGTGTTTTATTCAATGTTTCCATGTAGAATACACAGAAATTTAGTGTTACGTAGGATGCTTTGGCCGTCCAAAACAATTTTATGCTTTGCATTGCTGTTGTTGCTTTGGTAGATAAAAACTGAGTTAAACTTCACCTTTGGGAACCAAAGATTTTTAATCTTTTAAAGTGTAGTCCTGTAGATTTTGACGAGTAAATACCAAAAATCGAAGTTTTAATGTTCGGGATCGACTGGTTCAAAAGTTACGCCATGATGTCGATAACGTCGATTTTCAAGTATAATCCGTAGTCGTAGTTAACTTTACAGACCCACAACTTTTGAACCAGTGAATTCCTAACATTAGAACTTGGATTTCCGACATTTTCTTGTCAAAATCTACAGGAGGGGCAAACGAGGCATTGTCACCAAAAATCCTTTTAGAGACTTTCTTCTCTAATCGAGGATCGGAAGTTTATCCGACAATTATAGGCCAGACACTTGGTACATTTATCGATAAAACACTGTACAATGATTTATGAGAATTCTGTGATACCCTTACAGCTTGGAACTTGTATATTTCCGAACGATTTCGCACAGCACCAAAGAATTTTTCCGCGAAATGACGTCCTCTCGCGGCACATCGCAGACTTTGATTGCAAATCGAATTTGGTCACGTGCCCGATATTTATCATATTTCGCGGCGAAGGGACGCCGGACGTTGGACGTTCTATACGGAAAGTTCACTAAATTGAAATTACTTGAAAACGTAGTTTCCGTCGCGAGGAGAACTCACCGCGATAAATTAGTGTTCCCGTCGATCACGGGCCAAGTTCAGCGAAATCACGATTCGTCGCCGAGTTTCCCAGCTGCGGGGAGCTCTTCGGTCGTTCGAGTTCGCGTAGGTATACCGTGGCGCGGCAAACGATCGTCCTCGACTGTTGCCCAGTTTTTTCCTCCTCTAGGCCGCTGTGTGTCCCGTCGATATATAGGGCTTCTCGAATTGCTAAGCAGATTACAAGATTCTCTCGGTTACGTCAAGGGTTCTACGAAGTCCGCGCAGGGCAGATGCACCTATTACTGCGGTGTTTTATTTTATTGAGTTGAAACTTGTCACAGACGGTTTTCAAAATCAATTTGGTTTGGGGAATTTTCAGCATCTTATCCGGCTGTACCTATCCTTTTCGAGATTATCGATAGTCGTCCACGATCGATCCCGCGCGTCCGGTAGTCGGTATGTATGTTTTCAAATACGACGACGCCTTTTCATCTGTAGTGATCGAGCCGGTTAAATCAAAGAGTGCTTCATCAATCATTTTCTTCCTGTTATATGATATCATCAATACAATATAGAGTGAACGAGTGCTTTGTCCTACTTACTCGTAGCGTTAACGTTGTCGCGTGGATCTTCGTTCGCGTTCACTACACTGACCAATCTAGCAATGGTGATGATAAACAATTGTTATTGATTCGCATACAGTGACTACCAATAATATTCGGACATCATAAGAAAGCCGATCATTTTTTTATATATGGACCGTATGACTTGGATTTTTTCGAGAAGTTAGAAAATAGTAACTGTTGTATTACAATAATATTCATTGAATTATACTAATTTCTTAATTTCCGAGGTCCGCGGACATTTAGGAAGCAATGTTCATCGGTTAGATATCGATACAAGGAAGTTCCCCCAATCCGGCCCACTGTGCGGCGTGCAAGAACCTCCCCAGCTCTGCTGTGGATGAAGAACGAATGTAGTAACGGGACGGGCAGATTGAATTTTACAGCGTAGCAAGAATCTTCTGAAACTGGAAGGCACCAGAGCCTGTTATTTTTCACCGATCTTAGACACCGTCCGACGCTACCGTCGGACGAAATCGCGTGATCATTTCTCGTTACTCCCGTTATCGTGATCTCCTCACCAAATGCAGGACAAATGGAACGAAAGATGCGGCACGGCGCAGGGAGCTTCCAAAGAGACCCTTGACCGCCGCTACATACATAGATGGCAGGTTGGTTACCAGCGACCCAGAAATTTTCCTCAACAAAACGGCCAATAAAATGTATTCCCTGACCGTGAAGAGAAGCCTTTTCATCCGTTGACCAAGAGTTCCACTTTTTTCTTCTCTTTATTTTCTTCTGTCCGAACAGATTGTTCGGAGCGGGGGGGATCGCAAGGAAATAATATTGTAAACGATTCGAATAGTTTGCGGTACCGGCCGATGAACCAGGACGGCGGGAGGACGCGGTTCTCTTGTTAGGCTTCTCGCGATCATTCGACACGGTTACGCGAATTATCCGGCTGGCGTTTGACGCGAAAAATGTCACCGTATGGTTTCAACGGCTGAATATATTAGAAAAAGTAATCGATATTTTTTTTGCACATTTATTTATTAAAAAAGATGTTGAATACTAAACAACAAAACAATTTCCATCGTTTTCTAACACTTTTTGCCAGCGTAATTTTACCAATATATTCGTGACATTTCTCTGATTAAAATGATCACACGTTATTCAGTTTTTCCTTGCTCTAACGAGCACGTTATCTTTCTTTAGTCGGTTTAATCGATCGTAGAACTTGTTGAATGCACAGCATAATTGAGTTGAGTAAACTCGATGCTCCAATCAAAGGCCTCCCAGTTAAGAATGCGACGCAATGGTCAAACTCAGGACGGACGTCGAAGTAGGCGGCACCCGCAGGTTTATGCTGCCCGCGGATGTTCCCAGGCTGGATGGGTTGTCGCAAACCACGGCGAAACTTCTTTGATTGTTTCGTGCGCTCACGTAATGGATCACCCCTGCGAGAACACGCGTTCGTAAGTATCGTTGTTTATACAAAGATGAATCTCTTATAAATCAATTAAAACCAAGCTGAAACGGAAATGTTTAGTAACAAAAGTTCTTCGGTTTAGGGGACCATAAATTTTGGACTTCTTTTTTCTAGAATCCCGTAGATCTCGACGAGAAAATTATGAAAATCCAAGTTCCAATCCTAGGAATTCAGCGGTTCAAAAGTTATGCGTGTTTAATGTTCAGAGATTGTCGGGTAAGGGCGCCGCATGTTGGCACATAGCGAGGATGGCAGCACAAGCACGCGGTCGCGTCGTTAATGTGCAGCCGCTATCTTTGAGATGTACACTTTTTTCTGGGACAAACTGTTATCGTAGTTGAAATACGCAAAACCATATACAGGATAATCAGAACGTGCTCGTGGTACCACCTAGCGGCTGCGCTCGTTAGACGACACCTGAGAAAAACAGTGAGAATCGCTCAATTTTAAGCGCGCATCACTTTTGAATCACTGAATTCCTCGGTTTGGAACTTGGATTTTCGTTGTTTTCTCGTCAAAATCTACGGGATTCAATTTTTAAAAAGTCCAAAATTTGTGGTCCCGTAAACTGAACATTGACCCAAAACGTACCGTTCGAGACGGACAGGTTCAGTGTGCTCGATTGAATTGTATTGGTGGGGTTCTCAAATTCGATAACACGACGAAAAACTGTTTCGTCCGAGTAGCGTCGTCCAACCGTTAAATCTCCGATGAATCCAGTTCCGCGTTCGTCGCCAGCCTGCGGAAAACAGCAATAGGCGCGTTAATAAACAGTATACGTGAAAAGAGAACGCGCAAAAGCTTAGACAGATATCTGCATCAATCCTCTTCGACTCTCGCTACAAGTTTAGAAAATACAGTAAGGCCTTGATCTAAGAAAAACCCTCGGTTTTCGTGTTGTTTCTTAGATTCGGTGTTTCTACTATCTCTTTTTGCGAGCTCGCCGACCGCGCCGGACGTAGAAGAGAACGTAAACAGGGTGTAAACAGTCTCGAGTGTGATAAATCCATCCCCACGCTAGCGTCCATTGTCCCCCACCAGCATCCCCGTTATTATGGAGCAAGGACGTGGGACGTTTGAGGACTCCTACCCATCGCACGGTGTTAAGCGTAAACATGTTGCAAAACTTCTTTAAATGTCATTATTTTTGTATGGGACTTTCGCCAACGTATTCGTAACACTTTGCGTATTAACTAAACACGATATAATTTCAACTGTATTTAGAGGTTTACTGTACATCATGTGGGTACGGTCAATACGGGCCGAATTATGGCTTGTTTGGTATCGTTCCAACGAGAAAAGTGTGACAAATATCTGGTAAAATTTCATTAAAAACAAGTAAAAATAATATTCGCCCAAAGCGAGGCTCATCTGGTAGTGTAATTGCTCACCAATTTCGCTTTCGGGACGCCATCGTTGTCGCTGAATTCGAGGCGTATGTTCTTGTGCTTGGAAACGTCGACGGCGGTAGCGGCCCGAAGCAGCGCGAGGGCCGCGAGGAGAGTGAAAATCGAACGAGACATTTCGTGCGATTTGACTGCTGCGACTGTGCCACGGACAAGGTGCGCGGTTCTTTTATAGACCGGGCCGAAAGTCCGTCAAGGTGAACGTGACTTATCTGCACGGTTCTTTTGTGATTTCTCCATTGGCTCCTATCACGCTCATCCTCCCGAGCATACAAATAAGGGAAATGCTGCCGGGGTACAATGGCACGCGTGCCTACCGAGTTATTCCTCTCACGGATGAATCGACCTTGGCCGATCGGGGTTTCCTTTTTATCGACCACGCGAAAGAGTAACGCATAAAAATCTCGCAACAACAAATTAATTGTTTAACGGCTATGTCGGAGAAAATGTTGGTCCTGCGACTCTGGTGGCCCCATTGTTGCCAGTCAACTTCCCTGCTCGCTCGAGTTACTAGGCCATTGTGCAGGAGACTTAACCTATATTCGAACCCCCTTTCCGGTAGCCACTTCGTTTCACGGAGAACTTCTTCATAATGCGTTTACCGCACCCTGTCGAGAGTAAGCACTCAAACATCGTAACGTCTTCGACTAATTTCATCCCCCCTCCCCCCGGCTGGGTCCGGCTTCGTCCCTGTCTGAAAAATCCCTTCGTAATTTCTTCGGGAAACTTCGTCGACCTCTCGCGAACGGGGAATATCGAGAAACGTTCGCTGCTTCGGTGAACAAAACAAAAAAAAAAAAAAGTAGCGCGTCGTCGCAGATACGTTTTCAATATCGAACGGTGAAACAATCGGCGCAATGTTTTTTCCACCGGGTTCCCGCGCCTGCTAGATATTGCGTTTAGCGGCTATTCTTCTAGAACGGAAAATTCAATCAATTTCAAGTACTCGCAGCGGTGGCGTGCCGTTTCGGCTTGAAAATTGAACGTTTATTGGAATTGTATTTTTACGTTTTAAGCCTGATCGAAAACGAGCCGCGTATACGTTTATATTATTCGCAATGAGCTTTACGCGATGCGGAACGACTCTACAGGGTGTCCGAAAAATGTGTTCCGTTGAACGGGGCGATTCTTGAGGTGATTCGAAGTAACTTTCTCCTTTTCGAAAATGCTCTCCGCGGCTTTGTTGAGGAGTTATGAGCGAAGAACGCGGACCAACCAGAGCGCCGCTACCGTAGGGTCCGCTGAACGCGGCGCTGCCATTGGTCGGGCGCTGCGGTAGGTCCCACTGGGCGTGGCGGTAGCCGCGCTCCGATTTGTCCGCGTTTTTCGTTAATAACACCTTGACGAAGCCGCGGAGAGCATTTTCGAAAAGGAAAAAGTTGTTCGAACGACCTTGCGAATCTCCTCTTGCAAGGGCAACATTTTCGGACACCCTGTACAGTTCTATCGAGCTCTAGAGACGACATTCGAGCGAGAATTTGACGCGAAGAAATTGCGTTTGCTATAACAATGGGAAAAAATCACGAGAGCCAGTTTCTCGTTTTCACGTAGGTCGGCCGAACGACAGCGACAGATGCTGCGCGGACGACGATGTTGCCGGGCACTTTTTCGATTCAGCTGTTTAGAATAATACCAATTAACGGAAGACAAATTGTTCTCGTTTCGCGTGCCGTACCGGTCGAACCATCGGCCGGTTCTATTTCCAGCGGTGGTTCGCATTTGCATTTTCAACGATCTCCGTCACGACGCGACGGGAGGTCGATCATTCTCTTCTTCGAGGCTAGATTATTGCGGTCTTGTTCGCGTCGCGACTCGAGAAATTTCCATTTTTCTTCTTCGAAAACAACGTTGACGAACGAGGCTCGTTCGCTGCCGTGGTCCCGGTCATTTTCGAAAGTTCGCCCTGTCCTTTGATCAGCTCCGACGCGATCCACCTAAGCTCCGCCTACTCGGGTTAATTCGCGAAAACGCGGGGTTCTCGTGGAAACCCGCGCAACCAATGAACGGACGCTCGAACGACGAGTGCTAAACAAGTCGCATCGGCCATACGATTTTGTTTCGACTATAGCGCCGATACGAACTCTTCGCGGCTCTCCTAGTTGCATACGTACGTTATACGACACCGCGCGTATAATGATACGAATGGGAGCCTGCACTTCCCGCCTCAGCAATTAACCCAGATTTAATGAGGAAGCAAAGTAAAGTCCGGTCGCGACGAATTTCACGGATCACATCCGAGCGAAGCTGCCGCCGAAGGAAATAATATCGCTGCTTTCCGGAGAGCGTCGGCTGGAAACTATGTACTTGCCCGTGTGTACGTATTAACAGGCCAGCGTGGATCGACCTTTCTTTCTGTTGATCGTTCACTCGCCTGGACCAACGATTTCCTGCATGTTTATACAGGATATACAGTAAATACCATTAATATTCGGTCGCTATTAACGAAACGATTACTTTTTCGATATCCTACCATACCATTTGCACTTTTTTCAGGAGTTAGTTCGTTAAATGATGTGAAAAGAAATTTTTTCAAAAATTCCAATTTATCGGAATTGTAGAGAAAATAGTAACTGTTGCATTTTTCAACTTTTTTATGCGGGCTTATATCGAAAATTTAGAAAACACGCAGATCTGTATCAATTAAACGTATTCTGAAAATTTCATCAAAATAAATAATCGTTTAAAGATTTCCTATGCGGGCTCAAATTTGAAAATTTTTAATTTTCCGTCGGCCAGCAGGGTACAGTCGTGTAGCAGCGGTCCGCGTCGCGAGGCTGCGATGCGTTCTCAGAATCTCGATCGATCGATCCCCACGTGACGGGGATGATCAGCACGCGCTCGAAACGCGACGATAGCACACGGCGCGGGGGCGGTTAAGGAGTTGCAAAATGCTAAGGGACGATCGCTAATGGGCGGGGGCGCAACAGTTGCGTGGGTGGATGCGCGTTTGATGGGAGAGCGGAGCCGGAGAGGTGGAAGCAGGGCCGAAAGAGGGATGAGAGAGGCACGCGTAGGAAGGGGTTAAATCCCGGTACCCGTTGACGTGCCTCAGTATTCATCTAGTATCCACGCGATGAGCAACCCTAGCCGCGGGATCTCCTAAGGGTGAAGCCTCCGTCTCTCGCGATCCAATCGTCCGCGACGCAACACCGGTCGCTCTCGAGTTCTAGCTTCGGTCAGTGCGGTTCACCGTGTGAAGTTCAATTCTCGAAAATCGTTCTCGATAGGCCTGGCGACAGTGCTGGTAACACGACAAACATCAATTAATATTACAGATCGGCGAGACGAAAACCACGTGGAAAAGTAGCACTATCGCTCGCCGTTAATCTCCACGCACTTCGGTCACATGACCTTTCGCCGGACAAAAGCGCGGGCGTTTCGGACGTAGCGATCGAGTGCTCGCGATCAGAAAGTATTATTGCACGATGTGCGTCTCGTCCCGAACGATTCGCACTCGCGGCGTTCGCGATTTTACGCGTTCGCGAGAAAAATTAGTAGGCGTAATGTTGGAGGAATTTATAAATATATTTTTTTTTAATCGCTACTGTTTATATTGGCACTGTGAACGTATAAATGCGGTCACTCTAGAACTGTGAAATCTGTGTTTTTCCATTTTTTGCAAGCAGGATTTTCAATTTAAAAATCTGAAAAAAATTCCTGAATAATAATTATAAGAATATATCGGTACTGTAAACGTATAAATGCTGTCACTCTAGAACCGAGAAATCTGTATTTCCTCGATTTTTTTTCGACGTTTCCGATTTTTAACAAGCAGGATTTTCAATTTAAAAATGCGAAACGAATTGCAGAGTGTGTATTTGGGTGCTTGACGTTCGTCAGATTTTTCTCAGAATTTCTAAACGTCATTACCCAGGGAAAATAGGCCCTGATTTTTCGATTTTACCCCCCGCAACTACCCTCCCGATATAGGGTTGAAACTTGGCACTTGTTTTCTCTTGATGCCCCATCGAACGTCCCAATCTAACCCAGTCCATTTTGTAACCTTTCTATTTCACTGCAGTTTGTTGCAAATGAAGTAAAAAATTTTTATTTTGCATAAAAATCCGTTGTCTAATTACGAGGGTGCTTTCGAAAATTCGTTGAACGGTGGCCATTTCATCGAGCAATTTTCGGCCAGCACCGTCCGGCCTCCGCGTACCCTTGTCGCTCGCGGTTTATTTATTATGCGAGCGTAAACACGACAGCCTCGTCGGCACAAAAGGCTCGAGTTTCGATCGGGAACGTGGTCGCGCGTTTCTTCTTTGCAGTTCGGATAATTCAGGCCTCGTCGTGCTCGCGCGGACGACGTCGCCTCCACCACCGGGTAGCCGGGACCGATTGCGAAGAAGGAGAGTTTGCTCGGGGCGAGTCGTACAAATGAGAAATCGAAGCGACGCGGCGGCGATGGGTATCGGCCTCTCTACCTCGGCGTGTTCCCGCTTCGAACATTATTCCCTTTAATGGTTCATCGGTTTCAATAGTTCCTATCGATCTACCCGTTATGAAATACGACCTAATTCGTAAGCATGCGTTTCTGTCGCGCAACCAACACGTCACCGGCTCGACTTCGGTCTTCGGCATCCGTCCCGAAGACCTTTGCGTCGCGGTCGCCAGATTCAGACCTGTCTACTCTGGTTAAACTTTCGCTCGGGGAACCGAAAATTTTCAATATTTCCGAATCTAATGTACGTTGAAAATATTATACAACAATGGTCTAATGTTTTGAATGTATAGCATTACATTTAGAAAAATTGAAATTGTTGGTCGTCCTAGTGAAAGTTTAACCAGAGTGAGTGCACACAATTATAATATAATAACATAATAAACATTTAATATAATATTACATTACAGTTTTATAATATTATACAATTCGACGAAAAAATGACCAAAATATAAATTCTACGATGCTAATCTCCACTCTACCTTCCCCTCCTATGATGCTATTCCCCACTCTAGCTTCCCCTCCTATGATGCTAATCTCCACTCTACCTTCTTCCAAGACACTATCCCCACTCTCTCTTCTCCTCTTGCGACGCTGTCCCCACTCTACCTCCCTTCTACGACTGTTCCAGATGAGGTCACTTTTTCCCCTCATTTGGCGACTCTGGGATGGACGGACGTTATCCGTCGAAGGGTTTCCTTATGTCAAATGCACGCGCACCGTTGTTACGACTTTCCTGCCGCGGAAAGTTCAAAGTTCACGGCGGCATTAATCGTGCGGTTTTCCTCGAACCGTGGGTGGCGAACCAGAATGGCCATTATCGCGTCGCTCGGAAAAATCGACGGCGCGTGATCCGAGCAGCTCGAAATTATTTTCGCGATGATGGCGTGCGTCCCGTTCGACGAGATTTCGATCGAATCGAAACGTTAATGTCGTTACAAACATTATGTTTTTTTTCGAGAAGTTTATGCGCCGCTGCCAGTGAATGCGGCGTGAAACGAAACTGCACGCGATTCTAATGAACGTTGCATTTTAAAGTATTTTATGTTTTCATTTATTTATAGTTCGAATGCACCCCTCCCCCGCCTCCTCCACTGGAAAGAAATTTATTTAACCAGATATAAATATTGATTTGCTTGTACGAGACGCGAGCGTCGAACTTTTTAATTGAAATTTCGCTTTTCGTTTAGCTATATCTTCCGTTTTGTTCGATAATGCAGGAAGCGATAGAATATTATCACAATCGGACGATCACAATAACCGCGGGAAGACGACGGGAAAAAGTACTCTATGGCAGCTCAAAGGCAGGACGAACGGTATAAGCGGATCAGACATAACCTAGAATATTCAGTGCTGAATGGAGCACCGTAACGAAAATTCAATTGTACGATCACCGACTGAAAGTTCAATTTACTATAGGAAACCAGCCGTCCAGTTAGTAGATTTCTCATTGGCGTCTCTTCCGGACAATGACTGTAAAAAGTAGGCTATATAGCGAAACCCTTTAACTTCATGCAAAAATTAATTTTTTCTCGTTTCGAATATTCTGTATTTCGGATACGATTGGGGACTCTCGCCACTTTGCCTTCCCCCTCTACCATGCTACTCCCCACCCTTCCGCCACGGTCCGCTCGCGTGACCGAACCGGTACCGGCAGAGAGGGGGTCCCTCCCCTCATCGGGGGACTCTTCGGCTATTCGTAATTATTTCAACAATTTCGTGGGAATTCGTTCCCCGGTAATCGATCGCGATTAATTCGATCGTTTTATTCCAAGACCGGTCGGCGCGTCGAAAGCATAAAAGCTCCTTTCAATTTTACGGCAGACTTCTTTGGAAAAATGTTAGCACCCTTCTCTCCTCCGGGTCAGTGCATCGGTCTTAACTCCTTGCAACGGGACGCGAACGAATTTATACGGTGCTAATTAACACTGGAGCAAATTAGTACGGCCCGGCGGCGCGGCGGGAGACACCTAACCGGGTATTTTATCACGTGACAAAGCCAATAAACCGGACCCGGTGTATTTATCCATCGTTTAACGGTCGTTAACAGATAACGTGAAGGCGCGCTTTTTGTTCGCGTACGTTAACCGCCCTCCGCGGATGAGAATCATTAGTTTCGCGCGAATGGGATAACTCGAGCGGCAACCTGTGATTTCGCGCGGCTAATTGATACAAACTTTTGCCTCGCTGGAGGGGGTATCGATCCGGTTGGTTCATTAAAAACGGGACATCGGACCGGCTCGGCCAAACAAAATTATTCGCAGCGAGGTTCTCCGTGGTGTCAATCGGCCCCTGCAGAGTAGCCAGGTGAGGAGAGGAAGCACGAATTGAGGGGAAATAGTTAAAGTGGGGGCACAAGACTTAATCTGGCGATGCCGTCTACAACAGGGACCCTCCTATTCTATCTGCCCCTCACCACACCTTCCCCTTTTCTGATTCTATTCCCCGCTCTACCTTCCCCTTCTACGACGCTGTTTGCCCGCGCTTCCGCCGCGGGCCAGGCACGCGATGCGTTTTGTCTCCGTCGTACATGTGTCACAATGTCACTTGACCAATCCAGCACAGGTAGGGAGGGGATAAGTTCTTCCCCTCCAATCGTGCTCCCTCCCCTCATCTGGCAAATATGCGCGATGCAAATATTTCTTCTTTCTCGACGCGCCGCGCCGCGATGTATTCGTTGATACCTTCGATCGGCCGATTATTGCCGCGGAATAATGCCGCGGGGCTCGTCAGAATTTTATCCGGCCCAGTTTACGAGTACGTGGACGACGACGACGTTTTTCCACGCGAAATTCTTTCCCCGAGATATATTCGGATAACAGGACGCGCATAATAGGAGTGCGGAAACTGGATCGTCCGGTTAATGCACGCCGATTTATTTTCCGTTGCGACGGTGCATCAATTATACCGAATGTTCTTTCTTCCTTTGTTTATTAATGCACCGGCGTGCATAATTGAAGCGGGATTTCCGTTCGACAATTGCCCGTGTTCGAAGTGTCGTAACATCGTGAAAAAACGTCGAAGGATGTTCGTCCTTGGCTCATTTCGAAGCTTGAACCTTCTACCTTCGAAGTCTGTTTTTCGTTCTTCTCAAAAAAATTTCGTGCTGTATGCAACGGGTGGGGAAGCGAACATACATTTTTCCCCGAAAATTTTGCGAATTCAAACGTTCGTGCAGACGTGAACAATTTTCTTTCAGGAACGAGCCTAACACAGATTTGAAGATTGGAGTGTCGGGTTTAAAATGAGCCCTCGTTGGTCGCCGTACGATTTTTTTTGTCCAAGTTGTTGAACATTGAACGAGAAGCGTGCCGCCGGCATTGAAACAACGTTCTTGGCACTCGGCGAGGACATCGTCCGGTCGAACGCGCCGCGTATGTTTGTTTACTTGGTCTGTGCTCATCGCGTGTCGCGTAACCAGCAGTTTTTTAGGTCTCCCGGAACGTTTAGTTGTCGCGTAGCTGTTTGTTTACATACGAAGCCGGCGCACACTCCACTCAATGTCCGATAACTCGGCCGAAAAAAATCGTACAGCGATTATCCAGAGCTCGTTCTAAACCGAAGACTCAAATCTTCAAGCTCGCGTTGGTTTCGTAGCTTAACAAATTTTAACGCCCGCGCAAACAACGGTGAATTCGTAAAAATTTTCGAAACAAAATACTATGTTCACTCTCTCACCCGTAATATAGGGAAAAAAATTTAGTCGACAAAAACGAAAAACAGGCTTCGAAAGTAGAAGGTTCAAGCTTCGAAATGAGCCCACGACGAATATTTTACAACGTTTTTGCACGAAGTTACGACACTTTGGAGATGGGCAATTTTGCACACACTCTCTCTCTCTTCCCGGGCAAATATTTTTCAATAATTACGTTCAGCGTGTTGCCTGATTCCAATTTGCGCTTCATTTAATTGACATTTTGTTTAATTTGAAGGGGGTACAAATGAAAAAAAAGGAACAGGGAAATCCGTTACGTTGCAAAAAAAAAAATAATAAGAACTCACAGTTTTATGAAATCAAATTTTTTAAAATGAACTACCATAAGGCTTGTGTACAGAGGGTATATCAGTGGAATGAAACTAAAACTGAAAAATTTCGAGTTGAGACGTTTTTCTCGTGCCCCAGCGAATATGGTCCAAGGTGTGGTCAACGGGTCCAGAGGTAGCGTAGCATTCTCGGTAATAATTGCGAGTCGTGGCCTACGCTCGGTCCTGCTGTTTTCCGGGCCTCTCTCTATTTTTTTTCGTCGACGGTTTTCTACACTTCCGTTTCGCTTTAACCTCTACGCTCTGTAAGAAGAGGCGCGCTGCCGCTTTGGCGTTCCGCTAACGAGCAACGACCGCGGAAGTGCTGAAACGACGCTCGGCAATTTCAGTATGCACCGGCTCGAGTTAAACGGCCGCCAAACGCCACCTTTCTCTTTTGTTCCGTGATTCATTTATGTACAATTAAACGAATTACAAAACGAACGATCATCGCCCGGTCCGCAACCCGCCCGGGAAATTAATCGATACGCGAACCTACACGTTGCGAATCGACCGATTTTCCAGTCGAGCATTTTCTTTTCTCGAGATTGTTCATAGCTGGGGCCCCACCAGCGTGCGCTACGAGCCTGCGATTGTCGCTCGGTCCGCTCCGATCCGTATTTAAATTTTATTCGACAATAGTCGGGAGCAAAGCGCAGTGAAAATCAGTGCAAAACGTAATCCGATTAAGGATTGAAAATTACGATTAACATAAAATCCAATTATTAATCATGGCTACCGATTGCTTAATTATCAATAATTGATTAATGAATAAGAAAGATATCAGACGTTGTTGTAATCGATGTTCGTGAATGTTTCGTTAATTATTAATCATGGAACGATTACATTTTTTATTATGATTTAATCTGTACTTTTGCTGTAATAACAAGACTAAACATTTTTTTTTAAATATATATGTTTATATAGTTTTACGTAGAAAATCCTAAGAACAAGTTATTTATTTATTTACATTACAGATCTGTATAAAATATAATTAATCATTGAATGATTTAAAATTTATATCAACGGTGATTGACTGATTAATGATCGCAGTTTCTATGATTACATTAAATAATCTATTAGAAAAATCGATTACAAAAGATCTCGGCACTGGGAGTTGAAGGAATATTGGGACACCCTGTATACCAGTAGCTAAAGGGTTATAAGCGCGGACAAAAAAATATTTGGCGGCCCTGTACGCTCTATCTGGATAGGCGATGTCGGCCACTTGAATCGTGACGAAATAATCCTCGGAGTTCAATTCGCGGAGGATTCCCCCGGAAAGAAGTTCTTTGTCGCCGTATTATCCGCCTTTCTTAAAATTGAATTACTTCGTCCATCCTCCGTCGCGGAGGTTATTATTTGCACTTGACTCGGCAACGGCCCGGCCCGGCCCGGCGCGGCGCGGCGGGTTTCGATTAAGGATCTTCACCGGCCACCGAGTCTGTTTTACTTCCGAATAGGTTCCTTATACTTTCCTCCAGTTTGTTATCGGTAGACTGCGGTTCTTTATGCAAAATAAAAATATTCTGCGGCGATTTCGGGGAACAGTAGTCGAGTAAAAATTCATTTTATAATAGTGTTTTTACGTTGAAATTAACATAACAATTTTTTTAGATTTTTTATAGTTTTTATTTTCGTATTGTTTTATATTTTTATACAGGGGCGCCAAATATCTTAGCACGGCCCTGGTAAAAATCCGCAGTCCAGTTATCGGGTGTGCAGCCGAGGAAACGGACGGACTGGGAGATTCTTAACTCGGAGTCCGTGCGCTACATTCGTCAAAAATTTCGGTTGCCTCGGATAGTATAACTCGCTATGCTATCTTTCGACTATAATTCTCTCCTACACCTTGGTTCCGATCTTCTGTTCTCGTTCAACTTCAGCTTTGTCACTCTCTTATCTTATCGTTGTTGCAAAGTAACCACATTGCAAGCTATTTTTAATTGGCGCAATCTAATTATAGAAAAGCCTCGATTCAACTACCGGTGTACCGGTTCCCCCACCACCTTCTACGCGTCACAGGAGTTTGGAGTGGGGGACCCAGGAGTAGGGAGAGTACGGAGAATATGGACCAAATTATATCTTGTCTGATGTCATTTCAGTCAGAAAAATCTCGGAAATATGTTGGTAAAATTCTATTCGGAACAAGTAAAAATAAAGAAGTTTTGTTATTGAATTGTCTCACCGAGATGCTATTTTTTGTTTCGGTTGCGAGGTCCGTGTTTACACACGCGCTGTCCTTTCCTGCGTTCGGTGCGGTCGACGAGGTCCCAAAGAAATATGTACCCAGCAGAACTGTACGACCCTAGAAACGGCGCGGACCCGATGGATTTTCTTAGATCGAGGCTTCACAGCGTTACCGAGTTCTCGCGTCGCAGGCTAATCAGATAGCGCGGTTTCCGGTGCACGCTAAAAGTAAAATCAATATCGGCCGCACGACGCGTCGCTGCAACTTTTCCAGGAATTCGCGGGAGGCGGATACGTGTGTTTCTTTTTCCGTGCGTGGTTGCTCTCGGTGCAGCGGCGAAGGCTCTCGGCGTCGCTTCGCGTCGCCTCGCGTCGTTCAATTGGATCGAGAAAAGAGGATACGGGAAGAGATACGAGTGCGCCAGGAGAACGACTCGTGTTGACAGAAACGGGCATCGACATACGGCGAGGATGTTGCTTTATACCAGTAATACGTCGTTTATCTTGCGGTCTATATCCGTCTCGCCTCTTACGGTTGTTCGGAGTCTATATCCTGCACGCGTTCTCTCTCTCTCTCTCTCTCTCTCTCACTCCGCTCCTTCGCGGTTTTATCCGATACCCAGTGCCACTTGCAATCCGTGGAGGTATCTAATGTCACCGATATTCCTCCCCGACGACCTCGAGGCGCGATAATGGCAAATTAAATCGCAGATTTCATTCTTCGTCTAGGTTCTGTTCCATGCTAAAAGTGGGTTTTGGTTCTGTTCCATGCTCAACAGTCTCTGCCGGCGCCAGCGTTGCCAGACTGAAGTTGAGGGGAATACCCCCTCTCGGTGAAAAGTTTTTTTTTCAAAAATTGCAATTGGTCGGAATTGTAGATAAAAAAAATTGGAAGTTGCATTTTACAACTTGTAAAATTTTTAAAATAAATTTTGTTAAATTTTTGAAATCTAAATTAAGGGAGCCATCTCATTTTTATAAACTAGAACATTTTAATAGCATTTAGTGCTAGTCACGTGACATTGTGACGCGTCACGTGACCGGCCCGGGGCGGTGGCGCGGGGAGTAGCGTCGTGGAAGGGGAAGGCCGAGCGCGGGCACAAGTCGTAATCTGACGACACCGCTCTCGTACCGACCGTTGCCGTCCCGAGATTGCACGAAATGAGCAAGCAGGTCCTGCAAGCAAAAACATGTGAGAGACATGCAACAGCTGGCGGACGAGTGTGACGTTTGCTTTATTCAGTTCTTATACGTACTTACACGCATGGCAACATGCCATTCTCCGTGCGGTTTTATTATCGCGCGGAAGCGGGAATATCGTCGACGCGATTCTCAGCTGAAATTCTTTCGCACGTCCCCGGGAAATATATCTGAAAATCATCATGAAGATGACCTTCAAATTTCTAAAAAAAAATAACAAATAAATATTTTTTTATTTATAATATATTCATTATTATATTTTTTTTTATATCATATTTCATATTGTATACTTTTAGCTGACTCACCCTGTATGTATTTGTCACTTCACAACATTGTGTACAACGAATTGAATAATTACAGCATAATTACGGCCTTAAACTTAGAAATAGCGGTGAAATCTTAATGAACTGGTAAATCGGCCCCCACCGTGGGGCGGTGGTGGTGTTTGGAAATGAATTTATAGCGACAAGCGTTGAATTTTTCATAGCAACGTCTCGCCTCGTCGACACCTCTGAATCCGTTAAATATTTATTCATCCAACAGCTCGGTGCACCGTGTCGGACGATTTAAAAATTTTGCGGGCTCTTCCGGTTCGGCGGAAACAACAGAGTTCGTCGGGAGCACGAATTTATCTTCCGAAAGCGGATTTCCGGACTGAGATTGTCGCGCGATTTGTTAAATATCCGCCGGGCGTTCACGGTGCCACGAACGATGGAAAATCGGTTCCTATTCGATATGTCCGCCGAGTTCGCGCCGGGTCCGAGTTTAGGGGAAATTGCACGGGCACGCGCGTTTACGCGTAAACCGGATCAACCATTATGCGTCTATGTATTAATGGGGGGAGACGCGCCGACATTAATCGCACGCGAAGCACGCTCCGAATTTTACGCGCGCCGATAGCAATTTTCCCGGGGCGACTTAATATTTCGCATAAACGTGAAAGAAACAAAAAAAAAAAGGAGAAAAGACGGAAATGAATTTTATTCGATTCCAACTCCACCGACGTTAAGCCGATATCAATGCCTAAGCGAATCAGAAATACGAGATCGTTGAACGTCGGTGAAATAATGTCAAGTGGCTTAACAAGATGTCGATCGAAGTCGCACATTTTCCTTCGAGTTGCAGCGAGCGAGTCGCGTTTCCTGACGGGCATTAACAAATCCACCGGGATTTCTCTCTTCCATCTGGAATTATTTCAAGTCCCTACCTTTTGCACATTACGCGACAAACGCATAGTGCAATCTCTCGTATACAGTTGGAAGCAGAACTGAATTTTATCGAAAATAGTATTTTATTCGATGGTCTCGGGCAGAATCTAAAGAAATATATGTAAGCTGTCCAAAATTATTTTATGCTTTGTATTGCTATTGTTCTTTCGGCAAAAAAAAATTAATAAAAATTGGCTGTAGAAAATGTCTGGGCATGTTTAAAAATTAATTTAGCAAATGACTACGACGCTCCTCCATCGACGGTAACTAATTTGCGGCGAAGAGTGCAGGAACACTGGTATTCCATTACGTAAGAATATTGCGAAAACCTCGTATCAAGTATGTCAAAACGTGTTCGAGAGGTTATTAAGACGAAAGGCTCGCGAACGGAATATTAAGTTTACGAAAACCCGATATCCTCGTAGAAAATTAGTTGTGGCGCGAAGCTGACTCTACGAAAACAATTTGCATCTGCCAAACCAACGATGGTAACACGGTGGTACATTTTTTGTCGGTATGCCAAGGCTTCCCGCATGACACTACATATTTCGTTTTCTTTATACTTGTCGTCGTCGCAAGGGGAGGAAAAAAACGCGTTTACAACGGTTTTTATTTGGCTGCCTGCTTCGGTTCGCTCGCGAAGGATCGGCACCTTCGCCCCCCTCCACTCGGTCTCCGACATCGTACCGCCGAAATGTAAACACCGCTACACTCTGCCAGTCACCTACCAACTGCCGCGACCGTTCCGAAGATCGCCTAAATACATATTCTATCCGCGAATATTCCATAAAATGTTATTTATGTTTAAATTCGTGTGTTCGGTGTTGCTCCTCGGTGTACACGCCGTCGGAACTCGATCAGAAATCGAAAATCGTGAATTTATGAGAATTCTATGATGTTCCTACTGCTTGGAACTTGCAACTACATTTCCGATAAATACCTGATTCGGCTGTTCTTTAACACGCGGTACCTCTTTTTTTTCCACCAAAACTTCACTAATTCTGTTCATTTCTTCGAGAAAACTGGAGACATCGAAATTTTAAGGCTTGAGGTTCACTGTTCTAAAAGTTATTAGCGCTAAAATGTACTACTTAATTTTTTTTTTGAAAGTATTTAACAATGATTTTGACAGATCGCCATGTTTGTAGCGTCGCAATGCGCGTACTTGACTGCGCAGTGGTAAGCGCAGAATGGCGTTAGATCTGGGTTCAACTTGCCGATAAACAGTAGTAATTTCGTAAAAAATGACCAGACGATCATAAAATTTGATTCATTTTCAAGCTGGAAGCCTCTACTTTCAAAATCCATCGTTCATTTTATGAACAAGATCTTTTTTCATAACGTAGCGAGCCTGAAACTGAAGACGCGTTTCTTACTGAAAATGTTACGCGTTCAAGCGTCTGCGAAGACTTTGAAAAATTTTTCTTGCGACCGAAACCAACATAGATTTCAAGATTGAAGCTTCCTCTTTACAACGACACCTTAAAAATTGATGTACGATTTTTTTGAGCCGTTTCATCGAGCTTCGAACGAGTATACTATACGCTAGTATAAGTTACACTAAGGGGGCTATACACGACCGAACTTGTTCCTCATTTTTGTTGCATAAAACAGTGAAAAAAAATCGTACATCAATTTTTAAGGTGTCGTTGTAAAGAGGAAGCTTCAATCTTGAAATCTATGTTGGTTTCAGACGCGAGAAAAATTTTTCAAAGTTTTCGCAGAGGTTTGAACGTGTAACATTTTCAATAAGAAACGCGTCTTCAGTTTCTCGCTCGCTACGTTATGAAAAAAGATCTTGTTCATAAAATGAACAATGGATTTTGAAAGTAGAGGCTTTCAGCTTGAAAATGAGTCAAATTTTATGATCGTGTGGTAATTTTTTACGAAATTATTACTGTTCGAATATTGGCAATTTTTCGAGAATCGGGTGTTCATTGTTGAAATACTTGTTGGATCCACTTTAGATTTTTGGATGGACAATAAAATTCATGGGACTCTATATTAGTTGGGAATTCGTTGAATTTCGTACGGCGGGTGATTTTGTTGTATTTGATTCGGTTGGAAAACAATGTTCGCCGAACTTGCAGTATTCCGCTCGTACCTACTTGTATTATCGAGTGCCGTATCCCCGTTTCGGTCGGAAAGCGAACGATCCCGTTCACGGAATTTCCTCGGGGCTGGCTGCTCCTAATCGCTGATCAATGCGGATGCTGTCTTCTGCACTTAAACGTCTCCCTTTCCGCTATATTACTGCCTTTGCAACTAATGGCTCGGATCCATTCTGTTTCAAGGGACTGGAATCCCTGACCTTTGGGATGTATTGTGTCCGTAAAATCAATCCAAGTATCCTCGATCCGCCGTTTTGCTTCCCCCTTTCCACAACAAACTCGATGAAACCTCGATCTTGAAAGTTCGTCCATTTCATCCGGAATTATAGAGGAGCGGGGGGAGGGGATTGGTTGGTTGGTACAGGGATATTAATTTTTGCGTATGCAAATAAATTACAAAGAAATACACATTTTTTTAGAAATTTTTTTATATAATACATATATCGTACTTCTTTTCAAAATGTCCTACAGTTTAAATAATATACCGACACGCTCAAATTTTTCTAATTTTAGTTTTTCTTTTACATGTGGTTAATCTTAATTGCGACATGCATAATCTTGAAAATACATACTTATTCGTGCAAGATCTTGACAAAGTTGACTATTTAGCGAAAAGTCAGCTAATCGTTCGATTCGGACCACTGTGCGCCGTAATCGTCGACCGTTATTCTCGGCAAGGGATCGATCGCTACGTTCGGGTCGAGTCGCAAGCGCGATCGTTTCGAGAATTTCAAGCATAATCGCAGGTTGGAGTGCCGGTCTACGTTGTTACGCCGTGAAATGCAATCGCGGAGGTGTACAGTGATCTGAGCATCTGAAAAGAAGTGTGTCCGCGTGCGTTTGTTATGGTGGAGACAGTTGCACGCGCACGATGCAGCTAATGACCTTGAACTCCCTGCTGATGTTCGACCTCGTGTTCCTGTTCTTCTTGTTCCTCGTCGGGGTCTCCTGCCTCGTGTACTACCTGCCCGGTACCCGCGCGAATGATTTCGCTCCGCACGAGATCATTACGTCGAGAACGCCGCCGCGTTTCGACGCGCCGATCGACAATGTTTAAGGTAAGAGCTGCTCCCGTTCACCCTTTCAGATTCCCTGCCGGAAATACCGATAATCGAAAACACCGTTTAGAAGAAGAATTTCGTGTCCCCACCAGTTGCGGAACTACGTATAAAATTATTTTTGAATTTCTAATATCCCCTCTATAATTTTTATATTAAAATTTATGACCCCTCTACAATTTTTCATAAAATTATACTAAATAGCATCGCTCCCCTAAAATATAATTTTGAATCCCCAAAAATGGCGGCATGCCCGTTAAATGAACTTGGAGAATAATACGGGCATAGTCCTCCAGAATTTTTGGGTTTGTTTCTTTCGATATTTGTATAGGATTGAGATCAAATGCTTTTTAGGAAGGAGAATTGTAAAAATTACATAAACGCAAGAAGTATGATTTTTTCTGTCGGTGTATGATGAATGCAAAAATTTGGGGCCCCTCCTGCGTTGCGGGGGCAGAGAGGGGGTTCCCCTCGTCTCGCGACTCTGCCTCGCGAGCAGGTTGCTAAGATTGAAGTATAGAAAAGTGGAAAATAATTACACCGTAAATATTGCAAGGATTTCAGCAGACTCTCCGTCGTGTTCGCCTATGTTCGCTTAGGTACACGGATCTCGCAAGCATTAACTTCTGTGCAGGAACAGCGACGCAAAGACTCGGTAAAGCTTCGCGAGCCTTGTCATAATATTGGCCGATCGCGGGAGGGGGAGAGTTATTTATTCTATACAGTCGCCCGGGGAAGTTATCGACATTTTCCTTTAAAGCCTACAGACATAAGCCGAGCGGCCCGGTAGCACGCGTCGTCAAAGTTTCTCGAAGGTATCGGGGCGCGAGTCGAAATCTAAATGGAAATGGAAATTCCGTACCTCTTGAGACAAACGTTACTTTTTTTACTGGATATTAGTCCTTCGAAAAAGTGTCGTTGACGGGAACGACGTCACATCCGATTAGGATTGTCAACCGTCCCGGAACAGAAACTATATTATTTGAAAAAAATTATTAATAATTGTTTGGAAAAAAACAATTAAAATTATTATACTGTATTAAGTTCTTTTTCTTGAAAAAATGGTTAAAAGTAATATATTGTATTAATTTCTTTTTCTTGGAAAAAATTTATTAAAATTAATATATTAATTTTTGTTCAATTTCCTTGAAACCTAGGTATGTTATACGTGCCGGAATTGTTTCGGCAAAATTTGGCAACCCTACGTCCGATTCGCGGTGTTTCTCCGTATTTTTTCGTTTTTATTTTTTTATTTTTTCTATTCGACCGATCGGCCTCGTTGGATGAAACGACGAGCAGGTTGGTGACAACTTGGCGTACACGCGAGTCGTCCGGTAATTTTTCATATTGGATCGAACGGGCGACCGCGCGCGTCACTGCACACCCAAGCTGAAATTTAAATTCCTGCCGACTGACGCAGGCGGACGCGCGCGGGACTCGTCCGATTTAATGTGTGAGCGGGTTTCCACCGGTTTCCAGAATACCGAGCTTCCGACGATACTAATATCGTTGCTTTTGCTCTGTCGTCGAGCAACGCTGTTTTCCAAACGAATAATCGGACGCGTGCGAGGACGGGCCTCTGACGTAGGTGACATCCCGAGACCGTGAAAATCCTCGTGTCGCCAACGTTGTAACAATTTTAATATTCCACGTTTTCGCGAGCCATCGCTGTCCACCCTTCCCCTTCCGCGACGCTGTCCCCGCGCGTCCTCTACCGTTCGGTCACGTGACGCTATTTCCCCACCCTTCTGGAGTCGCATGACGATATTTCCCAATGCTCCGGTCACACGACCTGGTCGCGCGACGCTATTCCGCCCCCGTCGTGAACGCGTCGCAGCGTCACGTGACCGACCCGCCCCCGCGCAGAGCGGGGGTAAATTTTTCACAAAGAATCTGTCAGAGTACACCGGCTCCCCACATACGTTTCGGTATCGGCCAGTTTAAAATGGACGGTGTACATCAATTAGGCCGACGAGATAATCTATAATCAATTTCTGGAACGACAGGACAGGAATTATACATATGTAGATATATTGGAGAATGCATCGGATACGCGAGCGAATTCATTTGCATCAATTTCGAGGAGGCTTTCGATTCGCTTCCCCGGCTGACACAGCGACAAGAAGATTTCATCTGTTTAACGAGCTTATCGGCTCTGTACAAGTTAACGAGTAATTAAGGAAATCATTCGTTAATTTAGCATGAAGCCGTGATCGGTTGTCGGCGTAAATTGTTACGTGCTTTACAATCCAAATCGAATTATTATCGGCGATCTCTCGGTTATTCCGTTCGTTTAATATTGAAATTTAACGATGGCAGGTAGATTAAACAGATTTTTGTACGGGGCGATTTCATTAATCGCGCTGAAGATATCCCATTACCCGAGCATTCACTGTGAATTTGTATTTTCCATCCTTCTTCGCGTTTTTCACCTTCGATATACTTTTCCATCCTTCTTTATCTTCGTGACCTCGAATATATTTTTCCATCTATTCGTTTCGTGTTGACGACTTTGCACGACCTTGAATATATTTTCCATTCCTTTTCATGTTCATGACCTTGAACGACTATATCGCTGAAATTATCTCGAAAGTAGCTGTAATCAAGTCAATCTTGAAGAGCATGTCCGCCTGGAAGAAAGCCTGAATACTTTCCAAACAATGACGCGTATCAACCCTCTTAAATCCGCTAACTGCGTTTTACCATTCGCTCTGTCGGAGAATTGAAATTTAGCCTCCCGAAGTCGTGCAGCGCGACACTTGAAGTTTGATAGGAAGTTTTAAGAATCGAGCCATAGTTCCGGGAGACGCTAAAAACTGTTTTTCCCCCCGGGGGAAAGTTCCGCGAACATTTAATCCAAACGTCTTGATCTAATTTTGAACTGTCTTACTTCCGCGAGTTACTCGGTATCCGCCAAGGGGAACGTGCTCGATTAAATCTTTCCGACGATCGTATTTCTCCGGCGAATCTATTTTCGCAATCGAATCGAATATCGCTCGCTAATATTATAAATTGGCCAACGATTTAAGAGCTTTCGAGCAGCTTCGCGGGAACAATTAGAAATATGGCCTGCCCATTAACTGGGTCGACGATTGTTCGTGGAAAAAACAATTTTCACCATTTTTTCTTTTTTACACACCTCGACGTAGCCCGCCGGAGTTGGATGTTTATGTGCAATTGCATTCGGAAAATAGGGCGAGGACGACATAATCCGCTTTCTCCCTACCTAATTTCCTTCCGTTCGGAGTAGAGGTTTGGAACGGATAGGAAATATATTTTCTTTCGGTAAGTTGCTTCAAGGACACGCGAAGGTCAACGTTGATTTTTTAAACGGTACAATCGTATTAAACGCGTGTCGAAGAGTTGACCTTCATCTGTCCTTGACGCGTCCTCCTAAAAAAAAAAAACCATGAATGAAATGATTTTATCAAGATGGTAATGTCTGGTGCCCCACCCTCTACACGGACCGCCAAAGCGCAGATGGATTTCACCCCGTTCATTATACCGTCCCTTGTACCCTATAATTTTTTAATAACCATCAGCGACGCAATATCGGATGCGTATTGGAAAAATTACAGCAGCGGGGAACGTCCGATTATTATTCGATTACGATCGTGTCCGTAGAAATTCTATGGGAAGTCGCGTACCGTCGTTTGATTCGCTCTCCGATGAAATTTCGCGGAATTAGGCGAACCACTCTGCCGTCGCCATTAACGGATTGTTCACTAATTAAACAGTCTTCCTCCTCGATCGCCGGCAATGGCTCTCACCGTCTTCGCCTCCGAAATCTTCGATGAACGTCGGCGTGAACGGATAGAGAAAATACTCGTCACGAAAATGTTTTATTTTATCGAATGGGGTGATTCCCAAGGTCATTTGAAATAACTTTTCCCTTTGCGAAAATGTTCTCCGTGGTTTAGTTAAGGAGTTATTAAGAGTTTTTCCTTCATAACTTCTTAACCGAGCCGCGTAGAACATTTTCGCAAAGGAAAAAGTCACTTCAAATAACCTTGGGAATCTAATTGCAAAAATTTTTAGCTACAATAAGTAAACCTTGTTAGCGCCGTACAACGGACGTTCGTTAAATATGAACAGTTCTACAAGTAAAAAATTAGTCCAGACGACACTGCATATTTGTCGCGAGGAGGAGTAATACTTTGCGAAAGTTCCTTCGACCCTTCGGGTCGAGGGAAATTACTTCGGATGTAAGCGCTTTGACGAGCGTTCTGCAAATAGTGGGACCCGAAGTTTTCCAGACCCGGCCCGAGACCGAGCCAGCCGATAACTTTCTGGCGTTTGCATTTAAAACGTACACATAAAGAATGATCGGTATCGGTTGAAAAGTTCGGAATTAAAGTTCCCTCGGAAAGCGAAATTTTCTGGTGCACTGCTGCGGACGTTCCGCTTAGTTCGCGGCGACCCGTATTATTAAAGTCCTCCTGGCTTTAACGTCGCATCGACGATTACCAAAATTACGATCACGTATTCCCTCTTTTCCAATACCTGTAATTTGAGAATTCGGTTCCCTTTTAAACGCTGAATCTTCCGGTGAGAAGTGTTATTTTCGATTGCAGAAACGCTGGTTTTTTACAATCATACATTTTTATGACCAACAATTGTTTACAGTTTTTTACAATTCTACGAACTACGTGTGAGAGAGTGAAAACTCTAGTACTTCACAAACTAAAAATTTACAGGGAAAATGTTGTTTATTGTAAGCAATACGACTTGACTGTAAACAATTGTTGATTTAAAAAAATTGTCGATTATAAGAAATTGTGGATTGTAATAAATTGTCGATTGTAAATAATTGTTGATTAGAAAAAGCTGGTAATTGTAAAAAGTCCAGCGCTTTTATAATATAAAATGCTACCTCTTGAAAAGCCTTTACTTCTTTTCGCCACTAAAGATTTTGCCCGTGTGCTTTCGGGACGTTCGAAAATAATTCCCGGGATTTCTGGTTAGAAATTCGATCGAGCCACGATCGAATTAATTAAGAAGTCGTGTTTAACGGCTGCACGCTCCTCGGGACGAAGTGGAGCGGAAGCCACGCGTCGAACAAAAGAGATCGAAATAATCGAAGCTGTGTGCCCAACAAGCCCGATACATCCAATATGCACGCCCCGGCCTGTTTACATTTGCTTGTTCTCGACTGGCTGGGCGACACGTTGCCTCGATCTTGTTTCACCGGAGCCAGCTCTGTTCGCAGCTTGTTCCGCGAGGCAGACTCTCGCTCCGACGTATTGTCTGCGGATGAAAAATCGATAACAAACGTAAATGCCTAAACGAGATCCGCCCGCGGAACCGGTCTCATTACGCGCGTATAATTTTCCATTCGAAAAATATGCGGGGATACATCAAACGCGCGAACTGAATAGCAGACGTTTCATCGCGTATCGACGTGTATGTACGATTTTATTTCATTTCATTTTGGAATAAGAAATTCAACCAACTATGGTAGACCGTTAGCCGAACCTCTATTATCCGAACCGGTGAACTAGAGATCTCGAAAAGACAGATATTCAAAGGTTAGAAAAAATTAAATTTTTAACAAATAATTTTTATCGATAGGCAAGATAGGAAACTAGAAATTGAAAAAGAAATTTGTTCACGATTTATTTTTTATAATAGCACTACATCTTTTTTAGTACGTAATTTTACTGCTTAGAGACGAATTCAACGGTCTTGTATACTACGACCTTGATACGACCTTGACAGTAAGACAGGCTCGAGTTATCGATATTAGTCAATAAGAGGATTATTTTCAACTTATTTTTTAATTATAGAGCTTGCGAGCGGCTACGAACATTTTGTAGCGCCCGAGACGGAGCGGAGTAATTAGCGAGACTTCCATAGGAAGGACAGAGCATTAATTAATGCGGCGCCGTCGTAGAGAGCAAAACAGGGGCAAAATAGCGAGACCAATTATAAACTCCTTTAATCGGTATTAGGCTCTTTGTCTTAATTTTTAGCGACTCCGGGAACTGTAAAATTTAACGCATAATTAAATGAACAATTAGCACGGAAGGTAGAATGTTGTTCTAATCGTTGTACGGAATTTCATTGCAGGATGCAAACCGACCTAAGCGCAGGATCTGGTCTTGCTGTCGTAGCAGGGGACGTCCTTGCTCTTCGGGGAACAGGTCTAGCCGCTGCCGAAACATGGGCTCTCCTGTGCCAGGCTGCCCAGGCCCTCCAGGACCTCTTCCTCTCAAGTAAGAATTTTAATTTTTCAGATAAATATTCAATCCAAATAAACAGTCTCATAATAATCTCATAATAATCATCT
This sequence comes from Lasioglossum leucozonium, assembly GCA_028454225.1. Classification (NCBI taxonomy): domain Eukaryota; kingdom Metazoa; phylum Arthropoda; class Insecta; order Hymenoptera; family Halictidae; genus Lasioglossum; species Lasioglossum leucozonium. The sequence continues at coordinate 303,915 of CM052213.1, forward strand.
CATAGTAGTCTCATAATAATCTCCCACTAATCTCATAAAAATTGTTTTTCCATATTGCAAAAAGATGATAATATGATCTTTCAATAACGGATGGTAACCCAAGAAACAATAGCAGTGTGAAAAATGGAAAAAAAATGACAAAAAATAATTTCCGGTACCGGGAATCGAACCCGAGCCTCCTGGGTGAAAGCCAGGTATCCTAGCCACTAGACCATACCGGAGGATGGAAGATATTCTTCGCGTATGGTATATGAGATGGATTTGTTATTTTGTTGATTCTCGCATTATTTTGAATTGTTTAAAAGGTATGTGTTAAATTACCATTAAAATTACTGTAACAAATGATCGATGGAATCGTAACACGAGGATGCTACGCAAGTTGGACAATGTACACCGCAAGTTTCTGACGGAACGATTTTTTGAATCTTGTCTTCATCGATCCTTATTGATCCCTGTGCTCGCAGTACCGTTGTTTTTCCCACGAAAAGCGTCCTTGCCTCAAGTAGCTAGCGCAGCGTTTCTCAAACGGTGGTGCCACTAATGGTACATTATCTTCGTCGGCGAACAATTTTTGCAGAGAATAGTTTGTTTATTCGTCGATTATAAACACTCCATTTTGGATGTATTGATATTTAATCGGGACATACTTTATTGTGATACATATAATTTTTAATTTTTATTTGTGTGGTGCAGAATTTAACCATTAGCACTCGAGCGATAATGTATGTGGTATTGTATGAATTTCATATCCCTAAAATGAAAAAGACCATGTGCAATATTTCTAGGTCGAAAGAAATGTTTGATTTTCGAGTTAAAATATCTTGCAAAGGGTTAAGATGCTTGAGAACCCCTGCACCGATGGTCCGTATTAGCGCGACTGGGACAGAGCGATGTGGTGACGCCGAGCTCCTATGTCGACCGTTCCCGCCAGAACCCAAGAGTGGGGTCCCTCGGCCTGGCGTCAAGAGCGGCGTGTCGCCCCCCCCCCCCCCCGCCCACTGTCGAAATCACCGCCGTCTCGTGACGGACAATCGGTTCTAGCGCCTTCTTGCAACGCCCTTGCAACATCTGCGAGCCATCCTCAAGGAGACGACCGCCGGGATGCAAGGACACAGCATGTGGACAACAGTGTCGTCGTTTCCTGTCGCTCGGCCGTCCTCACCCTAGGGGTCCTTGAGATATGCCAGGCTAGGGAGTGGGAAGTCTTTGTCTACGACAGTTTACTGCGTCTCCATCGTCCCTCGCGTTGCCTATTTTGGGACTCACCGTGCTATACCGTTGCGAATTTCGTTAATGGACGTCTTCACGGTTGCAAGGGAACGCAAAGCGGGAACCGCTGGTGACATCAGAGAGGAGACGAGTGCTCGCTCCCGAGTTTTTTCTGCCTCCATCTTTGTCAGCATAGACATACCCACTTGTAACACGGAACAGAATTCAGAACCCGACAACCAGCTATTTCCGGCGTTTCCGCGTGTGCCGTATTTAAACCGGCGCTGCGATTAGAATAGATAAATATCTGTCACGCGCGAGATGATAGCTCGCCGAGTTGGAACAGTAATCGGGGCAGGGGCGCGACACTAAACGGCGCGAAATGGGATCGAGATTGGTATATTATAAAGACCCGTGAGGGGGGGGGGGTAGAGGTCGGATCGATAACACTAAATCTCAGGACAAAGGCTATTCAGAACGGTGTTAAATCGCACGATCACAGCCGATTACGGCTCGCGCTGTCGAATCCGGAAGTTAAGCGCTGCTGGCTGGCCGCCGCCGTTAAATATTCAATAATCACAGGGCGTGGAGAAACGTGACCGTCGGGGTACCGTTGAGAGTCCAACCTCGTTGCCCCGCGATTCATTTTCCCGCAGCCGTCGACTACTTTCTAATACTCTCTTTCCGCGGGGTCAAAGTTTGCATCGCGTGCATTCTGGGTCTAACCCGTTCGCCGTGCCCGGGCCACGGAAGATCCGGGGACACTCTCGTTCCAGCTCTGGCGTGGAAGCGCCGATTGTTAGGAAAGGCAATGAATAAAAAAGTAACATCGCAATTATTGGTCGTAAATATTGGCCGTTGCGTGGAAAAAGCGACCAAAAAGAAAAAAAAATTATATTCCGGTACCGGGAATCGAACCCGAGCCTCCTGGGTGAGAGCCAGGTATCCTAGCCACTAGACCATACCGGATATATTCTCTCACTCTAAAGATTCGGAAGAAATCGATTGTTTAACTTGTTGTGCAACTGATAAATCAACGTGTATCACAACGAAATCTGACAACTGTTCACGTTTATCGAGCCACGAAGACATATTGCGCACAACAGCGCGTGCCTTATCCGCGACACCTGCGGCGCGTAACCATTCTACCGTGCGAGGCGGGATGCGGGCGTTTGGGTAACTCGGGATTTGCAAGCGACACGACCTTAAGAAATATGGACTTATTTACTACTATTCAATCCTAAAAACTGAACCTCAGTCGCGCCTTATCTGCCAGCCCTCGGCTCGTAACAATTACTTTTCGGTCCCCCTAATAGATCCTTTAATAACAAAGAATTGTCCGGTGACTTATGGACGGGTGTATGCGTGCGACGATGGCGGCGTGTTAATTAGCATGGATTTCTGTGGGGAATAGAAAAGCCGATGACGAAAGTAGCCGTTACACGTGTTTACGCGGTGGAAGTAGTATGCGGCGCGAGAGATAACACGCGTCGCTCGCATACGTTTCGGCTGGGGGCTCTCCGCTCTACGGTTCTTGACTCCTCGTGCGTGTGTGCGCGGGCTAATAGGCGTGTTTACAATGTCGGCAATTCAGCCTCCCACTCCCGGAGTCCCCTTGAAATTGCGAGGAGGCATCCTGCATGCGAATGCGATGCCACCGTTCGCATAGCATGACTCACGGCCGAGTATAACGAGAACTACCTGCTGCATACGGAACCCTCGAGCCTCGAGGCTCGAGCCTCGAATCTAGAACCAACCGAGAGCCGAGGATGCCAAAGATTTTGTCCCCGTAACCGACCGCGACTCCTCCGCCCCAACGTCATCGTTCCGGGATCGGACCACTCTACCGAGGACGTCTTCACGTTTATCCCGGATTCCTGCCGGATGTCGTACCAAATATTCCGATTGCAATTCTTGGCCGGATACTGCAATCGTTCGCGGACAGAGTGGGCGCGACCGTCTTGACAATTCCTTCACGTTCGGAAACGCAGTTCTAACGGGACCCTGAATTCGATAATCAGCGGACACCTATTTTCACCGCACTCGCACTTCGGATTTCTTTTTTCTTTTTATCAAGATTGTCATCGCTAGACCTTTATGCAAAATTATAATTGCAGTCAGTTGAGAATTAATGCATTAGTGGCTCTGAATTCTACTAAACCTTTTTGTTTTTGTTTTATGTCGATAACCAAAATTTCTACGATATTCAATGATGTTTTTCTTTGTTGGTTAGAGTTAGACTTAGCTAAGTTGGTTAGAGTCCTATAAAAAGAGTAATGAAAAATGAAGAAGTTTTGTATTTTGATTAGCAGCGGTTCACACCGATATACCCGACTCGGTATCGGATTACCGGAATGTTTATTCCGCTTGACGACAGAGGTAGCTCGAGCTTCTCGGCCCCTCGCGGGGTATGCCCTCCCCCCAGTGTGACTAAGATCGACCACCCCCCGTAGGCGACTAAGATCGCTTTACCGTAGTGGGACTCGTGAAGCGACAGTGGGGAAACGACTCGCGTGACCGGGCAGACACGTGGGGAGTAGCGTCGCGGTAGGGGAAGGTAGAGTGGGTACCCAACTCCTAATCTGGGGAGCTTGACGAACGAAACAAGCGTTTTAACTACTAAAAATTCACGCTGCGGTGAACGCGTCGAATACGAGATGAATTTAAAGACGCGAAGGTTGTTTCGAATCGTGGCGTGGCGATGTTTACCAGCGCCCATCGCATTCGGTCATTCGAATTCAAAGGGTAAACCACACGCTTCTCGAGAACCTGGGACTGCAATTGTCCGCCGCAGCTCTCGCAGACAGGATGCTCCGTCAAATAAAAGTCCCTTCGCTCGTCCTACAGGAGGGGGAGGGAATTCCTTGAATTAGACGCATTCAGGAATTCCGCGCCAAGTTCCACTCGGCACGTACGCGTAACAGAGAGTGATATGCATGCGCGACTTTAATAAACTCCCTCGCACAATACGGTCGGCGGAGCGTTACCATTTGACGCACCGTAAATATGGTCCCTTATGAAAACCACGCACTCGACACGCGTTTTTTTTCTGGAAATGTCTTTCTTCGGCGACGTCATTTTCTACCCGACGGGAGAGAATAAGCGGCCAGCCTGCCGCGGCTGTGCAATGGACAAAGTGCAACGTTGCTTTGCGCATCGCTGACTTTTTTACACGTCCAGCGCCGCACGGCTACTGTTTGACACCGACATTTATTTACGAAGAGAGAGAGAGCCGCGGAAGAATTATTGCGATTAGACTGCGGATTCGATGCTTTTGTAACAAAAATGGTCAGATATAAAATTAAAAAAACATCAGAAATTGTTACACTATTTTCGACTTGCTAAAATTGTTAACATTCGGGAGTTGGGCAAAACGTTATCCGATAAATGTGACCAATTATTAATCGTGGCTATTAATTACTAGATAATGTTCGTGATGGCTTTGTTAATTATTAATCATGAAACGATTACACTTTCACAATATTGTTATCACTGCAAAAGTACAGATTAATGTATAATGTAAAGCACAGATTAATATAACAGTACATATATTTAGACGTTATTTCCGAGGAAAATGGTACGATAAATGTAAACTTTCTATTTTTTATTTACAAAATGAATAGTGGTGCAAGGGGTTGACAGGTAAACAAGGTGTTGATCTCTTCTGTTCTTGGTTGCTTGCGCGCAACTCTTGCGTGTTGTCGGTCAATTCGGAGGCGTGATGCACAATCGTAGGAACGCTGAAAACGCGGCAATAACCCGAGCCTGTGCACACACGTATACACAGTGTGCAGAGTACGTGTCTCCCGCGTCTGATACCCATTATAGAGTACTTTGTAAATAGCCACGAGGATCGTATAGGCACGTCCGCGAAGCAGCGAGATCAAGCTGCTCGATAGCTATGAAAAGGGAGCAGCTCGTAATCCCCACATATGAGGCACTTTCGTAGTTATCCGTCGCTTCGCGTTTCCCGCTTTCGAATACGCGCGCCCTCCCACACCCTTCCGACATTTATTATCATTTCTCCGCGGTCGTTTGGCAAATGTTATCCTTCCATTTTATAGAAACGTTAATCCGTCCCCGCTCCAATAAAATTCCGCCGGACTCAAAACGTTGGAGAATTAATTAAAGCTTACGCATGGTGTCCCAACAATTTACTACCATGAAAGGGCCGATTCTCGAGGCCATTTGAAGCAACTTTTTCCTCTGCGGGAAGAGTGAGTTACGAACGAAAAACACGGGCCAATCGGAGCGCGGCTACCAACGTTGGCATTGGCCGAGCCGGAACTCCGCCGCGCTCTGATTGGTTCGTATTGTTCGTTGATAACTCGGTAACAAAGCGACGGAGAACATTTTCGCAAAAGGGACAAAGTTACTTGAAATAACGTCAGGTATCATCCCTCTTAACTGCAACATTTTTGGGACATGCTGCGGAAAGCTTAAACGCTATTACGTTTCGGAGAAGGAGAGATGGAGGCTGGAGGTAATGGTGCATATTTAACATAATAGAAACGCGTTTCGCGCGACGTCCGAGTCCAGATGAAGAACAATTCCAACGCGGGAATGTCGACAAATGAAGTCGACTCGACCGTGGCCCAGGGTTGATTAAGACTCGTGCCTCGCTCTATCTTCCCCCTCCGCGACGCTAAGTCACGTGACAGCTTCGGCCACTGCCTAGTCACGTGACCGCTATTCCTCCACGGCTCGGTCACATGACCGTTATTGTTCGTACTTTGACAATAGTTATTGTATTTACCATGAAGATGACGCGTCGCATGTAACGCGATGCACGTGGAATTTTTCTGTTCGTGGACAGATACGGAGATCGACGGTGACGTCATTCGGGCTGACGCGTTTTAGCTGCTTGCCAGAGTTACCGAGCCTGTGTATCAATTTTTCATGTTTTCCAATAAACACTGTTTTTTCTCGCGGGAGCGGCTACGTGAAATATCGGATGCGCGAAGCGAATAAAGAACTTCGCGTTATCTCGGTATATTTGATGTATAGCGAGGGCTGTACGCGCGCGGCTTCCTAACTGACATAAATAAAAGTATCAGAACGGGCGAAGAACGGTGTGCAGCCGCAGGACGATAAACTATCGGATATTGGTCAATTATATCCGGGCTTGAAATAATTCGCGCCGATTATTATTTACATACAGCTCTCTGCGCGAACGGTAACGAGAAAATTAATTGCGTTGCATTCTGTATCTCGCACTCGGGACCATTTTAACAATAAAAATTTTTTTCTGATCTTGAACGGTTCACATGATTTCTCTTTGTTTTTTATGTGTAGTGAAACTGATGCAATTTACTCTCGCACAACGGTCAAATGTTCAGTACTGAAATATACACAAAATTAAGCATAATTAAACAAACGAAATTAAATATGATTAAACGAACAAAATTAGATATAGTTAAATGTAGACTGAATTAGTCGTACAATACTCAAATGATTAGTAATTAAATGCAAACAAATCTAATTAAAAAATAATTTGTATAACGATGCAGCAATGTTTAGCGGTGCCTCGGAATTAACACTCCAGTGTTAACGATCAAGAGATCAATTTTAATTATGTTTATGACGATCGCCTTGCGCTCGATATCCATGTCACTTAACAGTCTGCCAATAAGCAACGGGATACGTGACCGGCAATTCGGAGCGAAGTGAAATCAGTTTTGAAAAGAGGCGCGCGTGCCATGGCCGATCCAACGCGCCCTTCGATTTCTATTTCCGTTTCAAATCGATTGTTCGCATGAATTGTTCGACACCATGACCCCAGCAGACTTCGATCGAATTCTTGATCTATCCTAAAATCCTTGTGCGTCGTCCAGAGTCGCAGGACTTTTGTCCACGCTCTACCTTTCCCCTCTACGACGCTATTCCACACGCTTCAGTCACGTGACCGTTATTCCCCCACGTTTCCGCCACGGCCCGATCACGCGAGGCGTTCCGTCCCCATTGTGCATGTGTTTCAATGTCGCGTGACCAATCCGGTACCGGCAGTCAGGGGGTGTAAACGTTTTTCCCTCAATTCGAGTGAATTCCCCTGGTCCGACAACTCTGATATCGCCTTGGAATTTTGAAACGTCCCGAAATGCTCGCGGTAACTCCATGACCGATGCGAGTAATGGAAACTCGAATTCGTAACGGTGCTCGTCGGTTCACCGATGCGGGAGACTTTGCTTTACCCGTCCCTGGCTACACTCTTGATCTCTCCTCATCTATCGTCGGCCATAGAGAACTTACGGCGAATTTCTATGCGCCTCTGCCGGCTCTATCCCGGCCATTAATTACCTCGAGATACGCCGCTCGTGCCTCGAACCCTCGACAGCTCGAGTGGACCACTCAAAATCGTATCCCGCATTAACGATCCCGCCGACATCCCGCAGACTCTTCGCTGTCACTTGTGATAGGTGTAGCGTGACGCCACGCTCGAGAACCGGCGCGATAACTACCCGTGAAAATTGTTTTTTCAACATTGATCTACGGCGTCCACGGTCTACCTGCACCCTCGAACAGCCACGCGAAATTCTCGGCGAACTCGTCGAAATAGGTTCGTTTCCGTGTTAAGCGCACGAGTTGGATCGAGGCACCGTGGACGGAGAGTTTCAATTTGGCGTGTACATGTGTACAGGGTGTACGAAAATAATGTGCGAAGATTCATCTGTTTGAAAAACGAGACCCATAGTCGCGTTGTGACTTTTTGTCCTCTCGATGAGTAGATTGCGATGCGACGATAAAAAAACAATTTGATCTTGAACAAAGGGTCAAGGTCAATTGTCAGACGTTTTCAAGAGCTATAGAATCCCGTCAGGGTAATCGCGACGTATAATTTTGAGTACACCCCGCGAGCACGACACTTTGAAATCGCGGCGATCTTATTTGCGGGGTCACGAGCTCGTATTTTCCCGCGAGAAGCTCACAAAAGCGGGTTCGCCATTCAATCCCGCCGCAGCCCGAAAAAAAAATTCCCGTGCTAGCCGGGAAGTGCCATCCAAGCCGGGGGAGCACGGAATCCTCGCGTTTCATACGGGATTTTAATCGTCACGTTTCACCGAACAGTTGCAGTCTCGAGCGCGGCCGCGCTCACGTTCACGTTCCGCCAAAGGTTTTTCTGTCGCCGGTTTGCCCGCCGGAGAATACGCGCGCCACCCTTTCGCGCGATAGGGGACGCAAAGGAAGGAAGAACCACGCGCTGGAGACGAAACAGAGAGAGAGAGAGCGTGAGGAGAGAAGGTGGCGAGACGTGTGTGTGGGTGGAAAACGGAGCATATTTTAGAGCGGTGCGCCGCGAGCCAGGTGCCCTCATCTCGTTCAGCTCTTTGGGTTTCCGAAGCTGTGGGGGTAGCAGCTCTGTGCTCGGAGGCCGAGGGGTGAGCGACCTATTCGCTCTTCAGCCAAGATAGTGGCCTAATGGCTTCTCGTCCTTATTTCGTCATTTACCGTGGTGCCGCGCGCCTTGCTCGGTCCGTGCTCAGTCCGTGGCTAAATATTTGCTCCCCGAGTAAAGTAACAGTCAATGCCAGTGCTCGGCCGTCACTTTCCGAGGGTGTTTCTAATTCTCGTGTAATTCTCTTTCGCCAGACTGCCATGCCAAGCCACGTCGCGCGTCGAGACCACCTGGTCTGTCTCTGTGGCCGTCTCTCGCTTTCAGGAGTCGAGCCCAACGGATGGCCAGCCAGAATCGCCGGATCAGGGGAAAAACTGACCCTGTCTCTACCAGTATTGCATTAGTCACGCGACATTCTGACTAGAGTGTGGACACAAGTCTTCATCTTGAAGGTTGGTCTTGGATGAACGCTGACGTTAAGGCGTCCGTTTATCGATGGAATTGATACAAATTTCACGCCTCCGCCAGCACCACGGCTCCAAGAAGCTTGCACAGAGCAGTTCTGGAACACAAAATTCCCATTACTTTCTGCCCAGGCTCGCGACCATTAACCGATAGTCATTTTTTCTTCTTTTTAATCACTATCTCGTTCCGGAATCTCGCAGCCCGAACACGAGAGCCCCATTACAAGAAAGTTGCATTGTTTGAACCACTGGGAATCTGTTTCACTGCTTCGAGTGGGTGGGTTGGGCGGGGGTGGGGGGTGGGGAGAGTAGTGGTCAGGTGGATATTTGGAAAGTGCCTACAGCGAAGTGGACGAATGAGAGTTCGTCCACCTTCGAGTACGTTTCAAAAAAGTTATTCGCGACCGTTGAGAACGGTTTCGAATTCCTATCGATAACGTTTTAGAACGTCTAACGAACTTTAGAGTCGTCTCGTACGGTTGTTAACATTCTTCGGTAATTATTGTATATTGTCTAGATCCCTGCGACCACGGTACCGGAAAGTTATGCAAATTAAAGCCACTCGCGGAATTCCAGTTATTTTCACATTCGCCTTTATAAATAAAATGAAATTCCGCTCGCCGCTTTGATGCCGGAACTTACACTCTTATACGTCAACATTCATGCGGGAGACGCGTGTCTTCCGCCTGTCGTTATTCCCATTTTGCCGAAACTTTTAGATTCTAGTTAGAGATCGTATAACAACGTGCCGGGATGCCTCGCGCAACTCGAGCGTCCCGAATACCTAGCGAGTCAGACTGTAAGTCGATTCGTTTCAATTGTGTATACAGGGTGGTCCAAAAATACATTTCCTGGAAACGGGTGGCTGCCGAGGTCATTCGAAGTAACCTTCTCCTTTACGCAAACGGTCTCGGTGGGTTCGTTCGGGAGTTATTAACGAAACACACGGGCCAATCGGAGCGCGGCTACTAGCGGCTAGCGTTGAGTCGGCCGTTGGCATTGGCCGAGCCGGAATTCCGCCGTGCTCCGATTGGTCCGTGTTTTTCCTCAATAACTTCCGGACAGAGCCACGGAGAACAGTTTCGTAAAGGGAAAAGTTGCTTCGACCTATCTCGGGAATCACCCCGTCGATCACCTCGTTCAAGGGAGTAGAAAACTTTTCGGACACCCTGTATAATATAACTGTATAATAATAGAATGAACTGCAAATAATTCTGGGAAACCGTTTCGAAAGTACGTGAACGCGTTGCAAATACCATTTCCCGTGTTATCGGCTAAACTGTTGAAAGAGGGATTACGAAGTTTTGGTCGATTATGCTAATGACATCCCGGTTGGCCGTTCGCCAAGCGAGTCGGGAATAAGCACCGCCCTGTCAAATTTTTCGCCCGCTTCATCGCGAACCGAAAGGAACGTGTCAGTATCAGGGATTTCTTAATGCCATTTATGCGGCCGATAGGGTTTATATTTCCAGGCAAATCGTCCGGAAGCGGGCCACCTCTCTTCCGGCATCCGCTTTCTTTTGATTTATTCGCGGCCGTGCTTTCGAATATATTTTCCCTTGCCTCCATCGTTTACGACCGTGGGGTCCCCCTTTCAATCTACGTCTTTCGACGATCGTTGAGAAAACAAAAAGTATGTTTCGGTGACTGCGACAGGAAGCGATTAAACATGCGGCCGGTATTTATTTGAAATGCAAACATTAACGTGGCTTTGTCATGCAAATGAAGAGTACGGTTCGCGATGCAGATCCGTATTTATTTTCTTATCGCGTGCCTTTGACCATTCTGAACAATTCAATTATTATTTAATAATCGACCCATAATCACCAGTATCTGCAGCGTTAAGGAAGTCCCTAATTTATTCACCATTTAGGCGCAGACGCGATCCTCGATGGAGGAAAAACCGTCCCCACTTTCCCCTTCCGGTAAGCTCCGTTGCGAATGACTAGGTGTAGAAAGAGAGGTTGGTGGAGGCAGCAAGCGTTCGAGGGGCCCCTACCGTGCCCGGCAGCAGAGATTTTTCGGTCTCCACTTTTCTCAGTATAGACGGAGATAGATCATACCCATTTTTAGCTGGGAACAGAACTTATTCCTAATTTTAGCATGGATCAGAACCTATATCCAGTTTTAGCATGCTAGGTATAGGTTCTGTTCCATGCTAAATGTGGGTGTAGGTTCTGTGCCATGCTAAAAGTGGGAATAGGTATTGTTCCATGCTAAAAAGGGATAAGATCTGTGTCTATACTGACTAAGCCAGAAAAACCTCTCTGCCAGCACTAATTAGACTGAGGAAATTGAGGAGTTACTAGAAACATTGAAACGCGTCACGTGACCCGGCCAAGTGGGAATAGCGATCACGCGATGAGCCGTGGCGGAAGCGTGGGGGTGTTCGCCACCGGGTAAGGTAAGGAGTGGGAGCACTGGTGTAGAAGTTGTGTCTTTGGATCTCGGAAAGTGCACCATCGCGTGAAAGAAATGCTGCTTGTTAAACGAACCTACACCCTCCCTTTCGCTTTCGTTCTCTATCCGGGACTCGGTCCCGTAAACATGTATTTATTATTGGTCGTTCTGTCGGTTGCAAGTGCACGGTGGAGCGCCAGAATGCCAAATTGGCCGTGAGGCACAGCGGCGGAGCGGTGGCCCGGGGTGAGCACTAAATATGCTAAGCCGGGGGGATTGCCACGAGAGCGGGGAAGCGGCCAGAAAACTGGCGGGGTGGAGAGATTTCGAATGGTCAGTGGAGTAGGTAGCGTTTAATAGGACGGACAGCAACGGAGAGCTCCACGAAACTATCCATCAATGTCGAAGCCTGTACAGTCTGCCGCGAAATGCGCATGGTGTTGTCCTACCGATACCACGACGAACCAATCTGGTAGTTGTTGAAATTGTGAAATAAAGTAATTATCGATTACACAGATTAATTGTGTCCTCGTTGCACCTTCACCTCTACGACACTATCTTCCAAACTTCTGCCACAGCCCGGTCACGCGATCCCCGTTCCCCCAAGACCCTGTCACGCGACGGCTGTTCCCCATGGCCCGGTCACGTGACAGATATTCCACTACGATTCGGTCACATGGTCGTTATTCGCCATGACTAGGTGACGCGTCGAGAATTTTCTCATGTAGTTTTTCGTCTCGCTGGACTCGAGTGCTCGTCGCGAATGCGAAGGGAAAAATGAAAAATAGTAATTATCGCCTCTTTTGCACATCGACGTGTCTGGGACACGGTACGTAGCTGCGGGACGTACGCGCCACGCTAGGAAAATGTTTCCCGCGGCAGAGCGAGCGCCTACGTTGGACGCGATGCAAAAACCGCGTCTGGTTTTTTTTGCTCCGGGAATTTGTAAAACATCTTTCCACCCTTTTTAGTACTCTGCAATTGAATTTTAAATGAGAATGCATTTTATCGATCCCGGTAACAACGTATCTCTCCTCGTGGAATTTTGCTCACGTAGCTTTTTATGCTAATGCGGTGCAATAAAGTCGGAGCGATATAGTTCCCACGTGTTTCCACTTGTTTTGCGAGCGCCTCTCAGCAGATTTTTTATTGCTGGATTATCGAAAAGATTCCTTCTCTCGACCAAGCGCGCCAACAAATTACGTCCTCGGAAAATCTGGCAAAATCGATTTTATTCGAGATCGATTCTGCTCGATGCCGGTGGTCCGCAGCTTTAGGGGGCAAACGTTTCTATTTTCATTCTGTCGGTCGCACCACCCTAAATCGTGACACCTGGTGACAAACTGATACGTGCGAAATCATGACCGATATCAACAATTCAAACATTCTGCGTACTGTTCAGACTGTCAAGGTCGTAGTACAAGCATAAGCAACGATATTATGTATGTACAAAAAAATTGAAGGAGACCTTCAAGTTTCTTTTTTCGAATTTCGTTTTAAAATTTTGCAAATATCGTTTTTTTCACCAGCTGTCACAGTTTAGGGGGTTGCTACCAACAAAATAAAACAAAAAACAAATGTGTCCCTATATCCAAAGACCTGGTGCTCGATCGGTCCGTGGATCGAGAAGTCTATACCCCGAAGCTTTCAAGTATCGCAGATTCGTAGGAGTTGCGAACAGAAACTAGTTTGCCCGCGTCATTCTGTCCCGGGTCCCGCTTCAATTTCCTTGGAATTTCGCTGGGCGCAAAGTATTCCGCAGTCCAAGGATGAATACCTAAATTAGTAGGTCAGAGAGCGGGGGAGGAGCATTCCTAGTGTCAAAACGCCTGAGCGATCGTTACCCTGCTAATGTACGTGACACGCGCGAAATTAACGCCTGAATGGCGAATTATAGTGGATTTACTACGGGCAAAGGACAGGTGGCACTCCTGACCATTCTGATTGCCGACAGGCCGTCTTCTCATCGGCGCTCGAGCTTCGCCTAACCGGAGACTCGCCTAATTAAAAGAATTATTAGAATTCGCTAAATCATAAGTCTAGAATTATCAAACGGAGAAAGATGAGTTTATGCGTAAAGTTTACAAATGCGTAGTTTACAAAAAAATTTGTAAAAAACCCCGTTAAAAGACTAGGAAACGTCGAAGCGAAGAAAGGTGGATGGGAACGGCCAGGGGAGAAGACCAATCACCGATCCAAAGCGATTCTAAATGTATCCCCGGAACTTTGGCATTTGAGTCAGCTAGATAGGCGTGACGCGGTTAGATTGGATCCGAGATGACGGAAATAGAGCCGGCAAATCGAAGAAACAGGATTATCGCGCCAACGATGGAGGATCAAATTGCTGGAATAAGCGCAGCCAAAGCGTTTCTTGCCGCTTCCTCGATTTTTCTTAGCATCTTCGTCAGCTCTGATCCATTTTCCCAGGGACAACTGATTCAATTCTTCCGCCATCTAACTTGTAGTCGACGAGTCGATAACTTGTTACTCCTGAACTGTTCGGAACCGATATCTACGTGTACAGCGTACAACGTTCTGTGCCAAAAACTTTCCGACCCGATTTATTTATTCGCGTTTAGACACGTTCAGTGCCGAATCGTAATCCCAAAAATCTTCCACAAACTTAAAACAATCAAATTAATGAAACCGAAACTGCAAAGAAAAAAATCAGCATACTGGTTACTCCTTTAACCTACATTCTTGATTTACGGTTCATCTTTGGGAGCCAGAAATTTTCGACTGTTTTAAATGTAATCCTGTAGATTTTTACGAGGAAATGCTGAAAATCCAAATTTTAATGTTAGAAATCCACGGGTTCAAAAGTTATGGGTGTCTAAAGTTCAGCGATTTTATAGGTAAAGGCGCCTCCGTGCTGGTCTAACGAGCAGAGCTGCTAGATGGCGGCACAAGCGCGCGGCGATGTCGATAAAGTAGATTGGCAAGCATAAATCATTTAATCAGCCAATTCCTAACATTGGAACTTGGATTTTCGGTATCTCCTCGTAAAAATCTGCAATATCGAAAAAAAGGAAGTTTAAAATTTCTGGGTCCGTAAAGTGAAGCCCTGTTTAATTCACTCTACTATACCGCAATAAGTATTAAATTGGGGAATTTCGTTGTTTTTTGCGCAGATCAAGCTAGCGTTTCATTTGTAGCAGCCTGTATATGGACAAACTCCTCCACGCTAATCTCTCAATCGTTATTTAAATCTGTTCCAGACGGTGGTGTAGTAGGTGGTTCGAGAGTCGGACCGGTGGTGACTCTTCACACGTTAGAATTGACACCACGTGGCAGAGTTTTGCTGCAACTTGCGCCTCCCGAAACTGCTCGAGCGTATCTACCGCCTGAATATCGACCGGGCCGTGTATATTCAGACACCGACTCCGAAAAGGTACGTGAAACCGTTGGCGCGCTACATCACTCCATTTCCCATGGAGTTCATTCTCGCTTCGTGGCGATCCGAGAACTTTCAACAAATTCGAACAAACGTGCCACCCTCTTGAAAAATTCACGCTCGCATAATCTCATTGAAACAAACACAGCAGCAGCATTCGCATCGGGGCTCGGTGATTCCTTGAACGAATCTTGACTTCGCAACGCGTTCAACGTACTTCCTCGAGCGGCCGTAATTAAACTCTGCACGCACGTTTATTAACCCGAATAAAATGTTTTTTCCGACCAAGTCTCGTTTCGGAAAAACCGGTCCCGAGTGTCGTAGCCCACGCGAACCGATAATTAATCGCTAGTGTAACGACGTTTTCCGCGGAGCGCGACAATTTCGAGGAAAAACCGCTCGGCGTCAACCGGCAACGGACAAATTGGCAAACGGATTGTTTATCGGGAGAATTAGTGATCCCGATTTTTTTCACCGTCCGCGTTCACGATCGCCAGACCGTAATCCTGGGCCGCGCGCGTTCGCGAAATTCGTGAAATATTTATTCGCGATTGTCGGGTCCAATTGGTGAGAAATTGGCGGTCCGGGGCTTCCAGTGTCGCAGTCGAATTCAGTTAAATATTAACACAGGATACACCTCGAATGGAACTGCGTACATTCGATTATGGAATTCGTTCGATTTCTCATGTCAATCGTGTCAAAGTTAATTTTGTGGCGGCTTCCTTACATAAATTTCCATCGAGGGTGTAGAATATCATTTGTATACACCCGGTACACTAATTTCAGCTTGCAATTTCGGCACTAACAATAAGGTGACACGTGCGTTCTTCGTTTCCGGTGCACGAGATTGACAACCAGATGTTTCGGCTAACAAGTAACGTAATTAGTTTGAAAGAATTAGTGCTCGTTTCATCGATCGACAAGCCTCTAATGGCCATTTTGGGAAAAGCGGAGCCGCCGGCGCGTTGCGTTTCCCATGTTCCCGAAAAAAATCGATTAATTGGTGGAAAAAAGAGCAAATAATCTCCGGACGAGCGAATCACGATTGCAGAACGTAACAAGCGGATTTGCGGATTGTTTTGTAATGGCGAGAACGTTGAAGCACGCGAGCGAGATTGGAGTAGTTCGGTTCAGTTTAGAGAAAATTTTTCGACCAGAGCGAACGAATAAAAATAAAAAATCGCGACGTGCAAGAAGATACAACGACGTTAGGCACCGCGAATCTACTATCGATCCCCGGATAATTTCTATCTCTGCTTTACTTTGCCGCTGTGTTTCTCTTCTTGTTTCCAGTCAGACGGAAGTCCGTTGTTCCAGCGAGCCCGTATTTATCTCCTCCAGATTAAAGGCCGAACAAACGGCCCACGCAATAAATAAACTTCGAGCGCGCTCCTACCGTCTACCTTTCCGCGCGATTCTCGCGGCGCTCTGCGGTTCAAAGAGGCAGATAAAGCCGTTTTTTTTCGATGTCGAATACACGAGGTCCTTTATTAAAATTCTGATCCGCCGAAATTAATGAGAATTGTTTTCCGAGTACAGTAGACTCCTGTGTAACATTCATTTCGAAGTCTATTTTGGTTTTTCGTCTGCTTTTCTTTTTAGAATCGAAAGGGACCACCAATTTTTTAAATGGAATATATTTTTTTATATCGTGTGAAATATTCGTACACGATACAGAGCGATGGTCAAGGTCATACAAGGTCACAAATGGAAAAGACGTTTTACGAAGCAACGAGTTAAACTTTAGTTGTCAGTGGAATTACAGGACTCCCCCGCCCTACGACCCGATAATTCGGGGTCACTTTCCAGAAACCTGGCATTTCTGTCAGCGGATGGTGACCCAGCTATATTTGACACGGGTCACCCGTCGACACCTTAAAGTGGCGTCTATCTAGCATGCGGGTCAACCACTAGCCGACCCGCGAGTCTAACCTCGGACGATCGTGGCCAGGAATCCTGCCCTAGGATGCCTCCGGCCTCCCATGCTAGCAATGCCCCAGTCATACTATTTATATTTTCTGCGGCTTTACCCGCTACCCGGTTGGCTACCGTCGCGTCGGTTGTTCCCGAAGTGCTCCCAACCGTCGTACAGGGTGTCCACGAATATCGTGATTACAAACCGCTGTAAGCTTGTAACAATACGGCACCGTTGCCGGTAGAATTCGCAAGAATAGACGGCTGCGGCGATGACTATTCAGCGTGTCCACGCAGACGGAAGTTTGATTGTCGGGCACCGAACGACGGGACAATTCTGCGGAATCAGTTTACTAATCTAGGAAACGCAGGGTAGCGTTCTGCCGCGTTTATGGTACCCACTGTGTCCACAAAGTGCTTCTCTTCTTGCTTTGCGATCGATTGAACAGATGATTTACAGCGTAGTGGTACGGTCTGGTTATTCGCTAGGGGTGGCAGAGAATTTCGGGTACCCGCACCTTCGTCCTGCTTCCGATAACTCGGGTCGGAACCTGAAAATTGAGGACATTCGAGTACCTGGAAATTTCAGGTACCCGAAGTCGAGCATCTAGAAATGTCGTGTACCTAAAGTCGAATGCCTGAAAACTTCGGGCACCCGAGCTCGAGGGTCCGGAGATTTCAGGTACCTGAAGTCGAAGTCTGGCACGGCGAAATTTCGAGTACCTGCAGTCGATGTGTGGTACCTGGAGATTTCGGGTACGAGAAGTCACCCCTGTTATTTACTGGGGCTTTTGGTGTGCTCGCCCAGTCTCCTTGAGGAGGACGGGAATTCCTGGAGCACCTTGTATACCGACGGGAATTTTCTCTGCTTTCAGATGTGGATGTACTCGTTGGGAAGGGCATTATTGGACACGACCCCGCGAGTCGCGGCGCTGACGGGAACGGTTTCCGTTTCACCCTCGTCGGCGCTCCAGTCCGTTCTAGCTGCCATGACGGAACCGGATCCCCGAAGACGAGCCTCATTGATGAATCTACTGGACGTGAGTAGTCTGAAAACCCGCTTGGAAAATTGTTTCCCGTCGCCGCCTTTTTTTCCTCCTGTACCAGAATCTGTCCCTGAAATCGGACAGGTTCGCGGAACGGAACGGGAAGGCACGATATTTTTTCCCACGAGTCCTGTTTATCTGAGACGTACCGTGAACCCGCGGTCCTCCCGGCAATAAATTGCCTTCGTATCAAGCCGGAAAGTGGACCAGACAGTATTTGTTTCCTTAGCCTGTTACTTTCGGGAAAGCTTTTCACTGAAATACGGGATCCTAATAAATTGTGCGCAGCCCGTTGTTGGTATTAGTGTAGGTTCCGCGGGACATGCGCGGACGAAACAGCGTTGCCAGGTGCACGCAAGCACGGTTGCCAAAAATTTCAGGTACCCGAGCCTCGGTTCGGCTTTCGATGACTCGGACCGGGTCGGATTGGGACCCAAAAATTCCTGATATTCGGCTACTCGGAAATTTTCGGGTGTAAATTGTCACGGATTTCTAGATCCCGAACCGAGCCCGAAATATTTGAGTTGGTTTAGGCTGGGTCAGGTCGGGCTGGGACCCAAAAATTCGTAATGTTTGGGTGTAAAGTGTCACAAATTTTTGGGTCCCGATCCGAGCCCGAAATTTCCGGGTACCCGGCCAGCCCTAATAAACAGAAGGCTTTCAGAAACATTTTAAAGACCTGAAAAGACAGAGATAGACCACGGTACATTGCCAGCGGCGTACCGACTCGGAGAGAGGCGCGCCGATCGTTTGTGTCGGGCGGAAATTAATTTTCGTGTAACAGGCAAGAGCAGCTCGCGCCCGGGAAGCTATCTTGAATCAGAAGCCTCGTTGAAGAAGCAGCTGCACCGGAGTTGAATCGGATGCATGCGCGTGATCCAAACAACGGGAGCACAACGGGCCAGCCCCGTTCTGGAGAATAATAATGCAATCTCCCAGCCATAAAACGCAGCGTCCTCGTGTTATCGAAATTTTTCGGATATCCTGTACCAAAGTCGAAGCCACGCCTATCTCGTTATCAATTCGGGCCGTTTGCATAATTGCATAATTTCACGAATTGGATCGCTTCCGGAGAAGCTTCCAGCCCGATCCTTCGTTGAAGTCGCCTGCCACAAAGAGCTTTCGTTAATTGGCTGACATTTCTCGGGTCCCCGCCCAAGTACTACTTCAGGCACGTGAAATTTCCAGGCACTCAACTTCGGGCACCCGAAATTTCCAGGTACCCGAACTCCACTAATTTTCGGGACCCGGCCCGACCCGAGTCATAAAAAATGGACCCAGGCTCGGGTACCCAAAATATTTTTAGAATCACAAGTTTTCGGGTCCCGGTCCGATTCATCAAAAATCGAGTCCCGAGCCCGCCCCTAGCTGACACTAGACCAATCGACAGAAGTGTCGTGACGCGTTACCGATACAAATTTCATTATCGGATCCGTGAGGGATAGACCGGTCTGAATGGAGGTGAATATGACGAACTTAACGCGACCATAGGGAGGGAGAGAGAGTGAGAGCACTTGAACGCTAGCGGAGGCGGACACAGGAGCTCGCTTTAATTCTATTATCCATCGCGAGAGAACGGAATGGGGAAAGAGAACAGGGAGAGTCGAACGACGCTCCCGTAATACCTGACCCAGCCCTTCCGCCGCCGCCGTCGATGGAATTTAGCCGCGCGTGTCTTGCTTTATTTTTATAGTCTCTGCGAGGGCGAGAAGTGTCCATTAATTTCCGCGCGTCGATTCGCCGAGCAGTTCACAGAGGATAAAAGGAGGAGCAACGGTAATTGTGATAGTTTCGCCCGGATGGCGTTATTGTTTTCGACGTTTAATGCGTCGCTCTAATTTGGCAATGGCGCGGGCGAGGGGGGCGGGGACGGAGGGCTGGTCCCTGCTAGTAGGGAATAGGAGCGAGAATTATACGTCTTTTGGAAGCCATCCGCTTTAATAAAGCTATTTCGGCGAGCCCGAGCGGTCGTAACTCATCGGTTGCACCTGAATGGCCCGCGAAATTGATGAAATCCCGAGGCGAGGGCGGTCCCGACACGCGAACTTATTCCGCCGCCACCAATTTCTGCGAGGATCCTCGCGATAAATTATCCGGCCCGGGATCGCCACTTCGCTGGTATGCAGATGAAACCTAAAGACGGGACTTGATAAGATAAGACGAAACCGTACTCTGCGCGGCGAACGAACGCCGCCGCGATTCGGCGGCCTGAATTGATTTCCCGTTCGTCATCGTGGCGATCGACGTTTTTCTTACCGGCAGGATGTAATATCGAAACGAGGATCTTCGCCTGGTCTCGTGAAATGCCGTCGCCGATGAGGATTAAAGATTCCGATTACAGAATACGGTCGCATCGCGTTTGCGGAACTTCTGTGCGATGTACAGCGAAGCCTTGATCTAAGAAAAACACCGAGGCCTGGACTGGTTCTTAGATCCTGCGGGTCTACTATTTCTTTGTGAAACCGAGATCTCCTAAGGGCGGAATCTAGGATTCAGGTTGGACCACTCGAAAGATGGGATCTAGGTAGAATCTCCTAAAGGTGGAACCTAGGATCTAGGTGGAATCTATGTGGGATCCTTTAAAGATGGAGTTTAGGTGGGACCTCTTAAAGGTGAGACCTAGGTGGGATCTCCTAAAGCTGGGATCCAGGTGTGGATAGGACTCCACAGGAGTCTGATGGGGAGTAGCTAGAGGAGTCTTAGACCAAGGCTTTACTATAAGACGCGAAAAAGGAAACGACTGAACAATAATCACCATAGTTGCAACGATTCGTATCTCGGAATTAATTAAAGATCTGCGAGCATGTATCATTGATCCAGTAATAACATCTCGTTATATCATCGGATCAGACGTATAATTAAATGCGTATCGAGCACGCGTCGATGGCTACGTGTCGATATTATTTGTTCCGGCATGTCTCAAATTATTTGGAAATGTACTGTTTGATAGTCAAATTTCAATTTACTCCGAACACGAATGTGTCGGTGGGCGCAAACAACCCTCAGAAGGGATCGCGCCGTTTCTATCTAAACATTTAAAATTGTTTTATCGATCATCGTTCGTTAATGAAAACAGATTGCCGATGCTGGGGAAAAACACATTTGGACAGTCTGACGCGCAATGGATTTTAACGAGGATTCCGTAATTACGCGTGGCATTGTAATTACAGAATTCTACGAACACGGTGGAACGATACCGGGAAAAGAAAGCTGCTCGCCGTTTCGCCGTGCGCGCCGAAAATATTTCTCGTCGGCGTGAGCGATTAAACCAATTTCCGTGTGGCTTGGGGAGTTCAAGTTTGCGTAATTATAACTTAATAACGAGTGCGGCCGGATTATGACAAAATTATGTGTTGCAATTATGTTTCGCGGTGGGGAGTCGGGCAGGCTCTTAAATATAGCCCCGACGCGACGTTCCTAACGATCCCTCGGGAACCGTGAGATTAACATGATTTTTCTAAACTAGCCACCGCACGCTTACATCGTTGTAGGGCAAACTGAAAGGAGGCGTCAAATAAATAATAGGGCGTCTAAATAATAATTGACGGTATAAGAGGGACAAAAGGATTTCTTGCGAGCCTGTGTTCCGCGGAACTTCCAAAGACAACCGCGTATTCGAGGGTCCGCTTTTGTCGCGGCAGAACAGTGGTACACAATGAAGCGATAATACGGTCGGACTTGCGGTCCGTTCCTCGGTTGATATCGCAGCTCGCCAAGCGCATCCGGGGAATCCGTGCCGACGCCATTGTATTCTTCCAGCGAATAGTTTGTCTTGGGGAAAATGACGTCAACATCGAAATCGAATAACACCATATTTCGGCATTTCCACGTTGCCACGCACGCGCTCCATCGTGATCCTAACGATCGTCTTAATTGTTCTAGGTGATCTCCGAGTACTGTCGCACACGGTTGCAGTCGAAACCCTTCACTCACATAGTAATGGATATGTACCGGGAGGTGGTGAAATCGCCGCAATACGCAGCCAGGCAGCGTATGGCTTATCAACACTCGAACCCGCCAGTACCAGCTCCTGTTCCCGTTCGGAACCCAATAGAAAGGCAAGAGCCGAACCGTCATCGCTATCCCCATCAACAGCAGCCGCCGCCCCACCACCTCGATCCTCTCCAATTAGTGCACAGTCAAGCGACAGGTCGTCACCATCATCAGCACCAGGATCGACCGTATCATCCCTCCAATCAGTTCAACCCTCCTCCCCGTCAGAGTCAACCGGAGCGAATACAGCGAATTCCGAGCCAGTTTCAAATGCACCAGCAGCACCAGGATGCTCAACAGCAAAAACAGCAACAGCAGCAGCAACAGCCTCACGTGCCCAAGTCCCATCACTTTCCGCATCATCATCCATCGAAGGGCGCGCTGTTCAAGCTACAATCGCAGAACTCTCACTCCCATCCCAATCTGACCAGTCTGGGCGGTCAAGCGTCGCAGCAGAATCATCGTAGGGATTCGAATTCGAAGGATCATAGGGCACAGTTCCAATCGCAGTTGAACGTCCAAGCAAGTGGACATCCGTACGGGACCGCCGGGGTACATCATCAGCGCAGGCATCATCATTCGAGGACGTACTCCCAGCCGATCTACACGAGGCTGCAGCACACGAGGAGCAGCGGCAACCTGCCGACGACCGTTGTCGGCGAGAATCACTCCGGAGGGAACGTTTACAGTGACCCTATTTACGCGCAGCCTGTCAAACCGTTCCTCAGCTCCCAAGACGTCAGGGTAAACGGACTCTCCATGAAGCCACCTGTCAGTCATAACGAGGACGTTTACGCAGGCACGACGATAGCCAGGTGAGCAGCGTACGCTACTCTCTCTCCCCGTTTCTTTCTCTGAACGGCCGTCGCTATTCCGCTTCTCGCGGTAGAAAGTGTTTGCGAAACGCTTCATTCGGAGGATACCCTAGTTTGCCTATTATAAAACAGATATGTAAGTGTTTACGCGAGAAGAAAGCCCGGCGCTACACAATGCTAAGTGGGTGAAAGAAGGCCAACGCGGCTCATTTAGAAATAAAGCGTTCCTCCGTCGAAGTAGTCTTGAAAATAATTACAAAAAGGATGAAAATAAGGTTAAACTGTACCTTGGGTAACCAGAAATTTTTGCCTTTTTCTTACGCGATCCTGTAGATTTTACCGAGAAAATGCCAAAAATCCAAGTTTCAATCCGCGGAGATCAGTGGACTATACCTTCTCTTTGAAATAGCGAATCGAGCGACTGCACCCGGTAAGCGGCACGCGACGGACGCTACGCATCAACATGGCGGATTTTTACCTGTCAAATACTAGGATTAAAATTTGGATTTTTGGTATTTTCTCGCAAAAATTTCTGGTTACCCAAAGTACAGTGCAGCCGAAAATAATTTTGTTGGGGACAGGTTTTCAAACAGGGGACTCTTTTCCAGGCGACCGTCAGCTGCTGGCTACTCTCACCCAGACATCGCCGCGTCGGCAGCGGAACGCATGCGGGAGGAGATGTACGGGAAATCAACGGGACGCGGGAATCTCGCGTTGCAGAGGCAATGCTCGAATCCCCAGCTACCCAACAGGGATCAGCAGGAAGAGGATTTCAAGCGTCTGCCCGAGCAACATTTCGTGACGGTCGACCACAGGTACGCCGCCGCCCGAAGAAAAGAGGAGCAGATAGAGCAGCAACAAAATCCAGTGTCTTCCATGAGAGTCAGAAGCGTCGAAGGCCCGCCGAAACCGCCGCGCATCATCACTTCCTTGAAGAAAGGCCCGTTCTCCGACGTGGAGAGCAGCAAGTCGGAACCACCCGCGAAACCACCCAGGTGAGAACGACGGTCCCAAATAGACTCACGCCATCAATATTCAGATACCTCTTCCGAATCACGCCGCCTCGTTTTATTACATAATGTCGGTTATAAATGTTGAAGCATTATTTTTTATTTTAAGGATCTTTTGTACGTTCTTTTTTTTTGCGTGGAAACTTGGTCGTTATTCGGCAGCGCACTAAATTAGTGTGGCGGGTGCAGAGCTCCACAGTCAAACAGTTCTCTGGCAGCCCCCTGTCCCCATTATTAAGTTTGTCCCGTGCAATGTATGCGTCTGCGTTAATATATGCTTTCAAGCGATCTGGGTCGCACATCCGGAACCAGCAACTCTCAAAGAGAAGAGTGCGCTAAGAGTGTAAGATCGTTGAGCCTGACAATGCAAGGATAGAACGACGTTTAGCTAGGCACATAGAAGGCGCTTGGTCGCTCTAAAGCCGGTCGAGGCAGTCCTCGGCCTTCGGAGGATTTATGGCACGGTCTTGGCCTGCCAGGTCCTGAATGGGGATGCTTCAAATTAAACAGAACTGTCGTTGGGTGCTGGCGGATGGGCGCTTCGGGTCATCCAGCTGTGTTTTAGGAATGTTTTACGACCGAGAAGAGAAAGAGAGAGAGAGAGAGAGAGAGAGAGTGTGTTCTAAAAGAATTGAGGGTTTGTTCTGAAGGACCTGGCCACCAAGTGGGAAAGGCGGGGATGCCTTCTGGTAAGAGCACCGTGATCGACCGCCCAGAATTTACCTCGGGACCACGAAAGGACACAGTTCCAACTTCGAGTCGCCTGCACCGGATTTTCTAACGTATGTACATAACGTATATGTATTTTTGTGGTTTCAGGAATCTGATAAAGAATGGACCAAGGGCTCGTCGCGGCAAAGCAGTTCAAAGGGCACCGTCTCGTCTCTACAGGGCAGTTGGCGGACCTATGAGATCATTCAACAAAGCCCAGTGCATCGGTCCTGAATTCGTTGTTCGTGCCAACCAACCGGCAAAGGCGCTGTGTGTCGGACAAGTAAGGGTAAAGAACTTCTTTTATCCGTTCAGTATTGCGAGTCGTGGTTGCAAAAAGAAGTGGAAAACAAATGGAACACGGCTCAGGAGAAGGAGAACATTTTTGCAATTAATATTTTCAATGTTGGTTCGGAAAAAAGAGGGGAAAAAAATAAATTCCGGTACCGGGAATCGAACCCGAGCCTCCTGGGTGAGAGCCAGGTATCCTAGCCACTAGACCATACCGGAGTTGAAATCATCTTTTCTTTTAATCATTTAAATGTTCCACCAATATCCGAATATAATAGTTCGATTGTTGTTGTTTTGTATAAACAGAGGGAAAAAATAATTTCCGGTACCGGGAATCGAACCCGAGCCTCCTGGGTGAGAGCCAGGTATCCTAGCCACTTTTTTTTTTTTTTTATAACAGCGTTTATTGTGCCTAATAAAATACATATATACAGAGGTTCAATAAACTTAAACGCTATAAAGGATAACAAATGTGCTAAAAACTAAGTAACTAAACTAAAGGACCGTGCGATCGGTCACACACTGTTTGACCGTAACAGTTGAGTGGCACTTATTGCTGCTATATTCATCTTAAGACTAAGGACGATTCTGCCTTAAACATTAATTGTAACATACTGTACAGGGAGGCACGGGAGGAATAGAGAAAAGAAAACTGTACATTTCGATGAAGTATATACATTTTTGGGGTTTACCTGAGCCAGGTAGATTTGGGTTCGCTTACTTACGGAGTAATTACCTACCTATATAATATATCTATATATGTTTTAAAATATATTCGTATGAGGACATTCGTACCGGCGCCCACGTGTATGTGCTTGTGCATACCTGTATACACCCAAATACTCGTGTGCACCCTCATTTACACGCACGTTTATACACTCATTCATGCCTAGATTTACTCACTTATGTGTCTATATATACATTTATATTCGCAAAAAACAAAAAAAAAAACTAATATTTACACGCTTCTCTTATTGCGCATGACGCTCGCTTGATCTTAAATCATCCTGCTGTGTTGGTGGTTCTAACCACCAGTATTTCTCAATGTTTTTCCTGTGTTCGTCTTCTGTGTCGAATTTAGTGAGTTTGTAGTAGAATCTCATGTTCTGGTCGTCTGATCTTATGTTACTGTTGTATGTTATTGTTTTATTGTAATTTTTTCTGTTGTAATGGTATAATATTGGGTGTCCTCTTGTGTTTTGTATGAGTCCTGCGGTGTCTAGATGTATGAAAGCTTCGGGGGGGATGTATCCTGTATGTCGTGTCTTTTCTAAGTATAGCGGATTTGGGTATGAAGAGCTATATATGAGGCTGTTGTTTTGTATGTTTCTTATATTTGCCCAGTGATTTCTGATTAGTTTTATCATGAAGATGTCTATCCGTGGTATTTGAGCTTTTTTTAGTAGATTGTGGTTGCTAATGTATTTTGTGAAGTTAGATTGAGGGGTGCGATATGCGCTTAGGCAGGCTCTTAGGCATTTGCGTTCGAGCAAGCGGATCTTTTCCATAGTGCTGGCACTGATATTAAACCAGATTGGTATGCCGTAGGATAAAATTGGCCTTATTAGTAATTTGTAGCAGAGGAGTTTAACTTCTCTGTCTAGGTCTTTTGAGTAAAAAATGCGCTTGTTCGCCGCGAATGCTTTTTGTGCTTTTATTATTTGTGTGTGTACGTGGTCATTATAATTGAGCTTAAAATCTAGATGTACGCCTAGATAACGAACCACCTTTTTATGAGGTATTATATTGTGTGCGTCAGTGTTGTCCTGTAAGTGGAAGTGTCTTGCGTTCTTACGTACGTCCAAGTTTGCGTCAGAGGTTTTCGAAATGTAGGGTCTGAAGAGTATAGTCTCGCATTTGTTGACATTTATTTTTAATTTCCATGTGTGAGGTATCCTAGCCACTAGACCATACCGGAGTTGAAATCATCTTTTCTTTTAATCATTTAAATGTTCCACCAATATCCGAATATAATAGTTCGATTGTTGTTGTTTTGTATAAACAGAGGGAAAAAATAATTTCCGGTACCGGGAATCGATATAGGATGTGGTTACTTATATATTTCGTGAAGTTTGATTCGGGGGTACGGTATGCGTTTAAGCATGCTCTAAGGCATCCGCGTGCGAACAGACGGATCCTCTCCATTGTGCTAGCACTAATGTTTTTTTTTTTTTTTTTTTGTAACGAGCGTTTATTGAGCCAGTTATATTTACACAAATGTACAGGATGGACAATAAACTTAAACGCACAACAAGTAATAACAATTTATATACATCTATATACTAAACTAAAGGCCCGAGGGTTTGGGCACGCGCGGTTTTACCGTGTTAATTGTATTAGGTATTTCTTTTGTTTCTTAGTCTAAGGCGGTATGCTTACACTCTATGTTTAGTTATGTACAGAAAGGCTCTAGGGTTAAAAACTGTACATTTTGTTTGGGTTTGGGTTTATTTGGGAAGCTAATTGGAGTAAAGAGCTGTGTCTTGATGTTTTGATACTTAATATATATCAGACGTCTTAAATGCTAGGTTATAACTATGATATAGTACAGTATTATACATATTAAGTGTTTTGGGGTGTGTGGATCTGTTTGTGCCTTTATTTGTGGTTTATGTGTGATTTACTAGTGCTGGTTTGTTATGTCTAGCCACCAGTATTTTTTTGTGTTTTTTCTGTGTTCGTCTTTGTCGTATTCGGTGAGTTTGTGGTGGAAACGCATGTCTGGGTTGTCTATGTTTGTGTTGCTATTATATACTATTGTTTTGTCATAGTTTTTTCTGTTGTAGACTAGCACTAATGTTAAACCATATGGGGCATCCTGATGAAATAGAAATTTTCCTTCTCGAGTGCAGTTCAATTTTTAAATCTATCGGTGCATCGGAAACGTTATAAAAAACAGCTGCAAAAAATCATCAGCTTTTATAAGTCTATATTTGCATCCTATAAAAGTGGGATACACGAAAATAAAAAAAAATAATTTCCGGTACCGGGAATCGAACCCGAGCCTCCTGGGTGAAAGCCAGGTATCCTAGCCACTAGACCATACCGGATTATGGATTGTGAAGTCTTTATAATCAGTATGTGAAGTGTATCCACCCCATATGTGCCGAAAAAAAATATTTGAGCCAGTTATATTTACAATATGTACAAGTAGAACAATAAACTTAAAACGCGCAACAAGTATAACGGTTATTATATATCTAGGTACTAAACTCTTTTATTTTTTTTCGATGATGTTTTTTACGGAGCTTGCGTGCGACGTGATTAGGGGCGGTTTTATCTCGGTTGAATTATGTACCTGCTTTGGTTTCTTTATTAGTTGTTGCGGGTGTCCTCGGTCCGTCGGTGTTTATTGCCTGAACAATTTGTCCCTTCCCTTTTGTCCTTTGGGCGTTGTGATGGGGTGTTGCCGGGCCCTGCTGCGGGTTGTTGTGTCCTGTCCGTTGCAGTATTGAACTTGGATGAACGAGTATGTGCCGGTAATTTGCTGGGTCCTGCTCTGGGGCTCGAGGTCTGACTGGCTACAGGTACGTTTGACGATGGGTTTGACGGAAGCGTGTATTCCAGGGTGGTGTCTACGGTGTTCTTTGAATAAACTGTCTTTGGGTGAGGCTGTGCTATTATTTCCTCGTGGGAGATGTCTCCTCGTGTTTCGTCCTCGGTGTTTGTTCCAGGTCATTTTATACCTGCGCCCGTTAATTGTCTTGTTTTAGGAATGTGTATGGCTTCTTTTTCATTTTCGTTTGGCATGGGTGCGTTGTCCGTGTCTAAAATGGCAAATCTGTTCGGGTTTGTGAATTCCTGTATTTCTGCTGGTGGTTGGTTTTTTCTTCTCTCTTCTTCCAGTTGTTTGGTTAAGTTTGATATGGTTTTATTTAAACTATCTATTAGGTTTTTTAGGTCTTCCAATGTAGCGTTGTCCATATTTCTGTTGCTCTTTTTTACTGTTTGTTGGTCGGTCCTTGTCGTTTTTGTTTTAGCCATTTCTAGTTTATTCGTTGACGAGTTATTCCTAGATAACTTGCTGATAAGATTTGGTGTAGGGTTGACCCTTTTTGGTGTTTTGTTCAGGTTTATAAGTTGTTTTATCAGCTGCGCTGAGTGTGGTTCTGTGAAATCTAGGAATTTAATGTTTTCCGTTTTTAATTTTGTTGATGTTTGGTGTTCTGCCCACTTGTTTGATGGAGTGCAGTTTGTTGCGTTTGCGTGGTAGTGCGCGTGATCGTCGATGGTATCTTGCGCATCGTTATTTTGTTGAACTAGGCCTGGGGTTGGAACCCCGGTGGGCATCGCGCGGCGGCGCGCGAAGATTTGTTATTGTCCTATCCACTTGCAATCTGTCCAAAACAATTGCAATCTTTTTGTTTTGTTTTATGTATATTTATACTTTGCATGTAGCTTCTAACTTCTCCAAACTATCCAAATGGTGTGTGGTCCGACGATAAAGAAGTTATTGCGGTAGAAGGGCGTCGAAGTATTAATGTGATCCACTGTTTCTGGAAAATGTCAGCTGACTTTTCATGAGAGAGAACAACCCCGCCGTATCACCGAATGGCACTCGACGCGCCGTAGACCCTCGCCTAGTGAAAGGGGACGTGTGATTTATGGATCGGTTTCCAAAGCGCAAGGGATTTAACCGCTATATCCTGCCAGAGGCCCGCTTCCAGGCTAAATGCTGCAAATTTGTGGGTTTTACGTAATTCGTTAACCGCTCTAAATTTATTATTAGTCGCCAGTTGAATGCCCAACGACCTACTTCTTCTACCACATTTTTCGTGGCACGAAATGTGGCCGTCCGCTCAAATTAAAATTACACGCGCCCTTTGGTTTTAAACAAACCACTTTGGTCTTACACAATGGTTGTTTTAAATTTTACGCGTGCACCGCGTTATCTATCACTTTTGACTGCGCGTATTGACACTTTATACACTTTTCGCGTTACTACTCCGCGTGTATCCGAGTCGTAGCGGGCTCACTGGGCACGTCCTACCTCTACGAAAGTTCCAGATCAACTGGTATCCACTAGACCACACCACAGGTGCGGTGTCCTTTTCTTTTCGCTGGTCATAAACATGCCCAAGAATTCATGAGAAAAAAACAAAACAATGGTAGCGTGACGTCCGTCACCATAAAACGTCCCCGTAAACACCGAACCGCGCTAATCCATGCGCGACATACGCGCGCTCCCCACCGGCACGATCCTGCTCTCACCCGGGGGGGGGATCTACCGCGTCACCGTGCCCCACCAGGAGCCGAAATTGTCGCGACAGCTGAGCGAGCAGAGAATACACCTCGAGGCGAAACGACACAAGCTCGCGATCTAAGTCTTCAAGATTGATCGACATCGGACCAGCCACTATCCAGTGCGGCAGTAACGCGCCCCCCCTTCCCTTTATTTTCCAAAATCACACCACTTAAACAATTTCCGTCCAACATTTTCACCGCGTCGTTCTCGTTGATGAAACCGAGGGCAATTTGAACGGTCCGTTCTTCCGACCCTCGATCTGAGAGAACACTCCATTTCCTGCCAAACCCCCGCGAACATCGACTTCATAGTACGAAGTTGGATATCGAAGAAGAAAAATATGTTTGTGGTTGCTTTGCAAAGAAAGTAAAAAATATTGTTAGGGCGAGTAAAGATTGACTGGAAAGGATGGTCAGTTGGTGGATTTTTCTAAGATTCTTTACTTCCTCGAAACTATTGCAATTACAACGATGTTGTCTGTTGTCCGATGTGACACTCTTCGTGTCGACCTTGACACTGACTCTTCTTTCGAAAGAGTCCCCTTGCCCATTTTTTGACCCGAGCCGCTAAGAAACCGTTGGCCAGTGTGCCATTGGTAATTACCAGCCAGCCGTTCGCTTCATAGCCAACTCGGGTCCTTACATCTGGAAAAACCCACAGTCCTCTCCGCCTGGCGACCATGAGCAATTTCCATGGCCCTCGGGTAGAAGGGTTTGTGAGCCTCCTTCTCTCTCTTTCTCTCCTACAATATAGAAAAAGACAGTATCGGGTGCATCCGATATCACTATTCTATAATAGACAGTGATTGAAACGTCTTCATCCCCAAAAATGTCTTAGAAGAGAAAAAAAATACATATATTTTTTGTATTGCTACATTGATTTTAATGCTGAAATATTGATTACAAACAAATCAAATTTTATTGCGTCTAAAAAGAAAGGCGTAACATCCGTATTTGTTAATAATCACGAATTATGTGATATCTCATTAAAAAAAAATGGACTGTCAATATTTTGAACGTTAACAAATAAGCAAGAAACATCAGAAAATATTAATAAAAAAATGTGAAAAAAATAATTTCCGGTACCGGGAATCGAACCCGAGCCTCCTGGGTGAAAGCCAGGTATCCTAGCCACTAGACCATACCGGATTCTGGTGTTCCATATTTTTTATGCCGTAGACTTTTTATAAATTGTTCAACAACGTGTAATATAATAAATATGTTTTATAACGTACAGAGTGTATTGTAACATAGCTTCTTTTCATGCTAATAGATTTTTCTCCATGATTATCATTTCGATCGAATAATTCGGAAGAGGTGGTCCTCGTGGTCATAGTGGCAATTAAAGAGTTCATTGCAAACTGAGTTTGCAGCGTTGAATGGGTTGCATTGTTTGGACCGTTTGATTGTTCATAACAGACGCGGCCTGATTGGATTTCTCCCTTCTTGTAATAGTTCGTTTGCTATAAAATATGAAATGAAAATTTCTATTTCATGCAAACATTTGCAATTTAATTTGTTTTAATGTTTTTTTTTATTAACAGGTTGGAAGCTGCGGGCGTATAGTCGTTATAATGTTGACTGGACAGCGAGTGGAGGTGACCTGTGACCCTCAAAAGGTTACAGCCGGTGATCTGTTCCAGGTGAATTATTTAATGAACAAATTGAACGGATAATCGGTCCCGACCGGTTCTGATTTAACGTAGTCGCATCAGCCCGGTGTCGGCAGTCGGTGAAGACTGGAAATTGATTTTTCGTATAAAGTGGAAAACTGTAGATCAATTTTTGAAGATGAAAATTGATGAGGCGAGTTCAAGTTGAATCGAAAGCCCCGAAGTGGCGAGAGTTTTCGATGGGGAGTGTCGCTCGACGATAAGAGATCCAATTTGCTGAACAATTATATTTGAATGATACGTAGGCACATATGCGCACGGAAGGGTTCGAACGACGACGTACGCATTCATAAAAATTGATAAAATAAAATGTCCGACAGAACTGATGTTTCTTCGATTAATTATCGGGGTGACCTATTTTCACCGATTACAACAAAATTTCGTAATCAACGGATAAGTCGTATCTATTTCTAAATTCGGACTACGATTAGCCGAATGATTGACCATGGTTATGGTACGAACTACAAGCAAGGTTGCCACCTTTTTCCGAGACAATTCCTACAATGTATACATGTAATTTCACAATGCTCAACACGAAGAAACCACTTGACGCAACATAACCTAGCTTTCCGAGGAACTTCTTTTTTCATGTACGAATGAATATCTAAAAAATAACAATACAGTATCTATTCCGGGACAATCCCGGCCAATCCGAGACGGTTGGCAACTCTGACTACAAGACGCGGCCGGTTATTCATGAGACCACAAATTCCGGCGTGAACTCAAGAGAAATTCTGGCATTCTGCCGAGATTAATTGTTGCGCGCGACAAATCCACAAACCATGAGTTATGCGATATCAACGATTATCGTACGCGCGGCGAAACAGGCGTCAATCATTATGAAATATCGCACTTTCGTTGCGAATATAATTTTAGAATTTACCTGGAGTACCGTTCTTCGTTACTTGAGACCGAATTAAAAATGTTCCAATATTTTTCTTTGCTATGACCGCCCATTGGTCGCAGAGTATGATCGCATTCGTTGATCAAAATTTTCTCAGAGCAGGTTTGACTTCTTCGTTGCGAGGCCAGGGTATCCCCCGACTGACTGCAAACCGTATGAATTGTTGTAGGCCATCGTGCAAGCCGAAAGCCTGGACGAAAACTTCACTCTCGGCCTGGCCGTGCTATTAGCTGGCGATTTCGCAATTTTACCACCTGAAACAAAATTGAATAAAGTCGCACCACCCGGATGGTTGAGCAGTGGCAAGTGTAAGGGTCTCCTGGGCCTGCCGACCAGTTTCATGCTGTACCTGAGGCTCAGATTCTTTCTACCATCTCTTCGCGGAATAAGGTATACATGAAATTCTAATTCTATTCCCACTGAACAATCGAGCCTGGGAATAGATGCCGATGATCGTTCCTTTTTCCACATATTACATAATCGTCTGTAATATAAATACACTGTAACAGCGTTATTTGGATTGTTCGCACACCAATAAATTGTGGGTTATTCGCGCAGGAGTTGGATATCAAAACATCTATTGTATCTGCAAATACGACGATGTATATTGGAGCAACAGCTGGTGTGCCCGTGTTCCGAGTTAATTAATCTAACTGGATTGGCACTTCAAGCAGAATTCGGGAATTACAACGTGAACGTGAGTAAATGGAAAAACAAATGTTTCCGAGGATTTGTGCTTCGCATTGTTAAAAATCAATGCTGTTATATCAATACGATTAAGAGAGATTTAAAAAATAAATCTTTAAAAATACAAATATTACAAGCGATGCGCTTTGCGAAATAATCTGATACGATCAGGCTCTTGCGCTATCGAACACCATGAAAATATTGGTTTCACCACAATGTATCCCCTCAAGGATTAAAATAACTCTAGATGTAGACTCTAAATCTAAATAGACTCTAAATACACTCTAGACCTAATAGATCCTAGATGATGTCTAGATCTGATAGAGATTGAAATGGACTTTAGATCTGATAGCGACTAAGATCAACTCTAATTTAACATTACATTTTTCTGTAGGAACACGGTTGCGGCGATTATTTCCTGTTGGAGCACTACATCCCGGAGTCATTGATCCTGAACACCGATCAACGCCAGTCGCAGATCAACAGCTGCGAGACTGAGACCCTCCGAGCTCGCCTCCACCAAGCTCACCGGGACAGACGGGGTCTGGACTCGAACAAAGCTGAGGAGATGTTCATCGCTCACGCACAGACGCTGGCAGATTACGGGTCTCATTACTACATCGCCACCGTGGACTCGAAGGAGCTGGAGAAGGTGATGGCTCAGCAACGGAAGAGGGCCGCGAGCAAGGATCGGAGTAAGTCGGACGGATTGCACGACGGCACGGAGAACATTTACGGGCAGGATAGGGGTCAGGAATATCCTCTGCGCGGTCGGATCGAGATCGCGCGATTAGGATCCTGCGAGAATCTCCCGAAGATCCCGTACAACGGGGACGAGACGAAGCCGCCGGCTCTGACGAAAAGCGCGACATCGAACGACATCTACGGTGGCCAGAAGACCTCGAAGAGTCGCGTCGAGACCTGCAACAACAACAACAGCAACATGAACAACAATAACAACAACGCGAATCACAAGAGCGACAAGAGGGAGAAGAGCAAGAAGAAAACGGAGAGCAACGTCTGGCTGGCCATCCACGCGCAAGGCTTGAAGCTGTTCGAGCGAGGAGGCGTGCCCAGAGAGAGGATCGAGCTGGCTCAGTTTCAGTGGAAAGACGTTCAAACGTTGAGCTACAGCAAGAACTGTCTGGTCGTTTACAGCAAAGTCAACGGGAAGCGATGCAAGTTCAAACTCAGAATGGACCATAGGAAGTAAGTCCTACGCGGTTTAACGCGGAATAACGGTGATAGGAGCATTTCGGGTTATCATATTTTGCGGATGCGATTGCGCGTGACGTTAAAAGTATTTTTATGTTCCAGAAGCTACTTCGCATTCAAGCTTACCTCGCTGCATCACCAATTCTTCCTGCGGTTACGTTCCGAGCTTACCTCGCTTCAAGGACTTGCGAAAGGTGTGTCGCGCAACGTCTGCAACCGAACGATACGGTAAAAAAGGAAAAAAGAATATTGTATTAATAATACGGTCTTGTGCACAGAGTTCGGAGTTCCGACGACGCTGGAAACGAAAGCCTCGCCGTCGAAGGCGAAGTCCCACGACAGCAAAACGAAGATAGCGATAGCGAACACGGTGAAGAACGCCCAGTTGAGGATGTGCTACCCGATGCAGCTCGAAGAGTATCAGAACAAGGAGAACGAGAACCCCGAGAAGGAGGCGAACACCGCGTCGAAACCGAAAGATCCTCTTCGCGAGCCCGGCACCTATTCTTTCGAAGAGGACGCCCTTTACGCGCAGGTGAACGTTCGATTAGAGCCGGAGGGCGAGTCCCGCGACACGGAAGACGAATCCGAGCGGAGTCTAACGACCCCGAACGAACCGTGCTCGTTGGACGCGAAGGGAATGAAAGCCAACGGGCAACTTTACAGCTGTCCCCGGATAGAATTGGGATCGGAGACCACCGAGTGCGGATATTCCTTACCTAAAATCGTGTCTTCGAACAATGTCGATCAGATAGAAAACCCTGCTAATCCCGAGGAACTGTACGCGGCGATAAACAAGGTCGGGATCAATCGGAAAGTGGACTTTCCGGTGCCGGACGAGGTATGGGACGTGTCCGATGTGAAGAAGTCGCTACACAAGGTGCGTAAGATTAATAAAAGTTCCTAACACCTGTCCTTGTAGTTGGGAATTATGGTTGAGAGCGCTGCGGGTGCTCATGTTCATCGGAGTTACCCAATAGATAATGCAGATTGAAACACGCGTGAATCAATATGGTAGGAGGATCGAGGAATGCATAATTACCGAAGTTACCCTCTACGCAAAGCACTATTTTCATGCGATTCTACGAATACTAATTCGGAAATGAATTCACGCGTGCCTTTAGATGAAG
Source organism: Lasioglossum leucozonium (assembly GCA_028454225.1). Lineage (NCBI taxonomy): Eukaryota > Metazoa > Arthropoda > Insecta > Hymenoptera > Halictidae > Lasioglossum > Lasioglossum leucozonium. The sequence continues at coordinate 339,348 of CM052213.1, forward strand.
ACCTCGAGCTTACCGAATTACGGAACATCGAAGCAACCGGGTGGTTACCGTACGCCGAGTTTACCACGGCGTCTCGGGGTGAAAATGGGAACGCGGGCCATCTACAACAGCCTCGCGCAGAAGGACACCGCTCTTACCGACGACATGGAGTCGCTCTCATTGAAATCCGACGCGGAATCATCGATCCAATCGTTATCCGGCCGGTCCACGGAGTCCCCATTACCGGAAGCATACGTGCTCAGTTAGTAACCGTTGATCTTACGATTTGCTGAATTTGCGAACGATGTTGCCTCGGGTGTCTAAACGCGCAATTTCTTGCAGACGCTGACATCCGCACGGACGACGAAACGTTCCACGTGACCGAGGACGAGTCGATGTCCGCGTCTTTGGCCGCTCGCCTCGAAGAGTTATCCTTCGCCGAGGAGCGGATCCTGCGGACGATCAAACTGGAGAGGGGTCACGGCGGCAGCATAGGTCTGCAGGTGACAGAGGGTAACGACGGCGGCGTTTACGTTCAAGCGGTGTCGGTGGGTGGTTCGGCGGACATGGCAGGGAACGTGAACAAAGGTACGTCCCTGGGAATATTCTTCTCAGCGGCGTTCGCGCTAATTCGATGAAATTTATCGGCGACAGGCGACCGTATCGTGGCCATTAACGGGCAGAATTTACTGCACTTGCGGTACGACGAGGCTCTGAAGATGCTGCAGAGCTCGTCGGACACGATCGAGCTGGTCCTCTCGCAACCCACTTCTCGCAAGAACGCTATCTCCAGGCAGAACCACGAACAGAACGTAGCCGAAAATAATTATTTGAAGTGAGTAACTAATGAAGGCGCTAACGAACAGCGACGAGTCTGATGAAACTTGTCTTTAGACCGACACACAATCTTATACGATGACTGATGATATAATCTAATGTATACTTACTCATAATTGTTTATTTATTTATTGTTTCTAGATGCATGTAATCTTTTAAATATGAGTTTCTGTTACTCTCTCTCTCTCTCTCTCTCTCTCTCTCTCTGTCCTCGTAAGAGATCAGTAAAATTGCGAGAAAGAGCACAGATTATTTTTATTGTTCGCCGTTTAAGCGTTGTTGATAATTTCGATGCGCCTGTCGAGCAGGCTCGTCTCGGTGTCCTCGATGAAAGCGTATCTGCTAATCTTCCGGCTGAAGGTTGTCCACGTATTGATTTCAGTGACATCAGATTCGACGTGTCCTCGGAAGCAGATACGTCAAGTGTGACGAACAAATGGCTCGTGCAGAGAACCACCGATGGTGCATCGGTCCAAAACACTTCCAGCGCATACAGCAGTGCCGCATCCAGCGCAATGGGCAATCATAATGCGAACAGCGTATACATGAGCGATCTCGTCGACAACAACGCACTCAAGTCCGCCAGTATATTGCTTAATATAGAGGACTTCGACGTCAGTAGAACGAGCCGTCAAGTCTTTATTTAGTCGGTCAGACGCTTAATCGCAGGTAGTTTATCATTCAGTCTACCGGAAAGTTCTGGCCGTGTTTCGCAAAAATCATTATCGTTTATTAAAATTAATTTTTTTTTTTTTTTTAATGGACAGAACTTTCTTGGTGTAATTATATTTGTACGATGGTCCGCGTGCTTTTGTTTTTATTAAATATTGCGATCAAACTCGTTGGCTCTTTTATGCATAATAACCGCGAGAGAATATTGTTAAGTCCATTATGTCCATTATGTCGAACGTGGCTGCATCGTTCGCGTAACCTAATCGAATTGTTTTTATCCATTTAGCGGGCGAAGCCTTGCTCGGAGTTCGTAGCGGCACCATTCGTTACTTCCCTGTATTTTTCAGTTTAATGCGAGCGGCCACGTTCAACTTTTGCCCTTAATTAGATCTTCAAAATGCCTGCGTACACGAAGCATCCGGTAAAATTTTACCCTCAACTTCCGATTTAGTGTAATTTTTAGGAAAGCGAGAAGAACAAAGTGTGAATCGTTTAAAAAGTATAGCCAACGATCGGTATTAAAAGTCATACTCTTGCTAAGTAAATGAAGGACTGTATATAAAAAACAAATTGCTTATTCTTTGGAATTTGCGTATCTGAAGCTAGGGGCTGCGTCGTGGATGACATTTGGAGATGTCATTGATTTTAGCGTTCCACGCGGGTCTTCCTTCATTCAGTAGGAAGTTTAAACTTGCTCGCGTTACTGAATCACTGCTATTGACCGCCTGACGGAGGAGGGGTTGAGGGCTCTGTCATTTGTAGAGAATCACCTTTAGTATCCCTCGGACGGTCTAACGCCCGTGACAGTCTCGCGTTTCCGCGTCTCGAGTCATTTTTAAACACACCCGCCGCCTGCTGGGCGCTACCGCTCCGCCATGCACAAATGTAATTATCATTGCAATAATATTCTCGATTCCTCGTTTTCATCTTATTCGAACAGTGACGATTCGTTCGATGTCGCAGTGGAATGAAGCGATAATACGGACATAGTGATTTTCTGGATCGTCTAAGTGGCTCCGTTCGCGCGTGAACAAAATTGAATCGCGACGGATCGGTTCGCCTGATTTATTTGAATTATTTTCGCTCCGAGGAACTCGCCGTCGAATGATCTGCGAATTTAATGAAAACCGTGCACGTGCGAGAATGGATCGCGTGCAAAGAAATGATCGACCACTGATTATTCCAGGCGCAGAATCAGCGAGCACACCGCCAGTCCCGCCGCGGCGCAAAAAGCGCAAAGCGAGGTTCGCCGGAACCGTGAAATCTACCGAAGGCGCGTCACCGGCCAGTCCGAAGAAGCTCGAGAGGAAACGTCTGGCTCCGCCGCCGCCGCCGCCGCCTCCGCCGCCGCTGCCTCCGCGAGCAACTCGAAGAGTTAAACCCGACGTCGTTAAATGTCACCGAGACGAGGAGGAGGAAGAAGAAGAAGAAGAAGAAGCGATTTCGAACGGTCGGCCAGCCGAAAGTTCGAGCAGCCCTCGCCCCGCTGTAGCAAAGGCGTCTGTCGAGCCGTTGTCCCGGCTGTTCGAGGACACCGACCTGATACCGACCAAGGAGACGAGCAACGTCGCGAGCGACAAAAGCAGAAACGACGCGGGCGAGCGCGCGTTTCCTTTGTTCGAGACCTTGTCGAGACAGGAGCCGGACAGGTATCCGCCGCTGCTGTTCACGCTGCACGATTTCCAGAACGTGATGGTCAACAGCCTGCCGCGCGAAGAGGATACCGGAACCGGGGCGATCGTTCGGCTGGTCAGCACCATCCGCGACACCTTCCACGAGTCCTTCGAACACTCGTTGGACGACGAGGAGGGCGACATGTGCTTCCGCGTCACCACCACCAACCTGCCGTTCGAGAAGTGCCTGAACAGGTGGGGCACCACCTTCGCGGACAACCTAATCGACGATCCGAACTGCTTCGTCTTCGAGGACTACGTCGACAGAAGCAGCAAGCTGAACATCCGGCGATCGACCGGCCCGATGGCCTACGGCGACTTCGAGGATCCGCCGGCCGTTCCGCGATCGACCAAAGTCAGATTCGTCATCCAATCGCCGAGTTCCTCCACTCCGGACCATGATCTCAGCGAAGACGGGGGGGATGACGCGGCCGATTGTTTCGAGGATGTCGGTCCTCTCGCGGATCGGGTAGCTGCCGACACGCCTGCCGCTTCCGTACAGCTGACAGAGATCTTGGACGGCGGAGAGGAGGCCGGGCATGTTGAGGAACGTCGTCGGAGCTCTCGCGACTCCGACGATTTCGGTGACGTACCTTTCACCACGGTTTTGGAGACCCGCGACGACGCTGACGAGATCCCGTTCGAATACACCTGTACTTCCATAGATTTAGCTGATCGAGAGTCGTCCGACGAGAGCGACGACGCTGGTACTCCTTCGAAGGACTCTCTTCGGTGCTCGACTTCTTCGGAGTTGCGGGATCAATCCTTCGATCCTAGTTGCACGGTTGATGCGTTCAAGTCCGCGAACGCGGCAGAGTCTCGATCCGCGGGCGCTTCCGCGTTCGACGAGGTTGAAGGGAACCGGCGGAGGGAGGCTGTCAACGATGACAGAACGGCGTTGGACGTTCCGATTGATCTTATTCGACGTACCGAAGAACGTGGAGTCAACGAGGATGAAATACAGCATCGGATCCGATCGTGTTCATCGGAAGGACTCTTCGAGGATGCTTGTAATAATTTTAGAAGCGTCGAGGACACGGTTTCGAACGAAGCCTTGGACGACGTTGTCGAACGGAAATTAATCGATGACCAAGGCGTTGGGGCCAGTGGAGGAAAATTGACAATAAGCCAAACAATCGTTGATAATGATCGGACATCGGTAACGAGCGACGGCGCCGGACGCGATCCGTTCTCGGAAAGTATAGAAATCGGCGCGAGTGAAACGGCATCCTCTCTCGAACATCAAGATGATCGATACGACAGAGCGAACACCGAGTTCTCCAACAAATCGTGTCAGCGGTACAAGCGGAAAATTTTTGTCAGCGAATCGCTTCGGAACATGGTAGTTTGCCGCAACTTCTCGTCGACCGACTCCGAGACGGACAATCGTATTCCCGAAGCGGAAGACATAGAAGCCGTCACCGCATCTTTGAACAAACTCGACAGTTCTCTCGAACAGTTGGACGCGAAGAACGCCGTAGAAGTCGAAAAAGATACCTCGTCTCCTCAAACCGATTCCACGGGGGACGAACCTCTCAGACGGATGGCTAGCGTGCCGGTTAGCATCCGTAGGAACTCGTTCTTAGAGAATATGCTCTGCGAAGACGAGGCCGCCGAGACTTGGACCGGGACGACGAGTTGCAAAGTCGTGGCTGCTCATCCTAAATCATCCTCGGTGATAAACGAGGAGCCGATCCCCGCGATCGTGGAAGACAACCAGGCAGTCGGTCAGCTGGTGGATTCGATAAAGACGGGCATGGCGATCCACAAAGCGTTGTCGAAGTTCAAGGAGAACCCGAAGAAGATCGAGGCTCCGGTGGTCAGGCCGAGATCGCCTATGATCATCCAGCCGACCAAGAAGCATGCTGGCGAGGCGAAGTGCGACGTGCTGAACGAATTGCTCTCTAATTTCAGCAGCATTAAATTGAAACCGGTAAACAATGAGAAACCTGGCGACGGCAGCTTGCCAGCGAACGAGAACAAGGAATTTTCCGATGGGAATGCCGATCGGAAGAGGATCGAGACAACTTCGTACGATTCTTCGGCTAGCAACCACGCTCGCAATAACCAAATTCCAACAAAGTCTTCGCACGTCTCCAGAGAGATGCAAATGTCGGACGAATCGTCAGAGAAGCCTGAAGGATTCCGAGCCGAGTTCAGCTTCGCGGCATCTGCGACCGAGTCCGGATCTCTAGCGAACCTCGGTAGGAACACGGAGGTCGTAAAGGTGGACGTGCACAGATCGGAGCTAGGCGACGACGAGGATAACGACCGGAGAGCTTCGAAGAGCATGCTCGAGACTGGGAGAATAGACGCCGAGAAGAGCGACAGGAGCGTGGAAAGCTGCGAGGTATCTCCGCGGGTAGCAGGCCGCGGCGAAAAGACCGACGCAAAGGATCGCAACGACGAGGGGCTCGATGACCGCGCGCCGGACGACTTCGGCCCGGTCGACGAACAGTTAGACTTAAGAAGGAGAACGGGTAGCGGCGCCAAAAGTGCCATAGCTAGGAGGATTCCTCGACCCCATTGTAATAATAATGACAATAACAGGGCCGTAACACCCGTAGCTGTAAGTGACGACCAATCCCGCGACACTGTAACAATAACCCCCGGTAGAGTTAGAAGCTTCGTTAAGTACTACGAGATTCGGCGCGAGGCAACGACCGACAACGATTCTAAAACTAACGATAGAGATAAACTAGATAGAGATCGAATGCCAGAACACCGGTCGGTGACCAGCATCCGCAGGGGCCTGGAGGCGAAGGCGATCGGAGCCGAGTCCTCCGAATCCCGGAAGGACGCGTTCCACGTATCGATAATGGACAGTGCAGTCGAGTCGACCGGGACAAAAGGCAGGTCCGCGATTACAGAGATGCCCACGGTCGAGGAGAAAAATTGGTGTCGATCGAACGGTCCCGGTACGGAGGCAACGGAAGATCCTGAAGCGAAGCAAGACGAAGACGCGACGGAAACGTCTCCCGGCGATTCGACCACCCATACCGGTAAGGTTAAAAGGAAGAAGTCTGTGAAGTTTCAAGGTGGACACACTGTGATCGGTGCGAAATGTTCTCAAGATGATGGTCCCGTGGGGAGCTCCGCGAGCCAAGTCACGAAATCACCGAGAAAGAGGAAGGCTCCCGACAGACCGATGCCAGCAGAAAATCCCTCGCGCGGAGGTTCCGAAACCGCCGAGAGGAAGGAATGGCTGGACACCGACGCGTGGGTTTTCGACAAGCGAGACATTGCTGCACAGGTGAGTCCTCGTCCTTCTTTCGCTGATCGTTCGAACGTCCCAGTCTTTGAAATTTTCCGTCCTCGGCGGAAGATCGTCGACCGGATCCTTTAAGCAAATAATAAGAGTAGTTTATTCGAGGCAACGAATCACGGGGAATAATCATACTAAATAAGAATTTGTTTAAACTCTGTCGCAGATACAAGCCGCAGCGGAACGCGGGGAATGTTCAGGTATTAACAGCTTCGTTCCAAATCCAGATACCCCACGCCTCGTATTTTATTGTACCGTATAGTTAAACGTAGCCTCTACAAGCTGTTGTCGTTGTTTCCTCGGATCTCGGCGAAATTTAACCGCGACGCGTACGTAGCGTCGGTGTGCCGTTAGTTTTTCGAGCTTTCGTTCGAAGCTTCAACCCAAGAACAGATTTTCTAGTGAATCGCGAGATCGACCTTGAATTCGATTCGATCGGTTCGAGTATTTCGCTGACTGGGTCACCGGGAAATAAAGGACAATTCGAACAATTAGTCTGTCGCGCGGAATAATGTAATTTCAATTCGCTAAACGTCTAAACAATCGAGACAATAATTTATTAACAAGCTCGGGCCCGGGCAATTTCCTCGCTGGCTCTTCTCCCCACTACTTCATATTCCCCCTACAGTCTCGCATACGCTCCTAGTCTCCCCACCCTGCTCCTACAGTCCACAGGAGGACCCAAGAGTACGGAGGACCCAGGAGTGAGGGGAGTTGCCAAGGCCTGGTGTAACTCGTGAATAGAATCACTCGCTAAATATAAATTGATCGCTTCGAAAAACACATTTTTTACACGCTGCCACACATTTTAGCAATCTGCGCGGAACGTTTGATTTATCGCTAAAAGTCGCGTTACGAGCAATGTTGTTTGATCGGTGAAAATCAGATTTGCCAGTTAGCTGTCTGAAAAACAGATTTTTCGGTCAAGCGCATCAACCGTGAACACTATTCGATCCAGCCTGTTCGTTTCCATGGCGACCCTCGTAATTTCTTGCGCCATTTCGTCCGACTTATTTTACGTATTTCTGGATAATGGGGCTCAACCGGATTTATTATCCCCTCGACGAGCATGAGCGCAACGAAAACAAGAAACGTTGCAATTTGTGGCTTCGTTCGGATCGTTATAACGTGTTCCTTGGGAAGTGAACACACAGAGAATATGAATTATACAAAGTATACTTGAATAGATTTTTTTATGAAACTAGTAAATATTAGAAATAATTTATGTGTCTTTTTTTAAATATGTCTTAACCGATTTGTTAATATAAAATAGAATCTGATCAGATTCCTAATTCCTGATTTATTTGACATTTTTTGTCTCGATACTTAGGCTATTTGTAAGATATTTTTAACGAATTGACAAAAATGATTATTTGTCGCATCTAATCATTGACTATATATTTTATATTGATTTTACTAAGTTATATTTGTTAGAGCACTGTCGGCGCTTCGGTGCGGTAGTATCGTCCGTATTTTACTTGTATAAAATTGTTAATTTTACCTTGAATTAGTACACAGAATATATTTGATGACAGCGTGTGTGCTGGTAATTTTTAAGTCGTAGCCAATTAATTTCTCCCGACCGCTTTTCTGACAACGATCAATCCGAAATCACGTTTAATCAGTATTTAGGACTCGATTCCGTGCAACACATGTTTGGCGCATCGAGCGCGCACTCGACCATTGTTAACCATCGCTGTCTTGCTGAAATACGCATTCGCACACGCGTACTTACACACCAGTGACGAGACATTGGCCAGGCTTTCTCGTTCGTGCGCCGCGACTTTAGCATCGGTCAAGTAAATTCTGGATAGAATATGATGTCTTGGTTGTCCTGCAAAATTTTTAAAAATTGTTATTATTTGATTGTGACAAAATAATGTATGGCATGTGTATTTGTGTATATCCTGTACCTCATAGGACACTCGTTCCGATACTTTCCCGCCAATATCGCTACCTCTTTCTCATAATATAGATGCGTTGTTGTTTCGGGCGCACATGCGCGAGAAAACATGGCCAATATCCTGTCACCGACACAAGATTCCTGCGGGAGAGCTCACAGAAGTACTTAAAAATCGAATCACACGTTTTTAGCGATCGCTGAAATTCATCCGATGCACCCAGGGGACAATAACAGCACATTCGGGAAAGTTCTAAAGAAAAATGATAGGAGAGAGAGGGGGAAATGTGTTTCTCGTCTCGCGTGCTAAGAATCTGTTCTTTCGTTCGCTTGCTCGTTTATTACGGTTAGTTTTCGTTTTCTGACGTACGCGTCGTGCAGAGCTGGGCAAAATAGTAAACAATCCTATTTACTTTAACGCGTACAAATTGTGAAAATAACATATTTTACCTGATGTAATAGTGTTTTCAAAATGATATCTTGTTTGAAGGATATTAAAAATATTTGGATTTTTCCTGAAAATATTTTATTGTTCAAAAATTATTTGAAAATGTTTGGATTTCATCTGGAAATATTTTATTGTTCGAATATATTTCGATTTCATCTGGAAATATTTTATTATTTGAAAAATATTTTTAAATATTTGGATTATATCTAGAAATATTTTTCTGAAAATAATGGTTCATATTCAATAGATTTATAAATATTTTATTTGACGACTTAGCTTCTTAAAATACAAATATTTTATTTCACGGTTCAGATCGTCAAAATAGAAATATATTACTTTCGAAATTAATGAAATCGGAAATATTTATTACGCCAAATAAATATTGCCCACCTCTGCAGCCGCGCGTACCGTCAACAATAATCGTGTACGGCGAACAGCTTTTAGCTCTGTTATTGTCGCAACCATCCTAGAGGGACTTTCCGTAGGAGGAACATTGTTTTTCAGCGACACAACATAATCGCAAAATAATTCGCTCGCGCGTGTTCCCCGTCGCCCTGTGCATATTCGAATTATCACGTAAAACAGGGAGTCATATTTACGTGGCTGAGTAGCGGCAAAATAATATACTTGTTGCACCGTTGCGTTATGTATTCGTGCTCGGATCGATTTAATGCATATTAAATAGAGTGTGTCGCGAAAAAAGTACTCCCATTTCGATGTCCGTGGATGGAGGTTAATTCGATCGAGCGTGATTGATTGATCGACTAGACGGCCGTATAGTGTCCGAACTACATATATGACGTGCGAATGATTAATTCGATCAGTGTCTACCTTAGATCGCCACCTACAACAAAATGCAATAATACCGAATAAATGATTTCCCGTTGAAACTTCCGGGAAAGTCCATTACGAAAGAAGGAACATGAACCGATCAAAATGAAAGTACTTTTTGAAGTGTGGACACGCGGTGATATACAGGCTGTCCAAAAAATATCGGAAAATCTTTCAAAGGGGTGATTCGTTTGTTTATTCCAGGTAACTTTTTCCTTTGCGAAAATGTTCTCAGTGGCTTCGTTACGGAGTTATCAACGAAAAACACTGATCCAATCGCAGCGCGGCTACGGCGGCCGGGGTCCGCCCCAGCGCTGCGATTGGTCCGTGTTTTTCGTTGATAACTCCGTAACGAAGCCACTGTGAACATTTTCGCAAAGGAAAAAGTTACTTGAAATGCCCTCGGGAACCACTCCGTTCGAGGTTTTCCGACATTTGTTGGGACTCCCTGTAGAGATTAATCTTTTCGTTCTTGAAGCGTGCAATTCGTCAGCCAAATGAGACTTAACGCGGTGTGATTATGCAATTGTTTTATTTTCCTCTGTTGATTTATTCTAAGTACGATGACGAGATCGAAGCGAGTGCGTTACCGTGTACCGTATACGACGTAGGCGGAAGTTAACGATAAACATGAGAGTAACAATGTCGTTGACACCTAGGATACGTAAACGAGATGCTTCTTACGACTTATTGTTAGTAATTGCCGTTCGAGAGTCGAGACCCCGCGAGTCGCAAAATTCCGAATTGAATTCTGCATTACGGGCGCGTAATAAAATTTTTCTTAGCCGGATCAGAATTTTCCAGCCCGAAATTCCACGCCGGCAAACATTCTCGCCGTCGCACGCTTCCATAAAAGATTTTTCTCCCGGTGATTTCCCTCTAGAGATTTCTCTGGCAGTGCTCTGACCGCGTTTCCGAGGGAACTAATAATCTGACCGTAACGCACTGCTAGAGATGTCATTTCCGATCAAAGTTTTCCGATCGTAATTCCGATAGCTCCGATATGCTTTGCAAGGCAAATTTCGTTTTCGGTCGTGCTCGTATTAATCTATAATCGATACGGGATCAAACGGGAAGAAGCAAAATTGTGTTCCCCGGAGTTCTGAAAATTAAGAAATTTTAATTAAACGCGACGCCAGCGCAGCAGAACTGCAGAGGTATTAGTATCGCTTGTGTCGACCATGTAGAGCTATACTTTTGATCTTCCGTAAATTCTTGGCGTCATTATTATCACATTTACGAGCGAGGAATTTTAGGTTAAGGTAACTGCTAACGAACGCTGTAATCGTTCCGACGGTCTCGACTCTCGTGACTATTATACAATACACACAGTTATAGTCATTCGTGTTTGCACTGTGTGCAGATATTATATGGAGGAGTTAATTTTAATCTGAATAATTCAATCTATTTTATCCATTTAACTTGATACATTTACATTTAATCAAACCTGTTTTTAGTCCTAAGGGAAAAATTCATAATTTACTAAAATTGTTTAACAGTCATTCTAAATACGTGCCATTTGTGGTGCACTATAGTGCTGTTTATTCGGACCTATTCATTCAGCTATCTGCTCCTTCCCATAAATAATTAATTCGTAAAAAAAAATGGAAAAGAATTCAGCGACAGAATAATGAATACTTCCATTTCTTCGCATTCGTCGCGGATGCGAATGAATGTAACTGTGCCTATATGTCCATAGAGATACATATGTATATGTAATATACTTGTACAAGATGAATGTGAGTATTATTACACGATAATTGTTCTGTAAAACGCAATGTGACTTACCTCCCTCGCCCCCCACTCCTTCCGTACATCCCAGTTCGTTATACGACCTTTTATAACGTTAATTTACATAGCTATAGAATAGCGATAGAGGCACAGGAAGCCCGAGTTGTGCGAGATAAATCGCATTTAGGAGGGTGTTACGTGTAGCAGCGCACTTTCAGCCACACGTTGAAAAACCAGTAAAACGCGATACAGCGGATTCTCTTCGCAACGTTGCTTTCAACTAATTTCGTCCGGCGACACACCTTTTTCCCCCTGGATTAAACGAAAAAAACGTACGATTATTCATATCAATCCTGTCCGTAAAAAGACATTTTTCGCGAAGCTGTACCGTACGCGAGAAGAATGCTAGATTGAAATAAAAGGTGCTCCCTTCATTACGCTCGCGATACTCCATTATTTACAGTAGATTCATTCAGAGCTTCTTTTAGACCAGTGCCATTATTTCGCTTCATTCTTTCCTCAAGTCCATTCAATGCATTCAGGTGTTGTCCTACGGTGTCGTCCTAAAACCATTTTCGTGGTTATAATTACGATAACAGAATTCGCCAACAATGTAATTAAAGCCGAAGTAATTATCAAGCTTTATCCAGTGATTTATCCGGTTTTTCTACGAATACGGTAAAGCCTTGATCTAAGAAATAACTTCGGTTTCTTAGTCCTGTGGTTCCGTGTAGATAAGTTGCTGTTTTCGATGCGCAAGCGCAAGAACACCTGGCCAATATTTCATCACTGGATCTAAAGGCGCGGTGCGTACCGTCGATCAAACCGCTAAGCACAGTTCAAATTATATCGTGTTTAGTGTAATTTCAATCAGAAAAATGCCACGAATGAGTTGATGAAAGTCCCGTAAAAAAAATAAACAAGTTTTGCAATTGGATTAGTAATGGTTCACACAGACGTACTTACACTCTATGTTTACACTCTACACTTCTTGACCCCACCTGAGACCATAGATAAACCCGGCTTCGGATAACCCTTCAGATACTCTTATATCTTGGAACACTGCATCCTATGCCGAGTCTATAAGTATACAGGATGTTCCAAAATTGCTTCAACTTCCGGAAATGGTAGGAACCTCGGGTGATTCGCAGCAACATTTTCCTTTGTAAAAATGGCGACCACGGACCAATCAGAACGCAGCTATAGTGAACGAATTCCGGCGGCGATCATTTTTGCAAAGGAAAATGTTGAAGGAATTTTGGGACACCTTGTATATGGTCTAATGGCCCCCCAGTGGAAGGTATACTCGTTTTTCATAAACACTACAGTTACCGCTTTAGTTAGTTAGTTAGTTAGTTAATTCTTTACTCTATTTTATAAAATAGAGATGGCGTTGGAGAGCCGGAGCTCTATCTGCCCAATTTAGTTACCGCTTTCTTATGCGGCGTTCACACTGGCTGCAACTGCTCGCGAGCTATGGATCCTGTATTAGATCCAGTGATGAAGTATTGGCTAGGTTTTTTTAGCGCATGCGCGGCGTATTTAGCATCGGTAAAATTCTGGACAAGACACGGCACCGTGATCCCGCTGCAAAGTTTATAAAAATTGTGGTTCGATTGTGAAAAATGAACGTGTAACCTGTGCATTCGTGTGTATTCTGCGACTCGCAGGACACTGGTCTCGTGGTCACGTTGACAGATTGTTCCCGAACTTTCCCGCCAATATCACTGCATCAGGTTATTGTTTTGGCGCGCATGCGCCATTATCTGGCCATCGCTGGTTTCATTATATTATTTTGTATTGCGTTTCGTCGGATTCGAATAATTATTGCACGTTGATCGGCGATAAAGTTTCGTGGCTCAAACGTGCAGAAAGTGGACGAAAATATGAATTAGTATCGCAAGAAAGCTCGCGCGGGGAATCCGTTATATCCTTGCCTGTATTTGTCACAGACGCTTGAAAACATGTTCGTTACAGAGGTTCGCAGAAAAGAATAAAAGTTCACGCGAATTTGCCCGATGACATATTTAGGGTATGCATATTTAGGTTGATGTAACCTCCTCTGTACGTTTTTAGACGTGATTGCTGTTTTGTAACATTTCGAGGAGAGTATACGAGCGCGAGATGTTTGCTCGCGCGTAACAAGAACGCCTCGTAATACGCAATAGAAAATCACACCCGCTCTTGCGGATAGTTAACATTTATGTTCATATCCATCGAGATAAATGTTCTCCCGCAATACATTGTACGTTTATATTTCCGCTAAATGCTGAATAAATTATTATTTTCTATGCTGTAAACGTATACTTTCTGCTTCACTCGACTCGCGTGCTTCGAGCAACGGGAATTCTGGGAAGACGAGTTCGTAATCACAAAATTTATGTCTAAATACATCGTTTCTGTTCACGAGAGCTTGCTAAGTCTTCTTCTTTTCCCAGAGTCGAGGTTTCCCGTTGCGGAATCGCTGTAGATGAGTAACGAGAGGATTTATGTCAGAGTGGACATTTTTGGCAATTACGTACCTCCATCCTGACTCACCTTGTGCATAAATGTTGCGTAAATGGGACGTCTATTAACGGCCGCTGCTATCGATTAAACGACATTTTCCGTGTATAATTCTTCCTAAATTTAGGGAGGGAGTAATTATAACCGAGTCTTCTAACGATATACATTGATCAAGCATACTTCGACTAAAATAATCGATAGATACCTTTACAGATTTCAGGAAAGGAATATTTCAGGATGAATCGAAATTGAAATTGGAACGCGTACAACACGCTGGAAAAAAACCAAAAAATGAGATTACCAGCTCCGTGAAAATTCGTTACGTGGATTTGACAAGGCATAAAATTGGCTAACAACTAAAATTGGGCACACGGTTGCATGCGAATGGTTTTACGTGGTCAAAAGTTACACCGAAAATACAAAAAACCAGGCTTCCCTTCGGTTAGCATTACGTGCAAGAAGATTTGCAATGTAATAAACTTGATTGGTCTACTGTGATCCGGATCCATGATGGTCGACAAAAATCGATGTTCAATGACGCAATGTTCCGCCGAAAAAGCGACGATGCGATAAACCGCGTGTTGCACTTCCGTATGAACAGCCAACACACCGGCGTACCCGTTCACGTATATCGTCCGGCGGATTACCGTGATCGAATGTAAACAAATTTTCAATGGGCCATCGATCCTCGATGGCTACGCTCGGCTTTGTCTTGGCAAACAATGTCGCGAGGCTCGAATGCATGGAACACCTCTGGCACAGTCTAGATTGTCTAGCTCCTCCCGTCGAGTCTCTCGCGTTGCACAGTCCGAAACTTCTAATGAAACCGTTGATAAAACTTGCCACGGAACTTCCAGCCATCCGAGTTAAATGCTTGCCCATTAATGATGCAAATCATTTAAGCGGTGAAGTCACGCTTCTGAAATTAACTATTAGATACAAGTCGATCTATTAATTGGAATTTAACTATAGACTGTAATTATGGGCTATGCAATTCTATTGCATTCTACAATAGCGAGGCTAAAGGATTAATTGAAGATTTAACTAAAGAAAGACGTATATTCTACAATTCAATGTATTATATATTCAATTATCATTCAGGACCCCTCCCTAGGGGATCATTTTGGCAATTGAGCGTACAAAGGGGGAATCCTACAAGTGGGAATAAGTTAAGCGATCTATGCTTCCCGGGCAACCGAAGGAAAGATTGCCGACCACAGCGACAAAGGCGGTATGAATTTCTGGCGATCGTTGGGCCCTCATCGAACGGTATGGATATTTCATTTCAATTCGACTTGGTTCACAGTTGACCCCATTACACTGTAGCATCGTTGTCACGCTCTGACTAAGATTCGACTGTTTGGCAGGGAGATCTTTCGGTTGAAAATGTTAGGTTAATAGAGAGTTGCTGTTACGCGTGAGAGGATGATGACCGATCTGCTCGGGACTTCTGATTCGACAAGGTTACTGGATCGGCATCGAGCTGCAAGCGGTTAAAAAGAATAGTTGATCGAAGCTAAAGTCGGGAATCAACGGGGAAACGAAGCTACGTATGCCAAAGAGCAGACTATTGTGCATCGATTAGCCTTCCGGGTGGATCCTCGGCTTAATCGCGAGACCTATCAGCTCGACGACCCGTTTCGCTGGCCGACGCTGTAGCGGCAGCTGTCTCCGACGGAGGTTAGGAGCCTCGCGGTTAGTCGAGCGTGCTTTTACCTGGCGGAAGGGCAGGGCAAACATATGGGACCGTCGGAGAGCGGATGATATTCGTGACACAATCCACGTGCCAGCATTCCTGCATCCTAGCCATTGGATCCCGCGGGATTTATTTTCGGATCGGTATGACGCCACCGTGGGTTTACACGGTGGCGGGCAAGCAGCCGCCAAGAAGCCTTCAGTGAATCCGCGGCTGGCTCGCAGCGCGTCCCACGATCGCGATGCTGCACACCTCGGAGGATCGATCGATCGATCGGACGGTTGGTTCGCGAAACGGGTCGCAAACTGTGTTTGCATAGTCGGAATTCGGAGGCGCGTCTCTCGTTCGGCTGCCAGTCGATTTCTCGCCTTCTCTCTGAAACTCGACAAACCATGCCGCGCTCTTCTGTGACGTTCGTCCGAACGGGTTACATTGACATCGCAGACACAAACCTCGACAACAGCGTGTTTTCATCGAGACTAACTAACCGAGGACGAATTCGGTTAACGAAGGGGACGATTCTCTTCTAAACGATTGCGATCGGCGCACCGCGGAGCTTTGCGCGCTCGAGACTAACGTGTTCCATGATTAGGATCCTCCAGATCCTGGTCCACTAGAAATGAAAGTAATCGATCCGGAAGCTGGCTACGCGGACCAAGATTCCTATAAACATCCGCTGAGAATTCCGATTTGACCCGAATCACAGACACTTGGAAGTGTAAACAAACTGTTGAATGTTCGCAGCATGTTTTAGCAAGCATTCGCAGCACATGCTTCCACCGTTAGGTATTTTTCGTTGGGAGCATACAACGATCTCTTTCAAAACAGGACACCGAGTCCCATTAGTCTTCCCCAAAGGAATTTCACGTTGCAGCCGACGCGCGACGTCGCTGTTGACAAAAGAAAAATGAAAGTACGGGACTGCGGATAAATAGTTATTCCTGGGAGCAAATATCCCGGCGGTTTTTCTAAAAGCCAACCTGGGACGTATTGTTCCGCCGGTTCTGAATGGGTTAAAGTTTCAAGCACCTATTCAGAACCGTTAACTTTGATAGCGTCCTATTCTTATTTTAGATAGAAACAATCTCATTAGTTCTCGCTATTTCCACTCGTGCACAGAGTCGTGCGCAGGCTGTCCCATTTATCTCGAAGCGTTCTTGTTTCTTTTGAAGACGCAAGAACAAGTTTCAAAGCAATGTCCCGTACTATTGAGTATTGCGAATCCATTTATGTACTAGTTTTCCGAACGGACATGTATTTTTATTCGCATGCTGTACCTAACACGTTGGGATAAACGGAGAAACGTGCAATTTCGCCGGTGAAAATTGTATCGTTGAATCGTTCTAAATTAATTGATCGACCCTCTCGGGTACGTACGGCCAACCAGATTTTTTTTTTCGTTTCGGATTGCCACGAGCTCTATGTCTTCCGAGATATTTTCAGATGCGTGCATACAGTTACAGATACGGATACAGACACGGTCGCTCGCGGGACGGCCGCGTTCCTGTCCAATCGAAACCGGGACAAGTCGGAGTTTCGTGATTTGTGATCCCATAGCGGTGAACTTGGTCAAATCCCGCGGGAATGTCATTCTTTTTCAGGAACAGTTCCCTCGCATTATTGATCGTTTACTCTCCGAGCGTGTTCTCCAACTTTTCCGCGATTTCGGATCGGTCATTAATTCCGAAACAATTTTTTTATAGGATCCGTCGATAGCCGGTGCCAAAGTGTTCTTCAAAAATTTATCCGACGACCAACCACGAAGGAATCTGAGTCGATTGCCCGAACATATTTTCGTGCGCATCTCTCCATCGATTTTTGGGAGGGTACATCATTCCGGTGTATCTTTTTCTGCATACATCGGCCCACCTTCGGGCCCAGGGGGATCGGACGGCTGGCAATATTTCTTATTCCGCATGCACCAGCGGCGAACTAGAGACTCGGCACGTAAATTCGTGAAAAGTAACCGCAAACACAGCGAGACGGCGCGTTTCGGAAACATTCCAAAGTCGAACTCCCTCGATTCTGACAAGCTGCCAAACGTCTGAGGTCACGTTACGTAAACGATGTAATATTCATTCGATTCCGTCGAAGAATGATTCTCGATCCAGTCTTTCGCGCGGTGGATATCTCCCGCGTCGGCTAGGCGCGGCATAGTTGAACGGGACGCGTGTTCGATGAACAAAACCGATAGAAAGAATGTTACCAAGTAACGTTATTATTTTCTAGAGCGACGAATATCGGTGGCTGGTGCGGTGAAGTGGTTATTCGAATATTTAGGAGCAAGGTCTATATCGAAACTAGTTCAGAAGAGGAGATCAATGATAAATGTCACCGACGGTAGGCGACTAGACTCGAAAGAGGAACGAAAGAACGTATCAGCCGTACATGTTTGCAAGTAACGTTATTATTTTCTAGAGTGGCAAATATCGGTGGCCAGTGTCGCGAAGTGGTTATTCGAATGCCGAGGAACAAGGTCCGGAGGAGTCTCGAACGACGAGCAATTAGAATTGGTTCTATTCTTTGCTCAGCGTCGACAGTTGTGAAAATATGAAGAACGTCTACCCGAGCGTAACAGCGAACACGTGCACCGCGGAAGATGAGGATTCGAACGAAGCCACAGAGCCGGTGATTAGGCTGAAGTTGGACAAGCCTTTGAACTGGGAATGGGAGTTGACCACGTCAGCGGATACGGTTCCGGTGATCCAGTTGCTGGACAAAAATGGCCGTCTGCTGGTGGAGACCACCGGAAGGACCGCGCAAAGGGCTCGGGGATCGTTCCGGGACGGTCTCAAATCGTACGAAGAGTTTCCAACGGATAGACAATTCGCAGAGAAGACTCCTACAGCTACTTCGTCGTACTCGTCCTCCTCGGTGTCGAACTCGCCGGTTCCCGTGCTGGGTAACCGGAACGTCGACGGATTCAGCACGAAGTTCGGCGGCTGCGAGTTCGGCTACAAGCCCCGCAAGTCAAAGAGCGACGTCACCGTAAAGGAGAGGGAGAGCAGAGGGAAGAAGAGACACTCCGGTGGACCGGACCCGACGCGGACGGTTACGCAGCAGAACGAACAAGGGAAGATAACGGGGAAGAGGTACTTGCTCGGCGACTATCTTCGCCAGCAGATTATAGACGATCTGAGAACGAAGAGCACGTTCGGCAAGTGTCCGGAGGAGATCGCGCAGGAAAGGTGCACGAAGATGAAGGCGTACCTGAGGACCCAGAGCGAGAACCTGCCGCGATTGTTCCACGTGGAGGAGGAGGAATCTGGCGAGAGGACCGAGTCGACGATCAATCGGGAGGAGGCTAGGGATCGAAGGATCGAGGACGGTTTGAGGCGTCTTCGGGAAGCGGTCGGAGAGGATGATCGGGACGAAGGAGCTGGCGTTCGCGGAAGCGAGACGGAGCCTACGGGGTTTCGGAGTGGCATAAGGAACGAGGAATTGAGGAAGGTGAAGGCGTTTCTGCGGAGGAAGCTGCAGCAGAAGATGGATCAGGAGCGGTCGGCCGGCTCGAGTCGATGCGAGGGTTTTCAGGAAGCCGGGAACGCGATCCGAAAGAGGTATTCGGATTACAGGCAGAACGAGACGCCGCCGAGGGGTTATCGGGCGCGCAAGGTGCGCAGCGAGACGAACATTATCAGGTTCGAAGCCAACCCGGAGACCCTTCGAAAGGATAGGCCGATATCGAGTAGACAGCAGGAGAGAGAGAGGTCTAGATCGCGGAACGGTAGGTCGCATCGCGAGGATTCGATGAAACAAAAAGCTTGTCAGCGGTCGATAAGCGACGCCGTACTAATCGCGTCGAAGACCGCGGAGGCGAATCACCAGGCGAAAGTACAAGCAAAGGACTCGTCGGGCTCGGAGAAGAGGAAACTTTACCGTAAGACGAAGAGCGACGTTTTGTTCGGCCGGGCGGGGAGCAGTCTGGACTCCGAGCAGGATCTCGAGAACCCTCCGAGACGCATCAGAAGCCAGGACAACGTGGACGAGTCCTGGCGCGGGTACAAGGGACGAAAGAAGCTGGGCAAATCGCATCGGGACACCGAGAAAGAGGCGAAGGAGGAGGATTTCATGAGCAAGCCGCGGTGGAAGGACCTACAATCGGAGCTGTGCTCCTTCCGGGATTGTCGGGTCTGTCGGAACTCGCGAGATTGCGTAAATCCTTTGGAGCAGCGGAGCGACGATGCCGGGACCGCGGATATCCCGCAGGATTGCCCGACGACAGACAGGACTCGCGCGTCGAACGATTCGCCGGGCGACAGGCCCGGCACGAGCCTTCAGGAGAATTATCTGGTGATCGATCGGGACGCCGAAGGCCGTCCGATCAATCCCACGATCGCGAAGATACGGGTGGAGGATCGCGGGAAGGTCGGATCGCGCGACGCGAACCCGCCCGACTGTGGTTACAACACGATCCCGAAAGAGGCTTTCAAGGATTACCGGGAACTGTATATGCGATCGAACGTGAAGAAAAGCGATACGTTTAAGATCGTAGACGGCAGCGAAGACCCTGAAGGGGCCGGGGATGCGACCGATTCGAAGGTAGACGAGGGATCGCTTGATAGTTTCGGATGTTCGAACACGGAGGGCCTGCTGACGAACAAGTCGAACGAGGACATCGCCAGGGATTACTTCAAACGAGTTTACGAGCTGCTGAAGAAACGACAGGAGGAAGCCAGAAGGATCCAGGACAGGCTGGAGACGCCGGGATGCGATGACTCGTCGTCATCTAATTACGCGGAGAAAGTGCAGAAGAAGAGACCTCGCCGCAGGAAAAAGGAACGCAACGGGCAAGGTAAGAAAAGAGCTTTTCTTCCACCTCTCGTACACAGTTCGACCAACACGGAGAACCTTATTAGAGACCGCGGTGCGATTAGCGTGCTTCGTCGTCAACGCGCAGCTTTGCCACTTTATTTCAGACTGAATCTTCGCCGTTGCCACGGGCGTATAACACGGCGGAGAGCTACCAGAATCGCAGGAATTTCCGGGAACAATGCGCGGAATGATCCGCGTCGTCGATTAAATAAACCATGAAAAATTTCATTATCCTGCCTGTCGCCCGGTTGGCTAATTCCGTGGCAGACGTTCGCCTCGGGTGTTCGGCCAGTTCCGCGAGAATATTCGGCAAATATTTAATATCCGGCGGGATCTCGCGATTCGGCGGAGGCGACGGCCGCGACGAGCAACGACGGGCGACCAGCCGAAAATAATTATTGTGAAAGTAGAGTCGGAAGAGTTGATTACGGGGAAAGCTGCCGGATAATTTTGGGCAGACGTCGCGTCGCTATGGACGTCGGTTGTATAGCGGACAGCCCCTCTTGGTCCTTACGACGGGCTTTCAGCCAAAGAGATTAGTGCCGCGCCTTCGGCCAGGAAGTCTCGCGGAAATCAGCGAAAAGCTTCGCCGCAACTCATCGTCGCTCTCCCAGATATAATCTCATTACCGTTGTCTTCCTCCATTGTGCCCCGTTAACCGAATATGACCATTTAATTCGCCCTGAAATGCCCGCGAAGAACATCGAAATAATTACCGAGATTCTGTTCTTCTCAGGAGACATCGAGATCATTGTTTCTCTAGAAAATTCAATTTTGAAAAATCTCTGGCGACGAGGATTTTCCAGTGAGTATGGATTACTTGGGGGTCTGGAAGTGGCGTGGTGCTAAACGTATGTGTTTAGAAGAAAATAGAGCTCCTAAGCTTTCGCGAGCCCTTATAATACGTGCTGGCGGGCGATATACCGGGTGTACGGTAAGCTGAGGGAAGCTTATTACAAGATTGATGGCCACGGTTCATACATCGTAACCTCCTATGAGGCTGTTCGTATAATAGAGGCTCGCTAATTACTCTGTAAAGGCTCTCTAAAGGGAGGTTTGGGAATGACTGGTTCGTAGAAGTACGTGGGGGGTACACATGCGCGCGATGAAGTTTCATCTGTATCAGCCAATTGTTTAGCACGGCCAGTCGTGGCTTCCGTCCCCACTCTTCTCTCCGGTTTAGGCAAACGGTTGCCCCCTCTGTTTGGCTGCTGAACAGAGGTGGGAAAGTGGGGTATCGTGTCCATCGCTCTGGCACACGGGTTAGGACGGTAGTGGGGATTCTCTGGCTCTCGGCGGAGAAGTTCGTCCACCCCTGATTTAGCAGGTATTTAGCGCTCGTTGTCGCGTAACTGTCGGTTTCATCTGAACCGAACTGTTCGCTGTTGCGCAAACGTTTACATACAGGCGGAAATATCTACTTGTTGCTAGACACGTGTCGATATAACGTTTGACGTTGGCAAAGGAACAATTCCGATAGGTGTACGTAGGTCCGAGATTCATCCGGGCATCATCGCCGCGTATATTATTTGAGAAACGCGGACAATTTCGACGATGATCCTACGATACAGTCTTTCATCACTGTTCTATTTCTCGTGATTATAAAGATGGAATTTATAATTTCGAAATCGTGTACAATTCTCGCGATCGGACCGCGACGTGTAATTTAATATTTTTTTTCGGTGGAATAATTTCGAGACGGGAGGGTTCTAATCATTGTGAGTAAATTACTGCTATTCGAGACGGTGTGCGCTATATCAAAGTCCCCATCCCATAGTTCCACGCGATAAGAAGGGCTTAACGAGAGCGCGCTCCGAGCTTCTCCCTTTAATCAAAACATATCGTATCAACGGTCGCGCGCGGCTCGCAGAGTCTCCGTCCTCGAAAACGTGTGCACACGGTAGAGCTTCGGCAAAGTAAACTCAGAAGTGGAAACAAGACACATTATTCAATGTCAAAGCGTTCGAGATGCGAAAAGTGGCTACGAACCGATTTGACTCGTTTCAGCCGTAAATTCTATCGCTTCACCGAAATTTCTCGTCAGTTTCTGGTGCAGCAGGTTTTTCCTGCTATACCGAATGATCCACGAGCACCGTGTTCAAGGAACCCGGCCAATTCTCTGTGGGCGGAGACTATTTTTAAGACGGGACGGTTTGTTTACACGGCTATTTTCGTTAATATTATGCAAACCCGACTGGAATTCAATGTACAGGTCTGTCCTTGTAATTTTCTTCGACACCAGTAATTTTCTGGTCTCTTCAACACCGCTCCTAACTCGACTTTATTTCCAGAGCCGGGGAACTGGCCCGCGGGCCGCACGCTATTGCTTTTACAGGATACCTGTAGAAGGAGGACGCGTGACCGGCACGGGGTCCGTTGTAAGAGTAGTTTTTTGGGTGGGAGCTTCGCTCTCCCTCGGGATGTTATAAGGTGGGAGGAAGGCCCATGGTGTTCGGTTCGAGGTCTCAGCCCTCTCCCCAGCTAGCCTAGAGATCACTCAATAAGTGATACTGACTGGTAGGAACTCGGAACAGGAGAAGGAAACAGATTGCGGCCCGTGGGCCGCCAGTTCCAGGCTCTGATCTGAGAGAAAGGAAACCGTAGGACCTAAACGAATATCCCCTCCACTGTGGGGCATACTAGGCTAGGGGCCAAGCAGCTCGAGCTGCCTCGGTCGCCGAGCAGCGTAGAGTATAAACGCGCGGCGCGGTCCGTGTTTACATACGCTGTCGGCAAGGTCAGAAAGAAATAGTAGAGCCACAGGCTCCGAGAAACAGCTCGGACCCGAGGGTTTTTCTTAGATCAGGACTTTACTCGAAACATGGTGCGAAACAGGCTTTTGATCTTCGAGGGAATATTAAATATGCAAGTACCTCTGTACGGGGGAGTTGCCCTTTTCGGCGGATTTCCATCGATTCGACCGATTAAACGAAGAGGCGTTTGCTGGCGCATTAAAGAAATGGTGGCCGTAGTATCATGGGTTCGCCGGCGAACCGGCGAGTGCGCGTTGAAAGTGAAGTTGGCAGAGGACCAAGCACGCCATCGTTGACTATTGCTTCCTGACACGGTAATAGATTACCGCGTTGGGACGAATACCGAAATCAAAGGAGAAACGCCGGGAGAGACTGTCCGACTGTACACCGTTGCGCAACATCCCGGTACTCCCCGCGATCGCGGAAGAACGAACGTCTATTTCCGGCTAATTGGCAGCTCATTATTTCGAGATCAGCCGCGCGGCATAACCTCCTGGAAGTCACGCGTGAATTATCGATAGGGATATCGTTGACGTGCACAGGATATCCTGGATCGTTCGCCGCGATTTTCATTCGACGACACCTTACTTAAGACAGAACTTCGAGAACGTGTTGCGAGCGTCGACGTCACTGTCAATGGGATGCTTTGCGCGCTGAATAAAAATTGCAATTCAAATATTTAAGACGTACAAATCGGGCGGGCGGGTGGTTGTATAAATTCAAATTAGCTATGCCAATACTTTTCTGCGGTGCTGTAGGGAGGTATGCGAATGGTGTCGAGTTTGAATACGATCGCAACTTCTGCCAGTCGGCATTATCGAAAGTTCTTTTTTATCAGTTTTGTTGAGCAATGACGGAAGCGGTGAGCCAACGCGAAGGAATATCGAACGAACGACGGGTTTTTTGCTCGCCATTGGCCATGCCCTTATCGCGGAAGCGTTCGGAGAGCAGAAAAAGAATGTTGCCGTTGACGCATCCGGCGCCGCCATCTTCTTCCTTTTTGTATATCGTTTGCGCATGCAACGTCGCCGTAATGAATCGTCCCGATGCGCTGCAGTCTGGCCGATGACAAATAACAGGAATCACGTGCTGGATACGAGCGGATCTCTGTTTGCACGGTTGATTGTTCGTATTAGTTGGCCGCGCATAGTAATCGCTCCAAAATTGGACCGAGAGGTCCACGGAAAAATACGGAAGCAATTTTACCAAGATATACTGGCTTCGCGAAGAACAACGGTTGAGGGTCCACCCAATTAACCGAAGAACCAAAAATTTTTATTACAATTCATTTTTGAAATGAGAAGTACCGACTTCGCGAAGACCAGCGGCGGACCGATAACTTTGGGGCCCTGGACTAACACTGGTTGGGGGTCTACCCGATTAACCCGAATTAACGCGAGTACCAAGAATTTTTGTGCGATTTATTTTCTCTGAAGTTTTTGGTTTAAATTGTTTTTATTTTTCTGACCAAGCAGGGGGCCCTGGACTGCAGTCCATAAAGCCCATGATGTTAAAACATACCTCCTAAATTTGGACATGATTCGTACAATTCAATGGACTCGCAACGATAAATTAGAGCCGTGCAAGCTAGAAGAGCGTCGCAATTAGCTTCGCGCCATAGTCAGCAACACGGTTTAATTACATCACGTCGAACGTTATATCTATTTCTGCGATGGAGCTCGAAATATACGAATTAACCGCAGCTACCACATTGTTCGAGTTAAAAAGTACGATGTAATTTAAGAGGCACGGTGCTTCAAGGAAACTTTCATAGTATTCGTCGCGCAAGGACACCGCTCCATGCAGGGTGGAGCACCAGATATTACCACCTTGATTTACGTCATTGTTATTATACTTAGCGAGAAACCTTTGGATGGAGATTAAATGGTTCCACGAAATGCGCATAGCGATGTTGGTAGTTCTTTTTGTGGGTGGACGCGAACAATTGCCTATATAAAATTCTAAGAAATATTTCGTTCGTATCTAATCATTTTTGAGCTTGAAAATATTAAATAACAATTGCATTGGACGTGCTCCGCCGGCAGAAACTTGAAATATGTCAGGATGGTAATAAAATAATCAGACTCGATGAAAATTGGGACGCTCCACTTCTTCGCTGACGTCAGGTAGAAACCTTTCGATGCTAAAAGTGTGGTATCCGGTAATAATCTTTTATGAAATATTGAATAGTTACCGACGATTGAAACTTCCATTTCTTTAATTTCGCACAGACTTGTTAGTATCATTTTCTAGTAACAATATATTATTACATTAACATTATATTATATAATATAATATATTAGATTTCTTTTTGTTTATAAGCATCTTGGCCGATAATTCTGGTATAAGTTTAAGCTCTTCGTTCATACCACGATGTTCCCTTTAATTCACCGTATTTCTGCTGCAAATGCAAACAAAATAATGCTCCCTCGCCGCAAGTGTCTTTCGCGTGTTCCTCTTTGTTCCAAGCATTTCGGTTAGTCCGCATTGTTTATTCGTTTCAGTAGCAAGTTCTACTTCCTCTCCTTTCAGATACATCCTTTAATACCCGCGCCTTCGGTTGATACCAGGAAACACCGAAAACACCTTAGTCCTCTGGAACGTTGAAACCATTTTCGTTGAACGTCCATTTATACGGTATTGTACAATATTTTACAATTAACGAAAGACCCTGTATTACATTTTTAAGCATGAAAATTAGCTCTCTCCGAGCTCGGACTCGAACGATATCTGTATTATTGTAAACTTTATTGTCCGAACGATTAAGATTGTTCAGTCTATCCGGATTGTTTCGTTGTTTACTATTACAAACCCATTAATCCGTCGGATAATACCTTCGTCTCGCACTTGTATTTAAGTCGGACGGATTTAAGGGATGAAGGGTTGGAAACAGCAAACTTGATAATCGGAAATCCTCCTGTCACGAGTCGGACTGCTAGGGCTGTAGCGGCACTCTTTCGGTGTGCGTCCGTTTTACATGGGACGTTGTAGAGGTAGAGTTTGCGCGACTCGTAGAAGCCACTCGCTAACTAGCGCATTTCGCTTCGTTAATCCAGACTTCGCTTCGAAGTTTCGAAGGGACTTTTATCTACCCCGGGAATCCAATAATATCGAAACACCGGCGAAAAAGAGAACCGGGGTAAACATTTTTAGTGGTGACATTTCTCTCGAAAATCATTCTTTCTAGTGTTAAAAAAAAAATCAGTTTCTTAATAACTTAAAATCAGTTTCACAATGAAAAAACATTATCACAATTTTTCAAGAGAACAGTTGTGTATTGACGCACGGTTTCATTTGCACTTTTACGTTAATTTCCACCAAATCGACGACGTAGAACCTCGTTACGATGGTCGACGAGCGTCCAGAATGATTTTCAGCGCGAGCAACCTGGACAAAAGTTGCTCTCAATTAATAAACGAACAATTTGCTCTCGATCGGCGTTGGCGCGGAACAAGCTCGGCGAAATAAAACGGGGGAACCGTCCGTAAATCCTGGCTAGATCAGGGCCGGGGCACGGATAGATAAAACGATCGGCGAATTCCTCGTTTGCGTCTGTTTGAGCTTTTTTATTTCGACGCTCGTGCAGCGTGAAATGTAACCATGGCGGGCGAGAGCCGCGCGGCAACACCTGGGACGAGCCATTTGCCGAAAGACCGGTTCAATTTTCCATCGGAAAAACAGTTTTCCCTGCGAAAACTAACTGGCATGTGGAATAATACGATCGCTTCGGTCTTTGTTTACGGGCTACAGTTTTGAAAGCTTTGAAAAACAATCGTTGTTGTATTGTCTTTCAACTGTCTTTCTCTCTATCTTTCTGTCTGCTGGTTCACGGCGAGCCGAGGAAAAAAACATTCTTTTGCAACTCGGGATGGGAAAAATATGTCAATAGTTCCGACGAGAATTTATTTTCTCTTGCAAAATTTACGCTTGTTCGTACCGTTTTGGCAAAGTGAAGTGGCATATGGCAGTAGACTACATCGCCGCTCTCACGGTCGCGTGACACCAGATATTCCTACTCCACCTTCCCTCTCTACGACGCTAGTTCCCCGGGCTTCCGCTACGTCCCGGTCACGTGACGCCTTCTGGTACCGCCCAGTCACGCGTCACGATGTCATGTAACTGGTCCGGTAATGGCAGAGAAGGGGGTATCTTCTTCCCCTGATCTGGCAAACCCCGCTCACGGTATTCCTAAGAATTTTACCAAAAGCGATCTCCTACACTCAAAGCGAACGATTTAATCGTTTCGAACAACAAGTGTCAATGCACAGTGTGTCGCGTCCATCGGAATTTTTTCTAGCTCCCCCGATGGAAGGAAGTTTTCAATTACAAGCTCCGGATACCCTGGATTTAATTTGGTCAGGCGCGAAGCCAAATCTTAACGTGGAACCGTCAGGATCCTCTTATTGTTCCGGGTACAGTCTTTTGTGCACAAATCGGGCTTGCAGACAGCCGGATAAACGCGGGAAACCTGGCAAAGGGAGCAAGGAGATATTCGGCTGTCCGCGGCCAGCCAAAGGCGAAAGAAGCCGGGCCGGGTCGGTCCGGCCTCTGCGAAAGACACGGAATAAATCTGAAGGTAACTGACAGATGAATCGTAATAATCGGACGGTGGAAAATAGCTCCGTTTCTTCTCTCCGCTCCTTATAACCGCTGTTTCGAACGAAATAGTCGGTTGTAACTCGATTTAAAACGCTCCAACGGCTGGGGACGTAGACTGCAATCGCTTAGAAACAATGGCACTCTTTTATCGCCGTTTATTTATGTAGTAAGTTTTGTTAAAAACGAGCAACAATAAAGAAATTTTTATTATTCTATTAGCATCGTCTCACCGATGCGCTATTTTTTGTTTCGGCCGCGCGGTCCGTGTTTACACGCGCTGTCCTTTTCTACGTTCGGCGCGGTCGGCGAGGTCACAAAAAAATAGAAGAACTGTACGATCTCTAAGAAACGGCACGAGGGTTTTTCTTAGACCGCGCCATTACCGTGGCATTAATAAATAAACCGAGGTTATTTTTGCGAAATAAACATTGCCTCGATGGTAAAATTTCCGAAAAATTCTTCCGTTACGTTGTCTCGCGCGAAAAGTTTCGAGTCCTCCAGAATTCGACAGAAAAGTTTCGTCCGCGGTTACCGACCGAGTTTTTCGCAGTTAACGACCGACGCTGCTGAACGCAGCATTCCCGATTCGAATTCTTTGTTTACCGATCGTGTTTACGTTTCTTGCGATCGATCACTGGAATATTTGTATAACAATTGGAAACAACGAAATGTTAATGAGCGAAAAGCATACAGTGGCTTCCATTAATATTCGGACACTCTGATTTTTTAATAATGGAACATATGACTTAGATTTTTTTTAGAGAGGTTAGAACAATTGATTTGTTACGTAAGGTCAAAAGAATTATTCAAAAAATTGCAATTGGTCGGAATTGCAGCTATATTGTATGTTAGTGTTAAAAGACTTTTCAACAGCAGTAGCAATTTTCATAGTAAACCAACAATCTATGTATATTCTAATGTAATAATTTGATTTCGAATTTTTTTCTTTTGGTACAATTACTGAAAATACTATTACATAGCAGATTTCCGGTAGACAGCGTTGGAGCGAAATGAAATTACGAACACAGATTATACACGAGCACACGATCGTTGCGAATGTATTCTCGCATCAACCGATTTCGACGAAACTTTCACAATGCATATAATTGACACAGATCTGCGAAACGTATTTTTCAAATTTTCAATATACATAGACCCACGCAAAAAAAGTTGTAAAACGCAACTTTTAGTATTTTCTCTACACTTCGGACCAATTGCAATTTTTTTAGAAAATTTCTTTTGCACATCGTGCGGTAAACTAATTGGTCTAACTTCTGAAAAAAGGTTCAAATCGCACGGTCGAATATCAAAAAAGTTATCGTTTTGTTAAAGAGCGTCCGAAAATTAATGGTATACCGTTTCGCTGGGCACGGTCTCGATTCTTTCGAGCACCAACGGGTAGGATCGAACCGCACACTTTTGCGCACTTCTACATTTGTTCTGTTATTTACAATCCGGGTGAGAATCGAGGAAAAATTTGTCAAATATATCGGCGGTTTGACGAGGCTCGCTAACCGATAAGTAAACTAACAATGGGGGTGGGGGTGGGTGTTTTCAGGTGGCTGACAGGGGAGATAGGATGGGGTTGAGTGGGGGGTTCGATTACCTCGATCCAGCTGCGGGACAAGTTCGGATGGGGTTGCGCGTCGAAAGGTCGAAAGTGGCGAGGGTGGCTAGGAATGGGGTGGAACGGCGAGGTGGGTGCCGGGAGTGAAGGGGCGGGTGGAGAGCGAGCAAGGGGAGACATCGCGGGGGGGAATAGTGGGGGTAAGAAAGGGGATGGCACCTGCGCCAGACCCTCGGGCTCGAAAGGGCGGTCGAGTATCGCGTTAACGCGCGACCGACAGTTTCTCGCGAGCCGCGAGCGGTGTCGTACTGTGTCGCTATGCGCGCAGTCTCGCCTCGCTTCGCTTCGCCTCGCCTCGCCTCGCCTCGCCGCGCCGCGCCTCTTCCCGGCTGGCTCACCCTTTGCACCTGTCGCGCCGCGCTCAAGTTTGCGCCTCGTTGCCGACGCGACGCGAGTGTGCCGTACGTTTTCGCGCCGTTTTCGTTCCGCGTCGCGACGGACTGGCAGCCCTCGACCATCCTCCGGACCGACCGAGCCGTCGCGGTCCGCGCTCCTAGCGTCGGGCGGTTCTGATAATCTTTGGAGAACGCGGCGTACTACCCCTCCGGCCAGCGGAAAGATTCGTGTCGAGGGTTTCGAATCTGTCGCGAAGCGACGTTCCAATCCCCCGGCGTGTCTATCGATTCGACGTGCTCGATTTTCGAATCCGGAGTGGCGGTTGTTTGCTCTCTACTCCCGAGAATCGTCCCGCCGATCCCGCGACCCTCGTCGCTCGCTGTCCAGGACCCTCTCCGAACTGCACACCCCGCGCTAGCCGATTTTCCCCGCTAGAAAGAGAAAGAGAAGTTGGCCGACCTGGTATCGGCCGAAATGTTTGCCGGTCCGCTGGGTGGCTCGGCTGCTTTAGCCGAGCGTGACTTCCTTGCTCGCGAATGGAAACGAGGACCGAGCGTGTCGAGGTGAATCACTGGCACAGAGACGCGCACGGTTCTTGAAAAGTACTACTCCGCACTCTCACGCTCTCTCTCTTTCTCTCTTTCTCACTCTGTTTCGGTTCGAATGCACGCGGTCGCGTCCGCCAGTCGCTTTCGGATCCGCTATTCGCGGCCGGGGAATCCCTTTGTCCCAAGTGAACTGTGACAGAGTTAAATCGTGATCGTCGTCTAAGGCGACCACGACGCGGACACGAGAAGACGACGCGCCGCGCGGTGTGTTGCGTGCGTTGCAAGATCGGAATTCCGGGGAATTCGAGGAATGGACCACGGCCGCATGGATCCTGTCCACTGTCCCCGCAGCTGCGCCACCAACCGCATCAACCGGTCGCCCAGGCTGCCGAACGAACGAGGATCGCCTTACCGCAGCCCGTAAGTGACGCATCAACCTCTTTCTGCCCTACGATTCGCGCGCGGTCCCTTCTGCACGGCTGCCCAATTTCAATCGAACGCTCCGCGAACCTGACACTTTAGGCTGCAGGCTGCGTTACGAGAAAACACCCCGTCGTCGTTTCATTCGGCGATTATCGAATTCTTATTCGTCGGCTAGCCAAATCTTCATCCCGGAAACTCGCCAAATCCGAAAATTTCAGGTACCGAAGCTTCGGCTCGGCCTTCGATTACTCGGAGGTCGGGTCGGGCCGGGCTGGGGCCCGAAAATCTGACAATAGGATACCCGAATATTATGAATTTTCAGGTTTCGGCTTTGGGTATTCGTATCCGAGCACCACGAATGTTCGGATACCTGCCTATCCCTAGTTTGTTAAGAGGACAATTAACAAAGCGTCTGTGATCCATCGCTGAGACTTTTTCAACATTTAACCCGGATTTATTCAACGGCAATGGTAACTTTCATAGTAAACGAAAAAGTATGTATCTATGTATATTAATGTTAAGAGACCTTTCAACAGCAATAGCAATTTTCATAATAAACTAACGAGTCCCTCATGTATATCCCACTTTTTCTTCTTCTGGTACAATTACCGATAATCCTATTAGCAGATTTCCGGTAGACAGTGTTGAAGCAAACTGAAATTATGAAACACAGATTATGCACGAGCGCACAATCGTTGCGAATGTATGATAATCTTACCGCGCCAGTACGTCACCATAGGTGTTGTTACCGGGTGTTACGGCTCCGATCATGTGCGATGTATTATATTTCCGCAAGTATAATCGTTGCGGAGCGAAGTTGTGCCATCGATAACCAATGCGTAAATAATCCCGGCGCTGGAATCATTGGATTACCCTTGCAGATTTCTACCATATCGGTACGAATATATCGTCAGAGACCCGTGATATATCGGTGTCGAATAAGAAAACTATCGTTTTGCTTTCGCGATATGTTTTCCGTCCAAAATGGGCTTTCCGTTGCTCCACCGTGTGGTCGCCATTGTAATCAAAGAAATATCCCGCGTATTCGGTACACACGGCACACGGTTAGATCGATGTCTATACAACGGTCGAATGGGATCTCGCGAACGAAATTCACGAAAATAACCCGGCCCGTTTGTATTTCACTTAACGCTCGAACGGCGATCGATCTTCGTAATCTCCCGCGCGCCGGATTTCCTTAAACCGCTTCCTTTCTTTCTCTGATCGCCCGGCCAATAAAGATAAATGTCGAAAAGTCGATTTAAGGTCCTGCGAAAGAAACGGTGGACGTGCAACGTTTACAACGAAACGGAAACACCCGGGCTTACTGAATTTCTCGAATCTTTTCCCCGTACGCCGAGTACAAATATAATTTCTCTTGAATTTCTTCTTCGCGCGATCGAAGGAATTTGCTAATTACAGTGGCTAAAAGATTTTCACCTCCCCCTCACAGTTTAATTTTGGGCCTTCAAAAAAAAGAAATTTATATTATATAAAGAAAGCCTTTTAGATGTTTACAATTTAATAGAATATTACTAACCACGTGTCGGAGAGCGACAGTTCTAATCTTGGCAAATGAGAAATAGCGCGAAATGAAAAATGGACCGTTTACAATAACGCAAGAACGATCGGAATCAAAGCTCGATGGCGGACGAGGGAGCGGTAAA
The DNA here is from genome assembly GCA_028454225.1 of Lasioglossum leucozonium. Classification (NCBI taxonomy): domain Eukaryota; kingdom Metazoa; phylum Arthropoda; class Insecta; order Hymenoptera; family Halictidae; genus Lasioglossum; species Lasioglossum leucozonium. Next base: position 371,653 of record CM052213.1, read on the forward strand.
GAATGTCGAAGGTTCGTCCGGTGAAACGATCGGTGCCCTTTGAATCGGATTCGAACGTCGCGCGAAATCGGCAGCGGAGCAAGGAGCTTTAATAATCCGCCGTGCCACGGATTCCTTTGAAGCTTCCTATTTCGCCGGCGATAGTTGGGGACGGTTCGAATGAATGGCGAAAATTCGAATCGAAATCGCTTTCGCGAGCAACACGAGCGATCGGGTGCTATTCTTGGACCGGGCGGCTCGCGGAGTCCACTTTTCTCGGCGCACCGATCGGTTATACCGAGGTTCCCGAGGCGGGCTCGTGACGCGCGGAGGATAAAAACACGAGTGGACTAATCGGTGGCCCGTTTCATCCGGGAATTCCGCGGATGTTTTTCATCGTCTTAAATTAACTTTCGTTCGGCCCCGCGACGTATCAATTTCGATCCGCTTCCGACCACTTCGTTTTATTTTTTTTACTTCTTAACTCCCTCTCTCTCTCCTCGATTTCCAAGCGGAGAATAAAGTCATTTATTTACCGAGTTACTCGCATACTTGAAAAGTATACTTACAGTTTTGATCTAAACCGGATCACAGGATTAAAAAAATTTCTTTTTTAATAGGTAATTGTTTATCAATATTTGTGTAACTTCGTGTACGTAATCTATAGACCGAAATAGGGAACGCGTGTTCTTGGAATATTTTTCTGGCGCCGGAAAATATTGAAAAGCGCTATTTTTGCTTATTTTTAAAACAATTTTACCAACATTTTCCTGATTGAAATGTGACGCATAATGTATCTAGATACCGGCAATTAAACCCAAATGCAATTGAAATTCTAATCAGAAAAATGCCACTCACATTTTTAATGCGAGTCACATTTGCGAGCGCTAATGTCCGACGAGAGTCCCGTTCGGCGTCTTTGAATATTCCCTGATATTCGGTGGAAATATTTCCCGATACGATGTGAATGATGACCGACCGTATATGCAGCAGATACGTGCATCGCGAGGAGAAGAAACCGTTCTGTTAAATAGGTCATCCTCGAATCGTAGACACTTGTACCGGCGATAAAACCTAGCGATTTATTTATTCTTCGGTGACCTTCGATTCAATCGCACGGTGTAACGTTATCCTTGTATGGGTCCTACGGACCTCGCTGAGTGAGATAGTACAGGTGAGGCACCTGGTACGGGCCATCCGAACAACTTCTACATGTTTCGAAACAGGAATAAATTTTCAGGTGTGAATGCTGTGGAGATTTGGAGATGAACTTGGATTTTTTTAAATGTAGCCCCATATTTTTCAAAGTCGTACAAGATCATACAAGGTGATTCGAGATCGCAAATGTAAAAAGTATGAAAAATATAAATTCACTGTGAATGTTTACGTAATATGATATTTTCAGTTTAAATTAATGAAACAAACGGAAACCATTGAAAATGTAAACAAACTGCTCAGGTGCCTCTATAAAATCGTGTTTAAACAATGCTCGAACACGTCGGACGCCCTCCCAATTTATTTGGACAATTAATAATTTAAACGTTCGATATTTCTCGAACGCTGATTTATTCGAAATGCATAAAAGTATCCAATGCATAAAATGGTTCGAATCAACGGAGATGTTAAAAAATAACACCGTTGCTATCGAAGCCGCAGTCTTGTTAACGATTGTAAACCGATGTTCGAGAGTTACTTCGGGTATGTTCCACTTCTGTTACATTTACAAAGCAACTTTAAGCCGCTTTGCCGGTGGGGATGCGCGCGGAGCGAAACAACACACCTGCGTTCTTTTTTCAAATTGTCGAAACGTTCCCGATATGAATCCAATATCGGGCATTGCTGCTACGTTGTTGTTATTCTTGTATGCAGTGTCTCCCGAAAATGTTGTACCTTCTTGGGGTCGTGCCCTATGTCATTTGAAGCAACTTTTCACTTTACGAAAATATTCCCTGAGGCTTCGTTTAGGAGTTGTTAGCGAAAAACGCGTACCAATCGGTGGGCGGATACAGCGCATTGCCCCCACCATGACTGGCCCCGCCTCCTCGACAGGCTCCGCCCTTGACAGGCCCCGTCCCCCATTGACTCCACCCCTTCCATAGGTCCCACCTCCTCCATACGTCACCCCTTCCATAGGTCCTACCTCCTCCACAGTCCACCCCTTCCATTGGTCCTACCTCCTCCATAGGCCACCCCTTCCATTGGTCCTACCTCCTCCATAGGCCACCCCTTCCATAAGTCCTACCTTCTCCACAGGCCACACCTCCATAGGACGCACCTCCTCCACAGGCCCAGTTGAACGGCCAATGACAACGCCACGCTCAGCGGGGCTGTCGCGGAGGCGGAGTCAATGCGCTGGTCCCACTCTTTGATTGGTTCGCGTTTTTCGTTAATAACTCCTGAACGATGCCTCGGAATACATTTTTGCAAAGGAAAAAGTTTCCTCAAATGGCCCGAGGTATCGTCTCACGGAAGTACAACATTTTTGGATGTATGCTGATGTAGCAACGAATATTTTATGTGAAACGTGTCCCGACTGCCCGAGAGTTTCAGAGAAAGGAATTCGCTTGCAGTTTCCTCGAGAAGTTGGACACGAAATAGTTTTATTTCGCCAATGATCTTAGAGGTGCGGGATGAAAGGTTGATGGACGGGTGCAGTGTATCGATATCGCACGGTTGTGCGTCGAACGGTTGCACGATAGTTGGATAGTTGGTGTTAAACGGCGTCGCTTGAATGGCTGAACGCGATCTAACGTTCCCGAACGGAACGGAACGGAACGGAGTGAAGCGGAGCCCCGGAACGCGTCGTTATGCATTGTGACGCGTTTGGTGGGCGAATTTAGAAACGGCGCTGGGTAGTCGGGCATAAAGACAGAAAAGAAAAAGGGAGAAGGAGAGGGAATGGAAGTGGAAAAGCGGGATAGGGAGGGAAGGGTAGGGAAGGGACGGGGGAGAATATAGAGACTGACCTAGATTCGGATCTCCTCTAACCCTGTTTTTCGTTCGGCCCCTTCTGGTAAACAATTCGTGGAAGTTCGTCGTCGTGTGCGATGCCACCGAATGTTTCCTGCCGCGGATCGGAGAAAATCTCGGTAATAAGAATCGGGAGAAGATCGGGCCGGGGTCGTGACGTTGAGCAGCGCGTAAAGCCCGCAACTAACTTTCCGGAACTACGGTACGCGAGCCCGAGGAGCAGCCAGAAATTTCCTGGGGAACTTTATGGAAATGCTCGTAAAAAGAGAAAAGAAACCAAAAAGTCTTAAACGGTAAAACATATTTCCGCCTCTCTGACCTCTGCGAATCAACGAACAAACGAGACAAAGCCCTGCTCGATCGCAATTCATTATCGGCGAGGCACGCTGCTCGCGCTGCTTGTCCGTCTATGGTGTTTAGTGTTGGCTACCGATCAGCCGGAAAGTGTTGATACGTAAAATTCACCTGTTGGCGCGCGAATAACGCGGCACAAAGTAAATCAACTGCGTGTTCCGACGAGAAGCAAAGTGGAAATTGGTAGAATAATTAAAGGGAAATCAGCCGGTGGTACACACAGCCGAACACGGTAGCGGCGGCGTTGATCCGTGCCGTTTAAATGCGAAACATCGACACACCGGCGGAACTGTGTGCGTCGGTCCGAGCAACGTAGAGGACTCCCTGTAAACCGTTGCTCGAGGAAATGCTCGATAAGGTTCGGTTTAATCGAACGCGTAACAGCTAATTCGCAAAACAGCGCAACGTGACGGCTGATTGATCGCGCGGTTTGCAACCGACTTGCACTTGGCGCGAAAATCGATGCGGAGAATAACTGTATACAGAGTCGCCGAGTGAGGGGAGGGAGCGCGAATCGAGGGGAACGGTTGCCCCCTCTCTGCTGGTACCGGCACGGTCACGCGACCTTGCGACGCGCGCGCGATGGAGGCGCAACGTGATTGGCGGAAAACGTCACGCGACCGAGCGTGGCAGGAGGCGCGGGGACTCGTGTCACGTGACCGGGCTCCCGCGAAGGCGTCGGGGATCAGCGTCATAGGAGGGGAAGGTAGACCGGGGACACGAGTCTCGATTTGACGACTCTTTGCTCCTTATGCCCTGTGTTCTGTACGCTCCTGCATTCAATTACCGACTATAATGCAAAAACGCATAGAATATGTACCGGTAGGGAAACCTTTCCTCTGCAGTGCGTGGAATTTAATTGAACGAATACATTTTTTATTTTTCAAAGAACCCCGATACGTTTCTACGCGTGCAATTACCAGATGGCAGCGTCATATCATACCGGTAAACGTTTACTCATAAAAGGACGGTACGCGGGAAAGTTAAACGAAAACGATTTTTTAGTATTTTTTTTTTTTGACACCGGGTCCCGGCAATTGAAACGTTATTCACTCCCGTTGAAAAGCAATACCCTTTCAGTCCAAGCGGTTTTTTTTCGTCCTGTTCCGTCCGCTTCTCGCACGTACCAATCAAAAAGATGGAAGACACCCGGTGTGAAATATTCGGACACCCTGCGACGAGGTAAACATGGACATTTTTTAATTGGACGATCGAACGCGCGCGGACCGGTAATTTCTCCATTGTTGCGATTCCCTCTTTCGCTGTTCGACAATATGAATAATCGCGGGACTCGAAATACGATCCGTCTAAACGACGCAGTCACGTTTGAAGATAGTATAATAGACGATAATTGCGATTGAGCCGTGGGTTGAAGTGTTAACCAGTTTCCAGGGTCGGCTTTGATTGTCGCGTGAAATACTGTACAGGGTGTCCGAAAAATGTCGTTCTTGAATGGTGTGATTCTTCAAGTCATTCGAGGTAATTTTTTCCTTTGCGGAAATATTCTCCGTGGCTTCGTTGAGGAGTTATTAACGAAAAACACGGACCGATCGGAGCATGCGACGGACTCCGCCTCCGCGACTGGCCCCGCCTCCTCGACAGGGCGTGGCGCGGAGGCGGAGTCCGTCCGCATTATAAGTGCTCCGATTTCATCGATAACTCCTTAACCAAGGCATGCAGAATAATTTCACAAAGGAAAAAATTGCTTCAAACGATCTAAGGAATCATCTCTTTTGAGTACAAAATTTTTGGGACACTCTGCGTGGTTCCCGCTATGCTAGAGATCTTTGGTTTTTATTGTTATCTTCTCTGTTTATTGCCTCCTCGCGAAACCGACGCTCGTGTATCGAAAATATCGTGTCGATTCGCGGCACAGTCTATATTTAGGTATAAGTTACAAGTTAAAGTCGTAAAATTCATGGTAAATGCGTTTTACGAGGCGTAAAGTTTCATCTTACGCGCGAGTGTGTGCTTGCGAGGTGGCAGAAACCGCAATGGGTTTGGTTGCGACGAATTTCACCTTGACATCTAAGCTTACATCATCTCAATGAGCAATTTTTATCGATGTATCGGTTCGATTAGCATTCTGCTCGCGAGAGCCACCGTCAGCGACAGCGTTTACTGTCACCGGTTGGCATTGACGGTACGACACGTTCGTTAGCACGCCCGTTAATTTCGTATAATACGTATATTTTTTATTTCGATACGTTCGCCGAATGCCACGCCGGAAAAATAATTCCTCGGAGCATTAATTACGATGAAAATAAATGCATCGGGTAAATTATGTCTGGAACGTTAATACAATAATTTATGCAGAACAGGACCGGCGAAACCCGCGCGTTTCGAATTTCCAAGACCCCCGACGAAAGCACCGCGAAAGAAATGAAATCTGCAGTGAAATTGAAGCCGCGTGTAGCTAGAATGTTTTCCCGTTTTAATTTGAAATCTGATATACAGGGTGGTACAATAATTTTGTTGTATATGAAAAAATTATGTATAAATATATATCTTTTTTATCATATTTCAATATTCAAACAAATATTCCAGATGGACGATGTTATTGCCCCACCCTGTATGCGCAGGTAAACGGAATTACAAGTTTTCCTTAAACTTCCTACACACTCCGCGTTGAAATAGAAAAATGATCGCAGGTGCGGACGGACGTTTCCATGCAAATGCGTTCCGCGTTGTTAGCGAAGCATTTAATGTTTCCTCTTCTTGAATGCCCCCTTTTCATTGAAATTCGTTTACGCCTACCTTTCGAAAGTTGTAATGATTCGCGTCAGTGTAACACGGTACGTATTCATGAAAAGTGGCCTGTATTATTCATTACAAATAGCACCATTTGCCGGAGTCGGTTGTAGAGACATACCTGGCACGTGTCTGGCTCGCTGATCCTTGTCAGAAACATAATATTAATATACATAATTCTAATTTGATAATAAATTGTCAGATTCACGGACCGTGTTACGCAGTCACTGTACAGGGTGTTCAGAATAACGCTAGCAATGCAATGGTGTTTGTGATTTTGTTCATCTGTATTATTTTTTCAGAGGTGAAGGTGACCTTCAACCCTTCAAATGGAATGTTGTGAATTTTTTTAGAGCCAAAGGGGAATAGATAAAAATGATCTTCAAGGTCGCACAAGGTCAGAAGTTTTGGCACGCGTTATCGTATGATGTAAACAAACACACAGGCTTCGATTTCAATAATCGAAGGTCACCTTCATTTCCGTAAAAGAAATAATGCCAAAAATTACGGACACCATCGTTTCGCTTTCAAAAAACTTTTTCCTCTTTCATTATATTTTTCTACGGTTTACTAATTCGCAAGAAATAGGCCGGGCTCTCGTCAGCGTGAACACCCGGTATACTTTTAACTGTTCGCTCGATTCTTTTCGCCGATATCGAAACGGTAATACTTTAATGGAACCGTCAGAAAGACGGCAGAGACGAGAAAATGAATAAATGAATAAACTCCTCGAGTGAATATCGGACGAGTTAATAATTTAAAACAACGTGACGTAATTTTATTTTGATAAGTACCCCCCTAATAGTTCGGATTAACGGATTTCGTTCGGCCGGAGGATTGTTTCCGATACAAAACTACTGATAAGCTGAGCTTAGTCTGAACAAGCGGAACTTCAAATTCAAGCTCAACCGTATCGCGCGCGATGAAGTTGTGTGACATCCCGGTTGCACAATGCGTTGAAATACCGTCATACGCGCGGCTGTATTTCCTAAAATTCGAAAATACTCCTTCCGGGTCGATGCTGCGACAGATTATTATACTATACGTATGTACATACGATATACTACACGATTTTATTTCATCTCGCTAAATTATTTCTTTCTTCCCTTTCGGTGCACGTGCGAGGAGATAACGTGTAATTTATAGTTCTTTCAATTGTTATTTATATTCTTCAATTATCTCTCTCTCTCTCTCTCTGCTCGACCCCAGTGCCACGAATCCGTTGAACTCTTATTTATGGACTTTCACTACACGATAACTTGATTTTAATAGAGACGTCTGATTTCCTTTGCGAAAATCTTCGCCAAGGCTTCGTTAAGGAGTTATTAACGATAAACGCGGACCAATCAGAGCGCGGCTACTATGGACGGACTCCGCCCCCGCGACAGACCCCGTTGGGCGCGGCGCTGGGGCTCCGCTGAGCGTACTGTCGCATTGGCCGGGACGGAGTCCGTCTGCCGTAGCCGCGCTCCGATTGGTCCACGTTTTTCCTTGATAACTCCTAAACCAAGCCGCGGGGAGCATTTTCGCAAAGGAAAAATTTACTTGAAATTACCTCAGGAATCATCTCTTTCGAGGTAGTAGATTTTTCGAATACTCTTTAGATTCATCGAATTATCCGAAATTATGAAAACACGAAATGTATCATTGCAGGCATAAAAATTTCACTGTTAATAAAATATACGTCGACAAAGTAGCATGTCGATCTGTGTTCCGAGCAACAGCTATCGATCGCCGCGGCCGCGCGTTGCAGTGGATGTTGTCGTTTTTCAGAGGGAATTTCGATAAAATATGATTTAGTAGCGACTATAGATTATCAAAAGCCCTTTAGTTTACGGGATCGCTCTGTATAAAGGAACGAAAGGAAATGATGACGCTGTTAGATCGGTGTACCGTGATTAATTGAACCTGGCATATCAGTCCCGTATTTCCATCGCGTAAAGTACTCCGGTATTTCCTGATAAATGCTCCCGAACCCTGTGCGTCGTGCGAATCTCCTCGGAAAAATCAGAATCCCCGGACACACGCGCGTATTTCCACGACATTGTTGTTTCCCGACAATTATCTTGAACAAAAACCAATCCGTCGACGATAATTCGGGTATAATTTGATTTATCGGCTGTGCGATTCTACCTGAAATATCGGAACGGTTCGTATCAAATATCGCGTTCGTTTGTAACGAATTTCGGCTGTTTAAAAAGAGCATTTTTATTTAAAATATATCGCAAACATCGCGGGTTCGAACATTTTCCGTTTATCTTCGCGGAATTGATTCCAAATTTCCATGTATTTGCGTTTTGATCCGGCGCGGAAATATATACGGGTTTGCAAAAAACAATGTTCCGCGAACATGGCTGAAAATCGTTATCAATAATAAATGACGGTAATATTTTTTCGTAAAAAAAAAATACCTGCGAATTCACTTTCCGGGGAGGGGGTTGCGGCGGAGCGACGGCGGCGGCGGCGACTGTGTTCGGTTCGAGAGGGGAACACGTTTACTCCATATATGCTAACACGAGCTTTCAGCCGAGGTATCCATCGATATCGATATACAGTGGGAGGAACACCGGAAGTGGATACCGACTACAATGGCAGACGTGCTCGCCTTGCCGGCTCGGAGATGCCAAGACGCTCAGCGATGACAGACATTACGTTTACTCTGTTCGGCGTGCGGCTGATTTATGGGGTCGAACCTGTCGGGCTTCATTTGCATGGGACTTTCGCGGAACACTCCCACACGCCGGTGGATCTTCGCACACGCTTTACGACCACTGGAGCCTTAGAAGCATTATTTACTGCTCGAACATGTAGCGGTTAGGTCCCATTCGGAACCACGATACTTGTACAGAGTGTCCCAAAAGTGTCGGATCGGACTGGACGGGGCGGTTCCTCGGGTCATTTGAAGTAACTTTGTCCTTTGCGAAAATGTTCTGCGAGGCTTCGTTGAGGAGTTATTGACGAAAAAGACCGATCAATCGGAGCGCGGCTACCAGCAACTGGCCGAGGGGCGGGGCCTGTCGTCGGGGCGGAGTCCGTGCGCTGCCGCCACGCCCCGATTGGCTCGCGTTTTTCGTTAATAACTGCTGAACGAAGCCGCGGAGAGCATTTTCGCAAAGGGGAAAGTTACTTCAAATGACCTCTGGAATCTTTCAAGGAGGTGTGACATTTATGTAACGCCCTGTATACATGCAATGCATAAACAAATAATGTGGTACAATAATCATTTCTCGACAGCCGGCTGTTTATTTAATATTATTTTTATGGCCCTGCGAATTTGAACCCTAGGATTCCTGGTACTTCGATAAACTGTCCCACAAATTAGTCAGAATTTCAGGAGAAATATGCTTCCAATATACGAAACATGTGACCACTATAAATTGCACCTGCCGCCGCCGGCGCGATTAACTTTAATTTGTAACAAATTTCATTAGCCCCCCGCATTGATTTTCTGAATCCGCGCGCACATGGGCACGTTTAAATTAAACATGAATCCCCTCGCGACGACGTTATGAATTAATGTCGTTTTGCATTTTCAATTAAATTCGAGAATTTGCCGGAATATTTTTGTTCGAGCGATTTGTACAGAGTGTCCCATATACAATGTCGCACTTCGAAAGGATGGTTCATTTGAAGAAACTTTTCCCTTTGCGAAAATAGTCCCCGAGGCTTCGTTGAGGAGTTATTGAAGAAAAACACGGGCCAATAGGAGCGCGGCTACCAGCGGCTCGCGCTGAGCCGAGCGTTGGCATTGGTCGAGCCGGAATCCGTCCGTGCTCTGATTGGTCCGCGTCTGTCGTTAATAACTCCTGAACGAAGCCGCGGAGACGATTTTCGCAGAGGAGAAAGTTGCTTCGAATAGCTTCGACAACCGCTTGTTTCAAATGCAACGTTTTTGGGACAGCCTGTATTACATCGACAGCTGGAAATCTCGCAGAAACGTCCAGCGATTAATATCTGCACGTCTTACGTGGATATCGGCTCCAGATCAGAATTCGGAATTTGTTCTGCGTACAGATCCCCAGAATTCTCATTATTTTCCTTGAACCTTCGGATCGATCGGGGCTTCGCTCCAATTTCCGTTTGCGTTTTCGTTTCCACGCGAGCGGCGGAGGCGGCGTCCGTAGCTCAAACTGGCACGGAAAAACTTTTCATTCCGGCGAGATTCACCGTCCAGCACGGTCAGGTTGATACCTGTGAGGTCCTCCTCGGCGCGCACCTCTGTTTAGGAATTTAAATAACCTTGGAACCCCGGGGGGTTTCGTTCAGAAACGCGGAAAATCACGTACGTACGGCACGGGTCTCGGTGTTGCACGCCCGGAAAGAAGTATTCCGACGCCAGAATTTTTATTCGCATCGGCTGACCGACGCGGCTAACCGTCGAGGAGAACGGATTCTTAGTCATTTATGCCCGTCTACCGCTCGCAGGATTCCCGCTTATTTTCGACGCGTGGGATTCCCGATGCACCTGTGCACCCTCGGCATTGTTATATAAAGTCCATGGAATTGGACCACCGCCAGTGAAAAAGATTTTTTTATTTTTTTTCCTGCACCAAGTTATTTCAGATATTTAAAGCGAAAATATTTTTATTTTTAGCCGCATCTTGGAAAAAACCTGTGCGGAGGATATAGAAATCATAACATTTTATTTTCAATGTTATTTACTATGTAAAATACTATTTGTTGGTATACACCGATGATACGCACAGCCAGACTACCTGGACTTTATGGCACCTTAAGTATATAAGGACGAATGCAGCCGCCTAGCCCTCACTCCATCGACAGTCACCAAAAAAGAAAGAGCAGCAGGCTAACGGACATTTCTATCGGATCACTACTTTAACGCAAGCCACAGTCGAAATAAACGATTATATTTTTAGTTACATAAAGCGTGTTTATTTCTCAAACTCCAACACTATTTCATCCAGCTCTGCCTGAAAGTTACATCTCGAGAGAAACATTGAATTCTTTGTTTAAAATATGCAATAGCACGCTGCAGCCCTCGCACGTACATATATTACTCGCTAAACAAATCGAATATGTTTGCTAGCGCCGTACAATTGGATAGGTTACATTGCATAAAAACGGGGTCATAAACAGCATGAAAATCAATTTCGCAGCATCGTGTTTCAACGAGTCGCTGGAGCGGTGACGCGTCCACGGAAAAATCGAGTGTGTGCGGAGCGAGTCCCGTGTAATGGCATCGCGACAAACGCAATCGAACAAACATAACCGTGCAATTAAAATCTCGTACCGTTGGATTTTTCCACGCCGAATCGCTGATTGGCCACTTTGTAGCGCCACCGCGCGCGCGCGGGCGCGAACGACCGTGTTTACAATCTCGAATGCGCAAATTAAAATCATCGGATCCGCGCGTTGTTAAATCGGCAACGTGTATACGTACACGCGCGCACACCCATACGAGAGAGTATGGGCGTACTTAGCCGCTTGCGCAATGACGATGGCAACGCATTAATTGCTTTTAACCGGGCCAATTAACCGCGCGCGGAGCGCCGTTGTCGCTCCGGGCCGGATCGACTTTTATCGATTCGGAATTAAGTGGCCGAACGGCTTCCGTCGAAAATTCCGTCGGTAACGAAATTACAAAAGTTTCTCGAATGCATTCGACAAGGTTCGCCGTCCAATTTACAATCCGCGTTGCCAACCAGCTAAATGCTAATTTCGGTGATGTGCCTCCGCCACTGGAATTGCACTGGAACAAAAAAAAAAGAAACGAACGGAGCGCACTCGTTGAAATCGAGAAAAATAGATTATACGGTGAAAACAGAAAACTTTTTCATACCAAAAACATTTTCATCAACTATTTCATATTGCCTGTACTTTGCCTCGCGCGACTGCGAGGATACGGCCTTCTAATTCCGAAAGCGTATTTCCTTGAAAATGTTGATTCCTAAAACCATTTGGAGAAACCTTTTCCTTTGCGAAAATGTTCTCCGAGGCTTCGTTGAGGAGTTATTAATGAAAAACGCGGACCATCACGGCGTGGCTGCTGCGGACGGACTCCGCCCCATCGACAGGCCCCGTTGAGCGCGGCGTTGTCATTGGCCACTCGGCGGGGCCTGTCGCGGAGGCGGGGCCTATGGAGGAGGCGGAGTCCGTGACGCGCCTTGATTGGTCCGTGTTTTTTGCGAATAACTCCTGAACGAAGCCACGGAGAAGATTTTCGTAAAGGAAAAAGTTGTTTCAAATTGCCTTGGGAATCTCTCTGTTCGAGGAAACACATTATTGAGACAGAACTACACTCCTAATCTCTCCACCCACCTCCTACGCTCCACAGGGATTTGGTGGGAGGGGCCCGGAGGTGAAGAGAGGAGTCCATTCCTGGATTAAAAAATGGGTTCGTTTCATTCATGCGGATTTACGCGGGGCTAATACCGGGCGAGGCCATTCGACAGATCGATTTGTCGAGATGTAATCGTCTCTCGTCGAAGTAAGAAAAAGCTCGAACTTCCTAATTCGCGGAAAAAGCTCCGGGCTACGGAAAGTTCAGGTTCGCCTCGGCAAGGGCGAAACTTTCGAATAAGAAAATAGCATCCGAGCGTTGCTGAGTCGAGTTTACGGACGAACCCGCCATTCCGTTAGGAAATAAGGTAATTTAATTGCGAATCAGGGCTCCGATGATATGCGAGCGATTTTCAAGTTTCCATTTCGAGCACTGCGCGCAGAAAGTGTGAACGTATGTTGGAATTAAATACGGTTTATGCATCGCCACGGGGGAGGCGCGTTTACATTGGCTTTTAATCCAATCGAATTATACGTATGTTGGCTCGCGGAATATTTTTTAAACAAATGAGTAAAACCGGAAAACAGTGACGTTCAACGTTCTGGCCCGAAGATACCGGGGAAAATTTATAGATGGCGCTGGCGTTCGACGAATTAAAACCGATGGAAAAATTTGTAGGATAAATGGATTTCAAGCTTCCCGTTTTGCGAGTAACAGCTCCATTTAAGGTTTCTGGAGTGTCATCCCATTTTAAGGTTTCCTAAGCTAGGGTGTACGTTGTCTTGCCGTTAGTCTTGAGAAATCCTACCGCATTTTAGTAAAATGTGTGTACATATTGTACGTGTGGGTTCGTAAATGAGAAAAATCTTCAATTGTTAATATATATTTTGATTATTAACACCTTGTGGGTTAGGTTCGCTCGATCGTATGTATATGTAGATCGATAATCGATTCCCTCGTCGCGTGGACGCGCCAGGCGGGCTACAGTCAGGGTTGCCAACTTTTTCTGAGACTATTCAACTGTATTGCCAAAACTGAATGTTTATGCAATTTCGCAATATTCTGAGAAACCACTTAACATACCTAGCTTTCCGAGGAAATTGTTTTTATTTATAGAAAAATAATAATACAATTTCTCGACGCAATTTTTTTATTTACAAGAAATAATAACACAATTTCTCGAGGAAATTTTCTCTCTTTATAAAAAGTGATTTTTAATATTTTAATTACTATTCTAGTCCCATAGTGCTCTTATTTACACAGTAACAATAACAAATATAAAATTATATTGCCGTGATTTTTTCGAATAGTATAGCTTTCTCTGAAATTCCGACAGCAACTTGAATTCCGGAACACTCCCGGCCAATCCGGAACGGTTGGCAAGCCTAGCCGCAGTATGTGCAACTATTTCACAAAAAGTGAGCATTGCCCGCTGTTCGTCTTTAGCGAAGAAGCTATTTTTCCGAATAGATTCGTCTTGTTGCTCGTACAATAGTAAATTATGCTACCGGAACGAGACGGGTGCCATACGAAGTACCATCGACAATGCGCCAACGCGTGGAATGCAACAGCAGAGATCGCCTTGGAATGCGGTTATGCGGGGCCGCGTTTTTCTGCATACGAATATGCGACGCGCGACACGCTACGTTTTTGCAAAGATATACTGTCCTCCGTGAATTTTTCTAGCCGTTGAATTAATGCTGCGACGTTTCGTTCGAACGGTCGTCGTTCCGAATACTTTCTCCGCGTTATGGAAAATTTCATTCCCCGGTACGACTGACTCTGTAGCGCGTACTCGCGAGCACTCGTAGATACGTACGGTTGATACGCGACACGGTTCAATCCAGCAATTGAATAATTTCGCAAAGATAATGCCGCGGAGAAGTAGAATCATTATAAGACGCTTCTGCTGAAAGTGTTCTTGCCGCGATAAATTTAACTCGAACCTCTTGGCGCGGTAAAAGCTTTTATAGAAGACGCCAGGCCGCCGGGATTACGAAATCAAACAGGAACATTCTAATTGAAGTGGCCATTTCATTAACGCGGCAGGAGAAGTTTCGATTGAATTATCGCTTGGAATACGGCGTAACCGCTCCGTTATCGTCGAACTCTATTGTCCGCGCTATTCCCCCACCCTTCCGCCGCAGAACGGTCACGTGACGCCAGATACCCCCACTCGACCTTCCCCCTCTGCCGCGCCGTGTCCCTACGCTGCTGTCTCGGTCCGGTCCCGTGACGCGTTACGCCCCTGTCCCAATCCGTTATCGACATAGAGAGGGCAACTTGCCACAGCTTTGCGAGTATAAAAAAATATTGCGAACAATTGGGCGAAAGTACAGATGGTGGACAAGGACGGACGAAAGATTGTATCTTCTATCAACGAAATAGAAAATGGTGGGGGGACGAGGTAAGCTATCGTTTCGAAGTTGAAACAGGATCTCGTTAACACGTTGACATCCGAGTTCCCGTGTTTTTCGTATCCGTGTCTGAAAACGAAGCTGTCGACCGCGAAACTGGATCTCCTGCCGATTGCATTGTCGAGACCTCTCGGTAACTCGATTTATCCCGGGGAAAATACTAAGCGCGGGCCCCGGCGCGAGAGCGTATGACATCGCAGAGGGGATTTTCAGGTTTTATCTGACGAAGCGTGGTAACTTTAAAATGCCTTTAAACTTTGATCGCGAAAACTCCGGGAACGGCATTACGTCGGACGGCGTACGCGAATCGACTTTTAATTTCTTCTTCGACCTCTACCCCCTCCCCTCCCCCGCCCCTCTTTGTCGTCTTTTTCCGTGGATTATAGTCGTCGGGAAAATACCTTCGGGCTGACACACGCGGACTGTCGGTACACCACTTTGACTAGGATCTCACGTAATCGTTGCCTTGAAATCATACTACACCGGACGGGAATACAAATGACGAGAGCGGAGGGGACGCGAACAAATTCGATTCGCGTGTTCCTAGGAGAATCTGCCGTTTGCCAGAGCCAGAGCCAGAGGGGCGGAAGTTACCCCCTCTCTGCCAGTACAGGACACAAGGGTGGGGGAATAGCGTCGTAGAAGGGGAAGCTAGAGTGGGGACAGAAGTTTGGGACTCTACCTCGGACTTTAACGATGTAATCCCTGAGCAACGAACGAAACAAATCATTATTTCTACAAAGCCTCAACATTCGAGGGTTTGTCGTAGAAATTTGAAATGAGCGCGGGCGATTGATATTAATGACGCGCATATATTTGGCATTGACTTGACCTGGATCGAACAGCCGAGAAATTGAGTCCTCTCGTGCCATCGGATCTCGGTACAACTAATTATTTGTTAAAGTTTACTACAGCCATTAGACCTCATTATTCTTCCTCCCTTTGGCCGTACTTCGAGGAGAGTCTTGATCAAACTTTTATAATTAAGGATAAGGGGATGATATTAAATTACTTTGACTCGAAAAGAGTATCGTGCGAACACAAGCCGAACAAAGGATGGTGGATCCAGAGTCGTAGGCTAAGTATCGCGTGCCCGCTCTACCTTCCCCCTCCATGAGGCTATTCCCCACGCGTCACAATGTCACGTGATTAGTCCGGCGCTAGCGGACAGAGAGGGGGTAATTTGTTCCCCTACGTTCGTGCAACCTCCCCAGACCAGGGCGGCTCGGCGTGGTCGCATAGAAGCGACGAAGAATTGTCATTGAAGAATTGAAAGCCCTACAATGCGATGGCCTCCGAATAGGAACGCGGCATGGATATAAATTTCCTTAATTGACCGGGCACGGCGAGCTGTATCGACAAAGAAATTCCCGCGATTGAATGGAGAGCTTACAGTGCCGTTTCACGAGCGGACGATAAGAATTTTTCTCCGTCGCGCCGCGCCGCGCCGCGCGGAATCGCGTCGCGAGTTATGCCGCCCTCAGCGAAATTCGAACCTTATTATATCCACCAGGTGAAAAGGCTGACGGCGGTGGAAAGCCGTCGGGAGAAAAATAGAATCGTAAAGGTGACGTCGTCGGACTCGTCGATGTAACGGCGCGGCGCCCAGCCTTTTTACAGTTGTACGCGGGTGCACGCCGTCGCGT
Organism: Lasioglossum leucozonium; assembly: GCA_028454225.1. NCBI lineage: Eukaryota > Metazoa > Arthropoda > Insecta > Hymenoptera > Halictidae > Lasioglossum > Lasioglossum leucozonium. The sequence continues at coordinate 388,011 of CM052213.1, forward strand.
CGTTTCGCTAAATGCGACCACTTTTACGCGAATGAGATGCAAAAGGGGCGCAGGGGGGAGGGGAGGAGAGAACATTTTTGTCCTTTATCTACCATCCGCCGACGTTAAATGCATCCTTCACTTTCGCCAAGTAATGTTCGGCCTCCAATTCATCTTACGCTCGCGGGATCGTTCCGCTTTTTAATGCTCTTGCTCCCCGGTTTTTATCGACGCCCTCTCCGCCGAATGCCTTTGAAGTTCTCGAAATTGCGCTAGCTGACGCTCCGCGCGCGGACAAGTGTATGGGGTGTAAAGAAATTATTTTGTCGCGAACTGTTGTGCCGTGATTTTGGTGACAAAATTACATTTCAAGGTCAAAAGGTTAACAAGGTTTTTTTTTGGTTGTCGCGTCTCGTTCTGCTCGTTACGAGCGTACAAAGCTGGGAAGAAATCGTTGGTTGAAACTCGGGCCGGCTTTAATGGAACGTGTACCGCGCGGACACGCCTATCTCGTCATCGGAATTAAACGAATCTCCCGTGGAAAAAGGCACGGCGACACGAGAGATTCGTCGCGCGCTGACACAAGACGAATTATACAATTTGCGAAGGCCGGGTCTTGACCTAATATCGAGAACGCTGCCGAGGATTAATTAGGCGCGCGCGTTTCCTACGAAACGAATGCAGATTCGCGAGGCTGATATATATCCGCGCGAAAGGAAATTCTATTCCGGCGCGACATGCGACGAGATAAGGTTCGAGCGTACTTGTCGGAGGTGTCTACTGTCTAATTCATACTCGGCGCGCAGACTTTTCTCCGAACTTGGGATCTTTTTCCTGAACTTGAGATAACCAGAGGAAAGAGGCACAGCGCACAGTGGGCAGTTCCGACGAAATCAAAGAACTTTCGATAGAAATGAGATAGAGAAACTTTGTAGAATATGGGGAAATAGGGAAATTATGGTACGAACGTTTTTTTTAAAACTTGTACAAGTTCAAGAAAATTATGGTTTTTCACGCTGATTTCAAATCTGGTTTAAAAATTTTCTACGACGTCAATTTTTGTGACAAGAAATCAGAAAATTTCATTAGTTTCTCACCGTGCGCCGTCTGACTTTGAGGGAACGAACGGCGAAATTGAATTATGGTAACCGTAGGAAAAGTGGAAATAATAAATGCGCGCGATCCACGAGCGAGCGGCGGCAGCGCGATCCTCCCCGAAAATTTCCCGATTATAAAACTCGGTCTGTCTTCCAGGGAACATCTGTGTCACATATATTTTCATGAAAAATACCATCTCGGCCGCGCCGTGTAACGCGAGATGAAGACCGGCACCCGCGTATTCTCCGCGTTCGAATTTAAAAACAGAAGCCTTGTGAGATTACGTGCACGTTCGTGCGACCGAAAGCGTGAAAAAGAAAACGCCTTGAGGTGAAAGCGCGCGCGCGAGAGCATTGAAATGTATAAATTCTGTTCGATGTCTATGTATTTACGTGTGCGCGTATAGTACACTTCCACGCGCCTTTATTGCGCCCGAGATAGCCATCTTGCGTTCACCGCGAGCCCTACCCAAGCGAGAACACCGCTAGAAATTCGTTCATCCGCTCGGAGTCGCCAGATCGGCGGGAAAAGTTACACGTCCCCCACTTTTCGTGTTCACAGGCTTTCTCAAGGTCAAACCAGAGGAACCATCTTCTCGAATTGATAAAAAATGATCTCTTGAAAGTTTATGTCGAAGCTAATCAACTTACTTTTTACTTTAAGTTTATGTGTCACCTGAGCTTTAATATCTATTTTCAAGAGATCGTCCTGTCAAGGTCAATCTATCGGAAAACGTTTTCTGAACAGATCCTCGTCGACGCTAGGGTATTCTCGACACCCTGTACGATCGAATTAAAAAGAATAATTAATCTGCGCGCGAATAAAATCGACGAGGGCGTCCCGATAAATATCGTTCGGGTCTTATTGCGAGAATTAATCCGGAAAGAGTCCGCGTAAACGAGGAGCAATACGCTCGAACCGGAGTTATAATGAATAAAGCGTGGTAACAAAAAGCCGTTGCCTTAAGTGGCGGCATCGTCGGGCAGATTTTTAATGAGAAAAGTTTCGGGCCGCGTTTTGGCAGCTTGGAAACACAGATCGAGTCGCGCGGAGATCCGATTAATTATTAAATCCGTTCTCCGCCGAACGCTGTCGCGCCGACAAACTATAATCGATTCGACGCGCGTTCCTGCAACAATCCGCGCGAAGCCCCCCTCCCGTTAACTATCGTGTGCGTTTGACAACGATCGAGCAAACAGACGTATCTACGAATTTATCAGGGACGCGAATGATCGGGGGAAACAGCCGTGAACTATAATATAATAAATTCGAACCGGGACATTGATATCCCGCGATACTAATAACTTTTATTCAATCACGATCACCGCTAAATTGTGTTTCCTATCTGTCCCCCGGAATCAATAGCCTCGGTATCCGCGGACGGCCTGCGGATTATCGCGGAATAATATGTTCCTGGGCACAGTTTCATAAATTATTTAACGGTATATCAATTTCCCGTAACCGGCGGACCAGCGGGTAATTAACTGGCGGCGCCGCGCCACCTTTCATTGTGCCACGAAATTTCGAGCACGTGCGAAACTGGGGCGAGACCAGCCTTTCGTGCGCGCGGCAGTCACGGTAAACACAGAGCAATAATATATACTGTACCATAGCTTGTACAGGATGTTTAAAAAATATTGCACTTCTAGGCGATGATTCCCGAGGTCATTTCGCGCATCTTTTCCCTTTGCGGAATTGTTCTTCGAGGCTCCGTTCGGGAGTTATTAACGAAAAACGCGGACCAATCGGAGCGCGCCGATGCCAACGCCCCGCACAGCGGGACTCACCGCCGAGCCGATGCCAGCGTCGAGCTTAGCGGGACCTACCGCTGAGGCGGAGTCCGTCAGTTGTTGCCACGCCCACTGGCCCGCTATAGCCACGCCCACTGGCCCGCTGTAGCCACGCCCATTCGTCCACGTTTTTCGTTGATAACTCCTCCACGAAGTCGCGGAGAAGATTGTTGCAAAGGGAAAAGTTGCTCTACATAACTTCGGGAATCAGCCCTTTGAAGAGCGACATTTCTGGGACACCCTGTAGACGGTAGATCGTAGACAGCGTCGACATCGCCGCGCAATCGTAAACCGAAAACGACCGCGGTGCGGGCCACTCATTTATTCAACGTTCGCGAAGATGTATCGGGGTCAATGCTGAATTTTTCGAGGCTACGACGCGACCTCTCCGAAGTCCGGAGCATCTCTCGCCGCGCGAAATTGAATGAAATCGTTCGAGACACGCGTGGGAGGGAACGCTCGACAAAAAAAATATTTCCAGTCCGCCCATGGTTTATTTATCCTGTCGAATCCATGATTTCTTACGGGACGTTGTGCTTTTTCCGTAACTTCGACAATTGTTTACGCTCCGAGAAAACTACGAGACACGCGCGTCGACGCAGGGGTCGTACGATAAAGAAATAAAAAAAATGTCCCTAAACCAAATTGACTTTGCAGCAAGCCAATCGATAACTTATCAACAAAAAATACTCCGTGCCAATTTTCAACCTGGCCGACATGGGGGGTCGCAATGGGGTGACACAGTAAATCTGACAATGAAATTCTTTTGATTACGTCAAAAATTCGAATACAAAACTTTTTTCTAATTCTTGCGTTGGCAGGAGACCGGTGTCTAGAACGGCGGGGCGGGGGGAGTGGGAGCGATCGAGCGTGTGTGCAAGGTTCAAGGGAAACTTTTCATTGTTGAAACGTTCTAGATCGCTGCTTTGAAAACACTCCGCGGCTCGGTAATTCAACATCCAGTATTGTATACGGCTTCGCAGTCCTTGAGACTTCACCAAAAAGTAAAACACAACGAGTACAAGGTTCCCAGACGAAAAATAAAAATTTTCCCGCGGAGCAGACGACAGCTCGGCGAACGTTCCGGAGAAAAATTTCCGTAAAAACTACGACACCGCAGCGCAATGCGACGTTTCTGTTAAATTGTACCGATACCACCGCACTGCCAGCGGACAAAATACGGTTTATTAGGTTGTTGTTCAACGGGAAGTGTCCTATTTCTCGCCATAAAACTTGAATTTTTCTCTGTGAAAGTTGCTGATCAGGGTAAGCATTGTTGCACCCAACATCAATTTCTGTTGATACACAACGACGTTAAATTAGAAATATTTATTTAAAAACAGAATACACACGACGTCCAAAAATGTTGTACTTCCTCGAGGTGATTGCTGAGGTCATTTGAAGTTACTTTTTCCATTGCAAAAATTTTCTACGAGTCTTCGTTCAGGAGTTAGCGTAATATATATATTATGCAGACAGACTCCGCTCCGGTGCCGGGCCCCGCCGAGCGTAGCGTTGTCATTGGCCGCTCAACGGGGCCCGTCGCGGAGGCGGAGTCCGAGCCGCGCTGTGATTGGTCCACGTTTTTCGTCAATATCTCCGTAACCAATTCTCGGAGAAAATTTTTCTAAAGGAAAAAGTTTCTCGGAATGTCCTCAGGAACCGGCTCCTTCAAGGAAGTACGTTTTGGGGCACCCTGTACAATAAACCTGCAGATTATTACAGTATTTCTTTGGTAACAATTTCTAAAATACGTACCACGCTGACATAATGTTAGAGAATTCGTGTTCCATATACGGTTTCCTAAAATTCGAATCCATTCTCGTGTGGATAGAACCGCAGCAGCACAGGGGAGGGTAACTTTTCCGCGAACGTATAGCGTACGGATACACGAAGCGACAAGTTGGAGTATCGAATTAACTTGTTAAGCGAGAAGAGAGTTCGCGTTAATATGGCGTCGTTGGCAGAGCGGCGCGGTGTGTCGCGATCCAAACTCCGCTCCGCTCTTTGTCCCTTCGAATCCTCGGTAAAAAGTGACGTCGACGAGTCTACGACGAATCTCTTTGTAATAATAATTATAGCTGAGGACACTGTGGGAGAGAGAGAGGATTTCACAAAAAAAAAAATAAAATAAAATAAAATAGAAGCACAACACGCGCGTTACTAGATTATAATTTTCCAAGCATCCTTTTGTCACGGAGGACCGGGGAACGAGAGATATCCGCAGTGCGTATGCCGCACACTCATGACCTGTTTCGAAGACGCTTTGAATATCGGGTCGGGAGTAACGAGAGCCCATGGTTTCGATGGTACTCGTTCCCAAAGCCAGCTAGTTTTCCGCCCCTGTGAAACACTGTGGCTCAGCCTCCAATAAAACACCAAATTATTTTCGCGTGATACATTACAATTACCGTCCTCGTAACTCATACTTTGAGCAAAACCCTCTAACGCGCATCTAACACAGTCACAATCAACTCATACGAGATTTATTCGTTTAAATATTATTCGCGCGAGGGTGCTTTCGTTGCGGAATTATTGCAGAAATTTTCCCTATGATTGAATGCAACTCTACTTTTCTTATAAAGCAATAAATACTTCTTGGAAATGCCATTCTCCTCTATGTTTCGATTAACTTTCAATCCACCGAAGGACAATCAGCTTTTTACGAGAACGCGAAGTTCCAGACTCTTGTCCCCACTCCGCTTTCCCCTTCTACGATGCCAGTCCCCCACTCCTCTGACGGGACTCGGTCACGTGACGCCTTCGCAGCCGAGTCACGCGACGCGTTGCGTCCGATGCGTCCGTTACCGGCGGAGAGAGGGCAACTGTTTCCCCTCGATTCAAGACCGACGGCAAATAAGACCGAATCGTTGCAATTAGTGCGCGGGGTCGCTAAAAATGGTTGTGCCGCGGTGAAAAAAAAAACACCTCGAGCTATTAGAGCGTCGTTTTTTGTCGCGCGAGCGCAACAACAATGCACAGCCGCGCGCACCTACTTTCTTACCCCGGGTAACGTAACGAGCGATCGCGCGCACGGTAACAGCACGCCGAGAACGGCCGAGAGGCAGGCACATTTTAAATTACGAGGAGAAATTAAAAGTCTCTCCCGGTGTCCCGGTGCTTCGCCGCTTGGCAGAAAAACTGGCCACTTATCGTTCTTCCGGGGCCGCCTCTTGATACTAGTTATCCTAAGAAAGCGGCGGCCGCGCGCCGCGCTCTTTCGCGTCTTTCGCACGGAGGTTTCACGAGAAATCCGTCCCACGGGTTTGGTTCTCGATACGAGCACAGGCGGGGGCCCAAGGGAAGCGCGAGACACAACGCTGCCACTGTGCTCGTTCCAATTGGTCCGCTAATGGCATGTGTAACTAGGTGAAATACGTGTTCGTCTTCTGGGTATCTGGAGCAGGCGAATCGCGCCTGTGTTCCGATTTCTCAACGTTTTCGGTTGAACAATCGAATTTTTCGTTGCCGCAATTATCACGGTGTCTAGGTTTGCATCATTAGATGCGGCTGTTATGCGATTTCGAAGGTCTCGAACGTCATTGTTGCGTCGTATACAACGTGTAGTACGCAACGTCGTATGTCGTAGAGATAATTTCTCATTGAAACGATATTTGCGAAAAAATTTTCGTTGCTGTAAAATATTTCTAAAAATTCGTCGTTCAGGGTCAAAGATGAAAATTGCCTGTGACCCGTGCCGACTGACCCGCCACACTTCGCGCGCGTTAGCGCCCGAGATGAATTTGTTTGCCATTAGTCAGCGCGCGTCTGGCTTCTTCGCATTTTCTCATAAATCACGAGTAACCGACTGACATCGTTTTCGTCCTAGTTCGTTCGCCGAAGGCCGCCGTGCGCGCGTAACAAGGTAAAACATACATTCGTCTCTGTGCAAACTGCATATACGGCAGCTGTGTATAGGCTGTTCCAAAAATGTTGTTTCTCCTTTAATGGAGCTTAGAGGTCATTCGAAATAAATCTTTTCTTAGCGAAAATTCAGTTATCGCAACGGTCGTCTCGTTAATGAAAGTACAATACTTTTTGAACACCCTGTAGATCAAGCGGCCACACTCGCGATGACAGTCGTGAGAAATCAATGATCGTTCATGAAAAACGTTCTCCGTGCACGCTTTCAACGAATTATTTATTCGAAGAAAATTTACCCTTCTCTCTCTCTCTCTCGCGCGCGCTCGGGTGTCAATTATTTAGCGACAGGATCAGTGGTGAAATTAACAGTATTAGCACAGCGGAGTACCTTTCGCGGGAGATCGTTTTAATTAGCTGGATATCGGGCATAATCGATTCCTCTATCGGGACATGTCAATATCAGAGATAACATGTGCTCATCCTGTGTAATACTGTAATATATCGGGCCACTTCAATAGGGACCCTACGCTAATTACCAGACAGCGGTCCTCCATGCGAAATAGAAACGTTGAATAGCAACAAATCGAATAGAAATTTATTTTCTATCTTAACGCGCTTAATCGCTCGAATATAATATTTAAAGGCTTGGTCTAAGAGAAAACGGTGACCGTAGGATCTACGAAAATCACGTATCCCCTCCCCTAAGGGAAAATTTATACGTTATTTGAACGTTAACGTCGATTTTTAAGAGAACGGTTCAGTTTTTACCCATGGTTCCCGCGGGAAGTTTGTTCCCCACAATGAGCGAAACACGATTCCATCGTGAAAAACATTTGACCTTGAAAAAGTCTGCCAAGTGCAATTCTGCACAGAACTTTTTTCACGTATCTTCGTTTTAAATTATACCTAGGAATTTTTGCCATAAATGCATAAAATCCGTTGTTCGACAAACTGTACGTTCTAACTGTAAATGAAAAACGATCTGATTATTCATGGTTGCTGATTAGAGAAAAGTGAAAATGCCGAACGAATCGGATATTTCTGCCGAATGAGAACGAGAGCGGGCCTAGGATTTCTAAGGACATTCTAGGCTATTACGGCTCCCATGCACAATAATTCCTCACGATTATGCGGCCACCCGACACATTCTCTTTGAGTCCCCCGTCCCACGATTTTGCAGCCGGCCTCCCAGCGAAATCTAGTTAATCCATCTTTCTTTCCTGATTTCTGGTAACTGCCTGCGATCCAGAAACGCCTCTCCGCGATTCACTTAGGGAACATTAATGGAATGATCCGTCGGGTCGCATTGATCCTCTTTGCCGCGAATCATCAAAGGCGAAGTTTAAACGATTTAAGAACGACCCCCGATATGGAAACCGAAATTATTCAGCCTCAACTTTTAACAATTCTGACGTAGTTTCGGCGGGGGAAGTGTGTAGCAAATGGAGGAAATTAGCCCCTACCGTGGCTTGCCTCACGCGACTACGTGGACCTCCTCCCCCACTTCACAGGACAGTGGTGGGGAGGACGCAGGACTTCAACGAACTGTTTATTTGAACTCTTTGCAAATACTGGGTCTTCCAATAACAAGTGTTATTTAAAATTATAAACTAATGCTGTCTTTTTACAATCTACAATTTTTTAGAATTTATACTACATTATATTACAGTTTTTATATTACAATTCTACAATTTTTAACAATTTGACCAACCATGTGTCCACCCCCAAATCTCCACAAATAAAAAATATCCACGAAATCACAAACAGTTGGAACCGTCCCGAGCGGTTGCAAAGGCGCATTTGCAAAAATACAATTTCTGCGCGAAACTGCGGCATGGATCGGCCGAGAGCGACGAAGGCCATTCAAGAACTGGATTCCGCTCCCGTTTGTGGCTGTTAGAGTTCCACTTACTGTCTTTCTCGCCCAAAGAAAAGAGCCATTAAGCGCACACGCGCGTCTCAGATAGGATAAAATGCGCGAACGTGTCAATTATACCTCCTAATAACAATTGTTCCAAGCAGAGGGCTAGCCTCGCGTGGAATTTTAAGCAGAGTATGGCACAGAGAGAATGAAATGAAAATACAGAGTGTCCGAAAAATGTGCTTCCTTGAAAGAGGCGATTCCCGAGGTAATTTGAAATAACTTTCCCCTTTGCGAAAATCTTCTCCGCGACTTCGTTGAGGAATTATTAACCGAAAAATACGGACAGGCTCCGCCCCGGCCAATGCCAGCGCCGCGCTCGACGGGGCTGTACGCGGAGGCGGAGTCCGTCCTCCGTAGCCGCGCTCCGATTGACCTACGCTTTTTACTCAATAACTCTTAAACAAAGCCTCGGAGAGCATTTTTGCAAAGGAAAAAGTTGCTTCGAATCGCCCCAGGAATCGTTCCTTTCGAGTACAACATTTTCCGGCCACCCTGTACACCGCGCATGAAATACACCATATCTTCCATAAGCTGGAAAGAACGACGCGGAACACTGCAGATAATGATGCACGTTTACGCCCACGGCTTAGAAGTTTTTAACCTGTTCGTAAATCCCACTTGCCACGCTGTTACGCACACTTTCGCAACAGCCACTTTTCGCGCGTATACGCGCCGGCTTTACACAACCTCGCTGAAATTTCGAAGTTTTTACAATTTTGCTGCGATACATTTCCCGGGCCGCGAAGTCGAGCGAGAGTTCGTTCGATAAACACTCGATAAAAGTTCGCTACGGGTTTCATTACAACTTCCTGTGACTTAACGCTACCAATCCACCACGGGAAATTGTTTACCGAGTTTTGCGAAATGCCATTTTCTTTTCAACAGTTGGCCGCCTCGCCGAGGAGAAACTGCACGATGCGGGTCGCGTGAAATATTGCGATTCGTCCGAGTATCGTTCGCTAATCGTTCGATCACGGATCAAATAAACAAATAAAACAATTTAAATAAAAATATTACCCTCTCTTTGCGAGTACCCGGTCACGCGACCGGGCGAAAGTGTGGGGGAATAGCATCGTGGAAGGGGAAGGTAGAGGGGGGACACAAGTTTTGGCGACTCTGATCACGAATGACGTAACATACAGAGGGTTAATAATTTTTATTCTTGTTTAGCTAATTGTCAATTTTATTTAAAAAAACGAAAGAGTGTATCGTGTTGCGGTAAAGACAGCCGTTGGAAGTTTTATTCCGGCCGGTCGGTGTAATTGGGAGAAGGTAGGGAACGGTCCTAAATGAAAAGGCTATAAACCGAGCAGACTGAAAGCAGTTGCTGGATAAGGGCCAATTCACAGGTTCTGATTCGTTCGAGGACGTGAACGCATTCTCGGGTGCAACTCTGTCGCTTGACGCGGCTCGATGTACAGCGAGGAGTCGGGTAGTCAAAAGCGACCGCCTTTTACTTAAATCTCGTTTGACTCATTGTCGGGGTGGAAATTTACTCGAATTCAACCCGGCTGGAAATGCAGCTGAAAGGACTGCTTTATTCGAGACACGGCGTTCTTCGTTTGACCTCTATCCTAGAAAAAAGAAAAACGTTCACGCCGGAAAGTGTGCTTCTCGATACCATTCAACCCTACGCGAACCATCGTCCGCCACGGACGAATAATAATAGTCATGTAAATCGCGGTGTTAATACGCGGTGACCCACCCTGTATTTATAGAAGCCGAGGACACGCGGTGGATCGAACGTCAGTTTGTTGCTCGGCGTGGTTCTAGCCGGAGAAATTTTTAGTAGCGAGCAATGACACCGGCGTCGACGCCGCGGCGGCTATAGCTGACACATTCGCAGGAATCGCGAGGTCCCTAGGTTGCTACGCTACCGCAGTGTCCAAACAAATGTTATCGATTACATGTAATACTGTGTTGAACATGTGTGAATCAGGGGTGCAGTACTCCTTCATTGATCAAACAGTGCACACGATGTAACACGGCAAGTAGTCGAACAAAGCTGAGGAAGTCGTTAGCAAAACAATTCCGGCTGAATGCTGTTCGTGCTACAAATGCGCTTGATCGTTTCACTAGCCGATCGAGACGAGTACTATACCCCCCTCGTGGAAACCACGATTTTTTATTTATTATCCACTCGCTGGGGAAGCGAAAATATTTTATTTGCGCAAACAGCGGTAACAATGGTCAAGCGGAAAATAAAAGCGACGTCGCGTGACCGGGGCGTGGCGTAGGAGCGGGGGAATAGCGTCGTAGAACGCAATTACGAGTTTTGGGACCGTGAGTTAGCCCCGAGCTGCGAAGGAGGTGACGGTTTACCTGAAAGTACTGACCCTTTCGGTACCGATCGTGCTACAATTCCTGGGAAAATAATAGAACAATACGCGTTAAAACTACAAATGCGCGATTAGGATTAAATTATTTTACCGTTTAATTGGTAACCCCTTTTAAGCCTGTAGCATCGAATCTCTCCAGTCCATCGCGTCGTTCCGACCTATTGCGTTCCATTTAGCCGACGCGTAAACATCGAGTCGGGGGGTGGGGGGGGAGTGGAGGATGTGTTCGGTGAAAACGAGACCAGGGGAACGAAATTCAATGGACAATTAAAGGGGGCCGAATATTTCAATGGCCGATGCGCGGTCGTAGATCTCGCCTGGGTCAACATCGAGGGTTCCACTCGTTGCCGCAATTACGTCGATCCTGAGCAACCATCCATATACATGCGTACATAGCCCTGTGCATCGCATCTATCCCGAGCTAGCGTCGGGATCCATCTGTTTCTGGATCGCCGGTTTGAACAATTGGCCATGCTTGCCGTTTGATACGCACTCGCCATGTGCCCCCCTCCCACGGTGTTATAGACTCATTGACTCGCAACTCCAAGCGCTAGACAATTCAGAAACAACCTTACAACCGCGCCGGAAGAAACTACGCGAAACAATCTTTCATCAGTTGCTGTTCGTATGTCCATTCAGGTCCTATTTATACAGGGTTTGACATGGATTCGCTAATGTCTTCGTTACCTTGGCAAAATTGTGTCAGGCCACAGTTGCTGGCTTCAGGATGTGGTATATCGTGAATTTTTTTCAAGTTTGTTTCCACCCTTGATTTCCAAGGTCAACGACACAGTTTTCGCAGATTGACCGAAATGATTAATTGATTCATGTCTCGAAGATGTTTGAAGGTCTTGACGGTCTTCAAAGTCTTCAAGTTCTTCAAGGTCTTAATCTGCAAAAAAATCCCAAACCACAATATCCACCCTGTTTACTCGAATCTATTAAACAGTTTAAAGAAATAGAGTACGTTCGACATTTCCATGTTGTTGGAATGGGGTAGCGCGAATATGATATGGAGTATTATAAAATTCAACTACGTCTGCAAAGTGTATCGCGCACAGCGCAGCGTTCTTTGGGAACGCGCAGTAGAAGAAACACAGTCTCCGGCGAAGGCGTAAAAAATGACGAAAGCGAGTGCTAGAATGGGTCCGAGGTGAGCAATTATTCAGCGAAGGCTTATCCCTGTAGCTGGGATCTGTGTTTTGAGCTTATTTAGCCGCTTCGCTGCAAAACATGCTTCCAGGTGATAAATCCTCCGAGTAATTGAGTACCCCGTGCACGTGTCTATGTGTGTACGCGCGAGTGAAAAATTCAGCAAAGAGAATGCTCGACGCGTTTTCTTCCGGGCATTGTTTTCACCAATTTTCCGCGGATGGTTAAAACCAGCCGAACATCGTCGTAGCGATTACAAAAGCCAAATAAAGTGCTTCCGAAATTTAATTAAACCCGGAATTGCCGGAATTGAAAAAATTCTGAATCAAGCATTGTCCGAACTTTACCGTTAATTTTCAAGAGAACGTTTCGTTTCTGACCCCTCGACGAGTGGAACGCGATGCAATCGTTAAAAAAATTTGGCCTTGAGAAAGAGTGTCAAGGTCAACTTTGCAGAAAACTGTTTTTAACCTAAGCTTTTCACACATAATTTCGCGACACCCTGTACGCGTCGACGGGTCGCGGACGACCCCGGCGTAGCATGCGGAGGGTTAAATTCCCGATAAATTGGGTATTTAAACTTCTGTGAAGATGAGAACTCCGCCGATTAGTATAATGAAGTGTACGCGGTCTCTCGGGAGCGTTCGAAGCCCGGTTGCAGGAAGCGCGCGTCACCGGGCCAGGTAAGTCGGTTAGGCGACTCCGATCCCCGGAGAGACGAACGCGACCTTCTGCGCGGATGTCGATCGGCCCACGAAGCGAACCCGAAGGACAAGGAAGGCGAGGTCCGAGCAAGAGGACGCTGTCAATGACTTTGGCGTGCCGGAGAAAAGTAAATATAGCACGGCAACCAAACCAGTTCTCTTAAAATAACTCGCGGTCCTAAGGAGCGCATTCTCCATCTCGTCGCCGGCTTTTTGGTGCTGAAAAATGCGCGCGATCCGAGCCGAAAAACAACGCGTCGCCGCGCCGCGCCGCGCCGGGACTTTTGCCGTGCTGACCGCGACCGTCTCCCTCAACCTTCCGCCGAGACGCAGAAACATTCGTCGCATAGCGACGATCCTCCTCTCGGAACTTGCAAAATTTCTCATCCCACCGAATTCTAGCCCGCACGACAGACTGCTACAATTTTCGAATGCTGCGCAAAATAGCGGCCGTATCGCTCTCTCGTAATTTTATATTTACTTTGATGGTGAGGGGATTGTAAAAGTAGGGGGGCACGAGCCTCGATTCGGCTTTCGATGACTCGGGTCCATACTCGACTGCCCGAAAATCTATGACATTCGGGTACCCGAACATTATAAATTTTGATTGGACTTCGGACACCTAGCTATCACGAATTTTCTAACCCGAACCCGGGGGAGATACCCGACCTGACCCGGATCCGAAATTTTCATGTACCCGCCCACCCGTAATAAAAAGCTAAACGTGCAAAAATTCCTCGTGCGTCCAGTTTAAATTAAAAGCCAAATTGTCGTTTAAACAATGCACTTTCGTTCTATCCGGCCGGTTAGTACTTTAAATTCCAGGTCAACAGGATAAAACTGTCTTTGTTATTTTCGTAAAGGTTTATTCTGGTTTCCTAGGTATATTTAGCTGTGACGCTGCTTGCCGAAATTCGCCGATCTAAGTCTTATAAATTTTACTATATTTATAAACTCGGAAGAAAGTTTCGCGGTGCACCGCGATGGCTAGACATAAAAAGTTTATGCATCGGTTGCAGCACACCGGAGCCAAATATAAATTTAGATATTTCGCTGATAATTAGAATCTAGTGAAAAATAATATTGAAGTCTTTCGATCTTTCGTTTCAAGTTGCAACCGATTTTCGTCGGAAATGCAGAAAATCCGTAATCTAGAAACCTAGAATTTGGAACAAACGCCGGTTCTACCTGCGTCTGTAAATAGAAAAATCCGGATGCGTCTTAAACCCCGGGGGCTAATCTCCGAGACATCGGCTTTCCTCGTCGTGCCGGGAATTAGCTTCTCCACTCTGTATGCGAGCAGGTATTTACTTATTATATTAACCTCGGCTTCGTCTAGCGGTTTAAACTGTCAGCGCGAGGTTTCCTCGGGGAATTTGCCGATTAGTTCGCAGTCGGCCGATGTGTGTCACGGAACTTGCGAGATTTGGCGGTTCCGGATCTGCTCGAACCGGACAAAATTTCCGAGACTCTATTCCCCGAGGCGCGTCCTAATTACCGATTAAATCCGTGGGAATCCCGAGGAGCGCGAGCCATTGCTCTTCAATTAGAACCAAAACCTTCAAACGGTTCTTTCATCAACTTTTTATTAAATAACATTATCGAAACGATAGTACTATGGTGTACTATCTAGCACTGGCATACCTATTCGTTAAGGCAAGCATGTCAAATTCGTCACCAGTGTCGTCGGATGAAGGAGCATGGATCGAGAGGAAAAAGTTACCCCCTCCCTGCTACTACCGGTCACAAAGGTGGGAGAATATCGTCGTTGGAGGGGAAGGTAGGGGGCGTGGGGAAATAGCGTCGTAGGGGAAGGTAGAACAGGGACCCATTCTAAAATCTCCATTCCGCTGCGACGTGGCTCGTTCCCCCACTTGTTAAGGTGGGCGTGGCCTTCCCCCGCTATTTGACACGGTTACATCATCGAATCCTTAAGTGGTGGGGGAACTGACTGATCGATTATGCGGATCGTGTGGAAGAAGAAGAAGTTGCGCAGCCCTGGCTTAGGGTATTCCGTCTGGTCTCTTCGGCTTTCAACGTCTTCCTCTTCTTCGCGTCTTGTTTCTCTTCTCGGTTCCCTCGGCTCGTAGCTCCTTCCGCGGCGCGGAAATAAAATAAGAACTTCCCGACGCATAGCGAGTCCTAACCGTGCGAGTTATGTACCCGGTAAATTGATATGTCACCGACAGTGTTAATAAAGCTAATCCGAGGATGCGAGGTAAATTAAGGGCGTCGACGCGCGAGGATTAACGGCAACGTCCAGCCGTAAAATGCGTTTGCACTTTTCTTATTTAGACCACGAATTTCTTCGGTCGACGATAAAACGGATCGGTAATTCGCTAAAGCTATGTCCACACCGAGCTTTTTACCCAATAAATGATGGCGACCTAACGGTGCGTCGGTGGATAGGTTAACCGTACCAGTTGGTAGTGGGGGGGACCGGTACACCGGTAACGAGGGAACCCGTAAACGGATAGCGGAAGGCGTCACGTGACCGTACAAGTGCGGGGCCAAAGCGTCGTAGAAGGGAACGGTGGAGGGGGAAGGTAGACTGGGGAGGTAGGGTAGGGGAACGTAGAGGGGGAAGGTGCAGTGGGAGAATAGCGTCTCGGAAGGGGTAGAGGACACGAGCCTCGATCTGGCAACACTGTGACTGGCACCCGAATGGCCTATGTATATTGGAATGATTCATCCGATCGTATCGAAGTGCGAAGTCGTTGCTCCCAGCGAAAAACAATCGGACGCGGATCAATCTCCGACGATTCACAAGGAACCCGTTAATTCTTGGCGAATGCGAATTCGCGATATATTCGTCGTCGGTACACAATATTGCGGCCGCGTTTCGAAACGGCCGTACTATTTCTCTGTTGATTCCAGGTTGCGGTGCTCGCTCGCGTTCTCTCCTAGCCCAGGCAACACGCCAAGTTGATTTTGATCTCCGACAGGAACAGCCGTTCTTGTACAACACTCGAGGCACGTTGTGCTCTCGTGACCGTTTGTCCCGGAATCATGTCGCGCATGTACCTTCATTGTTGGATCGCATCGACGCGTTCACCCTCTTTGCCGCATCTTCTGCGTCCGCTAGACACCGATCGGGGAACTTCGGCTCCCACAGCGAACTTTCCTGCGATTCGGATCGGAGGGAACAGCGTGCGATCATCGATCCGCATTAATTCAGCCGTGCCTTTGATCGAATCTGTTTCGCCTGGAGTACCGTCTACTTGGAAACTTTGCTGGAACGATCTTACATTTTCTCCATTAAGAACGGCGGGCGGTGACGCCGGATCAGGGGAATTCGCTCGAATCGAGGGGAAAGAGTTACCCCCTCTGTCTGCCAGTGACGGATTAACCACGTGACTGGCCCGTGACTTGGGCATGGCGGAAGGCGTCGCGCGACCGTCGAAGCGTGGGCCAGTAGCGTCGTAAAGGAAGAAGGTAGAGTGGAGGAGGTAGATTGTGTGGAGGAATAGCCGTAGAGGGGGAAGTATCGCGTCATAGAGGGAAAAGGTTGAGTGGGGGAATGTAGTGCGAAGAAAAATAGTCTCGGGGGAGGTAGAGTGGGTACACGAGTGTCAATCTGACGACTCTGTCCGCGACCGAACCCTTAAGGTTGGAGGTTTGGAGAAACGTATCGTTTACTTGTTTCTGTAATCCAGGAAACTCGGAAGAACAGTTCGTAGTTCGCGAATTTCGCGGCAAAGGAAAACTTTTCATTGGTTCACCTGCGAAAGAGTCGAGCTCGAGATAATGGACGACGCGCGCGAGTCGCATAGTCTCTGGCGGTAAACCCGGTGGTTACGTTTACGGTCGAAGGCCGTCGCAGTTATCTTATCCAGAAGACATGTTGCGCGCAAAGTCGTGCGGCACATTACAGAAAAGCGGAGTAATGGGGCGTCCATAACTACGCGGGCTGCTACGGAATTACAGTACCGCGCGCGATAAACTTCTCCCCGTCGATGTTTTGACTCGCGCGAACCGCCTCGTGTCCGTCCTACATATTCGACGCCTACGGTGATACAAGCGGGCGCAATTCGGTCGGGAGGACCGACTAATTCGCCCGCGGGAGATATTATTTTCGAATAGTCTCGCGGAATAGGCCATTTCAAACTGCGGCCGCGTTAAATTTTAAGGACCGCTCTGGAAACGGCGGGGCCGCGGACACCGCGAAACGTTTCCCTTCGAAGGGACGAATTTGCTACTCGAAGGACCTCGGGGCCTCTCTGTTAATGTACGTTAGCGTTAGTCTCCCACGGCACGGTCGCGCGACACAAGACGCGTCCCCGCTATACCTTTCCTTCTACGGCGCTAGTCTCCCCACTCCATGGCAAAGTCACGTGAGAATCCCCAGACGTCCCCACTCCACCTTCCCCTTCTACGACGCTATTTGCTACGGCCATTCCGCGGTCACGTGACGCGTGACTAATCCGGTACTCCCTTCCCTCGCCCGACGGCACTGATGTATATTACCTGTTGTTGCGACAAAATTCATTTAACTTATCGTAATGTTTGCAAACCGTGATTCAACAAATTGAACGGATATTTAGTTCAACGGAGTCTCGTGTTTGTTTGAAACCGCGTCGAAGGAAACGACTTGGCCATTATTATCGATTCCACAATCGATAATCGGCTGTATCTTATCTCTCGAAGAATTTTATCTTGGAGTGCAATCGACGGTGCACCTTGTATGTAACATAACGAGCGGTTAAATAACCATCCAACGAAACAATTACAACAACCATTACGGTAATAACGTACCGTGGACTTGAAACGTTTATTATTTTATAAAAACAGCGACGGTGCGCTGGTTCGCCGCGAGATGCAATTAATGCGATTACAAGCTGCGCCCGAAAAATTCACGGAGCATGTGGAACGCGTGCGCGAACGGTAAAACAAGACGCGAGCGATTGATCGCGCAGAACAGATTCTTCCATCGGATGGTTACCGTTGATAATAGTGCTAGGAGGATGCCATCACTTGCCGAGCATTCGACGACAGTTCGAGTTCAGTATAAGAGCATAACGAGGTGTACCGGTTCTTCCACCAGTTATGCGCCGAGGAATTTCACTATGCGGTTTATCGCCCGAAGCTTTATGTGTTGGAACTTCATTGTCCTGGTATTTCTTGGCGATATAGGTAAAGCAACATACGAGGAAGTTTATACTAAACCGAGGGAAACGTGCGATCGTTCTCGCGAAGATCTTCTTGTCGTCTTCTTTCTCCGAAATAAAACATGCAAGCACCGATTGCAAGAATTAAAGAATTTTTGTTTTATTCAAGCATTAAGGAATTGAGGGGAAAAAGTTACACCTACCCCCTACCACCGGTACCGAATCGGTCACGTGATATTGTGACGCAGGCGCAGCAGAGACGGAGCGCGTCGCGTAACCGGGCAACGGCCAGCAGAGGGGGAAAGTTGTGCGGGGGGAGTAGCTTTATAGAGGAGGAGGGTAAAGTGGGGGAATAGCGTCGTAGGGTAATTAGTAACGACTTATAATTAGTAACGACATTCCTGGCGAACGAACTCCTCTCCGGTGAACATGGTCGACAACGCCGTCAGTGGTTATCGCCGCGTGTAAGTACGCGTGTCGTTCTCGCATTCTTCCAAAAAATCTGACTTATTGGCACCGGTGCGGCGCGGCGCGGTGCGGTGCGGTGCGGTGCGGTGCGGTGATAGAAATTCCAACGCTCGAAAGCCGAGGGGAAACAGGGCTCTCCTCCGGTGTAGCGGCGATAAAGGCCCGTAGTAAAATTCCTTGGTACGCCGGTGCGCGGTGTGCGCGGTGCCGGTACACGCCCCCACCTTACGGTCCCGAACGGTCGCCAAGTGGTCGACAGCTAACGAGCCGGTATACCGTGGTATAGTATATGTACTTCGGAGGCAGAGCGACGCGCCCGTGTGCGGTCACCGATGCGCGCACACACGGTCGCGCGAAGCGAAAGAGCGATAGAGAGAAAGGAGGTGGCGGAGAGAAGCGGAGAGAGAGTAAGATCGTGGATCGTGGATCGTGGATCGCCGCGCCGGCACGCGGCCACCGGCTCCGAAAGAAGTTCTCCCCATCGTTCCATGCCGAGTAGTAGTCGCGGAGCTGCAGCTCGGCTGCTCGGCCACGCCGTCGTGTCTTTACCGCGTCGCATCCGCCTCGCCTTTCGTTCGCCACGAGCCGAAGAAGAGCCGACATTCCCGAGCATCTTCTGGAACAAGTGGGACGACGCTCGCCCCGAGTTTCCTCGTCGCCTCGCCCGGGTGAAACAGCGGCACCGACCGCAAGCTACACGCTGCGACGCTCCGCGACGCGCTTCGCAAGGCCCTGCGGGCCACGAAGAAGTTTCTAAGCAGCGGCAGCGACTCGAACGCTGCCGCGACGCTTGCGCTCGACGGTGATTTATTTACGAGACACGGAGCCACGTACACGCGGGCTCGCGATTCCTGTGCGGCTAGACACGGTGACCGAGTCTAACGACGTTCGCGGTTGCGACGTTGCGACAGACCCCGAGACTACTCGCGTCTGTCTCTCCTGCGTAGACGTTTCGCCGGTTAAAAATGTCCGATACGATGGCGTCCGCCGTGCGACGCGGCGACGCCGCCGGTTCGATTAATCCTACCGGCGCGGAGCAGCGAGTCGAAGCGATGCGGCGAGGCGAGGGTACGCCGAAAATTCCAGCGGTTTAAAACTCGTCCTTCCGAGTAGCCGGCCAACCGACGCGCCGCGCCGGGCCGGGCCGGGCCGGGTCGGGCGGGATCCGGAGCCAGTTCAAAGGAAAGAGACCCACCCTCCGCGGCTCTCGGTGGCAGTAATTTCGAGGAATTTCGATGAAAAGATACTTAGCCGTCTCGGTCCGTTTACACCGGGACGAGCGTCGCGTTGTCGAGAAAGCGATGCCCGAAACGCTCTGGAAATATTTCGATGAAACGGCCGCGAAGGGGAAGAATAACGCAGAGTTCGGATCGCGGCATTCGTTGCGAAAGCACATTCGGCCCGAGAAGAAGGCCGCTCGGCCGTGATTCGTTCGCGTCATCGGCAACGAATCTCTCTACCTGACGGCCCAAGGACCGACCAGGCCCGAAAGCGTATTGTTCCGAGATTTAAAGCCCGACTCGTCTCTCGCTCGTTCTCTGTCCCCCTCGTTAGACGGGCCTGACATAGCGAAGGAGCTCTCTAGCCTAAACGCTCTCCCGTCGAATGGCCGCGCAGCGTCGCTTCTCCTGCGCCAAAATTGGAAAGGTCGGGTACCGGCCCCGCCGTTGGATCATAGGTTACCGGCTGGACCGTTAGCACGCATCGCCGAGGATCTTACGTGTCATCGGGCCCGCAACAGTCCGGCACGACCCGCTGCCAAGACAGAGAGAGAGAGAGTCTGCCGAGAGCGTCGAACATCCTCGGCCAGTATCGAGTGCTCGAACGGAGAGGACGGAGGAGCATCCGCCTCTTCGCGGCGGTGTGTACTCGAGTGAACGCGCGACGCAGGATCCTCGTTAATCAACGGGGAATTAACGGATAGCGATCCGCGTAATAAGGAGCCTCCGTGGTATCGTCGAATACCGTGAATTCAATTGCTTCGTTTGGGTCTCCGTGTTGCGCGAACCGTTGCGCGAACGTGATTAATATTTATGCGGCTGCTCCTCGGATGATCGGCAGCCGGTGAACTTGAATATCATCCGCGCCGAAATCCCGAGTGGACGATACCGCCGCGAGTACCCCGTTGGTTTGTGGGTAAATCGATGCGATTAATATTCCCGCGATAAAATAATAATTAGTGGATCGATGTGAAAAAAATAATACCTTCTAGGTAAACAGACCTGCGAGTGTATATTTCTTGGAAGTGTAGTATGTATACCGTGAACACCCCATTGGTTAGTGCATAAAACCATTAATATTCCTGTAAAATATTAATTGGTTGCTTAAAATGAAAAATTTATCCACTCGAGGTAAACGGACAAACCTCTTTTTTATATGTGTATATTAAATTCCAAGTGGATGATATTGCGAATAAATTAATTGGTTTGTGGGTAAATTGATGGAATTAATGTTCCTGTAATAAAATAATAATTAGTGGTTTAAATTGAAAAAACTCTAGCGATAACAGTCCTGCAAGTATATATTTCTTGAAAGCGTGGTATGCATACCGTGAACGCCCCATTGGTTTGTGGATAAATTGACACAACTAATATTCCTACAATAAAAAATAATCTCCGTCGAGATAAACAGTCCTGCGAGTACATATTTCTCGGAAGCGTAGCGAACCTCGAGGCACGGTCGTGCGAAGGGTTCGGCCGAGCGTCGCGTCCGATGTAAACAATCGTGGAATCGAGTCGCGCCATAGAGGTGGGCCGAGGACACGCGTGTCCCGCCGGAGAGTATATAGAAGACAAGACGTTGGCGCGTTAGCGCTGGTGGTAGGCGGTTTGTTCGGAACGCGGTTATTGGCCGGTGTCGGTCGGTCGGTCGGTCGGTTTCCCCACTGACAGTTAATGA
This sequence comes from Lasioglossum leucozonium, assembly GCA_028454225.1. Taxonomy (NCBI): domain Eukaryota; kingdom Metazoa; phylum Arthropoda; class Insecta; order Hymenoptera; family Halictidae; genus Lasioglossum; species Lasioglossum leucozonium. The sequence goes on from CM052213.1 coordinate 409,335, forward strand.
CTCGAATCGCCGGCTGATGGAAGAAGCGGAGCTCGTTGTCTGGCGCAGGTAGCAGTGTCGGGGAAGACAACGCGCGAACGGATCGTGCAAACACCGCGGGGGCCCGTGGAAGCCGCTCTCGGAGGGTTTCGATGGAGGAAGGAAAGGCGGCGAGCGATCCGGCCGCGCGATGAATCGCTGACACCGTGGATCGTCGCGAGACCGAAACCAGAACCAGATCAAGAGAGAAAACAAAACGAGCGCGAAAGTGTTTTCGGGCAAGCGGCGACGTCGAAAAACCGGGCGCGCGAATAGGTGTGTGTTATTGTACGTATACATAGCGTGCTTCGACGTTAATCCTGCTCTCGGCCGAGGAAAGTGTGTTACCGGTGGTGAAACGACACGGTCGGAATCAGGTCACGGATTATTGAACGCAAAGGGGATCCGAGTGAATTAGTTTTGACAACAAAAAGGAACAAGTGGGAGCGTGCACTCTCTTTCTTTCTCTCTCTCTCTCTCTCTCTGTTTCGCGTGTGCCACGAAACATACACAAACGAGGGGCGTGCGTTCGCGTTAAAAGGGTTTCCAGCTAGACTCGATGAAATCGCGGAAAACACACCAGCAGCAGCCGCTGAATAATACGCGAGTGCACCGCCAAGCCGCGGGCTGGCGATAAAAAGTTTCACCGCGATTACCAGCTGCAGAAATGACCGTTCTCGCGAGGACCCACCCGGCAGAGGATATTTGATGGCCCGTGTCACGCCGACGTGGAAAAATGCGTAAGTACATCGCGACGCGAACCTTAGGCCGTGTCGCTCCTACGCGAGAGAAACGTCGCGACTAGAAATTTTTCAGTATTTTTTCTTTTCTTTTCTTTTTCATTACATAAACTCGTTTATTTGTGCTATTTTTAATTCAACGCGTGCTTCACAGTGGTGGGTTTATCGTTGAAATACTCGCCAGAGGCGTATCTCAAGACTTTAGATAGTTTATTTGTAAAATGTGACATTTTATTCATTTGTTTTTTGCAACCCAACAGACACTTCTGTTTCTTCTTTTTTTTGTAGCTCATGAAATCACACAAATTATCAATTATATATATGAAAAAAGGCAGAACTCTTTGGTTTTTTTTATGCGTTTTATTTATTTTTTTTTTTACTTGCAGCCATAGCCAGTTAAACTATCAAAGGACTTTTTAAGGCACTGTCCTTCGTATTTTTTTAGTTATGACGTTTTTCTCGTGCATGAGCGATATTATACTTAGACTCGGCGTGAGATAACATTCCGTGTTCCGAGATTACATCGTCGAGCAGATGACAGTTGTGGGAAAAGTTCTATACATACTTTAAAACACTCGAAACATTAGAAGAATTTAAAAGTATAATTATGTCACATTCAACGTCATATTAAACACATTAAAAAACAAAATTTAATTTATAATGTATTCCATTCTGTTATAATTGAGGTAGAAAATTTTTATTTTACATAAAGCTCCGGTGTACACTAATTATGCGGTTATCGCTAACTACCTAGTATATTCTAGTGTATTGTACTATGTTTTGGAACATTCTGGTATATTCTAATATATTCTGGTATATTCTGGTTAGTTTTTTGGTTACTTATTTAATCTATTCAAGTATACGTATCATAGCCTAAGTGACGAACGCTATCGAATATAACCTAGCGTCGAAGAACGCTAACGATTTCATTACAAAGGAGCTGTGTGTGTGTGTGTGTGTGCGTGTATTATTCCGTAAAAATAAGACCTCTACAGGTTTTATTATGGAAATCTCGCTGGCGAGACCACCGAGGCTGTAAAAAGGAAGCGTCTTCGCGCGGCCGGGAAAAATGACAGGTTGGAAACACAGTTATTAAAAGACGATCGGGACGAAAGACAGAAGTAACAAATAAATGTAAAAAACGAAACGAAACGGCGACTGCGTTGCGCGGCGATTAACTGTAGTACCACTTAAGAATTTCACATAAGAAACACGGTGAACAAGATACCAGTCCGCCCACCATGTTCGTTCGTATGATCGTTATGAAGCGGACGGAATAAAACAAAAAAAAAAAGGAACGAAACGGAATAGCAATGTTCGCTCGCGGAGCTTATTGATTCATCTCGTCTCTCTTAATGCATTATTCAAGCATCTCCGCGAGATACAGATGGCCGAGGGTTGAATTCGAAAATATGTCTGTGTCCGTTTCGATTTCGCAACGATCGCTCGCGTAATTATCGGACACGATCGTGGTCGATCTACTCTCGATACGCGCGATTACCGCGCCGACCACGGAAATCATTTTTCACGGGACACAAAGGATTACGCGAATTTTTACGCGTCTCGTTCGTCCTCGTACGCAGAGGCATGCGGAAACGATCATTTCTCAGCGGACATTTATGACAGAAATTAGTAGGTGCGATTTAAAATAATATACAGATTCGAAGAATTTAACGAATACTGTTATATTATTTGCAATCCACTAAACATATTGACTAAAACTAACGATTTTGAAACAGTTATCGATGCGTTTTGTTGACGTCTACGTGCTAGAAAAATGTCATATATCTGTAACTCCTATTTGACCGGCTAAAGGGAGGTTATGTCAGTGTTCTTTTTCGGCTAACTCGTATTTGTAGCGACAAGTAGCGACAGCGATACATTTCAATTGTATCGATATCCTCTCGTATCGAAAATGAAGTATCGATATCACCCGATACAGTTATCGCTCGTGTATGTATTATACATACTCGTGTCCTCGTATCGATGTGTTACCTTTTTATTTTTATCGACGATGCACGGTATTTATTAATATAATTTCATCTGTATAGGATTCGTCGAGTCAATTTGAATGGCGATTGAATATCAATAGTCACAGACTCGATAGGGGTGAAATATGGTTATTGTTAGGTGCGAATATTAAGATTTCGATAATATGGCAGAAGTATCGATACAGTAATATATCGTTAAATTAACCATCGATACGAACTATTGATGTATCGAACTTGAAATTTTCGATATCTATACATTGACGATCGAATTTAATTCCGAAAATATTTTCTTTTTTTTGAAATTTCATAATTTTGTTAAAATCGTTATCGTAAGAATACTGAATTTTTTGATTATGCTGACCACGAGCATACATGAACATGTGCAGAGCTTAATTTAAATTTCGAAGAATCTACGGTCGTTGTGCGTGTAGGAAAGACAATTGCACGTTCGCTGTAACGAGTGTTTACTGTATCTCGAAAATGACTCACGATTAGCAGCGTGGTCGGTTATCTAAGACGCTCGATGAAGCATGAAAGTGATTCCAAGAGGGTGATGTAATCGAGAGGTCAAAATTTCCAATAATACCAGCGTTAATGACGATTACTGGTATCAAGGTCGCCGAGCGAGACATCGAGACGACGCGACGCGTCGATGACGTTACGTGTCACGCGTGTCGCCGGTCGTCCCACTTTTCCGCGTGCAACGTGCTAATTAGACTGAAAATAATAAATTCGTGTAACGAGCAGTCGCCGACGGCTAACAACTTCCGCGACGATACGTGAGAAAATGTTTAACTGCGTTCCGCTTGAATTCTTCGCGAGATCATCGGGATCTATGGAAATGTTCTCAACCGAAATCGGACGGAGAACTACGCGACTCGAGCGCCCCGCGCTTACACAATGTTATTCGGCGAAATTGTTCCCAGAATAAATTGCACAATGCCGTCGTTAATTCATTGTGCAACGAAGTTTGTTAATTAACAAGTAACAAGGAAGAGAAATTAGGTGTAGCAATATTTGCATATTTACCAATCGCCGAGTGTACGAAGTTGTGTTGGCACTTAGCTCGGGGTATTAATTAAATATTAATTGAAAATTCTTATGCAGCGCAGACGTTCTTCTTGTCGTATTCGCGTGCAACCAATTAATTATGTGAGATTTTCGGGAACCTTCTACGGCGAAGCCTCGATGTAAGAAAACGGGAGCTTCGGGATCTAAGAAAATTGCCTGGCCCTCCGATTCGATACGCGCTGTCCTTCTCTACGACGCGGTCGTTCAGAAATAAATAGTAACTGTACACGATCTAAGAAACAGCACGGGCCCGAGGTTTTTGTCTTAGATCGAGGCTTCGCGGTACCTAGTCGCGCATTCCTCGTGATCATTTTGGGGTATTATTTCCCACGGAAGCGTGAATATGTTGAAACACCGGCGCAGCAGTTTAATAATAAGTGGACCGTGAAGCATCCTCGAAAACCGAGTACGTTACGTGTCGCGGAATAACAATTAGACTGTTCGTAATTTCCATACACGGAGTTATGGCCGCGGGGACGCGGGGGCACACAGCGTTGTACGAACTCGTAACTTTCCGTCGGACGATGAAATTCGTAAAATTGAGTATTTAAAACGAGGTCAGAGAGGATTATTAAGTTATTTAGTGGCGCGTCTCGCCTGCATCGACGCGCCGCAGCCCGTTCGCGATATTCTGGTATCCGAGCCACAGGATTCTCACTCCGATGACTCGCGGATTTGTACGGCTCGATAAGCGTTAATGCGCGAGTTCATTCGGATTCGTCAACACAGCTGGCACACGGTTTGCTGCTGTTCATAGCTGGTCCTGTTAATAGCTGGAATTACAGAAGCCCCACCTTAATCACATTTCCCAGTTTCGTTCGCTCATGTTTTTACAATTTTTTTTTCGAGTTTTTCAATTTTTACACGTACGATTCGAACACTAGCTTTAATTACGTGATCTAATATTTTTAATTTAGTAATATCGAAATGAGAATCACTGATAATTACTAAAAAATATTTATTATTAAAATTCAAAAACTTATTATTTTTATAAAGTAACATAAAATAGTCACTCCGAGAAAACTTAGTGTGGAGAGCTTCAGATAGGAAAGCGAGACGCCAACGGATCGCGTAGCTCGATCCTTTTGCGGATCGATGAGGCGCGATCCTTTCGCGGAGACTCCTAGCTTTCTCCAACGGTTCGAAAACGCGCGATGACCACGCTACGATGACAACGCTAACTATCCTGAGTGATTGACAACGGTACATGGCCGCAGTGTTCGTTTAAAAAATTTAATTTGTCTTAAAAATTGACTTTGCATTAAAACAAAGAATTGTTTACCGAAACGCAAAGTAGCTGTGCAGCCATAGTCGCCAGATTCGGAGCCCCCACTCTACCTTCCACCTCTACGACGCTTTCCCCGAAGCTGCTGCCATGGTTCTGGTCACGTGACCTCTTCCGGAAGGGCGTAGTCACGCGACGAGTTCTGTTTCTTATCGGGTTACAGTGTCACGTGTCGCGTCCCGTCTCTGCGTCAGAATGTCACGTGACTAGTTTACGTGCGGGCAGAGAGGGGATAACTGTTTCCCCTCGTCCGACGACTCTGCGCGCAACAACGTCCGGCGAAAGAACTTTATGGCAGTCGTAATAACTGTAGTATTGCAAGGTCGAGCGAGCCTCGGCGCCATTCATCAAAGTAACGAGTTATTTACGCCGGTGATTTTGACAATGATCCGGCGTGGAACGCAATTAAATCAATTTCTCGTATGATCCGTGTCCGGGCCGTAACTAACGCCCAGCCGAGGGCAATGAGAAGGGGACATTGGGTATTCCATCGGTGTTTCTCGGGCGAGCATACATCTGTATTCCCTTGTCGACGTTTCGCGAAATATTTGCAATCGCAGTTCCCCTCTCCCCCTCCCTCCCCCAACCGCCCCTCTCACGCTCCCCCGGTTCTTTTTCCGACTAGGCAACATCTGCGAAACAGGCTAAACTGTTCGGGGCCGCGCGCCGGGAACGTTTTATTGGCTGAATTTCATTCGCCCGCGACGTACTGTGAATAGCGGGGCTCTCTGAAAATCTGCGAAACGCTGACAGGTAATTCGATCTGAGAAATGCGAAGTAGACGTCTTGCCCGGCGAGCCGAGGAATTCGTACTATCGTGTAAATACTATCGAGCATCCCGAAAAGTGTGCGACCAGCGAGCGCGCGTCGCCAGTGTATAATTACGTTTCGAGTCATCCTCCTCCCCCCCAAACGTGACTATGTTGCTTGCAAACACGGACAATTTTTTCAAAAGGAAAATCTTCACGGGAATACATCGTCGGTTTGGTGGAAATTGAGAAAGCTGTGACGAAACGAATTTCAAGATCCAAAGGTCAAAAGCGAAGAAGATACCCTGGGACAAAATTCAATGATTGCAAAGTTTTTTCATTGTCAAACTGATTTTATTTATATTTTTCAATAGCACGCTATGCAAACAAACTCCATCTGACCGAGAAATGGAAGTATTAGTAAAATTAATTTGCAAAGTGAAACAAAATTGACTATAATTTTTTAAGAGCACTATTTTCTTTGCTACGAATAGAACACGATGGAATAAAAAAAAAATTGTTGACCTCTTGACCTTGAAATACAAGGTCAAAGTTAATTTAATACATCACTTTCCACAAAACTGGTATATTCTAGTATCATGTGGTATATTTTAGTATATTCTGGTATATTCTAGTTATTTTCTGTTGCATCCTAGTATATTCTAGTTGCTGTTTTGTCACGATTCGGGCAGCATCGCGGGGATAAAAATTGCTCGGCAACCTAACCGAGTCTACCTGGGGCTTTGAGCATGATTCAGCCAACGCTGACGAAGCGTTCAGGTAAAATCGTCCGCGCTCCCCCGTGCTCGTTTCCCTTCGAACGAAGTCTAGACTTTATAGAGCCTGCGTTCCATCCACTGCCATAGAATAAATACCGTATCACACCCTCTAGGGGAAAATCACATTAGCAGCGTAATGGAGAGGAAGTCTCGCAGTACCCCCCCCCCCCCCAGCTAAACTTTGTCATTAGCGAGTTAGAAGTCAATCAACAGTCAATTAGGAGGTCAGGATTCATTCCGGCCCCAAGTAGTTGTCACTCTAGGATCTTGAAAGCAATCAAACTTACATTTAGCGGCCGGGTCGTTCAGCTTTCAGACAGTTTAAGAGAGCGTCCCTTCCCCCATTAGCCGTCAAATATTCGTAGCAAATTAGTCGTCAATTAGTTTACGAAGCGGCGGAACTCGATTTACGTGGTCGTATTAACAGGGATCGCTGTTAACCCTCGATCATTTAGTTACCGCGGACGCTAATGGATCGATTGTGACGAATGATCCTTCATGTTTCAACCGTAACTATTAAATAATATTTCTTTAGGGATATTTTGTGTTCGTTGCAGATTGTAAGCTGTGTTACTAGTCTGATTAATAAAGATTGCCTGACTGCAAAATACTCGATGCAAATAAAAATATCTTGCTCCCTCTAAAAAATGTCCCGGGGTTGGAAATAATATGTCAGCATTCTTAACTTTTTGTAATTTAAGAAAAATGTTTTTAGAAAAATCCGCAGACTATTAATTACAGTAATTAGATCTCTCGCGTTGAAAAGTTTAGATCCGTCAATTTGAAAAGTCCTTCCAATATGTGCGCATACTCGTCGATTAAATCTATCCTCGGGCAATCGAATCTGTCGCTAACAATGGCGCAGCGGGCCAATAAAAATCATAAGTATCCGATCGCTGTGTTCTAGTTTCGATTTGGAAACATCGGGTTGGACGAGTGCTTGGTACCCTGAAATTCGGTTGTAGAACGTAACGTCCTCGATCCTGGCACGCACACGGCCGCGGGACACGTAATCTGTGTCCGTGGCGGCGCAATCGGCCTGTTCGCGTATGCATGTATCCGGACCTGTGCACCTATGCACGTACATACGCGCGTGGCAAGCAATATCCGTGCAACAAGCTCCGATGGTTCGGTAATATGCAATACCCTGGGCCCGTCTGGCCACTTCTCCGAAGATCGATTCGTGCAACGCGATACATCACCGTGAAACTCCATCCCCTTTGGCCCGTGCGGGCTCCGTTTCTTCGGGGAACGTAGAAAAATGCAGTCGTGCCGGTTGCGGATCGTTTTCGGGCTCGGGACGGGCTCGCCCCGTGAATAATGAAACGCGCCGGGCCGGGCTGGGCCGAAGGTCGATCTTCCGGGGCGACGAATTTCATTAAATTTCATCGACTGGTATAACTCGTTCGACTCCTCTTCCGAATCTATTTTGCAAGAACCGCATTAACAAGTTGACCGCCGCGCGAATCCTCTATACTATTAAATACAGGTCTTGCTCACGTGATTCGTGCAAAACCAGTTATTCGCAATTACTAGCAATTAGTAAGGGTGGGCGGGTAACTGACAATTTCTGGTTCTGGCCTTGCATGCCATAGTCCCGTCCCGACCAGCCTTTTTTGTCACCACTTTTGTCACTGTACACGGATCATACGCAGGTTTAGCATGGAACAGAACCCATATTTAGCATGTTAAAACTGTGAACAGGTTCTACTCCGAGCTAATCCCGGGTCTGTCTGTTGCAAACTTCAAATCGGCCGGAGACAGCGTTGCCGAATTTACCATGTTCCGGCCTGTGCTAGAGACGGCCTTGGCCTGGCTGGTGGTGTTTCGATCAGATCGAGCGTAAACAATGACCTTGGGTCGCGGTGCTTCGACCGGACCAAACGTAAACAACGTGGGTCAGATCCGTGAGTCGACTCTCCTTGTGTTGACTTAGCTCCTAGGACAAGGGATCGAAGAAGTGTAAACTATAATTTCGTTCACCGCGGGCCGAATAAATACAGTCAGACTGTGCGAATTCGTGACCAAAATTTCCAAAATTGTGGACTCCACGTTTCACGAACGCTTGCTTTGAAATCAGTCCCGGAGGAGCTGACTACCAGGCATCCTCGAAGCATCTTGTGGCTAAAAAGATAGCTGGAAACACACTTTGACGCCATTCATTGGTCCCGATTAAGTAATTTCTGGCCGTCTTCAGCGTCGAAAGGAGCTTGCATAGAGGACTTCCGGCGTACATTTTTAACGAGTACGGTCTACCTCGAGCCCGTCTGGCCAGCTTGCATACATCTTCCCTGATTACACGACTCCGCGAAAAACATTTTCCTTTTATCCGAGTTTTCTCCCATCCCCTATTCAGTCTGCGTCGACCTGGCCCAACCCATCAAAGGAGAGATTAATTAATTGTAGCAGAGTCTCGTTACGCTCCTGCGGGACTGGTTCCAGGAAAGATTTCCACGCAGGAAGCTGCTCGCTCGTTACGAGTTCATTACGCGGTTAAGGCGGGACCCGATACGCGCCGATCATCGTCCCGCCGGCCAGTTCACGTCGATCCTCAAGATCAAACGAAGACCAGACCCCCCGGAACGCACTGGACTCTTGATTCGATTATTTCACCGGCTCCGGCGATCCAGCCAGCCGTGTGTAGTGTTCGAATGAATCGGAGTGGTCGGGCCTTCTCGCGTCCGCCGTTTCGGAACAATTAAAAAGCAGTCGCGGACGAATCCGAGAATTTTATCGATCCCGAAGAGCCGATATAAATCTTGGGTCGTTGCGCGCGCGCGCGCGCGACACCTAACCTAATCAATTACGCTTTGACGATGAAAGTCCCTAAGTGGATACGGTTCATTTGCAACTTCGAGCGCCGCCTGACGCGGATAATGAGGCGCGGCGAGAAACTTATCGGGGAATGCTTGCTTCGCGTCATATACATCGCGTCTTGGATTCGAAAATTCTCCTGGAAGTATTTGTTGCATACACGCAAGAGTAGTCCTGTTTGGACGCAGTCGGAAAAAATGTGTAAGTGGAGGAAAACGGAACGGGGACACGTCAGTAAGGCTACCTAGAGGACAAAAATGTTGCGCTTCCTTAGTTGGGGCGATTCTCGAGGTCATTCGAAGCGACTTTCTCCTTTGCGAAAATGTTCGCCGGGCCTTCGATCAGGAGTTATTAACGGTAAACACAGGCCAATCGGAGCGCGGCTTCTGTGGACGCAGTCCGCCTCGGCCAACCCCAACACCGCGCTCAGCCGTGGCTGAGTCCCCATTCTACCTTCCCCTCCGCCGCGACCCGGTCACGTGACACCAGAGTCGCCAGATGTCCCTACCGTATCTTCCCCCCACTCTACCTTCGCAAAGCCACGTGAACAATCCGGTACTGGCAGAGGAGGTTAACGTGCCCCCTCCAATTGGTGCTATCTCCCCTCATCCCCTCCCCTGGCGACACTTGTTCGAAACACTGTCGTTCGGCATAGAGGGACTACGTCTCGTAGCGGAACAATTTAATTTTTAATTCGACCGTGCGCGAGAGTCGACGTTGCAATTCCAGCGGTGCTAATGCATATTCGAGGCTTGTGGAGCAATCTGCGCTCTTTCTCTCCTTATATTGCATTAGCGGGGGGGGGGGAGTGCACGCGATACGTTGAATTACAGCTTAGCTACCAAAGCAACGCTCTTTTGTGCTGTTTATCGGCCGCATTCCGTCGAAACGACCGACTAGATAGCATTGAGAGACATTCCACGCGACGGGGAGCAGCGGAAAAAATTTCTCGGAGAGCGTTGTCCACGCCGTAAAGATACCGATAGACCGGCGCGCGGCGACGCCGTTTAAAATGCTTGACAGGCTGTCCGCGAAATTATGGAGAGCGTGAAAATCGTATGCACCGAATCGTGTGTCGATTTACGAGAATCGCGCGCGCGCGCGTACATTCGCGCCGCGCAATTTGTGCTGTACTCGAGTCGAACGGAATGGAAAAAGACTCGATGACAAAATGCGATACACATCGTTCCCGATGCTCGAGATAATTTCCTCGAAAATCGAACCTCGAAGCTCTGCGCTCTCGTTCCGGTAACGATGAAAAAAATTACGACGGACCGTTTAATCGCTCTCGCGGAGTGTTTAACGCGTCTCGAAATCGAACTTCGCATGACAAGACTGTACCGATGTGTCGAGTCGGTTGCGGAATGATTTCTCGAGCGCTGCGAACCAATGTGGCCAGATGAGGGGAGGGTGCACAGATTCAGGGGCGAAAGTTATCCTCCCACTGTCGGTACAGAGGCGGAGACAGAGGCGCTGCGTGCCTGGGGCGTGGCATAGGAGGCGCGACGTGCAAGGTGTCACGCCTCCGGGGCGTGGCTCGAGTGGGGCGTGACGCGGGAGGCGTTGAACGGGAAACTAGAGTGTCTCGAAATACATAATAAAAGCGACTGCAAAATGTTGAAAGAGTGGACGCGTCGACCGGAAGACTGTCATGCTGCAAGCAGTTAGAAATAAAATGGGAAAGGTACTAGATCTTTCGTCGCGATTGTCGAGTTCTGCTTTTCAGCTCGAATTGCATCGGGGAGCTTAATGTCTCCGGAATCAACGACAATCGTAGCTAATACGCTTTATAGCAGGGCCGCGCATGCGGTGCTCGTTAGCTAGCCGGCCAGTTTAGTAATTGGTGTTTTAAAACGGTGTAAATTAGTCCGATACGGTTAATGTTTACACAACTGCCTGGCCGTTTCGAGCACATCCTCCGGTCTCTCGTGCGCGAGAACCGCATTGCGATGCCCGCCTTATTAAACCGAACAGAACCCCCTTAGCCATTTCAGAAAATCGAACGAGATTTTTTCCCAGATAGAAACTAGCAATCACCTTCGATCGCGTCTTAACGAACGTTCAACTTTTTTCTTTTTAGTCCACATTCGCGACCACATCGGTTGCTGCGACCGGAGCACGGGAAATCAAATTATAATCCGGTAACAATTTTATATCATCTTGAACGTTTCACGAGTTACTTTTGGATAGTGACGACACTCGGTAGACAATATCGCGTTCCGATGTACAAAATACTGCTTACACCGTGTGAAAACAACATTAACGCATAAACCGAGGCTGTGCTCGAAATATCGTGGATATAACGGGACAGAGCGTTAAGTGGGGCGAATATTAGTTTACGTCGTGTCATTACTGACTCGGTGTAATGTATTATTAGCCGAACCGACTGCATAATGGAGCTTAGCGTTCACAACAATGCGCCACGTTTAAATGCTTTACGACAATCGCGCCGTGGATTTCGGTTCCAGTCGCATGTATATGGCTTTACACGGTTCTCAGATTTACCCGAACGTACTGCGACCTCGGCGAAACACTCGTTGCACGTTGTACAGCTCGTAAACCTTCCGAAAACTCTGTTTCATTATTATGCCATAAAAGAGCTCCGCGTTCGAAGCAGAGTCGTCAAATTAATGGTGTCCCCGTTTTATCTTCCCTTTCTACGACCGTTTTCGCCCACGGCCTAGTCACGTGACGCGTTTCGCCGCGTACAGTCACGCCCAATCGCGTGACGCTTTTGGCCACGCCCCAGTCACACGTGACTAGTCCGGTACGGCCAGAGACGGAGCAACTTTGTCCCCTCGATCCGAGTAAATTTCCCTAACCTGGCGACTCTGCTGTAGCTCTCAGCGACGGCCATGTCTCCTTCACCCTGAAGACCAGTCACGAACTTCGTAACTCCGCATTTTCCCGTGAAAACGCATCTTGCTTCGCAGAACTTCGGGACACCAGGAACGTGAAAAATCGCCACTCCCGACAGACGAATTCTACAGTTGCGCAAACTCGCGAGGCGAGAGTAATCTGAATAATTCTGTTCAGAACATCACGGCCCGCGGAGTGTACACGGCAACAATTTTTTTCGAAAGGCGGTACACCATAAATCATCCCGGTGCGATTTTTTATCTCAAAAATCCCCGGCCCCGGAGCGCTTAATTCTCAAAGCTTTGCGCGAGCGTGATACTCTCGCCGGAATTTGGGGAAAGTTTGCGGGAAACATTTTCATCCTCCGAGCATACTTGAAATATAATAGAACGCATTGTATTTTTGGTGCGTAAAGTTTGCCGCGACGACTGGTAAACTGCAACGATGGCTGGCAAGTTAAAAACACAGAGAAAGAGAGGGAGAGAGAGAGAGAACTAGATCTACATTTATCGTGTATTAATTCGACGAGATTACGAAGCTGATGTTATCTGTTCGAGAGCACACTCGCATAAAGAGCGGCGCTATCTCCAACGGTTCGTATCACGCCGTGTCTTATCAATTGTGGTCGTAGCACACATTTCAACGTGTTATCAGCGTTACAGTTCATTCAGCCTCATGCCGAAGCGGTGAGTCTGCTCATCGACTCGACGAATGACGGCCAATTTTCTGTGACTCGATTCGAAGACCTCGCGCCGGTATTGCGCGCGTTTGAACGGGCCGCGCGTGTCTCAGGTAAGATCAAAAAACCTCGGCACCGGCTTTCCTTTGAAAATTGTCGGTGTTTTGCCGGTACAAATCGAGAGGGGGGCCTTCCTCGGAAAAGAATCTTTTAGATTGCGTACTAATGGACAGAAGAGAAGGGGGCCCCCGAGTGAAATCGTGTTCCGACCGTAAAGCAATTTCGTTCCGTGAGCTCTGTAATCGCGCTTTATTACATCCATTTTCATAGAATTTTCAAGCCCGAGGATATTATGCCGTGCGCGCGCTAGCCTAAATCTGGCATACAATTTTTAAGACACCCGGTGCCCCTTTATTGCCGGCGCATAGTTCTACACGCGAATGAGAATTATTATCGATCAGAGAAACAATTTCTAGACCGTCAGCGGGAATAATTTTAACTTTTTCCCCTGATATGGAATTCATCACACTCCTTCATGATATTCTGACGCGATTGAAATTCTAGCAGATTCTGAAGATACCGTTTGAAACAGTGGGGAAATCTAGCCACGCCCCTGTGTAGCCACGCCCCAGTCGCGGCACGTTCCAGTCACGTGACACTTTCCGCGCCACACCTCTGTCAAAGCGAGTATTAGAGATAGACAGATGCAATTCCGACTTCCGAAAATTCACAGTCCAGTTATATTATTATTCCGTGTCAAGCACGGCATGGTTAGGACATTATAATATGTACACGTCGAGGTACAAATGACGGTCGAATATATCCCGTGAACGTCGTTTAATTACCCAAGGCGATATCACGCCCGCTGCCTTTGACCTTTGCATAATAAATGCACGCCGGACTCGGTTTAATTGGCATACAAATGGATTTTCCTGAAACGATTTCAGCACGAGTGGATACGCCGTGGCTCGCTTGATTGGGAAGCACGTGCTCCGCATAATGCGAATTGGTTTACGATCCTCGGCCACCATCTGCATTTATTCGCGTTGCGAACCCCTTTCGCTGGAATTGCGAAACAAAGAATTTTTAAACCCTTCCGATTATTAAAAGTGTCTATTAGAACTTCCTTAAAAATGGATCCGTTCTGCTTTGCCGACAGCGACCTCCCCTTCCTATCCCTACTCCTGGATCCTCCCCACCAAGCTCCTGCGGGGTTTTGGTGTCCTCCCAGTCGCATCGTAGTGGGGGAACTTACACGCTGGTAGTGGGAGTCGTCGAGGAAAAAATTAAAAAAAAATTGTTAAATTAAGCCGTGAATTTTTCCAATATGTTCGTTCGCATATCGACGCAACATATAGTAATTTCCCGCCGAATTGCGATCGTTAGCTGATTTTCCGAGGCACCGCGGTTTCTTAGAATGCACCACTGGCTTGCACCGGAGATCCGAAAGGACCACGCCGAAGTAATAAATTTCAGATCATCCGTCCATCCTTCTTTTAAGATACCAATAATGTTTGACGCTGACCTAGATTCCTTTCACCGTTGTCGAATCGTGTGAATATTTTTAGAACGCCAGAACTAGGTCCTACATAATGTCCGGACCACCCACTTCAATTATTCACTTTGATTAATTCGATAAGTGTCCAGCGGATTTTGTGCAATCATGATAAAAATCACTCGGCGAAACTTGATACAGTAACATTATTTTCAAACGATTAAAATTATTTGTATAACAAATAAATTTCTATCTACCTACATTTCCCTGCAAATAAACATGTTAGTTTGTATAAATAATCTCTCTATTGATAAACGATCTGCCGATTGAACGTTGTTTCTTAGTTTTCGTTTTAACAATTTCCATCCTCTTTGAATCGAGGTGGAACCATGTATTCGATGTATCTTTGAAGTATCTGGACGGCCGTTTGCACATGATGGAGCAATAGATTCGCGAGCCATTTGTTCCCGATTAGCTAGATTCGATCCGATAAGGGTGCGGAGATGGATACCACCCGGCTCGGGTACAATCGATAAGCACCGGATTTAGTTCGTCTGTTAACTTCACGACATCTAGATTCGTCCGTACTTGCTGCGGCAGCCGATAAGGTCTGCCTTTTTGCGAAGACGGCAACAAATAATAGATGACCTGGGAAAAGGAACTCGATTTACACTTTTCCGCAGAGTCGCCCGATGAGGGGAGGCGGCACGAATCGAGGGGAAACAGTTACCCCCTCTCTACCGGATTAGCCACGCGTCACGTGACTAGGACGTGGCGGAAACGTGGGGAATAGCGCCGTGGAAGGGGCAGGTAAAGCGGGGGACACAACTGTTAATCTAAATGTAAATCTGAGGACTTAATTAATATGTCGTTAGCTTGCAAACTGTAGGACATCCCCATTAGCAATCGACTCAATCAGTTCACCAGATAGTTTCTCAGAAAATTAGAGCTCTTGCCAGATCATTAAGCTCGATTTTCATCGAAAACACCTGAAGTACAGAAAACCGTGTTCCATGTAAGCTGCCGGTAACGATCTCTCGCGTGTCATAAATAAGTCATGCACTAATAAGACGCGCAATTACCGATGCAACGGTGGTTCGCCGCTTGAAAACTATTTTTCAACTGTTGCGCAGACCGAGTTAACTATAGTTCACGAAAAAGAAAAAAAGGAGAAAATGAACGACCCCGCAATCATTGTATTATAATTGCTGCTTTACGTTTCATTCTAGAATGCGGTATCCGCTAATTGCACTTAACCGGACGAAGCGCCGAGCATCTATCCTCGTTGCAATAATAATACGATAAATTACAGTAGAACCTCGATTGTCCGGACTAATTGGGACCGTGGTGGTTGGGAAAAATCGAATTGATCGGATAATCGAACAGTTTAAAAAATTACTTATTAAATACGATAGTTTTTACTGCTGTGATTTCTGGGACACCCGGTATATTAGATTCGTAGTAATTATACGTATACAGTTAATGTCAACGAAACTTATTCGTTAAAACAATCTTTAAATTTTGATTCGGATAATCGAGGGGTTCTACTGTATACGCAAAGTTTCAAGAGCACCATCTTATAATACAAAATCTATGCACACTTTTCTTCGAACCAGTTTGATAATCTCAGCGAAAAGCTTTAATAATACAGCGGAGAGACTCCGTTTAGGTTGGGAAGCGCCTCGAATTATTTAACACTCGTCGAACTCTTCTCTTACGTTAATTAATACCGATCCGGATTCATTAAAATTCCGTGGTACGCGACACGAAAATTGATCGCGAATCCCCATATAAAGTTCACTGACCGAATAATCGGTAACTGTACAATATTAATTAAGGTTTAATAAGAACGGAATGGGTTCACCTAATTCCTCTTACAGAATGAAGTTCCACCGTGCGAACGGCACTACCTTTTTTCCCCCGATCTAAGATTAAGCCCGTCGAGCGAGCAACCAACACAATTCAATTTCTAATTTACAGTCTTAATTACGCGATATACTTTCTGACGAGAGCTGATTCTGTTCCATTTTCAAGAACGAAACACAAAGGTCTCTCTCTCTCTCCTCGTCAGTGTTGCCGTCGTGCTTCTCTGGAAAGACAAATACACCGTGTATCCTCCATTAATGAATGCTCTCTGTGAAACACTGCTTTCCTTTCTTCTCTAATTTATACTGTCATTCGAGGTGTAATCCGCATATTTTTATACCCGTCCAATTACGAGAATATGCATTTAACACGCCAGTTATTTTACAAACAGCAAAAGAACGCAAAGGTCTAGTCGTTTTTCCATAGTGTATGCTTGCATATTTCTTATTCTGTAACATCAGACTCGTCGGATTAAATCCCTTCTGTCCCCGCTCTAGCTTTCCCTTCCACGATGCTAGATACCACGCCTCAATCACCTGACGCTAGATTCCACACCCCAGTCACGGAACGCCCTACGCCACGCCCCAATCACGTGACGCCTTCCACCACGCCCCAAAGACGCGACGCCCTCCGCCAGAGAAAAATTAAACGAATAACTTGCTAAGATTATTGAAGAATGAAAGAATTATTCCCTCGCGTTTTCGCTTCGGCCCAGTCACGTGACACGTTTCGTCCCTGTCGTGCAATGTATCTCAGTGTCGCGTGACTGGTCCGGTACTCGCAGAGAGGGGTTAACGCCCCTCGATTCGTACTCCATTCTCTCATCCGGCGACAGCGTGAAAAATGGGTGTTAACAATAATTTACGGTCGTTGGTTGTGAACACTGTTAACCGTGGTGTACAGCCGTCAAGTTATGCCCTCGGGTTTATTGTTCCCTCGGTATCCAGCTGATTCCGTGGACGGATTAGAAAAAAAAAATGTATAGCCGCCGCCGTCGCCGTCGCCGCCGACTGCAGACGCAACAAGCGGCATGGGAACAGGCGGCGCGGCGCGGCGCGGCGCTTTGCGGCGGCAACACGAGCCGCTTTCAATTCAACTCTCCGTTCGATGAATGCGTGCCGACTCGTGTGTGCACGTGCGTGCGTCTCTCATTAATAATACAGTTATGCAACGCGGTTCGTGCGCCGGGGATATTAGTATCGCGCGGCTCAATACAGTGCGGCGCCTGTGAATCGGACGCGATAAACATAACGTTAGCGTTATGCGCTCTGAATGCTGCGCTCTCCGCAACGACGCCTTTAGACATCCGAACAACGGATCCGATTGTTTCGAGTACCGTCCGCTTACGGTGGAAATCCCCCGTTCTTTCGTCCCGTTACCGAACACCAAACACGCTGACCAAATCGCTCCGACCGGTACACAAGTCAGCCTAGTACGCAGGCCGGAACCCGGTAAATTGTCCGTGGAGCAGACATTTAAATCGAATTGTCATGATTGTCGCAGGTGAGGAAGTCGTGACGGTGCCACCTACGAGCGGAGGACAGGACAGCTGGCGAGCGCAGGCACTGTCGTTGAGCAACGATTCGCCTGGTAATCGTCGCAGAGGGTACCATCCGCAGCTGCAGGCCGTGTCCGCCGGGAAACGCACTCGTCCAGCGCCGCCCCCGCCTCCGATATCCTGCAAGGTCAATGCCAAGGACATCAACAAGTACTTCGACTGGCCTAACAAGGAGAATAGGCCAGGAAATGCCGTGAACGCCGGGAACGCCGGGAACGCGGGCAACGCCGGCACGGATCAGAATCAACCGGAGAACGATCAGGAGACGATGGGCTCGAATTTGAGTCGCCACAACGGGAAGGGCCTCACCGGCCGGAGGACTCAATCCTCCGGGAACCTCTGCGAGCCTAAAGGGAAGCTCAACAGCATGGGCAAGATCCTGGTCCCCTGCTCCAGCGCCCAGAGGGAAAGGTAAACCCGAAATAAATTTTTCTTTTTCATTTTTAAGCTGCTCCATCCCCTAAATTGGTCCATCCAGCTTCGCAAGCGTGTAGCGATACACGCCGTCTCTGTAATCCTAGCGGCTCCCCAATCTCACATTGGGTTCGTCCGCGCACCTTAACTAACAAATTGAGACCACATTCCTTTTTAAGAAACAAGTTTCTATTGAACATACGTTCGGTAACTCGCGGCAGTCTAGAATCTCCAAGATGCTTCAGATTCGAAAATTTCC
The DNA here is from genome assembly GCA_028454225.1 of Lasioglossum leucozonium. NCBI lineage: Eukaryota > Metazoa > Arthropoda > Insecta > Hymenoptera > Halictidae > Lasioglossum > Lasioglossum leucozonium. Next base: position 427,912 of record CM052213.1, read on the forward strand.
CAACGATTAGCATCGAGATTAGCCCGTCGTTCGTCGGAGTTAGCGTTCGTCCGCTAATCTGAGAACAAATCGTACGCTGTTTGGTTCCCAGCCGCTTGTAGGACAGGTACGCTTCCCATTCGGTTTGACTAACTTTCATTCTGTCGATCGAACACTGTTCTCATGCTAACCCGATCGGGCCAGAGTTGACAAGCGCATTAAACGTCCGCCGCACTATTCAACGTAAACCAAACATTGTCCGAATATTAATTAGAATCGCTTGTGTTTGCGCAATGTTGCGTCGCCCCGCCGGTCCGTTCGAGCTTGCAATTAGAACGGACGTGGCTCGACAACAGGTGGAAAAATTGATAATCAATTGAACCGCGTTTCTGCCGTAACAATGATTTTTGTTTTTGCAACTGAATCTGTAAATTCTATTTTACCTAAGTGACCCGGTTCGTCAACGGCTATAGTTCGCTGACGCTCCACAACGAAAAATGCTGATCGTATGAAAAAAAAAATGAAACGAACCTGCCCCTTCGGCATCTCAAGAATTAACGCTTTATACGCCGGATTGTTTTGATTAAGTTTAAAACTGCGCGTCAGAGTTAAAACGTTGAAACGGAAACGCGTTGTAATTAAATTCCACCCGGAAGATGAGACAGTTAAGATAATTGAGCAAAGTGAACGCCGCGGCGCGGCGCTTTCGCACGAATAAAATCTCCCCTTTTGACCCGAGCGTGAAATTCTTCTGCGTAATACAATCTGGGTGCATCCTGACGGTGCCCGGCGCATCGGAGAATTCATCGGATCACGCAAACAACGTGCAGAAAACAATGAGAGAATGTGATTCCTAGCGATTTAATAAAAATTATTAGAATCAGCCACTGTCGCCAGATCAAGATTCTACCCACTCTAACTTCCCCTTGTATCACGCTAGGTCCCACGCCTCCTAGGTCACCTGACGTCTTTCGCCACGCCCCGTTTAAGGTCTTTCGCCACTCCCCAGTCAAGTGACGCCTCCCGCCACAATCGTGCGATACCGCCTGCCGCGGCCCAGTCACGTGACACGTTCCGTCTCTAGCTTCCCCTTGGAGAGGTGGTAACTTTTCCCCTCAATTCGTGCTCCCTCCCCTCCTCTGTCGACACTGGGCTCAGGCGACATTGTTTTTCTGGTTTAAATTAAGGTGTTATCATTACCTCAAATAAAACTACAAGCTCCGTACATATAATTAAAATTAATTAATCGAAACGGCAAGCGATGAATGTGAACGAGAAGCTATTAAATGGAACGCTGTCGAAAACTCCTCGTTAGGAGACAGTGTTCGATGTTACTCGAGAGAAAGAGAGAGAGAGAGAGCGAGAGCAGGAACAGCAAGACATAACTCGGCATAACAAGTTGCTCGTCGGATGATTTAAGGTCTCTTTAAGGTCGGTCAGTCGCGGAACTGGGGCGTTTTCCATTAAATTCTCGTTTGCGCGAAAACGGATACCGGCGGGGGTGGGGTGACCGAACGATGGTGGGAGGGGGTGGTGGGGGTCGTCGTGAAAAGAGAAAAAACGTTAAAAGGCGCGGCCGCATTTTGATTTGATTTGCGTAAGTGCTGTTGTTCTACCCGTTAAAATTGCTCGTTTAGCTCGTGTAACTTCGTCTGTCGGCCGCCACCTAGGTGCTTCCCATGAAAAATTTCATTAACCGCTTGATTTTCCCACAATTCGTTCGGAAACTAGAGGCTACTACCCGACCGTAAACTGTTTCACGCGGATCGCTCCCGACAGCCAGCATGATCTTACTAATAATGTCACGTGCACACGCGGCGAACGATTATTTCGACGTGATTCGTAGTTAACCGCGCATCGCGTCTGACGGATCGCGTTACATTCAAACGCCAAGTGAAACCCCCGCGATCGCAAAGCTGCTCCGTTATGATAATTTATCTGGTATTAATCCTCGAGCCCCCCCCCTCCCTCCCGAACCGTCTGCAACGCAACCCTAATTAGGCATCTTGAAAATTATGTGCGAGCACTTTCGCGCCGTGATTGCAATCGAAAGTTAATATTCTCTTCAGTTAGCATTTACGAACCAGCGGGCGATTAATAATTTATGAGCAATGGCACTTTCTAACTCGTTCCTCCACGCCACTTGTGTCTCCGGGTCGTTAAAACCTCATTCTCCATCGATAAATTGGAAATTTCGATTCGTTGTGTAGGAGTCAGTCTTGTATTCCCACTCTACCTACCCTCTCTGGTCACGCGATGTCTTCCGCCACGTCCTAGTCACGTGTCATCATCCACCACAGCCTAGCCACGCCCTAGTCATGGTCTAGTCACACCTTAATCATGGTCTAGTCACACTTTTCGCCACGACATTATTACTTCCTAGTCGTGGCCTGGCCACACCTTCTGTTACGCCCTAGTCACGCCTTCCGTCACGGCCCAATCACGTGACGCGTTCCGTCTCTACCTTCCCCTTCTAAGAAAGAGTTATCCTCTCTCTCTCTCTCTCTCTCTCTCTCTCTCTCTCTCTCTCTCTCTCAGTGCCGGATTCGGACGTCACATTGTGACATATGCGTCACGAGGCTGAACAGTGGGGGGACAGCGTCGTAGAAGGGGAAGGGTACAAGAGAGTCAAGTGTTAATCTGGCCATGCATGCGTCACAATGTCACGTGACTGATCCGGTACTGGAAGAGAGGAGGTAACTTTTTCCCCTCGCCAGACAACTCTGAGGACAGTGTGTAACAAAAGTAGGATAAGGAATATACCTTTTTAAGATGCAATATGACCACATTTTCCGCGTCAAGCGTAAGAACTGGCCATCAAAATGTAGCTTCTTATTTTTTTTAATGGGATCGTAAAATTTACGACATTTTCCAAGAATACCACTCCCTGCAAGTCCTCGCAATCCGCGCGTATCGATCCAAAAAATGTATAATACACGTTACAACACGTGCAGCTTTTCTCACGTATTGCGCGATACTCTGTGCAGATATAAATTCTGTGGCTCGTTGCCCAATCATCTGGACGACAAGGACGCGCTCGATGACGATCCCAAGGAGAACAATAATATAATGACCGACACTATCACCGGGAATCTCGGAGGAACGTTGCCGCACAAGAAGCGATCTTTGGGCGTGCATTTCTCGGACGGGGGGCCAACCGGAGCGTTAGATCTCGTGAAACATCGATCGCAGGACTCCATCGATGAAAACGATCCGTGGAGGTAAGGCAATTCGAGCGCAGCGCTGCATTAAATTGCGCCATTAAAGATTCACGGTAGAGCCTTTCGAACATTTTGTGTATAAAAATTTTTTTACACTCGGGCAATTCTGTCAATATTGTTGCCGATAGAACAATTGCGTTTTTGTTTTACACCAAAATATCGGTTACCGTTGCTATACGGATAAAAGGCGAGCGGATATCGTGTCGCAGTTATTTACTGTCGCCGCATATTGATTTCTGATCACTAGAGTACGGGTGTCGCGCGTTTATGACAACCATGAATCGGTCGAATGCAAAATACTGAATGCGTTCAAACAATTCAACGACACTGCTGTGCTAAATTCAACTGATCATAATGATCGTACGATTAATCTAGATTTTTATTTCGCATAAAAATCCACGGGTCCAAAATTGCTCTATTCTTCTTGAAAGGAGCGATTCCCATGGTGATTCGAAGTAACATTTTCCTTTGCGAAAATGTTCTCCGTTCCTCCGTTCATGAGTTATTAACGAAAACACGCGAACCAATCAGAGCGCGGCTAGAGCAGACTCCGCCCCGCTGAGCGTGACGTTGTACTGGGCGGGGCGGAGTCTGAATTTTTCATTGATAACTCCTCAACGAAGCCACCGAGATCATTTGCGCAAAGGAGATAGTTCCTCGAAATGACCTTGGGAATTCTCTCAGGGAACATTTTCGGGACACCTTGAAGTAATATGTACGATATTGTTGATTGTATATCGATCGATGATGTCGTGTCCACGAAATGCAAAGATACGGTTCGTTCCTGAATACTATTTATAGAATATAATATAAATGATAATCCGTTCTCCAACAGGTACCAGCAGAGCGACCTTGATCTGGTGAGATGTCGCCACGGGAATTTCGACTCCGTCAGGCGGAATCGAAGCACCGACACGGTATCCAGCGAATCCTCCCGGAGGTACACGCGCGGCTCGTCCCTGGAGGACAGATGTCATCGGAATTCGGATCTTGACCTGGTGGGCACGTTGCCGAAACGAAAGCAGGACACCAGGAACGGCAGGAAGCCTTCCGATATCAATTCATCGTCGTCCCAGCCCAGCATCCCGGACGCCGCCGATAACGATTTGCTGATGCAAATCGTGCACAAACCTGATTGCGAGCTGGTCAGGCACCGGCAACAACTTAGCAAGTGCATTGATCTTAAATTGAGCAAGCTGGCCGGCGGGGAACCGCAGGATCAAGGTTACGCCTCGGAACGCTCTCCGGAAGACGAACATCCGCCTTCGTTGCCCGGGCAACCGTTCCCGAACATCACGCCCGGTGAGTACGCCCTTTGTTCGCCGTTGCTTTCATCGCGAAATTGCCGGATACAATTATTTGGTATAGCAAAAACGTCGATATTCCAAAAAGAAAAGAAAAAAACAGAAAAAACGTTCCTCTCACCGAAACGACAAATATTTTTCTTGAAATCGGACCAACGCACCGACGCCGCCGCCACGCCGGTGACGTAAATCCCTTCAGGATTTGTTCCCGTTTCTCCCCCGGTGGCATGGCGTCAACCCCCCACCCCGCCCATCCCCGCATTAAATTTATCTCGTTGCACTTGCAATTTCTTTCCAACTAATCGCTTCAAAAGTTCTCCCGTTACAATTCTGTTTTCCACTCATTCTCTCTCTCTCACTCTCTTTCTCCGCGAGGTGGGCCTCGTCTCGCTACTCGCTGACCAACTGGAACCTGTCTGCGCGCTGTTCCCATTTTCCTCGACTTTATTTTCCTTCCACTCGGCTCCTACTTTCTTTTAATATCATTCCGGTACAATGTATCCGCTACTCTTATCCCGGTTCCCACTTTAGCCCTCATCTTTTGCGTATCTTTCAAATAATTTCTTATCTCCTGCTGTCTCTCTCCCCGAGAGCAGCCCGCTGTCTGTAATTTTCCTTCCTTCAGCCTTTGCCGCACGCCCCCTCCCCCGCGTTCTCTTCTATTCACCGTATTATTTGACTTCTTTTCGCGGCGAGCTCCTTTATACGGCCTCACCCCCATCCGCTCCTCCCCACCATTGGCCCACCTCCTACATTCGCATTCGCTACATAACTTTGTTGTCTGTTTGATCTGCTCCCGAATTCACTGTTTTCCCGGTGGCTTTACAATTTATACAAGCGGTACGTTTTATGCTTTCCCTCTGTGGAAATAACGCGGCCAAACAATTTCAAATAAATTCCGGGGCTGCGGATATTTTTCGAAAAATCGTAGCGGATGTTTTCAATAGGAATGTGCACGGAATGTGCATTTTTGGGGATAGTCTACTGATCAGAATCGCCAGGTCAGAGGAATTGTGACCAGCGACGGATTAGGCACGTGACACGATGATACACGAACGACGGGGACGAACGCTTCGCGTGACCGGGCCGTGACGGTAGGTGTCACGTGACTTTGGGGCGTGGCAGAAGGCGTCACGTGACTCTGGGGCATGGCGGAAGGCGTAACGTGACTCTGGAGCGTGGCTAGGTGGTAGGGATGGCGCGATATGTCTGGGACGTGTCCCAGATTGGGTATAGGACATTGGGTATTGAATATTGGATATTAAGTATTGGATTTTTGGGTATTGGATATTGGATATTGAGTATTGTGCATTGGGTTTTGGATATTTGGTATTGTGTATTGGGTATTGGCAAACGCGTCCACCACCGCTATGAACTCCAGACTGCGAATGCAACCTAAGCCCTCCCGAGCGAATCGTCACGAAGGTTTGAACGGTTTCGACGCAACCATTGTCAAGATCTCCGTCTAAAACAAAGGGGATAAAGTAACCGGAAAGTGAAATCGTAACTCCTCTCCTATCTCCTCGGTTGCTCCCCGGTAGCGACGCGGTCTTCGAGGCATTATCGACTGGGGGCTCTATCGTTTCTCGTTGGTTTAGTCGTTGCTGACCCTTTGATTCGCCTCTTTGCGGACCGATGAAGCTCGTGAAAGGCTCGAGGACCCCAACAATGGCCACCCGTGGACACCCACGGGCGATAACGCGTCGGGTACCCGTGATACAGAGAGACCACGGTGCAATGGTATCTCTCGTACATCCTACCGTGTTCAAATGTTAGTCCGTGTGTACAACTCGGTCTCTGCGAGAGAGGTAATTTCCCAAACAGCACGTACAGTTGTGACAAACGAGCTGGGGCGTGTTTTTCCCGGTCTCTTCCTCTCTCTCTCTCTCCGTGTCTGTCTGTCTATTAGGTGCTTCCAGCTCCTTAGTTCTATCATTTTCCAGTAGTTTTTGCCGTCTAGACGGCGCGGCACGGCGCTGCGCGGCGTCGCATCAAGCGGTATAGAGTGGAAACACAATGGCCAAGTAAGGACGAGGAACTCTCGAGCTTGACACACTTTTCTCGAGTAAATTTCCTGAATAAGACGTGCAGGTATCTTCTGGGAATCCTTTGTCGCTGATAGACGGCTGGCTATACCCGTCGAATTCTCGGCTCTCCTCTCCTTTTCTTCCTGTCTCAATGGTAGGGAGCATTGCGCCAGTTAAAATGAACGCGGCGATAGTTCTATTCTTCCTCCCCTTTCAACGCCACCGCCTTCGATCCATCCTCAATTTTTCCCTCGGTAATCTGTTTCCAATAGGAGGAGCTTTATTGCCGAAGATACGATCACGTGTGTCTAGATCGTGTAACTTTACTTCCCGATGCGTTTCTTCCTGGACCGCTACGCCCGAGCCTGGATACTTTGACTAATGTGCATCCTCTAAGTAGACCTCCGCGTACCGGGTGGTCAATTGTTCTCCACTGGTTCAACCGTTCGGCCCCAGGTCCAGGTGACCTTGAAATATGTTATATGTTTCTACCCTTGACCAAATTTCCCCTTTAGGGCAGAGGAGTATACGAAAAAGTGGTACAAAACGACGACATCGACAACGTGTTTCAAGGTCATTGAAACCGGTGAGGAGTGTCCAAAAATAGTGTACTTCCTTGAGACGGGTGATTCCCAAGGTGATTTCAAGTAACTTTTTCCTTTGCGAAAGTGTCCTCCGATGCTTCGTTAAGGAGTTACCAACGAAAAACGCGGACCAATCGGAGCGCGGTTACCGTTGAGCGCGGCGCTGGCGTTGGCCGAGCCGGAGTCCGTCCATAGTAGGCGCGCTCCGATTGGTCCGCGTTTTTCACCGATAACTCCTCAACGAAGCTGCGGAGAACATTTTCGAAAAGGAAAAAGTTTCTTCGAACGACTTCGGGAACCGTCTCCTTCAATGGGGGTAGATTTTTGGGACACCCTGTGTACATAGAACACGAGGAACATTTATCATCCGTGCGTCTAGCACATAGACTACTCTCACGGGGAAGCGGGCCAGCGAGATGAACTCTATTTAACGGTCGGGAGATAAGTGGGTAAAGGCGGTTGTGGCTTTGACAGAACAGGATTACGGGAAATATATCGAAATGCAAATTGTGTGTACGCAAAAGTTCTCGCGGGCCGATAACGATCCGGAAATCGAACCTTGTCGAAGCGCGCGTCCCCGCCCCCTGTTTACAGTCTCTCTTTCTCGATCTCTTTCCTATCCGTCACCGAACTTTCCCGGACCCGCAAGCCCGCAAACTTCACTCCCGTTGTCGTAGCTTTTAAACTCGCTGACGGATAAGCGAATAACGTTTACATAACGGTGGAAAACAAGAGGCGAAAACAAATTCTACTGACATTCCGTAACCCCCCAGCCGCGAATCTGTCCGGACAACAACAGACTCTGCTTTATTCGCTACGGAAAAGTGGGAACGTCACGATCTACAGGGTGTCGAGAAATTATTCTACAGGATCGGCAACGATCTGTTTCAAAAGTTCTGTGCAGAATTGACCGTGGCAGATTTCTTCAAGGTCAAACGACGGAAACCATCGAAGGCAATCAGAAATGAACCGTTCTCTCGAAAATTACAGTACAAATAATACGTAGACTTGCTTTATTGGGAGTTGGAGTTCAGAATTGAAATATTATCAATCTTTTTATTAATGCAATTCGAATCTCAAGGAAGAGATTATTTTTCAGTAGTAGTAGTTACATAATGTGAAATTTTAACCTCGATTTTTAAAAGAACAGTTCATTTTTTACCGATGGTTCCTGCGAGAAGTTTGTTCCTCTCGATGAGCATGACAAAATGCAATCATTAGAAAAGTTTGACCTTGAAAAAGTCTGTCGAGGTCATTCTGGCAGAAAACTGTTTTAATGGATCGCTGTTTTGGATTTTACACATCGTTTCCAATACAGTAAAACGTTGATCTAAAAGACAGCGAGGACCGCCGGTTTACATCAAGGCTTCCCTGTAATTAGCGAACTTTAAACATTCGATGCGGCCATGAATTAATTCCTAGAATCCTTTTCCTCGAGAAAAACTGCAGCGTACCAGGATTCCAATATTCGTCTTCGAAATGATTAATTCGCGGCAGAGCGTGGCAAAGGGCGAGCGAGCGAGCGAGAGAGAGAGAGAGATTATAAAGCAAACCTGCAGATTTCTCGCAACAAAGGATCTTAACCATCGAGCGGTCTGCACCGGGCCGGCGAACAGCAAGTGGCCATTAATCATTCGTGCCTCAACTATGTTATAAAGTTATAAATTACCGTTGAAAAATGCACGCCGTGCAACAGAGAAATTACAAATGTCCCGTCCGAGCTGAGCCGAGAGGCTCGCCCTTCTCCCTTTCGTTCGACCGCGTGACAACCAATAATATACGCCCGGTAAATATTCCCATAATTGAAAGCTGGACCCGAGGATTGATGCTGCTCGCATGCAATCCGTCTGCGAGTCAATAACCGCGCGGGCAAATGTGTATCGGCGAATCATAAATTTCGTCGTATTACGCGGAATCTCGGCGAGCAATAATTCTGCGTCCAGGAGACGCTTATAACAGGGACCGCTCGCTATAATCTGTCGCGCACGGTGCGCCGCCTATGGATCGCGCGGCGCGCGCAAAGACGAGTAACAAAATTTTCCGATGGGTGCGCCCGCTCGTCTTTGGATCGTCGCGCCTTCGTAGATCGTAGACGGTAAATCATCCTTGGGGGAAAAATAGATGATGCTTCGCGAGAAAAAATACTATCGCGCTGGACCAATCTTGGAACGTGTAGCGTGATTTATCAGCGGGAAAAATTATTGTTATTTTCTAGGGAAAACGTCGGATCGATGGGGATTAATCGCGGTCCGGTAAAAATGTAAACAAAAAATTGACACGCTCGGGTTAAACACACACACACGCATAGGCGAAACGATGTTGAATAACTAATGTACCATCTACCATCGTTCTCGACAATTTCCAGGCAATTTGATCGATAACTGGTCGAGTGTACATCGTAGTTTGCATTTTGTACATGAATATGTCTATAACGACAGCCGCGCGCGCGCGAAATCTACATATTTTCAATTTCGGTTTCATGCATTTGAAAAGAACCGCTTATCGACTGACGGTCACAACTTCGCCAAATTGTTCCCGGTTTCCCGCTGTGTTTGCGCTCGTTGAGCGATACGTAAGACGATGTACAGCCGGGGTCGCCAGATGAGGGGAGGCAGCAGGGGACACGAGACACTCGTAGGGACCACGTGATGTACCTACTCCGCGTACACGTCGTCTTCAATTGGCCAAGTCGCTTGACCGATGTGGTGACGATGAGCTCCTATGTCGACCGTTACAGCGTGATTCTACGGCTCGGGATCGGCAAAGATCTGTTAAAAAAGATTTGTGCAGTATTGAGCTTCAAGGCTCCTTCACGGTTAAATGAGAAGAATCATTTTCTGAAGGGCATCATTTGTCAGAAATGATCCGTTAAAGTTCAGATAACATTGTTTACGGGTAGCTTCAACTTTAACCTAAATTTTCAAGAAACCGGGTCACTTCTGACCCGTTGTACCTCCGGGAAGTTTGTTCCCCTCGATGAATAGAACACGATGCAATAATTAAAATAGTTTGACCTTGAAAAATTCTGTCAAGGTCAACTTAAAAAAAAGTAACGGTTTCAACAGATCTTCCAAGGTGCAACGGTTTTCGCAATTCTTGACACAGCCTGTGCACTACGAGCGACAATAGCACGAGAACGTGTTCGAGACTCCGAGAAACGGACAATTCGTTTTCGGCCGAGTGTTCCGGAACGTTGAGAACGCCTCGCGGTGCAATTACCGCATCGCATCGGTCCTAGGAGCTCAACGGCACTCGGACGCGCAACGTTTAGCGTCCAAGTTTCTCGGGCCAATTATCACCAGAGGCGAACTCTGCGGGGTCCGCCTCGAACTCAAAGTCGATCCTCAAAGAGCGAACGCCGCGCGGAGCCGCGTCGCGGCGCCTTTTCATCTGGCTCCGGTGATCGTGATACGCGAGTGGCTCTCTCTCTCTCTCTCCTCGCTTTTTCAAGCCCCCTCTCGAAAGTGTCGGGGATCCTCGCTAACGTTTCCACCGTGAGACAACAGTTCCGGTCCCGGCGAGATGCAAATGCCGGCTAAAATCAGCAATCTCCCAAACGAAATGGCACAACTGTCAGTAGGATAATTAATTTCGCGACGGTCTTCTTCTGCTCCAGGAGCCCGCTTTTCTTGGCCAAAATCCAATTTTTCGGCTTTCAAATTTCATTTCATCATAATTTTTTTCTCTCAAATAGGCACCCTTTGAAACCTCGACATTCAAAATATTAGATCTTCCCTACAACTTTCCAAGAAGATATAGCGTTGAAAATGCGAAACTATGAAATTTGAGTTACAATTAAATATTTTAATTATTCCTTACACAATGCTGACATGAAAATTTGTGCTTTCCTATGCGTCAGCAGGTATATTTCAGTTGTTTAATGGTTATACATAATAAGCATGTTCCAATTATGATGTGTACGTCGATTTCATGGCCGGGCGGAGTCCGGCGATTCGCGGAAATGGAATCCAACACCCGGGACGGCGAAAACGGAGAACCGTACATCCGGTCGGCCGGCGTTATCAACAAAGATAAAGCTCCGAAAGTAAAGTCTGCCCGAGCGATATTCGCCGTGCTCGCCGTGGCCGAAATGATAATTTCCTCAACGGAAAGACGACCCCCCCCCCCTCCGAGAGAATGAAGAAGAGAGGACGCAACAATGCCACACGCTCCCTCTTTCATTCTTTGCCTGGCTTATCTCTAATTGCTTTGTGGCGCAGTTTTTTTTCAGCTTACGGCCGCGGGATAATTCGAACTCGAGCACAAAAATCGTATTACTATCAGTGGCCGAGTCGAAACGCGCGGAACAATGAGGACGGACGACGAGAGACGCTGGAAATTGGAAATTCAAATTTGTTTTCTGTGATTCTCGCCGCGAATTCTCGTGTTTAAGTCGTATTTAAATCGTGAATAATTCGCTGGATTATTCAGCGAGACGACGTCCCCGCGCAAAGAATATTCCGAGATTAATTTGATCGCGGATCTTTGTGCGAAATATAAATTTTCTACCGGAATCGCAACTGGGGTGAAATTGAAGTTGTTCAGATCACTCCCCCCTGTTTTAACGGGTTCTACATATTTTTTAGTACGTGATAATACACTGTGACTTTGATACGACCTTGACGGTAAGGTCATAACGGTAGGGCGGGATGAAGTCGTTGATATTTCTCTCGAGAGATCGGTACCAATGTGATAAGCCTGCCTTAACGACGTTTCTGTCAAGGTCGTGTCAAGGTCATAGTATAGCAGACTTGAGTTTGAAATTTTAATTATTGCACGAGCCTGATGGTCCTCTTATAAACGGTGAGGCACCTGACAAGGCAAGCCACCTGAATTTTTTCACCTCAAAAAATGTAGAAATTATTCAGCTGGCTTGTCTTATAAATCTAAAATTATATTGTTACGAGTCTTCGCGACAATATAAGACGAAAACGAAGAATGAGAAAATTGCTATCTCGGCCCCGCTGTTTGGTTACTAACAATTAAAGATCCGCCTGCGATGCTGCAACCCGACCGACAGTGGTGTACGTCACCCGACTACATATCCGTCACTTGATACATAACTGTCGCGCGCGCCTACGACGTACGTGACGCGAACACCTCTGTCGGTCGGATTGCCGCATTTCAGGGATGCATTTAATTGTGAAAAACTCGGGAACGCATCCGAAATCGCAATTTTTTCATTCTTCATTCTCACCTTCCATTGTCGCGGAGAACCATCCCTTAAATTTTCTCCCACCTCTGGCGGGGTGGAGATGCGAACGTTAGGCGAGTCACCCGGTACGCGCGGTGGAATACGTGAAAAGTTTGAGAACCCCTGTCGCGTAGACAGAATCGGTGCGTCGTTCTCCAACGGTTAAGAAATCGTTTTGATTTTTAAGAGACGGCATCCTTGATATACGTAGAATGAGTAATCTCTCTGGCGCCGAATGCGACGCTCCAGATCACCGGCAAGTCGTGTAGCTTGATTTTCAAGAGGTTGGAATTTAAAGTGCGAGCTCGACGTTAAATTCCAGTTCCTTGAATCAGCTCTCGACGAACAAAAAATATTCCACATCGACTGTAGACCAAGCCTCCGAACATCCCAGCCATCCGCAACTTCTTTTTCTCCGCGACGAGACACCGGGAGTGATTTGCAACAATTCCAATTGTCAAAAAGCGATAGGAAAGGCCGCGGTACGTTGACGCGTTCGACCATTTTCCCGATCGGGTGCTTCTCTTCCGTTTCCAGAAAAACGGTTCTTGTATTTAATAAAACATTCTCTGGCGACGTGGCAAAATACATGTTTACATTTCAAAAAATTAATGACCTTAATGACCTCTTGAATAATATGTGGTGAAAATTCCTTCCCGCATGATTGGTTCGATGAAAAATGTCAGAAATGACAAATTATTATGACAATTAGCTGCCGCTTCGAGTTCGAGAAATATTCGCGTCGGTATCGCGTATGTAGTTCGCGTTGGTTGCTAGCCGATTTGGCACGGTCGCGCGACGTACTGATTTTGGCACGTGAACGCGGGACGAACGGCGTCTTCGGCGGTGCTCCGCGTTGCCGATGCCGGTGGCACTCGATCCATCGGTTCTGGAGTGGTCTGCGCCCGCGGATCGCCGCTTCAGCCCACTCGCGAGCGAGGCTTCCCGCTGATATTGTAAATTTTCTAAGTCAAGAATTTACTATTGATCGCGCGCGGCAGCCCGCGTTCGTGTTCGCGTTACTTCGAACTCGGTCATTTCGCCGTGGGTACGTTCGGTGCGTCTCACCCACTGACCCAATTATCCGTGGGTCAGCTACATTATTTTAGGTCCTGTGCGTCCTTGTGCCTAGAGAGCGAGAGAAGGGCGAGGGGGAGGTGACGGGGGAAGGGCGGAGCACAGGTCACGTTCCCTAACAAACGTAATGAAAGTCATTCTTCAAATTCTCCCACCGGTGAACCGCGACACCCAAGCTCTCTCTCTCTTTCTCTCTCTCTCTCTCTCTCGCGCGCGGGCGCCTGTATTCGCGATCAAGTTTTTGGATGATCGTACTTCCGCGAAGTTTAATCGTGGCGGGCGGTGCGCGGACACATCTCGAACAGATTTATGAACTTTTTTATTATCCCCCTTTTCAGCTGTCCGGCCAAACGGAGATTTATGGCGCAGTTATGATCGCAATTTTTGAGCCGGTCGGTTGTGTGCACGGCCGAAACTTCGCGAAACTTTCGTCCCCGTTGATTGATTACGCCACGGGTGTAATTATAGGAATTTCGGAGTAATCGGTCTGTTGAAACGATATAACATTTATTCAAGTCGAGTCCAGCCATTAGACGCACCGTTGATAAATTCTCGTGTTACGTGTACACGGAGTGTCCCGAAATTGTTGTACTCGAAGGGGGCGATTCTTTGGGTCATTCGAAGAAACTTTTTCCTTTGCGAGAACGCTCTCCGAGGCTTCGTTCAGGAGTTATTAACGAAAAACGCGGACCAATCGGAGCGCGGCTGCTGCCGTTGTCCGAGCGGCGGGGCCTGCCGCCGGGGCGAAGTCTAACCGCAGTAGCCACGCCCTCATTGGTCCGAGTTTTTCGATTACAACTCCGTAATTATGCCGCGGAGAGCATTTTCGAAGAGAAAAAAGTTGTTTCAAATGACTTGAGGAATCGCTCCTTTCAAGTACAACATTCTTCAGACACCCTGTATAGACTGACTGGCCCCCGTGCCGTGCAACGCGTCAAATGTACAGGTGGCCATTGTTTTTGAAAGTGGTGTAAGTCCATTTTTGAAAAAAGTATATTTCAGTTAGATATAGATATAAACATTTTTTTTAAATTAATAAATAAGTGGACCTGCACCACTTTTAAAAACAAAGAATATATCGAGTGCAGTATCGGGAACTTTGTGGGAGGTTTTATAATTTTTTAAAAGATGACTCAAATAAATTGAAACTTTAATGATCTCTCTCGATCATGGAAGTTACGATGAAGAGCAGAAATCAATCGGGGCGCATTTCAAATTCAATTATCGCGGCTGGATTTTCGCCGAATCTAGATCTTCGTTCTCATGCTTAATTACTGACCCATTTCATGCACGCTTCTCTACATAGCAACTGATATAATTCATTCAGGGCCAATCAAACTCGGGAAAGTTCTATATCTGTGGAACATAGACGACCGTAAATTCTCAAGGTAAGCGGTCGGCGAGCGATTTGCAATAGTTTCCCCGATTACGAGTTTCTTTTTTCCCCCAACGGCGTTCTGCAACGTCGCTATCACTTGTGTTATATTGTTATAGGTTGTTGAGTTCGTCTCGACACCAGTTAGGACATCACGAAGTAAACAACTTATTTAAAAAATTGAGGCGACCTTCATTTATTATAAAAAAAATTTTGACGTTGTCTCTGGAATGCCATATCTCGTCAGAGAAATGTCCAAACTGAATAATATGTTGGATTTGTAAAAAAATTTTTTAGATCTTCGCAAAAACTTCGGGTACCCGAAACCTGGGAAATACCCGACCCGGCCCGTTTTATAAAAGGTTGGACCGAGGCTCGGGCTAGGTTAGCAAGGAAGATTTCGGGTACCCCTGCCAATTAGCCGAGACTTTTTCTCTCTATCGCTTTAACCCGCGAATTTTTCAGCGCCGCGTGAAACATCCGCGAAATCGCTGGTATTACGGTGGGAAACAATCGCGAGCAAAATCAGAGAGGAGCTTTCTCGTCGGTCGGGAGGAGGAGCTCGGCACGCGTGGGAAAATTTTAATAGAACGCCTGAGCGAGTCGTCGTTCGCCTGTCAACGGGAGATTGCGAAACGTTTTTCTCGTGAAATCGACGACGACGACGACCATATTCTGATTTTCGAACATCTTCCGGGTCAATCGTCGCTCATTCTTTCCGTTCCGCCTCCGCGTCTTATTGTGCGAATTTGTCTCCGCGGCTGCGGGTATCGGCACATCAATCTCAGCGAGCGAGAGTGTGGAAATAAAATGTTTACAGTTTCGCCGGCGGTCCGTCGAACCGAGAATTCGACCCGGCGACCAACTTTTCGGCTCCCCTTGTGCTCGCCGGACACGGTTCGATTCCATCCTTCTCCCGAGCATTTCATTTGTCAATGTCGGCCGGTGTTTATCGGGAAAACGTGAAATATTGGCGAACGCGGTAGGACGTTCGATGAGGTTCGTTCGAAGAAGTCCGTCCGTTTACCGGAGAGAGGAAATGCTTTCGAAAAAGTGTTCTGCGCTGCGCGAAACTCCAAGCAGATATTCGCGGATCGTATGTCGGCGCGACGCGCCGCAAGAAAACAACGTGGCACCGCTCCGTGGAAAAAGGGCACTGCCATTGGCAATTTTCGGTCAACGACCGCGCCTCGGATCGCATGTCAGAAAGCTGAAAATAATCTAATTTGCAACCGGCTGTCGGGGAACAACCGGCCGGTGGAAAATGTGCAGTTATACATCAAAAGCCTGATCGATATCGCGGAGGCCGGAATCTAACACGATATTCGCTTTTCGGCGAAAACCTGCGACCTCGACAGTAATTCCGACAGTTTTATGCCGGGACTGTAAAACTTTATCGTTCGCGTGAGCTCCAACACTTGTTTTTACCGAATATCGATAAACATTTTGCGAATGCTGAAAAAAGAAACAGGAATATTAACGTTTTACTCTTCGGCAGCGGTGCTAAAATGAAAATTGCTATTGTCGTTGTAGGTTCGGCGAAACTTCACTTTAGAGACCCAGAGATTTTTTACTTTTTTAAAATTTAATCCTGTAGATTTTAACGAGGAAATTCCGAAAAATCCAAGTTTCAATGTTAGGAATCCACTGGTTCAAAAGTTATGGTTGTTTAAAGTTGAGCGGTGCAAGGGCGCCGCCGTGTCGGTATGTATTCCGCGTCGTCCAACGACGTGATGTCGATAATATAGATTTCGACTATGTTTGGAAATCTACGTTACCGACATCACCGCGTGCTTGTGGCGCCATCTACCGGTTCCGCTCGTTAAGCCAAACCCTTAAGACCGTTCAACTTTGAACAACGATAACTTTTGAACCAGTGGATTCCTAACATTGAAACTTCTTGGATTTTCGGAATTTCCTGGTCAAAATCTACAGGAATATGCAAACTAAAGTTAAAAATTTCTGGGTCCCTAAAATAAAGTTTAGCCAATTACCAAAATATGTTTGTCATTCTCTCTTATGATGTGAATAGGTTAATAGAATCGTGAACTAGTAGAAAGAAACCTTTCGGCTGCCGATCAACGATCCTCCCGAGAGTCTCTCGTGCAGCGTCCCGGCTATTTGCTCGAACGGTGGCATAAATAATTGAAGAATTTTCGACTGTTGCCGGGCTAATTTGGCCCGAACAGAGCGCGGGGTACGACCGGATGTACGTAGGAATTTCGGGTAGCGTGCACCACGAACCGCTAGGCCAACGCCGCGGATTCGGCCGGTAATTCCGACCAGGTTGTTATCAGGATCCTACGTCGACGGAATAGCCAAACGGACGTCCGGCCAACCACGACAGGGTTCCAGGTATAGCCACGTTCCAACCCTCCGTAGAGCCGTGGAGGTAATTCATAGCCGGGGTCATGGCGATCGCGTTATCATGGTTTCATGCCCCTCCCCCATCCCTCTGCTACCCTCCTCCACCCAGCTGCGAAATTCCAGTCACATGGCTCTCCACTTTTCCGGAAGATTGTTACGGCACAGTCGAAAAGTATTCGGGGATTAGTTATTCGACGAAGACACGGCAGGGACCAACGAACTCCTGGGCGAAATTGAAATCGGCGACTATTTTATAATGAGATTCGCCGTGTCAGTCGCCGCGGAAACGCGGACTTACGGTCACGCGAAAAACGATACAATGCCCGCGAATAACGAGCCTTTTGAATACGAACTAGTTTCGTCGGCTGGGGTGAAACGGCGGTAGCTGAGAGTGAATTTTGCGTTGTTCACGGAGTTCAGATCCGTGTCCCGCAATGCGAATTTTAAAACGGCTTTGCTGGTAATCCACAATTTTGTAAGCATCGTTCAAGGAAATTTCTGAATTCTACCCAAAATTTCGGGTTTGGGTCGGGCTGGGTTCGGCTCTGGAATCGAAAATTCGTGACAGTGAGAAAATTGGGTCAGATCGGAAATCGGAAAAGTATAATGTTCGGGTATCGAAATGTCGAAGATTTTCGGGGCCCGACCCGGCCCGATATGAGTCATCAAAAACCAAACGAAGGCTCGTGCAACCGCAATTTTCGTTCACCCTTAGTAATTTCTACTTCTCCGACATTTCTATTGAGTACCAAGTTTCGTTTTTCTACACGCGTAAGCGTTGATTTCAGCAGTGAAATACACTGGTACTTTCGTGGCACTACATTTTCGCGATCTTGTCACGCTTTCACCGAACGGGCTAATGAGAGCCGAGCGAGTAGAAGATGAAACCATGAATGTTACAGCGTGTTGTGTCCGGGCAGTTTACAAAAACACGCGAAGGTGAAATTTGCCGGCGCATCGTAAATTATTTAACGCGTCGCGGCGATCGAGACGTTCGGGATTGGTTTCGAAACGACCCCGGTGGTTTTCGTGTTTCTTCGACGATCTCCCCCCGGCATTTGCAACGGTCGTCCAGGCGAATCTGTTGTCAAGTTGATAAATAGAAAAACGTCCCGTTCCAGTTTCACCGTGATAAGCAACTGCACCCGGGGATTACGTAATAAATTGCAGCCCGGGATAAATCCTCAAGGAAGGACCGATGCCGGGGCGCATGCATTTTCGTTTCCGGGATGACGAAAAACAGCTCCTCCGATCGCATCGGTTCTGCTTTGCCCGATGCAAACTTTTCCTACAACGAGAAATCAACCGGATCGGCTCGTTTGTGCTGATCGTCCATCGGGAGATGGCAGTGAGTAAATCGTGGGGACCACGCGATACTCCCACTCCGAGACAGAGCATTTCCAGGTTTAGCTTAGAACAGAACCTGCACCCACTTTTCGCATGCTAAAAGCGGGTATTGGTTCTGTTCCATGCTAAAAGTGGGCATTGGTTCTGTTCCACGCTAAATCCGAGCATGCTCAGTCTCTGTTTATATTGACAAAGGTGGTGACAGAAAAGACCCCGGGCGTTATTTGCAAGTAAAAGTCTGAATTGAAGGTGATCAAAAATCAACCATTTGTTTAAAAAATGTACTGCCTCGAAAAGGGTGTAAAGGAAGTAACTTTTTCCATCACAAAAATGTCCTCCGCCGCATCGTTCAGGAGGTGCATCGTATTCGAGACACCCGGTACGTATGTAGATAGCAACGGTTCCAACTGGTATAACAGTAGCGCGAGCGGAGAGGCAACTTCATAACAACCAGGTTTAACCAGAAATCGAATTAACATTCATTTCCGAGAGCATCGGGCAAAGCATACACGCAATTAGCGTCTTCGTGCCGCGCTTTGATTGTTCAAAAGGACGGTGTGCTAAAATCCAAAGGGAGTTGCCCGCGCGAATCAATCTCTAGGGCCGAATGTTGGTTAATTAGCGCTGCCTATCGGGCGAAACGCAGTAGTTATCGGGTCCGATTGAATCTTCGCGTCATCGATAAACGCTTACATATATGGCCACTAAACACGGGACAGGATCGAGAGATCTAATCTCGCCTAAATCGAAGTACCTACGGAAGTGGAAATCGGTTCTGACATCGTATCAAAGGGAGCAGCTATACTCTCTCTCTTTCTCTCTCTCTCGCTTTGCCAGGATATTACCAACGCGTGAAATCGTTTGAAATTCTCGTACCTCGTCACCGACACCATTTTTGTTTAAACGATCGACAGATTTTCGGTAAAAATATTTCAAATATTCCTTCGAAGAGTGTCCTCGTCGGAGATAATGAAGCAAACTTCTAATGGAGTAATAAATTCGATAGCGCGGAAGGAAAGGACATCGATCTTCTCCCAGACTCGATTCATTCTTAGTTTGTTTCCACCCCATTGATTTTACACAGTGTTCGTGATCGGTCATTGAAATTCTTTCTCGGTCGAGTTAGCGCGAATTAACGCGCGATTAAAATACATTAAATTTCAATGACCTTGAGATATGTTGTCAAGGTTGTACCAAGCAACTTTTTCCTGTACACGTTGCCGTCGGACGACCTCGGTTTGCGAGATACGTTGAGACAACGGTTGTTCCGAATGATGACCCTGATAACATATCTCAAGGTCATCGAAATCGATTAGGAACGTCCTACCGTAAATAATTACGGTGCATATTTTTGTATCCCCGCCGCGAATTGGTCCGCATAATCGGTAAATTCCGCGTCGTTCGCGCCGGGCAATACTAGCTGTCCGGTCCCCGATAAATTTCCACGATTATGCTGGCACGCGCTATTATTTCATTGCCCCAGGTTGGTGGTCTACACTTGAACGTAAATACGTAAGTACATTAGCGACGATATTACCAGTATTAACACCGTACACGCGGTATTACGCATTTAAATAGCGCGGGCCGTTTATCAAACGCCGACAAAACCATCCACTACATTACTTCCGAGCAATCTAACCCAGCATAAACCGGCGGTGCCGGTTAACATTCTGAAATCATGAAAATCTAACGCGACCGCGGAGATGATTGCTGCCCGAGAAGGCGCACGTTGATCCAGCCAGCGGCGGATCTGGGAATGGGCTTTACGTGCTGCAGCCAGTGTCGCTAGAGGAGGGGAGGGAGCACGAATCGAGGGGAAAAAGGTACCCCCTCTCTGCGAGTACCGGATTAGTCGCGTGACTGGGCGGATGGTGTCACGTGACCGTGCCGTGGCGGAAGCGCGGGGGAATTGCGTCGTAGGGGAAGGAACAGACCGAGGACACGAGTAATTTGGTGACTTTAGTCGCAGGCCAGAGTCGAATTCAGCCAAAGAGGTCGACGGATAAAAACAATTTAAAATTTATTAAAAATAATTTTGAAAAATAAATTATATAAAAATTTTTGGTACTCGAGTTAATTTCGGTTAATTGGGTAGGCCCCTGAACAGTGTTAGCCCTTAAACTGGCGATATTCTTTTTCGTTTGTGGATCACGATCCACGATCGTTTGAGTTCGAGGAATGCTTGGAGCGATTCCGATCATCGGAATCACAAAATCCACAACTTCTCGAAATAATTCGAACAATGGCCGGCCCGTTCGGAAAGATTGACATTGCGCGATCCCGAACAATAACGTGACCAAGAGAGGGACAGATTTGAATGGTGAACGAAGTGAACAATACTGGCAATATGTCGTCTCGATCGGATCGATATCCGGTAAAAGGCGAGTTATGTGAAACCTGTGCGCTGCCCGTGCCAACGCTAAGTCCGCGATCGAATATAGTAACTGAAGAAAACGTTGGAATTTCAGCGATCACAGTGCGTAAAATTTATTATTAAGATTTGTTGTTTAACCATTTGCAATTGGAGCTATTCTAACTTGAAAACCAAACGTTTCTTCCGACCTAGAATGTTTATAATACGAATGTTTATTATATGGACAATCTACTCGTAGGATACTTAAATGTTTAGTGATTTATTAAATATGATCAAATTTTAAAAATATTTTGAATTGTTACATGTACACATATTTGAAAAATATTTTGAATTGTTAAATACGAACAAATTTAATAATCCAGAAAATATTTTGAATAATGATAATTTTTAGTGGCGCCTCAGAGGCGCGACTCGAGTGCCAAGGATAAAAATCCTTCTACCAAAATCACCGTCTATATTCCCGTTAATATCGTCGAATAAAAGGTTTGAACATTCATGCAATAAACGTACCCACCCGTGGTTTATTTATACGCGCATTTGAAAATATATTTTTGTCACACCGCAGCGCAGAATTACGAGCAGCAGAGTTGACACTATGCGCTGTGAAGCTCACTGTACCGCCTGAAATATGCAGCTGGTACAGTGACACTGCATAAAATAACGGGTAGAAAGTAATTGTTCAAGTACCCGGCCCGATTCGTCGTATCAGGCCATGCGTCACACCGACGGCCGCACTAAATTACGGGCTGGACAGAATTTCGGAAAATTCGCGCGATCAAAAAAACGTCGCCGCTTTTCTCAATTTAATTCATACTTTAAACGTTCGTTCGTTTTAAACAATCGACCCCACTTACTTCACTCTCTGCTGCTCTCCGAGTCCCACTCGTTTAGCAAAATTTTCCAAAGTTTGTTCAGTCTACCTGGCACAGCGTGTTACAAAACGGCTACAAAAATGTTGCCCTTGAACGAGGTGATTCCCAAGGTCATTCGAAGAAACTTTTTCCTTTGCAGAAATGTTCTCCGCGGCTCTGTTAAAGAGTTATTAACGAAAAACGTGGACCAATCAGGGCGCGGCTACCGTGGACGGATTTCGGCTCGGCCAATGCCAACGCCAGGCTGAGCGCGAGCAGCTAATAGTCATGCCCCGATTGGCCCGCGTTTTTCTTCGGTAACTCCTCAACGAAGCCTCGGAGACTATTTTTGCAAAGGGAAAAGTTTCTTCGATCGAGCTTGGGAATCACCCCCCATTGGAGGAAGTACTTTTTTTGGGACAACCCCAAAAAAGAAAATATTTGTCGTTGGTGGAAAGTATCGCGCGTTCGTGACCCGATTTTCTAAAAAGGTTTTTTCCCTTTGGCTAATGGAGTTTGTCTAATTTTCAGAGAGCACGTTCCGAGTAACGTTGCAGAAGAGTAGCCGCGGACTCGGCTTAAGCGTTTCCGGTGGTGGAACCGCCGGACCAGTTCGAGTAAAAAGACTGTTCCCTCAACAACCTGCGGCCTTGTCCAATAAACTTCAACCTGGCGATATCCTCCTCGCTGCAAATGGTATTCCCCTAACCGGTCTCACCAATTATGTAAGTGAACCTCCGTGTCAGCTGTGAGCGAACAATTATACAAGAATCAAAATTCTCCCCGGTGTTTTCAGTGAGACGGACAGAGCCCAGACTGTGTCGGTCCGATCCGTAGCGAGTTGGAGTCGCTTTGCGGCAGACAGACCCAGGTCTAGCATGGAACAGAACCTGTACCCACTTTTTAATATGCTAAATATGGGTATTGGTTCTGTTCCGTGCTAAATATTGGGTTTGTTCCATGCTGTACACGGGTGTTGGTTCTGTACCATGCTAAATCTGGGTATTATCTGTCTCTGTCTACGCTGACAAAAATGGAGACAGAAAAGACCCCCGAGCATGAAGAATCTCATTTCCTCTCTGTCACTGCGCTTGTACAGTTGCTCGATCGGACTGACGTTCTCTCTGTATGCGGTGTTACCACATCGCATGTTCCGGCCTGTACCAGACCCCGGGTCCCCGTAACAAAAATCATTTGTTTGTTGTGCGCCAAATACAATTTTTACAAACAATCTGAGATCGGTTTGCATTAAAAAAAAAAGCAAAATGGTGTCCATCTTCCCAGGCGTCTTCTTTGATTCCTGTTAATCCAGCGTGACGCGAGGAACAGCTAGCGACGAAATGCCGATAACTATGCAGCTTCGGATGATTCCGCAGTCTTGTCTTCTCGTAGCTCTTCGAGATTTGCATCCGATTAGCATAATGCAGCTACGTCCGGAACTCGCGGCGAAGATAGACGCTATCTCGCGTGTAGTTGCGCCGGCCCGCCTGTCCTCCGGGAATCCGAGTGTAATATCAGTTTATGTTGAACAACACCGTGCTCGTCGTGTGTACTTTCACGTGTAGGACAACACGTCGATGGTAAATAGCAAAACTTGACGCTCGAACTTCGATAACACTATTACAATTCGAATCGCGTTGTAAATAACTTTGATCCTGCCCGGGTGGCGCGTTCGCTGCTGTCTTGTTTAGAAAGTTAGGAGTACTCGAGCACGGCGGCCGACCCGTGCCCGTTTTCTTAAACAATAGATTATGATTAGAGTGGGGCTGGTAAGAGGACTGTGATCGATCGACGAGCGCTTACCCCGCAGCCACAGAGGTCTAAAGTCCCCATTAGACCAGAACACTTTGCATAGGTTCGCATTATAACTTGAAATTTCCAACAGGGGATGCGGTATCAAGACCTGTCCGCTATCCAAGGATCTGTCTACTATCCAAGAACCTGTCCACTATCCAACGATCTGTCCACTGTCCAAGAAGACCAGTCTCTTAGTCCTTAATCTAATTCGCATCCAACTTGTTGCAGGAGGCCCTGGAGGTCCTACGAACGACACCGAGCACCGTGGAGTTGGTGGTGTGCAGACTTCCTGGGGACACGAATGTCACGCCACCCGGGGCACCGCCGCCACCACCAGCAAGAAGAGAACCACCACCGCCTCTGCGAATACTGAACCCCCTACCGCCGCTTCAAATCGAACCCTGCGGCGTGAGTAGCCCTTACATCGGCAACCGATTGTTGCGACTCGCGACCCGATAGGCAGCCGAATTTCCTGGATCACCGACTCGCCGAATTCCCCGATTTACCGGCCCCTTGGCCGCTAATCGAAAGATTGAAACTCGGATAGCGCGCCGGACTACTGTCGAGAACCTATTATACAACCATTGCGCCGTATTTACGCGCGTCCGTTGTCAATAAATTCCGCAGATTCGTAGATTCGCAATAAACCAACTCGGGATTGTACACCGCGGGAAAAAAAGAATTAACAGTGCACTACAAAATCGCTAATTGAGAACATTTGGAGATACGAAATTCGCGTGTTGCAACGGGAAAATTTGTTTTTCATTATCCCCCGGTTCATGGCCGGCAGACTCGACGGCTCGGCCTGTATTCATAAAGCAATGATTAATGAATATACTATCAGTTACATCCGGCAGCTCTCGAGAGGCATACAGAATCCAATCGAAGTTCGTTTACAATTTAGATTTCGGTATCTCTTAGCCAACGAACAGCGCCGGCTGATGCAATGGCAGCAAAATCCTCTGCGTTTGTATGCGTCATGCATCATAACGATATTACGATAAGCCGGAATCGATTAAAAATATTTAGGTAATTGTATGTTGACACGTTTGTCACAGGAATTCGACATAGAGATGACAAAAGTCGGCGGCAGCCTGGGCTTCACTTTGAGGAAAGCGGATAGCAGCGCGCTAGGTCATTACGTGAGGGCATTAGTCCGAGAGCCGGCATTAAGCGACGGACGTATTCGACCAGGGGACAAAATAGTCGCTGTTGACGGTGCGCCATTGTCCCCCATGAGCCACGAAGAGGCTGTTCAATTGCTGCGGCAATGCGGTCCCACCGTGAAGCTTCGATTGTACAGGGATCTGGCGCAAACCCCTGTATCCGCGCTTTCGCCTACCGAGCCCGATCATCCCCTCCGTCCACCACGAACCAGCTTAAGGTGAACTTTCCCAGCGAATATAAAGCAGTTCAACGAGCAAACAGCGCGGATTAGTGCTCCATCAACTCTTGCTAGCAATTAGCCTATCGATACGGTTGTAGCTACCGGGGCCAGCTGTGCTTCCACGGCCCACCATCTTGTATTAGTTTGTTGCATACGAAATGTCCAATTATAGCACAAGAAACACTATAATAACGCCTGCAGATTGGTCAATTTACATTTTAAAACACCAAAGCCGATCATTAGAGACTTGTCTTCAGGAATTACGCGGATGTCTAATTTTACTTTTAAATCAAGTTAACGTCATCGATGCGCTTGGCTACGTTTAATTCATTGGCAGAATATGTTACCCACAATGGCACTTTGATCGACAGCTCCCCATCTGGGAAAGGTCGTGTGTGTTCAACGCTACTGTCACAAATGGAACACTTCGTATGCAACCACCTAATCGTTTTTACGCTCGAGGCTCCGGCCCCGAACCGTGTCCTTTTGGAACTGTTTCCCCGAAGCGAGCGTTGCGGCTAGCTTTATCAGGGTGAGCCGGGCAATTAAAGAAAACTGTCTTCCGATTGGCGAGCAATGAACCGGAGAACGCGAGCTAGCTATACCAGCGGAGCAAGACGCGCCAGTAGTAGCACGACCCCTGACGAGGCTAGAGCCGCGAGCTCTCAGGAATACACTCGGAGATCAGCGGGAGACGAAGAGTTTAACAACTCGTGTTTCGCGTGGCCGGACGATAAAACGCGTGACCATTGTTGCAGACAAGAGGCGGTAGACATGCTCTGCGATTTGGCTGTTCGGAAACTGTCTCCGGGCACCTCGAGCGGCTCCAGTTGCAAGCAATCCCCTGGAGCTTCTTGCAATTCCCCGAGGAGACTCCGTCGTCTTGCCACCCGTACGCCTACCGAGAATGATCAAGGTACACTCCGATAATTCAAATCCTGATATAGATCCCGCAGAAATAAAATTAGAACATCGTTTCTGGAAGACCTTGCGCCAGAAAGTCGGTCGATATGTGCATATCCATTTTGGGGGAGACGTGTCCCTACCTCGAAAATGAATTTAACGTTGCAAGCGTATAATTTCCCGACAACAGCATTGTGGGAACAATGATCGAGAAAGCCCGGCGCAACAATAAGAACGCTATATATCGCATACCGATCCTTGCAGAAGCTTTGGAGAAGCACTCGAGCGTGCACGCGACGTCAACGGCCAGCCAGGCGGAGACGTCCGACTCCGACCAATGCTCGATCAGGACGCAGATAACGAATTCCCAGCCAAATACACCGGGAACCGACATAATCGATCCGCCGCCGCTCTACGACGTTTGCGATTCCAGCGATTCCCCGAAGACACCGGCGCGGCCGAGTTTCCTCGACTTATCGGCACCCCAGGGGAAACCTCATTTCCAGTTCTGCAGCCTGGACTCGGATCTCGAGTATCCCGGAGGTGAGGCGATTGCCGCCGAGGGCCAGCAAGACGTACGGGACGAGACAACGGTCCCGGATTACGAGAGGAGAGAGGCGAACGTCTTGTCCAGCGACGACCATGACAACGATCTGCCTTCGGAGCCGGCCTCGATGCCGCCGGTACTCTCGTCGACGAGTAGCTCGAACACGGCCGCGTTCAGCTATAAGAACCCTGCTTATCAAAGCGCCAACCCAGCTTGTGGCGCCGGTATCGACGCCGCTACCAAGAACAAAGCTACCCACTCCAGCGATCAGGACATACCAGGTAGCTCTATACATACTTCTTCGTGCCAGCGTGCTACCTCTTCGAGCCCTAAATTCCTTTTCTAGCAACTCAATCCCATTAGTTTACCTCCTTCGTAGCTTTTCTAGCAACTCAATCCCTTAGGATACCTAGCTCGATACCTAAACTCGTTTTCTAGCAACTCAATCCCTCAGAATACCTTGCTCATAGGTCTAGCTCAGAGCCGGGGACCTGGGGCACGCAATGTTTCCTTCCCCTGTTCTCGGTGTCTACCAGCGTCCCCCACCATTCTCTGGAAATAAAGTCAAGTTAAGAGTGGTGCTGAAAAGTGGGAGACCAGAAAGTTAATGGTGAGGGTCGCGCAGCGGGGAAGCAGTTCCCCGGCTCTGATCTAGCTCTACCCAGAGATTATTGCATGAACGAGTATTAGTATCCTGTCGACCTCTAGTAAACTTCTACGTTCGTTTCATGAGACACCTAACAGGAATAGTCTCTTAGAACTGCCACAAATGTCGTTCCAGGCTTGCAGAAATGAATGCTAAATCAATTGAAGCATCTCTCCTTATCGTATCAGTCAATTGCCATTCTTTTGAACAAAATAAGTGGAATATACATAACGCGTGCGCGCTATCTTATCGCTTCTAGTGCCACAGGAACGTGCAATATCGTGTTGCCAACATGTCGAGTTAGCTCGGTTTTGTGCACAACAACAGCTGGAGCGATTTGTTAAACAGTTTGATCCAGTCTTTGATGCTCTATGCTGTTGACCAACATTTTTCTCTTACGGTGACCAACATTTTTTCACAAACGTGCTCAACATATTTTCTCATATAATGATCAACACGTTTTCTCATATGATTATATTCTTCTCATACAAATAACAACAGCGAATGGCGAGTTCTAACAGTGGAATCGAGCAAGAAACGATGCCAGTTCTGACGTATAAATTAGAATTTAATTGCAGGCCGACGTTTAATTAATTCCCCGCGTTCTGACTTGGGATCTCTATCTGTCGCAGGAAAAATCTTGGGAGCGGAAGATCCGGCTGGCAGCAAGGGTTTACTGAAGTGGAAGGGCGTGATGTTCGCTCCGGATGATGGAATTGATAAAAGTGAGAACGATGCGGAGAACGTCGGAAAGGACACCACGGATTCAGCTATTCCCAGCGAAGAACTTGAACAAGGAAGCGAGGTAGAATTAATAAATCCATTCAACCTGTTTGAATTGTGACAATTGCTAAAATTTCAAAGCATAAAACAGTCACCTCTAAGCATTTTTGTAATTTTTATGTATATTCTTAGACTTATTCTAATAAATATTTCTGCGACAGGTGTTCATGGTAGAGCTGACACGTGGCTGGAATAGCCGACTAGGTTTCAGCTTGCAACCGGAAGGAGACCATACAGTTATATCGGTCGTGCATCCCGACAGTGTCGCTGCTAAAGATGGAAGACTGAAGCAAGGGGACGTGCTTTTGATGGTATATTGTGTGAACCAGTCCTCTATTTTATTTAAATCCCAGTCAGCCAAACCTGCTTCGAGCAATTTTTCATCAATGCTTGTAAGAGGAAGCATAATTTGTTCCTGATTTGCTATGAATTTGCTGACCAAATTCCAAATCAAGGACAAGACGAGGACAGACCCTACTCTTTTATAGAGGACAGGTCAGTCGCCCAAGAGCTGACCTAATCTTGCTCTAAGAGTCAAGTGTTCCCCGCAAAATCAGAGTAAACCTTGCTGTAGGAGGAAAAACAGAATTTTATTTAAATTTCTAAATTATATGTAGTTCCATGTATTTTATTCTTAGTATTTTATTTTTATTCTTGTTATTTACTCTTAGAGCAAGGTTGGGACTGCTCTTAGTGCTGCCCTCTACACGAGTGAATGGTCTGCCCTAGTTCAGCCCTTGATTTGGCATGGAATTGGTGGCAAATTCCTAGCAAACCAAGAGCAGATTGCTCACTGAGATGGTAAGAACAAGCAAGTAGACTCGACTGATGGCCTGTTTTTATTGTAGGTAAATGACGAAAGTGTGAAAGACATGTCGACAGCGGACATAATAGATCTGCTACGTAAAATCCGGGGTTCCATAGGTATTACGGTGATGAGACAAGGTAAAACAGAAAATCCAACGTGACGCTAGTCAGACGAAGAATAAAAGAACCCTCGCTGAAGAAAGAGGAAACTTTCGCGTCCACAACGGCAGTGAGTCTTTTATTGTGAAGCGTGACATCGGTTCACCGGTGGAGCCCGAAAGGAAATCCATTGGTTCTCGTTTCGTTCGATGGAGGAACGACGCATGGACGGAAAACAACTTCCTTCGTAATCCTATGGTCAACGTGTTAATTCTGTGCAATATAAAGTTTCATGTGACAAGATCCTTAGGTAGAGTCCGTGAGACACGAAGCCTTAAACACGCTGTGGTGATTTAATCGATCGTAATACGCGTCCTTCTACAATCTAACGAGATTTTTAGTGTTGAGCTGTCCAGCGAGTTCATGCGATTCCTGATCGATAGAAAATTTCTTAGATTTCATTTATGCGCTTTCTACCGTTTACGGCCGCTTGCTACCGAGCGATTGTTATTACTAATGAAATTTCGAAAATTGTTAGCGATAGAAAGCCGCACGAATTTATTGGACAGCTTGATACCTTCGATACAGCTTCCGCAATTAGCGTATTACCTGCATTTGAAAGCTGTATACGTTTCGACACTCCCAAGGTAATGAGATCTAATT
This sequence comes from Lasioglossum leucozonium, assembly GCA_028454225.1. Taxonomy (NCBI): domain Eukaryota; kingdom Metazoa; phylum Arthropoda; class Insecta; order Hymenoptera; family Halictidae; genus Lasioglossum; species Lasioglossum leucozonium. The sequence continues at coordinate 457,244 of CM052213.1, forward strand.
ACTACCATAAAAATACATTATTAATATAGTCAAATCAATATTCAGCGTGGTTCAACGAACATTCTTCGGTTCGTTTAAACTAAGAAGACTGCTTTACGAAGTAAAAGTAAATCCGAAGGCGAGTAAGGAACGTATGGTTGCCATGTAGATATTTATTGGGTGAATGCAAAACGTGTAACATGTTAACGCAAGTCTTTATTTTTACCTGATTCTTGTTGGGAAGCGTAGACACCGTTTGAGTATTCACGAGTGCTCAACATACCGTTTGAGTGAGTATGTTTGAGTATTCACGAGTGCTCAATCATTGCAAGGTAGGCTATTTTTATAAACCTACACACCGAGGAATATCTCTATCACGATATTTGAAACCGAGAAGAGGAGTTCTATAGAATTATTGCAAAACATATTTATAGATATACTCCAAAAAAAGACTATTTAAAGACAAACACCAACTATGACAAAAGATACACATACCAAAAATCTTTTTCGTTTGAAAGCTAATTGTTAAATTTATGCAAATTAACCTATGATGTTAGGCACACGTCGATATCCTTGAATATCAATATAACGAAAAGAAAAAATATAGAAACGCATAAAGAAAGCGTTGGTATGAATTTATTAGAAGTTGCAATTGAGATTTAAAATCTTGTTATACAAATTATAATTTATCTTGTTGATAAAAAGTTTAATTATATGCGATTAATATATATATACGCGACGTTTTCAATCCTACATTCTAGAGAAATTAAGAGTGATGCGCCAGCACTTTACCATAGTATTCTTTTCAACCAAGTAAACATAGTTACTTGAAAATTATATTCGTTAAAGCATTTGTTAAATTCCAAAACATTTTAATGATACATACTAGAAATGATAGCAGGATATAACTATAATATTCGACAAGGTTCATCACTCTATGTCTGCAAACGTTCTGAATATTCCTAGATCGACATTTCTCGAATTCGTCACCGAATCTGAATAATAAAAATAATCATTTCAAACGCAACAAAAAAAAAAGAAATTAAAATACTCTACACAAGCCCTATAATCAAAGAGTTAATCAAAATGTCACGGAAAATACATGAAGAACGTGTTTATTTACTTTTACCTTAAACAACGCTGAATCGCCTACTGTATAAGTAATTATAAGACAATTATGTTTGAATATTACATTCTCAAAGTTTTAAATCGAACACGTCGAACATATCGTTACGAAATATAACGTACACCTACATATACGTGTTCAGTGCGTATAATAATAAGGAAACCGTATTGTGTATTATAGTGAAACTTATCACTTTGCAACGTACAACCGAAGATTCACTTACAATCATGCAATCGTAAAATCAATATGCCCATACTTTCTCTCAAGTAACATATATATATCTGGATAAGCTTGATATGTTATTTAAAAGAAATTATGGGACTTGAACTCTACGAGTCTTGGACTGCTGTAGCATATAGTGTTTCTGATCGAAACAACATTACTGTACGAGTGTGTATTAGCAACAAAAGAGAACAATTACATTATTGACGCAATATATAAATTTCCTTTCAAGTCAGATATTTTCAGTAATTGAAGATTTTGTACATATCTCGCAGTATACACTTAACAATTCCTAATTCATGAACATTACGCGTGGTCTGCAATTTAATTATTTTTTAAATCTACTATACTGTTGGATCGAGATGCGTGAATCCCTTAAAAAATTACAATCGTGACGTAAGAGTTGCTCTCGGATAGGATATTAAATGAAATAAAATATTTTTCGTGTTTCGAATCGAACTTCAGTACTTAATAATACTATCCAGTACTTAATAATACAGAACTCGAAGTACGCGAATGCTATAGTTTCATCCGACATACATGATCCACAAAATTATATTAAACTTCAATCAATCTTGCTCTTTCAAAGTTTCAATAAACTTTCCTAAATCAGCGTGAAAAGCTGAAAGATATTTTTTCTTGCTTTTTCATCTTTCAAAGAGTTTTACGGAGATCTATGCACGGAGAAAAATATAGACTCGCTTGCAATATACTTAGGGGTATAGTAGACGAGTAACTACCTCGCACGATGCCATACCATACAGCAGTGGTTCTTAAACTTTTTATGCGTAACCCCTTGTTTCGAAAGCCTAACTATAATCTGGCAAATAAATGGACTAAACAATAACGTAGCATAAAATATTGTTGCCTACAATTTAACGAAAGAAATTGAAATATAAAATCCTATCAAAAGGTGATAAACATATTTTTGAAAATAAACTTATTTTTGGAATATAATGATTAAGGAACAAAAGCAGAATAAATTATTTTCTGTATGAATATCTATAATTCTATTGCAATATAAGATGATATAAAAAAGATCTTGCGTGGCAATAGCACAATTGTTAATACAGATACTAAATGATATATTTGCTTGATATTTACTATAGTTTATCTACTACATTACGTTATACTGATATTTTTTTAGCACAATAATGTATGGAGTAATAATAAACAGCTAATATTTTCAGCATGAATTTTCTATTTACTCGACAGAATTTAGAAAAAGAGATTTTTGAATGCACTTAAATCCAATGGTTTCGCAAAGAATGGTTTCAGAAACACTGCCAAACATGAGTAACACTTAATGCCAGAGAAATAATTGTTAGTGGAAGTCACATACAGCTGTAGACAAAATCATCATTGTCAGAATATTACACTTGTATTTATTCACAGATGCGAACATATATAATAATATAAATGTATAATAAATATATCATCACCATAAGAATGCAATAGACTAAAAAAAATCTTTAAATAAAATGTTTCATGAATGTGATAGTCGTTCCATTAGGATGTTAGAAGCCTTAATAGTTATATTAAAATAAAATATAATTTGTATATATACACATATATATTGTACATGAAATTAAATGTATAAATGAAACCAAAGTGTATAAGTAATAAAATGCATAACAAAGACAAATATTTTATTTGTATATAATACTAAAAAATGACTATTTAAAATGTTAAACCGGGCTTCTTATATTGTTGTTACTATCTATACATACCCGTGATGTAAGTTTGTGTTTATCGTTATCTTTTCCATTGTTAATCCCTTTCTGTTCAAATACTATAATGTATTTAATAAAATTCGGTGGTTTTAATACACGATTTTGTACTCATTTTATGATTTGCCTCACGAAGTTTGACCACGTTAAGGCACTCGAATATACCATACTTACAAACAATGTACAAAAATATTCGTTTACGCATTGTTCTTGCGCTTCGTTCGAACAGATTTTCTTAAGACCGTTGTGCTCTCTACCGCTGTAGTATTCATGTTTCGATTTCTCAATCGTGTTTTATTTGGGAAACATGTTTCCTGATTATCGCACAACATGCTTACAGATCCTTCATTGGATTCATCGGTTTCGCTAAGATACGATTGGGAAAATTTCTTAATTCTCTTCTTCGTGTCGTAAACGGTTTTACTATCATTTTGTATGAAATCGCGACTTCTTTTACGGTAGGAACGACTTCCACTACATTCCGGAGACGAGCTTATGTTTTCCTTTTCGACGCGTGACGAATTCAGTAGACTATTGTTTAAAAATCCATGATTAACAGCATTCGATTTACCTGTAAACATAAATTCCATGTATTTTCACATTTAACAATTGTTACTTTGGTTAATCCGAATTGCATACCGCTACTAAATTTGCTATCGATGCTGTCGTTACTGGATATGTCGTGACAAATATTTTGCACGACAGGAGCAGTCTTTCCACAGCCTTCGTCTTCTTGATCAGAAATGCTATTAGAGTCAAAATCCTTTCTGCTTGTTGAGACAAAGTCCATCCTCCTTATTTCATCCTTCGAAAATTTCCTTCCTCCCCTTCTGGATGATATTTTGTGATTTGAAATATCGCTACACGCATCTGACGTAACGTGATCGTTTTCTATGTCTATTTCCTCGCAATGATCGTTATAATCTAATCGAGTTTCATTCATTTCAGCATTATTGTTGCAAGGAAATTCAATATTGAGACATTTCTTTGGATCGCTGCTGGAATACACTTGTAAAGGGCAAGCACTGTCCGAATCAGAATCTTGAATATATGCATAGGCATAACTCACGGGCGGTAAATTATTTTTGTCGGTATCATCTATTGAATCATCTGAACTCTCGGCGACTGTTTTACTTTCCTGTACAGTACGCTTGTTGCCTTCGAAGCTTTCGTTTAACAAATTACGTCTTACAGTCGGATTTCTTTGTATTTCGGAACTCTTGATTTTTTTAATTAAACTCGCGAAACTGTCTTTATGTGTTTCCACTAGTGAACAAAAATTAATTATTGTAATGTTGTATTCGTTCTAATGAATTAAAAACTGTGAACAAAAACTTACAATACTTTTTCCTCTCTTCGTCTATGATGTTCTGTTCTGTATTTCTGTTAACTTGTAATTTCTGAAACAATCAATATAGATTGCTATATGTATACTGTTATATTATAGTATTATATAAGCACGAATAATTACATTTATAATCGAGGAAGTCTTATTAATTCTTTTCTCAAGGTTCTCTTCATCTTCGCATTGTTTAATTAATTCGGAAATTGGACGTGGAGAAGATTTATCACATTCCGCATTATAAAGAACAATATATCTTTGCAATCGAGCTTCCATAATCTTGCGTTCTCCTTGAGCTGACAAGCCAAATTCTTTTAACTTCTTACGCATTACCGCATCCTTCATTAAACTAAATACTAGCTTTGGTAGCGGTTGACGTCTTGCATCTGTTCTGAAAAATGAATAGTGATCATATACCTTCATTCAAATGTTTCAATGACACTGCACGCACATAAATTATAAGTTACGCATTATTCTTACGCTTACTTTATTTGTGGTTGATCTCTTTTTGCTTCCCTCTTTAAACAATCATCAAGATGTCTATTTATGTTAGTCTCTGAAATAGTAACTTTGCAGACCGGACACATAACAACCTTGGTTTCGTCTGTGACGATCGGATCCTGTCGTTTTGCACTTTTCGGAGTAAACATCAGAGGTATTTTGTTTTTGCCACTAGTACTCGGACTAGATAGATCTTTTTGCACATTTGTGGACGGCGACGCATTGTTTATGGAAATTGAATTTCTATTAATTATTGCGTTTTCTTGTTTAATCAAAGGTGAATATTTCTTTTCATGAGTTGATTTCGGTGAATTTGAAATTCCATCACTCTTATTGCCTGGCAGAAATTGTAGCGGACCTTTCAGACATTTCTTTAATTTGTCTTTGACTTCCAAAAATTGTGTTATAATTTCATCCAGAACTTTATTCTTTCGCAAGTCTTTCTCGAAGGTCTCCGCAAAACAAGTGGGACATTGTGTTTTATAATGCAAGTATTTTCTGATACATAACGAACAATCTGTAATTAAGTGGCTACTATTATATGTGTTAATAGGTAAGATAATAATTAAAAACTGTATCAAAAACAAATGTATGCTGTTACTTACAATTATGCGAGCATGATGTTAAAACAGAGGTATCAATATAATCATAGCATATACCGCAGACCATCAAAGCCTCTATGTGCTGCAAAAAAGTTTGTCACTTTATTTGTTAATTGTCATTACAAGGAGTTAATATAAAAGTTGTAAACCTTTACCTTCAATTGTATATATTCAGGAGGCCACATTTTGTGTTAATGCACTTCCAGTAGAGGTTAAATTAAATCAAAATGTTTCTGTATGGTAACGACCATAATTATGCGTTACTGAAAACTAAGCAGTAACTGTTATCAAAATATCAATCATAAATTATAGGTATCAATGGTCAAACGGAAATTGAAAAAATAAATAAACAAAACAGTCCACTCAAACAATCGTTACTTCGAAATTGTATACATTCGCCGTAGCCGGAAAACTCATAAAAAGCACTCCAGATAGGAACAGATATCCATCGTACCGACACAATGTCAATGATCTCTTGTCTTCAAAACAATGTCTTGGATCGCAGGCTTTAAACATGTTGGTTTTTTTAATCAAATGGATTCTAATATAAAATACGATTATCAACCTCTAATTGAGCCCTTTCACGTCCAAAAACTTATCTAAAATTACCTTGAAAAATAGTACAGTCTTTTGTTTTACCGCAAATGATTCTTGCCAAATCCTCCATAAGGCTCCGTGTAACAGGCGGCACGAATCATCTGCTCCGTAAAATATAAAAATAGCGCCAATTAGTGTAGCGGCAGAACGCTCAAACTGCTAGACAAAATTACCGACGGTCGGTATTACATTATGGACAATCACCACATCGAAAGGAATATCTACTGTCGATAATTTTGTCTACCAGTTTGAGCATTCTGCCGCTACGTCAAGTGGCGCTATTTTCAGATTTTACGGAGCAGATAATTCGTGCCGCCGAATACACAGAGCCTTATGCGAGGTTCGGCAAGAATTATTTGTGCTAGAATAAACATTTAATATTTTGCATTTTCTAACAAAATAACGATGTGTACCTAATTCTCATCTCACCACGAAACACGGTTAATATTGTAATTTTTTTAATGAAAAATAAAATATATTTATTCAACAGTGAATTGATTTTTCCCCACTCTGTACCTGAATATTCGATTAGAAGTAGATTCACATTTTCGATAATTTTGGATAGAGAATAATTTTTCGAAGTTCCGCTATTTTTCACCACTTTTTTTATTTTTGCAATTACAAGTTAAACCGGCGTAAATATTTACGAAAATGGTATAACGCAACGACAAGAGGGAAGTTCGGAAAAATTATTGGTTTAATAAATATATACGCAGAGATACGTTTTTTTATTACATTGTCTTTATTTGTTCATTATAGGTTCATACATAATGTGGTCAGATCCTGGTCAGCCCAAGATCACCCCAATGTCAACGCTCGTTTATTTTCGGTAATGAGTGTCATCTCGCTTCTGATCTTTATTTCGCTATTAACATTTTTACATTCGCTCCCGCTTACAGTTGGCGCGTTTAATCTACAAGAATTACAAAGTATATAAAACGTAATAAATATATGTATCCTGTGTACACGTGAGAAATTAGCACAACTCAGTCTAGTTTCTTCTTATTTACAGTCCGCTTCGACATCGTCCTCCAGCAGAGCTTCTTCAGCCCGTAAACCAGTAGCAGTAATGCGACAGCGTAAAATGTCACTACGTCGATGGAATAATAATGAACGATGCCCATGTGCCTGAAAAATACATGTATTTGTCAACAACATCAACATCCATTAACGTTTCTCTCAACTCTGAATATTGCTAAAGTGCACACCTTGCCGAGCTCTTCAAGTGTTCAGCACCCTTGTACTTGGCAACGTGCTCCACCCACCAAGTGGCTAATTTTCTCGGGTTAATCGGCAGCTCTCGCAGCAACAAACTCCTTTTCTGTGCCGCCTTTCGATACGAATTGTTGTGCACGGCGGACACCTTCAGGATTCCCTCGCGCAGATTTCCGATCGACACACCAGCCAAATCCATCACCAGGGCGTAGCCTAACTTTTCTGTGGCGCAGAGAACATTCGGATTCATTATTAATGATTTCCGAGAGGCAATATCCTATTTAGAAGTCGTCGAGAATTCAGTTAATCTTTAATGGAAAAATATTTGCAGGATTTTAATGTGTGCATACTGTTTGAACAAGTCAATTTTTTCTTACGTCAAATGATTCGTACCGAATCCTTCAAAAGGTACCGTGCAAACTGCGGCACGAATCATCTGCGCTGTAAAATCATGAAATAGCGCCACTCGACGTAGTGGCGAAACGCTCAAACTGATAGACAAAATTACCGACTGTCGGTATCCCATCGAAATGTTGCGGATGTCGATAATGTAAATATGTATTGTAATATCGATTAATTGTAAATTTTGTTAATATTCGTTCTTTTCTTTATCGTTTCCTATCAACCAATTGCTTTTGTCGAAACAGATCCAAATAAACGTTGCCCACAGAAAACCACTGGTAGCGCCATCTGCCGTGCTTCGCGGTGATCGACTGTCGGTAAGTTTGTCTAGCAGTTTGGGCGTTCTGCCGCCGCGTCGAGTGGCGCTAATTTGAAATTTTGCGGAGCAGATGATTCATGCCGCCGAATACGCAGAGCCTTATGTAAGGTTCGGCAAGAATCATTTGCGCTGGAAGGAACAATAAATATTTTCCTTTTCTTGACAAAATAAATAAACTTTCTCGAACAGTATGAACGCATCTACGTCCAGGTTCGCGAGTCTTGTCACCGAATGTTCGACATAGGTGGTTGCCTTCGAAAAATGATTAAAATCTAGCAGCAAGCTCATAGCAATTCTCACCTGCTTGCGCGGCGTTGCCATCGTGATCGCAGAAGACAGGCAGCACGAGCGTCGGTGCGCCGTGATACGCAGCTTCGTGAAGGGACAGAAGACCTCCGTGAGAGACGAAAGCGTGGAGCTTCGGATGTCCAAGCAGATCCTGCTGGGGCCACCAGGCTGCCGTTCTGACGTTGGACGGCAGATCTTTGATCTTGCCGCCTTCCCATTTCCAGACGACGTTGTACGGCAGGGTGGCAAAGGCTGCGACGAATACGCGACGTAGCGCCTCCGGCATGCCCGAGGCGCGAACCGACGAGCCCATAGAGACGAAAATGAAACCTGCGGCCACGTATCGGTTATCGTCTCGACTGGGACACCTCTATGAAGTCGTTCGATCTTTCGCCGGAGCTCCGGACCGAGGGTTTTAGGTCTGCTGCCCGAAAACTAGGCTACAGCAAAGGAGCAGCTGAACACGGATCCCGCGCTACCTCTAAGGTAGCCAACGGATCGACCAGTTTACTCTTCGCTTCCGCGGATCCATGTACGGCTGATCCTTTGCTAGCACAGGGTACAGATCCGCTGGTGATTCGTGCGCCAACTCTCGGAGCAAAGTTAGATCGCTGCGACAAGATTAACCGACCCACCTCTCTGCAGGAAGTTCTCCAAGTCGGTGCTAAGCTGGCTGGCAGGATTGCAATGAAGGCAGGCGACGTTGACCACGTTGGCCAAGTAAGGCAACGAGTCCGCCACGCTGTAGTGACTGTTCTGTAACGTCAGCGGCACCTCGGCAGTCAGCTCGCGTACGTCTGGCAGCTGATCCCCTGCAAAAAGGAAGACAGTTCTGACACTGGTCCGGGTCGAGCGAGATCGATCCAGCCGATCGATCGATCGCTTATCCGGTTACCGAGGTATCTTCGGAGAACCGGTTGGACGTATCCGGTAGTCATGATCCAGTGCATGACGCGGAGGGTGACGAGGCAGGCGGCGTTCAGGATCCTCTGCAGGAAGTCCATGTCCTGCGTGAAGGGCTTGCCGAAATAGGGTGTCACCGACCAAGGGGACGGATTCCCTTGCCGTCCGATCGAGCCGCTGTACAGAGCCACCTGCAACATCGGAGTATCGATTACCCAACGATTCCTCCCGGAGTAATTAACTTCGTCAAATGGTAATTCATCCAGCGGGATTTAGTTAGAAACGCGATAGAGACATCTCCCCCGGGGATACCCGAGCTCGCCTTTGTCGCGGCGCAGTCTTTCCGACGATGTAATTAATACCGTTTGCTTCTGTCGATAATTCGATGCACCAATTAAAAAATTCTCATCGGTCACGAGCCCTTAGGGCGGAGGGAGAGTGGGGAGCAGATGACGTCGCTGAGTATCGAAGGAGGCAAACTGTATCGAAGATTAAACGACACGTCGCCATCCGCGCCGGACAGTTCAGCGACTTTCCCATAACTCGCCGTTGCGAAACCAAATACTCGTGACAGATTGCTGCGTTATCGACGCGATGAAAGAATTACAACCGATTTTATGCGCGGAAGAGGTGTTGCGAAATTCACAATTTATCTCCAACGCGATAAACGCAGCCGCCGGATTTTACTGCGCACATTATCGTGCGTTTATTGCGCTAAGTGGGTCGGCGAAATACGGAGCAGCGAAGGCATCAGGTTCAATTAAAAGGGGACACCGCTTTCAACTGACTGATGTCATTAAAGAAAGAAGAGGGGGGGAGAGGTAAGAGTATATTTTACGTAACCCGCGTTCCCCACACAATCGATGCACAATATTTTTACCGCGCGTTGGGACGTTGTTACCGTGTTTAGCATGATCGTGGGCACATTCTCCCCGTGTAGCACTCCGAGAAGACACTCGGGAAAGGCGCCGTCCACCACGGCGACGTCCCAGCGCCGATGGAGACTGCCCTCGGGCGTCCTCAGCCAGGACACGGACGTCTCGTCCCGAAGAAGAGCCTCGCAGGCTTCCCAGGCGTACCGCATCGCGTCCCAAGGCGAGATCGGCAATTCGTCGCGGAACCTTGCTCCTACCAGGTCCCATTCCGCGGTGTAGTTGCCAACGTAGGCCTATCGGGCAGTCATAGAAAATATAAAAGCTATGCACCCCTCGAAAATCCCCAATTCTTGTATTTCAAGATGGAAATTTTAATGAGAAGGTAAGAGGAAACGGGGTATCGATGACTAATCACCTCGAAGATGGGAGGCACGAACTCCTGCAGGCCGTTGTTGGCTGCTGGTCCAGGGAACGCGCTTACCAGGGTGACGTTGTGGCCCCTGGCCTTCAGGCTGGTGCCAAGGGCAACGAAGGGCACGGTGTGCGACTTGGTGCCGCCCATGGTGGCCATCAGAACGTTGTACCCCCTCGCATCCTCGCAGAGCCAGGCGAACATCGCCAGGGCGAGCACTCGATCGATCATGATTGCTCTGATAAAAGAAGGATTCACCGGAAGTTTTCCTACCCAGCGGCGGAGGAACGAGCCTCGGCTCCGTCGTCTATCTCTCGTAACAGCTGTTCGCTATCGGGAAACCGCTTGAACGTCGAAGACGGTCGCATCGTCGAGCCAACCACGACTGTTTCTCGTTCTTCCTCCTCGTCGTCGTCCTCTATCTTGCGCTCGAGTCCCCTATTAGCTCAATTATCCTGCCTCGAGTTTCCGGCCAGGAGGCTTGCAGAGGAGAATCGCTACTGTCTTCCGCCGAGCTGCTCCTACGTACGAACACACCGGTAGTTCAGGACCGCTCGAGAAAACGCCGGGGATCCATTGTCATGGAAACGATCGGCTGAAAAATGCCCATCATCGATCACCGGTCAGCCTTGTCCTCGCGGAACTCCGAATAGCTAATCGCTGGTCATCTTTTCAGCCGAGACAGGCAGTCCGCTACCACTGTTGTTCCTTATTCCATCGTTGACGTCTGGAACGGACGCTGATCGTCTGACAAATTGATGTCCGCGCGTGACCGAACCTGCGCAGATTGTCAGCTGTGGATCATTGGGGAATATTTAATCGCTGGTTAAATATGACTTGGCTCTTTTGGCGTCCTTTTGTGCGCCCTTCTTGGGCAAGCATCGGTCTAATTGAGGACTCTTGAGGATCAGGGATTAGATAAACCCGATAGTCGAAAGAAATGTGTGATCTGCGTTAGGCGATAGTCTTGGCTTTTGAGTTTCCTACGCCTTTGTTGGGCAAGCTATCAGTCTAATTGAGGACTCGCGAGGATCAGGGACTTACAGTGAACGTACTGATAGTCGTAAAAAAATATGACTGGGTTAGGCGATGACCTCAGCTGTTTCAGGGGTCCCCCTGTCAACGAAAAATATCCCGGGCTGTGGGATCTCACCGGTGATAGCGTCCGAGGGTAATCCTTGGCAGAGGCGACTACTTTCGATTCTTTCTTCGGTCCGAAAACGGATTTGCCGATTTCTCTCGGTGCTCGTGTTTGCGTTGCGGAAGTGAAATCGTCTCGGGGCCCGGATTGGTTTTTCGGCGAACGAGAGGCAACAGACCGCCGGAGAAAGAAGAGGAGACGAGCTCGAGCGAGGAACGAGATCGCGGCGCGGCGGCAATCTCGAGAGATCCGTTGTATTGTCTGAACGTGTGCGGCGCGGCGCACTTGAAACTCGGGTTATTAGTGAAAGTCTCGCGCACCGTTTCAAATACCTGCGAAGGTTGGATTCACGGATTCACGGATAGAGTCTCTAAGGGATCGCAGTCGACGGGAAGATTCGCCGGCGAGGGCCTTTCGAGCAGGGAACGGTTTGCTCGACCCACTTTCCGAAAATCGCTTTACACAGATATTGCATTTAATAGGTCGTCGCATCAGCGACGGGGACTCCCTTTCATCCGCGAGATGAAAGAGAGCGGAGTACGTATCGTGCGTGACACGAGATTCTCGAGAAGTGCTCCGCGCAATTCCGCGGCTGTATTTGCGATTGCCGAAACGATTGACAAATTCGCTGGATCCAATCGGGTTTATCGACTGAATCCTCAAGGACCCTTAACCCTGTGCCGGGGTCATTCGTGACCCAATAGATAATGCGTAGATACCCCCGTTCGAAACAGAAAAGTCCGAGTCTTGTGTCGGAGTATTCGTGAGATATCGGCGTGGGTCAGGAATGACCCGGGAATAGGACCTCGCGGGAGTCCGAGAATAGGAGTAGACGAACAAACGATTATTTAAAAATACTGTGGGCCATTTTAAACAATTTTTTTCGTCAAAATTTAACTGTAAACTTATTCGATTAGAAAGTACTGTAATACAAAATACCAAGGCTGTCTTTTATCGCGACTTGAACCATTTCACACAGGAGCATTTGTACAAATTTCAACGATTGTTAAATGAAAAAATTAAAAAACAAAACCGGTCGTTCGACACTTGACGATAGGTTCGAAGAGCCGATAGAATTCGCGTTCGTGTTGGACGTTGCGGAAAATTGCTACGTTTCCTTCGGACGGAAGGCTAGCACAGTTTAGCGTGTCAAAGATCCAGATCGAGATGATAATGATCCAGACCCGAGCCGGATGATCGTTCGAACCAGGCTTTCAGGTAAAACGAGAAACGCGAGGTAATGGCGATAGAGGCGATGAAACGAGAACACGTTGTCGTCAGAGGCGCCGGATCAGGGGAATTTACTCGAATTCAGGGGAAAAACGTGGTTGGTCGGATGACGGTAATACGCGTGCACGATAGGGACGGAACGCGTCGCGTGACCGGGTCGTGGAGAATAGCTGGTCACGTGACGAAGATGCGGGGATAGCGATCACGTGACCGGGTGGTGGGGAATGGAGGTCACGTGATCGAACAGCGTCACGCGACTGGCTCGTGGCGGAAGCGCGGGGGAACAGCGTCGTGGAGGGGGAATGTAGAGTGGGGACACAAGTCTTGATCGCGGTGCTGAATCAGAAGACAAATATTTAAGAAGACAACTAAATAATAATTATTGTAGATTCCACCATCCCTGAATTGTACAAGAAATTTTTGAATAGGATTGAATATCGATTTATTTTAGTTTTAATTAACTCTGCTGATAATTTCCGTGAACCTCCGCCGAAAAATATGGATTCTTCTTCGTCTTTCCGCGACATTAGAGAAGAGAAACGGAAGAGGACAATCAAGGTCCGTTCCGAAGATGATCTTGACCAGGAAAATCGAGTCGGACCGTGGGGCTTCGAGAGGTAAGCAAATATTTGGTCGACTCGGTGAGATTCTCGAGACTGTGGATCGCGGATAGGTTTTCCGAGAAAAAAAAATAACCAGAACCACTTCTCCCGTGAATTTGTGACCCGTGTACACGTAAAATGAAACAGAATTCGATGATCGGGGACATCGGAACGGAGCGCGACTGGGAATCGCGTTGACGCCGGGAAGAGACTCCGAGAAGCCTCGAAACTTGGTTTTCACGCGGCGATCGCGATTCCGAACGGTGTTCCGGGCAGCGGGAACCCGATAATTCGTCGCGGTTCACCGACTTCACTTTCGCGAAATTTGCCATGGATATCCTTAAACGGCGGTTCGCGGAACGGGATCCGTGGCATTTTTCCTTACCTCGGACTTTCTTCCTCTCTCTCTCCTACGCGTGCTCGGCGTTCCCTTCCTTTCGCATCGCAACGGCGGTTACCGTTTCCTCGTTGGAAAATCGATCGACGAGCCCGCCGGAAGAGGATCCCGCTGCGTCGAGTCTGCCTCTGTCCTCTGGCTTCGCGGACCTCTTCGAGGGTGTATTTCCTGCGTCGCAGTTTGGTCACTCGAAAATTGGCCCACAGTTCAATATCCGAAACAACGTTGACGTTGACGTTGACTCGGGGAAAACCGAAACGTCGACGGAACGCGACCGAGCGCGTTTGACCGATCGATTCAAGTTCAACGCGTTCGAACGCTACCAAGCTCGGATATCACCGAGCGTGAAAGTTTGACTGGCCAGCGGCAGCTTTAATGATCAGCTGTGCTCGAGAGAGAGAGAGAGTTTTGCCTCCCACCAGTTCGCTTCTTCTTGCTCTTCGGCAGTCTCCCTCGGCGAAGATGTTCCGTGACGGGCAACGATCGCTCCCAGGATCCCGTTGCACGACCATTCCCGTCGTCGTGGACCACCGGATTACCGTTCCTCGATCCTTCTAACTCCCTGCCGATCCAGAAACGATGATCGCTCTTCTTCCACGACTACGCTCGCTCGACTAGTTCGACGCTCCATATTTTCCTTATTTCACAGGGAACAATCGACGCCTGTTTTACTCTTATCTTCGACGCGCGAGACGCGCGACCACGAAGAAATTCTGCCGGCGACCTTGCAAAGGCCGTGGCTCTGCTGGTCGGGTCAGAGTTCTCTACGCCCTCCATCGGTCTGCGTCCAGCTGCGACGTCCCAATATTTCTTACATGGTCTCGCGTTAACTTCTTTTACATCGTAAACTTATAAACAATTAGCAAAATATTTTTATTCCAGTGCAAAGCACAAAGTCGCGAGTGCTCGAGCCTCGGTTCGAAAATTCGGGACCGGGAATTTCCAGCTACCCGAAAGTCTATGTTATTCTGAGAATATTATAAATTTTCCGGTTCCCGACCCGAACCCGAAATTTGCGACCGTTGCTACCGCTTCCAGGCGGTCCTTTGTTCATGGAAATTGTTGTTCTCCGCGAATGAAAAACAGCTCGGAAACGGCACCTCTCGCTGAAACATAACCAATTTAGAGAGAACAAAGGCAGGAAATTTTTTGGTGAAATTCCGAAGAACTGGCGCAGAGAGAACGTCCGGTTTTTGACTCACAGAAACTGAAAAAATTAGGGCGAGTCTCACACCGGTCCGATACCGTTACTCGCTCGCGATTTATTATCGGAGCGGTACGCCGCGTCGCGCCGCGCCGCGCGCCGTTTCCTCGGTATCGGGACGATTTCGTGGCCGGATGGCCTTGTTACTTCGATTTCTTTCGCGCAGAAACTCTTCGTTTCCACGATCCCTTTTCACCGATCTTTCACGGTACAGTTGAAAGTCGATTTGCTGGCTGTTAAGCTGAATTGCTGATTCTGTTGTACATCGACATTTTCAAAGAGAGACGATATCCTGAATAGGACAGAAACAGAGCTCGGTTGGACCGAGCCGAAAATTTTACAGAAAGCGCTAACGGACTCCTCGTGAGCAATATGGCCGGGTACCCGAGAATTTCGGGTTAGAGTCGGGCCAGAAAATTCGTCACACTCGGGCTCTCGGAAATTTCGAGTAGCCAAAGTTAAAATCGGGTCGGGAGTCAAAAAATCTCTGCCATTCGGACACAGATATATTATAAATTTTCGGGTTCACGGCCCGGCCCGACCCGGGTCATCGAAGGTCGAACAGCGGTACACCGGTTCTTTTTAAAAAATTCGTGTAATAAAGCCTGGTTCAGGCGGAATTTCGTGAAACACAACTGCACTCCGTATTCCTCTCGTTCGAACGGGTTAACGAAATCGGGCCAATTCGTCTCGAAAGCGATTAGCCTCGAAGAAACGAATTAGCTAGGGGCATTGAATGCCATTCGGTGGCCTCCTCGGCGCTGCCGCCGCAAATCAATCGCAACAAAAGGTTGCCGGTTGAAGATTTCCACGGACAAAAGGCGGTCGTTCGGCACAGGTGTAATTTATCGATCTAACCGGCCGTGAGAAAAGATGCGCGTCGTCGCGTCGATTTTCCTCGCGGGACGCAGCATTTCATTCGGAACGCGAAACGACGAAATTGGAGAAAATCTGTGGCCATGTAATTACTTCTCATTTCGATATTTTAATAAGTCACGTTCAAATTCCGCGAGCCGCCTTTCTATTGTACACTTCCATTTACGTAAGCTATTAAAAGGATTTACCAGAATTAAATCTGGAAATGAAACGAGCCGGTTCCGGAACGATGTCAATGCTGCTATTTAGCCATTTAGGGAACAGTAACCGGTAGTTTTTGGGACAAAGAATTCCCCGTTCATTTTTTTCATGAAAAATGGACTTGAGCAATTTTTACACAACCATTGAAACGCAACATTATACATTTTTTTTCCTTCAAGGTAATCTTTTGTCGGAGTTATCAAGGTCATCGGTGTTTTTTCATACATAAATACGTTTTTTTCATTGTGTCGTGTAGCTGAACGAAAAATTCATTCGGATATGTATAATAGCATGACTCTCGGATGACCTTGATCTTTGAAAATTAAAGTCAACTCTAAGGAAAAAATAACCTCGAGAAAAAAGTATTGCGACACCGTCAACTGACCTTGATCTGACCTTGATTCAAGACAAATCCAACGAACTGTTTAATGTGGTGTTTAACTTTAAAAATAATGCTGAAATAGGCGTGAACAGCTAGATCGCGGCTCTGGCCCGCTGTGCGCGATTACCACAATCACGCCGGGCGCCTCGTGACTGCCATAAAACGGCGGCGGGCGTATTTTAGCAATGCATTCACGTGCCGGTTTGCGAGATTCGACGGGAATAGAAATTGCGAGCTAACGATCCGCTGTTTTCTTTTATCCGTCGATCGCTCTCCTCGGGCGCGCGAATCGTTTGATCGACGGGCGAAAAACTTTGCGAGGCATAAAGCAACCGAAATTTTCACGCCGATGTCGACACAGCCCGGCGCGCTCGAGCATTTTGCTGGTGGACGAGCGCTCGGGGCGGTCGCGAACAGTAACGATATTAAATTCGTTTAACGCGGCCCGCGCTGCATCGTTCCGCCGTTCTGAAAATTAATAAGGGAGAAGTTCGGACAAACGAAATAACCGCGAAACGGTATCGTTCGAGGCGGAATTGGTCACGTACGTTCGTTCGTTCGTTCGTCGGACGTGTTCCCGAGAAATGTAATCTCGCTTCCAGCGGTCCTCAAGAAACGAAGGGTATATCGGGGTGTCCGGGGCAATTTGCTATGCCGCGTGAACGTCGCGTCGCGAATTTCAGCGCGGGGAACTTTGCGAAATTCGGGCGACGCGACCGTGTCTCGCGTACAGGTAGGCAGCGTTCGCGGAACAACCAGCGCGGCGATTGCGACGATTAAACGAGCTTCGAATGCAGATGAACCGTGTAACCCCCGCGGATTATCATGCGTTAAAAAATCAAAGTCTCCGTATCAATTTTTGTATAAACGTTTCTTAAATTTCCATCGCGTTCGAAAACGATGATATTAATTAAAGTTATTAGAAACTCCGGTTACCATCAGCGCTCAAAGATCAAAGTTTTTCGGATACCGATAAAATTTTTTTCGTAATGACGTTCTGCAGAACCCACCGTCTAGTTAAACCAACAACTTGCTACCAGAGAAAACCTGTGTCCCCACTCTACCTTCCCCTTCTACGACGCTACTCTCCACGCTTACGTCTGGGGCCAGTCACGTGACTCCCTCCGACACGCCCCAGTCACCTGACGCCTTCCGCCACGCCCCAGTCACACAACTGCCTTCGCCCCCATGCCACATTTCTAATGTGGAATAAAGAAACTACAAAATTTCGGCCTCTTTTTTCTTTCGATATTTTTATAGAATTGAAAATTTTTATACATTCAGCAAAAGCAAATGTTTTCTTTTATCAGTGTAAGACTTTTAGTTTAATTTACATTTGGGATGATTTTAGTAAAATTACGAGATAACGAATGCAAAAATTTTGGGTCCCCTTCGATCAGGCCCCTTCTCCCCCGGCGTTGCAGCTTCTGGATTTAATTTTTCATCGTTTGGAGCGTTGGAAAAATCTGAAAAAATTCTGTGCAGATCGCGGGCCCAATAATTGGGCCCACGAGTGACACCTCAGCCAAGTGTTGCATCAATCCGCAAGAACAACACCCTTTGCGTGAGCAGATCCTAGAATCCGACGGGATTTGTTGACGATGCTCCAAAATCCTTAAAAGGCGATCGAATACGGTCGCGCGAATCAAGACGTTGAATTTTCTTCGCGATTTCACTTTCGCCTCGGTGGCATAATCGCGCATGTTATGCATGGTAATCTCACAATCGGCGGAGTGTCCCCCATACCATAGCGACGACGCGACACCGTGCACGAGGAAATTGAACGAACATTAACGGAACGATTCTTATTCCATGGGCGTGTGCGGCGGAATAGAAACGTGCTGGCAGCTTTTTTGCTGCCGATATGGTGAGAGCTATCGAGGAATCGTTTTATTCGTCGATGCTCCCTTTTATAGAGTTTTTTACGGGGCACCCAGCGGAGAACGTCCATGGTGAGCGTTCACCGAAACGGACTACGTACACTTCCGTGGTCCATTACGAGAAATCCTGGCTCGAAATCGAAACGACTCATTATTTATCGTAAATAAACCGTTCGTCCAATCTCGAGCAAGCATTTACACGTTAAAATGACGCGGCGAAAAAAATCGAGGACGCTCGGACGATTATCAACCGGTTGCGAAAGTCTTATTACAGCGGAACCTCGATTATCCGAACCAGCGAATGAGACAGGACAGTCTGCGATGGTTAAAAGAAATATTTAACAAATCTGCTTTGTTAACATTAACCGTATATGTATTCAACACGTAATTTTTAATAAGTAATATTTGTATTTAATAAGAAATGTTTTGATTAATCAAATTTATATTTAATAAATAAAATTTGTATTTAATGAGTAATATTTTAATAAATAAAATTTCTATTCAATGAGTAATATTTTAGTAATTAAAATTTGTATTGAACAAGTAATATTTAAATAAGTAAAGCTCGTATTTAATAAATAATTTTAAAACTGTTCAATCATCCGAACCATATAATTTATTGGTCCTTTCCGAAGCAGCCACAACAATGTTGTTAAATATACACAGTAGCGACTGGTTACGTCACGCCCACTATTTATTTTGTTTCGACGGCAAGTAGCGATCAACCCACGGACGAAGAGGTCCTCGCTCACTCTGCCTATCCCCACCGCCGACGCTCCAGGTTCTGACGGCACACGCTACGAGTGCGACCCGCGCCGAAAATGCGCGCGAGATGCGCACTTTAACCAATCAGTTCCGCATTCTTTCACGGGGACTTCTTGCGAGTCGAGCACAGTACGAGTAGGCGGCAAATTTTTGTACTGTAGCGACTCGATCGCTACCATGCCCCGGGTAAAACCCCGTCTAGTAAAGACCGTAGTGTTATAAGGGTTTTTTTACCTAGGCTCTAGTCAAGCCGGCTGGGGTCACATCTGGCAGCCAGATTTTGCCCAGTTGCAAATAATGAGGAATACGGTACTGTTCGAGCATTATGTTGTTATAAATCTCATGGAGATTTCCCAATAAAAAAAAATACATATCGCACTGCTTCGGGAATTCTGGGATCTTGCGTGCTCCATTAAAATCGGACGAACGTGAAATGGTCTCTAAAAATTTTCCACAGATTTATTTACCGGTGACAAAAGAATTTTTCGTAGTGAAACGTTCAAATGATTGCAGACGAGTAAAGAAGCTTTCAATTTTGATAAGCCTCGAGAGATTGCGCATGAATAATGCAGCGGGTAGCCCCGCCTTATTGAATCTAAATTTACTTACCATTCGTAGTCCCGTTTTCACCGGCGTTGGTGGCGGCGGCGGCGGTGGTGGCCTTTCTTCCGGTCTGTTCTCTTACCTGCGCGCTTTCATCTATTTTCAGCCAATTAGCCGTGTTCCGACGGGTAACATATCCACGGTAAAGTCAAATGAATTAACGGGCCAGGAGTACCACGGCTGAATACTCGAGGAACAGTGGCCCTTTCTCTCCGGGTTCTCTTTGAGAGATGTGGCTCGCATTCAAACCGCCATGGTGTAGCCTGTAACGCTGTGGTTAACCGAAATTCGAGTCCAGGCACACATCTGGGCAGTTTTTCAAACGTGCAAACTTCGCGAATCGCGAAGAATTCCAAGTACAGTACATCCTTGATCTAAGAAAAGTTGTCGGGCCTCTGTTGTTTCTTAGATCGTGCAGGGCTACTATATTTTTGTAACTTGTCTGATTGTAATCAGACCAAAATTGACATAAATACGTTGGTGAAGGTCCCATAAATAAATAATAAAAAATAAAGAAGTTTTGTAAATTAATTAGTAGTAATATGAAATAATTCAAAGAGGGGAAACCGATACACTGGTAGTGGGGGGTTGTGAAGCGACAAACGGGAACAAGTTACCAGGGCTTTGTCTAATTGTTTCTGCAATGTTTTTGTAATTTTTAAGTTGAATGCAAAAGGTCTTGCGCAACATATATCAATCGATAAGCAGTATAATTTTCAAAAATATTTTAAATAAATCTCGCTGTATAGTTTTCATATATTTGGTACACTAAGAATGCAATGATTATCCATTTTATACACTGCATAGTACAGTAATGCCAATTTAAATATTTTATAAAGTGTTCCAGCTTTTTAAATAGCGCTATCGTACCCTCTTTTTCATGTAATTGTTATTTCAAATAATTAATATATCGTTGAAACAATATTTGATTTTTCTCCAAGATGAGTATCTCCCTCGTATTTCATTTTCGTTTAATTTTAATAAACTCGAACGTGGCCGCACGTGCGGACACTAGAGTGTGTGTGTGTGTTTTTTTTTAATCCAGCGGAAGTCGCAGTATATATTTCAGAGAAACGCAGAGGGGTCAATTATTCGAACGCTCCGTGCGCGGGCGTATCGATCTCTGTAAAATGAATAACCATGTTATCGTATGCATGAAAAATATCTCAACTTTATTAACACAGACATATATATATGCGTGTATATACGACTTATATATGTAATTATTAAACAAAATACGAATGCTCTTCCGAGGCGACGTAAAACATTTATAAAAAGTACTCGTTCGAACATTTATAAAATACATCTAAAAAGATCAATGCTCTCGATGTTAATAGCTACCTGTTCGGCACTGTACAAAGCGTGCAGCTAACCAGAAACTAGAACCGTTTCCTCCGTCAATTCATGCGGGTCTCGTCGTCGACGAGGCTGAGAGGGTATTCTGGTTTTCAGGAATTTTTTTTCCCCATCCGAACCGTTCAACTTTCTCCACTAGAATTTTGCGTACACATTTACGGATACTTGAATTACACCAGGTTTCTTTCCCCCAAGTAAAAATAATCAAAATTTCACGAGTTATATATTTTGCAGTGGCTCTAGTTGCTACGTTAATTTCACGAATTCCGACGACTTCGTCTGCGCACATACTCGACGCTCGTACCTGAAGAGAACCAGAACAGCCCCTCCCCAGAGACGGCACCGCATCGTCCGAGTGTCCTCTAAGAAATGCGTCGAGTCCGCTCTGTTCGAACGTGCTCGCGACAATGTTCGATGTTCTTTCCTCCTCGTTGATGCGCCAGGACCAGAAGGATCGCTGGTCGATTCCCTAGCTGGGACCAGAGTCGCCAGAATACGACTCGTGTCCCCACTCTACCCTCCCCTTCCACGGTGCTACGTCACGTGACGCCAGAGTTGCCAGATGTCGCCACTCTACCTTCCCCTTCTCGGGCGCCACTCCCCACGCTGTCGCCGCGGCCCGGTCGCGTGACGCTACTCCCCTACGCTTCCGCCAAGGGTGGTCGCGTGACGCGTCCCCCTCCTCCGGCGACCCTGGTTGGTACAGCTCGGTGGCCTTTAATTTTGCTGATCCTGTCTGTTAAGGACGGTCAGGGCCGTGTTTTGGCTCTCCGGCACCATGGTCCTCGTGCTCCGTATGTCGAATATCTTCTTCAGGGACCGTGGGAATTGACTGTTCAGGCCCGCGTAGATGATCGGGTTGTAGCAAATAGAGGACTTCGCTAGCAACGCTGGCAGCACGGCTACCGACGCCGACGGCTTCGCCTGTGGGTCGACAACAAACGTCAGCGACTCTACAATCTCGGGAGCATGGCAGCTAACCAAGGTGTTCAACGCTTTAGAAGGAATTTTCGGCCGTATTATCCGGAGATGTTAATGGGAAATTTGTAACAATACTTTCACCTGGGATGCGCACATTCGATTAGAACCGCACTTGGCGTGCAGACGTACCGAGAGCCGTTTCAGGCCGCTTGGTTCGCGCCCGGCGCTGTTTCTTTCTGCGTCTAATTTAAATCCGCGGTCGGAATCGCTTTCTCGACACACTAAAAGAAATCTGATTTTTGTGGAACGGGGAGAGATACTAATCAACGCGTCGATTTTCGCTCTCGTTACAGGTCTCGGCAAAACAAAACGTTGAAGAACGAACGTTGCACGCTCTCGCTGCTGGAACGACGTCGCTCTCATCTTCATCCCGTTATTTTGGCCCGGCCTGTACTTAATCATAAGCCGTGATACTTTTGACGATTCGACGCGACCGTCCACACTGGCGCGTTCACTTTACTTTCATCGCGATTTTTCTAAACGAGTGATTGTTCGGCAGAATGTCGTGATCATCCCGTGAATACCGCGAATTTCCTTTCATACGAAGCAGAAAAACGTGGTCGCACTTTTCTGTACAGGCTGTACCAAAATACGTGAACATAATTTCTCTTTTATTAATATAAATTACTTTGGTTTCAAGGTTGCAGTGTTGACGATAGTCGAAGCGTTAGAGGAATATCACTCGTCGCGCAGACAGAATGAAAATATTTAATTTCAAGGTCAAAAGGTCAACAATTTTTTTTACTGCATCATATTCTATTCATCGCGAGGATAAAAAATACAGAATCGGTGGAAACTCGATTGTTCTCTTGAAAAATTATGGCAAATTTTTTTCATTAACAAACTGATATTATTTATCATTATATATTTTTATGTTCACAGTCAGATGGAGTTATATGATATTAATAAAACCGTTGGAAATGATTTATTTGAGCCCGAAATGTATCAACAATATAATATAAATAAAATCAATAAAAGGACTTTGCCATAATTCTGACTCATAGTTTCTTAAAAAAAAAATTGTTGACCTTTGGACCTGTACACCTAACAATTCCGTTTTAATAGAGTATCGATTGAAAGACTAAGTTGGGAGAACGAGCAACAAGTCGAAAACTGATCAGATCGCATTGCGTGGGAGGAAAGAAATGGTGGAAGGAGAAATCGAATAATAATCTGAACCACATGTTTACCAGTAACTTCTGGGTAGTAGAGTCACAATAGGGAAACGCATTAGCCTCCTCGCGGCTCATTGGCTCGACGAATAGCTGGTACACTTTATCCAGGTACTTACGTCGAAATACTGAGCGGCGAGAGCCAACGCCGCGTAGGGCGACCAAGCGAGCAGGAAAGCCATGATCATCAACGCGACCATCTTCGTGATCTTCGCTTCTCGCCTTCCTCGTGCACCTGAATTACAAGACCGACATTTGTCCCGGAAACACTTTGCGACACCGAGGCTTCGAGAAGCAAAAAAGGCGCCTCGATCACCAACGATAAAACCAACTCGGCGTTCCCTTTGTCGAGCGGAAAAACCGTCTCGAGCCACTCTGTTTTTGTTACACCCCCGACGAAATCACAGGAACTGCTATTCTATCAGGTGTAAGGAAATGTAATGGCCGTTTCGCCGGTCTTTTTGATAGCAAAGCTTCCCCTGGGAGAGTACTGTTCCTGTTTCCTACCAATCTTTTCGGCCAAACGTCCTGGAAGCTGTTTAACAGACTCTGGCTCCCTTACCGTGCCACATAAAATCCTCAAAAATGTTTTTAAATGTTTTAAATCGCTCAAAGTCTCAACGATCGGTATACGCCAGTATTAAAAGCACGATTTGGCTAAACTTCACCTTTCGGGACCAAACATTTTTCACTTTTTTTTATATATAATCCCGTAGATTTTTGCGAGAAAGTGCCAAAAGTTCAAGTCTTAACGTCAGGAATTCACTGGTTCGCAAGTTATGCGTGTTTCGCTTATGAACCAGTGAATTCCTAACGTTAAAACTTGGATTTTTGGCATGCTCCTGTCCAAAAAAAATCCAAAATTTCTGAGTCCTTAAGATGAAGTTTAGCCCAATTTTGTCTCTGCAATTAACAAGCTACTTTCTCAAAGTGCAAGAGGACGTACATCACGCTGGTGATTATCTAAGATCATAGCGAAGTTTCCGGTTGGGAGCAACTTGACAAATGAGCAGACAGACGATCATAAATAGATTACCTGCTCTCTTCCTGACTTTCCTCAGCGTCGCGACGATCGCCAGGTAACTGGTGCTGATGATTATCACGGGGATGACCAGACCGAAAGTGAACAGGAAGCCGATGTAACTGTCGCTTCTCGTAATTGGATCGTGCACCTCCCAGGACACGCTGCAGGACACGTTTCCTGCTTCCGGTCCGTAGCTCCCCCAGCCGAACAATGGCGGCAACGAGAGGCAAAGAGCGTAGATCCAGACGAAGAAGCCGAGTATCACGGCTGTCCTATTAAAGGCAGACCAACCGACGACGGGAACAATAAGACTCATTCCTGGAGAGACTCCATTACAGTCTAACGCTAATATCATGATCCTCTTGTGGTAACAAGGTGAGCTGAAGTACTAGAAATAAATAGCTCGTCATAGAGTCACGGTAACGACGATAATTTATATCACCAAATGCTCGGAATGACGTCTATGATTGCCCAACGTTTCTGACTTATTCCTAATGCTTGCGCAAGGAGAGCTACTGTTTTTGTTGTGTCACGCCCCCCCAGGGAGGCTGGGGAATCCGTAATGAGTGATTACCACCGCGTTAAAAGAAAAGAACTTTACCGTATTAGCAATTATTCCCTGTCCTATTCAAGACGCTATGCATTCTCCAGCGACGATGGAAGAACAAGCGATGGTAATTAGTCAGCCCGTAAAATGTTTCTCTATGAGATACGAAAAATATTTCCTGTTCGTCTCTGGTAAGCGCAGCTAAACTTTCCTTCGCCAAACAAATTAGCTGGTTCTCTCGAACAAAGCCTGTTCCCCGGTCCGTTCTTCAACCTAAATTGAGGTAAACAGCTTCTCTGCCGGCTGTACGAGAACGTAATTATTTTCGAACAGGCACTGTCTACCGAAACGCGGCAATAGTTTCTGCGGATATTAATTTAATAATTAACGTCTTATTATCGTCTCGACAGAAATTTCTACGAGCGCTTCGATGCGGACAGAAATGTTAATAAAACGCGTCGGTTAAGTGGGATGCGGTGCAACAATCAGGTGCTATAGATTTTGTCAGAAGTTCAAACAAGGCTATAGTTGGACGGGCACGTAGCTTCGAAGTCGCACAATGTTATCGAGGGCTAAGTTCTTTAGGAAAGTTTCCGTCGGACTGAACGCAGCACTCGCGAATTGCGCCGTGGCAGAGGCGTTTGTAAATAGAGTTTCTGTTTGGAACTTTATTCGAAGAAGAAAAACGCTCGTGTTGATAGCATCTTTCCCTGCTGGACTTGATTACAGTTAAACTTCGTTCATTTCACGATTATGTAAAGAAGCTTGGGCTGGATATTCCAGGTTTCCAAACTTATCTAAATAATTGAGAAACAAATTCCGATTTTCCACGAAGATCCGCAGAACAGCAGTGACCTATAAAATATGTACAGTGCGTTAAATTATTACATGTGCCAATAGCAAAAATTGAACAAGTTAGCAATAAAATATTCGATTAATCAAAATTCTCTATTTACTAAATTTCTATTACCGAAACAAAATTAATGGTATTGTTACAGTTATTTATTGCAATTTAACTGCATGTTTATTTTAATTAAACAAGAACGATTATTAAGATTTATTGCAAGATAATATTTAGACTGGGTATGTATATGCAATTCTTAATTTTTATAGGAAAATTGGAGACAAATAAAATTTTATTTTCAGTGGTAGTAGCCTTTGTAGATCTGACGTAAAAAAATTAAAATGGTATCGAATTCCGTGGACTTTTATATTCCAGCATTTTTTTAAAATCCGCAGTCTAATAATATTTTGCTGATTCAAGAGTCTGAAGCCGTTAATTCGAGCAAAGACGAGTGAAAAGAAGACGAGATGTTGTGCATTGCGGTCGAAACAGCTCGGCCGTGAGAGGATAACAGTCGGTTGGCAGAAAATCGGAATAATCGCGTGTCAAGTTGAGCAGTTACGATCCATTTGTTTGATGGTCGGTCGACGCACGTGCGTCGAAGCAACAGAGCAACAGAGCGACAACGGCCGATGGTTTTTGGAGCGGAACCGGGGCCGCTCGACCTGTCCTACAATTCCAGTCGATCGAGAGCCGCGGTGGTTTCGCGAAAAGAGAGCCAAATCCCTTTCGAAACGCGGCTCGAGGACCGGATAAGAATAAGTCGGACGTTATTTACCGTATGGATAACGCTCTCATCGGTCTGGCCACCAGCAGCCACCTCTCCACCGCCATCACCGTCAGGTTCCCGATGCTGGCGAATCCCAGGGTCGACATGAACCAGGCGTACCTAAAAAATACGAGTTAAAAATTAGTCCAGTCATCTCCAAAGATTTTTCATTTATTTTGGATCAGACCATTGTTACATTCGTCCATTTTTTTTTATCAACAGAAGTGGCAACAGTTAACAACATCACACCCCGGCAGGATCAGTGACTGAAATAAAAATATAACCTCTAGACAATGTCAGTTGGATAATAATGTCATAACTCCTAATTCAAAGATTTTTCATTCATTTTGAATCAGACCATTGCTACATTTCATGTGAGAGGACTGCATTTTTTGGTTAGGTCACTGTTCTTGCTTTTCGAAACGTGCTCTATAAAAAAATATATAACTCTTGTAATTTTGAATATTTTTCTTGAAAAAAATATCCTATATATTTCATATACCCGTAAATATGTGTGCAAAAGCACGATACAAAATGTTCAACAGTTCTTCTGAAAAAAAGTCACGGGTGACTCTGTGAGTAAAACTCGATGTGTCCGGTGTGTTTGTGGAACGAAGGATTGGTACGCGTGTTTTGGAACTTAGGGGGGCTCGAAATGATTTGAAAACCGCGAGAACGGTCGATTTCGATCGCAGGCCGCTGTCAGCGACGGCGTAATTATCGCGGGGAAGGGGCTGTGGTTCGTTAAGCACAATTGCCGAAGCGAGTGTCACGAGAGCCAGGGCCCTTTCGTTTACCGATTGCAATTGAAACGACGTCGTTAAAGCGAGACCCGTTACTCGAACGCAAACACCTGACGCATCTTCGGTTCCCGTTTGGCAATTAATCTCGCTCGTCACATTTTTCCTTGTTCTTTCTCATGATAATCGGCCACCCATTCATCTCCGATCGGTTGTGACCAAATGGCTTAACCTCGCAGAAAATTCGAGACACGAGCTATACTTATGCAAAATAAAAATTCTTTTCATTCGTTGCAGAACAATGTCTTGTTATTCTCAAATTCCTCGAATTTTTCTACTGGGTCACATTCGACCCACCCGTATCTGTCATTTAATGTCTCGAGAACGGATACGGTCCCGGGTAAGTAGTCAGTTGAAAGTGATCTTGATTTTTTATGGAATAAACATTTTTTTATCTCATTATCGGAACTATTTAAAAAATCAAGTTCAGTTTTGAAATAAACAACAAATAATTCATAAAATGTTGATTTTTAAATGCTTGTTCTATTTATAATTTTAAATAGATACACACTGTGAATCAGGAAAATTGACTCGAACTGAGGGGAAAAGTTACACCCTCTCTCTGCCAGTACCGGATTAGTCTCGTGACATTGGGACACATGCACGACAGAGACGAAACGCGTCACGTGATTGGGCCCTGCCGGAAGGCGGCACGCGACTGGGCGTGACTATACCGTCACTGGGCGTGACTATACCGTCACTGGGCGTGGCTGGACCGTCAGTGGGCGTGACTATACCGTCACTGGGCGTGGCTAGACCGTCACTGGGCGTGTTTGAACCGAAGCGGAAGCGTGGGGGAAGATAGAGCGGAAAGACAAGTCCTACATTCCTCCTTCACAGCCCCGTTCCAAATGATACAATTTTATTTAAGCAACGAGCAACCTATTATTAACGACAAAAAACATTGTAGCGGTGCTTTCAGTCTTTAATTTTTGTCTTGAGAAATTGTACAGCGTCGCGACTATTAACCCACGGTATTCCGAAATGATTCTCTGAATACCTAATGGGATTTTTTCAGTGAAAGTTCACGCAGGTCTCGCGTTCCTTTGTTAGCTCTGTTAGGACATATTGCGCCTTTCGAGGGTTCCATCGGGACCGAGGGGGTCACCACGAGATTTCCCGGGAGAATTTTCTATTCAATTTAACATCCTACCGGCGCGGCGCCGCACCGGCTTTCAGCTGATCGAGTCAGGGGTGCGAATTAACTGCATTGTGATCCCTGTTTCCCGTGAAATCGAACAACCAACCAAGGGCCCCGGGATCAAGTCAAGGTAAGCGGAAAATTATTTTTCACTCGTTAAAAATTCATGTATCCGGTTCCAGGTGGTAATCGAATTGGTGATTTCGGGAGTATTCGTTTTCCATGGAGGACAACAAACGTTTCCCCGGTAGAGAGATATATTTATATCCGAAGACCATTTTCGAGATTGGAGAGAAGATACTTACTTTCCTCGGAGATATGTTTTTCTCTTGATGCAAGAAAATGTTTATTTTTCCCGAGGGTCTTCTCGAGAGAGGGAAATGTTTCTTCCGAAGGCCGGCTGCAAAAGTGTCATCATCGGTGTTTCACACAAGAAGACGTTCAATGATTTATGGAACGTAATAATGTACAGGCTGCTTACAGCTTTTCTTAGGATAAGAAAATGATGAGGGTTCGGTCGAATCGAATTCGTCCGCTGTCCGAGATAAAAGCTGCCGTCGACAAAAGCAGTTTCTCCGTCTAGAAACATTGTTCACCGTGATGATCACAGTGTTTGGGATGCTCTTACACGGCAAGAAATAAAATTCGAGAGGAATTTTTCCTGGAAAGCCACGTTTATCAGCATTCCGCGGAGATCAATGAGGAAAGAGTTTTCCTTCTTCGTTCGATAGAGACGTGTATCGAATTTTCATCGATCATCATCTGACGAAAGGACTGTGACCGCATCAGAAAGAAGGCATACTTTACCTATCAGACTGCACGTCTGTGAATTTTTTCAGAATTTTTAGCCTCGAAGTCGAATTTTAAAAAATTTTAAAACATTTCTAAATGCCGATTTCTCGTAGAAGTTATGGTCGTCTTGTTATGGTCGTTAACTGTATAATTTTTTGAAAAATCAAAAACCGCCGATACTCGAGCGTTTGATTTTTAATCGGCATTTACGGGGCCGGCGGCGATGTGCGAAATTTCGCCGGTTCGTGTGCAACAGCCGAGACCTCTGCTACCAAATGACCAACCCGGTCTCTGCTACGGCCGCAATTCAGAACCGTGCAGCGTTTAAAATACAATTTGCCGCCGGTTAGCCTTCACAGTTCCTGTAGCTTATTAATCCGCATGTAATCGCACAAAAATTAAAACGCGAAATGGGCCGCGCTTCTTCCGCCGAAATGCCTCGAGCAGCTAAAGCATTTTCTACCTTTTTTCTGATCAACGTTTGATTCTCTCGTCCAGCCTTAAAGGAATTAATTTTCAATCGACTGTTAAAAAACTTGTAAACGCCACACCTCCGCGCCACGCCTGAGTCACGTGAATCGTTCCGCCACGCTTCGGTCTCGCCTGGTCCTGGCAAAGAGAGGGTAACGTTTTCCCCTCAATTCGTACCCCCTTCCCTCATCTGGCCACGCTTCTAGCGCCCTCTGCCTGCCATTTATCTTCGCAGCACGTACAATTCCCCAGCAGTGTAAACGTAAAAATTAAGTAAACACGAAGTTAAAAAAGTGATAACTTCTCTTGGAAATTGAACGTCTTCCGGCAGAGGAAAACGGCAATATCGCGCCGTGATTTCATTATTTTCTGGCGCAAGTGGAAACCAAGAGTAAATCGACAATGAACGGCGAAGAACAATGCTCGTTCCCGATGAAAGAGAATCGACGCAGCGCGGTGGCCTGAGGTTGCTCCTCGGAGAAATCCCGTGTAATTTCGATTAATAAACAATAAGTTATACCATAGACACACTTTGTAGCCCCAGTACCATCCTCCAGTGATTGCAGATACCATAGCGACCGGATTCCCAAGGGCTGCCACTAAAAAATCGCCGACCTGCACAGAACACGGAAATTGTTTTTCGCCCACTCTCAATTATTCAATATCAGACTGCGGATACTGGTGCGAAACCGCGCATTTCTACAATTCGCGAAGCCCGCCGGCAAACTGTTTCGTATCGCAAATTGCTTTCGTATCGCTTTACAAAATGGTGTTTTTAAAATAAATTTATATAAACAAATATACATTTAAAAAGTATTGATTTTTGTATTTTTGCTCTCTTAGCCGACGCACTGTGCGGCGTCGTGTCGGCGCGTTTCCGCTACGTTCTAATATTCAATTTGCAGTTGATATCGCGCCGCGCTTATTGCTATTAGTATTTAATACGAACGCACGAATGCCCGCAGTCGGCTTATCATTAATACTACAAGGTCTTCCAACGAGAAGTGCTCTTTTAAATTTAAATTATGAAAAACGTGTTTCTTTTACGATTAACAATTTTTTAATGATTTTATAATTTTTTTATAATTTTACAATCCACAATTTTTTTTTAAAAACATGTGTCGAAGAGTGACACCAATTTTCATAAATAGAAAATAGCGCGAAATTTGAAATGACACTTCTCAATGGCAGACCCTTTAGAACTGCTGGAAGGGTTTAGGACGACGCGTCCCAAGTTTCTAGGTCCGTGATTTTGCTAGTTCACAGAATGGTACAAGGTGTAGGACAATTAGGACCTTCGCACGACATAATAAGCGTCGAATGAAATTTTCCAGAGCCTACGCCGATGTAATTGGTATTTCACAGCCTGTTATATCATCGCGATCGTTTATTGGAAGGCCCGACGCGCTCGACAGCCGGATAAAACCTGTCCTGTTTCGAATTAAATGAAAACCGATGACCGAATTTTTTCAGGACCGGCCTGGAACCAACGTGGCGGACGATGAGAGAGCCAGCTCACGAAATATCACTTCATGAAGCGTATTTCAATGCGGGCTAACGCAATATTCTAATTTTCCCTACTTCGTGCTTCACGATCAACAGACACGCAATTTGAACCGGTTGGAACATTAATTTTGCGAGAATAAACGAAATGTACAGCGTGTATAGAAATGGTATATCACGACTACCATAGCGTCTTCTAATTGACCTTGATCCTTTTCTCAAGGTAAAACAATTTTTTTATTGCATCCTAATTTAATTATATTGTACATTATATTTCAATTTTTAAAGTCAAAAAATTCATTCTATATGAAGCAACTTTTTCCTTTGCGAAAATATTCTCCGTGGCTCTATTGAGGAGTTATTCGAGAAAAACGCGGACCAATCAGAACGTGGACGGACTCCGATTGGTCCGTGTTTCTCGTCGATAACTCCGTAACGAAGCCGCGTAGAAAATTTTCGTAAAGGGAAAAGTTGTTTCAAATGAGTTTGGGAATCAACCTTTTCAAGGAAATAAATTTTTGGGACAATCTTTGTTCCAAAACACCGCTTGACGTATCAAATACATCTCCGTGGATTTTCCATCGGGTGTACATTTTTCGAGTTTCACATTGAACTGGACCAAGAAGACAATTTTGTTAATAATCAGGTACGCGTACAGTGAGGAATCTCGAGATTCCTTGGACGATCCGCGGGATCGCGATGAAAAAGGGAACTCATTAATGATAATACGATTCCAGTGTTTAATACCATAATGCTTGGAAGTATCGAGAAGCATACAGTAACATTTAGAGAGGAATATTCCGGCCTTTTTATGGAAATACGTTCGCGACTAAGCCAGAAAGGGTTCTGTGTTCGAAAAGAGGCTTATCACGCATACATTATCCACAGCAAGCGAGCATTCACGTTTCCCTGCTATCGTGTCTCTATGACGCATCTATGTATCCTGTTGCATTCGCGGAAACGCGGTTCTTCAATTAAAATTCAACTTTGGTGCAACCACGCGATAATGAATATATCATCTTTAATTCGCATTGACTGTTCGGAAAATTATTAAGTTGTACAAAATAATTTGAACGTATCGTCGGCACTCATTAATTTATGAACAGTGTGATTACACACCCTCGGTTTGGTGAAAATTAAGAAGGCTGTCGCGAAAATAATTTCGAAGTCAAAAGTGATCCACTCTAGTGTGGATTGGGACAATTATAGGCCAGACACTTGGGGCATTTATCGATAAAACACTGTATTATGCATAGGAACTGCACGAGGTTTAAGTAGTGGGGGAACGGGCTAATCGATGGTGGGGATCGTGTGGCTCGCGACGAAGAATTTGGACAGGCTTAGGCAATGTGTACATTTTACGGTAACAACTTTCCCGAAACCTGTACGCGTCTGTTTGCGGATGTATTTCTGACGTTCTCGCGCCTCCTCGTTTACTCGAGGCCGAACTACAGTCAAACAAATCCATGATTCATGAAACTAATATTTTTCCATAACGGCAAAACGAAACTCTGTGACTCGGTATTTCTATTTACAATCTAATTACATCAGAACCTCCGTTATGTCAACTATAATCGCGGACCAAAGCGTTCGCGGGGGACCGTTAATTATGGGGCCCCAAACCAACACTTTTTGGGGCCCTAGCCAATTAGCACAAATTGACTCGAATATCAAA
The DNA here is from genome assembly GCA_028454225.1 of Lasioglossum leucozonium. Lineage (NCBI taxonomy): Eukaryota > Metazoa > Arthropoda > Insecta > Hymenoptera > Halictidae > Lasioglossum > Lasioglossum leucozonium. Next base: position 490,113 of record CM052213.1, read on the forward strand.
AATTTTTGTATAATTTATTTTTCAAATTAAGCAAAATTTTGAAATTGAAATTAATAAAAATTGCTTTTATTTTTTTTTTAATCGCAAAGGGGCCCTAGGCCAACACTGTTTGGGGATCTATTTAGCCCAGATTAACTCAAGTACCAAACATTTTTGTATAACTTCTTTTTTTTTAATAGAAATTGTATGTTCCTTTTTTTACCGCGAAGAGAGCCCTTTGACAGAACCAGGCCCTGGGCTGCAGCCCATAAAGCCCAACCCTAGATCCGACACTGCTCCGAATTTCAATGTTTGAACGAACGGAAACCGAACATGGCTCAGAATCCCCAAGATAACGTTTATTTTAAGATTACCCGAGCTGGTAGATCGCAGCACCTAACATCGCGGATTTGTTTGCACGAAGATTATTGAATCGCACGTCCGCTCTACCGGGATCAAGAGTCCCCTATCGGATTGCTACCAGTTCGTGACTGTATAAGTGAAGTATTTTTCAATGGTTTCGTCATTGATCACGAGGTGTACGGGAACCCCACCTCGGGAAGCTCGGGCTGGGCTGGGCCGGGCCGGGCCGGGCCGGTTCCCCCTTCCCCTCTACACTTTAGCTTCACGGTGCACACCGCGATTTCTCGACAAACTATAGCACTTTGCCCACAAGAGTCGTCTGCTAGACGATTTGATCTCGGAACAAGGCAGGCTATCTGAAGCCGGGTCTATAAGAACATATGGTCTAAGGGTGTTTTGGTAGAGCACACATCCACGATTTGGTTTCTGTATTTTATCCCGAGTGCGACATATGTTTTGAGACGAGTCGATACGTTCGCGCCGGAGGCAGTCAAAGTCGAACGGAGGTTACCGTTCTCGTGTAAACATTCGGATGGGGCCAGTGAAATAACTCGCGTCAGCCGTCCGTCTGCGTCAAACGCCGAGCCTCGGGGGCCAGTTCGTTTCAAGCGATACGTTGCCTTCTGCTTTTACACGGACAGAATAATTCTAATCTTACGTTAACTCTTCGACCGCTGACAGTCCTCTCAATTACCACGAGTTACGGTAAATTGAGAAATTCATGAACGAATACATGTCAAGAACACGCTACGGCGAAGCATTCGCTGCGTCAAGTTGCAATTAATAGACTGCGGATTTCATGCGTTTATGAGAAAAATTTGGTGAGATACAAAATAGTGAGAACATCAGACGATTTTAAGAATACGGTTATGTTATTTTCAGGTAATTAAAGTTATTGAAATAAATCAATTTCTACGTGGCCCCCACGTCTTGTATATACAGTGTAGTAATTAACAATTAGTACTTGGAGGACAGATTTATAATATAGCACAAAATTTTGAATTATGGAGGAATTTTTTATGTCGCATAAAAATCCATAGTCTACTAATTAACAATCCTCAGCGCTCGGAGAGCAGACTTGAGATAGCAGAAAATTTGAATTAGACAGTAATAAAAAAAAAGTAAAAATTAAATAAAAAACAATTGACGGAAGAATTTTTTGCATAAAAATCCGCAAATTTTAAATTAGACAATAATAAAAAGTAAAAATTTGCGCATCGATTGCAAGATGCAGGACCCAATAGAATATCTTGCATTAACAATTTAAATATTCTTTGTGGAAAGTCTTAATCGAACAATAAATAAAGAAAGTGATAGTACTCACGACCAGATTGACGAGGATTACGTTGACGGGTGTCCAAAGTGTCTGCGCGTCCTTGACGATGACCACGGCGACCATCAAGTTCATGGTGAAGCCGAAGAAGCCGATGAAGCCGAGGGCGATCGCAGCCCCGACGTAGACGGCCGGATGGACGTACTCGTCGTGGATGTTGTCCGGTACCAGGGTGCTGCGGTTCAACGACATTGTTTTCCTCGTTGTCAACAAAGAAGATACACACTTCCGGTACCGCGGAACGGCGACCGCCACGTGCTACCGACACTCGCGATCACCGAGAGAGATCACTCCCTTTATCTTTGTCTCGTTCCTCTCCTTCTCTCTCCCGCGTTCTCCCGCCCTCTCTAACATCGACGCGAACAGCGGACCGCATGCATCAATCAAAACTAGTGGCGATGCCACAAAGTCTACCTACCCTTATATAAAGCCCGAACGAAACTACCCTCTCTCCTCCGACTGCACGCAGTCTCTAACACTCGACACGGCCGGCTACAACCAACCCCCTCGACGCGAAAAACCAGCATGCGCGAAATCTCATGCTCTACCTCCCCTCCCTCCCACCGCCGTTCTCCCTGTTTCGCATACCTGTCCATCCCCACTGTTCTTCCGCCGACCGGATATCCGCGCCTCATTTGCTCGAGGAGGATTCGATTAGAAGGCGTAAATGAGGGGATACTCCCGCAGGAGAGCCTAACTCAACCCTCTTAACCCTCCAATCAATTAACTTCGGACGAGTGTTGCTCTCCGACTAGGAATACTCTCGAGTCGGCCTCGTTTTGTAACAATTTTCGAGAACAATTACGTTCCATTTGTTGCTCTTCTCGTGCTTGGACAAACATCAAATTCCAAGGAGGAACATATTAACTCTAGAGCATGATAGTTTATGCTCTACTGTAGTTTCTTGAAATAATATTGCTCTTCCGGGACCTGCAACGATACAATTTTCAAGCTACGTTGAATCGTACAATAAGTAAAATAATTCTTGCCGCGTGAGGAATCAACGTTCGTACCATGATTTCGAGAAGTTCCATCCAGCTTGTGTCAGTCGGCGAAGTTCGCTAAGAAATTTCCTCCGAGGCTGGCATAAAAATCGATAATTGCATTTCCCTCTTCCCGGAGAAAAGTATTTGTTTTACATTTTGTTGCGGAGGAATTGTAAAGCTCGCGTTTCCGGCTTCAAAGTTTTCAACATGATTTACGATCGCGGTATCGCGGCAAGTTTTCTTTCACAGTCAATAAAATTGCCCGAAGAAAATCAACGAACAACATCGTACAAATTATTGTTATCTTGAACAGTATTCGCTTCTATGAAATTCGATATTGAAAGCTTTCGCCGCGTGTCTCGCTCGGTACGGAACAAGTTTTGATCTTTTCATCTGACGCAAATTGATGAAAAACTAGGCGGATTAAACGCGACAGTTTTTTCCTTTGTGCGATCGATCAATCCCCACGTGCTCCGGCCCGTTCCAGATCGAAAATTCCATTAGCCGAAGAAAATCCTTTTAAGGACACAAAGGAGGATATTTCCCATTATTCATGGATTATTACGAGCCGCGATATTCGGTGTCGGTGCGCGTTTAATAAACGGGGTTCGATAGAAGGGAACGCGAAACAAACGAGGCGCTGGTCCGGATTTTTCCTCGCGGATAAAAACGTTATGTCACTATACGATTGTTATGAAAATCATCTGACCGGCGTGTTTACATAACGGCGTTGTCGAAAAAAGAATCGACATGGTGGAAAAGAAGGGAAACGCACGGTATTTGTGGTTTCTTAAACAACAGGTTTCAGGTTTTTATTCGGCTCGTTCCGCAGACAGAAATTGATTTCCGACAGTACTGTGTTTTCACGTACTTAAATTAGATAACTTACAAGTACAAAATGCGTATGTATCGGTGACTACTATCGATCTACATGTCTTCGGTTTCGCTGTCCGAGTCTTCCGCCATCGCCTGCTTCGCTTTAGCTTCAGTTTCCGCTTTTATATCGTGCGGCACGCGCTCGTGCCTTCCGTTCGTGTGTTTACCCACCCAGCTCATTTCGAGCTCGAATTGCTTGTCTTTCAGTTCATCGTGAACCAGGTAGATTATTCGCGCGGCCTCCTTCACTAATTCCGGGCAGGTCATTTCGGAGAGCTTCAGCTTCTCTATCTCGGTCTTCGCAGACTGTTTTGCCTTTCCTACAGCACGCAAGGAAAAATTATAGAACAAATATTGCGGTAAAACATTGAACGCGACTGTATCACGCTTACCGATGGCACAACCATAGTATCCGTAAGATACGCCGGATGGATCGATCATGTACATCGCTGGTTCGTCGTTCTCATAGGCACCAAGAATAATAGAGCAGCCGTAAGGCCTCACCGCCGAATAGAGAGTGTACGCATGTATGTACATGGACACATTATCCTTCAGACGTTTCAGAGGAATACCAACGCCGTGCAAGGATCTGTAGTATGCAGCTTCGGATCTAGCGGTCTCGGCAAGCTGTCCGGCGTCCGATATCAATCCAGAAGCTGCCATACCCACATGCTGGTCGATATTGAATATTCTTTTGTTTGCTCCAGGCTCGAAGAGCTTGGAGGTAATTATTTTCTCAACCGCAAATACCACTCCATCCTTCCCACGTAAACCTATCACCGTCCTGTGAAAAAATAATCTTGTTTGTGGGCTGATCTTGCTTAAGGAATGTGCCGGGGGAAAATAATAAATTTTATTAAATAAATAAAATTTGATACACTAGGTCATTTGTTAATTACGTTTTGGAGATAGTACAGACGCTGCTGTTTTGAGATGCGTATCTCATTGTAAGCATTATTTGATAACACATTATACATGATAGGTCTAAACTAATAATTATCGTTTCGGATAATAAACAAAATTTGTGACATAAAATGAAGATAAATCAAAGTAAATTTTGATCGGTAATTAGTGAAATACCCCGAATGACAGAAATGTTGAGGTTAGCTAACAATATAAGCGATATAATATTAATGAAAACTGTGAAACACAATTAATTCCACTCACCCTCCATTCTCGACAGCTTTCTGTGCATATTCCACTTGAAATACGCGTCCGTCCGGCGAAAATTGAGAGGCGGACAAATCATACTAAAAACACAATGGAGGTTAGGTTTCGCTCGACGCAGTTTCTCAGCGAATATCTCGGAATTAGTATAATGCATATTTACCCCTGTTCCTACGGAACTCATTCTTCTTTCAATTGCAACTACGAATACTGTAGTATTTTAAAACAAGAAAAATTGTTTATACGCGAAAACGGCGTGAATAGGCGAAAATCAAAACTCGATCGTCAGCGCCGCTACTCATCCACGGTTAGGTTAGGTGAATGTTTCAAAACTGACATCTCACGATGATTGCCAGAACCCCCTAACGCTTTACAAGTCAATTCAAATTCAAAAAATATAAACAATATCCTTAAAATTCCTTACCGGTCCCAAGATTAACTAAAAGATATCAAAATAGAATTTTTTGCGGGAGAAATGAATATACGTATATCTTATCTTTGAAGATTTGAATATTTAAATAGTGCGCGTCGGAAACGCGGGTTGTTCAAAATATTAAAATTCAAATATATGTATGTATAATGATTTTCGGTTCCATTAAATAAAAAACGGCGAAATATATTTTTGGATGACAATTTATTCGTCTAAATATTTATCTTTCGTCGGATCTTCGTCTTATTCTTAAATATTCATCACTAGACTGCGGATTTTATACAGTTATAATAAAAATGGCTATGTGAAATAACTGTAAAGATTATTAGAAGGAAGAATACATTTTTCTTTGATTTCGGTTTCTGCACAAAGCTCCGTCTATTTATCACTATGAATTTGTTTTTCATTCTTCTGTTAAAAAGTTCCTTATGTTTTCCTTTTTACATGTATATTCGGGCGGACATCCGTCTGTGACACCGTGCTCGATGGCCTTCCGGAATTCTGCCATTGTTTTCTCATACTTCCCTTCTACAGGAGGAATTCTGAAAAATAATATGCGCTATAAACTTATACCATTCACCGGCAACTAGTCTAGTTTCTAAAATAAAGTCCAGCGAAAGAGAATGAGAAATGACATTGTTCTTAATTTAAAAATCACTCACTGCGGCAATAATTTTACAGTTTCAATAATCATTTCAGCCGCTCCAAGATATTCTTTCGCAACATGTGGGTCTTCGCAGGCTGCTCTATACAAGCAGGTGTCACCCATTAGATAGCCCAAAGCCAAAGCTATCTCCCCCTCGGACACAACATTTTCTGAAAAAGAAATTAATCGATATTAGAGCACATTTGTTATGAACACAAGCATGTTGCGCATGGTAAAACAAGAATAGAAGTTTCTATAGGTCATTTTTTACCTGATAGGACTCTAAAACAAAATACAATTTTTTTAATTTTCAGCTTCATAAGCTTATTTGTTATCTAAAGTGATAAGAACCTTCTTCGAGCTCACGTCCCTTGTGGCTATTGTGTCCCAGGTATCCAGCACCGAAGACCACAGCTTTCAGCACCAAGAGAATCAGCAAATTTGATAGATTTAGATTCAGTACCTAACGACAGGACATTTAAAGAATTAATGTTTCATTTAGAAGCTAGAAGTGCAATACTTACTTGACTGGTGCTGGAAGATCTCTGCACGAGCTCCTTCGCGATTTCCATCAGCATGGAACCACCGTGTTTCTTGTTGTAGGTCTTCTTGAAAAAGTCATACTTGCTGTCAGTATTCCGTCCAAGGACACCATATATCAGTAGCGCCATAACAATCAGAACCTTCGCGTTCAACGTCATTCTTTCCCAACGAGGTGGACTTCTTCGATCTTTCGCGATGCTCGATTGCAGGACACAAGGGACTATCAATCGCTATAGATCCTTTGTCGAAAGGAAAGAAAATGATGCCGTGCCTCGCGTGCACGGCCATTTTTATAAGGCGGTTTGTTCTCTCGGCAAACCGTGAAGCCTGCTCGTTTGTCATTCGTGTGCATCAAACCGAGGGTCGGACAGTGCGTTGGTTTTCTCCTATTGTGACGGCGATATCCACGCACAATTATTAATAACGTTTATTAGAGAGGCCCCGGCACTTTCTTTCTTTCTTTCTTCGCCGTTGACGGAAATAAGCGGTGAAAGTCCCCTGTCCGTGAACTTTTACTTCGAGACAATGTCAACCTTCTGTTTCGTTTACTTGCACGGGTTAAGTGTTCCGCAATTGTTGCTTAAATAATCGCGTTAATTGCCGGCGAACCGATTAGACAGAATTTTAGAGTTGATTTTGCGTGGCGGTCTTTGTGAAAATTTTCATGAATTATTTTATAGAACCAAGAATAGAGACAATTTATTATACCAAAAAAATAATCTTTACCACAAGGATGAAGTATGTTTTTGGATTTGATGCATTTATGACAAAAATGAGTAGGTGTAAGTTAAAACAGTAAAAATATTAGGAGAATTAAAAATACTATTTTCAACTTACTAAACGCAGTGAAAATAAATTTCTATTTCACTTCAGTTAGTTGCAATGCAGATAGAAAGTTTTGCACAAAGATCCACTGTCTAGTCATCTCAAACAACATACTTAAAAGTATGTGAAAAAAATGTATACAAAATTTTAGGAAAATTCTAGGATGATCTTATAGTACACAGTATTATTCACTATGTAGACACTGCGTCAACACACATTCTGAGATCCTGAATTGTCTGCTCAAGATCGCATAATTGATCGTGTGCCGACAGTGAAACTCGAGGACCGTGGACAACTAGTTTTCAGATAACGCTGTCGCAACTATTGTGGAAAATAGTTGCAATTGAAGGCTGGCTGAAGGGGACGGTCGGATGAAGTATTCATCGACGAGGGGAGCTCGCGTGTCCTCGACTCCTCCACAAGCAATCGACTACAAATAAGCTAATACCTGCTCGAGTATGCACCCAAGGGTTTTTCCGATATTCAAGAGCAGAATTGTGGTCAGAAAAAATAATATCTTCGAGCGTTCGACGCATACTTAGATCACGCGACGGCTGGTTAATATTTCATACTTTTATTACTTCGCGAACTTTCGATCTCTTTACCTCGAACTTTGTTCGACGCATCAACTTCCGCTTTTCTTTATTTTACGAGCGATTCGCTCGAGTTTCTTTAGCGAAAATAACGACAGGCTGAATGATAGATTTTTCATTTATTGTTAAATACAATTCTACCTGAAATTCCCTTCGGGCTCTAGACGACATAACCCGAATGTTTAGATGATTTCTTCTATTCGTTTTGCATCGTGTATAAAACGGAAATGTAGCCCATCGATCTTTTCAAAATCTGAAAGACATTTAAAATTTTGGAATTATAACTTTCGTAGATTCCCTTGTATTAGTAGATTGATCTAAGAAAGATGAAAATTAAATTTCAAGAGTAAAAAGTGATAACTTCTATAAATAAAAAATTATGGTAGTCTTTTCATTGTTAAACTAACTTTATTTATTATTATATTTATATTTTTCAGTCAGATGGACGTAATATGTATTGATAAAGCCGTTGGAAATTAAATGATTGAATTAAATGATATGGAAAACTGTTGCGAACAAATTCTTCCACTTACTTCGGAATAAAGCTGCAAAGTGAACGAACAGAACCTGCCCGCGCTGATTCGCAATGGTAATTTATCGCGACACATGATCATTATCAATAACTTGGCGTTACTGGACGACAGATTGTACCAGGCACAGTTGTACGCTGCGTTGGCTATCTCTCTGCTCTAGAAAACGTAACAATGTGTTCGAAAACTTATGAAAAAAAAATTCTAAAAAAGAAATTATAAAAATAATTGTAAAAAAAAAATTTACATGAACGCTCTTCGCGTACTCGCATAAGCAATCAAATTAATCGTCCCCAATTATGAAATTAAATGTACCGAAAAATTTCCGAGCGTTCAGAAATTCGTAAAAACGTATCTGTTTGCTCGCTTAACTATACCTCGACCATGAGTTTGTCTCCTACGTAGCAATACAAATATAACTGCGCCATGATATATAGTACGTAGATCGACAGAAAGCTGATTTGACTGTACATGAGATGCTTCTCGTCGCCGCCGAAAGCCTGCAATTAAAAGACGGGCTCGTCGTCTGTTGTTTCATAAATGGAGATAGCATTGTTCGTACCATAATCGCTTGGAAACACTGAAAGCAAAGCTGCAGCGTACAGCCTAGCATCTGAAGCAGGAGCATCATGTTGAAAGAGTTCTCTATCGTTGCCGCGAACCTTCGCCCACAAAATCCATATCGCTTTTCAATCCAGCTTTCCACCAATTTATGGAAGGACCATTGGACAAAGGGGATTTAGTGTTAGGGTATCGTTTGCACATTGAATCTGGTCATTCTAACTTCCCAAACAAAACCAACGATCTTGTCCATTTTTGTTCCCTGGGTCAGAGAAGGAGCGAACGCAAATGGAAAAAGGAAGAGCCCCAGACACTCACGTGTTGATATACTCGTGCCTCTGGACGATCCTCTTCAAGACGACCCTCAGTTTCTCGTCCCCGTTCTCCCGGAGGTTCATTATGTCCTGCCTCAAGATGGCCAGCTGGCCACAGATGTGCAGGATCAGCATGGCGATGAAGGTGTCCACCGCAGTGTAGCTGAATGCAGCGTACATGCCGGCCATCAATTGTGCGCAAACAGTCAGCTGGGTGTTCGGGCTGGCATTGGCGTCGTATGGGAAAGCAGCCTCGAAGAAGAGCTTGCGGTCCGTGTACTTCGCAGTGATGTAGTATTTGATGATGTACGCGATGACCACGACGTTCACCGTCACGGTGCTCGTCACGATCGTCTTCCTAGTGACCTTCGCGACCTCCATCATCGCCACGCGAACGCTGGGGTTCGTCGCGTTCCTCCAGTCCCTGGCCATGCAGTTCAGCAGAGACTTCAATGCTTACAAATGAAGAGATCAGTCGGCGGATCGACTGCCGAACATTGGCGCCTCTCTACTTACGTTTCCCGTTGGTCCAGAAGGCGATCGTCTTCAGCAGCGAGATGGTGATCGAGATGTTCGCCATGGATAGGTTCTCCACCAGCAAGTATATGTCGCCGTAGACGTTGGGGATGTTGGCGGTCTGGGGGACGCTCACGAAGAAGAACATCGTCAGAACCGGGCCCAGGATCAGATAGCTCGATGGTTCATTCCGTTTCCTCTCTTTCGGCCACATTCCCATGAATCTCATCGTGTAGTAGTTCCATCCGTACACGTACCTCAAGTCTACGTCCAGGTGGTAGAAAATTGAGAAATAAGCGGGACACCCTTTACTCGTGATTTAAATTACAAACCCTTCTCTACAGACATCGCTAGACAGTTTCCTGAAAAATGGTGGTTATTCTCTTTATCGAAAACTTGCCACCGCCTTCGCGCATGCTCCCATCAGAGGATTCTACGCGACGCGGAGGTATATGGATCAGTACGAATCGAAGTTCTGTAGTTCCATCGGGCGAACCCGCGGAGGTAGAACATGTTGTTATAAATATGTAAGAGCAGAGTAACGTTCCAGACTAGTGGCTTGAAAAAGAATTGTAAATAGTGACAAAATATCAGTTGGTTCTACAATGGTTCTAACAGGCAATTATTATAGTAATTTAAGAATTGCGGAATTCATTTTGTGTATAATTTATCTGGTGATTTGAAAAATATAAAGGAAGAAACGGTTATACTGTTCTATGCAAGCAATGGTGTCTGTAATTTCTTTTTGTCTGCATTATTTTTTTAGAAGTGGAGGTGACCTTCGATTTTTTAATTGGAATGCTACTCGTATTTTTATATCATGTGAAAGCGTGTGCTAAAACGAATTAAGACAAAAGAAATTGAAGTTGAAAAAGCTAAAAAAACAACGCAGTTAAAAAAATTATAGATACCATCTGCTTGCAAAGAACAGTGCAACTTAGTCCTTTTAAATATTCGATATTTTCATTAAGTACCATACCGAATACAATTTTATTTAAAACATAAATACTTCTACTATTGTTATTTTATTACTATGCTTCGCCGACGCATTACTCTTTCATTGCCAGTAACACGGACAGATATCCGGCGGAAGTTCTCACTACCTAAAAGAAATTTTGTTGTTAGACAAGTGATTACTGATAAGTAAATAATTGTTTACTGATATTTAGTAATGCTTCCTTAACTCACAGCGTTGAAAAGTTCGAGGGAGAAAGGACTAAATTTTCCAGCGGTTATATGAAACGATATTCTCGATCAACATATCAGCATGATCAACGATACTGATTGTTTCCGTGGCAGATTGTACCAGGATTGACCAAGGATCCAGATCATTTTCGTAAGGAACCCTGTCTCGTATTTCTCATTGCGCCACACGCAGAAAAGAAAACGAAACAATTGTAATAATAAAACAAATTTATTGCTGTTGTCACGTCCCGACATGTTTATTGTATAGTTTAACCGAGGTGCTCGATTTTTAACAATGTGTCCACAGTTTTGTTCGAACGTTCTCTGTCCAAGGCTACTTCGTCAACTGAACTGGCAGATTCTGCATGACCCGTTGCCGAGCACACCGTCCATTCGCATCCGTATACCTAGCACGAAAATACTTTCCGATAAAGGAAGTTCTAATTGTCACAATCTGGAAGTACGCTCGAAAATGCACCCTGTCATTCGAACTCTTCCTCGTTGTCCCGTTCGAGCGTGGACAAAATGCACATGGACCGCTTAGATATCGGCTAATAACTATCCTATATAGTAGCAGGACAGAATAAAGAGCATTCGCGAATTTTTTTGCCACGGGGGTTGGGGTCAATTCTTCCTTTGCCTTCGTGGGGCTAGGGGAACTCCGATGTACCTGACGTTGTCGATGCGTGCAGGGGGATTTTTGAAGTTTTCGTGAATGATATTGTCGTGGTTCAAACTATATGTAGACTCTAGATTGTTGTGGCGCCGGAACTGATCAGTTGTCGCCGCCCGAAACACTAAGGACGACTGACAAGTAGCCCATCGCCGTTCTCAGGATCTGTGGTTGAAAAGGTCCTCTGCATCGTTACTCTTGAAACAGTATTGGTGCACGCGGGAAACTTACGGTGCTAAACAATTCCATGGAGAATGTACCGAATTTGCCTGCTGTCAGACAGAGTGGTCGGGTGGATCTCACCATGATGAATAGGAGACACTTGGCCTCTGACGGTGCTACGTTGTACCATCTCGATTCGTAGGCAGCGGTGGCCATTTTGGTGCTCTGCAACATAATTAGATCCGCCATAGGTATACACATACTTGACTCCAAATAAGAATGTACCTGTTTCGCGCAAACGTTACGCGTTATCCTTGTTATAAAGTTATAAAGTCTCTATATTTAAATACCAGGAGACAAATAATTTGTAATTTGTATGGTCTTAACCTCTCCGCATACAGGCAGAACACGAGTCCGATCAAGCTACTGCCAGAGGGGATATGAGAGTGCTCAGGCCCGGGGTCTTTTCTGCCACCACTTTTGTAAGTATAACGAGGGAGTACACCCAGGTTTAGCATGGAACAGATCATATACCCACTATTAACGTGCTAAATATGGATTCTGTTCTATGCTTAACCTGGGTATGCACGACTTCAATTCACTTCAATTCGTACCGAGACTAAAAATTGATGACTACTCACTTGGACACGAAGCAGCTCGCCCACGAAGCAGTAAACAAACATGTGTACTATAATGAACGTTACGAGAAGCATGAAAAAGCACATCTGAAAGTTCAGTAGACCCTCCTCGTTTTTCAGGAGTACCTGCAGTCTCGAAACAGATAAGCAAACTTAGGATCACTCAATTTAATTCTTCATTTGATAACTTACGTTGAAGAATAGAACCCCTTGGAAACATATCTCGACGGTGCTGAATAGCATCTGAAAGAATAGCAGCATGCTGAAGCATTCGTCGATTTTGACAGCAAACCTTTGGTGAAACATTCGTCGCCATTATTAACAATTTCTTAATTTGTTATTATTGCGGTAAGGATCGATTGTCTGCTCGAGGCTGTAGACCTCGTATCTCCTTAATCTTTGTCCATAGAAGGATTGTAAATGTGTACAGCATTTAACGACAGATAAGCAATGGTACTACGAAGAAATTCGAATTCCCGAACCTGGACGATACATATTTAGCAATGTCCTAAATGCAAAGAAATTTTCCTCCAGTGTTAGCAGATCAACAGTTGTGTCCCCACTCTACCGTCCCCTGTAAGACGCTATTTCCCACGTTCCCGCCACGGCAAGTCACGTATCATCTTCCGCCGTGGCCCAGCCACAGGACGCGTTTCGTCTCACGTGTCCGGTACTGGCAGAGAGGGGGCAACTGTTCAAACTCAATTCTATATGTTACTATGGGCAAGACAAGTGCCCCTCGTTTTGAACAGATCTCGATCAGGCAATCGATCCCGTTTGAACCCCATCGTTCACCAGTTCAAGTGTTCGTGCCGCTTCACTATAGAGGCCAACTCCTTCTGAATGTCGCTCGCATTCCTAACATTCTTTCCACTCGATTCGTCCATCAGATTTTCCAGTCTCCTCTGCAGATTCGTGAACTGTCCGCAGGTGTGGAACACCAACGTGGCTATGAAGATATCAACGCCAGTATAGGGGATGACAGCACAGTAGGCAGCGACCACTTGCATCACGTTCGTTACCACCCTGGTCATCGTCCGTCTCATATCCACAGGATAGTGGCCAGTGTAAATGGTCAAATGATCCGGCGGTTCTGTGCTTATGTCACACGTTGCTATTGCGTAGGACCGGCTGCCGACCCAGACGAATAACATCAGCTGGGTCAGAATGGTGCACCAGACCGACAGAAATTTGCAAATTCTCGCGCTGTCCATCATCGTTCTTCTCTCCACCTCGGTCTTCGGGGCGAGCCAGTCATCGTAGAATGATTTTATCAGCGGCTGAAGGTCTGCACACATTAATGGAAATTAGCACAGCCTTGTTTGGTCAAAATTAAGAATTCTTTGGGACTAAAGTAGGACCTAGATTATCCGAATTTCTTGATCCGTCAGTCAGTCGACTTACCTTTTTGGTAATACCAAACGAAGATTAACTTAAGAGCCGCGTTGTATGCTGGGATGACGGCCACAGACAAGATGGACGAAATCTGACTTATATCGTTGTCCACCATAAACAGCTCCACTGTCTGGCATATGCTGATAAATAGCATTATACAAATGGTGGATACGCAAGCTTTCAAATCGTCTATACGCTTGTGTAGCATCACTGGCTCTGGCCAGATGCCAACTATACGCAGACTGAAACGATTCCATCCGACCGCGTCATTTAAATCTAAAACATGGGTGATCAATTAAGATTAATCACATTGTTGTTTAGGGTCGTGGCTTATCAAATTCAGATTCCATGGAGGACGTGGCGTACCTCGTTCGGAATCCATTAGCACCCCAGTAGACCATACGACAAACTGACAACCACGAAATTTCTGAGCCTCTTGGGCTGTGCAGTCCATCGGAAAGACGCATGCCCGCTTTTTTTTTGTTGTAAGAAAAGTTCGTCAGTGTAGAAAGTACGCTAGGTCAAGTGGGAGGGAGCCTGCCCGCAAAGTTCGCTAGTTTTCTTATGTGGTTCCGATGAAGCAATTAGCAATCGATTGCAATTTCGTTGTACGACTGTTCTTTACCTCGTCGATTATTGAAGGCGCTCCGGAAGTCTCCGAAAGTATGTTCCCCTGTGTGTTTAATTGATAGACTGGGAACCACCGTGGCCACGAAATATGTTACCATCTTTCGTTTCTTACAGTTATACATCGTGAACAGCTAAGACTGCTAAGACAGCTAAGAGTGCTTCGTATAAAACGTTTATCGTATTGAAAGTAGTGCATCGAATGTATCTAAAAGGTGTCTTATTTTAATTAATAAATGTTCGGTTACAACAGACTTTCGTGGAGTATTAATGAATACATATTTACAAGTAGCACAGCAAATATCAAAACGTTCGAATAAAGAAGTGCAGCATCGAGTTGGTCATGTGCATGAAACAAAAGATCATCTAAAAAATGGAACTTCAAATGAAAAAATTTTATTCCATATTTTGTTCTTATTTTTTTCACAATTAACCACCTCGTGCCCGCTAATACACGTTATTCGGCCGCACCCTGTATACTGTAGCTACGATGCTTGATTTTAGACAATCCGTTCGCAGTTTTGTTCAAATGTTTGCTGTCCGAGACTATTTCTCGGTATACCTGGCACGAATACGTTTTCCGATAAAGCAAGATCCAATTGTCACAATCTGGAAGTTCGCTCGGAAATGCAACCTGTCATTCGAACTCTTTCTCGTCGATCCGTTCGACCGTGGACAAAAAGCACATGGACCGCTTAGATATCGACTAATAACTGTCCCAGTAGCGGGACAGAATAAAAAGCATTAGCGAATTTTTTTGCCACGGGGGTCGAGGGCAATTCTTCCTTTGGCTTCGCGAGGCTGGGGGAACTCCGATGTACCTGACGTTGTCGATGCGGGCAGGGGGATTTTTGAAGTTTCCGTGAATGGCATTGTAGTGGTTCAAACTATATGTAGACTCTAGATTGTTGTGGCGCCGGAACTGATCAGTTGTCGCCGCTCGAGACACTGAGGACAACTGACAAGTAGCCCATCGCCGTTCTCAGGATCTGTGGTTGAAAAGGTTCTCCGTATCAATTACTCCTGAAACGGTATTGGTGCACGCGGGAAACTTACGGCGCTAAACAATTCCATGGAGAATGTACCGAATTTGCCTGCTGTCAGACAGAGTGGTCGGGTGGATCTCAGCATGATGAATAGGAGACACTTGGCCTCTGGCGGTGCTACGTTGTACCATCTCGATTCGTAGGCAGCGGTGGCCATGTTGGTGCTCTGCAGCATAAGTACACCCGGCATAGGTATACATATACTTGCCTCCAAATAAAAATGTACCTGTTTCGCGCATCCGTTACGCGTTATCCTTGTTATAAAGTAAAAAAGTCTCTATATTCGTATACCAGGAGACAAATACATACAGTATTATATACATACACCCGGCATAGGTATACATATGCTTAGCTCCATATAATTGTTATTTATCTATGTTATAAAGTTTCTGCTCCCCCATTTGATCATACACAACGTCATGAATATTCATATAGGAGACGAATAGATTTGTAATTTGTATGGTCTTAACCTCTCAACCGGTTTGACGTTTGTACGCAACAAAAAACTAATTAAATAACGAACGAAATAACTGATACATAATTAAATAAAGAAAGCTGAATAAAAATCACAATATTTTCCTGAAAGCTACGAACACACAGTATAGCGTGGTAACGCATAAGAATGTTCGTAGTAGTGCGAGTAGGGGATTAGCCAATGAACGAGTTTCGTTGGTGTCATATGCGCAGTAAAGTCTTAAATTTGTTACTTGTCTACTTAAAGGACCCGTCGCTGACGTATAGGATGCAGTGTTTCAAGATAACAGAGTATCTGGTGCCCACAACTGACGTCACAAGATAATTCAAGATGGTGGATAGCGACATAAAAGCGAGGTACACACATATATTTATTTTAGAGGCAGCGTTGCCAAGTTTAGTACGTTCCGGACTGTACTAGAACCGTGGAAGTAACTTATTATCAAGTATGAGTCTATTTATAAAAATTGATGACCACTCACTTGTACACGAAGCAGCTCGCCCACGTAGCAGTAAACAAACATGTGTATTACAATAAACGCTAGGAAAAGCACGAAAAATAGCATCTGAAAATTCATTAGACCCTCCTCGTTTTTCAGGATCACCTGCAATCTCGAAACAAATATACACACTTAGGGTCGCTCAATTTAATTCTTCATTTGATAACTTACGTTGAAGAATAGAACCCCCTGGAAACATATCTCGACGGTACTGAGTAGCATCTGAAAGAATAGCAGCATGCTGAAGCACTCGTCGATTTTGGCAGCAACCCTTTGGTGAAACATTCGTCGCCATTATTAACAATTTCTTGATTTGTTATTATTGCGGTAAGGATCGATTGTCTGCTCGAGACTGTGGACCACGTATCGGCTTAATCTTTGTCAATGATACTACGGAAATATTTTAATTCCTGAACCTGGGCAATACATTTTTATCAATGTCCTAAATGCAAAGATATTCTCGCGCAGTGTTAGCAGATCAACACTTGTGTCCCGACTCTACCTCCCACATTTCCGCCAGGCCAGTCATGTGACATCGTTTCACGTGTCCGGTACTGGCAGAGAGTGGGTAACCGTTCCCCGTCTAGTCATGCTCCCTCCCCTCATCTGGCGACACTGCTTCATTAGGACTATGCAAAAGAAAAGTGCCCCTCTTTTTGATTAGATCTCGATCAGCCAATCGATCCCGTTTGAACTTCATCGTTCACCAGTTCAAGTGTTCGTGCTGCTTCACTATGGAGGCCATCTCCTTCTGAATGTAGCTCGGATTCTTGACATTTTTCCCACTCGATCCGTCCATCAGATTTTCCAGTCTCCTCTGCAGATTCGTGAACTGTCCGCAGGTGTGCAACACCAACGTGGCTATGAAGATATCAACGCCAGTATATGGGATGACAGCACAGTAGGCACCGACCACTTGCAACACGTTCGTTACCACCCTGGTCATCGTCCGCCTCATGTCCATAGGATAGTACGCAGGGTAAATGGTCAAATGATCCACCGGTTCTGTGTTTATGTCACACTTTGCTATTGCGTAGGACCGGGTGGCGATGTAGGCGATTATCATGGCCTGGGTCAGAACGGTGCACCAGATAGACAGATGTTTGCAAACTTTCGCGCTGTCGACCATCGTTCTTCTCTCCGCCTCGGTCTTCGGGGCTAGCCAGTCATCATAGAATGATTTTATCAGCAGCTGAAGGTCTGCAGACATAGCACAGCCTTGTTTGGTCAAAATCTGCCAAAATTGAGAATTCTGTGGGACTACAGTGGGACCTCGATTATCCGGACCTTTGATGTGCTCTAATACCTCAACACAGTTTGTATATAAGTAGCTCATTTTGAAGCAGGCCCCGGCAACTTCTCTGATTCCCCCACTACAATTGCTCCAGCTGTCCCATTATCAATTTGGAGTCTCCCAATATCAACTTGAGGTTTCCCAATATCAACTTGAGGTTCCCCATTATCAATTTGGGGTCACCCACTATCACCCACTATGCTCCTACGCTTCACAAGAGTTTGTTGGGAAGAACCTAGGAGCAAGGAGATCGGTCGCCTGCGGCTCGCGAGCTGTAAGTTGCCCAGGCCTGATCTAAAGCGATCCATATGCAACACTATTTTTTGCATAAATCAATAATAATTGAAATTAGCGTCCTAATGACGTAACTGTTCTATTATACGAATCCTCGTGTCTTCCTGTTAGAATTGGATAATCGAGGGTCCACCGTATCATTTCTGGTAACAAGTATTCACAGCACTGCATCATTACCTTTTTGGTAATACCAGACGAAGATTAACTTCAGAATCGCGTTGTATGTTGGGATGGTGGCCAGAGACAAGATGGCCGAAATCTGACTTATATCGTTGCCCACCATGAACAGATCCACGCTCTGGCATAGGGTGATAAAGAGCATTATACAAAAGGTGGATACGCAAGCTCTCAAATCGGCTATACGCTTGTGTAGCATCACTGGCTCTGGCCAGATGCCAATTATACGCAGACTGAAACGATTCCATCCGACAGCGTCACGTAAATCTAAAACATGGGTGATCAAGTAAGATTAATCACATTGTTGTTTAGTGTCGTGGCTTATCAAATTCAGATTCGATGGAGGACGCGGCGTACCTCGTTCGAAATCCATTAGCAACCTAGTAGACCATACGACAAACTGACAACCACGAAATTTCTGAGTCTCTTGGGCTGCGCAGTCCATCGCAAGGACGCATGCTCGATTTTTTTTGTTAGAAGAAAGTTCGTCAGTTAGAAAGTACGCGAAGTCAAGTGGGAGGGAACCTTCCCGCGAAGTTCGCTAGTTTTCTTCTGCGGTTCCGATGAAAAAATTAGCAATCGATTGCAACTTCGTTGTATGACGGTTTTTTACTTCGTCGATTATTGAAGGCGCTCTGGTAGTCTCCAAAAGTATCCGAAAGTATGTTCCCCTGTGTATTTAATTGATAGACTGGGAACCACCGTGGCCAAGAAATATGTTCTATCTTTCGTTTCTTACAGTTATACATCGTGAACAGCTAAGACTGCTAAAACAGCTAACAGTGCTTCGAATAAAACGTTTGTCGTATGGAAAGTAGTGCATCGAATATATCTAAAAGGTGCCATATTTTCATTAATGAATGTCCAGTTACTCCAGACTTTCGTGGATTATTAATGAATACATATTTACAAGTAGCACAGCAAATATCAAAACGTTCGAATAAAGAAGTGCAGACTGTCTACAGACTGTAAGAAAACTGTGTAAACAACATTTTCCTTGTGAAACAATAATTCAATCGTACAGAACATCAACGTGCACATCATGGTTTGCACCATCAGCATCAGATTGAAGCAGTCTTCCATAGTCAATACAAACCTTAAACACAAAATCGATTGTCTTAATCATTGGCATCTATCCCGTTTTACATTAATAATTACTAAAAGGTTTTTCCTTTTCTTTTCAGGATATAACTTCTAGGACCAAGGCTAAACTTCACCTTACGTGACCAAAAATTTTGGACTTTTTAAAACATGGTCAGGTAGATTTTGACGAGAAAATGCCAAAAATTCAAGTTTCAACGTTAGGAATTCACTAGTTCAAAGGTTATGCGTGTTTAAAGTTGAGTGATTTTACGTGTTTTTGATAGGAAGGGCGGCGCCATATTGGTATGTACGCAGACATCGTCCAATGAGCGGAGCTGTGAGAACCGTTGGTTAGACCAAGACCGTTTGCGGTAATAGTGATAATTATTTTATTATTGAAAACCTGCCACCGCATTCGCTCATGCTCCCACCTGTAGATTCTACGCGACGCGGAGGTCCTTTATGGGTCAGTACTGTCAGTAGGAATCGAATCTCTGTAGTCCTATCGAGCGAACTCGCGGAGGTACAACAGGTTGTTATAAACATGTAAGAGTAGAGTAACGTTCCAAACTAGTGACTTGAAAAAGAATTGTAAATAGTAGCAAAATTTCAGCTGGTTCTACAATGGTTCTAACAGGGAATTCTTATAGTAATTTAAGAAAAATATGAAGGAAGAAATGGTTATACTGTTCTTTGCAAGCAATGTAATGGTGTCTGTAATTGTTTTTTGTCTGCATTATTTTTTTAGAAGTAAAGGTGACTTCCGATTTTTTAAATTGGAATGCTACTCATATTTTTATATCATGTGAAAGCGTGTGATAAAACGAATTAAGACAAAAAAAATTGATGTTGAAGAAGCTAAAAAAAGAACGCAGTTAAAAAAAAATTATAGATACCATCTGCTTGCAAAGAACAGAGCAACTTATTCTTCTTAAATATTCAATAAATATGAATATTTTCATTGCGTACCATACCGAATACAATTTTATTTGTCAACTGAATATAAAACATAAATACTTCTACTATTGTTTCTTGATTATTTGTTATTTTATTACTATGCTTCGCCGACGCATTACTCTTTCATTGCCAGTAACACGGACAGATATCCGGCGGAAGTTCTCACTACCTAAAAGAAATTTTGTTGTTAGACAAGTGATTACTGATAAGTAAATAATTGTTTACTGATATTTAGTAATGCTTCCTTAACTCACAGCGTTGAAAAGTTCGAGGGAGAAAGGACTAAATTTCCCAGCTGTTATTCGAAACGATATTCTCGATCGACATATCAGCATGATCAACGATGCTGATTGTTTTGGTGGCAGATTGTACCAGATGCAATCGTATGCAGACTGAGCGACTCCGGTACTCTAAATATTGAATTATTGAATTATTCAAACAGTAAAAGCATTTATTAGAAAAATTCGGCCACTCACCTCGCCGACAAGCGCTTCGCCCACATAACAATAAATAAACAAATGCAGCATCGTATATATCACGTGTATGATAAAAAACATCATCCCCACAATGGGCACCTCTTCCACTTCTTGGTCTACAGACTACAAGGAAATCATGGAACAAACATTTTCTTCGAATAAACGATTATTCAACGTAATTTAACGTGAACGTACGCTCATCATACGGTATCCAGTGAGACAGAGCATCGCGGTGCAGATCAAAGTTTGCACAAGCAATGTCAGATTAAAGCAGTCTTCCACGATCACGGCGAACCTACAATGAAAATCACATCAGAATTGCAACGTTCAAGAGAATGAGGTTGTAATAGAATTCTTGGAATAAACTTCACCTTACAGAACCAAAAATTTTCGATTTTTTAAAATACAGTCCTGTAGATTTTGGCGAGAAAATAGCGAAAACCCAGTTTTTAGTGTTAGGAATTCACTGGTTCAAATATTATGAGTATTTAAAGTTAAACGATAGTTACCTAGATAGTTGATTGTGCCTGAAGACGATGTAACCGAGTTTCTCGGCAAACTTCACGCTTTGAGTGCTCGTTTCAGCAATGTTCTCAATAGCCGCTCTAAGAACAGACAATTGGCCGCATAAATGCAACACGAGAACAGCCAAGAACGTGTCGAAGCAAGAATAACAGATCGCCGTAAGCACGGTGCCGATGAGCTGTCCTAGCCAGGTGATCTCGAAGTTGGGGCTCCTTTTGGTGTCGTACGGAAAGATGGCTGGATGTAAAAGGCCGCCTAAATCAACCTCGGAAGCACTCTGCGCGTTGCTCCAGATCTGCAGCGACAGGAACGCGAAAAGCATTAAATACGTCAGGGTGGAACAGACGATGGAGATCATTCGGCTCAGCTTGGCGTTCTTCAGCATCGTTTGACGGTCTGGGTCCGAAAGTGGCTGCGACCAGTCGGTCAGAATCTCGCTGAGCAAGAACGTCAGGGCTAGAAAGATAGCTGCTTGACCAAATGGCTACTTAAGCGTAATGGTAAAACATTCTAATTGCAAAAGACAGAAATTTAACGATACTACATCTACTGGTGTAATAATTTCAATACAAAAATGTTGTACTGCCTTGATTCCTGAGGTCATTTGAAGAAACTTTGTCCTTTGCGAAAAGTTGCTATGTGGCTCCGTTACGAAGTTAATAACGAAAAACGCGGACCAATCACGCGCGCCGCTACGCCGGCCCAGCACGCCTAACTAATACGCTCGGCCAATGCCAGCGGCCCACTCAGTGGGACCTACCGCGCTCCGATTGGTCGGTGTTTTTCGTTAATAACTTCTTAACGAAGCCACGTAGAAAATTTTCGCAAAGGAAAAAATTATTCTAAATGATCTCAGGAATCGCCCCTTGCAAAGAAGCGAAGTTCTTGTAATCTCTTCACAGTTCTGATAATCCAGCGATAACTTTGTCGGTTGAAACGAAAATTTTCCACAAAATTCCAAATTATCCACAGCGGTTACCCTTCCTGTGGTAGCGTAGAACGATCTGTTTGGCCAAAGCGAAAGCGATCGGCACGTTGATCGACAGATTCTCGATCACCTCGTCCAAGCTGGTCGACTTGAAAATCAGATTCGCTGTTTGCGGAGCGCAGATGAACGTGAACGTGACGACACTTGTGAACCAGAATACAAAGGCCGATACTCGACGGGACAGAGTCGAGATCTCCCTTGGTTCCGGCCAGACGCCGAGCAGAGTCAAATTGAACTGATTCCATCCTATCGCAAACTCCATTTTCCGTCTCACGATTTAAATCGACGTCGATTAATGAACACAATTACTCTATCGTGTCACAATACTGGAAATTCGACCCATGATAAATGCTCGTAACACAGGATGTTAACACTCGTGAGTATCAAAATTACAAACGACGACACTGTGTCGACCTACGATAGCACATGAAATATGCTTTATTTTGAACGTTCATCTCACTAATTAGATTACAACGCAACGAACGTAATGTATTTTAAAATTCTCCTTATGTGTATACATATAGTCTAGCTACGATGCTCGATTTTAACCAATCAGTCCGCAGTTTTGTTGAAATGTTCGCTGTCCGAGACTATTTCGTCAACTGAACTAGCAGATTGCGCGTAACCCGTTGCCGAGCACGCCGTCCATTACGCATTCGTCTACCTGGCACGAAAACGTTTTCCGATAAAGCAAGTTCTAATTGCCACAATCTGGAAGTTCGCTCGGAAATGCAACCTGTCATTCGAACTCTTTCTCGTCGATCCGTCCGACCGTGGACAAAACGCACACGGACCGCTTAGATATCCACTAATAACTATCCTAGTAGCGGGACAGAATGAAGAACGTCGCGAATCATTTTCTTTTTCTACGTTGTAGATGCATGCAGGTGGATTGGTGAAGTTTTCGTGAATGGTATTGCAGTGGTTCGAACTATAGACTCTAGATTGTTGTTGCGCCGGAAATGATCAGTTGTCGCCGCTCGAGACACTGAGGACAACTGACAAGTAGCCCATCGCCGTTCTCAGGATCTGTGGTTGAAAAGATCCTCGCATCATTGCACTTGATACAGTATGGTGCGCATAGGAAACTTACGGTGCTAAACATTTCCATGGAGAATGTGCCGAATTTGCCTGCTGTCAGACAGAGTGGTCGGGTGGATCTCAGCATGACGAATAGGAGACACTTGGCCTCTGGAGGTGCTACTCTGTACCATCTTGTTTCGTAGGCGGCCATAGCCATGTTCGCGCTCTGCAACATAATTAGACCCGGCATAGGTATACATATACTTGCCACCAAATAAAAATGTACCTGTTTCGCGCATCCGTTACTCGTTATCCTTGTTATAAAGTAAAAAAGTCTCTATATTCGTATACCAGGAGACAAATAATTTGTAATTTGTATCTGAGTCTGATTAAGAGACTGCCAGAGGGGATATGAGAGTACTCAGGCCCGGAGTCTGTTCTACCAACACTTTTGTATGTATAAAGAGAGAGTACACCCAAGTTTAGCATGGAACGGATCATATATCCACTTTTAAAGAGCCAAATATGGGTTCTGTTCCATGCTAAACCTGGGTATGCATGACTACAACTCACTTCAAGTCGTACTGAGACAGCGTTGCCAAGTTTACTAAGTTCCGGGCTACACTAGAGCCGTGGAAGTAATTTATTTTCAAGTATGAGGCAATTTATAAAAATTGATAGCCACTCACATGCACACGAAGCATCTCACCCACGTAGCAGTAAACAAACATGTGTACTATAATAAACGCGACAAAAAGCACGAAAAAGAGCATCTGAAAGTTCAGTAGACCCTCCTCGTTTTTCAGGATCACCTGCAATCTCGAATCAAATAAGCACACTTAGGGTCGCTCAATTTAATTCTTCATTTGATAACTTACGTTGAAGAATAGAACCCCTTGGAAACATATCTCGACGGTGCTGAGTAACATTTGAAAGAATAGCAGCATGCTGAAGCACTCGTCGATTTTGACAGCAACCCTTTGGTGAAACATTCGTCGCCATTATTAACAATTTCTCAATTTGTTATTATTGCGGTAAGGATCGATTGTCTGCTGGAGGCTGTAGACCTCGTATCCCCTTAATCTTTGACCATAGAAGAATTAGAAATGTATACAGCATTTAATGACAGATAAACAATGATACTACGCAAACATTCGAATTCCCGAACCTGGACTAAATGCAAAGATATTTTCCTGCAGTGTTAGCAGATCAACATTTGTGTCCCCAATCTACTGTTCCCTTCTAAGACGCTATTCCCCACGCTTCCGCCGCGATCCAGTTACGTAACCGCTTCTGCCAGGGCCCAGTCACGTGATGCGTTACGTCTCGCGTGTCCGGTACTGGCAGAGAGGGGGTAACGGTTCAAACTCAATTCTATATCTTAGTATGTGTAAGAAAAGTGCCCCTCGTTTTGACCAGATCTCGATCAGCCAATCGATCCCGCTTGAACCCTATCGTTCACCAGTTCAAGTGTTCGTGCCGCTTCACTATAGAAGCCATCTCCTTCTGAATGTCGCTCGGAATCCTGACGTATTTTCCACTCGATCCGTCCATCAGATTTTCCAGTCTTCTCTGCAGATTCGTGAACTGTCCGCAGGTGTGCAATACCAACGTGGCTATGAAGATGTCAACGGCAGTATAGGGGATGAGAGAACAGTAGGCGGCGACCACCTGCAACACGTTCATTACCACCCTGGTCGTTGTCCGTCTCATATCCATAGGGTAGTGGGCAGTGTAAATGGTCAAATGATCCGGCGGTTCTGTGTTTATGTCACACGTTGCTATTGCGTAGGACCGGCTGCCGACCCAGGCGAATAACATGGCCTGGGTCAGAACGGTGCACCAGATCGACATATGTTTGCAAACTCTCGCGCTGTCCACCATCGTTCTTCTCTCCACCTCGGTCTTCGGGGCGAGCCAGTCGTCGTAGAATGATTTTACCAGCGGCTGAAGATCTGCAGACATCAATAGAAATTAGCACAGCCTTGTTTGGTCAAAATCTGGTCGAAATTAAGAATTCTTTGGGACTACGGTAGGACCTCGATTATCCGAATCTCTTGATCCGTCTGTCAGTGGACTTACCTTTTCGGCAATACCAGACGAAAATTAATTTAAGAACAGAGTTGTATCCTGGGATGGTGGCCAGAGACAAGATGGTCGAGAGTTGACTTATATCTTCGCGCACTACGTACAGCTCCACGGTCTGCCATATGGTGACAAAGAGCATTATACAGACGGCGGACACGCAAGCCCGCAAATCCGCTAAACGCTTGTGTAGCATCACTGGCTCTGGCCAGATTCCAACTATACGCAGATTTAAACGATTCCATCCGATCGCGTCTCTTAAATCTACAACATTGGTGATCAATGAAGATCAATCATATTTAGATACATCACAAACCCTCGAGAGTGGCTACAGAAATTACACATATGTAGCGACTATCGTAGCGAGACTTTCAAGGTCAAAAGGTCAACAATTGTTTTTTACTCGGTCATATTCTATTCATCGCAAGGATCTAAAGTGCAAGAGAAACCATCGGCCAAAAGTCAAACGTTCCCTTAAAAAATTATGGTAAAACTTTTTCAGAACTGATTTTATTTATATTGTTGCAACTCTCAACTGTCGGCTCGTAACAGCTTTAGTGACAACCCCTCTGGCGCTCTATTATTTCCTTAAGGGAAATATATTTTATATATACATATAATACAATAAGATATTTATATACAATACAATAAGATGCAATAAAAAAAAATTGTTGATCTTTTGACATAGAAATAATTTTTTTGCACACTGTGCAGGTTTTTGAAAATGTTCTTTAGTGTCGTGGCTTATCAAATTCATATTCGATGGAGGACGTGGCGTACCTCGTTCGAAATCCATAAGCACCCCAGTAGACCACACGACAAACTGACAACCACGAAATTTCTGAGACTCTTGTGCTGCGTAGTCCATCGGAAGGACGCATGCCCGCTTTTTTTTGTTGTAAGAAAGTTCGTCTATGCAGAAAGTACGCGAAGTCAAGTGGGAGGGAACCTTTCCCGCGTAGTTCGCTAGTTTTCTTCTGCGGTTTCGATGAAAAAATTAGCAATCGATTGCAACTTCGTTGTACAACGATCCTTGACTTCGTCGATTATTGAAGGCGCTCCGAAGGTCTCCAAAAGTATCCGAAAGTATGTTCCCTTGCGTCTTTAATTGATAGACTGTGAACGATCGTGGCAAAAAATACGTTACGAACTTTCGTTTCTTACAGTTATACATTGTGAACAGCTAAGAGAGCTAAGAGTGTTTCGAATAAAACGTTTATCGTATTGAAAGGAGTGCATCGAGTATACAAAGTGTCTTATTTTGATTAATAAATGTTCAGTTACACCAAACTTCTGTGGATTATTAATGAATACGTATTTACAAGTAGAACGGCAAATATCAAAACTTTCGTTAAAAATTAATAGAGAATTATCTGCATTTATTTATTAATCCTTCATGGCCAATAAAACGGACAGGTATCCGCCGGAAGTCTTGATTACCTGAAAAATAAAAGATTGTAATCTTGTAAATGTTGTAACTCTCGACATAATAATATGTAGTAGACATCGTATAATATAAAAGCATTTATTCGTTGTTAATTTGTCTGTGTGTAAGACATACAGCGTGCCTCAAAAGTGTTCTTCATTGAAAAGGGTGATTCTTGATCACCTCTTCCAAAGAAGTAGAACATTTTTAGGATACCCTGTATATTAATAATTTCATTGCTACTGGTGTAAGGAATATTTGTTATTATGTTGGAAGCTCACAGCGTTAAAAAGCTCAAAGGAGAAAGGACTAAATTTTCCAGCAGTTATTTTCAACGATACTCCTGCCCGATGTATTATCGTAATCATCAAAGCAGCTTGTTTCGGCGGTAGGTCGTACCAAATACACTCGTACGCCGATTGAGCTACTCCGGTACTCTAAAAATTGAAATGCAGTTATTTTAAACTATAGAAAAATAGTGAAATTCATTCTTTAAATAATAAGGTACCGCTAGAACTTTCAATTTGTTTGTCAGTATTTAAACACTTACGATTAACTAATAATTATCATAACTATGTGTACTTATTGTAGTCTAAGACTCTGTTAAATATTGTAATCGTTGTTACTCACTTCTTGAACAAGCTTCTCCCCAACGTAACAGTAAGTAAAGAAGTGCAGCATCGAGTTGGTCACGTGCATGAAGCAAAAAATCATCTCAAAAATGGACACCTTTTCCTCCTCTTGGTCTACAGACTGAAAGAAAACCGTGTAAACAACATTTTCCTTGCAAAACAATAATTCGATCTAGTGTCCATATAGACGTACATTTATCAAACGATACCCAGTCATGCAGAACATCAATGTGCACATCACGGTTTGCACAAGCAGTATCAGATTGAAGCATTCTTCCACAGTCACTGCAAACCTTGAACGCAAAATCTCAAAATCGAATACCTTCATCATTGGCATTATCCCGTTTTACATTAATAATTACTAAAAGATTTTTTCTTTTCTTTTCAGAAAACAACTTCTAGGATCAAACTTCACCTTACGTGACCAAAAATTTCGGATTTTTTAGAATATAGTCCCGTAGATTTTGACCCGAAAATGCCAAAAATCCAAGTCTCAACGTTAGGAATTCACTGGTTCAAAAGTTATGCGTGTTTAAAATTGAGCGATTTTACGCGTTTATGATAGAAAGGGCGGCGCCATATTGACGTTAACTACTTAATTATTATTAAATATAAATTTCCTTTCACTACTTATGAATTTCTTTTAAAATTTTTAATTATTTGAATTCAAATTATTTATTTATATTATTAACAAATTAAATCTACACGATTGTATTTTAAAAAGTCCAAAATTTCTGGTCCTGTAAGGTGAAGTTTAACCTAATGCACGATACAAACCTCGACAGCTCGTTGTGCCTGTGTAGAATGTAAACGAGTCTTTCCCTGAACTTCGTCTGATGATTCCTGTTAGCTAGATCTTCAAGAGCGTTCCTGAGAATAGATAATTGTCCGCACAAATGTAACACGAGGACAGCCACGAAAGTGTCGAAGCTGGAGTAGACTAAGGTCATTGACGCGATGCCCATGAACTGTCCCATCCAGGTGACCTGCAAGTTGGGACTCTTCCCTGTGTCGTAGGGAAAGATCGATGGGTGTAGGAGTGCCTCTGAATCAGTCCTCGCGGTATTCTCCATGTTGTTCGTTATTTGCAGAATCATGAATGCGACAAACATTATGTAAGTAAAGCTGGACAGCACGATCGATATCGATCGACTTATTTTCGCGTTCTTCAACATCACTTGATGATCCGATTTCGAATGTGGCGCGGACCAGTCGGCCACCAATTGGTTCAGCAACAGCGAGAGTGCTGGAAAGACAATAGCTCAACACTATAGCTACCGAACCTGTCGAAAACCATCTTTCAAAATTTTTTAATTGTTTGTCGAAGTTCTTATGAAAATGTGATAGAGTTCACCTGTACAGAGTGTTTAGAAAAATTATTCCAAGGTCAAAAGGTCTAATTTTTTTTATACACAGTAACAAAAAAAAATAGTTAACTTAACCGTTCTCTTAAAAAATTATGATACAGCTTTTCATTATCAAATTGACTTTCATTATATTATATTTTTTATTATATATTTTACATAATAGTATACATACAATCAGTTTAATAATGCAACTGCAGCATCATTTTTTTAAGAGAATGATTTAGTTTTGACCGATGGCTCCTTTTGCATTATTTATTCTTGCAATGAATAGAATACGATGCACTAAAAAAAAAAAATGGTTGACCTTCTGACCTTGATATTTAATGGGTGTGAATTAACACTATTTTAAACTGTATAATTTTGCAGCTAACAAATATATATATGAATGTTTATATTGATTCATTAGTGCCGCTAATATTATGAATATTTTTTTCAGGATGCAAAGTGGTTTAAGACGATTGAGAACAGGAAAATCTAGCCTACCCTTCCTGTAATGTCGCAGAGAGGCGTGCTTGGACAACGCGAAAAGTGCCGGCGCGTTTATCGACAGATTCTCGATCGCCTCGTCCATAGTCGTCGATCTGAGTACCAAATACGACATCTGAGGCACGGATATGAACATAATCGTCACAAAGACCGTCGACCAGTACACGAGAGACGATATCTGACGCGAACGTTCCGCTCTGGCTCGCGGATCTGGCCAAACGCCGAGCAGGATCAAATTGTATTTAGTAAATCCCATTGCGTAATCCATTTCCCGTTCACTTGTACAGCAATAGGCACTTTTGAATTATTCTGCCGCGCGGTAATCGCGAAACTCAATTCCGGAAGCAGGAGATTAATATTCGTGAAACTGGTAATGGATTCTCTTGCGACCGGAAGCAGACATTTGGTACCCTAGATTCAAAACTGTGATTAGAAAAATATAGTAAATATAGTAAAAATATTAGAAATATTGTTACATTATTTCCAACCTATTAAACATATTAAAAGAAAATTAATCTCTATTTAACTAATTATAACAATGATGGAAGTGTGTATACATGTACCGTAAGCGTACGTCAACTATATACAGTTCGTTCTCAAATGATTATTGTACTGGAATACGACAGAAGGAATTTTTTCACTAGATCTTTCTACCGGGAGAATTCCGAATGATGTCGCGTTGCGCGTAGTGTCCCCAAATGCTCGCGGACCAAGGTTATGTCAACAACTAAACTATCAGATTGCGGCGCAATCCGTTACCGGACGTGGACTTCATTGCGCATTCCCGCATCTCGCACGAGAACGTTTTTTCCGTTGGAAAGTTCTAATAGCAACAATCTGGAAGTTCGCCGGAAGGCTACCCTGCAATTCGAACTCTTTTCGTCCGTCTGGCTCGGCGAAAATGCAGTCTCGCAAAAGTGTCTGGGAGCAATGTCTCTGCGAGACGCGTATCCGATGCCGGAGGAATTGCGCTGGAGTAAACACGTGCTAATTTATAAATGGGAGGAGGATGATTAATACGTCGATAATTCTACAGTGAGCGTGAGTTCGTAAGCCGGATCCGCGGGTCTGTGCCCCGAAATAGATCGTGCACCACTATTTTTTGTGGCTTCATCGACCGCGCCGGACGTAGAAAAGGACAGCGCATGTAAACACGGAAAACTTTCCGCATACCGTCAATTAAACCACCGAATACAGTTCAAATTACGTCGTGTGCGGTGTTAATTTAATCAGAAAAATTCCGCAAATAAGTTGGCGTAAGTTTCATGAAAAAGCAATGAAAAATAAAGAAATGTTGCAATTGAATTAGTGTGGTTCACACCGATACACCCGACCCTGTATCGGATTACGCGCCGTGTTTACACCGTCCACTGCTCGGCGACCGAGCCCAGGTTCTGGGCCCCTTGAGGGGTACGCCCCCCAGTGGAGAGGGTAGGCGAACTGACTAATATTAACGCTTTATTGTATTATTATTTTACGCTTAACAATAAACCTACCAGCACCGTTCAAAGTGACCGGTTCTAGATTTTTTATTTTTCAATTATTGGGACAATAAAAGTGATTTCACAAGAAATTATTAGATATCTTTAGTAGAGTAGGTATTACAATGACAGATGCGCAAAATCCAGATAAAATCAATCTTGTTGTTTTTATAAGGGAACAAGTCGTTAATGCTACGAACAAATATTTAATATAAAAGGCGTCCGTATCACGGTTATTGTCATTATTTAATTTCTTTTACAGAGAAAATGTGCAATATTTAACAAAATATTTTTGTATGTGTTTAAAATTACAACTAATTTATTTTCAACATTTTGATTATCGTTAAATCATTTATACGTCTATTGTTACTATTTTGTATATTTACATATGTTTTTAACGATAAATTGCTCGATAGGTGTAGCGTTGAAGAAACAAGGTTCCGTACAAAATGAAACGTTTATTTGTCCGTCACTGTAAAAAAGAAACACGTTTATTGCTAACTTACATGTACATTCGATGAATTTTTTTTTGTTTTGAGAAACCCAAACTCCTTGCGCATGAAATGGGAACGAAATAAATATCATTAGCAACAATGCCCGCGATCGAAATCGTCGTTCCGGGTGTTGAATGAACGCGCGTCGACGACCAGGCGACCGAGTGAAAGTGAAGACCCAGTGGGAAACTCAAATTTGACCCGAATCTCGTGTTCGACTCGCGTCACGGTGTACGCGAGCGAAATTAATCTACCGGCTAAACGGTTTAGGTCAAGTTTAGGCTACCCGGTCCTCGAAGGGGCGGGGGCGGGGGTCTTCGAGTCGATCGCCGTTTTCGAAAATTTATCTTATTCTACGGTCCCTTAAAATTATTAGCTCAGACATTAAATAGAGTGGCAGGTATGTACACTTTTGGCTCGAGACCAGTTCGCGGTCTCTTCTCCGAAAATCTCCGCGAGCGAAAGGACGACGGTGTCAATCATGATATAGATCAATTCTGTAAACAGCCAGCGACAGAAATAGTTCGCACAGAACAGTGACGCAACTGAAAATATAACGATTTTCAGGTTGGAACAGAAAACGTCATATCTTTAACTCCTAATTGAACCGTTAGAGAGGCAGTCAGTTTTCTTTTTGTGCTAGTTCATACGAAGAGGAAATGAGTGTGCTCACGGCTCACAGTGAATCCGCCATTTTGTTTTTTGAAATTTTGAAATCAGATTCATAATCAGCAATCCGCAAACCCATAGAATACGAATTTTCACTGTGCGGCTGTGGTATTTTATGCCTCCACTTCTGTCAGTACGGATAGAGGCGGAGCATACCCACGTTTAGCATGGAACAGAACCTATACCCATATTTAGCGTGGAACAAAACCTACGCCCCTATTTAACGTGTTAAAAGTGGGGTACAGGTTCTGTTCCATGCTAACAAAAGTGGTAGAAAGAACTCCGGGTGTGAGCACTCTCATATCCTCCGGTTCATATTCGGAGTGGCAAGACCAGTCTCACTTTAGGGTTAATTGAAATTTTATAGAGCCGAATCGAATTTCCAAAAATATTTTTCTGAAACATTAAAGATGTCTGTAAATTTTATAATTCTCTCGAGAGAATGCTGTATTTCTTGGTTATGTCACTATTCTTGCCGGGGTGCGAGCTGTTTACTCAATTGGAGCCCGATATTAAATTATAAAAAGACATTCCAATTATCAAGGTGCGATTATAAAATTGACCATTTCCTTTCATTCTGCTTGTCCTTCCTCTCAGTTTTCCCCCGTAGTTCTTCGGCTAAATTAGTGTTGTTAGTTTCAGGAATCCCACTGAAGTTTGAGCCCTTCGGGTGTGCAGGGTGTAAGCTGGTACTAATTGGTCCGACTTCCTGTACGACTTCTCGTTCTCTAGGATCTTGGCCGCTCTCGGTTGTACAGAATGTTTCGAAATGCGTGTAATCGGATTGGTCCAACTCATAATACCGATTGTCGGGTGCCTGAAATCTCTTGATCGATTTGACTTGTTTACAGACAAATTCCAAGAGAGTCCACAAATGATCGTGAACACGAAATGAAACTGGGCTGTATCGTTTCAACTGCAAAGAGACCCGTGGCCTGGCCGATGCATCAATTTCCCAAGAGCATTCATTCCGTATGACCGTGCGTTCTACTCTTCCGTCTGGCATCGGAGGTTCAATGTTGCCAGCTAGAATCCGACCGGGATTCGAGCCTGCGGCCTGTGGCTCGTTGATACCGATCGCCGAAGGGAATCAAATTCGTGTGAAATCTCATAACGCGTCGCGGGTCTGCTTTCACCGGCCCCGGGAGACAGCTCGCGATTTATCCGCGTCGCTTTCCACGATCGGGCCGTTTTCAGTGGATTTAGAAGAACACGTTGCCGGGCCTAGCCTGGGGACACAGAAAGCTGGAACAGTCGTGCCTCCTCACGGCGTCCATGACCTCCTGGAAGTGGCTGGATACCTGGACAGCAGCCCCCGGCTGAATTCTGCAAAAGTATGCAAACGGAGAGCGATTAATGGCCGATGGAAATTCATTAGAAAGCACGGGAACAACGCGCCGGGACACGACAGTTGGGCGATATAATTGATAGCCGGCGGACTAAGGCGATGCCTCTGTAATTGGCAGCAGCACTGTGTATCAACTTGCTGATAAATTGTCCGGTGAAAAAAGTCCCTGTCACCGAGTCGAAAGCTGGCATTGAATCACGTTCGATCGGTTCGAATTGACATGAAGGATTGGCTTAGAAGATAGCTTGGAGGAGACGTTGGGGGTCAACGAACTCCAAGAGATCACCGATTCGACTCGCGTCAAGAAAAATTTAAACATTATGCATACGTGGAATCTCGAATGTTCACCGTGGTCGGTAAAATTGAGATGAAGACATAAAATCGGTATCGAATGAGCCACACCGTCCACACCGAACCGTAGCGAGAGACAGATAACTTTCTTCCAGCTTTCGCCGACAACGTCCTACTGACTGATTCGACTTTTACCTCTTAGCACAATTTCACTCCGTGCATGCGGTGCGTGGCATGTCACGCACCCAACGAGCGAGCCTTAGGAAAAGCCCGTGAATGTACGCCACGAATTAAACGAGCACGGATCGCTCCTAATCGGGCCGTTGCGTTGCTCGCGGCTTCTTCCGCCACGGAAACCGTTCCCTTCCCTATTTCTGCGAACTGTCTTGAAACGACTGCGCGCAACTAGAACCGCGTTGGACGATTGGGCCTAACACGGGACACTTTCGAAAGCTTGCCAAAAATAATAATCAGACCCCAGATCATGGTTGCTAGAAAGAGGAACTACACGGTCCATTGTAACTGCTCTCAATGATCTCAACAAGTTAGGAACAATATGATGCAATATTTTCACTGTGTTGTGACCAACACCTAGGATAAGAAAGACGCCTAGCACCAAATTCGGTGGAATTCTTTTACGCCAGATCGTCCGTTTTTTCGTGAAAACGAAAGCCCATATGGTACGCCAACAACCGGGGGCAGCATTATTATATCACCAAGATAGAAGAACGCGACTTCCGGCTGTTTTGTAACGACTCGGTTCTTTTCGCAAAAAGGAATTCCCACGGACACCCGCCACCGGTATTCAGGCTGTCGGAGTATCTACTCACAGGCCCAGAAGGCCGGCCATTTTCTTCTCCATCATGATGGCAGCGTCGGAATCTCTCCGGATCATGGCGTCGCAGAATATCCTCTTCGCGCAAGGAGTATTGCTCCAGTCTCCGTCTATGCGAGCTACCTCGGCCACCTCCGCGTTCTCCAGATTCTGAAGAGCATCTTCCAGTTCCTGATCAATCTCCACGCTCCGTTTTCTCCTTTTCTCGTCCCGGCCGTCCACCGAGTTCCTCTGTTCAAGCTCTGTAGATCTCTGTTCTTCGTTGATCGCTTTTGTGGCGCCGTTCAGATTCTTGAAAAGCTCCGTGGGCGTGGAGCCGTCCTCTACCACTAGGATCGACGTATCCTTGTCATCCTGCGTCCCCTGACTCTGAGCCTGACTTTTCCTTGGAATGACGAGCTCGGTCACATCGATGCTCCCATCTCGAACCGGCAGATCGATCTCCACGATCTCGCTGATGGAATCGGCACCCTTCCTCTGGAACCGTTTGCCCCGTACTAGATTCTTCAGGTTCCCATCTTCCTGGAAGACATCTAAATAATCCACACTCCGCCTTTTCCTGCTCCTCAGTTCCGTCTGTGGCGTCTGATCTGCCTGGAGGATCACCAGGACATCACCCTCATTGTTCAAAGCCCCGGGATTATCGTTAGCAGCCTCGTTTCTCGGCGCGTTCTCCAAGAAGTACACGGTTTCTCCGAGACTCTCTCCATTTCGTTGATCCTTGCTGACAAATGGATGCTGATCGTCCAGAGCTCTTTGATACTCTATCTCGGACGCGATCCCGCTGTTCGATCGCTTCAGAACGTCAACATCCAGGTACCTGCCCACCGCCACAGCTCCGATACCCAAAGCAGCGCCGGAGGCTACCAATCCCAGAGCTGGGATCAGGATGCTGGAGCCGGAGGCGACGGTGCCAATCTTCTCCTGAGCTTCTTTGCCCTTGGACAAGCCTAGGTTCTGTGAAATCTTGTGCGTAGCCTCCACCAGAGGATCGATCACCGGCCGAGTGAACTGCGAGACCCTCTCCACGCTGTTCGAGAACTGGCTCTTCAAGTTCTCCGATATTTTCATCCAGAACGGCGCGTCGTTCGGCCTCTTCAGACCGTAGAAGTGCTGGTTCGGGTAGTAGTTCTTCGTCGTGTAGCTGTCGACGATGTTCTTGTCGTTCAGCACGTACTTCTTCTTCTGCCGCTGCTCCGTGAACGAGTACTGGTTCTCGGGAAAGTTGTCCGGCCGTTTCTTCTCGTTCTTCAGGATCTTGGCCGGCTGCACGCCCAGCTCGGGATGAGCGTATTGAAGGACAGGCGCTCTGGCGCCAGGCTTCAAGGCTACGGGTGCGATCTTTTGACTTTCCGGGGTGTAAAGTTGGGAGACCGGATACACCGCCACTCCGTCGGGATGCAGCATCCTCTTGTGAGCGCTGGCGCGGTAGTTGTCGTTCCTCGACTCGTACACCTCGGCCTTCAGCGCCTCGTTCTTATAGTTTTTTGGGTCCCACTCGAAGAACACGTTCTTCCCTTCCTCCTCCTCGTCTTTGCCGTACCTGTTAATCGAAACGAGCAAACGTGTCATGTGTTTATCGCTGCAACGATCAGCGTTCGGTACAATACCAACAAAGTGTACACTCCCGGAGTGTATTTACCTTTTGTTAACGTTCCTGAAGAACCTCTCGAATCCCAGTTTCTCCCCGTTCTCCGCCTCGTGGAAGCTCGAAGAGGGTTCCAGACTGTCCGTGGTCGTTTCTTCGCGGATCAGCTTGTTGTTGACCACTCTGGCGTTGCGCCAGGTCTGCACCTTGTCGATAGGCTCGTCGGGAACTCTCTTCCCATGGATGACAGGCGTGCCGTCCCTGTCGATGGTCATCGGAGTCCTCTTCTGGCTGGTCTTCACGTTGATCTCCGAGCGAATGATCACCTCCGGAGGCACGTTCTTCGAATCCCTGTTTTTCGAGAGGTTCGCGCCTATGTTGGTCCTAGATGAACGGACCTGATGAGGGAGGAAGGTGTATCGAGTCGTTTGGTCGTTCTGATCGTTGATGGGCAGGTTCCTCTGGGATCTATCCTGAAAGTGTCTCATCAGGAGCAGTCCGCTGGTTGGAAACGCCGAGTCGAACCTCGCGTAGCTGTTTCTCTCCTCCGGGTTGCTCTTCAAGGTGCTGGGAAGAGGCTTCCAGCTCTGATACTCCTCCGTGGTCGATTCCTCCAAGCGTACAGCTCTGCCATCGGTTCCCAAAGGCGTCCAATCGCCGTAATCGATATTCTTCTCGCTGACTGCCTGCTCCTTGCCAGGAGTCAGCGGTTTATCCTCTTCGGCACTACTCTCTGTGCTGGAAGCTGTTTTCTGGTCTGATTGCGATTCGGACAGCTTCGCCCTGAGCTGCTCGATCTGAGCTTCCTCGAGCTTCCTCACCTCCTCCTTGGCCTTCGTCTCGTTATTACCGAATGCGAATGGTTCTATGGAGCTTTCGAGCTTGCTAGAGTTCTCATAGCTCTTCGGACTGTCGGTAATCGGTTTTTCCCTCCGTTTCACGATCAGAGTGGCCACGTTGCCCTCGCTCGTCCGCACCTTCAGCTCCTCCGTCTCGCCCGGAAGACTCCTCGACACTTTCAACATCGTTCGCGCGTAGCTAGGCTTCGGGATGTCAACCGAGGCCGAAACAGCTATGGCCAGGCCGAGGAACCACAGGAGAAGCGATACCTGGAACACGAAACCAAATGAAAAGGCCGACGCCGCAGTCAAAGAAGCTTCGCGAGCGTTGCAGCTGGCCTCGTCGTGGGGCTGCAAGACTCATAAGCTAAAACCCTCCCACGTGCGCTGTCATTTCAGCTGGGATTACAGCTACCCTACATGCAAACTTATTGTTCACAGCCTTTCCGAACCCGAATGACCAAATTGTTTTCTTCTATTCTTCCTTTCTTTCTGGCCTCGTTAGCCTCTCGTCTAGGAACCGCGACGCGTACTCGCTAATTACAAACTCGTTTTATGTAACGACCAATGTGTTACGCGGCTGCACCTCGATGGAAGTCAGCCTAACCGGAAGCCCATTGTGCCCTGC
The DNA here is from genome assembly GCA_028454225.1 of Lasioglossum leucozonium. Lineage (NCBI taxonomy): Eukaryota > Metazoa > Arthropoda > Insecta > Hymenoptera > Halictidae > Lasioglossum > Lasioglossum leucozonium. The sequence goes on from CM052213.1 coordinate 527,461, forward strand.
TCGAGCTTCGGCCGACGTAACGCGCGCAAACGAGCACCGTAAACAGCAGACACCGTGTTGCGCCTGACCCACTTTAGGCTCTAGCATAGCCTCTGCTAGGCTTCGACTTCAAAATTCGAAAGTGGGACATTTCGGGCGCGAGAGATCCGCCGAGAGGCGGAGTGCACATTTCAGCGGTGTGCACGATCATCGGCTTTCGAGGCCATTAAAAAAAAGTGCAATCCCGTGCACTTTCTCGCGAGCCGTCCCGTCGCATCGAACGGAAAAGGGAAGGGTCCGCGAACTTGTGTCTTCTTATCAAGCCGCTGGACTTTCTCTCACGTTGTTCCCTTTTAGCTCGTCCTGGGAACTGTCCATAAACGGGGGTGCTATTGAAGCAATTCTGCCATCATTAGACGCGGACTCGAAGCCGAGCACGTAACGCAATTGGGTTCGCGTTGGCTAAGTCCCAGTTTTTCGGTTTACACAGTACCTAGCCGGTACTTTGCCGCGAAGATACTGCTGTCATGGACAAATATCAGGAATATGGTAGATTTGGCAACGTTGCCTCAGTCCGATTTAAAGTGGACTTAAACGGCAAGATCAAATAGCTTGTCCGGACCAGCTGATCGGACTGATGTTCTGTATACGGTGTTGCCACATCGCATGTTGCAGCCCGTGCTAGAGGATTACACGGTTGATAAGCGATCGTATAGTCGGTGCTTGCCGGAACTGAAGAGAATCGATGCATCGTAACGAAATAGTCGGTGGTCCGCACGATCCGCGAAGGTAATCGCGGCGAGAGAAATTTAATAGCTCGCTGAAATTGCCGACATTCTTTCCCGAGATTAGAAAATAGCGATGCAGTAACCGACCGGTTGTGCACTTTCTATTATTAACTCGAGGATTTATTCATCGCGATTGAATCAACGCCGAGATGTCCTCCGGATTCCATTGTTTCACCGCGCTTCCGTCTCCTCGTTCTTACGAGTCTTCGCTGTAATGACAGCTATTAGGATGTCCCAGAAACCGTCTGTTAAAAAAATCTATTGCACTAAGAGGATTTCACCGTTTCGACTCGCGATCCTCTGACCGCGACCCAAAGAAATATCGCCTAGCGGGAACCTATTAATAAGTCTTAATGGTCGTGCTATCCTCGAGAGATGGTGTTTCAGTTTACGAGCGAAATTGCTGTCGCCATTGAACACCTGAATCGTTGACCCCCCGTATGCCGGAGTCATTCGTTGCGGTAGCGGTGAAGGTAAGCTCGAGTCACTATTCACTACTCTATTCCGATATAAGATGACATTTCTCGAGCATCTCGATGTAAGAAAATCGCTAGCCCCTCTTCATCTTCTGAAGTTGTTCGCTAGACACTGCTTAGTGTGCTGAGGGTATGTCATAGCCTGTGAACTGCCCCACACTGTGTCATTCCCCTGTTTTCAGAGCCTACCAGCGTCCCCCACCATTCGACTGGTATCCTATCAGTATTCTAAAGTCAGGAGTGGTGCTGAAGAGCGAGAGAAAAATAATGGTGGGGTTCACAGCGATAGAAGAAGTTCCCCGGATCTGGGGTATGTCTTTTCCAACGAAAGATATCCATCAAGGATTGTATGGCAACAAAGTCAAGCCTAGGTACCCCCATCCGAAATACGACGAAAAAGAGTCCCGAGCCATCGCCTTATGTCGGCATAAAGCTGCCAACTCCGGCTGTTCTCAACGGTTGAAGGAGCCAATAGAGGGCTTAGTTTTAGAGGGTAATCCCAATTTGGGGGGCAGAGAGGATTGAGAGTGCTCGCGCTCGGGGTCTTTCCTGCCACCACTTTTGTCAGTATAGACAGAGCATACCCTGGTTTAGTATAGAAAAGAACCAATACCCATATTTAGCGCGTTAAAAGTGGAAACTGGTCCTGTTCCATGCTAATAACTCATATCCCCACAGCCTTTTTGCTTTTTCTTTACAAGGTGGTAACCCGGCTTACGGATTCGTCGTCATCCCTACGGAGGAGGACGCGGATATGTGAACCTAGGCTAATGAGAGGGGTCTAGGAACCTCGATACACATCTGGACACTCCTCTCGCCAAACTTAATTCCAGAACAGCCATAAAGAATCGTAGAGCAATCTTTTAGGTGTCCCTTCAAAACGAAAACTACAGTCTACAACGAGTTCGGCCACTTTTCCTAGGGCGTTGGGAAACCTTGAGAGACCTGGATCATAGATTTAACAGTTGAAACGTCTAGCGAAGTGTCCGAGCGCTTACGGGTGGTGCGCGCACGTTCTCCCCGGGGAGCAACAATCAACGGAATCACCTGGTATCGGCACATAAAAAGCCTGGTCGCGTCCGGTTTTCCTCGATTTCGCTGGTTCGCGGAATCGCGGCGCGAGCTCGTCGCGGGAAAAACAAGGGAAAAAGGAGGCACGCGCGTTGGAATGACTTTCGAACGGTAGAGGAATGAGCAAAAAGACGGATAGAGAGACGGGACCGAAATAAAGTGGCCGACTGGACCTGCGGCCGATCCGTCGACAAGTGAAATGGAACGACATGCTTTCCCCGAGCACGTTTTGCCCAGCGCGCACAGTCCATGCTCGCGCTCCTCTATGGGTACGGGTATGGTTATGGGCAGCACGCGTCCGCCACGGGACGATCCACTTTTTCCAATCCGGTGACTTTCGATCGGCGATACTCGGCAGAAATTCTGCGCTGCGACCGCTAAAGCAGCCGTGGCACTCGTCGCATGACCTTAGCTACGCGAACCCGCGGAAATTCTTACCCTTTTCCCGGCACGAGCCACCGAACACCGCGGGAATGCAACGGATGCTCGACAGTTGAAAACGATCACCGGCAGAACATTCCAACCGTCTGCCAAAAGCAACTCCGCAAAACGAACAGTAGAGGATGTGGATGTAGCGCGGTATGAGCAGGGCCGGGCTTATGGTAGTCGGCGCCCCCTATATATTTTTAAGGATAATAATGGCTATTTTGCGGGGAATAAAAATAATAATTAGCCCTCAACGTTTTTGATCGTCTTTTGCTTTTACAGGGCCGTGCTCGCCATTACCGGGCCCACTGCACGCAGCGCGGTAGTCTCCGAGTCGCTCCCCACATTCGTTGTCCGCATTAATTGCAAGATGCAACAGATGTTCATCCACTAAAATGCCTAATCTTTCAGCAAACATCAAGCCTGCCCGTTAGATCATAACTGGAAGATTCGCTTCCGGTGGTTCTAATTAGCCCGTCGCGAAAAACGCGAACGGCCGACAGAAAGAAAAAATCACGGACAAGGTTGAAAACAGAGATGGAGGAAAAGATGGATACACATTAATCGCCGCGAAATTAACGTCCGCGAGCTTTCTGGAGCGGAAATACAGTGTGACACGGAACGGGGCCAGGCCGTTGTGTACTTCCTACGACGAAATGCACGCTAATCGCACGCCGTTCATTAGGCCGGGCGATGTTGCAATTTTCCATGTTCTCATAAGCTCGATAATGCAGAAATCACCCCCGATTTCATGCACGAACGACTCGTTTAGAGAACCGCGACCGGCACGTGGGCTCCGATCGAGATCGATCTACGCATTGATCGGGAACGAGATCGCTAGCCAAATGTTCGAGCTTTCGACGTTTCCAATCTATTCCGCGAAGATCGATCGAATTATACAGGGTCTTCCAGTACGTGATATTTTCAATTATGAACAAACCCTCCTTTTTAAAATTTTAGATTATAGATATATGTTTTTTACAATTAACAATCTCTTACAACTTACAACTTATTTTGATGTTTTGTACAATTTATTTTGCAATTTTTTACAGTTTAGGGATTTTTTTGCATTTTTGCAATTTTTTGCAATTTTTTACAATTGATAATTTATATTGCCATTTTGCAATTTTTACAGACTATAATTTTTTACAATTGTTTACAATTTACAATTAATTTTGGAATTTAGGAAATTTTATAATTTTGTACAATCTACAATGTATTTTGAAATTTTGTACAATTTACAAAGTATTTTGAAATTTTGTACAATTTGTTTTGAAAGTATGCAATTTTTTATATTTTCTAATTTTTTTGTACTTTTGCAATTTTTTACAGTTTGGAATTTTGTGCAATTTTTTACAATTCACAATTAATTTTGAAATATTGCAAATTTTTTATAATTAATGATAGTTTAAAAAGCGTCTTACAAGTTTACGCTTGCTATTCATTATCGTTAATTTATTTATTATATTCCTGATTGTTCCTCATTATTTTTTTACTTCATGCGACGTAATTTGCAATTTTGTTTTCACAGGTTACGTCTCTGCGACTTGCGCGAAGAACGGTTGCGCTCTCCGCCAATCAGAAGCGATCGAATCCCTGTGAAAAATCACCGTGATTGGGAGCGAACGTGATCGAATCACAAGTGATCGAAAAGTAGCAGTTCACACCATCCCTATTCCCGGGACATTTGATGCAGCCGATCCTCGCTGGATGATTCATTCACGGTGTCGAGAAAGCGGGCTTTCTCGCGAAAACAACGAAGCCGAATCGCACGAAAATGAATCGACACAATGGAACGTGCGTCATCGATGCAATTACAGAACTATCCTCCGTCCCACGCGGCCATTGTGCATCGATGCAACGTCGAAGAATATCGTACCTCGAATAAGCGAAGTAGCTTTTCGATTTTTCGAAATAGCTTTGTATTCAGCTTGCGCGTACACTTTCTCTAAGCATGAATTATTGATAACAGTGTTATTTCACTCGGAGTCACGCGAAGCAAATTGTAATTACAGCTCCACAACTGGAACTCTTGCTGTACATTGTCCTTGCACGGGATAATTAGATTGCGGAAGTTTGCGCGCCGATGTCGTTGACAATAGCAAAAACGATGACAATCGTTGAAGGGACAAAGAGCAAAACGGTCTGAAGAATTAACGACGTTGCATCAACGTGTTGAAATGAAAATATTAAGAGGTGAACCACCATTAGAATATGGACTATTCAAAATCCTAAATGTGCCGGTGATTATGAAAGTGAATTAAGTCTTATATCTTCGAGACAATTAATATTTTTTCAATTCACTATACAATTATTCAAACCAATCGACGCAACACAGTGCAAGCAAAAAGCTAAATTTCCTTGGAATTTACCACTTTAGTAATCACCGACACAGATAATAGGTTATGTACGTAATCTTGTTCTGTGCATAATTAAATTATACGTATGCAGCTTCGAGATTTGTGTATCGATGTTGTCAGTATTATCTCGCAACTGACAGAAAACCGTGTTCACTTGTCACAGAGATCCTCGGTCTAAGCGATACGACTCAAAAGGCTATAGAAGCTACGAATACGGAGGTGTAGAAACAGAAACACAATGCCGAGCAGAGCACTTAACAGGTAGAAGAATGTCAACATGTCGGAATGATAAATACCTTGAATGTGTCCATTTTTCGTGTTCCCTGGTCCCCGCGGTGTTCTCGAAGCTGGTCAGGTCCAACGGTAACGTAGAGGGGTAGGAAACAGAGAACCGGAAGAGAAGAGGCAAGAAGAAGGAAAGAGGGTAGACACCTCAGATCCGCATGATATGCGCGCGGGCCCAACGAAATCCACGGTCGGATCGGTAATCGCGTACGAGAAAAAGAGACGCGCAAGGAAGGAGGGAAATAAGAATGGGAAGAGCAGAAGCAGAAGCAGAGCAGAGAGAGAGGAGGCCTGCTCCTACGCACCTGTTGACTCCCGGAATATCTTCGCGAGACTGACGAAGGCGCTCAGTCAGCGGCTCCTCGTGTCTCCGACGGAGGACCGACACTTCTCACCGACCTACTTCCCGCGTTCGCCTTCGCCTTCTTCCGTCGCAGACGTACGCCGTCGCGTCACCCCGACGATCAATCCGGACCTTTTCCGAAACTGTCCGGAACCCCCTCGAGGGCAATCGAATTTCGGCCGCCCGGACCCACGGGTTCCCCGCTTTTCCTCCAACCAATCGGTGGAGACCTCCTCGAAAAGACTCCGCTGGTACGGACCGGGCAACGTCAGCGAAACACCCTGGACAAATATTAGAAATTTATTAGTGGCAGCACATTGGAAAACATTATTTTCTAAAATAGGTATTCATTTTTGTATATTATTTTATGCCAGATGCCCCTAAAACGAAAAAACTTTTTTGCACTATTGGGCTTTAAATAGTTATAAATGAAATGTTGGTCCGAGGTGGTGCGTAAATTAATATTTTTGAAATCGGCTATGACAAAGACAAGATTGTACTATCTATTTTACAATCCTCTGTGTTTTTTTGTAACAGACAATTTTTTACGAAATGACACTGGTCACCGATTTTGTTGTTTTTCTTGCGGTACTATATTAACGACGTGACTACCACGGGAATTTTCAATATTTTTAAATAAAAAAAATACTGAAACATTCTCGAAAGTGTATATTTTAAAGCACAAAAAAACCGATCCGATAATTTCAATAGTTTCCCCACAAAAAATTCCCGAAAATCAGCATTTTTTCTCCTTTCTAGGTGAATAAAACTGTATCAGGTCTAGGCATAGACGTAGAACTCGCAGGAGTCCGAGGGTTAGCAGTGTAACCAATGGAAAGGTACCAAGCCTCCGGTCTTCAATTAAACATTCGCTCCATTCAACCGTCGATCAAATTCGACTGGTCCACTTCTCGATCCGCGAACCAGAATCCGTGTCTCGCGTTTAGAAGACGGCGTTGCTCGGGGAATCCTCTTCCGTGATGATCGCGCGAGCATTATTAAGGCCACTGACATGAATCTAGATTGCCGTGGACGAAGAAACGCGGCGGCGCGGCGCGATGAAAAATCGCGTTTTCAGCCGATTCCGATGATCGTTCCCCGGCCACTTTCACCGTGTTAGCGCACAGAAAAAGGAGAAGAAAACGTTCCATCCGGCTCGCGTGTGAATCTGCAAAAACGTGTGCGAGTCGTCAGTCTGTAAAATCGTTGGAAAAAATGCTCCGCCGAATAAATTTACCATGGATTCGAAGATCGAAGCTTCCTCGTCGCAAGGGCACATTGAAAATTCAGTCACTATTTTTTTCTTAGTCGTTCCAGTGACTTTTAGGGTGCACCGCGAGGCCTTCGCAGGACCTAAGTTGCTCCTTTTGCGTAAAAGGGCTAAGAAAAATCTTACATTGTAAAAATTTTCATTTGCTTCAATGGATATTTTCGAATGGCCGGTTGAAGTGGTTGAGAGGATCATACCTGATGCAGCTGCCTATTAGTCTGCGGTTGCGGTGAATGCGTCCCTGCGGAGGGTCAACGACGCGACGCGCAACGCGTTTGGTTCTATTCTTTGTTCCTGACTTTTGGTGCCATCCGACTTTTCGTCCAAAACATGGTTGGATCAGGATTTGGTCCCTATCTGGTCTCAATCTGGTGTCAAATTTGGTGTCAAATTCATATCAAATAAATTGCACATTGCTTACCGGGTGTCTACCGGTTTCGATTAGTCTCCGGTTGAAAAGCGTGAGCGTGTTAATTGGAAAAGGGTCGGTGGTCGCGAGGCGAAACTTTTCGCCAGCGCCGGCCGAATCTGGTTTTCAAGTTCACGAACAACGACCCGGCGAGTCGGACCGGAAGAGACGACGTCGTTGAGTTGGCTGGACGGGTTCAGAGACCCGCCAGTGAAAGTCCAAAGACGATGCACACCTGCGTAACCTCATGCCCAAGGCGAAATCTTCGGTTATCCCTCGATTATTCCGTTTGAGGCTCGCGTTGTCACCGGCAGCCAACGATTTCATTTTTACAGCAGCGACAGCCCGGCCATTTTTCCATTTTTACAGCGCGCGACAATTGCGAGACACCGCGTCAAATCCTACGCATGTTGTATTCCCCTCATGAAACAACGAACGAAATTGAACAGAGAGAAGTTGTTGGTCATGCGTTATTAATTTAAATAACAACGTGCACGAAATTAATTTGACTTTCTTTTCAGGCCCGAGATCACGGCTGTCGCACGCTGGTCGTGCAAGCGGAGTGTTAACGATGAAATGGAATTAATTGTTCGCATAATTATCGACCTCGTCGAGCACAATGAATTCATTTGCATTGTCAACGTTGTCATTTCCGAAGTCTGATTTGACTGTCGGTGAAAGGACCGTCGATCAAGCTTGTACAGAGTGCAAAGGAATTATATATGTCGCGACTGTCATAGCAAAATTAATTTCAAGGTTAAAAGGTCAACAATTTTTTTTTCATTGCGTCTTGCTCTACTCGTCACAGCGATAATTATTATACATATACAGGGTGTTTCCTACTTTTCCGGCAAGATTGTAGGAGCATGATCTACAAGTGAAAATAAGAAATAAATGTTATATGAAGTTTGTTTATAAACGCTTTGTTACAATATCATAAGCAAATTTAAAGCTGAATAATTAAAGAATTAGATTCATCGACCTTCCGTATTATTCAGCTTTAAATCTGCTGTTCCGCACCTATTCAGGCTACCTTGAGTAGAATACGATGCAGTAAAAAAATATTGTTGACCTGTTGACTTTACCATCCAAGGTCAAAGTTAATTCGGTGACAGATTCCGCACATCAATTTCCACCAAACCGAGTAGAATCTCGCTATGATAGTCGCGACGTCTAATTAACATACACCCTTTACTGGCCAGTGTAGACTGTTTGTCTAACATGTCTTGCCAATCGACTCACGGCCTTCGACAGAATTCGGCGGCCTCGGTCATTAAGAATTATGAGCGCGTGCGCGTTCCATTGTGTTCGACACGGCCGACGAAGGCCTCTTGACGTTTTCCAATATCGGTTGTCGTTTTCTGTTGCACACTCGTTTTCCTTGACATACCTCGAAGACGAACCTACGCGTCCCCATAGTGAACGACCCACGTAAGAATCCGCTGTCACCGTTCCGTCCTCTCTTGAAGCGGACTGCAAATCCAGCCGCGCCTCCATAAATCCGTCGATTCGAAACAATTGAAAACGAATAAATTCAGAATAATTAACAGAGAGAATCGATTGCCTAAATTCACTATGAGGAGTCTAGGGTTAACCAGGGTGAGCGATTTAAATTGGACCTTTCAGATACCCGGGTACTCGAGTACGCACGAAGTACTGGAATGTACAAAAATTACCCGGGTACCTGGATACCCAAGGAGATACTGGAGTATACAAGAATTACCAAGGTACTCGGGTACTCATGAGGTACCAGGGTATACAAAAATTATCCGTGGGTACCGATGAAGTACCGGAGTATCCAAATTTACCCATGAGGTACCGGAATACCCAAAAATTACCTGTGTACCCATGAGGTACTGCAGTATAGAAAATTTACCCGGGTACCCGGGTATCTCAAATGATATCTGAGATAGACAAAATATTTGAAACCGCCGATATGTATATCGAAATAGAAATAACTTTTTCATAGTATTTGCCATCGTTCAATCCGTATACGTGCCATCAGATTAGAATTTTAGTCGCATTATCAGCCGATTTTCCTTCCTCATGTATATTTCATGTATCTCATATATCATATACGAATTACCCGGTAACTGTGCGATAGCACACGCGCGTCATCTTTTTGAGTAATTGAAGCGCCCTACCCATCCGCGTAGAAAGCTCGAGGAAAGTGAAAGTATCAACACCGCGAAGCACCGAAATACTTCATTTGAATACGTTTGCTGTTGCTATGTGTGTACAGCGACGCCCCATTTCCTGTTGGTTCCTCTCCACTTTCGGCTAAACGGGACACGAGTTTCTTCTCAATTATGTGAACGACGAGGTGAGTTCTCCGTTTAATTTGAATAGGAAATGTCCCACCTCGGGCGCCACATCCGTAAAATGAAATTCTTCGGACGTGGAACAGGTGTTTCTAGCGATTCTTCTACGCCGAATGCAAATTCGATATTTCTTCGGACAGGTGTGCGATATCTCTTCGTTACGTAAGCTCCGATTAGATGGTAGGAACGGGTGGGTAAAAAAGAACCCGAAAAGTTATATTCGGGTACCCGAAATTTTCTGTCATACCAGATGATACAAGGAATCGCGACGAACCTGTAACCAGATCGAAACCACACACAAGTTAGAAACTAGTAAAAAATAAAATTATAATATTTATTACTTGTATTATAAAAAATACACGAACAAATTCGGAAAGGATAATTAAGATTCCGTAAAAGACCCGGATACGAATACCACAACCGATGTTTCCTCGGGGTCATTCTTCTCGAGGCAAACAGGATCCAGACTTTAAAATATGCGATGATCCATGGATCCTTCGGGATTCATCTTGGGGAAAACATCGAGTCGATAAAAAGTAAACCTGTTGGCAAAAGGAGAGACCAAAGTCAAACACCCAATTTGTATTTTACGTGTTCGTATCTTAATTTCGGTGCTAAAATCGTCGCCCGAATGATTTATTTTGATTTTTGATAGGCTGTTTCTCGATTCGAGCGTGGAATTGAGTGTTAAATCCAGAATTTAAATTCAAATGTAACAATTTGGATTTCTGATCTAGGAGTGATTAAATTTGAAATTGAGAATCAGCGTGGACACACACGTAGGCACAGAAATTTTTTATTTATTTTCCATAAACATCTATTTATAAATTTTTATGTCAAGATTAATGTTAATCTTTATTTCATTCAAAATATTAATCTTGACATTATGAATTATATTTAATAGAAAGTATATTTAATTAGTAATATTAATCTTGGCATACTAATTTATTTATAAAGTTATAAATAGATGTTTATGCAAAATAAAAGTTTTCTACTTGAATTCCAACAACCTGGAGTAAAATAGAAATTTATTTTGTGTTCAATAAGTTCAGAATAATATAACAATATTTTTAAATAAAGTTTTTACTATTTTAAATTACACCTACTCATTTTTATGAATACTTAACTTTTTTTAATTAGAAATTTCGATTTTCGTTTCATGGTGCACGGACGACAAACAAAATGGCCGCTTGGCGTCTAAGGAATCCGCGGAATCGCGGAATTGTTCCGCGTTGCAACGTGAAAAAATGTCGGAGCGTCCCAGAAACCCTAATCGTTTGTTAGGAATCTCTCGTCCGTGTTCTCGCGTCGGAAGCAGATCGAAGCGTTCGACGTCGGGTCGGTCTGCAATTTTCGCTCTGAAAACGTTTGAAAAATTTGCAACTATGCATCTAACACGGAGCTGTGCAAAGAATTTTATGAGAACAACAATGTATTGTTATTTACGGATGTTTACGTTGTCGGAAGCCACGGAAACCGAAAAAAATTTTCTGTCGATTTTAGACACGTTTAATTTGTTTTAAATGGCCAGTCGAAGAATCTCGGAGGAAATTCCTGGCGCAAAGGGTTGCGGCTTCACCGGAAACCGGAGACCGGTCGTAGCTTCCTTTTTACGGCTTCGCTCGGTCATACGGACGATCTCGAGCGTGGCCCCGACACTCTCCCGTCAAAGTGGGACCCGGTATGATAAAAAGTGGCTCACTTTCGTTGCCATTGAAACGGTTCGATCTCGCGTAACGCGAACACAAGCTCCGAAAGTGTGTTTATTAGAGGAGAGAACAGACTGCCTCTAACGGGAGAGATAAACGGGTATAATTGCTGGACTTTCTTTTCTCTGCCGCTCCGGCTCGTCCTTTTCTTTCGCGTTGAGCAACACCGTAATGAATTTAGTGAAATTCCGAGTATCTGCTAGACGCTGCCGGCCGACTGCGTTTCGGAAAGAGCGTATCGCGGATCCATTACGTTCGATGGTCGCCGAAGCAATCTTCCTGGCGGATCCAACGGTGGATAGATGGTGGGAAAACTGATGTAGGTTAATCGACGGATTCTTAATTCGACTGCACTTCGAGGAGCAGCGAGCTGTCGTTAATCGGTCCACGCAGAACTACACGGTGATCGAGCTGCCACGAAACGCAGGAGCCGCTCGCGAACTGAAATCTGTACTTCTGTGTTCGCTCGTACACCGTATTTCCTTATTTCGCTAGGAATAACCGATATACTATTATTTCAAGGTCAAAAGGTCCAACACTTTTTGTTTCATTGTGTTCTATTCATCGCAGAGATACGAAAGTATGCAGAAGAAACACACAAGGTGAATTCATTCGGTTAATTTTTCGTCAGCTTTCTCACATAGATACGAACCGAGGGTGTATCTCACCCTGTACAGAATTACGTTCTATCAATCCCACAATCTACGAGTGGCTATACGCTGCGGTGCTGAGACTTAAAAACTCGGGATCAAGCTTATGCGGGTTACGGCGTTTCTTATCGACGATAAACAATCAATTCTTAAATAAATAGCGCTTCCAGACAGGTCTCCGCGTGGTTTCCTGGATTTTCTATCGTTACAGTAATTACGCGGTGTAACTGGAGTGGAAACTGGAGTGGATAATGTATAAATATTGTTCGTTAGAAGCTATTCCGTAGACGTTAAGCGATTAGAGGGAAAGTTTGTGCCGGCGATTTGTCAATTTCGATTTCAAGCGGCTCGCCGCTTTTCCAGCGTCGAAATCGCTCGAAACGGGAACAACGCGGGCTCGGTGCCCGGCGGGGGAGGCGGGGATGGATTTCCACGGTAGAATCGATACCCCGCCGGGAGTTCGAGAGCACGGGATGCGCGTGAAAGCTCGTTGCAGTCACCGATAACCCGTATCTCATCGCGGAGACATAAATTCCTGGGTCGAGGCGGCATAGAATAACGACGACCCACTTCTCCCTCGACTACTTTCACTTGCGCCGGCCAGACGGCGCGAAGCTCGTTCGAAGAATTCCCGAATAATCTCTTAATCGGGCCTCCCCGCCGCGCCGCGCGTCGCCCGGCTCGGTCGCGTAATTTTCTCCCGATTTTTACGTTCACGGTTGCTCTCCCGTCGAATGAAACGCGCGACCGGAAGCCCCATGGTTTTTACCCTAACGCGCGAAATCCCGTCGCGACTTTCCGTCTCTTCCGGGGGATCCTCAACCTCGATTTCATCCGACGTTTCACTTTTTTCCGTCGTCCTCTTCGTTCGCCGCGATTTCTAATTACCCACGGAATCAAACCCGGCAAACTAATTTCGCGCAGTCCTTCCTCTTCACCGCCTCGAACACCTCCTGAAGACCGTTCTCCCTGGCCACACGAGTCGACGTCCTGCAAATGAAAAATCTCAGTGAGAATCGCTCATTGTCTGTTCTCGGAAAGAGGATCGGGGAGTGCGAATTAAGGGGAAAATGTTACCCCCTCTCTGTCGCTACACGAGTAGTCACGTGACAGAGGCGTGGGGAGAGTAGAGTGGGAGACTGATTCTTCGTTGTACAGGGTGTCAAGAAATTATACGTAAAAACCGTTACTAAATCTGCAAACGGACTTTTTCAAGGTCAAAGTTTTTTCACGATCGCATCGTGCTCTACTCATCGAGAGGATCAAACTTCTTCGAGGAACTGTGGGTGAAAAATGAGCATGAAAAGTTCCTTCGAATGACTTTGGGAATCTGACCCCTTTCAAGGAAATACATTTCTGGAACACCCGGTAGACTGTCGAACGCGCGTGTAAGCATCGCGCAAAGGCTGCAGACTAGAAAATCGATTTTTAGAACCGCGGCATCGTAAAATACGTTTCATTGCTTTCTATAAAAATATGCATTTGCATAAACAGCTGTGTGGACGTTCGCTAAGTCACCGTACGAACTAGACCAGCCGTGAAAGTAACGTCGCGCGGAATCATTCGCGCCCCGAGATACTTTCCCGAGATCCTAATCCTCGAGGAGGGTTTCTGCAATGGCCAATTGCAATTCCAGAATTTCTAGACGGAATTACCTGGTGGCCAGGTTCCATAGAAGGGTCTGCAGCACGCTCGATCCAGGCCCGCCACCGGCAGAGATCAGCTCGCAGATCGATCTCTCCTCGCAGTCGTTCGAGTTCGACTGTTCCACCGCGAGTCTCGCCTGCTTGTGCTCCACTGGCAGGTCAGCGACCCTCCATTTCGATAGGACGATGTTCGGCTGGCTGAATCGAAAGAAACATTCAAATTCAAGTCGTGTACACACCGAGCTAAGCGTACGCGTGACCCACCGGGCAGGTCGTTGCACGATTCTGATCCTCGACTCGACTGCAGAGGACTACCGTAGCGTTCAGACCTTGTTCGCACTGTGACCAGTTCCGGCGCAGCGGCCAGATAAAAAAATGTTTGGAACAATACTAAGAAATTTGTTCATGAAAGATGAAGGTCACCTTTTATGAAATGGCATTATGTTTTAATACATAATATTATTTCTCAAGACAACTTCAACGTGTACTACGACCTTGACAGTAAGGCAGGCTCGAGTAGTTGATATTGGTCGAGATATCGATCTCTCAAGGTCATGTCAATATACCAGCTACACCGTTGAACTCGTTGCGGCGCAAGCAATAATAAAAGCGACCTTCATCTTTTTTTCCTATCGCATGTCGCGGCCGACCGAAAACTAATCAATCGTGTTCCAAACATCTCGGACCAGTAGCTCAAATTAAGAGAACACTCACGTGGCATTGTCAACCCTGACGACGCTCGGCGTCAGCGCAGCGAGCAGCAGTCCGAACGGCAGGAACGCGCCGATTAAGTGCAGGATCTTTCTCCAAGGAGAAACTCTGCGAATTAACGCGGATTAATGCCCGGCAATTAAGCTGTTAATTTGAAGGGTATTTTTCAAGATCAACGTGCAGAAAATTGGCGAGATTTAGTGCTTCGTCGTGGCGAAGCACGGGGAGCAATTACCGCAAAGCGTGCCGTTTTCGTTCCGTCGGCGCAGGTACTTTCTACCGAGTTGGGCTTGAACGTATCCGCCGAAGAAAGTTTCGGCTTTCAAAATGCAACCGGAGGTTGTAGATAGATTTCGCGCCGAAATAGAATTCGGAAGGCCCACCTTTTCCTAGCAGGGTACATCGCGTGCTCGTCGTTCAGGAACTCGATCTGATGGTAGCCGACTCCCGGCTGATAGTACGTGTAAGGGAACTTCCTGGTCCTTAGAAAGGTGGACTCCTGGACGAAGACGACCCCATCGTTCGGTTTCTTCGGCGCGATAGCGTCCTGAAGATCTGGACGATGGACCTGGTGCTCGGTCAAGGCTCCGAAGTAAGGTAGCCTCGAGGGCTCCACGCTGGAATAGCTCCCTAGCTCGTACTTTTGCGGATTCACCTGGAACTTGGACGGTTTACCGAAGACGACGGCCACCTCCTGCACGGGAGCTGGCTTCTCCAAGCTCTGTAGCACCTGCTGACCGAGGTGGTCAGCGGAATATTCAGTGTTCTCCACCACCGGATGAACGAACTGATGTTGAACAGGAAGATTCTTGTAGACGTAATGAACTCGTGGAACCTCCGCCGGCTCGTCTTGGAACTTCACATAGTTGTGCACCGGTTCGGCCTTCTTGTCGTCGGTCAATCCGGGAAAAGCCTCGAAGAGATGAGTCTGATACTGATGATGATGATGATGATGGTTCGCGGTTTGAGTCGGTTGGTCGACCGGCTCGTAAACCAATTGGTAGTTCGGTTGCTGCTGGTAGGAACCGGGGTCGACTTCGTTCTCGAATTTGATGTGCTGCACGTTGTTGAACAGATTCGCGCTGGCCCGCGGCTCCGTGATCTCTCCCAGATGGGTGCTCGGCGTGAACTGTCGGGAGATGTTCTTCTCCTCGGGGATCACGATTTTGAATTGTCCGGGAGTGCTATCGGTGGCCGTGGAGACGGTCGTCGTTGCCGATTGCGCGGAGAACTCGTTCTCGCTAGACGATTCCTCCAGGAAGGCCTCTATCTTGCCGTCCAGCTTCGCCGTTCGGTCTTCCGGCGCCTTCGCGTACTCCTCCTGGTCCCCTGCGAGAATCAAGGTTCCGGTTAGCAGGAGGCACGACGAGAACAGCGTTACAGCGTTGACTCGAAGAGGCATCTTGCTGGGAGGAGTCTAATGTCGATGTACAGCGGCGAGAAGAGACGAAGACCATCGCGGTCCGACCGTTGTACCAAACTGCTCGTTTGCCTGCTCGAAGGGGCTTTATCTCGCGCCAGGTATTTTAAAAAGCGTGAACGCGAGAGCGATTTCGTCTCGTTAATCGCTAGACTCACTCCAATTGTTGTTGACAAAGTGCGCGTTTAGTTCCACCAGCTGCCGGACTCGAACCTGAGGTAACAGTTTATGGTCCTGCGTGTCCTAGTGACTCGGTATCGAGACGTCTTTCGGAATAGCAGACAATTATTCTTTCACTTTTGCGGCACTGCAATTAGAAGAAAACTGTACTCCAAATACTATATGTATTGTATTTCGCAGAAGAAAACTTTTACTGAAACACACTGTCTTCTCATCCGCTCTTTGTTCTTTGGACGACGTATATCAGGACAATCGACACACTCTTTGCACCGTTCGTTTTTCTTTGATATTGCTCCGTAGCTATACTGCTGATACGTCCGTATACAACCCATCTTCATGGTCATACGAGGTCAAAAATCGAAGATCGCACCGTTTTCCTTTTTTTGGAATCACAGTAGCATCCAACTTTTTCCCTGCAGATAATAAATGTTAGAACACGAATGAAAGGTGACAAGTAATACTGTTTCTTGCAAGCGGTGTTATGTATCTGTAATTTTTGTTACCTGTATTATTTTTTTTAGGAATAAAGGTGACTTTCAATCTTCTAAATGGTATTCTAAATTTTTTTTTGGTATCACATAAAAGCCTGTGCCAAAATGAATCCTCTACGACTCGCAGATCCTCAAGGTCATACAAGGTCACAAATGGTAAAAACATTTTGAATGGTGCACCAGTGCAATTGTTGACAGTATGGAAACTCTAATGTAGAAGCAGTGAAAGGGTTAACGGCGGTTTGAAGTCGATCAGGGGGGGCGGGAGTATGCGAGTGCGTTTTCCCTGGAAATTTCACTAAATGATCGGTCGTTTGATGTTCAACAGACCGACAGGACAGTCAGCGAGCTGTCAGCGGTGACGTGCTCGGAGTGATTTGGCGGAGGTCGGAACGAAAGTGGCCGGAAAACCCGTGGAAGAGAGGATAACTCCGAGTGGAGATAGCCTAGATGTCGGATGGGATATTCACGCATCGACAACCAGTTTCCAAGGAAAGTCAGCGCGGTAATAATGGAACGTTTTTACTGTCAGAAACACGTTTTAACGTGCGAACGTCGTCGCACGAGCCGAACCGACATTTAGGTTTATGTCGGCCTGGCGTGCGTCCCCGCGAGGTTTCTGGGACGCTTTTCACGTCGGAAAAAATCTACCGTTTCTCGGTAGACGCCGCGTCGATTTGCACTTTCTCTGTAGATCATTTTCCCGAAGAGCGTAGACCAGCCGTGACTTCGTCAAGCTTCGGTGAGCCGATCGCTCGGAGAATCGAAGAAGAAGTCACCGTTCGCTTCCCAGATCACTGGGACATCGTCGAGCAATCAGAGGACTATAGAGAACATACTTCTCGAAGGAACTATGGTTAAAGTTCGAATAGCACGTAAGCTTACTACGCTCCGAATTCAGCATTGATCTATCGCGTTACGTTACGTTGCGATGAAATTCTGAATCAAGTTTATGCGTTATTCGAACTTGAATGTGGATGAGAGCGGTTCATTTTAACTCATAGTTCCTATGAGAAGCTCGATCCTCTCGACGAGTAGATACAATCATAAAAAAACTTTGAGCTTGAAGAAATCTGTCAAGGTCAAGTTTGCACAAAATGTAACGGTGTTTACAAATAATTTCTTGACACCGTGTACGATATTCGACGGATCGTCGTCGATGTTAGAGCGATCTAAGAATCGAGTTAGGCTGTTTACGGCCGATAAATCGTCGATTCGACCCTGTTCTCGCTGTAGGTGGCACGATTCGAACACGGCACGGGGATTGTTGTTCGACCGTTGCCACGATTTTTGCGCTTTCTCGGCCCAGAAACCCATGGCGGATTTTTTTGCACGGACGCCTAGCCGTCGAGATTGTTGCTCGTTTGCGCGAGTGAAACTAACGTTTCCGTTTTACGAGCAGCTTCCGACCGGTGGGCCGGATTTTCACCGATCCCTCATTTTTGCCCTCCTCGACTAACTAGGCTGCGCTCCTCTGTTACAGTATCCGTCTCGATTTTTATCGCGGTATTGGCTCGGTTTTCTTTCCAACGATCGATGCTTTTTGCGAGGAAATTGCCGGCCAACACGGAACCGCGCACCATGAAGCTGTGGACGGACCCGATGACATCAATACCACTGCAACGTGGTCCAATTTTTCACCATTGTTAGATTCTGAAAAATTTTTTTAAGTAACTCATTATTTTATTCATATATATACAGGGTGTCCCACGTAACAGTTTTCACGATGTTTTAAGTACTTGCGATAATCTGACAAAAAATATTTTCAACAAAAGTTGATCAGATAAGAAAAAGTTGGAAAAACATTTTTTTTATAAGATTGTCAAGGTCACCTTCATTTTTTTAAAGTGAACACTCCGGAAAAAATTACATTTGCAAAGAATTCACTTTGTGATACTATTTATATTGATTATATTATGACAAATAAATGAGATATTTAGGTGACCACATTTAGGTGGACTACCCTGTATGTAATAAATAAATATATATATATTTAATCTATTCTAATAACATTTTCTGGATCGCAGGGCCGGCTTCCGGTATCTCAGCATCGACAGGAATTTTTCTCTTCCGATTCCGGTCTGCCGTTGCGGTCGGCTGGCCTACTCGAATCCGGAATTGGGTCGTTCGAGGCGCAGATAACCGCGAATACGATCACGGCAACGAAAAAACGAGAGAGACGACCGACCACTGTAGGGAACATCTACTTTCATTGTCAGCTAGCCGAAACGGGACGGCCATCTTCTGGCAAAACGGTTATAAAACGTCCATCAAGTTTCTCACAGATAACAGACATCTTCCATTGATAGATGTCATTTTAAATTTCCCGCTAGTTTTGATCTGTTAAGATTCGTGACACCTCGTCACGTGGTGAAAATTGTGAAAGGAACAGCGTATTTTTCGGAAGACCCTACATGTATCATTGAGTGATAAGTGTCTCGCAACGGCGCGGGTCGGTTGAACCTTTTTCCTTGTTTTGTTCCGGTTAGGTATACTTTGTATCCTGAACCTGAAACCAAACCAGTACAACAGCTTTTCGGTTCGAGCCTGTACAAAGGCATTATCTTGGATCTAATGCGCCAGCCGTCATCTAGTTTCCTTCGTCTGACTTGACCTCACCGTGAAATAGGGTCAGACTCTCGCCGCTCCTCGATAAAACTCGCCTTAGAAAGTCTTTTCACCCCTTTCCGCTCTTCGCTCGCATTCCCCGAAGCCGTAACAAACGCATCTTCCCCTTCGTGAAAATCCTGGCCGGCTTCTTTTCTTCGTCTGCCGCTAACCTTCCATCGACGCCTGGCGAAAACTGACCGTTACTACTCGTACCATACCGAGTGTCCCAAATATCCACCTCCTTTAAAGGGCCGATTCCCGAGGTGATTTCGAGCAACTTTCTCCTTTGCGAAAATCCTCTCCGAGGCTCTGGTCAGGAGTTATTAACGAAAAACCCGGACCAATCGGAGCGCGACTAGCTGAGCGTAGCGTCGCGATTGGCCGGGCCGATTGGTTGCCCCGCCCCGATTGATCCGTGCTTGTAACTCCTTAACGAAGCCTCGGAGAGCGTTTTCGCAAAGGGAAAAGTTACTTCAAATGACCTTGGGAACCTCCCCTTCGAGGGAGTACATTTTTGGAACACCCTGTATAACGAACCTGTAGAGAGCATTTCAAAACGCTTTGTAATATTTGTTAAAATCGAACAATCCATATGCAACAATTTAATAATTCCCAGTGCATTTTATTCGTTCGTAGATAACAACGGTTTCAACTTCAGGAAGCACCCCTTTCAGTATATTGTTTCTGGGACACCCTGTACGTTAGAGAGGTTATGTTCTCATAGACACAAGTTTACTTGTTTAGTGGATCGGTATCGAAACGTTCCATAGTGAAGCTACGAGCAGCGATAAGGAGTGTTATGATTTATTCTAACCTCGAATAGGCTACTATTATGTGTGAACGAACCTGCAAGAACATGGACAGATCTCGTAGACGACGTAAAAGTTAAAACTTTTGCCACGATGCATCAGAGAAAGTGGATGTTCCGAACGATGATATTTAATTCAAAAACAACCACGGTCTTTGCAACTCCGAGGCTGACATTTTCGGAAAAAGGACGCTTTCGGACCGGCGTTCAATTAAGTGCCAATCTTGCTGCCTGTGGTTGAGGTTAACGAGGCCTAGCTATTTGCATTAACTTAATTAAGGTGTTCAGAGTTTCACCTATATTTTCCGTGCGAAGAAAGTAGATGACAGGCGAAGTATACTTTACACACAAGGTGAACAAGATAGTGAAGAGGTAGGATTGCCAACTTTTTACAATTCCGGGACATGCACGAAACTGAAATATACGTAATGTAATTTGACAAGATTCTCTGCTGGGGAATCACTCAAAAAAACATAATCTAATTTTTTTAGGGAATCCTTTTTGTTGCACGAAAAAATATGTAAAAAAATACTACAGTTTCTTTTATGTGTTTCTCAAAATTTTTATTATTGTATGAGCCTGATGGTCCTCTTATATAGCACCATAATAAATCTATTAATAATAAATCTAAATCTTATTTAGATTTTTCTAATAATAACAAATCTAAATCTTCTTATTTAGATTTTTCTAATAGTAATAAATCTAAATCTTTGTAGATTTTTCTAACAATAATAAATCTAAATCTCTCCAGATTTTTCAAAAAATAATAAACCTAAATCTTTCTAAATTTTTCTAACAATAATTAATCTAAAATTATATTTTTACGAGTCTTTCCAACAGCTTCCTCTGAAATTCCAGAATTTGACATTCAAACTGGACAGGAAATTCCGGGACGGTTGGCAATTTTGCTTGAAGGAGAAGCTTAATGGTTCGGACAGATTTTTCTCCGGGGGAAGTCCGATGATCTTGAGGAATTAGGAGCGACTCGGTGACGATGAGTGACACTCCAAATCATAACCAGAAAAACCAGCGTGTAAAGCAGCCGTTGATTGTCCACGCCGGTGCAATTAGTGCGTGACGAATCCAGACTTTTTCGTGACGCTTCACACCGCGGAGGTTTGCACACTCGCCAAGGCGAAAAACGCATTTCCATTCGTTGAATATCTTTCGGACGTCGCCGAGAATCGGTTACGCTCGATGCGGGATCATCGTGAAATCGATCGATCTTCCTCTAGTGTCAGGATCATATAACAATGACAGTTTCCTTTGTTCTAGCAAACTTGATGAAGCTGGTCAATAATGAGCATCTCCAAACTCTGCAAAAATCGAAAAATGAATATTTCAATATCGAATACGATTAATACAAATATAATGAAAAACTTGAAGCTGGTCAATAATGAGCACCTCCAAACTCTGCAAAAATGGAAAAATGAATATTTCAATATCGAACACGATTAATACAAATATAATGAAAAACTTGATGAAGCTGGTCAATAATGAGCACCTCCAAACTCTGCAAAAATGGAAAAATGAATATTTCAATATCGAATACAATTAATAAAAATATAATGAAAAACTTGATGATGCTGGCCAATAATGTGCACTTCCAAACTCTGCAAAAATGGAGAAATGAATATTTCAGTATTGAATACGATTAATACAAACATAACGAAAAATAGAATGAATGACGCGTCAGTTAGAACGGGAGGGCCGAGAACCGGTAAAACGTAGGATCGCTCGGTCTTTGTCACGATCTAGATGTACCGATCCAGATCCTGGGTGGCCGCGAGCCGCATCGATTGTCTCATCGGTTCCTCCCGCTGTCGGAACAATTATCGGCGGAGCTCGCTGGAAGAATAGAGCGAGCAGATACCAAGATAGGAGAGAAGGATGACTGTGGTAGATTGTGTCCGTTCTCCAGGTGACCAGGTGCGCGAGGAGCGTCGACCGGCTGCACTGGCTTGCTCCGAGCGAGACACAAAATGGACCAAGTCACCATGAAGTGGGGACTTGGATTAAAAGCAAACGAGGGCAACGTCTCGGCGACAGAGCCATCTCGGACCTTGAAGAGTCGAGGTCGAGCGGAAACACGCACTCGTTCCACACCGGTGCCGTACCCCGTCGTTCCGTGATCCTCGGAACGGGATCTCCAACGCGATCCTGACTCTGGATCCCGATCGCGATCATCCCGATATCACGCTCGCGTTAACCGATCGACAGTCGGTGCCGGACCGAGCCAGGAAGTTCGACTACCATCAACGACACGGTCAGTGCTGCACAGTGGTCATTCAAACTCGACAACGTGGACGTACGCTGACAGCTATAAGTATTCGGACACTTGTACATTTGCTAAGCGTTGCCGTTGTTTAACACGCAAGTTTATTGTTATTAATATGCAACGCATATTTTTTTATACCTCGAATGTAAACTAATCCGTGATCGTCCAAGAGCGTTTTTAGAAATATTATTTCACAATTTACGCTTTGGAAAAATTGACCATGACGTCCTTTGACTGTAACAATTTCCTTTACTTTTATACCAAATAACAAACTAAGGAAAGAGACACGCCCGAAAGAAAAAGATCTAGCGAGGCATCGAGGCGGTCTTCGGGTTCCCAAGTCGATGAATAAATAGCAAAGTGAAACTGCGAGCACTTATTTCCAGCTTTGCTCTCCGGTTGCAGATGCTGCCGCGAGGAGCGATCGGCCTGCTCCTGGTGACCTTGACCCTGACCGGGAGCCAATGCAGCACCAGATACTTCGTGAAGATGAGGACGAACGCTTCCGATCTGTTCAGAACGAGGATGGACAACGCGAGGGCTCTCCAGGACTCGTTGCCGGCCGAATCGAGTCCGTTGCGCGGCATCCGAGCCGAAGACCAGAGGAGGACGAAGGACATCAGGCTCGAGGACGAGCAGAAGAATCTGTACGAAACGTCCACGTTCAATCCGGACGTGCTGAACAAGTTCCTCGAGGAGTACGTCAGCAAGATCAAGGGGAGCACCGAGAAGTACCCGAAATATCCCGTCAGGATCGTGAAGCCGGCAGAGCCTCTGCTCCTGGAAGTGGACGATTCCACGGTGCATCCGACCGGTGCCACTCACGAGCACGAGACCAAGTATGACGTGAACGCGGAGAACGCTACGTCCGCCGAGGATGCGGTAAGATGTTGATATTGCTGAAACAAGTTGAGTAGGTACATACTCGATGCCAAACTAGCGGCCCGCGTGCCGCACGGGGCCCATGCCGCCACTTCATCCGGCGCGACGCGAGCGGAGAGGTCCCCACCACATGGCGCTCTTCTAATCGAGCCACTGTGGAAGGGAGCTGTCCCCTGGCGTCGCAGCGGACGAAGTGGTGGCACGGGTCTCGTGCGGCCCGCTACAAGCTCGTCACCTCTTTTTTTCTATTGTTTAAAGTGGAGGGAGGTTCGACTTCCACGGGGTCAGCCTTAGAAAAGCGAGGAACTCCCACAGCGAGTCGGACATCGCCCCCCCAGATTAGTGGGGGCGATGCGCAGGCCTGGAGTGCCCTCTAACAATCCTCCCTCCACTAACGCCTCTGGAACCTCTAAAGCTGGTCATCAAGATTCTCCTATAATCGAAAGACCAAACCAGCCCCTTAACGATTCTCGTTGCATTCGGTTTTAGCTGAGCGAAGCCTTGAACGACACCCTGAAGAGAAACAAGTACTACGGAGCGAACTCGTACGAGGATCGAAACGGCTGGGTCACCCTGGAAGCGATCCCCTGGTCGAAAAGCAAAATCTCCAAGTGGCAGGCGACTGCCACCACTCAACGTCCCTGGCCGGAAACGAAGCCATGGGAGAAGCCTGGCATGGGAAAACC
The DNA here is from genome assembly GCA_028454225.1 of Lasioglossum leucozonium. Classification (NCBI taxonomy): domain Eukaryota; kingdom Metazoa; phylum Arthropoda; class Insecta; order Hymenoptera; family Halictidae; genus Lasioglossum; species Lasioglossum leucozonium. The sequence continues at coordinate 551,260 of CM052213.1, forward strand.
GTGGGCCTCCGACTATGCTGTTAGGCCGATCTACGAAAATAATAAGCCATGGTAATTGGCCAGTTGTTACCGAACTGCAAGTGAAACTTTCTCTTCACCTTTCACCATAATCGTCTGGTTGTTCGAGTCGTTGACGGGATCTTAGATATTGTAGAGATACGTGGAGACAGTGTCGAAACTCGGATAGCTATCGAGGCTACCCCATCGATTGATCCAACTAATTGTACTTTCAGGTACCAGGAGAAGCCTACGGAAAAGCCATGGCAGAAGCTGACCCCTCGGCCTCCGTATTATCCGGACAAGAACGAGGACAACCAGGCGCAGAAATGGCCGCCGGAGAGGCCATCCTGGAACAAGTACACGGACCGTCCGAACAGCGACATCATCACTGACAATCGTCCAGCGAACTTCCCCAGCAACTGGAACAGACCACCCCATCCAACAAAGCCCAGCTACCAGTTCGTAGACCGGTACACAGACAAGAATCAAGCCGAGGAGAACAACGATTGGCATGATTTCCCGAATCGCTACGAGGACCGACCTCGACCTACCACCGAGAGGCCCGGCTTCTCCCAGTATCAGTACGTGAACAATCATCCTCAGAGCTACCCGGGGAACAGCGACGGCCAGTGGGTCCTGTTGTCGACCAACAGAGGCTACTCGAAGTCCAGACAGAGATCGATGAAGATCGATTCCTCGCCGTCCGCGAACAGCACGAAGATCGTCGGAGGGAGGAAAGAGGAGCATGACCCAGCTATCGCTGTGATGACGTCGAAGAGACAGGTTAGGCTAGATCTTGAAGATTTTTTTGAAGATACCAAGATCCTCCGCGGAACAGTCAGATTTATCGGGAAGGAGAAAAAGAAAATTCGATTTGGTCAGCGCGAAAGTTCGTGATTTGAACTTTCGCGCTGATCTACTGAATTGTTACGTACAAGTTATCGCGTTTTTTGTGAAATTTTTCTGAACGGCTGTTCGTCGTCGATGGAATTGTCGAAAACCTGCGCGCCGTTTACGCAATAATTCCGCAGTAATTGCCGAGTCCTAGTTGACGTTCATTTGTTTCCGTGATTCGTAACGCGTTTGTTAAAAAAAGCGGTCTCTTGTTACGTAACTGGATCGATCGCGAGGACCTGGGAAATCTGTATCGTTGGAGTACTCGTTCCGCGATGGGATCGACACCGGTGTGGCCGGACGAGGGGACGGGAGGGCCGCGGCGGAAGGGGACGGTAGACCGAGGACGCGAGTCCTGATCCGGCAACACCGATCGACGCGGTGTTGAAGCGTTTCTGGAAATGGCAGTCGCTTGATGAGATATCGTTTACCTAGGTCAGGCTGACGGTGTTACCGTCGCTCAACGGTACGAACACTACCACATCCCACGGGGGTCTGCTGGAAGTGGAGAAGACGTTCAAGAGCGTGGACCAGAGCCGAAAGGAGTACGAGATGGAGAGACAGACCCTGCCCGCTATCCTGAAGAAGAGGCCCATCAGAAATACCCTCGGCAATCAGCCTTCTAACTCTGCTGTCCTGGCGGCCGTCGGGGCAGGTCTGTTTTTGATGTTTGTTCGTAATCAAACTGCGGATTATTTATGCATTCGTTGACAACAGACTGCGACCATTTTTTACCTATGGCAGCTGTGTTTGAAATTAGTGATTTTGCATAATGATCCGCTGTCTATTTATAATTTCGTCAATTTGCTATCGCCATAAATCATGAAGGAGACTCAGAGTTATGTTCTGCTTTTCAGGGATACTACCGGCGACAATGGCGATGATGATACCGATGATACTGGGGCGCCGAAGGAGGGACCTAACCTCTCCCAATCCGAGGCTGCTCGATCATCCTGATTCAACGACGAACATTCCCACGAACAGACGAGTCCAAGGAACGAGGTTGAGATAGGGAGCCGACGAGGAAAGAGAAAGTCTCCGACAATGAGAAAGAGGAGGACGAACGGAGTTCGGCTATGATTGCGAAACAGCTGATTAATTGGAGGAGGTGCGAGAGATGAAATTAGGGATCGTTGGCGAGATCGACCTAGGTTGGAACGTCCTCTAACGTGGAGAGGAACAGCGTTTAAATGTGGCAGTACTGTTTCGAAAGAGAAAGGCACGCGTCGCCGAGAGACCCCGAAGAGCCCCCGATCATCGTTGAGCTGAACTTTAAAAAGTGAAATTTCCAAAATAGGTCGACAGGAATAAGCTAGTGGTTATAAGACAACTGCGAATGTTGTTCTAGCGAGAAATGGAGGAGAATATTATTTCCGTAGTATGTTAATCTTTGTTACTCGTTACGGAATGTAAAGTTAATAATTTATAATAGTTCAAAGAAGGATAACGCGACAGCGTGTATAACGTGGACGGGAGGAAACGGAGAGACACGTTTTCTTTATTACGTACGAAGGAAGCATATTTATTTATTTATTTATTTATTTAATATATTTATTTATAATATACTTTACAATGTTTCGTAATATGTCGTCGTTCGCTTGCATACTGAATAAAAGGTATAAACACCAGAACAACAGATGGTAGAAACTCGTTCGCTGATGGAATAGAACTTTTCGCCAAAAGTTTTTCAAAAACGCTGTCCGTAGTTTCGGAAAAAGCTTGCGTAGAACGCGTGCAGCCTCGGCAGACTTATTGTTGCATCCCATGCGAGAAATCCTATTCCGTAATGTGAATTTTAAAGCTAATCGTTTGCATTCTGGTCAATGAACGTACGTTTTCCTTCGATCGATTCCTTCCCCCTCCAAAGACCGCGAGAGACTCCTTCGATTGCCTATTGTTCACGCGGAGGGAACCTTTTTAGGAAGCGGTTAGATCTCAAAAAGAGGGAAAACCGACGTCCTTGACCGCTGCAGAATGGAGGAGAGACGTCCTTTTGCACAGAATAGGCCACCTAACATCAGATACGGTATAATTAATTAAGGCATACTAAATTCCGATACACGAAGGATGATGACGCCATCTTGACACCATTCTCAGGCATGCTATTGCGTATAAAAATGTGTCTTGTTTAAATATAAATTGAAGTTCTTATCGGCAGGAGAGTAGCTAAATCGTTAGGCGATCAACCCGGCGTGTCCTAAGCAGCCTGGCACCGGCACGTCCACCTGAAAAACACAATTCCCTAGCGATGCAAATCGGATAACTCCGGAAGGATGCTAATGTCCGGAATCGATTCGGGACGTGTTCGAGGACAGGGTGTGGTGTCGAGGCGTCGCGACGAAACTCCTGAATCGTCGTTCGAGTTTATTGTCCGGCCGCTCCTCGAAGGAGAAGGAGGCTCTCTTCATTCCTCGCCGTTGATCCTCTTCTGCACGTGGCCGAGGTACCGAGCGAAGCCCTCGCTCGCGTGCTTCAGCAGCGTCAACCCGAGCCGGAACTTGATCTCGGCGACCTTCTTCACGAAACCGAAGATGCTGAAACCATCCTGCTCCTCCGACGGCTTCGCGGTAGAGTCGATCCATTCGACGTTGCTCTGCTCGGTCGACTTCGAGCTTTCCGTCGAGTTGTTCTCCGAACTGGCATCTACAGACGTAGACGACGGAGACGCCGAAGAGTCGGCGACGTCCTTCGTCGAGGAGCCGGTCGATTGGCTGGAAGATTCGACGCCGGACTCCGTGGACGCCTCTGCAAGCTTCTCCTCCTGTCGTTTCTTCTTTGCCTCGAGTTCCTCCGATATCTCGTTCTCCTTTCTTCTGGTCTTGCCGCCCTCTTCGCCAGGCAGCGCCGAGTCGATGATATTCAGGATGTCGTTGCTCAGGTCCTCTTCCTTCTCCTCCTCCTCCAACTCCCTCTTCGAGGGAATCACCTGGATCACCGAGTCCCTCTTCGCCCTCGATCGGGACCCGTCCACGGATCTCTTCGTCTTCAGTGACCTGGGCCCGTGCTCCACAGCCACCGCCGTGGGCGTGATCTCCACCTCCTCGTAGCCCTCCTCGGGCCTGGCTGTCTGCACCTGTCCGTAGCTCTGGACCGGATTGGGGAACTTGAAGTTCTGGTTGATGTCGGGCTCGAACTTCAGCGGGCTACTCTCCGTGGACTCGTAGCTAGGCAGCTTCCCTGTAGTCTGGGGAATCTTTTCTTCGTAGGACGGATACTCTTTGGGCACGTTCCCAACGACGAACTGTCGATTGGCTGGCCCCGAAGACCCCTGACCCACCGAGTACTCCGCGTGTTTGGGCCTCTCGTAGTAGTTCGGAGTACTCGGCGTGTCCGGGTACCTGTAGTCCGTGTTCCTGTGCTTCAGGACCGAAGCGGTGTTCTCTGGCCTGTACAAGGGCGACGAAGAATACCTCTGGTCGTACCTCTTGGTCGTCTCGTAGTTGCCGTCGTAATGCTGGTACTGATAATAGTTGTCGTAGTCCTTCGCGCCGGGGTACTTGTTGTCCTCGTTCGTTGTCATACCCTGAAGAACCTTCGACAGAACCTCCTCCTCGCTCTGCCCGTAATTCCCCCCGTACTCGTCCAGATTGTACTTGTATTTAGGCTCGACTTCGTAGTTCCTGCGAGCGATGGCTCCGCCGAACGGATACAGGAAGTAGGAAGCCAAGCCCAGGCCGAGTCCTACCAGAGACATCATTCCGAAGCTGGGCATCACCTCTCGGCTGAGGAAGTTGTAGATCTGAGTGGAGATGGGCTTCTGGACCTGCTTCTTCTTGGTCTTGGTGGCGTTGGCCGAGATCTTGGTCTCGGGCGCGATCTTCGACTCCTGGATCCCGTTCTCAGCGGCTGGATCCAGCGTGACCAGCTCGAGCTCCGTTGACGTAGACGCGAACGGCGCGATCGTGGTCGTGGTGGTGGTCGACGTGGACGGTTTCCTCCTTCGACTCTTGTTCTTCTTCCTCTTGGTGCTATTCCTGGGCTTCTTCGTGGTCGAGGACACCGTCGCGGTGGTCGTTGTCGAGGTGGACGTCTCGGAGTCCACGTTGATCTTCGTCAGTTCGGGATTGAAGTCGAACTTCAGGTCTATCAGCGAGCCGTTCAACTCGTCGTTCTCCTCGTCGTCCTCCGACGAGTTCTTCTTGTCCTTCTCCAACTTCTCGATCTTCAGAACGGCCGGGTTCACTTTGATAGGCTCTATCTCGATCTTGGTGTCTTCCATCGGCTTCTTCAGCTGAGCCTTCAGCACGGTGCTCTTGGTGGCGATAGGTTTCAACTTGGTCGAGATCTCCGACGGTTCGTTGCTGCTCGAGATAGTCTTCAGGGGCGTCGTTGACTCTTGCTTGCTCGTCGAGGAAACAGGCGTCAACGTGGTGGTCTTCTGGGTGTCCATCAGAACGGAGGCCTTGATCTTCGTCACGAACATCGGCTTCTCCGTGCCCTCCGGCTTGCTCTTGGAGACGGTGATCATCTGGACAGGCCTGAAGGTGACTTTCTCGATCTTGGCCGACGAAGCGGTGTCGTTTTTAAGAATGTCCGGCTTCACGGTGGTCCTCCTGATCGGAGGCTTCGGTCTGGCCTGTTGGTTGGGCCTGGGAGCCTTCACGATCGACGGCTTGACAACCAACGTGGTCTTGGACGTAGCTGTCTTGGGCTTGGGCGTTGTCCTAATGGTCTGAACCTTCTTGGTGGTAGCGGCAGGAGCCTCTTTGCTCTCGAAATTGCTGACGGTCGTCTGAGAAGGCTTCGGAGTTGTTTGAGGAGACTCGGTTGTCTTCTCGGTCTTCTTCGTAGCGATAAGAATGGTCTTCTTGGTCGTGGTGATAGTTGGTTCTTCCGTGGTCACCGTGGACACCGGCAAAGTCATCTTCTCCATCAATCTCTCCGTCGTGTCTATCCTCTCCATCAGAGTTGTCGGCTTCACGGTCACCTTGGCGTCGTTCTTCACAGGCTGTTTCGACTTCTTGTCCATCTCGACGGTCTTGATCGTGGTCGACGGAGGGTTCAGCAGGATCCACGTGGAGATACCACCGGTGGTCGTCGGGTGGTTCTTGTATGCTGTCATGAGTCGCGTCGAGCTAAACTCCTTTTCAAGTTCCTCGTCGGTGATCGCCATTGCCTGGCCAGGGTGGCTGGTCTCGAATAAGCTGAACTTCGAGTTCACCGGCCTGCCAAAGCCTACATTCACTGTCATCTCTTTCATCGCTGTGGCCGTCTTTTCAGGCAACTTGTGTGCGTTGTTCTTCATGGCATTGCCGGTTGTCTTGTTCTCTTCGGGGTTGGTCACGTTCAGCAGCTGCGTGGCCACTGTTCTTAGGGACTGGTCTATGTAATGCAGGTCTTTCAGCTGACGTTGACTGTCATCCTTTGAGGTACTGAAATGAAATTTGTTAATTAGTCGGTTGGTTAAATAAATAGACTTGTAGGTCGGAAACTTATGGAGTATGGGTACTTGAGATTAGTGGCTATCGGTTGTTCCTTACCTTTTCGGGTTTGTTAAAATGTAAGATAGATTCTATTCTAGGTTATGTCAGTCTCAAGGATGATGGATTTCGAACTTAACTTTGAGTTCGTTTATCTTGAGGTATTGGAATCCATGGACTAGACACAGGACGTTTGGAAACACAGGAACGTTAACGATAATTAATAAGTTCCGTCACTATGTTATAATTTTAATGGTTGAAGAAAAAAATGCAAATTTGTTCGTTCGAATGGTTTATTTGGGTTACAATTCATTGGCACAAATGCTAGCAATGCCCTAGAATGACATAAGATTAAATAAGATTGAAGTAGCCTAAATAAGAAACTAAAGGTTACAATATGAACTCATTCAGGTCCACTAATACTGTTCCTCCAGCAACTACTCTCTGCCAACGTTTAGAGGATATTCTGGTTCTCCAGATCGTTTGTGCCGGAATTTTTTTCAGAAAAACTATCGAATCTTTTCCATTGAGATTTTGCACACGTATTCGCTGATTCTTAAAGTACACGCGTGATTTTTTCCAAGCGAAACTAATCAAAATTACACAAGTTAATTTACACGCAATTAAAAAAATCCAAAATCAGAATACCCCCTGGGTCGCTAACTGGTACTTTAAAGTTCATGCTCTAAAACTAACAATAAGTTCCTTACCACGTAAGTACGATCTCGACAAAAGAAATATTATCTGAAAGAATGCTTAACAACATCTACGAATAAATTACTTCCCCATGCAGACCAAGTGCTGTCCAAAGTGCTCGGAAACTGATGTTTCTCCGGGTCGCCTGAACTGATCGTTAGCTCGCTAAATTTGACAGAACAACCATAAGCGAAGACTCGACAACGACGACATGGCCTGTGGTAGAAGAAACACAAGCGCCATTCACCTGATGCGGATCATGAAGGGCTCGTTATGTACACCATCCGACTTCTTTACCCCTAAGCAGACCTAACGAACAGACTGCCTCCGGAGGAACTCGACAGACCTCCGCCTAGCCATTGTGTCCGCGTCATGAAACAAGTAAGAACCTAACTCATCGCTCGAAGCCCTGCTCATCTCTTTCGCTTCTTCCTCCTGCTCTTCCACTCGTTCAACCTGCCATACTTCTCCATGGACTGTCTAATAACGTCCTCGACGTTGTGCCAGAAGCCGACAGCGTCGTTGTTTGCTCGGCTGAAGCCGAACGAGCTGGGGAACAGCCAAGGGAAGAAGAAAGTGACCATGCCTAGGACCCCAGCTGCCATAGCAGTGAACGGAGCGGCAGCTACGCTGAAGAACCCGTAGTGCAGAGGATTCACGTAGGTGAAGTAGGCGAACACGTTGGCTATCGACTCCATGAGGCCGGTGGGGGACAGATCAAAGTCACCCTCCTCGTCGTCGTCCGACGCCGGAGACGACGCGGGGGTCAAACTCGAAGACAAAGGGGAGCCAGTGGTCTGGCTGCTGACTGGATCGGTTTCCGGTTGGACCACGGAGTTCAAATCGGAATCGACAGCGGGTGAAGCAAGGTCGAAAGTGTCCGGATCGTCCGACAACTCGTTCCCCTCTTCCGGAGGCTCTACCACGGGTGCTTCGGTGGTTGATCCAGGTCTCAAGATGCTGATATGAGTGCCTTGATGGATCTGGACGTTAGAGTCTGCGATATCGCCGGATGACACCGGGTCCTTCAACGGGTCATAGTAATTGCCCGGGGATTCAGGGTGGTAACCAGGACCGGAACCGTACTTGTCGATCGCTCCGTAACTCTGGTCGACATGATCGAGAGGCGAAGGAGTGGACTGGTGCGAGCTCGAGCTGAACACGTGGGAATTGATGATGATGTTCATGTCGGTGCAACCCTCCTTGCTCTGAACGGTGTTATTGATACGAGTGTACGAGTTTATGAGGATCGTCGGGCATCTTTGATCGTAGGTCACCAATGGGGGTTGAGGCTCAACCTGATCGGGCAGTTTATCCTCGTACGAGGTGAAGCCTATGTGGACATTGGGGCCTGGATTCTGATTGATCGTGGAGGGAGCTGACTGATGAGATTCGGTCCCTGCATACCCTGTGGATCCTAACGACCCAGGAATCGGTGGTCTACCGTAGTTCGCGGGTCTCTTGGTCCCATCTATCGGCTTCTTCGAATCACTGTTCACGATATAGACGACGTTATGAGGATTCTGTGGGTCGCTTTGCGTTTTATTCTTGTGAGCCAAGTTCCCTAACCAACCGGAAGGCTTCTCTGTCGTGTAAACCGACTGAGGACTGAGGGTGTATATGAACCCAGGTCTGACACCCTGAAGATCGCTAGGTCTCAATGGCCTGTTCGGCTGCAGGTTCTGATAGGCGGGATCAAACGCGACGCTAACCGGGCCGTTCGCCTCGTTGCTCTCCAAGATGTGGCTACCGTTCGGCATGAAGGCCGGGATCTTCAACCAGTGAACGATTTCTTGAAGATCGGGGCTCGAAATCGGCACCACGTGATTGACACCGTTAGCCATCTGTGGAACCTGGAGAGAAACCACATGGGGAACCGTCTGTGGGGCCGGCTTCTGCACGGCCTCCTCAGGCTTGGATTCCTCCATGGACGAAGTATACTTCTCGTAATACTGATAGTCGTTCGCGGATTGAATGGCCCCGTTCGGCCAGTTCTTCCAATGCAACGGCCGGGTAGAGTTCGTTTTATTTCGGATTTTCGACTTGTTGGGGGGCTTCTTGTTCTGAGCGGACGATAGCCGAGTCTTGGTTCTGTTTTTCGAGGTCGAGTGCTTCGAGCCCGAGTGGTGACGATTCGCAAGGTTCGAACCCCTCGGAGGAGGAACAGACGGGCCAACCGGATCGACCGCGGCTTTCGAGGACACCGTCTCGACGCTCGGCTGAGTCAGCATGCCGGTGATCTTCTTGATGGCCGTGACGTGATCGAACTCGACCGAGGGGTCGGCCTTCGCGACCGAAACCGTCGGACTGCGGAGCCTGGCTACGACTTTCGGTGAATTATTCAAACCGATTTCCGTCGGACCGTCGAAACGCGGAATCTTCGAACCCAAGGATCGGTCATGATCGGACTTCGAAGCGGAATCGGGCAAGAGAGAGCCCTCGGTCCGCCGAAACGAGTTCCGGTCTTCGCCGTGGAATATCTTCAACATTCGATGATTCGTTCTAACCGATTTACCTGCGGGGATAGAGTCGTTCGATGAGGTTTTCGATTCTCCGCTATCGAGAGACGCCGCGGGATTATTCGGTGGGTTTGACGACCTCGATCCTCTCGATCCGTCGACACTTACCTCGTCACCGGTGAACGAACGATTAACGCTATCGCGATAGAAATTAATGTACGGAACTCTACTACTTCCGGAATTCCACGTGTACCTGCTATCTTGAACGTTCGCCGCGGTGCCGGTGGACACGGCGGGTTTCCTTTGATCGTCGATCGGTTTCGTGGTTGCCGGTTCATCTGAAACACAGAAGGAAGTTGTCAGTGTCGAATCGGATATTATGAAAATTGCCGGACAAACAGGGAAAGTTCCCAGTTACGAAATTGGATTTTGTAACGCTAGTCGGGATCGGGTGTAACGGGCGCAGAGCGATAGTTCCGCTCGGAACGCGAACACTGTGCACGAATTGCAAGTTTCGCGGACGTGCAATCTGCATACGGTTCGATTCGTGTAATCGCGTGTTCGGTGATGCGCTTCCCCCGGGCTACGCCACTTGACGTGATCGACGTGAGGAAATGCCGATAGACGGGAAACAGTTGCTTCGGTGGAGGAGAAGCGTGTTTGTACTTTGTGCTGAAGAGAAAATTATACAGCTACTGATCGTCCATCGGGTGATGGCAATGATTTCGACAGAGGGGGACCCGCGATGCCCCACTCTGGACGCTAGGCTGCGGACAGAGTTGGGCAGTAATTGATTATATGAGTAATTAATTACATCTTCAATTACATGAGCAAAAGTGGACTACATTTTCAATACGAAAACAGTTCAATGGTCCAAAACATAAAAATAGTGGTTTAAAAGGACAATTACTGTAATTGTAATTGTTAGACGCAATTACAATTGCTGTAATCGCGTTAAGTAATTGCAATTACTCCTTTCAATGACTGTAATTGTAATTATTTTTTGCCCAACTCTGCCACACATCACGTGGTCCCTACAAGTTTCTCGCTGCCATCTTCTGAGGGACGATCGGTACAACCCTGGAGGACTATCGAACGATGATTCCTCGTTTGAAATATTTCCGATGTTAAATCGGGGAACTTGTACAGGCTGGGACGCTATAAACGGACCAAACCTACTTGGTATCGATGCGCTTGTAAACTAACTTTTTCATAGATGGTGGCGTCAAGGTGACATGAACGTTTATAGCGTCCCATCCTGTAGACTTTGTACTAAAATATGAACGTTTGAGAGCTTACGCAGACTGTTTCGGGATTTTGAAAATTTGAAAGTCTGGAGCTCCTGGTGATTTAACACTAAACCTACCTAAAAGCGATTAAAAATTGTTTTAGCTTATAAAAATGACAAGGCTCTATTTATTCTGTGCACTTTTTATCATTATATATGCTAGGATAAAAAAATTTCCACGTGAGCAACATCATAATTTTAATGATTGTAAAATTAGAAATATAAAACCGGTCGTGCGAGCGGCAGTGGTAGGTTCAGTGTTAAAAATTTACAGTAGTTATAAATCTAGAAATCCCGGGATAATTCTCGCTGGAACGCCGATTAAATAATCTTCTAGGAACTGATATTTTCCTGATCCAGATAGAAAGAAGTTGAAATAATATTGCTCGCGTCAATGTTCAGAATTTATCACGCTCGGGAGGAAACGCTCGGCGTAGATTGCATTGCGCTTCGCTTGATCAGAGGCTAATTCCAGTCCTCGAATCGAGACTTTCGCGGAGGCGGAAATCGACAGGCGTTCGCCTATCGACCGAATCGCGAATCAAGTCGGCCCCTCCCCGCGGATGTCTTCTTTTTCGCAATCGCAACCGCTTCCTCGACGGCACTTCCTCTCGGTCGCTCGTTTTCTCGGAGATCGGGTTCTCATCGACGGCTTTTTTCTCGGGTAATCATGCTTCACGCCCCGTGAGAAATAACTCACCGGTCTTCTGCGGCCTGGCCTCGCCCGAGCCGCACAGCAGCAGGATCACCACGATCTTCGCCAGATTCCTCCTCATTTTCACACTAAAACAGAAAAAACACTATTAACCCCTTGCAGTATTTTAACGAGTCAGATGAAGATTTTAAACAAATAAATATTTCGTTGTATCGATCGCAAAAATTTTAAATAAATTATCCGTAATGTCAGCGCTACAGGTTCGATCTAATATTATTTCATTATTTATTTCCAATAAACGAATGTTACGCCCTCTTTTTAGACGAAATAAAAATTTGTTTGTAATCAATATTTCAGCATTAAAATCATTGTAGCAATACAAAAAAATATATGTATCCTTTTCTCTTCCACGACATTTTTCGGGATGAAGACGTTTTTAACAACAATTTAGCTTTCAAGAGAGCAGATCCTGCACTCGTTCCAGAATCGTTACTGTAATTATTTGAACGTTTGTTAAACGACTACGAAAGAGCCAAACTTCCAAAATTCTTCCGCGATTAACGACGGCAGAAGTGACGCAATTCGTCGACGCAGATGGTTCCAGGACGCCTCGAGTGCAACCACGAGGCGAATGTTTTATGGTCGATTTCGGTGCGAAGGTCTCGATCGAGGCGATCGTTCGTATTCGATTCGCATACGCCGATCGCTCGTACAGCGACACGGGTCGCATCGAAACGAGAAAATTTGCGACGGTTTGGCCAGGCATTGTACGGCTCGGACCGTTCAGGAAGACGAGATTAAATTGGGCCTTCGACATGCTCGAATGGGCCCCTTATCGGGCCTGAAATCCTCCATTAAGTTTGCACAAAAGCGTCTACGCGTTCCTCCGACGTCTACGAATCACAATTCTGTTCACCTCTCCATTAAGGTCTGCGCATACTTGTACAAATTGTCAGATATTCTTTTTGTTTTTTTGTTAACATAGTAATAAATTATTATTTCGTTTGTTTTAACGTCAATTTTTTTTTAAATAATACTCTAGGTTAAACTCTGCTTGCCACTTGTGTCGGACGAAATATTCTTTAAAAAATTAGTTTAACCACTAAATAAATCGCTAAAAGATTGCCGAAACATTGCCCTCGACCTTGAATTTCAAGGTCATTTTCCAATGCGTAGAATAGAACGCAGTGAGAAAAGTTTGACCTTGAAATTCAAGGAGATTTTTACAGAAACATTTCTTTGCACTCTGTACAGTGTCGAAAGACTCTTCGGATCCAGATCACGGGAAGCACACGTTCGATTTTCAAGGCCAACGGTAGTCCTTGACCGTGGACCGGCGCGGAAAGAAACAGAATATTCCCGTTTAATGGACGTCCGCCCACGCGCCCTACAACCGGAGAGCTCGGCCCCGAACGACGTAGTAAAACCGTCGCTCCTTCGGCGTGTTTCTTCTCTCCCCTTTTTTTCCATACCGTTGCATTTTTTAGTCGTTGATAATTGTGTCCAGTAACGGTACCGGGTATCGGTCTTTTTAGTCCTCGGTTTGCATGCGGCGACGCTTCAACTCGCCGCGGCGCACGGTATACGTTGTCCGCGGGACAATCAACAGATTCTCAATATTCGCCTGGACTAACTAAGATTTAACCGATACGTTCCTTGTATGTTCAATAAAGCGTAAACATAATCACGTCTCTATAAAAAAAGCATAAACATAACTATTACTCTATAATTGAGATGTTCAATAAAGCATAAACATAATCACATCTCTATAATTGAGATGTTCAATAAAGCTACAAATAAATGAGATTTATCTATCAATGAGATTTTCAGTAAAGCATAAACATATCCACATCTCTACAATTGAACAGCTAGGGGGCAGTTACGTCAGTTTTCTTTTTGAGCGTCCATAATGTCATTTTTGATTTTACTTGAAAAATATCATTTGTTTAACAGATCAAAGATATTTCGTAGTTTTGTGATTTTATTGAAATCGTTATTGCCAGAATAAGTGATTAACGTTGGCGTTCAAATGGTAGCATTTGAACGGATTGTACGAATTGCTTTATTTACTGCTGTGTTCTTCCGTTAAGTTGTTTATTAAATTATTTAAGAGAAGGTATTGTCCTTTGCTTAGGGGTGGACGGGTGGTCTAGGACACCCTGTATAAGGTTATGTCTGAGCAGATAATATAATCTGAAATTCCACTAGGTCTATGCGGTATGCGGCCACGGGGTCAGAAGACATTGTACACGCATGCTGCACCACAAGTCCGATGCGTCTGGACGTCTATCGTTCCTAGCGGTACCGTTAGAGTGTTTAATATGTGTCGCAAATGACAGCGCCGTTTAAACGATTGCCCGATGAAAACCACCGGCGGGGAGAGGTATTCCGTCACGGTGTTTCTTCGGAAGATCGTTCCCAAAGAAATTCACGACCCTATCGTTCTGTTCGGTTCGGTTCGTTGGGCTTCGGGGTCGCTGTGTTTTCGAGGATTCCGAATTGTCTGTGACGCTTGACATTCGGAAGGCGGGGGAGATGATGATTTCATCAAGACGATGAGGGCTTGGGAAAGATCATGGTCAAGGAAATTGTTTTATAATGAATAAAATTTCACTTGGCAAATCACTATATTACTATTTACTATTATTATTTTAGAAATGAGCAAGATGGTAGCAGTGATAAAAAGGGAAGGATGACTTGCCGTGCGATTTTCTGCAAGGTTTCAGCGATTAAAACGTCTTCCTCCCCAAAAATGTCGTAGAATCGAAAAGGAAAGTGCATATATTTTGTATTTCTACACGGATTTTACTGGTGAAATATTGATTACAAACAAATCTAATTGTAACGTTCGTGTTTGTCAGACTTTGTTTTAAATCACGAGCAAAGGGTTGATTAACCAGAAATACGGAAGGAACCGACCACGGGAAGTCGCGGATAATCGTCGACCAACCCGCCGTTTATATTAATTAAACTTTCTATCAGGGAGGACGCGTCCGTAGCGCGGGACCCTCGTCGCATTTCTCTTGGAACAGTCGAGAGAGGTGTGAAATCTTACCTGAATGGAGCACTCAAGGGCCACGTTGAAGCAGCATTTAATCACCGTACACACGGATGAAGATTGCAAACTAAATCCCGAGAGGGGAGGGGGGAGAACTGTAAACCGGCGAGGGAGATACGCGGACACGGAATCGAACAAGTACTCGAAAAGTAATTGAAAAATATAAAACGACACGCCAACGACAACGAGGAACAAGCGAAGAATCAAGGAACGCGACGATCGATCGGGTTGGAGACCCGGCTAGGTACTGGGGACGAACGCGAACGGGACACCGCGAGTGTCGTCTACGGTGGACGATCTTTCGACAATGGTGCACGGCTGACTGAGTCCTCGACGGGAACGCCGGAGAAGGCTGGCCGCGTGCACGCAGCTGGCCACCGGGTGAGCCCAGGTAAGCCGGGTAATCTAGGAAGGTGGAGGAGAGGCGCCTCGTGCACGAGTCATCGGGAACCCGTTACTCCGTTGGATACGAACGAGATCTGCTCGGGTTGAATAACCTTCGCGCGATGCCCGGCTAATGCTGAAGCGTGTAGGTACATATCCGTCGTGACTACCTTGGCCGATCGCCGGGGAACTGGGTGAACCCCGAAGATCGTCCCAACGGACCCGATCGACCCGACAGGGCACCGCGCATTCCTAGGCATCCGCCTACCGAGACATACTGGAATGGATTCGTTTTTACTCCCGGCGAGGATTCTTCAGGAAAATGATCTTCTTCGTGATCTTCTTGCAATGGGCCTGGCTAATAATGGCTTCTCCCAGTGGAATGGTCCATCGACAGTTTCAATCATGATCCTATAACGCTGGGAGAATCGTTTCAGAAAAATCCTACCATCTTCTTGCAATGGAGCTGGCTAATAATGACGTTTTTCAGAGGAATGGTCCATCAACAGGCTCAACCATGATCCTATAACGCGAGGAGGATTGTTCAGAAAAATGCTACCATCTTCTTGCAATGGATCTGGCTAATAATGACGTTTTTCAGAGGAATGGTCCATCAACAGGCTCAACCATGATCCTATAACGTTAGGAGAATTGTTTCAGAAGAATGCTACCATCTTCTTGCAATGGGCCTGGCTAATAATGGCTTCTTCCAATGGTATGGTCCATCGCCAGTCTCAACCATGATCCTATAAGTGGAATGGACCATCGACAATTTCAACAGGGTCCATCTCAGTGATGATGCATCTCAATTCTTTGGTTTGTTCCAGAAACAGTGTACTCTGTTTTCGCAATGAATAATGGCCTCTTCCAATGTCGGTTGTAGGTGGAATGATACCTTGCAAATGAATGATCTCGCGACGAATCTGCCCTAATCAGACTGTTCCCCCGCATAGACCTGCAGACCTAAGAAAGCCAGAGCGAGCGACAACAAACAACAGGAAGTCGGATAGACAATCGAACGATCCTAGATAATATCCGCACGTTTTCTAGCACGATCAGGAAGTTCGTGATCATGGGGGAAACTTTCTCGGGCCAGCACAGACGCTAACACAGTGAGAATTGTAATCGGATGAATAAAATATCGATTCCAAGAATGAATTATGTTTTACGAGGCGGTTCTGCTGAAATTCGATCGAGGCAAACGAAATAAGCATAGGAGATTTGTTCCTAGCATAAAATGTTTACCAGCACCAAGCCAGACGACGCGAGTGTAATACGAACACGTGTAAAGTCTAGGACTAATTAATTTAATTTGCTTAAGAATGTTCTCCCGTAATCGTCGGAAAGCAAACAGCGTCAAATCTGATCGTATCTAGAAAGAAGGAACGCCGGACACCGTATATTTCCTCGAACGTAACTATACAGGGTGTCCGAAAAATGTTGCAGTTAAACGGAATGATTCCTGGCGTTATTTGAAGTAACTTTTTCCTTTGCGAATATGTTCTCTGCGGTTTCGTTAAGGAGTTAGTGACTAATAACGCGGACCAATCACAGCGCGGCTGCAGCAGACGGAATCTAGCTCGGCCAATCGCAACGCTACTACGCTCAGCGGGGCGTGTCGTCGGGCGGAGTCCGTTTGCTACAGCCGCGCTTTGATTAGTCCACGTTTTTCACGAATAACTCCTTAACAAAGCTATGGAGAATATTGTGGTTTTTCAACAATTTAAATATTTAACAAATCTGAAGTTTATGGCAATAACCCGACTCTTGCAAGGTTAGGTCCGCTATTGATGCGACCGACCAGCCCTCTACACGAGCGCAGAGTCTGCCCTCGTTCTGCCCACGATTTGGCATGGATTCCGCCCGCAAACTTTCAACTCAAATACCGTGGGTAACGACGCGACATGGGTCGGAGTTTGTCGACAATTTGATGGCAAATTCATAACAAATCCAGAGCAGATTGCTTACGAAATGCTTACAAAGATTGCCATCGTCCTTCCTTCGATTTCGCTTTATCCGACATTGACACTGTTGCGTTAAACGACGAAGAAAGAGCAAAGCTCGCGGGGAAACTTGTTCCGAGCGAGCGGAGAAGGCACGAAACCGTTCGGCCGAAACGTGGTCGCTGAAAACGCGCGAATGTGTGCGAACGTGTGCGAATGTGGCGAAGCGAGGGCGGACAGCCGTTTCCGGCACTCGGCAATCTCATCGCATACCTGTCCTGCGGATATGCAAATCCGTTAATTATCCATTTGGACGTTAACAATGCAGAAAAATAGCTCTTATTATAATTTATTTCGCACGGTACATCTAATTTATTCTTACGAGAATGCAAAAGGATATTCCTAGCTATTATAATTAGCGAATCTCCGTACAAAATCAAAATGATCTGCGACATCTTAACGCTAAACCTACCGAGCTTTACAAGCAGCCGATACACGTTGCCTTATAAAAATAACAAGATTTTTATTTGAACTTTCTGTGGTTCATATTATAATATCTGCTCCACTAATTATATTTATTTAATGACTCGCCACAAAAGCATCTTTACAATTTCAGTATTCGTGAAATAAAAAATCTGGAACCAGTCATTTGACCCGTAGTGGTAGGTTTAGCGTTAAATTCTTCTGATCCTTCTGTCGTTCTAAATTACACCTACTCGTTTTTCCTAGAAATCTATAAAACTCACAGTCTACACTTAGACCTAATTTTATACTTAATTATACTTATCAGAGAGGATATAAATATGCTTCCACTTTTGTCGGCCCTCCAGTTTTAGCACGGAACAGAACCTATATTTTAGCATGCTAACTCGCAGGTTCTGTTCCATGCTAAAAGTACGACCTATTTCTGTCTACGCTGACGAAATTCGAGGGATCAGAGACCCCGGGGCGCGAGCACTCCAGTATCCTCTCTGGTATAATAAATGCGTCTCAAATTCGGCAAGCGTAATCGCCGGATGGCAACGCAGTGGTTTTCTGTTCCAAGAAATTCGGTCTCCGGTCTCCGGTGTAGAAAATTTGCCGTCAGTTCGGGCGAAGAAGTTGAAGAGAGCGGTAGTACGCGTTCAGAGGCATTTCCATACGAAACGAAGTAGGACCGTTTAGATATACTTGGCCGACAGTGTATGCAAGGGTGATAAAAAAGTCGACTGGCAGGAACCACCTCCCGGAAGATGTGCATACGTACGATATAATAGGAGAACGTGCTTACCGTCCCAGAATCGTGGTCAAACGTGGCTCTATGTGGGACATAGCGGCACTTCTTACGGCCATGGATACCTTTCCCATCTGTTGGCAAACGATGCCTATCGACGTTACTGTCGCCAGACCATTTCCATGCGTGCGCGCCGCCTGGAAAAGAAAAAGAAAATCAAAATTAATACTCGCGTTTTCTCGCTATCGCGAATACCTTATCGGGCTCGTTCGAACCGATTTTCCATCTCGAAGGAAACCCGGCGTGGTTTCATTCAAGAATACAATGTTCAACGTGATATTTGGAACGGATCCTAGCAATTAATTAGCAGACTCTTCCTCGAGTTACAACGTGTGCTCGGTGTATGGTGGTACGGTAAATCGTTTGGAACCGAGGCCCGGATGTAGATCACCGTCGATGACTCGAGACTGAACGATTCACCCATGTAATCGGCTAAGCGCCTGGCAAACTATTAAGAGATATTAACCGTATCCGTGAATCTTCGATATCAAGAGGATGCAGTGGCGTTAAGAGAAAGGAGAAAAAGGTCAAGAATCGGATCGACATTTTTCAGGCAAGAAAGCACGCGTTTGCACTAGCAGTACCGTTTTAAAATAACATTGTAGTCTAGCATGCATAGCTGTCTAGCAAACCGATCATAATGAGTATATTCGAAAAATTCATTAACATTAAACCTACCGAGCACTAAAAGCGATTGAACTGTTTAGCTTATAAAAACTAGTGCAATTTTTATTTCAATATGTGCTTGGATAAAAAAAATTGACAGGATCAATTTCCATATAAGTAACTTCATAAATTCAATACTTGTATAATAAAAAATATGCAACCGGTTATTTGACTGGCAGTGATAGGTTTAGTGTTAAAAATTTGAGTTCAAACCTGTACACTGACAAATTTGTAACACACTGTGCAGTGGAATGCACAAATAATAAATAAGGAACTAAGATCCTGCAGTAGTTAACACTGATCGTACCAAGTTTTACAAGCAGCCAATACATGTTGCCTTAGAAAAATATCAAATTTATTTGAACTTCCTGCAGTTCATAATATAATATCTGCTCTACTAAATATATTTATGCAATCATTCGCCACCAAAGCACCTTGCTAATTTCAATAATCGCAAAATGAAAAATATAAAACCGGTCGTTTGACCTCCAGCCGTGGATTTACTCTTAATTGGACAAGATCCAGCAATATTTTGCGGTGATTACAGATACGCGTCGGCTATTTACAGTTGATCGAAAGTACGCGGCCGGAAAGTGAGACGCTTCGGTAAAAAGTATTCTGGTCGGACTGGTCGTGGTGTACGATTGCGTGGCGTCGGGGGCAGACATAAATAATTAAAAGCGACGCATCGTTAAACGGGAGCGCTTCCGCGGCGAGCACCGTTACCGATCAAAACGCAAACGCGATCAAAACCAGTCGACGGCCGCTCTGGATCCGACAAATAAGCGGTTTGCTCCATTTCGATCTTCGAACCGAGCTGATTAGCTAATTAAAACCGATACTTTGTCCGAAGTGGATCCGGAGATCCGTTCCGCTAGATCTATCCGCTAGATCTTTGATCCGCTAACTTATTCTGGAGAAGCTCTCGCGTTTTTCAGATCCACGGTCCGATGGCGAGCGATAAATCGATCCAGATCCGCGGCTCGTCTCTCGCCGAGTATGGCGATCAACGTAAAAACCCGGCGAATCGTCGGGTGCGTGGCAAAGCACAGCGGCGAGGTCATCGATCGAGAAGAGAACGAAAGTTTCGGAGAAGCGAGGAGGCGCGACGCCGTCGAAGGAAAAAGTGACGATGCTCTCTGTCTTTCTGGGCGTTTCTTCGCGCTGTTAGCGTCTTTCGAACTTCGCCGTTTGCTCGCACGTGGCCGGCTAATTGCCGAGGACCACGCGGATCGATTACTAAACATTTAAGTATTGCACGAGGTATTATATGAATTCCATATCCATAAAATGAAGAAAAATAATATAGAACGAAATTATTCTAGGTCGGAAGAACTGTTTAACTTTCGAGTTAAAACATCACCGAGTGCGGAGGGTTAACTTCGCGGCGGGAAGACAGTGGAGTTGCTCCGCAACGCGGTCGATTATTAGGCCATCGTTTGTCGAGAATATGCGAAGAGAAGAGAGAGAGTCTCTCCTTCTATGAAGAACATGGATCTCGCAGAATCTTACCCTAGAATGCAGAGGACGTTCTCCAACAAGAGAGCAACGGACACTAATTATTTTATCGGACTGTTGTTTTGCAAGAACATCTGCAGCGTCCTCGAAAAGGAGATAGCTCGTGTCCAGCTCGAAGCCGTGTCTCCGGCGAGGCGCAATTTATCAATTCAGAGAGTAATCAATTTCACCGTAACTACTCTATCGCGTGTACACCTGTCCGAGGTGAAAATGCTGCTATCTCGAACAGGAAACCGCAGAGATTGCCACCAAATTTATCAATCTTTCAATTTCCTCGATACATTGATATGTACAGCGACTCCGATACTTGATCGGACACGCTTTTGATCGGAATAACTTTTTTTAGAAATGGACCAAGCGACTTCTTTTTGTAAGAATTGGTTTAGTAAGAAAAGAAAATAGTAAGATTGATTATTACAACTTTTTTATCCGAGCTGATAACGAAAATTTTAAAAATGTGTTTTGTAGACTCGTATAAGTTGTTTCTATTCTGCAAATTTCATCGAAATCGGTTAATTTACGAGTTATAAACGATCAAATGTGATAAAAATTGCAATTTTTCACGATAACTGCCATTTTTACCACAAAACACGTTTTTTGAACATTTCGTTATTGGCCCAGATAAAAAAGTTGTAATAATCACTTTTACCATTTTTTTTCGCAATTTCGTCCAAATTCATTTTTTTTAATATGTTTGTTACACGACATTTACTAAACTAATTCTTGCAGCCTCGCATAGAAACAGAAGTGGCTCGGTCCGTTCATAAAAAACTTATTCTGCTCAATTACATGAATTGACAATTGACCCTACGAGACGAAGCCCTTCGGTGCGATCGATCAGGTTGATCGGGGATCGAGCGAGCGCCGGCACGTTCTGCGCCAGGAATCGGTGAACAACAGATCACGGTAGTTAGAGGCTAATCGGAATTTCATGGAGGAAATCGTCGGGCGAGCCGGCGACGGCACGCTCACCGCGTTTACAAACATTCCCCCCACAGCGTAATTAACGCACGTCCCTGTGAACCGTGAAACGCCCGTTTCCAGCGAAACGGCGCGGCGTTCGCTCGTTAAAATTGCTTCTGATCGGTCTTCGAGAACAGATTCGTTCTTCCTTTTACGCCTGGTCACCGTCCGAGCGCCTCCAACACTCCGCGACGAGTCCGACAAATTCGAGTTTTATACCTCCGAGATCCTCTTACAGGGGCCTAACACGATTCGCTCCTAGAAAATTAGAATTTATGTCGATAACTCTGGACAGAAATCAAAATAATCATTGTTCGGTTGACCAGAGGTATGCATAATTTCATCTGGCAATTTAGGAATTGCGTTTTTTCCTTACAATGCTACTAATTTTAACAGCAAAAACAAATTTTTGAGTTATACGTCAGTTCTTCTAGATAAAGTATCATCAAGTTAGTAGGTACTTAATTGTTAATATAAAGGAATTTTAAGAAAATTGAACTCGGTGGAAAAAAATCATAGACCACGCTTCTTGAAACTGATTCGAATTTTGTACAGCCTTTAAAAATAGTATTTATGTAAAAAATATTATTATAAATTACTATCCGCCCATTTTGTTGAAATTTTCATTTCTTCGCCCTCAAGGTGCATCCCAAGTGTACTAGGACGTTGAATTCATCTTGACACAGGCTATAATACTGTTAAGTCAAAAATACAAATTTTAAAAATAAAGGTGACCTTGACAATACCAAAGAAAACATATTTTTTGAACTTTTTTATTGCAATATATAGCCAATCGAAAACTGATCAACTTTTGTTGAAAATATTTCTCGTCAGATTATCGCGAGTACTTAAAGAATCGTGAAAACTGTTACACCCTGTGTATGAATGTTATTTTCTGACATGATTATTTTTTTCCACCTAAAATGGCGATTCGTCCCGGTACTCACCCGATTCGAATCGCGACCATCCTCGATGCCCGTCCGGCCCGGCAGCCTGGCCACGGCCAAGGGAATGCGGGTCTGGCCTTATTTCGATCGCCTCGATCCTGCGGATTGACGGACGTTTCCACCCGTGAACGTACGTAGGCGATATCGCTTTCTACTCCTGAAACGTTAGACGGGTCCAGATCAATAAAACGGGACGATTAGGAATACTTTATTGTTGGCGATCCGCGACGAGTATCGGCTATCCGATAAGGAAA
This sequence comes from Lasioglossum leucozonium, assembly GCA_028454225.1. NCBI lineage: Eukaryota > Metazoa > Arthropoda > Insecta > Hymenoptera > Halictidae > Lasioglossum > Lasioglossum leucozonium. The sequence goes on from CM052213.1 coordinate 573,678, forward strand.
CCGATACTCGAGCTCGCCCCGACGTTCCCATGCTTTCTACCGGTCGATTTACTGCCCGCCGCCCGGCTTTTCTACCTACATTTCCCGCATATCGTTGCGGGTTATGTCTTTTCGCGTCGATCTCCTATGCAAAAACTATCGTTACGCCGACAAAACGTCTGTCCTAGCGGGAGCGAAAAATCCGATTTACAACGAGGACGAGTCCTCGATCGGATCGAGAGAGAGAGATCTCGCGATCCGTCTTATCGTCCGGAACGCTCTTCTAATAGCCGCTAAATTATTCCTCATCGTCGTCAGGGTTCGTTAGTTTCGTCACTGCTAACCGGTCTCACAGATTTCGAATTTTCGATTTTTGAATGTTCCGTTTACTCTTTCGACGCGAAACGCGAGAAATTCTGGCGGAATTTTAGCCGAATCCTCACCTTCGGGCTCCTCCTCGACGAGACGAACGCTTGCTCCTATCGAACGGCCGCCTCTTCCCTGTCTCGCGTGCAATTATCGTTCGTTTTCACCGGTCGACGAACATTACGCTCCAGTTTTCCCGGTCGAAATTTATTCGCAACATCTCCGCACGTCACTCCGTCTGTTTTTTGTCTCACACGTCCCGCATACTTTCTCGGAAGCAGTTTTCTTCGTCCTCCGATTCGCGAAGCTTTGAATCTCCGGTCTTCTAGGCCCCCAGCTCGTGAACGGGCTTAACGCCCGCCATTAAAAGTCCTCCGTCCTTCCTTCTCGATGCTTCTTCGACCAGGTCCGAGAAACGTTTCACGGCTGACAGACACCGGACCCTCCGGGCCGTTTTTCCTCCGCTTCCGGGGCCGTGTTCTCTCGTTAGGCTTTTTACCAGCGATCGAGCAGTCGTCATGGTCAGGGGACCGACGAGGACGCGCGCCGCGCGAATAAAGAGCCTCGACGAACACTCCTCGGGCCGCCGTCCATTCCAGCTCGAAGCTCCTTAATCACCGATCGGGCGTCGCTCTGTGACCGTAATTCCCAGGACAAACGATCCCCTTTATCCGCGTCCGGCCCGCTCGCGTTTCCACGCGCCGATGCTAATTGGCGGGAAACCGAACACGTGTTGGCCGCTCAGATTGCGTGCCATCCGAGAGCGCGCGTCTGCCTTCGTGCTCTAATAAGACCGCCGCAGGAACATTGAATTCTGGATGCTCGGGTCCTGGGACCGTTCCCTTCATTTTCACTCGCCGCGGCGTCCCTCTATCCCCGTCCACGCGTCAGATCGTTCTTTCCCGTTTCGCCATTATTCCATTGTCGCTCGGTGTCATTCCTCGAGATTCTCACGAGACGCTCGCGCAACCTGCGACAACGATACTCTCTGCTCGGTGCTACCGGGTCGATCGAGCTCCCGAATTCAAACTCGACGAACGTCCACCGCGGAAACTCCCTTATTCGAGTAGGTCGCCTATCTTCCGATGACACGCGTCCTCGACCCGAAGAGTTCGGCTCTAGAGTTGGCTAGCCTGAAACGAATCCTCTATTTAGAAATCCAGGACTTGGACAAGCGATGGTCGTTGAAGAATTTTGTGGACCTCTTCCTCCTAGGGACGTCCGTCCTCAATAGATCCCAGCTTCGAGCGACATCCTCTTGCGACGAGACTCGTCCTTCGAAGATCCTCCAACCATCCTATTCGACAGAAACGAGAAGACCGCTGTTCCCCGGTCGTCCAACGAGCCCACGGGAACCACCGAAGATTCCCCGACGCCTGCCGAGTGTCGAAATTGCACTGAGGCTGGATGGTGTTCCGCCGCCCCCGATGTAGCTTCTCCTTTCCTGCGTCGAAGTCGAGCCATTTAATAGTGGGGACTCGGATATCCCTTCTTTCCTAGAGAAGCAAACACGGCGGATGCTATTCGTGTCCTTGGTGTTCGCGATCGCGATATCCTCGTCGCCGAGACCTTCTCCCTACTGGCTGCCCGTATTCTTTCACCTCCTTCTTTCGTCCTCCTCCACCACCTAGTTGTACGCTGCTCGTGTTGCTGCTGCTGCTTCTTCTTCTTCTTCTGCTTTTGCCTCCTCTTCTTCTTCTTCTTGCTCATCCTCGTCTAGCCACAACGTTGTTCCCACGATTCTCTCGTTTAACCGGTAACACCATTCTCGCGGATAATACCGCTCCTCGAAAGTGGAGATTCGTGTCGACGTTTTCGTCCCCCGCTGAATCTGCCCCGGAAATGCTCGCCGGCGATTCTTTCGCGGTTCCTCCGACTTCCGGTGTCTCCGATTCGGCAACCGTCCCGAGCCCAACGCTCCCTGCCGCGCCTGACCACGCCGCGCTGGTCTTGGCCGTTCGAGTTGGTCACCGTTAGACGGCGGAGTTTTATGGAAAATTGGATATTTTTTTGTTTTCAACCAGCGCTTCAATGAAACTGTAAAGTTTTATGGATAAACGTTGCTTCGTGAACTGTAAACTTTTGTGGATAATAGTTGTTGTGTGAACTGTAAACTTTTATAGGTAAAAGTTATTTTGTGAACTGTAAACTTTTATAGACCTTGAAATCGATTTTTAAAATATGAAGGTGGTGACCATGAAAATTATCAAAAAAAGTTTTTTCAATTTTTCTTCATTGCAATGTATATTTTTTGTCAGATTATCGCAAGTACTTGAAAAATCGTGAAAAGTGTTACGTGGGACACCCTGTATAGGACCACCCTGTATAGATTAACTATCAGAAAGCTTACAGCGAGTCCCATAAGTATTCGTACACCCTTTAAAACAGAATAACTTTTTCATAGTTGCACCAAACGACCTGATTTTGTGTAAGCAATTAGAAGCATTGGTTTACCAAACAATATGCAAAAAAGATTGATTAGACTAATTGCTTGCAAAAAATCAGGTCGTATGGTACAATTATAAAAAAAGGTATTCTGTTTTAAAGGACATACGAATACTTATGGGATTCGGTGTATACAGTCCTTCGATTCTAACTACCTTCTGCCCGGATTATCCGTGCGAGCAGCTGCGGTGACCATTTTAGGTAAGACAGATCTGTTTACGCGCGGATATTTTCTACATATAGAAAGCGCATATTCATATTCAATTACACGCGGCACCGTCTTTAGAAAATGCCATGGAACACTTTCTTGTTACGTGAAACACTTTTTCCTCGGCATCGTTTCACAACGGTAAATCAAGGCGATGAATTTTTCAAACGATTATCGGCTGATGATACTGGAGCAATAACGGGACGAGACCTTGGACCTGAAAAGCAAATCGTTTATTAGCATCGGGACCAGACTGTTTCTCGGATACGGACAAAAATACGTTCCCGTTACGTTCTGCCTTATTAAATATTCCGTGGTTCCGAGAATTTTTGCCTTGTTCATCGTAGATACCCAGATAGCATGCGACGTCTTAAAGACGTCTTTTAGAGGTCTTTGATCACGTAAAAAGAAAGAAATCTTAGAGACGTCTAAAAGACCTTTTAGAGACGTCTTAAAGTACCGTTTCTTAACAGACGACGTTCAGGGGACGTCCGAAGGTCTTACGGCGGTCGCCTTAAAGACGTCTCTGAGACGTCTCAGTGCTATCTGGGTTTGCGACCGCTCTAGCGATCCCGCGGTGATTTTTAATTGAGGCGACAACGCGCAGCAGACGGAAACCCGCGTAAACCGTAAATAAGAAAGTGTCGTTCGCGGCGCGTTTACGTTGTAACACGCGCTGGCCAACGCTGCTAACGGACTAATTTCCCGTGACGCAAGTCCATTATCCTCCGGCAGGGAACAAGCCATTGTATCGTGGTATGCGTATTTGCTCGCGATCCGACTCGACGTGCACCCATGTACCCAGTTTCTCGCGCGTTACGAGCGTGGCATGTGCCGTTTTCCCGTTGAGAAGACGTGCCTTCTATTAGCATATTAAACGACCTGCGAGGTGCTCTTCTCTTTGCTAACTCGCCGCTTACCGAGAACCTCTTAACGAGCATATCCGATCTGCAACAGGAAATTAAGAAGAAATTAAAACGGAGAACAAACTATATATCCTTTCGTTCGCTAATCGACTAAATATTAGGGTCGACCTGATGTAAGCATATTGTAAGCAATCTGGTCTGGTTTCTGCTATGAATTTGTGATATTTACTTTTAAGTTAGGTCCACTCTTAGTGCGACCGACCTGCCCTCTACGCGAGGATAGGGTCTGCCATCGATTTGCCCTCTATTCGGCATGGACATTCGTCTGCAAACTTTGACCTCGACTTTTGGTCAGCAGATTCGAAGCAACCAGTGAGCAAAATCTGCTTCGAGCATGGTCTTGGCACTAAAACGACCGCCTTTCGCTCGCAAAGTATGATTAAAAGCATTGATGAAAATTAGCTGGAAACAGCATTAGCCGACCGGGTCGATTTGTAATTGGCTGGTACATAATTAGCTGTCCGACAGAACGGCTAACAAGATAATTACACGATGGTCACGCCTCGCGTCTGCTCAATGGCAGTGATAAGTAAATAAATTTATAATTGATAGGTAGAAAGCGCGGCTACGTAGTGCCTAGCTGATTCGGTTCGATGGGCTCGCACGGTTGCAATCGACGGACGCTCGCAGCCTGTTTGTCAAACGTTTTATTGTCAACTGTTATTCAAATGCGCGTGCCAACCCGTCGAATTTTTTCCGTCGATTAATGACGCAGTTCCACGACGTAAGCGTCGCTCCGAGTGATTTCAATGCTCGCACAGCCGATGGCGGCGTGCCTACCAATCACGCTACAATAGTCGATCGCCTCGCGATGTGTTATTGCTAACGGTACCTATTGCTGTAACTATCCGTCCGTGCGGAACGCGATTCGCTAAACTAACATCTTACTGTTCGACGTCCTTCCTCGCGCTCATTAAACCCCTATCATCATCCGCAACTTTCAAGTCGCAAACTTGTTCGCATGTTTCGGCTCCCAGTAAGCGATCTGCTCCAGATTTGCTACGAATTTGCCACTTGTCGACGAATTCCGACCCATCTGTCCACGATATTTCAGTGCAACGTTTGCGAGCGGAATACCACGCCAAATCGAGGGCAGAACGACGACAGACCCTGCCCTCCTGTAGAGGGCAGGTCGGTCGCACTAAAAGCGGCCATTTTGGTGCCAAAATATGTTTGGAACAGAATTTGGACCGTATTTGGTGTGAATCTGCAACCAAATTCGTACCAAATTGAGGGCAGATTGCTTACAGGGTTTGTTCAATAGTAAATATCGACAGATTCATAGCAAATCCAGAGCAGATCCCTTATTGGGTTGTTTTAATACTGAATATCGGCAGATTTATAGCAAATCCAGAACAGATTGCTCAATGGGTTGCTTCAATAGTCAATATCGGCAGATTCATAGCAAATCCAAAGCAGATTGCTTACTGGGAAAATGTGCGAATTAATTTTCATCGGTAGGCTTCCGAGCTAAAATATTCGACAGCGTGGTTGTTACGTGAGATCGTTGTAACTGGATCTGGTGCCATTTTTTTCAGGATCTTTCCACGCGAAATCGTTTACGGTCTCAACGGGTCTCGGTTCTCACAATTAGAAGCGTTCGCGTATAATTTCGACTAACGCGACACCCGAGCACAATTGACACCGTGCCGTTTTTCTTTTTTGCCAGCGAATCGCTCGCGAATCGGACAGACCCGATAGGTTATGGCGTGCGATATCTTCATCTTTCCGAGAAGATGGTACTCCGCGTTCGCGAAAAGAGCAATGAACGTACACGCACGTACAACGAGCCTATAATTAAGGAAACAATTATTATTGCGGTACATTTGCACGTGCGTAGCCCAGTTTCGCGGTGTGCGCCGGCGTCTCTCGGCGTAACGACGCACCGGAGAGTCTGCGAACTCTTTATGAAATCCTGTCGTCTATTGCGCGCATTCCAAACGGCATTCCCGGTGACACGCTGTCCACCGGAACTCCATCAGGTGTTCAGAACCACAAATCATCGGCTCTCTTCTTTTAAGTATCCGGCCACCTGGTGATTCCGCGGAATAATTATCCGCAAAGTATCTTTGCAGTTTCTCGAAGCACGTAGGCAAACTCGTGTCGAGGTGCTGCAACTCCTACAATTTTAAATATTTCAAAAAATTCGTTCGTCTACGCCAAACAATAAGAAATATTAGTCTGATCTCTTTCCAAACATGTCCGAACAAGTCTTACTAGGGCTGCCAACCGTGTCAGCCAGGGGTGTCCCGGGATTGAAGTTGCTGTCCAGAATTCCGGTTCAATGTCAAACTGTCTCGGAATTTCAGAGAGAGCTACTGGCGAAACTAATAACGATAAAATTTTAAATTTATTATTATTACTATGTATATAAGTGTATACTATTATTTTTTTGTACATAAAAGCTTACCCTGACCTAAGCCAGGACCATCAAGCTCCTGTAACAATTAAAATGGAAAATAAACATTAAAAAACTGTATCATTTTTTCCTAGATAAAAAAGATTTCCTCGGAAAACTAGGTTATGTTACGTATTTTCCGGAGTTTTCTCAGATAAAGTTGGCAACACTGACGCTCTCGAGCGGAAACCTCTTGATTTCTACCGCTCCGAGAGGTTCGCGGAAAAAAGAAATTTTTGTCGGGAGAACATGCGACGAATTCGGTTGAGAAGAACGAAGCACGGACGACGGTTAATTGACCGGATAGGCAGCCTGGAAAGTTAGTTTACAGGTCGGGTAATCGAGAAAAACGCGGAGTTCCGTGATTACTGGTACGCTCCGTAGCTGAAAAATCGATCGACTCGGATCGCCATCCGGTTCACAGGCCCCCGGAGCCACGGAAAATACGGTGCTCGAGGCATGGGTCGGCGATTAATCCTGAAATGGACTTTCAGATTCCCAATGATTAAAATATTAACTGCGTAATAGCTTGCATCCAGCGGCAGACTTTCCATCAGCCGCGAATGACTCCATGGGTTACCCGGTCCCGTGGGAACCGCTGCAAACACGGAGCCAGCAAATCAGGCTTTGTTCTTACTCCGCGAACGATTAATTGTTGCTCGCGAGCTTGGTATCCGTTTCAGGAACTTTTTCTGTTACGGTTTTCGGCGATCCGGACGAATTAACCCCTTGACTACGACAGACTTTGATACGCACCCGTCGTACCATACGGCAGGAAATAAATATCAATATAATTTTTGCAGCTATAGACGCCCACAGTAGCCAAAGGGTTAATCGAGCCGCTACAGAGTGTCCCTAGAACGAGACTTGTCTCCACAACAAATTGGAGTGATTCTTGATATGTTTAATAGGTCGAAAATAATATAACAGTATCTTTAAATTTTTCCAATATTTTTATTGTTTTCAATTATATCTACTAATTTTTGCCATAAATGCATACACATCCGCTGTCTAGTAATCACTCATTACGGATTCCTCTTCCTGGGGAAAGAGACGGGGAAATGTGGGGCTTCCCCGACCACTTGTCGCCCTTCAAGTGCTCCGCTAATTCCAGACCATCTCTTTTTTACGTGAGGAAAATGCATTACGCCTATCCCGCCCCTGGGTGGGCAGGGATATGTGGAACTCTTCCGACGATGAATGGTGACCATCCCTAAACCAAAAGAAAGGAGGGGGCCGAGAACTCGAAATCGAACGTTGTCGCTAGGAGAGGGGGTAACCGTATTCCCCTCAATTAATTGAGAATCTCAAACAATAGAAAGATTCCCGCCTCTGCGGGCCGTAACGTTGAAAATTTGTTTTGAAAAATTGATGTAGTCAGTTGCATGTTGCGCCGTCAGAGGGTTAAATATATAGGTTATCAAAGTATGTACTATCGAATTAGGATCCAACTTGGTTAAACGGCTGGGAATCCACCGGCTCCTCCAGTCAATTATAATGGATCGTCGCGGATGACGATCGTGTAATTTCCGACCGACGGATGGAGGGAATAATCGGCGAAACGACGCCGCAGCCATGTATACAGTGCGCTTGGTACGTAGCATTCAAGTACCGATACATACTGCGTACCGCTTGAAATTTAGAACGCGCAGAGAGCGCTAGGTGACTCTCGGGCCGGCATTCCGTTCTGTTCATTTTTAATGAAGTAACGGTGCCGAAAACCTCAAATTATCTCCGCGAGGTTCAACGGAAGTGCTTAGTCTTCCTGGGAGGCAGGCTCATTGTGGAATCGGTCGGACGACGACGATGGTCGCGTTCCACTTTTTGGCAATCCGACACGACCACGGTGACACGTATCCGCCGGAAGCTAAGCATCGTTCCGTTCGCCGATCGACGGACTTCCGTTCTCCGATCGGCGAGGAACGGGACCCGCAATTTTCTGGCCGGTTGCGCGAAACAATCTTGTTATCGCGGATTTCCCAAACGCCCAGCGTTGCGGCTACACTCCTCAAGAAAATTAAGGGATCGCGTCTGCGACCACCCGAGAACATTGCTACCATTTTACCGAATGACTAAATTTTTGTTAACCGTAAAAAATGTAAAAAAACAATACAGCAAAAATTAAAAAAAAAAAAGCATCTGAAACTAGAGGTTTCACGCTTCCAAACCATTGTTTAACGACATCGATACAACTATTTTGGCCGGGTAGGAATTTCTCGGATGGTCGCAGAAGCGATCCCTTAATTTTCTTGAGCAGTGTATAATTATAATAACAAAAGCTAATATCCCCTGGTCCATAAATAGATTGACAATTCTCTCCTCCCATCGAGAACAAACTGACTTTCACTGGTGCCTTAATTTCATTTATTTACACGCAAATATATATTATATGCATACGTTATGTATATTTATATATTATGTATATATCACTGTTATATTGCTATAACCCTTGAGATTTACACGTACAAGCTACGCTCTCGTCGACGCAAACTGCTTCGAGAAGTTGTCCGAGTCCGACATTCTCCACTGCGTTCTTTACTTTTCTCTTTTTGTTGTCTTCCGCTTCTCTACATCCTCTCCCGTACTTTGTTCGTGTATCGATATCGCGTTGACAATGCGTGAATCGATTCGCACCGGTAATCCCAAGGCTTGAATCTCGGGACAATGATCGAACAGTCGCGGTTTTTTCTTGTTTTTTTTTAAATAAAAAGGTATATCAAACGGATAAAAACGCTAATAGTAGGATCAACGAAAACATGGCAGTATAAACGTTTAAAAAGAAAGAGGAAGAGAGTACACGACGTTTCCTTTCTACAATCGCGCACCACGCTGTGAACCAAAGTTGTTCTCGCTTGCTTGCTTGCTCTCTCTCTCTCTCTCTCTCTCACACACATTCTCATACGTTGAAAAATCAATGCGGAAGATAGCGAGATTGTAGATACGGAACGGCGTGCACAATAATTAAAGCTGAGCCTGTTAAACCGAGGAGTACGAGCACGCTCGTCGTTTGTTATGTGTATCTATTTTTTTTCCGATTAACTCTAGTTTCCGTGTTTATTCACTTAAAATTATTCGTGATCGTGAGAGTAACATTGTAAATTATAACGATGTCGTGATCGCTTCGGGATCGACGCCACGACCCTTCGAACGCGTCCGTGCGAATATGCTCGTCGTCGAGTGATCGATCGATTCACCGGTTGGATCCAGAAGAAGCTTCGCGCGATGGATCGGGAGATCGAATATTCGTTGCCTCGATGATCTCTCTCTCTCTCTCTCCCTCTCTCGTGAGAGTAGTTTTACAGTCTTTGGACAAACCCTGATAAACTCGACTCTTCCCGATGAATCTTCCCATGCCGAAGAATGAGATGGACACCGCGTGCCTCGAAACGTTCGATTTGACGGCCGAGTCTAGCTGCTCGTGAAATCGAATCGCAAATGGCCCTAGTTCGACGAACGCCCGAAGAGGGAATTCACAGCGTTGCATGACGACGCGAACACACCGTAACACCTCGTGCACCGACTATTTACATTCGCAGGCTGTTCCTTAACACGTCGACCGCCATATCAACGAAATCCAACATCCAACGTCGCTGTACATAAAAACTGCATCATGGTACATTCGTGCTTGGGTCACGAACGCTAGCCTAATCATCCTTAACGGGATATAGCAATATTGGCTGGCACAAATCAACGGTTGCCCTGTAACATATGTATAACTATGGTCATTCGATTAAAAATTTGATCCCGAATGCTCGCGACGAACGGGACTGTCCGATGAAAGGAAATTTCTTCTTTCTTTTTTCATCTCGACAACGCTGTAACCCATTAAACGGGACTGAACCTAATTCCGAAAAATTGAGTAAGACGGCGGTCAATATATTGAACCGAAGCAAACGACGACGAAGATCGACTCGGTATTCGAAATGGACTGTAGCTCGTGAACTCTGCGGATTCTTCCGTTTTCCGAACCCCGAATTGATTTTGTATCGCCAACACCGCGCGTAGCGAAATACCCTGTGCGATAAATCCAGAATACAGATTCCGGAATGGAACTCTTCGAATAACGGCGCTCTTAAAAATACAATTTCTTTACAAAATGTTGATGTCCCAATTCACATATCGGTAGCTTATCCAACACACAGTTATCTCTCTCTCTCTCTCTCATTCGGTATCATGCAGAAACGCTTGGATCTATCGGAACTGTCGACCGTCGCCGTGCAAAGCTTCGTGTACCCTTCCTAAAAAAAGAAAGTATAGATAAGCTCCGTTCGCTCGAGTATCTGTTTATAGATGCGTGTTTTCTCGTTCGGTTTCCCGTAAAAAAGTTTTATTATAAAAACAATTAAAAGAGGCAGAGTTGGTATCAAATGTGTTTTCGTGTAGACTTTGGACAGGTAAAAAAAAACGGTTGCTCTCATTTACCGGTCTCCCACTCGTTCGAAAACGTGAAACCGATTCCGGCTGACTTATCTCCGCTCTTCGAAGAATGTTCCCGACGCGTTGACAATGAAAGAATCTTCCGTCGGAGGATCAATGATCGACCGAATCCTGTCCGTATTATGCAAACTCGTGCGAACAGTCATTGTTATGCATGTCATCTTGGAAATGCTTCTAGTTTCCGCAGTTCGGTACAAAATATTTACTATATGTACAGATTGCTCTCTCCCCCTCTCACTCTGGCTTTCTCGCTCTCACTCTCTTTTCATACGACTTTTACATATATATAGGTTCCTGCCATTTCCGCGGACCGTCGTAAACGACGCGAACCTAACTGATCTCCGTATACTAATCGATATATCATGTACACTTACACCACTGCTCAAACATTTGGAACACCCTTCGCCTTCCTACATGACTCGATTCTCAAATGCCTCGGTCTTAAAATGACTTGGTCTTCGATGACTTGGTCTTAAATTAAGGTAATTGGTATTACCGTTAAAAAAAAAAAAGAAGTAAAAGATTTTTGGTCTGGCTGTAACTATAATCTTTTCAAGGATTGAAAGATACCCCAAAGTTCTGAGCGATAGCGTATAGAATTATGCCTCTATAGAACAAAAAGGAGGTCGGCGATACGGAAAAGCTTTCATGTAAGTGCTCTAAGCAGCCTGTCTAATCGAACTGTAACTTATTAGTATCAGTAAAGTGTGTCAGTCTTGAGCCACTTCCATAAAAGCTTCAAACGTGTATGCGCAGGACTTTATACTCGAAGTTATTCGTAGTTAATAGTAGTGTCTTGGCACAGTTCTCCTAACACGTAAATATTATATTCGTGTACGTATATATGTGTTTCACTTTACCCGATGTGTGTTCTCTGTGTGATCGTGTAATTTAGTTGTGGACGTTGGAGGTGTCACCGGACTTATGCTATTACCAACGGTTCGTCATCGGAAAAGCCTCGGATCACGGGGCTATCTTCCTCCTCTGAAAACAAGAAACGATCGTCGTTGAATCGCATCTTTGCGCCTACGAATAAACATTGGAAATACTGCGAGAAATGCTAACCCAAACCGTCCGTAGTTCCTGGGAAGGTTGCTTGTCCGCGTCTCGTGTCGTAATGGCTGTTAGCGAACTGCGTGAAGCTCTTCGACAGTTTCTTGTGTCTCACTACAAAGTACGCCAGCGCGGATCCCAGAGCGACGATCAGCACACAGATCGGTACAGCGAAAGACACGATGCTGTTCGTACTCATCGTGACCGGTAACGCCGATTCTGAAACAGATTTCACAGGGTGATCAATTTCGGATAGTTGTCTAACAGACCGGCCTGCAACCTCTCAAACGATCGCGAATCATTTACAATCGGAGAGACGATTACCATTCGTGGTTCGAACGCTGACAACCTCGCTCAGGCGACTTCGATGGCCTTCGTCGGTGACCAAACGAACGGCGAAACTATAAATTACATTCGGCTTGATATCCTTGTACGTGTACGGTGGCCGATCAACCTTGAAGACCTTGGCAGCGGACTCGTTCATTTTGTGCGAGCCTTCCATCACCAGAATTTCATAGGTGTAATTCATACTTTTGTATAGCTCGTGTTCCTCCCAAAATAGAATGTACTCCGATCTTTCGGGAACGACCAGCAGTTGGTGGGGAGACGGTATCCTCTTAGCCGTGTGAATTACCACCGGGCTCGGTATTGCATTTTCAACGTCCGTCGCAATAACGATACTGTACTTGCCGCCGTAGCTTATAGAGTTGAACGTGTGATTCATCATGAAGTCGGTCGTCGGCGGTAGGGTTACGACGAATTTCTTGTTCAACGTCATCTCGGTCACAGTGATCTGGAGAGGAGACAACGACACACGATTAATGGTATGGCACATATGTGTATAGACTGGGGGAGAGTCACTTAACTTTTTGTTGTGCAACTAAGTTACAGTTAAGTGATTCGCCCTGAATACAATGTATATCGAGGCAGCTGACAATCAAAGAAATATTAAGATATTATTAGAGCGATAGAGCTCACCGTGTATGCGATAGGCGTATCGATTCTGGAACAACTGGCATACCAGAAAATGCATATGGTACCATCTTTGACGGACGCGACTCGGACATCCCTTGGCGGGGCGTGCGGATCGAAACTGGTAAATATGACACGCGAAACGCTCAAAGGACCAGCACTGTAGTTTCCGGAACTTCCAACCATAACTCCAACCGCGAATTCGTATGCCTCGCAAGGATCCAGGCCGTCGATTGTCGCGTGCAAGTTCGACGTGAGCAATTCGTATTCTGTAAAATGTACTTTGCAAGAAGCAATTCTATGCGTTACACTGACAATGAGGGACAAAACGACGACGAGCGAAACAGGTGACATTGAAATGCTTACTGTCGAAATACGGATGTATCTTCCTATGATAAACAGCGTAGAGCCATTTAACCTTCTCCGCGGACCTGGGCGAGTTCCAATGCAATTCCACGGCGACTTTCGAATGGGGCGCGAAGAGTGCGATCAGCCCTTGAACAAGCGGCAATTGTTTGCCCTGCGTGGTAGCGGATATGCTGGCCGACCTTCCGGTATACTTCTTGGCGAACGCCATAACTTCGAAATTGTATTTGACGCCGGGCGACAGCTTGGTGACCTCGATATTGTTCTTCGAGGTGCTGAGCCTTGGTAATTCCGGGTACGATCTGTTGGTCGCTCTGACCCTGACGTAATACTCCTCGACGTTCTTGATCGGTTTCCAGCTCAACGATACGGAATGATTAGTGGTTGCTGTCACGTTGATCTGTTCGATATCGTCGATGTTGATAGACCCGTTGAAGGTCAAGGTAGCCACGTTCGAGGAGGCCGACTCGTGGTCCTCGTTCTTAGCTATCACCCAAAACGAATAATTCTTGCCCGACTCGAACGCCATGTCTATCACCGCCGAGGTTTTCGCCTTGAAGAACCGTACAGGTGGTATGGGCGGCGCCACGAACCCTTCGTACCCGATGATAGGTCCGTTCGGTTGCAGAGGCGGTAGCCAGTGCAGCTCCACTCGATTCCCGATGCCCTGCTTGACGATGAGATGTCGCGGTTCGGACGGCACGCCCTTCCCGGTGTTAACGATCAGGTATTTCGCCGGTGGGAACACGGTGGACTGCCCCTTCACTCTGACGTAGACCGTGATGTTGTAACGGGTGTACGGTTTCAAGCCGTTAAACTGATAGGTCATCTCCTCGATCCACTTGCTGGAATTGGTCCAGTTGGCGGGTGGCTCTACGTTCGCGATGGATGGCAGAAATTCGAAGGTAACATTGGACGGAACCGGCATCCACCAGAACAAGAAGAGGCTCGTGGCGCTGACCGAACGCTCGTCGACGCCCATCACGAGAACTTGGTAGACGCGAGAGTTGTTCTTCTCGCAGTTGCTCTCGTCGAAACCGTCCATGCAGTCCGGCTTGCCGTCGCAGTAAGAGGAGAGCGGGATGCAATTGATTTCGTCGCAAGGGAACAAGCCGGTGTAGCAAGAAGGCGTGGCCGCCGGGCTGGAGCGTTCCTCGGGAGTGCAGCCTAATTCGTCGGTGCCGTCGGGACAGTCGTCCTTGCCGTTGCAAACGTCCTTGATGCGTATGCAAGCGCCGTCCATGCGACACTTGAACTGTCCCTCGTGGCAAGAGCCCTGCTCCTTGGCGCAGTGTTGTTCATCCTCGGCGGAGGAGCAATCGTTCGAGCCGTCGCAGATCCAAGAATTCGGTATGCATTCGCCGTTCAAACACTGGAACCAGTTCTCCTTGCAGACTTTCGACTCGATGGTAGCCACCGTGGTGACGGGGACTGGGTCGTCGGTGTTCCCGCAACCAACCTCGTCGGAATTGTCACCGCAGTCGTCCACGCTGTCGCATTTCCACCAGTATGGCACGCATTTTTTATTGTCGCACATGAACATCCAATCGTTGCAGGGGCTGCTGGGCAACATCGGGTTCAACGCCGAGGGTGGAACGATGGCGGTACAGTTTACCTCGTCCGAGCCGTCCTGGCAGTCCTTGTCGCCGTCGCATTTGAACGAATTGTAGATACACCTGCGGTTGCCTTTGTACGAGTTACAGGTGAACTCCCAGCTCTCGCAGTTAACGCTACTGCAATCGTTCTCGTCCATGTGGTCCTCGCAGTCGGCCTCGCCGTCGCATCTCCACGCGGCCGGTATGCAAGTCTGATCCTTCTTGCAGAGCATCTCGTCCGACCTGCAAGTGCTCTGCGCCACCTCTTCCGTGGTACTGGTGTTGCAGAAAAACTCGTCGGTGAAGTCCTGGCAGTCGTTCTCGCCGTCGCAGACCCATCTCTGCGCTATGCACCGGCCGCCGTCGCATTTGAACTGATTTTCCGAGCAGGTCGAGTATTCGCAGTTCTTCTCGTCCGTGCCGTCCCTGCAATCCTTGTCTATGTCGCAGACCCAGGCATGGGAGATGCATTTGGTGTTGTTGTCGCACTTGAAGTTCGGGAAACAGGTCTTCTGGGGACAGTTGATCTCGTCGGAACTGTCGCCGCAATCGTTCTCGCCGTCGCAACGCCAGAACGCGGGTATGCAGATGTCGTTGTTGCAAGTGAACTGGTTCGCCGAGCATGTACTGGCTACCCGTGGGCACGTGTTGTTCAGATACGGAGTGATACCCTCCGGACACATGCACTTGCCATCGATCATCACCATACCGTCCGGACAGAGGCAGGTGAAACCATGATCCGGCGTTCCCACGCAAATGTGCGAGCAATTATTGTTCGCGCAAGCGTTCGTCCCATGTTGAATGCTGTGAGCGAACACCTTCAGATCCATCAACCCGGTCAGCTCGCCCATGATGGGGGAAATGCCCAAACCGTTATCCTTGTCCGCGACGAATATCTTCGACTCCTTCCAATCGTCCCAGTACATGTTGTCCTTGAACACCGCAACAGCGAACGGATGCGACACCCGATTGTTCTGCGATATCACCCTCTTGAACTTTTGCCCGTCGAAGTCGCACGAACCGATGTAATCCTGCCTAGCATCTACCCAATAGAGCCTCTCAGCTATGTGATCGATCGTTATACCGTTCGGCCATTCGACGATCGGCTCGACGAATAATCGTTTGACCGCGGTCCCGTCGAGATTAGCCCTGGAAACGGAGGCGTTACCCGGGGCCCAATCGGTCCAAAACATGTATCCGTTCATCGGATGAACGGCAATACCTCTCGGCTTTTGAAGGTTGTTAGAGCCGAGAATCGTTCTTCGCATCCTTCCCATAGTGGATATGTCCGTTCTGATCACTTGGATTCTCACCTTAACGCCGTCCACGTAGTACAACAGTTTCGATACCCAGTCGAACGCCATTCCCTCGATGGAACTCAGATCGGTTTCGACCAGAATTTCAGGGGCGTTCGTGCCATTGAAGCATTGTCTGCCGATCGTGTCGTTCACGATATCCGCCCAGTACAGGCAATTATTCAACATATCGAAATCGATGGCTATCACGTTCCTCAAGTCGTGAACCGGCAACTTCTCCAGTTTCTCCTCTGTCAGGTCGATGCGCGATATGTGTTCCCGTTGCGCAACCAGTAAGAACTGCGGCGTCTCTCCCATGGGACACGGGATCGAGTCCGGTTCGAAATTTCTGGACAACCCGTCGACGCACTCGTCGTCGGATATCTTCACGTAGCCCTTGGTTCGAGAGTAAAACTCGCCCGATTTACAAGTACTCGGTATAGCGTACGGATCGTACCACGTCATCGCCTTGTTCCGGATACACGTGTAAGGTTGGACCTCTCGTACGAACCCGAAGTCGCATTGATAGTCCCTGGCTTCGCATTGGCACAAAACCGTTTGCAGCGGTTGAGTATGATCCTGACCGATATAACAATTTGTCCGAGCAGCTCTCCTACGAAAAACTTCCTTCCGTCCCAGTATGCACGACTGAGCTTTGTCTCCGTTCACGGGGAACCAGTATTTGAAGTCTTCCTCGGCGCAATTTCTAGCGAACACGCTCATCAAGTCGACCTTGATGATAAGCCACCTGTGATTTCCGCTGTCCGAACCGAACATCGTGAACACGGTCGTGTTCTCTCCAGGTTCTGTCATCAACCCATACACCCTCAATATTTTCTCGTTGAACACGTACGACTGCCAAGTCTCGCCTTCGTCCACGGAATAAAAGAGATCTTTCGTTTCACCGTGCGACTTGAAATACTTCACGGCTACCAGTAAACCACCGTGGTCACCCATGTTGAAGAAGTAATAGTCTCGAAGAACTTGCTTCCATGTCAAACCAGCGTCTCTGGACACATAGAGAGCAGGGTGACCCTTCAGATTTTTTCCTATCACACCGGTAGCCATTATAATGCCGGGTGCTGACTTCGAACTCATGATAGATACGGATCTGGTCACGGGATACAGCTGGCCGAAACGTTGACTCAGGTGCAACGAAGAACCTTCGCTGGAGTGAATGTGGAATCCTTCGTAGTTCACTGTAGGTGTCGCAATAGGATTCCATGTTGATCCATGGTCGAACGTTATCAACGACACTAAATGTTCCAGTCCGATTGTGCCTGATTTCGGTGTTCCCTTTACTTGCGATGCTATGTAGATACCACGGAGACCTTCGACCTTGTACAGATCGGTGAACGTTTCGTCGGCTACATCACTGAAAAGTGTTCATCAAAATACAGTAAGTTATATATACGTAAAAAAAGAAGAAACGAATAATAGCATTTCTATTAACCAAAAGAATACCTACTTCAACCAACTGTCTTTCCAAGTACTGTTCGGGAAGAAGGTAAGAATTCCTTCAAGAGATAACGTGAACATTGCCTTTTCCTCATCTATCACGTCCGATACATAAAGGTTTACTAGAGTTTCACTGTGAGCAACCGTGACAAAGATTCTGTTGTACGAAACATCGACGATATGGTAATTCTTCCGAGGTAAGTTCGTGCTAAATTCAGCCTTTATGAAACTGTTGTTCTTGAAAGACACATAAAGATCCAGATTCTCCGTGTCATTTTGCTGCAAAATAAATGACTACGATATTCGCAATACCAAGTCGAAAGTAAAACACCATATATTCAAATAAAAATATACCGTACCTTTGTATCTTTCGATGTTGCAAATCTATAATCACCTCTTATTTGAAAATCTTCGACGTTCCCTATTACACGAGACATCACCTTTAAACCAATATCTTTATCGTTTGTCTGCATTAGTTTCGACACAAACTGATAAAAATCTGTCCATTCCACGACGTTGTTGGATCCAGTGGCCTCCATTCGTTCGATCACCAAAGAAGGTGAAGGCGACCAAAAGAATGCTTTCACGTAATGGTAAACTGTCGTCCAAGTGAGTCCCATACTCGTCGACAACCATAACTGAATGAAGACATGAATACGTTTGTATTGTAGAACGATAACGTACGCGTTTACGCTTGTAGACAAGACGTATAATTAAAGATCAAAGATATTACGTTGCGTTGAGCATGAGTTTTGTCCAGAGCAAGAAGCACTTTAGGATCTATTTCAGAAAAGGAAATTTCACTCGGATGAAACTGTAGTTTAACCCTCTGAATTGTTTCTCCATTGTTGGGTGTAAGGAAAAGTAAGCTGTTTGCGCTGTCCACAAAAACACACTGAAAGAGACAGTATATGTATATATAATTAATGCTATTACATACGATAATGATGTTAAAATACTCATTGCACAGAAACTTACGTAAGTGTAATATTTTGGATGGTTCATGAATTTGTCCAAAGTTGCATAAGGTGCATCCTTATCGGAGGAGATTCTAAAGAATTCAGTTTTGTTCACAAATGTATCTCCGTAATCGTAACTGATATAGACAGCGCTAGGATTGCTGGATACATAGAGCTTGTTTAACTGAAGTCGCATCATAGGTGTACTATCCCTTGCTAGGCATATTATTACGTTAGATCCCTCTCCGACCCAATGCACCATCAATTGTTGATGCGAATCGTTTAAAGCATTTATCTGTAAAGAAAAACGTTCTACCATGACCAAAACTATCCATACTTGTTGCTTACAAAAGATATCAATCGTAATACAGATAAGAACATACAGATAATAATCATTTTATCAAAACGAAGTAGGAAATATACCTCGTGACATTTCTTTGTGAATCTACAGTTATATGTGCACAAAAATAGATTGCAAGTAATATCCATAGAAAAATATGAGTTCTTTCATCAAGAATCATATGGATGTAACGGATGACTCATAGCTTACATTTCTTGGAAAAATTATGACTTCGCATTCAATGGAATTATTGATAAAAATGTATGTAGCACGAGCGACCAAACTACAAATTATTATTTTCATAATACAAATATAAGATATTACTTATCTTTTTGGTAATGTCATAATTATTCATAATTCGTTATAATTTATTACAACTACTTATATTAAAGAAATGCATCTATCGCATCTACTTTTGAAACAAGTATCCGCATCGCAACAAAATCTTATTATCATGATCGATGCAATTGACTCATTGATAACACATATAACTAATTTTATTGGTACGAATACGAACATATAGACTACTATTACATTCCTCTTTGTTATCGCTCGATACAAGAGTTGCTGTCTATGTGTAACGTTGCATTTCATTACGTGCTCAGGGGCACTTTCCTATATGACTAATTGTCACGTATCGCTATGTCATCGGAATATTATTCTAGAAATATTACAAGCTCGCACAAGAGGAACTCAAAACAAAGATAAAAATAATGTAGTCGCCTACTGGATAAAACAGGGATTCAAAATTTAAGTCGCAATTTTGGAGTCGACAAAATCAAAACCAACTTTTGCGGTCGTCTTTTATCAGAATTTGTCTTGATACATACATAATCTATATTAAAAACATTGCCGATACTGTTAACTGTTACCAGCCGCTACATCGCAAAATAATCGAGCCGTCGCGCATCGATAAGAATCAACGTATAGACATCGTTCGACCATCCGATCTCGTTCGAAACGCGAAAGAAAGGGGGATAAAATTGGAATAAAACGAATCAAATAGATAAATAGAAAAAAAGCATGCTGATCGGAAAATAAAGGACTACTCAAAGCGGTTACTGACCTCTGCGTGTCAATAACAGAACGACTATGACGCTATGGTGCGTTTCGTCAAGATTGATTAAATTTAGTCCGGAAGGGACATAATATGGCAATTACAGGCTCCTATGGTCGACGCACAAAGACCGCGTTTGCAAGCCGGGCTTGTTGGCTGGCATATGAAATTCTGGTATCTCGCGCGAACACAAGTCCGCGGCCGAGAAGATAAGACGACAAAAACAAAACTGCGAATTATGCGGGAAACTGGTTAATGGCATTTCCGCTCGTCGAGCTCGTTCGGTCCGGTTAGCCTGTACGCGATACCGACCAGCATGGACTGCGTACCTTCGTCATAATCTTCGGGTTATTAGTCGAATCTGCTGGAGGGACTTCCCTGCGGCTCCGACCCGATGACGTTTCGCTGGCATCATCGTACAGATTCTCGCCCCGGTTGATGACAAGTGGCTGTCTGACCCCGGAGAAACGGTCCTCCTCCGTGATGTGGAGCGTGGTCGCTTTGTCACCGAATCTCAATCCATCGTTCGAACTTGTTAGTAGTATCAAATGTAAAATAAACGCGGAATAACGAAAGGCCGAACTCGTCCGACCGGCCATCTTGCTCAGACTGACTTTCTTTAATCACCATTTACGCATATATATGCGCGCATACATGCGCAACCACGGTCTACTCTAGTAAGCACTTACTTACCAGCCGTGCTAAATGTAAACATGGCAACACCGCTATAATTCGACTCGATATACCGGGTGTCCCGAAAAATGTTCTATTTACTTGACAGGGATGATTCCTGAGGTAATTTGAAGCAACTTTTTCCTTTGCGGAAATTTTTCTGCGCGGCTCTCTTTTTGAGTTATTAACGAAAAACACGAACCAATCAGAGGGCGGCTACTGCGGACGGATTCCGGCTCGGCCAATGCCAACGCCAGGTTCAGCGCGAGCCGCTAGTAGCCGCGCTGTAATTGGTTCGCATTTCTCGTTAATAAGCTGAAAACAGAGCCGCGGAGAAGATTTTCGCAATGGAAAAAGTTACTTCGAATTACCTCAGGAATCGTCCCTTTGAGGGAAGTACAATATTTTTGAAACACCCTGTACATCAGTATACCTAACCCAACTCCCCCTACCGGTCTCTCAGTTTCCCGCTCATTTTTCCAATGTTTACACACCAATGCGTACTTACTGTTAGTAGATAATCTTCAAAAGTGCGAAAATGCAGGTAAGTTTTATTTTTCAACTATGTAGGTCTTTTTCTTTGTGCGTAGCCCATATATTTAATAGAATCTATCGTTCTCTCAATATATTTCAATGCAGTATTAATAACATTTGAATGGCATCATATTTAAATTTTTACAAAATTATGTTTATTATATACATACAGAGTCTTTGGAAAATTTGTTTTACATAGTTCTTTTCACAAGTAGAAATACCACTAGGGTGGTCAGGAAATTTGCAACAATTATAAAATTATCCGATTTTATAATTACCTGCGCAACTCTTCCCTTCAGTAACTATAATTATCCAACCTCTTTCCAAAGTGTTCACTTAACCTCTTTGACTTTGTAACAATAATTTCATCTATTTTAGGTTTCTATTAACTTATATATCCCTTTATTAATTTTCAAATGTTACATTTTAATTCAAATATTTTGTATCACAACACCAAATTATAGAGTCCACAAAAGTATACCACATTTATAAACATTACTGGACTTTAATATCACTTCTACTTACCATGGTTATAATATTTACATATTACTTATACATAATTATTAAAAAATTGTGTATTCTAATATAATTTTCTATGAAAAAAAGCATTAATTATAATCCCAAATACAAGACTTCTATTATTGAAAATAGGATTCCCGATCTCCCCGCAAGCGATGTTGCCACGTTCTTCACTGGTCTTCTAAGAGTTCCTATTGACTCTCGCAAGGGCGCCATTTCGAATACGGCCAGACGAGTTGTATTATTAGTCGACGATTGATTATTCAAAAAATAGAGCACTAATTGATAGTAAACAATTTAATTTCAACCAGGAGTTCGTCTTTCTTGATGGCGTTTCAGTGCACAGCCAAAATTCTTGTAAAATTCAATGGTCTTGAATTATAAATGTATTTACTATATTCTGGTCAATCCAATATTTGTAATTTACTTTCCTCAAAGAATCCTCAAAGAATATGGATGCTAATATGTATATTTATGGTACCTATTGTACGATTATTTGTATTCAATCACTCTTTTTCTTCTGTACGAAAAAACTGCGCACTTCGAATAATGTGTTGCGCCATCTGCGGCAAAATGGCGTAAATAAGACTTTTAATTGGTGGCTATAGTTTATCCGCTTTTTTATAGATGGCGCCACTCGTTGTAATAACCTACTTTATCGTGACTTTTAATTATATTTAATTAGAAACGATCGATCTCTTTTTTACCAAATATTTAGCACATACTTTGTTGTTCACGTGTATAACAATCGTTGTCATTGAATGTCCCATCGTAACACCTAATGTATCTTATGAAACTTCCTAAAATTCTAGTGTTTAGGCTTAGATCGTTTAAAAGTTTTCTGGTAGTTCGTAAAATTTGCAATATCAAGTATGAACATAAACTTCTTCTGTCGCAGCATTTAAATTCAAATTGTGAAGTCTGAAAACATTTTTTTGGTAGAATGATACGCGCTGTACGGCCTCAAAGTGAACTCTAAATAAAGGTTGTGCAGCCTTCGATGCAAAAAACTACGAAACAACATTGAGATTTTCCGTACTGTTTTCGAGACACATTCGTTACAAAGTAACTTTGAAACGGCATGAGTCACAGCGGCCTTGCATGTATAATTATCGACGTAGTAGCCAATAGAAAAGAATCTTCGTGATAAAATTGAAAATCGTCGTTGGGGGAGTAAGTAGTTTAATGGCGGCTCTTGAACGCAACAATAAAACTACATTAGATAATGGGTTTCATTTCCTGGCGACACGAGCAGGTTTCACTCGTATTGCGTCACGTATAAAACAGTATACGATGAAAATAAATATATTTAAAAGGAAGAACACGAACACGCTATTTTGAAAAAATTCTATTATTATCGAAAATGCCGTTAACGTTGAATATTTTTTTAGGACTTGCGGAAGGGATTATTCCGTACATGAAGTACCATCGGCTGGTTTCACAATCATCATATATTATCTATTATAATAATTTTTATTCCTTATAATTTACTGATCTTCATTTATATTTATATATATTTATATATAAAACACATAGCTATGAAATATCAAGTTGTGTAGTGTAGCAATGCGACTCCGAAATATTAAAAAAAAAATATTCACTAAATGCACATGCATTAAATTAAGAAATAAAGCGAACGTGTTAAGACAATTTTTGATTAGAGATTGTTGTTGCCATCTTTCCTTATTGTTTCTTCGTTCTTCATCTCTAGGCATACTGTTTTAACTCGTGGTTATATATAAGTATGTAAAAATCAGTGAAGCACGCACGATCAATGATTAAAAAACATGAGGTATTCTATTATAAAATCGTATCCTCGAAATTCGTTTATTGAAAAGACCCATTATCAATTGCGGACTTTTATGCAAATGTAGACCGGATACTCTGTAGAAATTCGAAACGAACAGATGTTGCTTTACATTTCTAAGTAAATTTATCAAAATTCTACCGTACCGTCCCTTAATAATATCTCTCGTGAATGCATAAAGATCCGCAGTCTAATTATTATCGATTAAAAAGGAGAAATAAAGATGCATTTCAAGGCATGGAACAAGTCGACAACAAGTTGCTCGAGTCGCATTGAGAGATGGAGCGATAGAACGGGTACGAGCTTTCATCGATAGTTAATCGTTAAAAAGTCTTTGCTGAGGAAATGCAATTCTTTCTCAAAAACTTCGCATTAGATTCAGCTCTTACATGCTATGTAAAACAAAAAGGAAAAAAGAAACGAGTTCGATAAATATTTAAAAAGAGGCAAAAATGAAGTAGAAGTTAACAATCGCGCGAGTCGTAAACGCGAACGGTTCAGTTAGTATCAAGCGAGACGCATCAAGTGGAATCAATTACAGTCTACTACTTGTCGAGAGCGCAGAGAGAGAGACCCGCACGCTCACGCTTGATAATAACTGCGCCGCACACAGAGAAATCTAAAGAACTCTCTCTCTCTCTCTTTTTTTTTTTAATTCCATAGAATGTTCTGCGATATTTTTTTTCGGGATCGTGTAAGAGGATGTTCTTTTAATTATTACACAGTGTGTTCCATTCTTTATAATTCTCCAATGCGTTTCTCCCTTAGGGCGCAGCATATATTTAACAATTTGTTAAAAGCTAATTCATATTTATATATATATATAATATTTATATATTTATTTATATATTTATATATTATGTCCCAAGTTAGTGTGCTTCTTATAAACATATATGGCAGTCATCGAAACGCAAACGCAAATCGTTTGCAGGAACACGCGAAATCAAAGTACAATCGGGTCATGCAGAACGTATCGCGTGGAAAACGAAAAGAACACGGGTTCGACTTGTTTTTCGCTGATGCGGGATGAAACAAGTAAACATAGAAGATCGCATTCTCGTGATAAAGTCATGTATCAGGTTGCCGTGGAAATAAAAAATATTTCTGCGTGAAAGAAACGAAAGCATCGATATACCAACTTCGCGTGTCGAAAGTATAATAATTAAGTATGTGCGCAAATATGTCATAAACAGCACTGAGTTAAATCGTAAAAATGATACGGTTCTGAAAGCAAGCTACCTTTGAAGCAACATTTAACATCTTCCCTTTGGTAATATCAGCCGATACACTGCTCAAAATGGAGGATCACTGGCATAATTTAATGGCTTAATAGGAGTATTTCTTAGACTTTGTTCCCCATTTTGAGCAAAGTACTCGCAATCGGAGAAACGTTGCGTACACCTGCACACACTTTTGCCTGGAATTGTTAAGAATATTTCCAACATCGATAAGGTAAAAATTATTAGTATAAGCCTGTGCTGCAAGCGTTTACCTACTTGACCGGACACAGGCTGTCCGAAGTAACTTTTATCTTTATTGTTCCACTAAAAACATTAGTGTCGTCAGTTGGATGCAAAAGATTACGAGTGTGCGAATAGTTTTTCCTGTTGCCGCGAGTTCCCAATAGGAAGAGCCATGGGAAGACTAACTTTCAGTTCAGCTTACAGAATGCGTCTTCACGGCAACCCTATGCAGCATCGATACTCGTTTTCGTCTTTCGATTAAAAAATTACAACCGGTGTATTCCACCGTAGTGTCGTATCAAACATAATTATTAAGTTCATTCCAAACGAGTCACGCATGTACAATGATAAGGCTCAAAAAAAAAAGAACGAAACGAAAACTCCTAACGTGTAGAATAAACATTTTGTCGATCGATTCGAGTAAGTGTAGACGCTCGATCACGCTAACATGGGACATACCGAGTGTGTCACTTTCCTCAACTAGCGATATATTGCAAGGTGTCCAAAAATTCCTTGAAGAACTAAAAATGCGAATTAGACTTCGAGAATGGCCTACACGCGTGTGAAGTGTGTGTTTTAACACATACAGACAGCTGATTCTTTAAATATATTTCTCTATATTTTTCCTTTCTCTCTCACTCTCTCTCTCTCTCTCTCTCTCTCTCTCTCTCGCTCTCTTTCTTTCTTTCTTTCTTTCTTTCTATTATCCCGTGGCTGACAGTAGTCGAGATGTAGGCGTTTCGTGAAACGACTTGGTTTTAGCAAGGGTCGTCCTTCGATTTTTTTTGCTTTTTTTTTTATTTTTTAATTCAGCGAAACACCATCGTTGGCCGTGTATCGTGTGTTTCCTAAACTGTTATGTTAACGTTGCTTTAACCACGCAGAGCGACGAAACATTTCTTTGTTTAAACGTGTGTTGTGCTGAGCGGCTTATACCGAACTTCACTGCTCCAGTTTAGCTGAAAAATTGGCAAACAAAACGAACGTTAAATCAAAACTGTAATGCACTCTGGTATACTGGGATTGTTGGAAATACATGTATCGGTATTTGTGTCTAATCCAAGAGTTGAAACGATTTTGAAAATAATATTAATATTTAATAATAATAATATGTTTTTATAGATTAATTTGTGAAGATTCCAGTCAAATAGAAATGAAGACGAACAGTAGACCACTGTGACGTAAACCCTTTCCAACTCGTGGTTTAAACACCATACGTACAATGGTAGTGTAAATTTTTAGTACTCTTTGATGAGGCATAGAGCAGTACAATATAAAGCCATGTATCTACCAAGGGAACAAAGAGCAACTCGCTGGTCGCTGTTGCTTGTTTTCCTACATGTTCCTGAATGTTCGTTTGGCGGATGCATAACTCAATATGCTATACTACTGCTTACTGTCTAATCACAACAAACTCAATGGTTTTCTATAGTAGTTTCGTCTGTTTCCAGCTGGTGAAAGTGCAGACTGTTCTGTGCACTTCAATTCTTCCAGCTGACTGTTCAACTATTTTTCATTACTCAAACAAGGATAGCGATGCTCTAGCCTCTTTGGAAATTTTGGCTAATGTATTCAGCGGAAGTAGTGTAATTTCCACTAGGGAAAACAGTATGGCTCATTCGAGTCTTATCGTGAGATAAACTTTGAACAAAGTTTCTCGTTACTTTGTCGCCGTCGAATGTATTCTTTCCAAATTAAAATGACAATCGTTCAAAACTCGACATTCCGGGATGGATATTTTCATTGATTTGATAATCAGATTGGAGAGGCTCGAATGGACCATTCTGATCGCGAGGAAAACATTTCTACGTCTGAAAATATATCTTTCAATGCTTTTCTAAACCAATGCTATAATACTATTCGGCTCAAAGTCCGATAAGGGCGTACGGATGCTACACAAAAATCTGGACAATTAAAATATAATATATGCATAAGTCACAGCTCCGTCTTTAAGAGCTGCATTGGCTGCTGGGTGTACGCGTAGATAAAGTTCTGTACCTTCGCTAGAAGAGAGGCAACAAAGTCTTACAGTTTACAAAACCCAGGAGAGATTTCTTCAATAGCAAAGAAGCGTGAACAAATGAACTGGTAAATGGTAATGAATAAGCGTTGATAAAAGGATGGCCGCAATAATGATAATCCAACAATGATATACACAATCATGTTTGCAAATGTGGTCTACGCATATCGTAATAATATACATGGCATTACCTCTGGCAATAAGTATCGTCCTGATTAGAAAATCTACTCGTCTATTAAACATTTCGAAACATTTCTGTCCGATCTTACAGATCAGATAGGAATATTGGGTTAAAAACGCAATTGAATGATATTAAGGTACATACCGATTGAACACTTTTTGCCAGAGCTAGTAATAGGCGAACGAAAGAAACGTTTCACGAAAGCAATGAAAAATGCGAATAAAAAGCGCCTGGTGAACTGAGATGTTGGATAACATGTGACACGTTGAAATGATTATGTTTCATATATATGTATGTATATATGCAAGGTGAATCGCTCCAGCTTATCATCTCGAACAGATCATTTAAAAATTAGTTCTGTAATAAATCCTACGAAACATTGGGACCGTTTCAAAATTTAATTTTTCACTCGTTTCAGTAAAACTGAGTTTCTCTGTAAAACTCAGAATATCAGTTCGACAGAAACAACGCTACAGGACATATATTTTTCAAGCTGGAGCATAATCGACCCATATGTTTTAATGCTCGAAGATGATAAAGTTGCAGAAACGTTTGGAAATGTTTTGTCGCTGAAGCACAAGTAGTATATTAGGCAATACAGTCACCCATCTCGCTATTCGTTGTTGTCCTGTCACGGAATCTAACGAAACTGTAACTATTTTTCAACGGTCGGTGATTCCGACTTGGGAGCTTGCTCCTGATGCATCGAGTTTCACAGCGACCGATACAAGTTTCATTAAGTGACATCAAGAAGATTTATACTCCATATGGAAATGCATATCCACTAAGTTCTAGAACTTTCAAACGTGTAATATTAGAATTTGAGAACATTGGAACACGTAGCTTTTATAATCATAAATTTAACATTCAATTTATTACGCCCCTCACCATCTTTTGTTTATTAGTTCCTACTTGCTTCCTTATTTCCATAGGACGAACACATCCACGACAAGCAAAGTAAGAATCTTTTACTTTTACTTTACTTTGCTTGGAAGCTTAGCATCTTTAGAATACTTTCATTAAGCGTAGTTCCTAATTCCACTATGGTTTACGATGACTTAGTCATTCCAAACTCTAAAGGCTGAAGATGTATGCATGTACAGAGCATCCCAGAATTTTGTTCACCAGATTATGGCGTTATCTCGTGCAAACAATGAGAAACGATTTGTTCCACGACTAGTTACAATCTCTAAGAGATCATAGGTAGCAAAATATCATTTTGGGATTTTAAATGACACTTCTTTTTTAGACTTGTCGATTGTACGCTCACAATTTGATCAACTACATTCCAAGACACCCTCCACACGTATACAAATTCAATTTTAGGAATTGTAGAGTAGTTCTACGCGAACTACACGTAACGGATAACGAAATATGACTGTAACCAGCGACTCCAAATGTTTTACAGAGATCAAAGGAGTTTTTGACGCGCATATGAAACACATTAAGCACATACAATGTTCTCCTGTTCAGAAGAACCTTGATATAATCATTCCGCATTCACAATTGGAAGAACATTCCTCTTGGTACTTATCGTGATACGCTAATCATAATGAATAAACAGAAGAAAAAAAATATATATATACGTAAAGAAAAAAGAAAAAAAAAACAATCGAAAGTACGATGATTAATCAATGAATCGTGCAATGGTAAGACGGTGAATGATCTAGGATTTGTTGTGCGACTCACCGCAATCACTAAATGTTGTTCCAATTGTGTGTACTGTTTTCGTTACGTTCATTGGTTTCACTTTCTACTTTTTGGCTTTTCTAAAATATGATAAATGCAACATGATCGAATGAAAATGGACGTCTGTCAGGCGCTGGCCGCGTGATGGCAATGACCGGCAAGGCACCTCGAGTCTCTCGTTCCGAAATTTCTCATTTCGTTTTCTCAATGCTCCGAGGTGATCACCTGCCACTCCTTTTGAAGATGAGTCAATCATATTCAAAAGAAAGAAGCTGTATAACTTCATGGAAAATACACCTACACCATCGAACGTACATCGTTACACACAAGGAGAAGTCTACAATAACGAGACCACCGGTTTTAATCGAACTTCTTCCGGTGAATGCGCATAGAGCAGAAATAAATGAGCACGCATTCGTACGTCTATACTCTACACCAGGGGTAGTCGACCTTTTTATACCTGCCACCCACTTTTGTATCTTTGTTGGCAGTAAAATTTTCTGACCTGCTCTATCGGCGAGTCAGAGATGCGCGGGTACCGCCCACCATGAAAGCTTGAATCGCCCGCCCACTGGTGGGTGGTAGGGACCAGGTTGACTACCTTTGCTCTATACGAATACATATTGAATTTTATTTTTGCTCCAGATTCGCAGCGAAAAATTCAATGGAAATCGGTGATGCCGGTCATTGCGATTTCTCCCTGTTCTTCAAATATATATATATATATACACAACCAGATAGGTAAACCAATTAGATCACTGGGCAATCGATACAAATAGGGCATAGTTTAATCCAAGTCAACATACATCGTTACCCTGTAAATGTACCTTTACACGGTGTCCCAAAACGAGCAATTAACAATAATCGCGTTAACAATTTGTCAGTGACAGTGCTCTTGTGAAAGAAATGGCTAATGACAGACGATGATGTTAACATAAGATACAGCATGTACAAGCCACTTGGATGATTCTTGCCATCAGAACCTGGATGATGAGAGTACGGACAGGGTGGCAAGAATCATCGCAGCACCGTGTACAGTGAGCGATTCCTTGTTGTGTCAGCAACTTTAGTTTTCGGTAAATTATTTGAAAGATCAAGTAGACCGCGTACAGATCCGTACACGTTCTAGCTCGTCGGAAAGGTATCGGATTCGTATTCAGATAAAACAGAAATTTGATTAAACTTCGGTGTTTCTCCGATATGTTCTTACATTAAAATTTTGGAAATCTCTAATCATCTCCTCTTTCAAGGATCACTCTTAGATGCTGTACAAGGAGAATGAGTGAACTCATGAGTATTATATGAGAGTGCTCGAGCCGCAAGATGAACAATGAGAAACAATAATATGTCAGGGCAAAGCATGTGGACAAAAGATGCTCCGTTTCCATCTCGCGTATCCCAAGTCTCGTTACTTTGCATGATATGTTGCCGTTATCGTCAGATATACCATAGAAGAACGCGCGGGGATACACCTCGACACACCCTTCGGATACTTCTATCTCTGAACTCACTTTTTCTTGAGAGTGAAGAAACTACGTCGCTTGGTCTCGGCTTGCGTCGGAGCGGGCAAGGTGTGCGCCCTGGATGAGCTTGCGCCCGATGCACCCTGCGCCGATTGGTTCAGTGCTGTCACCCATTCGTTCATCTCGGTGTCGTCTTTGGCCTGGAACAGGAAGTCCGATCCGCTTTGCGACCTGCAAACCGTCCGTTTGATCATCAGTCGAATGCTCCATCCATACCAACTTTCTCCAATGCAAGTACTTTTACCAAAACTATGGAAGTTACAATGGTTTTGCCGAACAGTCTTTACAAGATCACATGTACACAACTCGTTTATCGTGTATACTTATTAATTGAGCTCACGATTCGAGGCAAATAAAAACATTACCATGTACCCAATTCATATTTGGTCCGGAGCTTACAGAGAAACAGCTTGACGATTCAACGCTATTGCCAATCAACAAAAGGAGAAGCTAAGCCTAGGCTAGAGCTACTCCTAACTATCCGGAGGACTTACTTTACTCGGAAGACATGTTTCCTCTTAGTGTAATCGTTCGCCACGGTTATGGCAGCGCCCCTGAGATCAAGAGGAGCTTCTCCTTTATACGACTGGTCAGGTGCAGCCTTGTACGACTTCTGGTCCGTGTACGCGTACAGACTCTGCCCGCGGACGACCATGTACACCTTGTGCCAGGACCGGTTCGAAGCTTTCTTCGTTGTGCTCTCCCACTCGTGCTTTCGTTGCAGTACACCTTCGAATTCGTCGTCGGTGGGACTTCGTTGTTCTGAAAAATGAAATACACCTTGAAACGACTGTGCGCTACCGGTTGGTCGTCGTGGCTACTTCGCGACACGGACACGCACGATTTGGAACGTGCGCGACCGACTGAATAAACTTTAACAACAGGAAGAGAATAATAGTTACCGGACACATTAGAGGATGCTGAATGCAGTTCAAATTACCAAACAAACATACAAGTTCGGATTAGTGGGATGCAACTAGACTTCTTATCGTTAATGTTAATTAGATACCCTGAATATCGTGTTAGTCTTTTATAAAGTTACTTTTGGCGAAGTAACAATAAGAACAGAGAGAAGAGATGCTGAAAATAAAAGGATTAGTCGTTCGGATGCGCCGTTCTACGGCTAGGTTTTCCTTCGGGATACCCTACACCTGTGTGACATAAATATCGATGACAAGAATATATATATATATGTATATTATATTCTACAGACGTGTTACTCGCGCGACTATTGTCGGCGTTTTTTTCTGTGGACAGACGAAGCGGTGGGTGTTACGATTGAGAGGCCAGGCGCAGAAAGTAGTAACTGTCCAGAAATCGGTGGTTGATTGCTTACCGGATATGCTGTGTTCATCGTCACTCACACCACTGCGATCTAAACTCGGTGACTTGGCCGATTTCCTCCAACGGAAGCTCCTGAACGGCGACTTGCTGCGACTACGTTCCTTACGTCTTAACGTACCAGACTCGGAACCGCTTCCACCTTTCGGAGCTTTCAAACGATACACGCAACACACACGTCATTATTAGCTACTTACTCTCGCCTCTCATCATCATCGTCTTTCGACTTAAGTTTTTCGGGGACACGGTGTGCTTGTTTGTTTGTCTGTCTGGTTTGTTTATTTATTTGTTTGTTTGTTTATAAACCGCTACCGTGGCTCTCTACCGGAACTCTCGAAGTTCTTACAGCAGGACCTAAATAAGTAGTATCTACATACACAGCATGCTCATGCGGGACCGCAAGACCTCTGCGACCGTTCTTGGGGCGGGGAGCTGGGGGGATAGGTTCGAAACTTACTTAGGCTTCTACCTTGATCAAGGTTTCATCTCACCCTAAGCCTGAACGTGACCGAAACGGAGAGTATCGCTCATCTAGTGGTACAAGTCAGAGTCGCTTGATGAGGGGAGGAAGGGCGAATTGAGGGGAAAAAGATGACCCCTCTGTGCCAGTCACGTGACCGGCCCGTGGCGGAACAGAAGGGGAAGGTAGAGCGAGGACACAAGTGTTAATCTGGCGACTCTGATGCAAATCTCTATACTCTTTTGCAACAATAACAATAAACAATTTTTCAACTGTAATTTCTATAATTGTAAAAAAACAATTCTGACACCCGCCATTTTGACGACCTCGGTAGTTCCAGTGTTAGGACTGTTCTGTGTATAAATATTCTGATTAAACCACTCCGGATCATTATGCAAAATAAAAAGTTTGCTTATCAATTGTAACACGCAGAACATAGATATAAATTTATAATTTTCACTAATAATTTTAATGCATTGAAAATACATAATACGATTAAATTACGGCCACTCAATTTCGCCATAAATGCGTAAAAAGGTGTACGAATATTTTCTGCATCCACTGTATATGCTCTCTCGGAGTTTCAATTTTGTTTCAGAAGACGTTACAACTGTTGGCAACGTTCGCGTTCCTCGATGGACATAGATTTCGAATAGCTTGGACCGATCATGACTGCCCTAGGCGTGTACGGGAGCGAGAATGGTTCCGTTGAAAACTGCTGCGGCGAGAAGCCGTCGAAATTGAAGGAGCCCGAGTTTCATTCGATACCCGCGACACTAAATCCCGCGCCGTTCTGGTCGGCTACCGCGGTGGTCGACATGAAGTTGAGAGATCTGTCGCTGAACGATTACAAGGGGAAATACTTGGTCATGCTTTTCTACCAGTACGACTTCACGTTCATCTGCCCGACGGAAATAATACAGTTCAACGATCGTGTCGAAGAGTTTCGTAAATCAGGTACAACTGTGCCCTCGG
Organism: Lasioglossum leucozonium; assembly: GCA_028454225.1. Taxonomy (NCBI): domain Eukaryota; kingdom Metazoa; phylum Arthropoda; class Insecta; order Hymenoptera; family Halictidae; genus Lasioglossum; species Lasioglossum leucozonium. Next base: position 606,716 of record CM052213.1, read on the forward strand.
ATTTTATGCATTTGCAACAGAAACAAATACAGTGAAGTCCTCTTTGCGGGGATAGACAGAGCGTATTTAGCATGGAACAGAACCTCTATTCATATGTAAGCATGGAACAGAATATATATTTAGCATGTTAAAAGTGGGTTATAGGTAATGTTCCATGCTAAACCGAGGTTATAGGCTAAGGATAGTCGAGTTATAGGATAACCCCGGGTCATAGGTTGTGTTCCACGCTAAAGCGCAGATCAGATCTGTCCGAAGCTGGAGAACCAGCGCGGACCGGAAGGTTTTTCTTAAATCAAACCTTGTTGCCAAATACGGGCCCATCTGACTGCAGATTCAGACCAAATAGGCAGCAGACTCTGTTCCAAACGTATTTTGGCATCAAAATGGCCGCCTTTTGCTCGTAAAATACGCTTAATCGGCACAATCAGATTTTGCTGACCGGTTAAATCCTATGATTTTTCTTTTAACAAAAGGTTGCGAGGTGATAGCAATATCCACGGATTCCCAGTACTCCCATCTGGCGTGGGTGCTAACCCCACGAAAACAGGGTGGTTTGGGTGAGACGAGGATCGCCATGGTTTCCGACAAGAACCACGAGATCTCGAGGGCGTACGGAGTTCTAAATGAAAAGGAGGGCGTCCCTACGAAGACTTTGTTCGTGATCGACAAGAGCCAATTGATCAGATACGTCTCGATCAGCGAACCATGCCTGGCGAGGTCGGTCGACGAGACCCTGAGGATCGTGGAGGGTTGCATCTTCGCGGACCAGTATGGGCACGCTTGTCCGAGTGGCCCGAGGGAACGAACATACGTTTCGAAGGAGGGCTCTCGGCTGTTTAGCACCACATAATCACAGCCCGAGTCTTGAACGTGCAGAGAATCTTTTATTTTGCTTTACCGGAACCGCTTAAGCGAATTTCTACCGATCTTTTGCGAACAGGCCTGCCTGTTGTCGTTTAGCTCGTTTCTATGAAACCGTTCAGGCGAGAGAAAATTTTGTAATTTTGCGATTTTGCTTTTTTCCCCGGTTCGAAGATGAATAAAGAGAACTGTGATCCGTAAAGTGGACTTACTTGTTGGAACAGATAGACCTTGCGGAGGTTTCGTGGGCGAGGGTGTGGCAGGTGGCGATGTCCCTCCTCTCACGGATAGGCGTGCGGGTTTCTGAGCATGCACTATACCACACACCAATTTTACACATGCTGTATATCTCACGAATACCGAGGAGAAATAAATAATTCTACTTCGAAATAATTTGGGGGGTGGGGGGGAGCAAACAAGCTTGCAAAAAATGATAAAAAAAGAAAGAAACTATGCGTAGCACACTAACGAGGGATATTCTATCACCAAACTCGAAATTGTCGATAGAGAATGTTTCGTGTGTTAAAACAGAAACGAGTGCCCCAGCGAGCAATCTGCTCTGGATTTCTGCCACGAATCTGCCACCAAAACTTGTCAACAAATTCCGACCCACGTGTCGCGCCATAGGCTCGAAATTTGACGACGAGTTTTGGTCAGCAGATCCATAGCAAACAGGGACGAAAATCTGCTTCGAGCATGGTCTTGCCGCCAAAATGACAGCATTTTGATCGCGAACGTTGATCAAAATTTGCTCAAAGCGGGTTTGCTCGACTGGGGCGATAGTGGCACACAGATAAAGAAGATTGATGACTGAGTGAAGCATTGATCGATGCACAAACAAGCTTAATTAGATGTTTGCAACACTTATACGTCGACACTCCTGTCGCTTACCTCTGCAGAACAAATTTATTTGATCGCGGAGAATGATCGAGATCGATACATAGCAACGGCTAGCGTTCAATTCAATTTTCTTTTCATCTTCGAATCGAACAGTGTCAGTTTTAACAAATTATTGCATTGCATCGCGGGTAGAGCAACTCCGTCACCTGCTAAGAGTTAATAAAAGCCAATGAACAATAACGCATTGTAATTAATAGCGATAGCTGTGGTTGGCCTACGCGTATGCTGAAAGAGGGAAAGTTTGAGTGACATTTTTCTGGTGGTCGAGCAAAAGTGTATAATTCAGAATTATCTTAATAATATCGAATCTCCAACATGAGCTGCTCTTTTGCTCGGCCATCGGAGATTCATCCTGTGTAGAATCTACAAAATGGAAACGATTGTCCTGTAAAGCGATGCATCTTCGTTCAATTTTACAGTGAACTGGACGTTCATGTACTGCCAGGTTACTGTTATGAATGAAATGACGCTTAAGTGCACATCATGTATCGATCTACCGATGCGATAAGAGAGATAAATGATTGATGCGAAGGAATGATTCAGCAGTATGCTCCGCCACCAGCTTAAGAGATCAACATAGCATAATCTACACACACAGAAAATTCGACTCGACCAAGTCAAACACCAGTGTTCTCGAATTTGGAACGAAAAATTATAGCAACTCGAAACGAACCTACAGCAACACACTGTCTCTCGTGGGTCACTCTAATCTTTCCTAAGGCACTGGTATTTAACAGGGTTGATGAGAACAACATGATTAGTATATCCTGAAAAATATTTGTCATCGGATGAGAAGAAAAGAAATGCGATGAATGCGCGGAATGGTCTGACAGTGTGGTTAGTTGGGTGTGTGTAATAATTCTGGCATATCGTTAACAACAGATGAGAATGATTCCCCTTCGTCGGAACGATAATTAAACGATAAAATAAAAGGCCTGCGAGCGCGTTAGGGGCAAGATTTATATCGTCAGGACACTCACCTTCCTTGGGCTTGTCTTGAGGCTGTGGTGTACGTGTAGAAGCCTTGCGATGTGCCACTGTGGTTTGTGCATTCCGTGCCGCATTTTAGGGTGCATTTTTTGGAGGGATTCGAAAAACGGATTGCAATCGGGACGGATACAATTGTCGAAAACAGGGTCGGGGACAGAGAGGCAAAAATAAACGTGCTGTTAGCTTTGTCATGCTTATCCAAACAAACCAGTTTGTAAAACCAGTCGCCTAAGAGTTAAGTGTACAAGATACGTGGAAAGCAAAAACGTACGATACACATTGTATTAGTAAAACAACAACAACAAAAAAAAAGTAAAAAAAATATAAATAAATTACTCATTCTTCATAGTTCAATCGAGTATTCGATTGATCGCTACCAGATTGCGAGAAGCGAACTAGATGTTTGGCTCAACAGAGACAAGATCGTATAAGTAACAATATGAGAAGTTAGTGATTCTCGTAATTCGAATATTGTTTATAGTCTAGAGAAAAATTTTTCCAACTATACCGCTGAGAATCAAAATTATCAACCTATTCCTTCCTCGGACCCGATGCATTCTGGCGTAAATAGGAAACTCTTATCAAACTGCCTTTTAATATGTCTGATGAGAAGCATAGTCATCTTACCGTGCGATTCATCCTCACCAGCGGTACGTTCTCCACTGGTTACACCTTCAGCTTCGGCTCTGTTGCGAACAGAAAATTCAAGTTGTTATTTTCGCTCGGACAATTTCAAACTAACTCCATATTCATGCTAACTGTCCAATGCGCTAGATCTCTATTATGTACTGGACAGATTGCAGGACAATTGTGTATTAGAAATTAGTTATGCGAAGCTCGGTGTTGGACCGTGCGATGTTCGTTGTTTTGCAAGGGTTGAAAATTCGAAATACCGAAATGAAATGTACCTTTCACTGGGCGGTTCATCTGGACTAGTTACCGGCGTTGCTTTAGCTAACCGAGCTGCCTCAGCCGCCGCGGCTTCCTCTTTCTTGCGTCTCTCCTCCTCCTCCCGTTCTTGTTCTCTCCTCTTCAATTCTTTCAACTCAAACTGTAACGCGTGATCGTCAAATTTTTTCAATCCTACCACTTATCCAACATGTAAACGCATTGCTTGTACAGTTACGCAGAAATTACTAACCGTAGTGAGTCGATGCAAGGCACTAAACCTTTCCTCCTGCGCAGCTGCCGATTTTTCAAAGGCCTCGTGTTTCTTAATCAAGTTCTCGACCTCATCGATTGTATGCTGCGAAAAATTTATATTTTAACTTAATATTCGCATACGTTTATCGATTACATAGTTTTTGATCAAACAAACTATCAACAAATGCTTACCCCGAGTTCCTGGCTCATCAGATACGGTTCTTGGGCGATCAACCATGCCTCGGCGACCGCTGCATCTCTAGCGAACTGATAGACTTCCAAAACTGCAATTTACAAAACGCTCAAGTTACTTCTCCTGTAAAAGAAGCCTAACTATGATAATAATTTGACCCCCGGCAAAAATATCCGATCGAAATCATTCGAAGGACATTTTCAGCAGGGGTGGTATCGTGTCAAACACCTACTGAGTTGCAAGTTCTCCCAACGTTCCTCCCATCTGTGCAACAACGCATTCCTATGATCGGTGAGGGCAGCCAGCTTCTCTTTAATCTGAGTACTGGCATAATGGTTCCTAGCTAACAAATCCTTTCCAAGGTTAATACACGCCAGCAAATTGTCTTCCCTAGCATCGATTTCAGCCTTCAGGCTCTGATGATTGTTCATCAGCAATTCAACTCCGGCAACGTCTCGAGGTTTCTCGGAGGTGTTCATCTGACGCACAACGTCGTCCATCCATATCATCAGGGTTCTGACCATGTTGAAGAAGCGGAAGAGGTCGCCAGTGTCCTCCAGTTTTGCTCTTCTCTCTTCGCACAACGATTGCAGATTGTTCCAAGAGGCTACCACTTCTCCTTCGCGATTCGTTATCTCTACGGCCTTGTCGCCGGCATAGCTTGCTTGTAGCTTGGCGGACTCTTCTTGGATTTGAGTCACCTGACTCTGCAGAGTGGACAGATCCTGCATGAAGTTCCCGTGTTTTCGTTGGAGAGCGGACACGGAGCCAGCGTCGCGGCCAAGCTCGTCGGACATCGCGTTCTGCTTCTCCAGGATTCTTCCAAGCACGTCCTTGCAATCGTGGAAGAACTTGTGCAGCTCCCTGCTGGCTTGCAGCATTTGCGTGCGCGTCTCGATCAGCTCGAGCAAGTCCTGCCAGACTTCGTTCAAGCCGTCCTTCCATTCGGCGATGGTCGCCGCGTCAGAGTGTCCAGCGGCGATCAACGAATCCGCGATTCCGTTCACCGCTATCACGCGGTCGGATCCTGTCGCTTCGGTGTCTCTAGCGAACTCCTTGAATCGCTCCCACAGAAGGGTCACGTGGTCGTAATCCTGGCCCAGTTCGTGGCTTCCCGCGACCAATTCTCTCTCCGCGATCCATTGCTCGAGATCATCCACCTCTCTGTTCAGCATGAACAACTGAAGAGCCTCGTCCAGTTTGGCTCTTCGCTCGCCGGCCAGATCCTTCAGTCCAGCGTACAGTTTGTCGACCTGTTCAAGAAAATATATATTCGATCGGTTGAATTCCAACAACTACATACACGCATACACGTACAACTGTATATCTACCTGCGATTGCTTGACAGCGATCTGATCGGCCAGCGGATGTTGGTCGTTGATCAGCTGCCTGGCGGTCTCTCCAAGCTGGCGTATAGTTTCCGCATAGTCTTCGACGGCGTGCTCCAAGGATTCGTGTTTCTTCATCAAATTCTGAGCGGAGATCTCGTCTTTGCCGCGATCTTCGACCATCATGTACAACTCTTGCTCGCTCATCCATGACTCGGCCTCGGTCGCGTCGAAGAAGTACTGCTGCGCCTTCTCGTTCTGGAGCAGATGCTTGTTCCTGTCGTCCACCGCGTCTTTCAGCTCCTTCCACTTCTCGGTCAGCTCGGATATCAGCCTCTGGAATTCGGAGCTGTCCTCGTGTCCCTCGTCGATCAGTTTCTGCCCGTTGTTGCATACCAGGTTGATTCTGGGCTCGTGGTTCTCGATCTCGGTACGCAGCGACTGGTTCTTCTTCTTGAGCATGTGCACGTTGAACAAGGAGTTCCCGTACTCGCTGCTGGTTGCCTGCGGCATCTTCTCGGCGATCCAGAGCTTCTCGTCCTCGACGTCGCGTCGGAACTGGAACGCCTCCTTCTTCTTCTCCAAGTGACGCTGACGATCGATCAGAGGAGCCTTCAGCTGGGCGAACCTCTGCGCTACCTTCTCCTTCTTGCACTTGATCTCCTCCATCTTATCGTCGGGAACGGTGCGCTGCAGGTGTTCGGCTTGCTTGTCCAATTCGGTGACCTGCTTGGCCTTCACGGCCATCTGTGTCTCGATCATCTGTTGCTTCTGCATCAGAATGTTGACCGACGCGAGGTCCGAGCCTGTATCGGTGCTCTCGATTTGCTTCTCCAGCTCGTTCATCCAGGAGTCGATGTCGTCGCAGGTCTGGTGTATAAGGACCTCCCTGTTGGCGTCGAACAGCCGTTCGCCTTTGTCGTGAGTGGTCGTTTCGAGTTCCTCGAACTGGTCGGCCAATTCGGCCACCTTCGGCTTGATGATCTCGGCGAGGTCGGGCTTCTGTTGAATCAGCTCCTCGGCAGCCTGTTGCAGTTGTTGCAGCCGGTCTTTGTTGCTGGCTATCTCCGCCTCGAACGCCTGGTGCCTGGTCCACTTGCTGTGAACCGTTTTGGCGCTTCTGTAGGTCTCGTCCTGCGCGGTGATATGTTTCTCCTGCACCCATTCGCCGAGCTCCTCGCAGTCCTGCAGGAACATCTGCAGCTGCAGCTGATCCTTCAGCTTCTCCATGTACTGGTTCGCCTTGTCGCGGTTGATCTGCCGGCGCTCGTTGATGTTCTCCGCTTTCTTCTTGACCTTGTCCGCGGCGAAATGAGCCTGGTCGACCAGCCTGGCGGCGAACTGCACCACCGAGTTGATCTTCTCGTCGTTCGCGTCCATCGTAGTCATGAACGCCTCGTGTCGTTTTATCATTTGCTCGGCCTGCTCGAAGTTCACCGGGTTCTCGTCCTTCGCGAGAACGTGCTCCTGTTGGGACAACAACACCTCCGCTTGGCGGGCGTCGCGATCGAACACCTGCAGGTTCAGCGAGTTCGACAACAGGATCTGTCTGTTCACCCACATCTGGTGCAGCTCCTCCCAGCCCATCTTCAACGCGTTCAGACGCTCCCTCAGGAACATGTACTGAGTGTCCCCGTCGCCAGCCTCGGTGGTCAGCCTCTCTCCGTACTCCATCATCTTCTGATAGTCGCCCGTGTAATTGTCGATCTCCTCCTTGATGTTCTGATGCTGGGTAAGAAGCTTCTCGGCGTCGGCCAACGTGGTCGGAGTGTCTTCGCTGGCCACGTCGGTCTGGGTCTTGGTCAACCAGGCCTGGAAGTGGTCGAGGTCTCTCAAGAATCTGTGCAGGTCGCCGGCCTCCTCCAATTTGGCGTCGCGCTCCTTCAGCATCTGCGTCAGTTGCTCCCAGATGGTGTGTATCTGAGCGATCCTGTCGCGGATCACCTCCGGATCTTCCAGGTTCTGCTGTTGAATATTCTGAGCTTCCAACTCCAAGGCGTCCAACTTGGCCTGGATAGCTGCCAGATCGCGTTCCATGCCGCTCAGCCGACGCTGAAGCGTCATGACACCGGTCAGATCCATCTCCAGGCTGTCGGTCTGTTGCAGAATTCGTTTCTTGTCTTCTATCCAGGACACCGTCTCCCTGCACTCGATGTGGAAGGTCTGCACGCCGTGAGCAGAGTTCAGCTCGTCCCGTTTGTGATCCGCCTTCTCCCTCAACTCGGCCCACTTCTGATTCAGCTCGTTCTGTCTGGCGACTATCTGCTCGGAGTTCGGATGCTCCACGTGCAACAGCTGCCTGGCCAATTGATTCACCACGGCGACCCGAGATGCGTTGGCGTACATCTCTTTCTCGAAGCCGTTGTACCTGTGCTTCATGATCTCCACGTCCTCGATATCCTTGGCCGGCACCATGGTCTCCAGCATCCTGTTCTTCTCGCCTATCCATTGCTCGACTCCGTCCGACTCGCTGAACAACTTGTACAAGGACAGAGCGTCCAGCAGTCTCTGTTTACGCAGCTTGGCCAGTTCCATCAGCTCCTTGTACCTGGAATCGATGGAAGCCAGCCTCTCCAATACTTCCGGCGACTTGGCATCTTGCTCTCCGAGACCGGAGGCCTGCTGGTGTAGCTGGTCGATCGTGGTGCCGTAGTTCTTCAGCTCGTCGGTGACGTCCTTGTGTTTCTTCAGTAACGATTGAACGTTCGCCTCGTCTCTGCCAACGTCCTCCGACGACACCAATCTCAGAGTGTCCAACATCCAAATGTCTATGTCGTCGGCATCGGCGAACAGCTGATGGTAGTCGACGGCCTCTTCCAATCGCTTTCTTCTGAACGCAGCCAGATCGAGAAGATGATTCCACATTCCTAAGATCTCTTGGAGCCTCTCCGTGATACGATCGGAGCCGAAGTGCTGCTGACGGACAAGTTCGTCGCCGACCGCGGCCACCGACATCAATTGAGGTTCGTGGGATTGAATTTCGTTCTCCAACGCTTTGTGCTTCGAGAGCAGCAAGTTTATGGTGGTCAAATCGTGACCGATGTCTCCGGTCGACACTATCTGCTCCTTCTCCTTGATCCAGTTCTCCTCGTCGGCCATGTCCCAATAGAACTGCCAGAGCTTGCGAGATTCTTCGAGCCTGGCTCTGCGTTCCACCGCCAAACGAACCAATTCGGAGTAAGCATCCTCGAGCTGTTGCACGCGTTCGACGATGATCGTAGGGTCGCAGGGTCTGTATCCCTCTCCGTGCTCGAGGAACCTCTGACTCTGTTGCACGACGGCCTTCACCCTCTCGCCGAGGACGTTGATGTCTGCCTCGACCAGAGAATGCTTCTGCAGAAGGTCCTCCACGCCCATCAAATGTTTTCCATAGTCGTCTGTCAACAACCGCATCTTGATCTCCTCCATGCTGTCCAGGATGTACAGCATCTCCTGGAAGTTCTGTTGCAGTTGGAGAGAGAGCTCCAACCTCATCCTTCTAGCTCGCAACAGTTCCAGGAGATAGGTCCATAATCTGAGGACGTTGTCCTTGCGAGCGTTGATTCGCTCGATGTCGTGGTAGTTCTCAGCCTCCAATTCTTGGGACACTGCCATCACGGCCTGGACTCTCTCCTCGTAAGCGAATATGTCCGTTTCGATGGCCTCGTGTTTCTTGGCTGCAGCTTCCACCGCGGCCAAGTCGAAACCGAAATTATCCTGGGAGACCAGACGCTGGTTCTCGGACAACCAGGTTTCCCTCATGCTAGCCTTGCGATTGAACCTAGCTGCCAATTGTTCCAGCTTCTCCTGGCGAATCAGCTCCTCGCGCAGTGCCAGTTCCCTTTCGTGCTCGGCCTTCTCCAATCTCTCCCAAGCCTTATTGATGTCCGATATCATCTTGCCCTCCCTGGGCGTATATGGTTTTTGATTGTTGGCCCTCATCTTTGACTGCAGCGTGAACAGCAGCACTTCCAAGTTGCCCTTTTCCACAAACTTGGGCGGTTTCTCTACGGTGCGGTAGTTGGAGAACTGAGACAGCTGAGATTGCACGCCCACCAACGAGTTGGCGAACCTACGGTCACCAAGGGCCTCTATGGTGCCCTCTATCCACCGTAACAAGTCGCTCGTCAGGCTCTCGTACTCGTGGATCATGCGATCGTTCTCCATGGCGATACCAACAACCTTGCCTATCCTCTTGCCCTGAACAGTCTCTTGCTTCATCTTGGAGAAATAGTGATAGTAAGTGACCACGTAGGTGATGATGGACTTCTCGTCCGGATGGTCGACGAATATGTCCTCCGCGTCCAGGAGTTTCGTCAGTCCCAGCTTGTCCTCGGCTACGTTGAACGCATTGTTCAGGTTGTAGATAGCGTTCGCCTTGGAAAGCTTGTCGAACTGGATCAGATCCGGTCTGTGCTTATGGATGATGGCGTTGAAGGCAAGGCCGTCGCGCCAGGAAGTGGTGAAGTTCCTCACGTTCACGTTATGATAGCCGGCCGTTTTCATCTGACACCAGAGCAGCAACGCGTCTTTCGCAGACTTTGTCTCTTGATTGTCGGTCTCCTCGATGGTGATGTCCTGGATCTGGAAACGCAGGATGATGGTCCAGATCAGACCCAAGCTCAATCGCGGGTTCCCGTCTACTATGTCGTGGGATCCCATGTTCTCCAGGTGCACCCTTTGCTCCCGCAGGAACTGCAACGCCTTGTCGACGTTCTCCAAACAGTGTATACGCATCTTCCCTTTCGTTGGCCGCGGCAGACGTTCCCCGGAAAGGATCTCCAGCAGTTTTATCAGCATCTTCCCGTCCCGAAGATCGACATACAGATCGCCGATTCGGCACGAGCATCGAACCAAATGGGAGTTCACCCATTTCTGGAAAGTCTTCTTTTGTACTAATTCACGTTCACCTGGATTGGAAAAGATTCGGGTTAGTTAAGGTTTGTCGAGCTTGGCCGGCGGTTATATATTTTCGCCGCGTTCACCTCTCAAATTGAGAACGATTTTATCGAAATCGGACCCGGACTCGTCGTGAATTATCAAACTACCGTCCCTATCGACCATTTTTACCAAGGAATTTGTAGCTTCAACGCTTCCGCGCGCACAAGTGTCGCATTGCTTTCCGCGCGGCAACTACCAACGACTCCTCTCGAAAAAGAGACTTTGCAGTATCAAGTTATCAAATGCGGTATCTGTATCAAAGGATGTGGTAATAGTTCGCGTACGCTATGATGCCCCCAGACCGGCAAATTTTCCTTCGTAATGCCACGAAAGAAATTAATCTAGAACCACCGGCCGGTGTAATATAACATTGAAAACGGACAATGCGAATTAGGGGATACGTACCGGCTAACGCCTTGATTCGCGAACGTTCGAAGAGTCTCGAGCTCGAGTTTCCCCCGTCGTATTCGTACTCATCGACAATCTCTTGTTGTAGCGTGGGGTCCCAACCCCCGCGCACCACCGAGATGTCGGTCGTCATTTTGTCAATCGGACCAACAACTCACTTCTGTCTTACCCTTCGTAAGGGCGCTCCTGCAACACAAAACGATCACATATTAATCATAGAAATCAAAAACCTCATCGGGTACCATCTAGAGTAGCCAGATCAGGGGAATTGAGGGGAATACGGCTAGCCCCCTCTCTGCCAGTACCGAACTAGTCACGTGACGGAGGAACGCGCGACCGTTCGTGGGAGGGGAAGGGTAGGGTGGGGGAAATGGTGTTGTGTGAAGGGTAGAGTGGGGGACAAGTCTTAAGTTGGGAATTCTGAAACAGTCTTTCTAGGTAAGTAAAATTAGAGAAGAAGTAAAATTAAGATAATAAATAAATGAAAATGAAAGCCCCGCAAGACCTTCCTCGAAGGACTTTAACTTCAACAGATTTTGCAATATAATTTCAGTGACCGGTCGATTGTCGCTTCGGTTCGAACAGCTTTCATCGCTATAAGAAGTGCACGGCGGTAATCTTATCTTTCGTCTGTTGTGTGCTCTGTGTATCTGAGCGTCGAGTAATGAGATAACGGCCCAGCGATCGAGCCAGCGATTCTTCTCGTTCACAATTAATGCGGGATCGACGCTGAAACGAAAGTGCGATTCTCCGATGGCAGGAGCGCGTGACGAGCACGGTGTGATGTATATATTCGCGTGGTTAATTTGCGGAACGACGAATGAAAATCTCATTTTCATCCGGGCCCGGAGTCCCCGGATTGGGGCTCGTGTCCCCACTCCAGCTTCCCCTTTTACGACGTTGTCCCCCACGCTTCCGCCGCGCCCCGGTCACGTGACGCGATCCGCCCCTCGCGCGCCGAGTCACAACGTCGCGTGACTGGAGAGGGGGTAATCTTTCCCCTCATCTGGCGACTCCGGGTGGGCCGTTCACAACTTCGACAAACAGCTCTACCGAGAGCCAACGAACGTTAACAGCGAATAGTTTATTTGAATTTTTTTTTTAGTAATTTCAGTAATTTTTCCGCCGTCGTGCTCGCAGTTCTCCACGGAAAACCAGCGGAATTGAATGGAGAATCATTTCCACCGGCTCGTTCACGTAATTTCGATTCGCAGCGTGCCCGCAAAAGTGCATTTGTCCGATCACGGCGATGATATCACTTGATGTATTATTCATTTGCGAGGCGGCTCTGCGCGGTGAGGCGCGCGGTCGCTTTTCTTCGCGGAAGGTCTCTTAGTGTACCACGGTGTATGCCGAGAAATTCACTTTTAGACCCCGGAGATGTTGCAGCTAATCTCTTTGTACTGCTCTCGGTCGTGTCGATAAGATGTTTTCGGAACTGTGATTCGGTAAAAGCTTGCGAGGCGGCGGTGTTGCTCTGTCGTTCTGTCGGTCGGTAACAATAACCGAAGGACTGTTCGGCTGTTCATTGATGGCCAGAAGCGATTGCGCTATTGTCAAGTGCACGTACTGCTTATTTTCAGGGCGTACGAGCCGAGAGAGAGAGCGAGCCCCGGCGTATCGTTACGTCCGCGGGCCGAGTGGGAGTTCCTCGACGCGCGGTTACATCACGCGAATGATGTCACACGTGCGAAATATGCACCAATGGCGTGGCAATAGGGATCGAACGAACTGTCCGCTCGCGCCTCACCGACACCGGATTCGAGCAATTTCCTACGCCGCTGAGAAGACTCGCAGCACAAGCCGCCCGTAACACACGATACCCTGTGACCGTTAAATATTACATAAACGTGTCGAGACTCCTCTCGCGTGAACATTTTTTATCCCAATCTTTCCGGGCCTTCTTGACATATATACCTGTCAACCGGTATACTCCGCTCTCGAGAGAAAGGAGGTGTGAACTCGGCATAAACTCGGATCGATCAGACGGTTCGTTCGATTTTCACAAACTTTTGGCGAACACGAGCTAGGGTATCGATATACCATTGTCACACACACTTTAGATAACTTTTATACAAATGGATCGGACGACTTCGGCTTTTCTGTAACTAGCAAATGACAAACACCTTGGAAAAATACATTTGGTCGGAATTGTGAAAAGAAAATGGTAATCTGGGCCAATAACGAAAATTTAAAAAATGTATTTTGTAGATTCGCATAAGATATATGCACGCTGAAAATTTCATCGAAATTGGTTGATTGGTTTACGAGTTATAAATACAAAATAAGAAGTTCTCTGTTCGCGGGAACAGAGACTCCTGTGTGCCCTGCGCGAGTCTCCCGACGATCAGAATAGCCGAACAGTATCCAGAGGCTACGAACGAGAGTCTCAAGCTACGATGTAGACGAATGAGTTCGCTCCATCGATTGAATCCGACCTGAAAATTCTTCGGCGAAACGCTCGAACGATTCTCGCTGGTGATAACAGCGCGACCGTGCACGGCCAGAATCATTTACGCGTTTAACTCGGCACACGGGCCGCTTTGGGACCTCCGAATCAGCCGCGGACCTTAATAAGCGATGAACTCATTCGACCTGGTCATCCCGATTGCTCATAATCGCTCGCACTCGATTCGAGCGTGTTTTTTTAATTACAATCACGGAATCGAGTGGAGCGCGGATCCCGTGGGTTTGTTTCAACGCAATAAAAATTAATACACAACACTCTAAAGCAAGGCCAACTTCCGTATATACAGGGTGTCAAAAATGATTCCCGCTACTATTGAAAATCAGAAAAAAATAGAATGTATACAAGGCTGATGAATTCAAGGTCACTATTTAAAAGCAGATGTAGAAAAATGCGATGACCTTGAGGAAAACCATTGGAACGTCTTCCGCAGGATTTTTTCTTTTTCATCACCTTCACCACGTTCCTCGAGTCATTTGAAGTAAATTTTCCCTTTGCGAAAATGCTCTCCGAGGCTTCGTTCGGGAGTTATCGCCGAGTAACACCGGACCAATCAGAACGCTACTACGCTCAGCGGGGCGTGTCCCAAGGCAGCGCTCTGATTGGTCAGTGTTTTTCGCGAATAGCTCCTAAACGGAGCCTCGGAGAGGATTTTCGCAAAGGAAAATGTTACTCCAAATGACCTAGAGAACCGTTCCCTAAAAAGCATTTTTGGGACACTATGTACAATAATACCGCGGCCGAATTCGAAGGGAGCTTGACCACGGCTGATTCAAGTTCAACAGAAAGCAGAGTCCAGTCAACCTCCCTCGATTATCGTGTCGTTCACTTTGTGATTCACTTCGCTCCGCCCACACGGTGCAAAGGCACTAATCTTCCTGCTCTCTCTCTCTCTCTCTCTCTCTCTCTCGGCTCCTTTCTCGCTCGCTCCTCGGCGATCCTCATTAAGTATGTCGTTGGCTGCGTGTAATTGCTCTTAATTCACCGTAAGTGTGTGCCCAGACACTTAACCGGCCTCCTTCGTTCCCGGTTTACTTTCTTCTCCGTTTTTCACCGTGCTCGGGCACCTTAGATCCATCGTATCCCTGAAAAATCAACAAGTTTAGGCTTCGGTTTATTGGAATAACAGCAGATCGTTTTTATAGCTTCGGGACAACTGGCGACGATTGCGGGCCCGCGAAATTCGAAAGTACCCGGACACATAGGTAGCATCCGTGACCTCGTTGCAGTCCCACTCCTCGGCTCAAAGGTTAAATAACGTGTTCGGGTGACAGCCAGACTATTTTTCATCGTCGTCGGTCGACGGCATCGTCGCCGTCGTCGTCGTCTACGGCCGATTTTTCTCATCCGGGAAGGGTATCGGTGTTCAGCATCTTTTCTCGTCGTCTTCGACCGAGAGAGGCGGCAGTGAAATTGTCACCCGTCGAGCAACGACACCCGTATCCGCTTACTGTGGTTTTCCTTGGATTTTTGCTAGGCTGCCCGCACGAATCCAGCGTCGTCCACGTACCGAGTTACACGCCGTTGCTAACTAGTTTCGGCTTCCAGCCAGCGGACACACTGCCGACTGGGATTACTAGGTCGTTCTATTTGCTGAACAGGACCGCCTTGTACCATACCCTAACTCACTCCTCCAACTTCCAGACACTCTAAAATTATTATTGCGTGTTTAGAATATTTTGCATACGTTTTGCAATTTGAAAATTGGCAAGTATGCCTGGCGAATTTGTAAACAATAATTATAGAAGGGAACATTAACCCTCTGACTCCTGCGAGTTGGAACTCGCCTAGAAATTTATATTTTCCATGCGTACGTTTCCTAATTTGCAAATTGATATCCATGCCTGGAAAATTTGTAAAGAATAATCACAAAACTGTACAGGAAAGCGAACCCCCTGACTCCTGCTAGTCCTATGGTGGGGTCATTTCTGACCGTTATTTCCCAGATAGAGTTTGGTTCGATACAAGGCGATTGTTCGGGACTGGTTTTCGTCTTATTTCGGATGTAGGCGTCACGAATGACCTCTTTCCTTGATGCAGATCTGATCGATGTCTCTCTCGAAACGGGACGAAGGAGATCAGCTGATAGCTGCAGCCAGTCTTGCCCAGCGAGCAAGACCACCTCCCCAAGTACCTTCACCTTCGTTCCGCGGGCACATTCGCGAAAATCAATAGCGGCGAGTCGCTCCGATGCACCGGTCTCTCAAATTAATCGTGTCCCCGGTGAAATTATCCGTGGACAGGGCGACGTCGACGCATCCGGGCCGGATTGTTCTTGAAACCTCCTCCGTCTGCCGGGTGTTCATGACATCGAAAAGGTGTCCATGACCTTTGCCACCCGGCAGAAGAGGCCCTCCGTCCTCGACCGTTCCAGATTCTAGAGGACCGGTGCTAACCAGCCTCCCGGACCGGAAACGCGAACGCAAAGACTCTTAGCCGGCTGTGACGTCACTGTTCCGGGTTAATCTGCCGGTTAATCGGCCCCGCAAACATATTAAATCCAACTCGGCGAAGGGAAGGGGGCGCGCTCGTGTCTCGCACAAAGGAGACACCGTGCTCTAGACGATTTAGAGCATCTAGACGCTCTAGACGCCGCCGCTACGGCGAAGGTAAGATGAACTCGCCCCCCGTGAGCCGTCAGCCGTGAACGAACACACTGAGCGTCGGGGCTATTGATTTTCCACCGGAGTCACCGTGGCGCCAATGCTCACGATATGCACTGTATATAGGGTGACACCGTTGAAATACCCCTAATCACCGCGGCGAGCCGTTCTCGGCTACGCGGGACACCATTTTCTAAGTCCCGTCAAGGTAACGCCGCGCGGCGAAAAAGTAAACAGATTCGTTTCCACCGTAGCGTGCATATCGGGTTGGCAAGAAAGTAATTTCGATTTTCACTAATAGTGATTTTTTTTTGTTTACATAATTTCTGTTGGAATTATAATTTTTTTCTTTCTGACATTTGACAACTAACAGTTTTGGTAATAATATTGCGGAGGTTGAAATATTTTATTTCACCCACGAAATTACTTTCTTGCCAAGCGAATACATGAAAATAAAATTAATCAGTATTAATTGATAATCGATTAACGATAAAAAAAACTTTTTTTCGAATATTTTTTGGCTCCTCGAAGATTCTACTCGTACAGCAACAAATAAAACACAGGTTAACAATTTTTCTCATTATTCATTATTAATTTTTTATCAATTAATGTTTTCGGCGCTCGATCAAATGTTACTATTTAATGGAAACATTAATTGATTTCAACATTTTACGATCGATAAAAAAATTGAATATTAATTGTTTATTATTCACTTTCGAAGAACCTCGCGGGCAGGAATGACGTCAGGGGGCCGTCCACTGAAATGGGGTGTTTTTTTTTTCAAGAAAAAAATGTTCAACGGGGAAACTTTAAGAGGCATATTTGCGACACGGCAGCGCGGGTCATTCGGAGTCCTATTAATAAGCCGCCGGTGGGTGGAACGTTAAAAATGGAACTGAGAAAACGCGATGACGAGGGAAGTTCTGCAAATTTTTCTGTTGTAGATGAATTCCCGTCGGAGCACCCGGTATCTGCTAACAATCCCGGAGGGGCACTCGAGTGCCCCTCCGCTAGTATTCTTGCAGTATTCTGGTAACTCCGGCGAATGTAAAGGACTGTTCTCTCTGACAGAAGAGCTTCTCTTTTATTTCTTTTGCGACGGAGGGGCGGAGCATGAAGAGGATTATTATTCGAGACCAATTTGTAGAAATTATAAATTCTACGAGACCGAGTAGAACACGATCCGACAAACATTTTCGGGGACGAAAGGGCCAACGGTTCGTTTGTTTCTTTCTTTTTCTAATTGTAAATTGCCGCAACGCGACGCCTCCAAGAAAATTTCTCTCCGCTTTCTCCGTAACGACCCGGCCATTAATATTGTTTGCGGCACTCGCCGTTTTCCCCATTACTCGTTCAGTTTTTCGGACACACCGGGACGCAGTTCGTGAATCAGAGATAACAAACGGAAGCGAGGACACAAGTCCGAAGGGCGGCCCCGATTTCCGAGCGTCCCCGCGCGAAGGATGTCGTCAACAATGCGACTTTATTTGCCTGGGAGGAGGGGCTCGCCGGCTAATGAGGTTAAGAGCGGGGCTAGACGACGCATTCGCTCGAATATTGAGTAAACGAACCAACGACGTGTTAAACCGGCCCTGCCGCCGCTACTGTTTCACCATTTTCACCGTTAACAGGCAGTTTTCTGTGCACAGATCTCTCCTTTGCTCCCCTAAGGGACCACCGACGAGGATTTTGGCTTGTCCAAACAACAAGGTTATTTATTGTCTAACTCCTTGACGGAGGTGATTCCCAAGGTCGTTTCGAGTAATTTTTTCCTTTGCGAGAATGCTCTCCGAGGCTTGGTTCGGGAGTTATTAGCGAAAAACGCGAACCAATCGGAGCGCGGACTCGGCGCCACGCCCCGCTGTGGCCCCGCCCCGATTGGTCCGTTGCTCGTAACTCGTTAACGAGTGGTCGGAGAGGATTTTCGCAAAGGAAAAAGTTGCTTCAAATCGCTTCAGGAAGCCTGTGTGCACAGGGCGATTCGCAGTTTCCGGTATCTAAAAATTGCCGGTCACCGGTGACCGTCGCCGACGATTTCAACGCGGCCAGCCGGCCGGTTCGGCCTTCGATCGAACTGGAAGACGTGTCTCTTCGCGTTTTCATTAACGCTTGATAACCGGCCAAAGGTTCCCGCTGCATTATTATTAGTTCCATCCGAAATTCCTTGGCGCTGGCTCCTCGGCGGTTTGCTATTTGCCGGCGATGACTCGGCACGTCGCTCAGCCGTAAGGTCAAAAACCTGGGACTTGAGGGGATTCGTAGGAAGCAGATTGAATCCGCCGCAAAAACCGATGCAATCGATAAACGGACTGTTTTGCCGGTAATCTTCCTCCTCCCTTGTCCGCCTATCGGGAGCATGCCTACACACTCGAACATTATGCGATCCGGGGGATTCCTGCCCGTAATTTCGTACCGGGGATCGATCCAGATTAGTTCCGTCGTCGGTCGACGTTCCCGATAAAAACTCTCCGCTCCATTAGCGACGACAACGATCCCGAAATACCAAGATTACACCGCGAATACCAGATGATGCTAGGGTGTCTCAAGAATTTCGGAAAACCTTCAACGGGATGGCTCCCGAGATCATTCCAAGCAACTTTTTCCTTCGCGAAAATGCCCTCCGACGCGCCGATAAGGAGTTATAAGCACGGACCAATCAGCGGGGCGTGCCGCGGGGGCGGAGTCTATCCGCTGTTCCCGCGCCCGGATTGGCCCGTGCTTGTAACTCCTCAACGAAGCATCGGCGAACATTTTTGCTAAGGAAAAAGTTGTTTTTAATGGTCTCGGGAATCAGTCCTCCGAAGGAAATACATTTTTGTAAAAATGATTTTTGATCAAAATTTAGGCTTGGTCGCGGATAGTAACTCCACACGCCGGAGCATCTTCATTTGCTAATTAGACAAATTCAACTCGACGAGTGTTGGACTCGGTCGAGGACCTGTAAAAAGGTCACGGCGACGCCTGAGAAGTTCTCGTAACGCCGAGATCAGATGCGGAAATGTGATTGCATCTACGAACGATTGCAAGCGATCACGCTGATCGCAATTGTTAATCGATTAATCGTTTCTGGAATGAATCTTGATTACACTAATCTACGCTCGCAAACCGGTATATAATCGGTATTGCTAATTTTCTAGAACCTGTTCGGTATCGTTGTAAATACGAGCACCTACGTCACACGGCACTTCTGGTATTAGATCCCCTGCGAGAGCCTCTCTCGCGCGATTAGGGATGCCAACCGTCCCGGAATTTCAGAGGAGGCTATTGGAAAAACTCGTAACAAAAATAATTTCAGATTTTTTATTATTATTGTTTTGTATATATGAGGATCGTCAGGCTCGTGTAATAATTAAAATTTCAAAAGAAAACATAACATATCTAGTTTTCCCGAGGAAATTTTATTGTATAAAAAAATGTGTGTAAAACGTATACATAATTTTACAATATTCTCCACTGAGAAACTATTCAACATGACATACTTGGTTTTCCGAAGAATTTTTTATGGACCAAAAATATGTAAAAAATTAATAAGTTTGCTAATGATTTTTTAATTGCAGGGGTAATTGCAATACTTTCAACCGAGACTCTACTTAATACAACATACCTAAAAAATTAAATAAACGATAATTTTTTAAGTGATTTCTCAATGGAAAATATTATGAAATTACATGTACACATTCAGTTTCGGGGCATCGTCTCAAAGGTTGGCAACCCTGCGCGCGATCTAGGGGATTTCCGATGGGGATCGCAAAGGTCGGGACTTTTTGCAAAGCGTTGCAATAATGGCGGTCTAGGCGATAAAAAGATGCAGGCCAGGATACGAAGGCCGAGAGAGAGAGAGAGAGAGAGAGAGAGAGAGAGAGAAAAGGGTCGATCGTGTAAAGGTGACACGACTGTTCGTGCATAGAGCAAGTCTGCTAGCCTGCCGACCGGCACGTACCTACGTCACGTCCGCATTTAACGTTAATCTGTCGTCGGCCGACTTGGTTACCTCCGTCATTTACGCGGGCAACGGGCGAGCGTCGGGTCGACCCTGTTCCCGGTTACGAGGCGATCCTGCCGAAAATTCGCGGACGACGCCGTGCAAATTGGGGAACGGAAACGCGAGCCGCCACGACGCGACGGCACCGCTCGCAGAAATGAATAGGCGCGAGCGACGCGCAACTAGGATGCACATGCGCCCCGCTATTTTTAGAACGAGGAACTCGAAAAGTACCGATTGATATTCCGATCGTTCTTTTTTACGATGCAATTTCGCCCCGCGTCGATTCGTCAACATAAAAGTTGAGGTTGCGGTAACTGATCGAGCAGAACCTCGATTATCCGAACTAATCGGGACCGAGGTAGTTCGGAAAATCGAATGGTTTTAAGATTAATTACTAAATACTGCTGTTATTAGAAATGTTATTAAAAATGTCGGGGGGAAAAATTAAAGATTTAACAAATAAATTTTGTTCAACGAGTATGATTCCTGAGGTGATTTGAAGCAACTTTTTCCTTTGCGAAAATGCTCTCCGAGCCTTCGTTAAGGAGTTATTAACGAAAAACACCGGCCAATCGGAACGCTACTACGCTCAGCGGGGCGTGTCGCGAGACCGCGCTCTGATTGGTCATTGTTTTTCGTGAATAGCTCCTTAACGAAGGCTCGGAGAGCATTTTTGCAAAGGAAAAAGTTGCTTCAAATCACCTCAGGAATCCTACTCGTTGAACAAAACTTACTTGTTAAATATTCAATTGTTTTTTGTCTTTTCGGGATCTCTCATTCACTGGTTCGGATAATCGAGCTTCCACTGTACCTGTTTGATTCGCAGAGGATCTTATTTACTACCTTGTCCTAATTATGGCACCAGCTGTGCACTCACTTATATTTTCAGAGTTTAAAAGAGACGGTCTCCGGTTTCCGGTCCAAAGAACACGTCGGTGTCCGTTTAAAATGGGTCGATGAGTTCACTGATTGCTTATGTGTGCGTGCTGAATAACAATAAACGAGAACATAATGACAAAAACGGAAAATTAGGATTCCGGAAGTTGCAAATGCGTTAGAAAAAATAAGCAAAACTGTAGAACAAAATGTGAATAGATTCTGTGCCAACTGAGATTCTACGAACCTATAATGAAAATCAATATGCTACACACACGCATGTATAACCTTGTGCAACACATTCACGTATAATCTTGTACACAGAGTCGTTAAAAAATTCGTGCCAATTTGTGTTTTACGAGTTTAATGAGTCATCGCGATTACGCAATGTATATACAAAATATAAGTTATCGTGTGGATACATAGCGATAAAACTTGTTTCAAAATAAAATAATGAACGGCAATCGATGAAAGTAAATTGATGAGTACGGTTCAACGTCCACACACGTTCCCGGAGGTGTAAATTTTATTTTACACCGTAATACCGTTTCCCTGTACTGCATAAAAGTGCAGCCAAGGTAATCAGAGCAGAAGAGTTAAAAACGTCCCGCTGGTATTTTTAGACGGGAATATATCATGGTATTCCCTGGGAACCGTTTATCATTTCCTAGTGCGTATCGAACAACTGTATGCAATTATTAAATTTCGAAAGCTAAATACAAAAAAAAATTATATCTAACAATTTAGTACATACAATAAAACGACATAAAAATAGTTTTAAAAATCTGAAAAATAGTTAATTAGTTTTACTTATATTATTTATATTATTATCTGTTAATTGACTTTATACAATAACGATGGAAAACGTTTTATTGTCAGATCCGTTGATTCGTTTGAAAAATAGTTTATTAGTTTTATTTATATTATTTATACTGTTCTCATTTGTTAATTAATATTACACTATGTATATAGTATTTAGAGAATACTTTAGCCGTTAACAGTATCTACACGATACAAGTAAATACACTTTCGACGAGATTATAAAGATATTTCGAGTATTAAAAAAATCGAATTTCCTTTCATTAAATCGATGGACACGAGAGTTTGAAAATGATGCACGTGTACCACGCCCACAGTTTAAACATTTTTTCGTTATCGAAGTTCAAATAATAACATTTTCGTAAAAAGAAATTGCCTGCAATCGAAAGAGACAGACGAAAGTTAAAAATCTTTTATTCGGTTGTTTTCGCTTAATCAACTTGTTCTTCCGGTTTTGGACGTTAACGAACCCGTGCACGAAATTCGGCGTTGCGTCACGCTCGAGAAAATAATTCGTAACGTTCACTTTTCGAGGGCGCTCGAAAGTTTTGGGTCGCGAGTAACCCGGGCATTTGCAGGTTAACGTCCGGTTAGTAGTTCCGGTGCGACGGTCGCAAGCCAGATGTCGCCGAAACCGTGATCCGGAAACGCCGATCGGCACGACGCTAATTTATTAATGTATGCCGAAGAAGACGCGCACACGCCCAAGCCCGGCAACGGTGACGTAACTGTAAACACAACACTGATTGTGAGAGGAGCGAAGGAAATTACTCGATCGAAGGAATCATTATTAAACGCCCCCCTCCCCCATCCCCATCGCTATTCTTCCTTGCCGCGCTAGCATCGACGTCTTTCGACATTAAATCTCCCGAAAATCTAACTATACTATGCATGCACATAAGTAAATCTACGTAGAATTATTTAGAGGATACTCCATGGAAATACGTAACGGTTTTCTCGAAGTTCGATATATCTACACCAGAGTCAGGCGATTCTGAATCGATTCTTGGACATTCGATTTTTCGAAGCGATTTTCAATATTTTAGAATCGATTCTTGGATATTCGATTTCGAAGCAATCTTCAATGTTTTCGAATCGATTCTTGGATATTCGAATTCGGAACTTTTTTTCTATTTTTTTTTTTTAAATTGATTTTAGGATATGCGATTTCGAAGCGAATCGATTTTGTCAGTTACGAATCGATCTTCGATTCGATGGGTCCAGCGGGAGAGTTCGAGATTAGAAGTGAACGATCTTTCGTTGCCTTTGACTACTTAAACAGTCAGTTCGAACAGTTAATAAATGATGATTAACGAATTCTTGAATTATTGTTGATTCTTCCTTTTTCCAAGTCGTAAATAAATAAATATATCAATCTAATTGAAAAATTTATCTACATTATCTCATCATGATATTGGTTTCTTGATAGTGCTGTGAAAGTTACACACGCAATATTCAGTTACTATTTTATTGAACAACTCGATTTTGTAAATCGATTCTTCAATGAACCGATTTCTCATCGAATCGATTTTTCAAAATTCGATTTACATAATCGGATTCCACGATATAGCAATATGCCATGCAGAACGCATACGAATTCAAATACAATTTTGATAGATTTGTTCAAATCGATTTTTCAAGGTTCGACTTTTGTCGCCGCGATTCAGAATCGATTCTCGAATCGATTTTCCCGCAAGAATCGCCCATCCCTGCCTCCACGGCGTTTCTGACACTTCGAGAACGACGATTTAAACATTTCGTATAGTGACTCAGCCACGAATTGGGTACCGTGACGAAACCGGTCGTCGTTCCGACCGGGCTGTATCAATTTATAACAGCGTCACCAATTAGACAGCTAAAGGTGCGCGATTAGCTACTAGACCACATACTCGATAAACATACATATGCAACTGTTTATCCCACATGTATTTAGAGACGGTACTACCTCTCGGTGACAAATCCCGTCTAAAAAAGCCGACGCATCCTCGGTACTTATTTCGGCGGTGACGATCGGCAAACTCGAATTAAATACCGCGTTTATCAAAATAAACGACACATAAGCGATTACATTATCTGTCGTAATACCAGCATTTCCACGTAGTACTGTATCCTCGACGTGGAGTCCATCAAAGGTAAGATACGGTTATCTATCGGCCGATCGTAATTTGTTTGGAAACACTTGACGCACTTCTTTGCACCAATTCTATGTATATATATATATACACAATATATCTGGCTAGAAAATTTTCAGATCGAAAGAAACGGTCGGTGTACCGACCGCGGTCGACATTGCCACAATGCCTGACGGGTTTTCAGTGGGAAGCTCGGAATTAGGTCAGCAACAGATAGGGCGTCTTGACAGGTGAACAAAACCATTCATGGAACACCGTATAGCGGAAATTAAGGCGGTAGAAACGGAATACGCGCACCAGCGTCAATCTATCTTATTTCGGAATGAAAACGGGGATAATGGGACGGGCCGCGTATGCGTTCGACGCGGCGGTCTGTCACGATTACGCAAAAAAAAAAGAAAAGAAGAAAAGGCCTAACGAGAGCTGGTCGCTGAAAGGACGTTTATTTGATTGTGGGCAGGTTCATCGTCGCTGGGAATCGATGCGGCACTTGTAGTTACCAATTGTCGTGTACGCTCGGTGATAAATGACGAACGGTGTTGGTCGTCGGCTCGTCGAATTGCGAGCACCGTTCGAAGAACGTTGTCACGGGCGCCAGTCGAGAGGCACGCTCGACCAAGAATCAAAGCGGAGAGAAATCGAGGAAGCTAAAGGCGGCACACGCCATTTTTATCTCTCTGGAGTGTTAGCCGTCACGAGACGACCGTACCGCGAGACCCGGGGGCTCGCCAGGCTTTTCGGAACGAACGCGAACGGGATTGTTCACTTACCTTCTCGTGAGGATAGCCCGCGACACCGTTTTATCCGAGTACTCGCATAAAAACCAGTCGAAGTACACCAAAAACCACCGATTAACGATCCACACAAACCCATCCACACAGCCAACCGGCGCGCAACCGACTGAGCGCATACGGCGTCGTCCTACGCCAGCGTAGCTAGTCCCAGTCCTCGAACACCAATCAGAGCCGACCGTGATGCGCGACCTATGCACATCTACGAACAGGCTTTTCAAAAAACTCCTACTCACGGAATAATTATCGCGCGGAGAGCCCATTCATGCTAATTATATTATTTAGAGACCAATTCGGGGGAACTACGAAATTTCGTGCTATGAAACGCGTGATTGGTTTTTTTGTTTTTATTAAATAACTGAGATACATCCGCTATGTTCTAAACATTTCAAACGATTGTTTTCGGAGAAACAATAATTATTCTGCAATCGAACAATGATTTTTTTCAATGTACATTTTGACATTTTAGTTCGAGTAGCAATCTCATAAACATATTGAATTAATCGCTGTTCGCGTGGAAATTTATAATTTCTCAGAGCATTAACAATTTATCACGATTTATCGCTCCATACAGCGGTGACTTTAGAATGACTTTCGATGTGCCGCGCGCACACGCATACGAAAGGACCGATTCGATCGTTGCGGGTACGGAAGTGAGTTCGATACGTGAATCAAAGTAATTAACGCAATAAAAATTAATTAGTATTACTCGAACGATTAAATACATCGCTTATGCCACATTCGTATCGGTGCTGTACTTGCGTTATAACAGCCGGCGTAGGAATACAAGATAGCGTATGACATCACTAGTCCCGTTTACCCATATTCTGGACCGGGCACGCCCCAACCTCCCCGTTATATATTACTGCAAAAACTTAAACAGCAATTAAGTTACGTCAGGAAAAAAATTGGTCTTGCGTATCCCCGAATGAAACAAATCAACAGAGACTCTGATTATTGAAAAGTTTCCTTTATTTTTATTATCGTAGCGCCGACTCTCATCGAACGTGATAATTTTAATTAATTTCATTGTAAATTTTATATATATATATATAATAATAATAATAATAAAATATATATAAAAGAAATGAAGATCGCATCTACCTTATTTCCTTCTAAAATCTTTATTCATTCTTCTCCGAAGAAATTTCAATATATTTAAACATATTATACAATTGAAAGTAACCGTGAAAATAAAAAATAGGGAGGCAAATAGAAAATGTGTACATTTATATACATAACATGACCATACATTGGAGTATATTTTACATCGCTTAATATAAATTAGTGAAATTTGTTTATTTCTTATCCTTTACGATCTTGACACGAGTAATGTACAATATCGCCGTTCGGGAACCTGGCAAATGCACTGCAAAATTATTGACATCATTGTTATTATCGTTTCGTACACACGCGTATAATGCACGGCAGATGATCGATTAATAGAAACAATTGAATACAGACCACTGATTGCTAAATCTCTTCTTACATACTGGACATATATTGAATTCTGTCATCAGAACGCTCTGCGATTCGTAATGCATGCGTTGCTCGTGCACTTGCAGATGTTCCGCGTAATACAAGCCCTTCAACATCTGCAACCTCCTTCTGGCATTCAATTTCTCCTGCAAACTGACTTCTAAGAAACACTTTATTCTACCTATAGGAACTGTATTTGGCAGGATGTCCAACGCTTTCAACGGATTTATTTTCGAGGCGTGTTTCTCGAGCAATTCCAACGCCATTTCCAAATCGGGCTGCGGTGTTCGTTGATGTTCTGGTTTACATCCTACGGGATTAGAATTCTGGATATGACTTTATATATCATTTTAGAACGACGACGGTATTGTGATTTTATACCTGTCATTGAAACTCCTTTGTCATCGGGTTTCAACAATTGTTGTATGAGCATCAAGTAAACCTCCTCTGCACAGTCAGTTTGTTTCTGTTTCTCTGCATTGTCTAGATCTTAGAGCAACAAAAAATGAATTATCGAAAGCGGCGCGCGAATGCTCTTGATGCACAATTTTATACTTACTTTGATATTTAGTGTATACGTTATGACAATACTCGATGGCTTTCTTTATATCGTTCAAAAGATTAACATATATCGATATGACTTGCTGATGGCGTCCAAGTCGCCCAAGAATAATTGCACGTTCCTCGAACAGATTGTTAGATGGAAAATGGACAAGTATCGTTTCCGGGGTATAATGTGCCGATTTCTCCAAAAACTGTTGTAATTTCTGTCTGATATGCTGCGTTACTTCTTTCTCACCGGGCGTTCTGCTGTCTTCTGTTTCGTTTAAAAATTTCTCTTTGTACTGATGTATTAAAACATTATGGTATAGCGGATTTGTATCCTCCCAAATGTTCACTACATGTTCCAAATAAGTTATAACCAAATCGTTGTGACAACGGAGTAGGTAATCTAATACTTTTGGTCTTGGTAACTGCTCAACTTGCTGCGTATCTTCCATAAATATTCGAAGTCCTTGTTCCGGATCTTCGGTCAAGACCCAACCAGCAAATTTTAAAATCAGATCCATATGATCTTTTCCCAGCTGTTGCAAGTACTGAATTGTCCTCTCAGTTCCTTTAAGACTAGAATCAGCTTCTTTAGCATGCTTCTCGAGAAGTTCCAAAGCTTTTCTATGCTGTCCTTTCGTTTGGTACAATATAATAAGCTCGGGATACTTTTGATGCATCAACAATGTTCTTTCAGCCTCTGCCAAATGACAATGATTCAGCCTAAGCAACGGTGCTACTAACGCATCTGTAGTCTGTAAATAACACTTCAGAAGAGTTGTGTCTATAATTTTTAAAAGTTGTTCGGTAGCTACTGCTGTCATATTTTTCTCTCCTTTCATCGAAGGTTTTTCTTTACTGTTATCCTTGTCTTTTGACTTTGTATCATCCATTAATTTGTCTCTGACTTTCGTGAGGAATACTATCAACGCGCGCAACCCTTTTTCTAAATCATGATCTTCTAGTTTAGGCAAACTTGGTGTCGGTTCGTTATGTTCAGAATGATTGCTTGTAGATATAACCAAGTCAGGGAATAATATGATTACTTCGTACGGATCGGTTCCTAACTTTAAAAATAAATCCATTGCTTCCTGAAATTTTTTGTTAGCGAAAAGATGATGCGCATATAAAGTTTGTATTTTATACGTTTGTTTAATTTTTTCGTCCTCGGTTATATCCGACAAACTCTGAAAGAGCATCGATATTAGTTATTCTATAAATCCAAATTATTTATAAATCTTGACATTAAACAATTAAAAATACTGTTTACATACAGTTAATTTCAGTGCTAGCTGAAATTGCTTCTGTTCGAGTAATGTTCTAATTTGAAGTGTTACATCAACTGCTCTAACACACCAAATGTGACTAATAGATGCTACGAAAACTTTTCCTTGCTTACACCTATATACGAGTCTTGCTTTATTCAAGTCCTTTATTGTTTGAATGTGCACACAGTCATCTATAGTATATACTTCTAATTTGTCGTGCACAATCCCAAGTAGATAAGGCTCATCCCAAGCTAAAACAATTCAATTTAATTAACACGTGTAAAATACATAAATGTCTTTTCAATTTACAGATGTGTTGTAATCGTGTAACATTATGTACCTATCGCACTCGGTGTATCAGACCACTTTACCGAATTATGTTGAATCAATTCACCCTTTGTGTTCATAATAAATGACTGAGAATCTTTCCCTAATAAAAATGAATTGTCAGATAGTTTCGTAACACTCGGTTCAGGTGACTTCCCAGTTGGAAATAATTCCTTAACTTTTCCATTCAAGTCTAATATCGTGTATGACAAACCACGAAAACCCAAAATCAGTGAATCTCCACACCTATATTATGATTAATGTATACTATGTTGGAGCTATTAATAATAACTTATTTTATGCCATAAAGATAATACGTACCAAGACAATTCACGTGGTATATCGGGTACAGTTAATTCAAAATCTGTGAATTCTTCAAATTTCATTGCTTTCCAATAATACAACTGTAGCTTGCGCTTCACAGCAACGCATAAGCGTACAAATGTATTTTTCTCACCAGTTAAACTCTGAGTGGTTTGTACATCTAAAGTAAATAATGTAGCACCACGAGTCTTTTGTAACTGGCAAACTTGTTGAAAATTTGGGGAATTTAAATCGTGTATACAAAGAATATTATCTACAAACAGAAACAATGTTATAGTTTGTTCAATTTTTATAACATGAAAAAAATAAATATGCGATTACCTGTTAGAATCAACAATAAATTATATTCTGGCACAACGTCGATTTGTGTGATACGTTTTTTATTAAAATTCTTACTATGGCGCAATAATTCTAGTTTATGACTGTCATCTGTCACACAAGGAACATTATACATGAGAAGATGACCCTCTCTTGTACCAATTAATAAATTATCATCTGTAACGTGTCAATATTCCAATTAATAGTAGACCATCGATTTCATCATTGACAACATAAATTATTCATTTCTCCTAGCTCTACTGCGAGTATAATAATCGGATATAATTTACACTATTGAATAAATAAGTGAAAAGTTTTTATCATGAAGGTTACAGATTACTTACCATACGCAGCCATTGACTCTATTTGAACAGAAATATTTAATATCGACGATTGTTCGTAAGCGCCGTGCATTTTGACGTTTCAGATATTTCTTGCTGAATACCGACAATGTAAAATCAACTCTGCTAAGATCAACAACTATTTACTTATACACATTTGACAACTAACAACCTAAACTGCATTCGACGAAACTACAAAATGTATTGCCAATTGCCATTGCCACTCATTGTTTGTGTACATTCACATATGTGTTTGAGACTAATGTTTCAATCGAGTACATTCTTATAGAAGATGTACCTAAAGTTTATTTCATAATTTCTATATAACCATATTGTTAAAATTTTATGGATCAGTGTCAGGCCAGAGAGTGGTCAAGCTAACACAATTCTCGGTCTCGATCACTGCAGCGATCATAGAAATTGACCATACGATCGACCACGAAATAGACACGCGGAAAATTTAAAAGCAACTGGATTTAATATTCTTAGCATAGACGAGGTATAAGGATAGACCCAAAGAGGATTAGAAAATCCTAAAATTCTAATCCTCTTTGATCGAATGGACCTCTCTCTAAAAAGTTGTTTTCTCTCTATAAATGTCGCCTCTTTGTCCAAGAGTGGAGGCAGAGTGAGTATTCTCATAATCTCTTTGCTCATAGATCCATTTGTTGCACGCATGCGCATTAAAAATTCTTCGAACTCGCAGGAGTACAGAATTTTTGCATCTGCTCTGTATATTTAACCCGTGGTAAGTAATATGATTCTTTTTGCAGCACATTGCAATAAGTCTTGGTTCATTTGAAATTTGTACATGTCAAACGAATTAATTTCTAATAGACAATGTCAAATTCACTCGTTCGCAAAGGTCTTGAACTACTTGGTTATGAGAAAACTTTGAAACAGGGTTTGTATTCTATGTATTCACACGAGCTATTAGATCCTATTCAAAAGTTACATCTGTTTACTTTACAGAGAAGAGAAAACGAAAGCATACTAAATACAAAGGTGCCTTGGATTTGATTCCACCAAAACACAGGATATTATCGAAAAATGATAAAACAGGTATAGATCTAAAACTACACAAGAGAGATATTTTATGGTATTTGATAATTTATGAATAATTAATGTTTTTAGATCTTGGCACCATTCTTGGGAGATCGAGTAAGGTGACTGTTTACGAAACTAAAAAGAAACTAGCATCAAAAAAGGATCTTACCGATGAAAATGTCCAAAGATTGTTAATGCTTAGTACTAATCGCATCGATTCAAATTTAGCAGATAAGGTACTAATATATTTAGAAACATTGATAGTATCTGCATAAGATTATGTATATCATTTGATAAATTGCTTACAGCTCCTAGATCGAGCGGGAAAGAAGAGATATATTCCAAAGAAAGAGAAACCTAAAGAACCCGAAACTACTGCTTTCACAGAAGAAGATTTCAAGAAGTTTGAACAAGAATACGTAGATCAGTAACTTATAGCATAAGCCTTATACATGATAAATCAGACTTCATTAAAAATTTTCATGTGGCATACAAAATAAGTACAAATACAAATATATGAGGCCTATCATCTTATTTTAATAGAGTACAAGAGAGAAAAATGTTAACTTAAAATGTTTAATTCCGACAGTGAAAGAGGAAAATTGATACTACTAGTGACTATTATATTATTTTTATATTACACTATATGGGTAATTGGTTTTCCATTTATTGATGATGACAAAATAAGATCATTATTTGGTTCTCAAGAACTAGCTTTAATGATACCTGCAGTATCAGGCTTTTGTTTTGTTGGTGGATTAATACTGTTCACTATTTATCATGTTAAGCCATATTTTTCATACGATAAGATGAATAAACTTCACAATTCATAGATTTTATATGAAATCGATTAGCAAAAGGAACAAATTTTAGCTGTATCTAACAGAGTAATTGTCAGTAAAAGATTTCTACTTTTCATTGGTTTGATGAATTATCAGCACATTTAAGGATGACTTACATAACTGACATTACATCATATGTACACAAACCATAGACATAGACTCTAGGTTGATTTAAATTTGTCTACTTCACAAAAGTACAATGAAAATGTCTTCAAAAAAGTGGATTGTACTTGGTATTTCTGGAGCAACGTGCAGTGGAAAAACAAGTTTAGTTAATCGGCTTCACAAAGAATTGAAAAACTCTGTTCTTATATGTCAAGATAACTATTTCTTACCAGTTGATGATCCACGACATACGTACATACCAGAACTCAATCACATGAACTGGGAGCTAATAACAAGTTTAGATATGGATAAAATGCAATCAGATGTTTTAAAATTAATTACATCATCAGAGGAAAGCAAATCGACAAATACAAATGACAAGAAGATTCTAATATTAGACGGATTTTTACTGTTCACATGTAAGGTTATTTCGAACTTATGCGATAAGAAATATTTCTTAACGTTAACCAAAGAACAATGCTGGGAAAGAAGGAAGGATAGATGTTACGATCCACCCGATGTTCCTGGATATTTTGAGAAGGTTGTATGGCCAGAATATGTGAAACATACAAACGAGTTAATGAAAGACAAAGATTTATATAAAACAATAACATTCATTGATGGATCAAAAAGTAAAGAAGAAATATTTCAAATAGTTTTTGCAGACATAAAAAAACTGCTATCATAAAATGTTTTTTTACGTCATTATTACATACAAAAAAGAAACACTTACAACTAAAAATAAATATACACTATGAGCTGCAACTGGACATTTAGCTACTGTGTAGTGGAAACAAGGTGATGTTAACATTAGCTATACAAAAGAAGATTACTATACATTCCAGGTTGCTCGGTACTAGATACAATTAAAATCATAAGATGTTTTTTTTTTTTAATAATCTAGATCGTTTATCTTAGATTTTCCATTTTATAAAATTAAGATAAAACAATTATAATAGGACATTCAGTTTGCGTATTAAATTTATATACTAATAAATCACTTGTGTTTTCATTATAGAAAAGCGTACTTCACTTACCTGGCACAAATGTGC
Organism: Lasioglossum leucozonium; assembly: GCA_028454225.1. Lineage (NCBI taxonomy): Eukaryota > Metazoa > Arthropoda > Insecta > Hymenoptera > Halictidae > Lasioglossum > Lasioglossum leucozonium. The sequence goes on from CM052213.1 coordinate 638,784, forward strand.
ATTGAGCAGTTACTTTTTTTTTCTTTCATGAATAGTAATTAAAATTTGTGACTATTGTTTTCTTTTTTGTGGCAAATATATGTACATATTTTACTATTGTATTGTAGGTAATGAATTATATCTTATATAATTCTTTGAGAATGCCATTGTATGAATATTGCATGCTTACTTTTTATAATTGTTGAAGTATTACAATATTTTAACTGTATCGTGTAGATTTTGTTTTTTTCGTATTATCTGTAAAGCCTGCTTTAGATGCCAAATCGTATTTAAAGAAATGAAGTTTTGCAATTCATGCATAATATATTCTGTACAAAAAGTAATTATGTAAAACTTAAAAAATAGAGTATACTTGAGTAATAGTAAAGTTACATAGGATTTACAATTTCTTGATCAACCTTCAGTTTCGGAGATTCAAGAGGAGTATATGAATTGCTGAAAGAACGTCCCAAAATTTTGAATACACTTCTACTGGTTGTCCTCTTCCAATAGAAATAAAAATCCATTAAATTTCGATTTGAGACTTACACATTCATCCAAAACAGGCTTCTAAACATTTGTGTCTTGACTTTCAACAAGATTTTTTCATTTGTTTTCTGTTTTTTAATAAAGATAACGCACAACGACGTGTATATGTTACATGGAATAGGTATTATGTTTAGATTGACCTTGCACATTCGTTACATTTGCTGTGGCAGGTCCAGCTGTTTGATCATCTTGATCATTTTGACCGCACATTTTTCGAACATATTGTGGAGTGAGAACAACTTCTTCTTCCATTTCAAGTACTCTCTTATCTAATTCCATACACGCTGCCATTAAATTTTCTAGTTTTGCCAACATTTTTGGTGAATTGTATTTTTCTGGGTCATCGTGGAATACTACCATTCCATCCTTTTGATTGATCGTGGCAAAAATTTCTCCTTCTTCGATCTAAATGTATCAGCAAGCCATTGATTAATCGATATTTCATATATCAATTCTTATATATTTAAAAAAGCAATATACCGACCATATTCAAGATATACTTTTCCGCATCATCGGGTCCTGCTAGTTGAACTCTGCTCGCTACATCGCTTAAGCTAAGTGTTAAAAAAGTCTTTGTCAACCTTTGTATATTCTTTTTGTACAAAAAGCTGAGCACTTGTTTTACAAGCCCCATATTGTGATCTCTTGTAAAAAGTTGTTGATATTTAAGAAGAACTTTTCGAACTTCTCCACAACTGTTCAGTTGATAAGCATTGGCCAATTCTTCGTATTGCTGACTTAAAGGTTTCATGTACCTATTGACCACTTGACTTGTGTACCTAGGTAAGTTTAGGACTTTCCCATGCATTATTAGAGACACCAGAATATACTTCTTATATGCCTCTAACATAATGTAACTAACTGCAACAGCAGGTGTTGTTACACACACCTCGAAAAAATACAGTGCTCTATCGTAATTCTTCAACGCCGTATATATTATTCCACCATAATAATAATAAAGTAGGAAATATTTTGAATCGAATTGTCCTCCTTCTTGACCGATACCGGTGATGTCCAAGTCAAGAAACTCTAGCGCTGGTTTGAAACACTTGGATAATAGACATAGTTGGCAGAGATCGGCGTGTATCGAAGTCAGCTGGCTATCGAACAATTGTATTTTACGTATTGCACGGCACAATAAATCAATACCACGCAACGGTATTTGTAATTGAACTAATTTTTCGGTAAAAAGATGACATAATTCTGCATCTATAAAACAATTTGTTCAGAAACGAATTCAGATTTCTTTGAATAGGCAAACGAATAAAGACTTACATGTATCTGGTGCAAATCTAACTTGTTCTCCGTTACAACCGATGATAAATTCCTGAACCTGATTAAGTAACGGTCTATAAACATTAGCAGTATTCACTCCATTAGGATTAGGTAATGTGAATTTTACACACAACACTACCAAAATACCTAACGAGTGTTGTTGTAGATCTAACGTTTCCAGAACATTGTCTAAGTGTTGTCCATTCTCCATTAGAACATCTACATTTTTTATCATTATTTCACATAGCTCCCGAAAATTACCTGCAAAATACAATTTATTTATTTTATTTTTCTCCTTTTTTTATTGTCCAACAGCAATTGGTTAGGAGGCCGTAACCATCGACATGCAACACAAATTTATCGTGCATTTCCGTTTTGTTTTTGTCATCGGTGATTCTATCTTGCGTGGTTACAAACAATTTAATAAAGAATCGTTCACGACTGCGATCGCGAAGGTTATGTTCGATAGGAATACAAAGAAGAGTCTGAGCATCTGTCGTACCTTGTTTCGAAAGCGTCTGCACATTATTTACAAACTGCTCCAATGCCGACGCCATTACTGCAAATACTTTCTTCTCACGAACCTTTTGCCACAGAGGATGTGGTGAATCCTATTTACAGGAATTATTTTTGCGAACAAACCATCACCCAGGATGACGTTTTGAAACAGGCTACCGGAACGCTCCGAAGCATGTTACGAGAATAGCCGGGTTGCATTGAACTCCCTCTCGCATGCTGCGATCTGCGATCTGCGATCAACGCGCGATCTGAATTTACTTTCATTCAAATATACCTAGAAAAGGGATATTCTCTCTATTATTCTACTTCATTTAGATTTCACGTGACACTTCACGCTAATTTATATGCTAATTAATATCGGATATTAACTAATATTATAGCTTTATTTAAGATACCAACCACGCATTAGATGAAAATAGCGAGGGCAGTGTTCGTTTATATTTCTCGTCTATCGAATTTTCAAAAAAAAAAAAAAAAAAAACGCCTTTTATTATATCGCAATAAATAATAATAATAAAAATAATCTGAAAGAGTTTAATTTACTCTTAATATTTACGTATTATTTATATATTGTATAATATTCAACGCTTTTTCGCGGTTGCTAAGACGCGTTATCGACTCCTAACAAAGCCGAGAATAACGGGGACTTGTCTTTCTTCATTGTTGTCCACATAGATTACAATATTCCATATTTATTCAAATTTTAACAATGTCCAGTGTGACATACGACAAACTTTGGAAAGACACGCAAACGGCGCTAAACGAACTAATTCAAGTGGACACAAACTTGCAGAACGCGAAGCCACAAAGAGATCGTAAAAAAGCTCGTAACATAAATTCCGAGTTGTACGTAAAATATATTATTATTAGTAACAAGCTCGAGTTATGTTACGATCAAATGGTGCAGCCGCAAAAGCGAATATTATTAAGACGATTACTGGATTCCTGTCTCGGTAGAGTTTTGGAATTGAAACACGAGCTAGTCGAAATAGATCTCTCGGAATACAGTTACTTCGATGACATTCTAATAAATGTAGGTGTTACGCCGCAAGAAATCGAGATCCAATTGCCTAGATACTTCCGAAGGGAACGCTCTAAAGAAATCGAGGAGAGGCGAAGCTTCATAGAAAGTACTTTGAGATCCATTGGTGCGCTGGACGAAGTGGTATTGCCAAAACAAATGAGCGAATTAGAGGCTGTCAGAATTATACAGGTATCGATGTAACAAACGAACAATTACCAATTGAGGCTCAATTATTACAATTATTATTCTTATATATAATTTTTTTTTAATTTAGCTATTTATTTATTTATTTATTTCAAGAAATCGGACTTGGTTTACATTATTTATCTATTTATCTATATTTACCTTATGTTACTCATCCCTCGATCCATCCATCCATCCTATACTATACCCCACACCTTAATATCCATAATAGCACTAATCTATCCTAATACCTCAAATCAACTATTGCTTCTCTGCTTTTGGTTATTTCTTTTCTTTTTCTGTCAATACTCCTAAGCCAGTCTACCATTTCTATCTCCAGTTCCTCCCTTTTCTTCCACCCAAATATTTCTACCAGGCAGTCGAACAAAATCATTTTTTTCTTAAATTCATCCCTAAATAATCTTTTTCCTGTGCCATTATTACTTTAATATTTAATTCTCATTTGAGGCTCACGAACGTGCAAGACAGGGGCGGTTGAGATTCCAATTTATGAAAGAGATTCGCAAAATGAAAGAGAGATCGACGGTCAAACCGGAAATGGATATCTTGGGCGTGTTGTCTGAAAAGACAGCTGCAATGAGGATTCAGAAAGTGTGGAAAGGATATGTCACCAGGAGGAAAATCCGAAAAAGACGTGTCGATGAAATGTTACTGATTGGTAATCGTTCACTGAAATATTAATTATTACTTGGAAAAGTTAATATGTATTATATTTTGAAAGGTATGCTTCAACCTAGTCAAGAAATTACTAAAACCGCTAGACAGGCTGAGCAAGTTAGACAAGAGAGATACGAGAAACAAATCGAATACCAAAAATTATATGAATCTTTATTGATCGAGACGAAAAACCAGATCCAGAAAGAAAAAAGTGCCATAATGGAGGAGAATATTAGAAGCGAGATCCGGAACTGGATAAATACATACTTTCAAGAGACAGGAAAAATTCCTGATTTGCCATCTGCCGAGAGCGGAGGGTCCAGAATTATATTTAGTAGGCAGGTAAAGCCGATAACTATAACACTGTTACACTCGCAACTTCTTGGTTATTTCCCTCTATCTAGGGAACTGAAAGCACTATAAGCAAATCTACAGCAGTGTCGTCGAAGGAATCCAAAAAATCGAAGAAATCAAAAGCGAAAAAGGACAGTGAAACAGAGCAATCTGAAGAAGAAACAGAGCAAGGCTTCAAGTCAATTCCTTCTAATTTTTTGTCAGACTTAGTACATGCTAACCAAGAGTACGAGGAAGTATGGAAAGACAAAGATGACTCGATGAATGTTGCACAATTGCCATATCTAAATATAATAGAAAAAGAAAAAACTCGTGAAGTAGAACACGAAGTTAGAGTTGTTGTAGATCAAGCGCTGAGAGGTATGGTTTTATGACCCTTTGGCATAGTCATTGCACTTAAGAATTGGAACTTCTTGCAGGTGATATAGAGGCCTTACAAAATGCATTGGACAGAGATAAAGGATTGAAAGGTAAACGTGCAAAAAAATCACAAAAACGAGTTCGTCGCAGCGGAAAGAAGAATAAGAAACGAAAAGAAAAAGACCTAACTCCTGACAGAACGATAGAGTCACTGTTCGAAGAATTGCTGACACAAGGCATCATTAAACTTCACCCAGAAGTTGCACTTAACGATTTCAAAGGGGAAAAATCTTTTACCAATAGTAGTTTAAGAGAAAAGGGAAAAGATCCTTTGCCAGCAATTGGTTGAGTATCTTACGATAAGTCAAAGACATTTACAATACATTTCTCTACTCTAGTTCGACTCTATAATACTCTGAAGTTATTTATACCCATAGGAGACATAAGACAGTTAATAGCCGAGTACTGTATAATTCCTCTGGGAAACAGTACTCTCAGAGAGCTTACACCTTTGATAAGGTCAGTGTTAATAGCCGGACCACACGGTAGTGGAAAAAAGATGTTAGTAAATGCGATTTGCACAGAGCTCGGTGCAACACTATTTGATATTACGCCAGCAAATATCGTTGGGAAATATCCTGGAAAATCAGGATTGATTATGCTTGTTCACTTAATATCAAAGGTGTTTCAATATTCTACCATTACAATGCACAATATCAAGTAACCATTTTATATTTCTTCTTTTGTTATGCGTAGGTATCGCGTTTGCTGCAACCATCGGTAATATTCATGGACGGGGCTGAAAAACCATTTGTCAAAAAAGTTCCAAAAACGGATAAGTCTGATCCGAAACGTTTGAAAAAAGATTTACCTAAACTAGTGAAAAACATTACAAACGAAGACAGAGTGATTCTTATTGGAACTACAAGCTCACCGTGGGATGGAGATCAGAAGCTGTTATATCAAACTTACGATAAAATCATATACATTCCTAGACCAGATTATGGCAGCGTGTCTCTTGTATGGAAAGATTTGTTGCACAAAGTCAGTTTTCATTTACGATATTGCATTGTATATCGCGTTTAACAGAAACATTTCTACACATGCTTCTTCATTAATTACAGTATTCTGGAATTAACAGGCAATTCGACACGTCCGTTATGACTAAAATTTGCGACGGTTTCACTATTGGTACCGTATTAGCGTCAATCAACGAGGTATTTTCGTTCAATATATACATACACACATATTGTTTACACGTTAATGTTATTACATTGAAATGCAGGTGATGACCACCAAGCGAAAGGTGCAATTAAGAACGCATCCCTTGACGCATGGCGAATTAATAAATGCGCTGAGCTCAAAGGATCCGGTTTATCGAGAAGAAGAAGACGCGTTCTTAGGTAGTATGCCTATATTATAATAAGTCATGTTAACAAGGGGCAGCAAATAATAGTGACCCTTGTTCCTCACTGTTTTGTGCAGCATGGCTCGCAAAAACGCCGATATATCGGAAAAAACAGCGAGTGCACGAACTGGAGTTGCAACAATTAGAGGAAGCGAACGAGAAGAAAAAGAGAAAAGGAAAAATGTCATGAATAAACGTGTGAATAACGCCGATAAAAAATTCATTTGCGATCTTCGTATAATCTATGATATTTAACTTCATCTGAAGCTTACCTGAAACATAAATAAAAAGTTCTCATAACTTTTAACAACATTAGCATGAAGTGCAAAGAAACCGATAGGCAGTTAAAAGACGTACATTGCCTAATTACCAATTTTAAACAGGGGCTATAAAATATTATTCAATAAGTACGCTTTATCGTATTACGATACAGATCGCTATATGATACAGAATCGCACGAAAATGAAAGTACATATCATGATTTCGCTTGATATAATCATAATTGTATATGCTTCGATCCCCTCGTCGTATGTTGGTAGAGAAGCCAGCGCGAGAATAAATGCAAAACCAATTTACACAAGTAAAAATAAGCACAACTATGCGAGAATCGTTTATGCTCGATCGAAGTTCCGCGAAGCAACTTCCGTTCGACCGATCGCGAAGTTTTATCTCTCTTTAGTCTCTCGTATCACTCCCGGCAATGGTATCACAATTGCAGAAACAAGAACTGCCCCCGGCCTTTTTTCTCAATTATAATTCGATGATGTAACGGTCGTGGGTAAATAAAAATAATTGTTTCGATCTCTTAATTTCTCACAGCGACGATTAAGCTGTCTGGCCCATGGATCGATAAGATATTATATTCGAAAGTCGGCTCTAACAGTAACCTCGCTATCAATTTTACACAATCGCGTTAAAATTCTTTTACAAAAACAAAACTCTGCGATCGAACGAGTTTCCGTACTTAATGAGCTGCTATTATAAACTGGCTGAATCACGTGTGTAGTGGGTCGACAAACTGGTGATTCTTTAATTATGTAATGATTGTGCGATTGCAAATGAAAATCATGAATCAAGGAAAAATGACTTAACTTGTGAATTATTGAAGTCTCGTCGTCGCTTTCCATCGTTAGAATTAATTTTTTTATTGCATTTATATGAATAATCCGTTGCCGAAATTAACAGGCTAAGGGAATACGACGAAGCCAGAGGAAGCGATGGACAGCAACAGATAACGTCCTCAACAATGCGAGGTCGAGTTAGGGCCGGCACAATTGCGATTCGGCCCGTTTTTATTCATGAACCCGGCTTCGTGAAAGAGACAAGTAGGATGCCTCCGTTAGCTTCGCATCGTAGCACAAAAGTCTCGTTAAGTCCGAAGTTACACAGGTTATATGTTTCTTTCTTCGGTTCACGTGATACAGATACAGCATACCGCACGCTGGCATTACATAGTCTTGCGCCAGCGACCAGTGGCAAAGACCTCTATGATATTTTATCGAGCAGTCATAATAATAGGTATATATATGTATATACATTTACGTTCCTTCTTCCTCGTCGAAGAGTGTTTATTTTTATCAACAATTTTCGATACAATATACGAAATAGTCATCAGAATTTAATTTATTTCCATAAATCGATACATATGTATAAAATGCAAAAGTCAGCATATACATACACTGTGGGAAGATTGATATCAATATCGCGCGTCTCCTCTGCGTTAAACGAAGCAAAGAAATGCTCGAATAGCTGCTGTTTTCCATTAGGTATAGTACTAGAATGTCAGATGTCATAACTTCCTCAATTAATTATTTAACTAACGCTATAGGACATGCGCATACACGGTTTGTACCCGTGCAAATAAGAAGGATAAACACATGCGCTTTTTCTTTTTTCCCGTATAGCGAACGACAAGAACTTGTACATTTTCAGGAAGCAACAGATTAGCATACACTAGTGTATTGTTAAAAGTTTTTTGTATTAATGAAATGGTTGGTCGCAACTTGTATGTCGTTAGATAAGTCCTAATTATTTCTCGAAATAAATTATTCATTAAATCCCCCCACCCTCGTCCCCTTTTTACAAAAACGCGACTTCTCGTTAGAAAAAATTCAGAATCGTATGAGCTCGTATCACGAGATTACACGAACGTAAACATTTTGGGAGAAAAATTATAACATTTTATCGCAGCGGTTGTCTGTTCGAGAAAATCGAATTGGATTATATCCCGTTAGAAATTATGATATGGCGGGCTCACGGACAGTGACGTCATCGTAGCCGAACTTCTTATGTTTTGATTACAGCTGTTGGAGACTCACAGCGATATTGTATAAAAATCATTTTTTATTGCAACATTATTACGCCGAATAATTACAGTAACACGATAGCAGAGCGGACATTATTTGGCGAAATAAATATTTTAAATACTGTTAGAGTGCTCCTTCGAGGAAATAGGATAGAATAAAAATGTTTTCATTGTATTTTGTAATACCTTCAATTTGCGTATCACTATCGCTGAAATATTGAAGTAATTCTAATTCTGCAATTGTAATTTCCGTTTTGGATATATAATTATCATATTCTTTTAAAAATTCATTGTTCGTTGATAAACATACATCATATCTGACCGTTAGGAAACTATATTTATACTAGAAAACAACATTTTCAACAATAATATTTAAAATCGAAATCGGAGGTAAATACAAATATTTTAAATTTACAAGAAAATACTATTTTCAAAAATCACTGCATCATATAAAATATTTACAACGTTGTGCGAATACTTCAAAATAAATAGGATTATTTACTATTTTACTCGGCTTTGCAACGTACAAGTATACCTCCACCCAAGCGATACGGTACCCATAACCTGCACGGACACGTTCCGAACTGACATTTCACGGACATGGTACATCGAATAAAAGGACTTTGGCCGCGGTCTCCGAAACGTACCGGAAGATTACGGTTGACGGGCAGCACCCAGGGGTATCGATCCCTCATTTACGGTATTACAAATGATGAGCAACGTTGAAACAATTCCACGGATAGTTATCATAATTGATAATACTAATGTTATGTAAAAAGAAAAACGCGGAAGGTCGACATGTGACAGCTGCATGTACACGAGTCGATCTCGCGGTAGGACGGATTTCACGGATAATGCGATGGAAAAACGAACGGGCCCGATCAGCTGAAGGAGTAGGCAGGCAGGCAAAAGGCACGGTTCAACGAAAAAGCGGAATATTCGTGACAGAAGACGAGAACGCCGGTCCACTGGTAGTGCGCTTGCGTACCGGAAACTCGGACTCCTATTGGCCAACAGCACATGGTCTGATGTCAGACCACATGGTCTGTCCAATTCAATAATAACGAGATGCTGGCGAGGTAGACGCTAGCCAGTTCTCTGCGACGTGTTCGCGACGCTTGTGCCGGTTATTGATAATAGGGAACAACCGCACGTCGTCGCCTAGAAACATTCGAACAGAGAAATCATTTTCCTTAGTCCGTAATAATCGAATACATTCCATTGTTCCTCCAGCGCAGAGAGTATAAGGTCGATCGACGGTCGGATCCACCCTTTATTCGTTGTAGACATATCTAATTGTGTACAACCCCTCGAAGGATTTCCCGGTGGGTGACAACGGGGACACCGAATTCGAATCGTTTATCAGGATTGTATCCACGTGCGAGGTGAGTCAGACACGAAAATATTTCGCTATCGTAGAAATACGACGCTCTCAGGATAAACGAATTATCAACAGAAACACCGAGGGTGAATCACAGCGGTGACCGTTAGAGGCGAGACGTTTACACCAACGTATCGTTCGAATCGTTCGGCGGATTTCGAAAATGGCGCATTATTAAGATTCTACTACGAGCCCCGACCGTTGCGAAATTCCCACGTATCGTCGACGTATACTTTTATCGTGCCGGAATTGCTTCACGGAAATACGTTTCCGACGATCGCGTTCATAGTGGTTTGTGCGAATTAAACTGTTATCGTTAATCTCGCGCCGACGTTCGCTACGAATCAGTGGGATTCCAGGTAGACGATAACATTTGCAAACAGGACACCGTGAAAGTTCGCCTAGGAAACGTACATACGAGCAATTTAGTCCGATGTCGGTTCGCAATAACGGGCACAGGTAGTCCAGGTGTGTAGAGTAACTGTTCCGATTTCTCACGGGAACACGCCACACGCACTACGTCGGCAACGAGTTGCATGGAATGAATTCCGTTTCGCAAATTTATCATGCACTCGTGTCCGCGAGCAAAAGCGCGTGTACAATCTTCGAAAACGCATTACGTCTGACTCGTGCAAACCGTTACTACTGCGTCGCATACTCGACACCTTCGTCCACCAGCACTGCAGTGGTTTATTTACGTTGCATCGGACTCTGAACCGGCGGATTATTCTCCGACACTTCGTCAGTTTTGTAATTCTCTGGATTTGAAAATTAACACGGTTAGTTTTCGACGCGTAGTAAGATTAATCATTGTAAAATCTATCCCCCAGGAGTAGAGATAGACAATTCATTGCTTGAATATTGTTTTGCCGCGATTATTTATACATAAGAGATGGTTGTCAAAACAAACGGTTGATAATTGTTGTAGATTCGAGACAATTCGAATTTTTGAGTATAAAAAATGATTCCCCGACCGTGCTGGAACGTTAAATAATTCACTTTGCAGGTGCTTCAGGCGAAGGTGAAGACTTGTTTAATCTCTATTAACATTTCAAGTTGAAGGACTGCTAGGCACAGTTCGTTTTATCTGTTTAGAAAATGTAGTCGCGGAAGGCCTCGGCCGGCAATGAGTCACCGTGGGCGCCCTATAGTTCACCGTGTCGCTCAAGAAGAACGTCACAACACGAAATTTCGCTTTTCATTGCATGAAAAATGCTTGCCGGAGGTGTATCTCTAGTGTTATGTTTTTTTTTGTGGTATAACTATTAGAAAATTTGTAACTTTTTGGTTGTGACGTTTTCCTCGGGGACGGTGTGCGTTTCCGGTGAATCGAATCGAATGAAAATAAACGTGGAATTCGAGACGTTTCCAGAATATTCGAGTCCCCTTAATTATGCCGATCTGTCTCGATAATTCTCGCGAGAAACTTCCATCTTCTTACGCATAAATCCTAATGATATTCGTTGCATCCGAATCGTAGATTTTCGGTTACGTAGTTCCACGTTCCGTGTTCTCGCGTGCGTGTGTGAAACGTCGATTCGCATTATCGTTCGATCTCCCCGATTTTGGTTCGGCGCGCATGTATCTACGTCGGCCGCCACGTGATCGCGTCGTGAGCCGAGAGCGGTGATCTGAGTGGCTAGTTTTTTTCTCTTAGCATATATATATTTTTTGTTCGAGAGATGGAATAATTTGACGACGACGCATGGGCCTCAATACGAACGATACCACGGGCGACGATAAATTCGATACCTTTCGGCGCGAAGGTTAGCCACGTGGATCACGATTAAAAAGATTATATCACACTTTCTTCTCCGCCGCTGTTACACCGACCGTGCGAAAACCAGGGCCGTCCGAAAATATTCGGCGCCCCGACTAACAACGTTCGTTAGAAAATACACGGGTTCGGGAAGCTGGCTGACCGGTGAATTTTTACAAAGAAAAATTCGATACATATATTACCAATAAACAAAAATATAAAAATACATAACTCGTCTAAACCATAGTCGCTAAAAATTGCTGTTCCATTCGCAATATCGTGGACGTTATTAAATATCAATTAATATTTTCGGCGCTCGGGTTCGATCAATTTTTACGTTAATTATATTGCAAACATGCTATTAAATAGTAAAACTTGATCGAACCCGAGCGCCAAAAACATTATTTGATTTGAACAATTTACGATCGATAAAAATAAATTGAATATTTATTATTAACAAATGTTAAACAATGGAATAATTCCAGGTCGGAAGAAACGTTTAATTCTCGTGTTAAAACTCTGGCCGCAAAGGGTTGGCCCTGTATTGTCCCAAAGCGGCTTCTTTCTTGCGAATTGCGCAATCGAACCATGTGCCAGCTGAAGGAAATCGATGGAGGGAACACCGTGTTCTCGTAATGTATTCGGGCCGCGACTTATGCCTAATGATCGACAAATTCGTGCAACCCGCTGCTGAAATTAGCAGTCGCGCCTGCACTTTATACCTGGCCGAATGAATTGCCGAGCGAATAACATTAGCCGCGGCATATTCATGGACAAATCGGCTCGAAATGTTTTTATCCGGTCCGTGGTGTGTAAGTAGGAGATATTGCGATCCACGTGCGTGGAAAAAACGTAGTCCGTCCCCTGAAGGTTGAAGTGTTGCGGCAGAGGAGAAGATGTAGGACTCTCGTTATCTATTTCCGTGTCAGCAGATCCCTTTTATCGTGCGCCTTCGGACCCGCGCGACCGCGACGTTAGATTCGAGGAATCGGCCGGTTTAACGGAACCGTCGCGACCGTCGTTTCAGATAAACCTCGTGTTACGTTTCAAGGCTGCCCGTGTTTACCTCTGTATCGTGACGGCTTCGCTCGTGGCACGCTGAAACACGACGGTGCTGCTTGGGCCGGGGAGATTTCGAGCACATTTTATCTCCATCCGATTTCTAATATACGGATAATTAGACAGCGGATCTATTAGACGGCAAAATAAAAATTTTCTTTATCTGGATCTCGAATTCTTCCGAAGTTCTTTTTACCGTTTTAAATCACTTTGCCGTAAACGCGTAAAATCCAATTATACATAATAATAAATAATTCCAGCAGATATAACTGGTAAACGCACCGTAATTTGTTTGAATATGAATCTATTATTCAAATACTATTCAAATAGTATTCGCACAGAGTTTGAGTGATTATTAGAAAAGCACTCCTCTTATCTAGCAGTAATTTTTCATGGAATATTATGCACTCGGGTCCTTATCGAAAGTTATCATGTTCGGTAACAGAAAATTAGATGTTTTAAAGGTCTTCGGTGTTGGAGGGGCATAACCCGATAAGAAAGAGCTGGTCAAACTAATCGACAAAAATTCAAACGTACTTAACTATCTAACTAGCAAACGTTTAAGTTCCACATGTAGCGTTAGTTTGGAGGCCATTTTGAAGTTAAAAAAAATTGTTGCTGCTCGAGCTTCAAGGACAGAGGACATCTTCGAATATGTATGCGTATTTAGGGTGTTTAAAAGTTTGAGAATATGTTGAATTTATGCATCGATATATAGTTAACACTAAAGCTACCAAGTATTCAAAATATTTGGTAAATATTGCCTTAGAGAAATAGAAATTTCTTGCGAACGTCCGTGTAAGTTTCAATATAACTTAATAATGAAATAGAAAATCGGTCGATTGACCGATTAATTGTAAATTCTTAAATATTTAACAAATTAACCGGCCACACCTAACCCAGACCAAATGTAATGGCGATTAATGATTATATATGCGATCAATACTCGATACAATAATCACCATTAGTTAATCACCATTCATGAATAATCTCCATTACACTTGGGACCTTCATGCAAAAAATAAAAATTTTCCAAGTCGCAAAAAATAGAAACTGCACAAACATTTCTTCCCTTAATAATGTTATTATGCCACCGGCGATACTAATTAGTTTCATTAATCTATCCTTAACTAATTCTTAATCTATCCTTCACTAATCTATCCTTGGTTAATTTGATAAATATTCAAGAATTTCTCACATTCACCATTATACAAATAATAAATATCGTCGGTGTCGCAGATTCGCAATGTTTGAGTCGGCAGGTAAACAGAAATGTGGGGACGATTTTTGTTCGGCGCATTCGGTAAAAATTTATTTTCTAGCATAATTAATGACGTCTGTGTCAGATACTTAAACTATGTAATGAATATGCAGGTTGAAAGCGTTCCGCGTATGATACCGCGATCACTACCGCGCGTGCGTTATGTCACCCGCTTCTCAATTTCCATAAACAAATTCTGTTGTTTTCACTGGACAGTGGCGTGGTGTAGACGTCGATTATCATCTTGCATCGGATGATCCGATCGATGTGTAGAACCGTTAACGCTGAACGCGTCGAAAGTGTAACAGGCACGTGTTGAACTTATAGAAATGACGCGCGATGTGAAATATTCAATTTATTCGATTTATTTAAAATTATAATTTCATTTTAAATTCATTGTAATTTCATCTTGTAATTCCAATAATAGCAACGCAAAAAAATATCTGGGACCGGTTATTCGACCGGTCGTGGATAATTTTCGAAAGAAATATTCGCGGGAGGAGGGGAGGGGGTGCGAAGGAATTTGTCGATCACCGGAAATAACGTATGCATGTACGTGCATGTATTTATACGGGGACAGAAACCGTGCGCGACGGAAATTTTTAATGTAATTTGCGGTCAATTGCTTCCATAACTAATGTCAAGTGGATAAACTCGTTGACGTACAGATATATATCTCGTTGCGACATCTAAGATTCGAATTTTTTCATTTCGCAAAGATTAAAACGGTCTCACGAGAGACTCCGTGTGTCTATCGGTATCACGCGACGATGATCGCGCCACCGTCCGTGAACTTTCCTCCCGTCTCTCGGCGGGAGAGAGAAAAAATAATATAGAAACGTAGCAAATTCTAGATGCGATCGCAATTAAGTTCGATGACGTCGAACGATTATGAAAAATCGATGCTAATGAGTTCTGTTACAATGTATTATTGATATTCTTCGGTGATTTTACGCTATCCCAGGGTCAGACCGGTCACGTATCGGATGTTGCTGTATTACGTTTTAATTTATACGTATCGACGCGGGAAGAAACGCAAATACCTCGTATTATTCAGCGAGTGTACTACTTTTTTCTTGTGTCCAATATTCAGATTTCCCTTGACGTCCGCGCTAACTGTATCGCGACACACATTAGTCTTTTATCAATTATATAACATCAAATTCATTCAAATCGTTCGACTTTTTTTATTCGCTCTGACGATTTCGCGCGTTCTCCGCAGAGTCACACGTATATCTGGAACTATATATTTTTTTTTGGTGACCTAGTCGACCGCGCCGAACGCAGAAACAGTGCGCGTGTAAACACAGAGCGGCCGAAAACTTGCCTGCACACCGTCGGTTCACGCTAAACCTAATACTACAAAATGGCCGGTTTCAGATTTTTTATTTGATTATTATTGAAGTAAGAAAAATGATTTTATTGTATACACATCTTTAGTAGAGTAGGTATTAATAAAATCTTTTCATTTTGATATTACTTGTAAGGTTCAGCGTATTTTACCGTGTTGGGTGTCCTTCTAATCGGAGGAATGGCACAAATGAGTGGCGAAGGTCTCATTAAGAAATAATGAAAAGTGGAGAAGTTTTGTAATTGAATTAGTAATGGTTCACACGGCATATTCACACTTGTTGCTCGGCGACCGAGGCAGCTTCAAGGCCCATCGCGGGGTACGCCCCCCAGCGGGGTGGGGGTACGCGAACTGACTAAGATCGTGCAGCTCCTAGATCAAGAATTTCCTGTAAACAGCAAAGAATATATGAAATAACGTATGTTCAGAGATAATGAGCTATTATTAAAACTGAAATGGGTATTAATGAAAATTGATCTATGTATACAGCACCTATAGTACTCAAAGGTTGAAGTCAAATTTTCAACAGACGACTAAATTCCAGAAATTCAAGGAAAGACCATTTTTTTATTCTTCTTTTCTTCTCGACGAATTTGTGCTAATTAAAATTTACATATCGTTAAACACGCATTGTCTGGAAGAAACTTGTAAAAAGTTTGTTCAATTCTGTTCGAATAAATTGTTGAGCGACGTCGAACACGTTTTTTATTTGCAATCACAGCTGAATGTTACTCTACTAATCATTCGAATCTCGATGGAGAAAAAGAAGAAGCGTTTAATTTCAATGTTCCGCGGCAGACGAGCATGTGTCTGTCGGATGCTCCGCTATCTAGAAGATTTATCGTCTTTTATCCGCAAAACTGTTTGCTTAAAATCGTATTTCCAGATTTGGCACGTTATTTCACGTTTGATAAAGGCGTCCCGTTGACAGACTTGATCGAACACTGTCCGTCGGGAGGGCATCGTGTCATTTTCGGATTGATCAACCGCAAAAATGTTATCTTAGGTCAATTACATAACATCTTGTACAATTAATCGGTTAACCTGATTTAATTAGCATTACGATTTTCGTCAAATATATTCGACGTTACGCGAATGCATTTTTCGAAGGCCAATAGTGTTTGATAAATTTGAATTTCGCTTATAAAGTAGTTGGTCGACTGTTTCAGTTATTTGCGTGCTGTAGCGAAGTGACGTCGAGTTCGTGAAAATCCTGAAACGAGAAATAAAAAATATGTAGTGATCGTTTAAAAAAAAATATTGGTACAAACCTGAATAAATTTTTTTACAGAATTATTATATGGTTCTATGGTGATATTTGTTTATGTGGAATATATTCGACATTGGCCCACAAGCCTCGAGGATTTGTATACATAATGAGAAAAAAATATTTTTTTATGAAATAAATATTACTTGTATATTAGGAAAAAATATTTTATATCAAATATGAAATAAAGATTCATTTCATATTTAGAAAGAAATATTTTTTCATAATATGAAATAGATATTTCCTACATATTTGGAAAAGAATATTTGTTACACAGTCGATGTGTATACAATATTTTGTGATACTAGGGATCATACTAAAATATTATTTATAAAATTAATTAAAAATATAATATATAAAATTATTTAGATTTTTGGAAAACTATCCAAGTCACGAAAACAAAAACAAATAATAAATTCACCAGTTTAAAACTAAAATGTTTGAACGACATTGCATGAAATGACAAGAACCACAAGAAAACAAATTGTAGCAAGAAATTAAGGTGTGTAGAGGTAGCCCGTACGAGTACAATCGTCTGACAATGAACCTTATTGTTTTGTAAATTTTTTTCACACCCCCACTCGACGCAAGGTGATGTGAAAATTAGTGGCTGTGATAATGCAACAGAAAAAAGGCGAAGCCAAAGGGCGAATGCGTGTGCTATCGTTACACAATCGTCGCTTGACGTTGTTCGAAATGTAATTATTGCCCGTGAAATGACGGCAAGAAACGTTGACGGTGCAGATACGCGCATAGGCGTCGGACGGGAAAATTCCGGCGCGGGAACATGCGCGTGAAGAAAATCATAACCGAATTCACTTTGTACAACAGCCGGAGAGCCAGCCGGTCAATTGAATTCGCTCAATCAGTCGAGAAGAGAAGGCAGTCGCTGCTGCCGGTAATCTAATACAATTACCGGGACATTTAAGGAGGCTAAGTGGCCGCGGTAAGCACCGCGCGTCGTCCAATATCTGTCAAAGTTCCCGAGCCTGTATAATTAGAGGGAGAAATTTCTATTGCCGAGAAATTCGTTAATTTTTCTTGGCTTTCCTAACCCCACTTGCGCGACGCCTCGCGCGCCGCACAGTCAGCTAGACGTCACTTCCCAGACGAATTTATCTTCCGGCGATTTTTCCTGCGGCTTATCTGTTTGCCCAGCGATTAGGTTTTATGCATTTCCTGCGACATACGCGAACGCCGCGATCGCGATAGAAACCAGACGCTAAAACGCTTCGATTTCATCGTTAATCCCCGCATTGCGAACCAAAGAAACGGTTGTAAAATTTACTAATCTGTATTTGCATTTTCATACACGTACATGTCGAAGGATGACGCCCAAGGTCATTTGAAGCAACTTTTTCCTTTGCGAGAATATTCTCCGAGGCTTCGTTACGGAGTTATTAACGAATAACGCGAACCAATTAGAGCACGGGTCCCGCTGAGCGGGGCATTGGTATTGGCGGAGCCGCGTTCCGCCCGAAGTAGCCGCGCTCCGATTGGCCCGTGTTTTTCGTTGATAACTCCGTAACGAATCCGAGAAGAACATTTTCGCAAAGGAAAAAATTACTTCGAATGGTCTCAGGAATCATCCCTGCGAGTATACAGGGTGTCCTAAAAATGTCGGAGATATTCGTCAAGGGTGGTCCCTTAGGTCGTTTCAAGTAACTTTTTCCTTTACGAGAATCTCCGCTTCGGCTTCGCTGAGGAGTTATTAGCGGAAAACACGGACCAATTACAACGCGACGCTCGGCGAGGAGGCGGAGTCCGTTCGCTATAGCCGCGCTCTGATTGGCCCGTGTTTTTCGTTAATAACTCGCGAACGAAGCGACGGAGAACATTTTCGTAAAGGAAAAAGTTACTTCAAATGACCCGAAGAACCCGATGACCGAATGACTTTCAAAGTTCTCCGACATTTTTTGCGACACCCTAGAACCGTCGATGAATCGACATAACGGCGACGATTAAACGGCATAAATTGTTTTCAGCTTACTGTCCACTAAGCTTCCACGTCCGATATATTCCGCGAGAACGGGTAATTAGAAGGATTGCAGCAACGATTATCAGCGAAAATGCCGGCCCAATTTGAGAGCGCGAACAGCCCCATCGCGAGGGAGCCAGTGATCAACGGCAACACACAATACCTTCAAGATGATATCGTCGTCAGCGGTTTCGCGGGTAACGAAGAATTTTCTTACGGAACTTCGATATATTATACGCGTGTACCTACTATAGTTGTGCGCTCTATCTAACTCGTTTGTCGTTTCTCCAGGTCGTTTCCCCGAGTCAGATAATGTAGAAGAGTTGAAGAAGAATTTGTTCGAGGGCGTCGACATGGTCACCGACGACGAACGTCGATGGCCAGCCGGTATCTACGGTCTACCAAAGAGAACCGGCAAACTGAAGGACGTCACACACTTCGACGCCACATTTTTCGGTGTCCACGCGAAACAGGCTCACTTGATGGATCCACAGCTTCGGTTGCTCCTGGAGGTAACGTACGAGGCCATAGTCGATGCTGGCGTTAATCCACAAGAGATTAGAGGATCGAAGACTGGTGTGTTCGTCGGCGTATCTACCTCAGAGTCGAACGAGATGTGGACGAGTGTTCCGGAAGAGATCAATGGTACGGAACGGCTATTTACTTTGGGGCTTAGAGTCCTCGTAGAAATTGAAAAACGAATTTCACCTACTTACTTGGAAACCGATTTTCTCAGGCTACGGGTTGACCGGATGCTGCAGAGCCATGTTCCCCAACAGGGTATCGTTCGCCTTCGACTTCAACGGGCCAAGTTACGCGATAGACACAGCCTGCTCGTCGGCGTTGTACGGTATGCACCAGGCGGTCAGCGCGATTCGTTCCGGAGAGTGCGACGCGGCCGTGGTCGCCGGGTGCAGTCTTTTGTTGAAGCCCACCGCGTCGCTCGAGTTCCATAGATTGAGCATGTTGTCGCCTGACGGGGCGTGCAAAGCGTTCGACGCCGACGGCAAGGGCTACGTCAGATCCGAGACGGTCGCTGTCGTGTTCCTACAAAAGTCGAAGGACGCGCGCAGAGTCTACGCCACCGTGATCCACTCGAAGACGAACACGGACGGCAACAAAGTCCAGGGGATCACATACCCGAACGGGAAGATGCAGAACAAAATGATGCGCGAGGTGTACACGGAGGCTGGAATCAATCCAGCGGACGTTGTCTACGTGGAAGCCCACGGAACCGGCACTAAGGTCGGTGACCCGGAAGAGATCAACTCTATCGCGAACTTGTTCTGCAAAGGCAGGAAAACGCCGCTTCTCCTTGGCTCGGTCAAGTCGAACTTGGGTCACGCGGAACCGGCCAGTGGAATGTGTTCTATGGCGAAACTGTTGATCGCTATGGAATCAGGAGTGATACCGGGCAATCTTCACTTCAAGAATCCAAACAAAGATATACCGTCCCTACACGATGGCAGCATACAGGTCGTTGATAAGAATATGCCGTGGAAGGGTGGCCTAGTCGCCGTAAACTCGTTCGGTTTCGGCGGAGCCAACGCGCACATACTTCTTCGTAGCAATCCGAAACCGAAGCTGTCGCCAGTTTTAGATAGTAAAATACCGAAGTTGGTCGCTGTATCCGGCCGCACAGAGGAGGCTGTACAGGTACTTCTGGACAAAGCCAAAGAACACGAGAAGGACGACGAGTTTATCGCTCTTCTTCACGACACGTACACGATGAACATAGTCGGCCATCTTCACCGGGGCTATTCCGTGCTGGGAATGGCCGGAGCCGAAGAAACTAGTCCGATCGGTACCTCGGAGAAACGTCCTATTTGGTTCGTGTTCTCCGGTATGGGCTCCCAATGGGCGGGCATGGGCAAGGACTTGCTCTGCATCGAACCGTTCAAGCGAAGCTTGCAACGTTGCGCCGATGCCTTGAAGCCCGAAGGTGTTGATCTGATGAACGTCATTCTGAACTCGACGCCCGAATCGTTCGTTGAGAATATCGTGCACTGCTTCATATCGATCGCAGCTATTCAAGTCGCCCTCGTAGACCTCCTGGCGTACTTGGGCATTCAGCCGGACGGTATCATTGGGCATTCGGTCGGTGAGCTGGGATGCGCTTACGCCGACGGCACTTTCACACCGGAGCAAACCATTTTGGCCGCGTACTGGCGTGGCAGATCTATTCTGGACTCGAAACTGCCGCCGGGGGCTATGGCCGCCGTAGGATTAAGTTGGGAGGAGGCTAAGAAACGATGCCCGCCGGACGTGTATCCAGCTTGCAACAACTCCGACGATTCTACAACGATCTCCGGGGCGACCGAACCTCTTAAGAAATTCGCCGAGCAGCTGAAGAAGGAGGACATCTTCGTACGAGTGGTAGACAGCAGCGGCGTCGCGTTCCACAGCAAATACATGACCGCGGCTGGCCAGAATTTGCGCTCCAATTTGGAGAGAATCATCCCGAACCCAAAACCGCGTACCTCCAGGTGGATCTCTACGTCCATACCCGCCGCAGCTTGGGACAATCCATTGGCGCAGCTCAGCTCGGCAGCCTACCACGTGAACAACTTGCTGTCGCCTGTGCTGTTCAAGCAAGGGCTGTCCTACGTGCCCGAGAACGCGATCACGATCGAAATTGCTCCGCACTGTTTGATGCAGGCGATCCTGCGTAGATCGCTGTCGAAGAATGTGACGAACATCGGCTTGCACAAACGCGATCATAAGGACAACTTGCTGTTCCTGCTCGAGAATTTAGGAAAATTGTACATGGCTGGAGCACAGCCTAAGATCTCGAAACTGTATCCGCCGATCAGCTATCCGGTTGGCCGTGGCACGCCGATGATCAGCTCCATGGTGAAATGGGATCACTCCACCGAATGGATGGTAGCCGATTTCGCGAAGCCCGGCAGTCTGTCCGGAGAGAGCGTGGTCGAGTTCGACCTGTCCAAGGAATCGGACGCGTACATAGCTGGCCACACGATCGACGGAAGAATCCTTTTCCCGGCTACCGGTTACTTGGTGATCGTCTGGAGGACCTACGCCAAGCTGCGCAACGTCGACTTCGAGAAACTGCCTGTCGTCTTCGAGAATGTAAAATTCCAGCGCGCTACGATCATGCCGAAAGAAGGCCCGGTCAAGTTCTTCATCAACATATTCATGGGAACCAATGAATTCGAGATTTCCGAGAACGGCTCGGTGGCGGTCACAGGAAAGATCTATGTGCCGGAGAATACGGAGAAAATGATGCTGAACCTTCCGACACCGGTCGTGCGAAACGATCCCGAACTGTTGGATCTGGACACCAAAGACGTTTACAAGGAGCTACGGCTGCGTGGATACGAATACACCGGGGAGTTCCAGGGTATCGAATCATCCAACAATCGCGGTGGCAATGGGAAACTTCTCTGGACCAATTGGATCTCCTTCATGGATACCATGCTGCAGATTTCCATTCTACAAAAGGATACGAGATCCTTGCATTTACCGACTCGTGTGCAGTACGTTGCTATCAACCCAATAGTCCATATGGAACAAGTGGACAACTCGATGGAAGATCCGGCTCTTCCGGTGTATTGCTACAAGAATATCGACGTCGTTAAATCTGGCGGTATCGAAATCAGAAAGATGAAAGCCTCGTTAGCCCCGAGAAGGCAACAGTCTCAAATCTCTCCGAAGTACGAAAAATATACGTTCACACCCTACGTCAACCCCAAGCCTACGGTAGAAGACCCCGAGAAAGCTAAAGTGAATGCCCTTATCATCTTGTTGCAAATTATCCGTGAAAACTTGGCAGTATTGAAAATGAAAGCCGCAGAAGTAGCCGGTGATCGTCCAGTAGATGCTCTCTTGGCGACCACTGTATTGGACACCTTGTACGCCGAACCCAGTGTTTCTGTAAGTGATTATTACTTCATCATTATTATTATTATACGTATACAAAAAACCTTACGAATGATTTCTGTTTCAGATTGATTACCAGGTCGCCGCAACTGGTAGCACCGAGCAATACGCCACCTTGAGCGCACACGGTGTGAAGGTTGTGCAGAAGGATGTGAACGCTTCAACGGTGGGCCAAGACTTACACTTCGTTGTAGCTACGAACGTGCTGTCCAAGAATACCGAGGCTGTACTGAAAAATCTATCCGACAGTGTGAGGGCGGGTGGCTACGTGCTGCTCGAAGAATCCGGTTCGACTAATTTGGACAACCCGAAGACCGGCAGTTTGATGTTCGTATCGAAGCAGGTAGCGCACGGGAAGTCTTACGTTTTACTGAAGAAGCCTGAACAGTTGGCGGAGCCGATGATCGTCCAAATAACAGAGAAGAACTTCCAATGGGTAGGGAATCTGAAGGCGGCCTTGAAGAAAGCTGCGACGGAGCAACAGCAGATTCTTGTAGTCAATCAAGGCAACGAACTGCTCGGTAAGCGTTCGAACCTAGCATGCGTTTCAGATTAACATTTTAGCAGAATTTCTTAATTGACGAATATTATTTCCACAATTCAGGCATGGTTGGGCTGATGACCTGCGTTCGTCGCGAGGAAGGCGGCACCAACGTGCGTTACGTGTTCATCCAAGACAAGAACGCTCCGAAGTTCAGTCTCAAGGATAAATTCTACGCCGAGCAACTGAGCAAGCAATTGATGGCCAACGTCTTGAAAGGAGGAAACTGGGGATGCTACCGGCATTTGCCGTTGGACCAGACAACTGGAGCTTCGTCCCTACAGGTTGAACACGCGTACATCAACGCCCTGTACAGAGGCGACCTGAGCAGTTTGCGATGGATCGAGAGTCCTCTGAGTTACTATGAACCGGAGAAGACCCCGGGAGTAGAACTCTTCCACGTGTACTACGCTCCGTTGAACTTCAGAGACGTGATGTTAGCCACTGGAAAGCTGCCGCCTGACGCTCTCCCCGGAAACTTGGCTAGTCAAGATTGCATCTTGGGTCTTGAATTCTCCGGGCGTAACTCGAAGGGCGAACGAGTTATGGCGATGGTACCCGCGCGCGGTCTAGCGACCACCGTAGTGGCCGATTCTGGATTCTCGTGGATCGTACCCCAAAAATGGTCTCTGGAGGAAGCTTCGACGATCCCAGTAGCTTACGCGACTAGTTACTACGCCTTGTTCGTTCGAGGTGGCCTGAGAAAGGGCGAAAGCGTGTTGATCCACGCCGGCAGCGGTGGTGTTGGTCAAGCCAGTATCTCCATAGCTCTGCACGCAGGCTGCACAGTGTTCACAACGGTCGGCACACCGGAGAAGCGACAGTTCTTGAAGAAGATGTTCCCTCAGTTGACCGACAGGAACATCGGCAATTCCCGAGACACCAGCTTCGAGCAATTGATAATGAACGAGACGAACGGCCGCGGTGTCGACGTGGTCTTGAACTCGTTGGCCGAAGAGAAGCTGCAAGCCAGCGTGAGGTGTCTCGCCGAGGGTGGTCGGTTCCTCGAAATTGGAAAATACGATCTGTCGAACGACGCGCCTTTGGGAATGTCGTTGTTCCTGAAGAACACCGCCTTCCACGGAATATTGTTGGACGCCATTTGCGAGATCGATGGCCCTGAAAGGAAAGAGGTGGTCAGACTCGTCAAAGAAGGTATCGAGAACGGAGCTGTTCGTCCGCTACCAGCCACTGTCTTCTCGGAGCAGCAAATCGAACAGTCGTTCCGGTTCATGGCCACTGGCAAACACATAGGAAAGGTTGTGTTGAAGATTCGCGAAGAAGAGAAGGAGAAGGTGGTACAGCACCCGGCGCCGAAGATCGTAGCAGCCATTCCGCGCACGTACATGAACCCAGAGAAGTCTTACATCCTGGTCGGAGGTCTCGGTGGATTCGGCATAGAGCTCGCCGAATGGATGATCAAGCGGGGCGCGAAGCATTTGGTACTGACATCCCGGTCCGGTATCCGAAACGGCTTCCAGTCGATGAGCGTTCGTCGTTGGCGCGAATCCGGCGTGAACGTTGCAATCTCAACGGTGGACGCGACGACGATGGCCGGAGCGAAGAAGCTGATCGAAGATAGCAGCAAGATGGCTCCTGTCGGTGGTATATTCAACTTGGCAGCTGTTCTAGTCGACAACGTGATCGAGTACCTTGAAGATAACGATTTCGCCAAGGTGGCAGCGCCCAAAGTCACCGCTACTAAATGCCTGGACGCGGTGTCGCGAGAGTTATGTTCTTTGCTAGACTATTTCGTTGTCTTCTCCTCCGTTTCGTGCGGCAGAGGTAACATCGGTCAGACGAATTACGGTCTCGCCAACTCTGCCATGGAGAGAATCATTGAGCAGAGGCAAGCGAACGGTCTGCCTGGTCTTGCTATTCAGTGGGGAGCTATTGGAGATGTTGGATTGATTTTAGGTAAATTGATCCTAATTTCTTGAAACTTTAGCGTATATAAAATAGTACCATGTGGTATATCTTTTTGTTAACTAGTTCTACCTGCTCGCAGTGTCATTCATGTTCGGCTTTCTTTTCTAGATTCAATGGGCGGTGGCAACGAGACAGAAATCGGTGGCACTATGCCACAGCGCATTGGAAGCTGTCTGGAAACCATGGACGTCTTTTTACAGCAACCCCATCCTGTCCTGGCCTCCATGTGCGTAGCGGACCAACGTAAGAGTCAGGAGACAGCCAACAAAGTCGGCATCGTTCAGGCGATCGCTAATATTTTGGGTATCAAGAAACTGGAAAGCATTAATTACGCCGTCACACTGGCCGATCTCGGAATGGACTCTCTGATGGGAACAGAAATCAAACAGACGTTGGAAAGGAATTACGATGTAGTGCTGTCCGCACAGGATATCCGTAACCTGACGTTCGAGAAGTTGAAGTCATTCGAGTCCGGAGATATTGAAGTAGAAGCTACCGAACCGGAATCCGAGGTAGAAGATGGAGCACTGTTCCTGTTCCAGGCGGACGGCGCAGAAATCATTCCTATGGAATCCCTTGTCCAGCTAAAGACAAAGGGTACGAAGGGGGTACCTCTGTTCTTCGTTCACGCGATCGAGGGAATGGTTGGTCCTCTGAAGGGCATAGCTAGCGAATTGGATCGTCCTGCTTGGGGATTCCAATGTATTCAAAAAGCCCCGTTGGGTACCATAGCGGAACTAGCCGAGTTTTACATACAAGAAATGAAGAAAGTTCAGAAAAAGGGACCGTATCATATAGTAGGCTACTCCTTCGGTGCTTGTGTCGCCTTTGAAATGGCTCTTCAATTGGAAACCGCCGGTGAAAAGATAGTTTTAACACTTCTGGACGGATCGCCTGAATTCGTTAGGTTACATTGCATTGCAATTGGAAAGCATGCAAGTAAATCGAAAGAGGACATCGTTGAGGACAACTGTCGGAAGACTTTGTCGTTCTTCATTAGGCAGTTCAACGAAAAGATCCGGTTTATTGAGGTAACGTATTCCTGTCTCTCGTTATATTTTATTAGTATTTCATTTACGCAGCTATTTTACAGCTATTGTGATTTATGCTATATTTTTGTAATTTTATTTTCCGCAGGCGTATAACATTTTGAAGGAGACGCCTGATGACAAGATATTGGATAAAATGGTAGAAACAATAAATAACAAAGACTTGAAAAAGGAGGAGTTAAAGGATGCTGGTATGATGTTCCACAAAAAGCTGCAGGCAGCTTACTATTATATACCAACGACTAAATTGAAAGGAGATATCATGTTAATCAGAATTCAAGATAGCTTTATCCATTTGAAGAAGGACTACGGTCTATCAGAGGTAATGATTTTGTCTAAATAATAAATTAATTGTAATTACCCTGGAAATATCGTTCGTAAAGACAGGAAATTTAACAGAAATTGATTCTCTCGATTGAATGTTTACAGATTTGTCAAAAGGAAGTGCAAATCCAAGAATTGCCTGGAAACCACAGAAGCATCCTTACAGGAAGCAACGGAAAAGAAATAGCAAAGATGCTGCAAACGTAAACTTATACCTACTTATATATATATATAAGTAAAAAAAATATATATATAAAAGACACATCGG
This sequence comes from Lasioglossum leucozonium, assembly GCA_028454225.1. Lineage (NCBI taxonomy): Eukaryota > Metazoa > Arthropoda > Insecta > Hymenoptera > Halictidae > Lasioglossum > Lasioglossum leucozonium. The sequence continues at coordinate 665,485 of CM052213.1, forward strand.
AGAATCGAGGAACACGCGATCTTTGCCAGTTTCGTATAGATAAGTTGTAGAAAGTATCAATGTACAATAATATTGATAGAGCTCATCTTACAACATAATTATTAATATTTAATAATTCTTAGATATTCTGTGTAAAGTTCCTTTTGTACAAATGTTTTCCCCTTGAGGTTTCCACCCGCATTGTTCATTCATCATTCACATTAATTTATAAACTGAACTTCTATGACAGCAAAATAACTTTAGCGGTACTTTCTTTTTGTTTCATTTGTAATATTTGTCAGGTAGTACGAACGGGTATTACTATAATTATTTAACGGATTTTAAGTATAAATATTTAAGTACCTTTAAGTACTATAGATCTTTATAATGGTTTCTGGTGGACAAGTTACCATTGTTTAGACCTATAGAATATGTATTTATATATATTATATATAAATATATACATTGTGATGATACATTGTGTCATTGTTCCATTTTGCATTAAGATGTGACATTTCATAACTAGATCTCTGGGAATCCATGACATTTTTAAACAATAGAAATATGTGCAACTAATAAACAAAAATTTTACAGAAAGAACGGATGATGTTTGAGAGATCTTATCAATATTTCTAATCCTACTGTACATTCCACACGGCGTTGTTGCATACTTAATGCTTTGTTGAAGGCAAACGTTCATAATATTTTTCATTAGCAACAATAAGTTTATTACATTAAAGTTTGTAAATGTTACCAGCTATTTTGATTGTAATTGAATATATGCAATCTGAACTTGTTATATGTTACATCTTTCTTTGTATTATATTAATAAGTAAATAAAGAGCATCGAATAAGCTGAGCTTTCGTTCATTTTACTTTAATATGTATTGATATCTTATTGGTCCAATTAACGAGTAACATACGAGAACACAATTATTTCTTAGAAATAAAATTTTATTGAAAAAAATTTGAATTCCCAATATTAAAAACATATTTAGTTTTCTTGTTTCTTAGGGTAACTCGGATCAGAAATTGCAGCACTTTGATCACATGTGAATGACACTGTTAATGCATATCGAGTTCCAGATTGAACCTTTTCAACTGCATGTAAATTTTCGCTACCCGAAGTGAACATCGACACTCTGCCTGTAAAATGAATTTTTTATCAGAATTATTTTCCTTCTCAAATATATGTACGTAAGATTTTTTATTACATTAATTATTTACCTTTCCGTGGTTCCACCGTTGTATTAACATTATCTTTGTCTATGTACACAAACCGACCTCCCTCAAAATCTCTCCCGTAATCATTCAAATAAAGCAAGGAAGTATAAAAGAACGATTTGTACGTTTCCTATGGTAAAAATTATATAAGCAAATAAAATATTAAACAATTAGCTGTTCTTAATTGAAATATATACCTTATCGACATGTGGGTGCCAATACTCGTCGTGTATGGTCTTCGCAGATATATTAGTCATTCGTGAGAAGAATGTAGGCATTGTTAAATATATTTTATTGGCAGGTACTCCGAAATTATGTGCTACCGCATGGTGTATCTTGGTTTTGACTACTCTAGAGGGTACAAAATGTCATTTAGTAAAAAAAGCAAGCAACGATTAAGTAACTATCGATACGAAGAAAAAAACCATACTTATAAATTGCAAGGTCTGCATTATTAAATATTTTCTTAGCTTTAGGCAACGTATAAATATCAATGAAAGCTTTGCCTTTGCTCAACGCACCGGTATGAAGGTCTAAAATACTTGCACCCCCATCGGAACCACCTAAATTCAAACCATTTGTTGCTATCCTTAACAATACATCTGTTTCTGTTGTTGTTACCAGTTTATCCGTAACTATTCTTCCACACTTCTCCGGTGTACATTCAGGATATTTATTTGCTTCTGTTTTATAATCGTTCGAACAGTCGAGGTATTGCGTACGGCTTAATAGAACCTCTTTCTGCTTCGCAAAATATACTTCTTTCCCTTGTTTACTATTGTACCATACTATGAATAATACTGCAAGTATTAGGGCACACCGTGACCATACCCTTTGATATGGAAATGAAACGGATGGACCAAATTTTCTGGAAGAACATATTCATATATTCTATCGAAGATTTCATTGAAAAATGTTTAAAAACAAAAATTAGTTTAAAACCTACGAGCTGTCATTTTCTGTCGTATTCTCTTCTGGTTTTTCTTCTTTTTCATTCGTTTTCTCCTTCTTTACTTGTTTCTTTTTTTCTTTCTTAATTTCTTGGGACATTTTGCAATATTTCCAAGCCACTTTTACAGCAACAGCATTTTATTGTGTATCTACACGCGTGGCATACGAAAAGTCAGCTTGTATCAACTTTGTACTACAATAATCCTAAAAACGACTCATTATTAAAAAAATTTTCAGTGCAATATCAAATATCGATATTTACACAATTACGGTACTTTCGCGGGTGATTCAAATAATATATTGTGAACATAGATTTTTGGCACTTTCAACAATCGATACGCCTATTTCTATTGCCAGAAAAGAAATTGGAGTGCTCCGCTCACAATCGGAGTCGCCCCACTCTACACTTCCCCTTCCAAGACGCTATTCACCCACGCTCCCGCCACTGCACGATCACGTGACCAAACAGGGGATAACTATATTCCCCTCAATTCAAGTCAATTCCCCTGATCTGACGACACTGCTCACTGCTCACAAAAAGTCCTCTTGTTTTTTTTTTTATTAAAGAGCTTTAGATCTTTTCTGATCTATAAACCTTATACATACGAGTATGTAATTACATAATATCTATTATAGAACTAACTAGTTAAATTTGTAAGAAATATTATATTTTTTCATACCTATATGTAAGAAACTATTTTATAATGAGGTACTAATTTTTGTAAGTATAGGTCTAAGTCTAAGTCAACAGAAGAATTGAATGGTGGCGAAACTTTTTAATTGATTAGTCCACAGATTGTCTTCTAGATGGCGCGACAAATACTCCGCGGGGAATTACGAGACGACAACAGAGATCCCAGGCAATCCCAGGTCCGTGTAATGGGAATCCAAGTAATGGGAATGTTTGCACAAAATGTTATTTATACGAGATATTAATATGCAATATTATTACTATAAAAACAGAAAGTTATTCTTCTTATTCTTAAGATACATAGATATGTAACTAATAATCTTCATATATAGTATAGGGTGTTTAAAAATAAAATAATAATTAGATACTAGCAGCTAAAGCTTTTAAAGCTGCGTCCGATAAACGGTAGTGATGCCATCCTTCTTCTACAGTTAAGTTTGTAGCCCCATTAATTTTATAAAACTGTTCTGCAGGATTCCATTCGAGAACTGAAAAATCTAATCTGCAGCAATTGTTATCCGTGGCTTCCTGTAATATACGGCAAATTTATTAGTTAAAATTTACTTAGATACGAGTGTAATTTTAATAACACGTTCTTCAGATATCAGAGCTTATACCTTAGCTACAGCTTTTAACAATTTGCTACCAATATGTTGTCTTCGATATTCTTGTGCCACATATAGTTCTTCTAAGAACATAGCTTTTCCACACCATGTAGAGTATGTATAATATGAAATTGCATGTCCTATTATATTCCCATTAATCTCTGCCACAAAGCAAATGAAGAGAGGACGCTCCATATCGAATCCATCCTTTTCTAATGCTAAAATTGTTTATTTTATTTACAACTAACTTTGTAACATTACAATGAAAATATTTAAAACTGAGTCGTTACTTTTGTAATCGATCTTCGGTCCATCTGATAATTTTTCAAAATCCGCAAGTTCCTAAAAACATGGAAGATACATATATATATTTATTTTTTGGACGATAAATAAAAAATAAATATTCTACCTGTATTAAGTTTCTTATAGCCTTGCAATCTTCACGCTTTGCTTTGCGGATTATAGCTTCCATATTTGGTAATAAATGTGCTGATATCGTTTTGAAAAATGTAACAAATCTATTTATTTATATTAGAATGACCTTAAAACGCTGCGAACTTTTGTTCCAACCAACAATATTTATTTACATACACCGCTAGTCTCCAAAGGATAGACTGTAAACAGTGAACAGCATCAGAAATCGAAAGTGAGCTGTCCAACGTGCAATGTTATTATTGGATCGATGCGGTGGTATTATTTATTATCATTAAATAATAGTTTTGAATATTATTCTCAGAACGATTGTAAAAACAGCGATGACGCCGACTGAAACATGAATATCGACCCTGATTTCGTCGTTTGTTTCAACAGGATCTAACCAAAAATTGTTCAACGACAGCGAACGAAAGCAGCTGGGATACTCTTTGGTTCGAATAACCTCCGAGTTTCAGTTAGAACTGGTAACCATGGCTACACAGCAAAGTATGGCCGCTCGATTAACAGTTTGCGAGCGAGCGTCGCGCAGAAAGGTGATCAAGCACATACGTGGAAATGCTGGCGATTCACGACACGATCCTTCCTGTAAGTGGAATCCGAATTAACCAAAAAACATAGATCGACGCATCCCGCGGAATTTTCGGCCCCTTGCGAGCGATCTTCCCGAGCTGATCGTCGCACTTCCGGTCCGGCAGCTGCGAGGGAAGCATACATTCGAGCGTCGACTTCGTCCGAGCGTTATAAATCATTTAACGCTATCGCAACGCACACAGTTCCACAATCATTCCTATGTACTAAGTTCTTTCACATCAATTTTTATCACCTGCATTTTGATTTGTCCGAACACTCCGCTTATATTTTTGTTTATGTTCCGCGCTCCGCTTTGCTGCACGGAATTTTCATATAAACAAATCACGCGTCAATAGCGTGTAGAAATTTTTTATATTTTATTAAACGTTCGGCCGTTGATTAATGCAATTACTCTGAGAATAATGTTTCATGAGATTCCGGTGAAAGGTTCGCGAGCGACAGGGGCGGATCTGTAATTGAAGGTAAAGCACGGTGAGTCAGAGGCAGACAGAAGGGAACAAAATCGATGAAACTCGTTCGGCCCTTTACCGTCGAATCGATGCCGAATCGTTGACAAAATCGCGAAATAGGATTTCCTGTAGATAATAATGCACTTTGCTTACACATTTTGTTGCATTTTTTTTTTTTAGGACCGCATTACACTAAAGCAATCGGATTAGGACATGGGTAGATTGTTGCACGGACATACGAAGCTTACGGATATTTCTTTCTACACGAAGATTCAAAGAGTTTCTGTGGAAAGTCTGCGACGCGATACACAACGTCGCGAGATTCGCCTACTTCGGTCTCGCGAGGCCCAAGAAAATCTATATCCTCGCATGTCCGACTGGCCACGCGAAGATCGTCCGCATGCGAGCGTTAAGAAAATGCTAATCTCGAGCTCCGCTGTTTCTACGCCTTCTGGGGCGAACCCATTTGTTAACCCTTTCTCGACGTAACTGGGTTAATGTGTATGTATAGCTGGTCGAAACTTGCTTTGATGTATCGCTTTACGTCGCACAATGTCAAACATATCGCGCGCGCGGCCGCACTTGACGAAGGCAACATCGATTCTAACTGTACGAACAATTAATTTCGACTAAATCGGGGCCGGTCCTGCGTTTTGAAAGGCCCCGCGGTGTATGAAAACTCATCGGTAGACAGCGGATCTTTATGCACTTATAACAATAATGAGTATTTAAAATAGTGAATACATTAAAAGAAATTAAATATACTGTTGAATTATTTTCGATCTATTAAACATATTAAGAACAAAACATACATTCTATTTCACTCCAATTTGTTGCAATTCACGATGACAATTTTTATTTTGCATAAAGATCCGCTGTCTACTCATCGGACATTTTGCGGGACCCGAAGTAGCAAACTCAATCAGTTTTATTAACATTCTTATTGCGAGATTGAAGTATAGAATTTGAATGTGTATTCTGATCCCGCAAAATTCATCGTTTCCCTGCAAGTCTGCGCCAAACGAATGACCCATTGTTTTCGAGTACACTCGCGTTACTTACGTGTAGCACACGACTCGTATAGAGCGTATCGTAACAGGGAATGATGAATCGATCGTCCCCCCTCCGCCACTCCGCGGAATAAATCATTCCTTAATGAGGCTGTCGGGAACTTTTCGCATGCGACGAAGTACACATATAGTGTTCTGGGAATAGAATAATAATTCCGGTTTCCCGAATGTTCCGGAACGAATGTATAAAGCGAGACTCCTTATGAAAATCGAAGTTGCCTTCAAACGACTGTGTTAGACGACGAGCAGGGTTGTAATCGCGGGAACGGTCGCTCGAACGACAGGCGAGGTTACACGTGTCTTTAGAAAAATCCGCGCATCGATTCGGACATGGCCGGTGTCATCGTTTCGAGGGGTTAACTGAAATTCAGTTATCGGAGCGACGTAACGGGTCTCGCAGACCATGCGGGTACCGGCGCGGCGGCCTCCGGTTTCATATTTCGCTAGTTGTATGTCAACGTTCACCGCTGTCAGCGACGGAATTAAAGTTTCACAAGCGACCCTTTAATTCGTTCTTATCGATTCTACCGCCGCGGACGAGGTGTACGCAACCGTCCAACGGGATCGGTATCGTTTCAATGCGGTGAACGTGTTCAACGAACACGGTTTTGTAAAATCTTGTACAAGTTGTAAAGTCACGAAGGATGTTCTCGTTCCCGGAACGATCCGGTTCGTAAGTGTTTGAACGGTGAGGTCAACGGTCCACGTTCCAAAGTCACCGAAGGTCAAACGCGCGAACCAAGGGTAGCGTTCCTTCCTCCGGTCGATGCTGTGTATAGACACTGCCGCAGAGCCTAATCCACGGCGTCGAAAATTACCGATAAGATGTTATGTTCGAGCGCTGAAATTTTCCCAACGTTTAATTATTAAGATAGGGACGACATCGGGATGCGTATATCGGCACGAGGCGATCCCGATGGATAGATTGTTGCGTCAACGTTCGGACGATAATAATAGTGCACGTAAATAGAATTCTGTTAATTAGATCTGCCAAACAAAGCTTACTCATAAACGGCACCGTAGATAAGCGAGGCACGCGGATATAATTCCCATCGAGATCCGTCGATCGATAACGTTCGTTCAAGTATTTTCGAGAGGCAGTGTTATCTTCGGGGGCGAAAAAAGCACAAACGCATCAGTCGCTCGGAAAGCTCGACTATCGTTCGAAATCAATATCGGGCAACTTGTGGATCGACTGCGAAAGGTCGGCGCGCATTCCGTATTAATGGCAACACGTGGAGAGACGTTGATACGAATAGATGATTCATTGGTTTATTTCTGGCGGTTAATTAACGTTATTTTTAATCTTTCAGAAATTGGTATGATGCGCAGACAGGGTCTCGACCGCCGAGCCAGCTGAGAAGTTGAAGAACTAGCGAATACCTTTGGGGAACTCTACATTGATGAAGATGAACCGATACATCACGTTGAACCAGCTAGGCGATGGGACATTCGGCTCCGTCGTTCTTGGGGAGCGTATCGACACGGGAGAGAAGGTGGCTATCAAGAGGATGAAGAGGAAGTATTATTCCTGGGAGGAGGCAATGAACCTACGGGAAGTGAAGGTAGGCAATTGCTGGCCAGCTAGGTGACGATTCGACGCGAATAATAATGAACGTACCTTCTGCTGCAGTCGTTGAAGAAACTCAGCCATGCGAATGTTGTGAAGCTGAAGGAAGTCATACGGGAGAACGACGTTCTCTACTTTGTATTTGAATACATGAAAGAGAATCTATACCAATTAATGAAAGACAGGTAACAGAGTATTGCCAAGAACGATTTGGAATTTAGTTGTTGTTGGGAACCGTTGCAAACCTCCGATTCTGTTGCGTAACAGGGACAAGTTGTTTCCGGAAGCGGTGATCAGAAATATAGTTTACCAGGTGCTGCAGGGGCTGGCGTTCATGCATAAACATGGGTTCTTCCATCGCGACATGAAGCCTGAGAATCTACTATGCATGGGGCCGGAATTGGTGAAGATCGCCGATTTCGGTCTGGCTAGAGAGATCCGGTCGAGGCCACCTTACACGGACTATGTGTCCACAAGATGGTAGCGATTACTATGACCGAGCTAGCAAAGCGTTCGAGATTTTTTTAATACAAAAACCGTATATGCGTTCTAGGTATAGAGCGCCGGAAGTGTTGCTCCATTCGACAACGTACAACAGCCCAATTGATATTTGGGCTGTGGGTTGTATCATGGCTGAGCTGTATACTTTCCGGCCGTTGTTTCCCGGCAAGAGCGAGATCGACGAGATCTTCAAGATCTGCTCCGTAATCGGCACGCCCGAGAAGGACGATTGGCCGGAGGGTTACCAGCTGGCTGCCGCCATGAACTTCAAGTTCCCAAACTTTACGCGCACGTCTCTGAACGTACTGATACCGAACGCTAGCCAGGAGGCAGTGATATTCATGGAAGACATGTTACAGTGGAACCCCATTAAAAGACCCACGGCACAGCAGTCCTTGAGGTAGCGCAATTTCTTGTAAACTGAAATGCTACACAGGATCTACGAATTACCGAAGTATGTGCTCCTCAGGTACCCCTACTTTCAAGTCAATGCACCGCGTCTAGTCAACAGTAAAAAGATCGGGGTCGCGTCTCATCGAGATCTGGTGCTGAATAAAGTGAATCTTCCACCTCCCATGCCTAAACAGTACAGCTATTCGCAGGATGCACTGGACGACGCCTTGGAAGTTAGGTATATTATACGTATATTATAGTTACTCTATTCGCGCATCTTTAGCAATTATTATCGTAAATTGAATTACCAATTGTTCTAGGGCGCAGGAGAAAATAATGCAATCGCAACAGCAACAACAACAACAACCGATGCTACCATTGTTGAACCACAACAATTACGTCCGCGAAAATAATGTCCCGAAGTGGGACGAGGATGATTTTGCCGAGCTTCTGGGGTGCGTTGCCCGAATTCCCTAATCAAAGCCGTGCACCCAGGCTGTTTATAATCTAATCCTCTGATTGTCCACATCAGAAGCAAGATCGTTCCCGAGAATGTGAATGTAAAGCTTGCCCCGGATCGAGTGTACAAAGAGAACCGTGCCAATTGGAACGCCAATTACTTGCCAGACAATCTAAAGCAAAACAACTGGACGTTACCGACGTGGAACGAACCGGCCCCTCTGAACTGGGAGCAATCGCAGTCTACCCTGAAGAATGGTAGGAAAGTCTCCGCAAAACAACACTACCTCAGCGTGGCCCGGTACGTTGCTGGGCCGAGTACAAGTCTGTCGTCAAGGTATCGAAAGTTCCTAAAGCATATCCTGAACCCTATTCGCTGCTAATATTGGAAAAACACGTTAATCGGCTGCCTGCTTCGGCGAAAACAGTTTCACGACATCTTCGCAGTGGGATCCTGTAAAACATTAGTTTTGACGTATTTGAAAAATGTCGTGCACTTCTGGCACACGTTATACGAATCAATGGAAGGATTTCCTGCTTAACGAAATCTTTGGAACTTTTGAAAGCGATCGATAAAACAATCTCAACGTCGTTAGAAGACACGATTATCCATTGTCTTCTTTGCTGCATGTTTCTAATAATATTCTCCTTTTTTTCTTTCTTTTGAAGAAATGGCGACTCGGACTCGAACCGACCTAAGTTAATAAGGAATTTGGTGGTTGGCCAACCAATGGAGAAGTACGAACAGTTCACCGATTCCTTTTGGGTACCTAGGAATTCTATCGAGAATCAAACGAAACAGTATTACCTTCCAAGAAATCGCTACATAACAGACCAAACTTTGAGATTGCCTTATCCCAGTGTTTATGGCACGCAAAACATCAGTGAGTGCCTGAAGTTGACTTTCGATACGCTTATCTATTTATTGTACACGCAACATTGCATGTTATTAATGGCCATTCGTATTGTAGAGTCTACAAGTAAAGCAACGCTTCAACCGGGCGTGTATGGGAATTCGGTGAACCCGAAAGGTAGCGGAAGTATTCATGGTCGGATCGACTGGGCTGCTAAGTATCTAAACTAATTTTAAAACAGTTCTATATATAGCCTTAAACGAATATACTTCTTTTCTTAAGGTAACATTAACTGTGATAGAATGATATTTATCATTTCATTGCATCATATCATAAGAGAGATTTAAGCGAGTAACAGAACGATGCGAATCCTATAATGAAAAATAAGTAATTCCTAGTCAGAATGTAATCATATCACCGATTAATTATTTTTCAAGCTATACAAAGTGCGATCACATTGACGGAACGAATTGTATCTTTTAGCTTTCTTCATAACTATTTGTTGAATAATTAATATTTTAGTAATACATCGAAGTATTGATAACTATTCTTTTTTCCCCCTTAATTCTTTTTTAAATGAAAATATTACGAAGGCCAGTATAATGACTAAATGATTACGCGCGGTTAAGAATGTAATGTTTGATGTATATACATATTTATTACTTGTACATATTAATTCATCGCGATATGGAGTAATTTTTAATACATGACGATATTAAACTAATAATCAATTACAATTACTCTTGTATTCATAATTGATTGTAGTATTTTTACGCCTCGAGTGCATATCATATAGATTGTTCAAAACCTTACTCCGTAACGCATCCGATACAACGTTCGTGGAAAGAATAATACTATATGACGAAAAATATGATATATAAAAGAAAATCATTTTCCATATTTTCTACACATAATCTTCAAGCAGCATTCTTATACTGTACATTCATAGTCATATACCTCGCTCATTTTGTTAGTTTGACTACCATCTCTTTAGTCATCTTACAAACGAATATTCATAATATGTTTTCCTTCGTAACGGATGTCACGCTCGGAATATTCTTTTTATATATTAGTTTTGATAGATATATATTTTGGAACTTATATGTTTAAGGTGTAAGTTAAAAAGTAATAAAAAATATGCCGCTATCGCATAAGAAACGACGAGTAAAGTATCTCTCCCTGTGACTTATAAATCTGAACGAGTTCATAAAAATATTTCATCAAACGAACGTGTGTCATAAAAAATTTGTTTAAAAATTATTATTCGCTTGCACGAATTTGTACACATATTATATTCTTGTCCTTAACATCGGTTATACCCTTATAGTTCGTCAAAAACCTATTATAAGGATATGTAAAAGTATAATAAGGTACTTATATAATGGTTGCGATATTTTTTCTCGTGTCTACAGCAAGCATCTACTCTTTTCACGTGTTGTTTTAACAAAATAGATGTCGGAGCATTACATATCAAATAAATGGAAATCTATGATGATGTTGTTGATAGTACAGTTGAAAATTGATACGAGTAACCTGCATACGTAATGTACATATGCACAAGAAAATCTCTATGCGCTTCTAAATGATCTCTAGAAATGTACAAGAAATATGTCTGTAAGCAGCTTGGATGAGTGGTACATTGGTGAATATTACGCATATACATTTATCCTTTAATGTAATAATACAATTTTATAGGTAAAATAATGCATCGGAATGCTCGTAAAAAGGCTTCCGACAATAATTAACGTATTCGCACACGTACGATTCATCGGTTATTTTAAGTCCATTTAATTCACGAGCTTGGATGAGCTTCATTACATGATTTGTTTAAAAACAAAGACTCAAAGAATCCCCTTGCTACCCATGTCTTTAAATTATTCGCGTTTAAATTCTATTACGTCGACGTGATCTCAAAGATGGATGACGTGTTTCGTAAATTTTTCAATGCTATAAAGATTGAAGATTTGATTATAATCCCCCACAAAACTGTGGATATGTTCTGGGCACGTAACGTAGGCAAAACTACACGCTCAAAAAATGACAAATGCTTTCTCTTCTTCGTTTTATGCGGAAGTATAAGTATATCTTACAATATAATTATATATTAACTATTTACGCGGAAATATAACAATTTCGTACAGAATATAACTGCGCAATAACTTCATCACTTACATTTGCTACTTTCCGATCACCGATGACCTAACAATTGTATCGCACATCAGAATTGCCAAGAAGAACCATCTAAGAAATAGAAGAATATTCTAAACGGTTCTAGGAAAATATAGCTTAAGGTAACAATTTTAACAAATAAATTACCACGCTCGTAAAAAATTTAATTTAATCCTTAAATAATATTCATCTTGACCCTAATATTTATTTGATTCCACATCATTCTTCCATTTACTGGACAGAAACGGTATAGAGTATAGAGTATTATCAACAATACAAATTCGTAAGATGACTAAAATTTTCAAAATTGTTTCTGCCACGCGTCTATATATGTAATTATATATAAATCACTTTATTATTTAAGGATTAAATAACACTCACTCTTTTGTACACATGCAACATATTCGTATAGATATACATTTGGAATTTTCTCACCTTTAACAATAGTATTTGACAAGCAATGAACAATAAAAATTATTCACAATCGTATGAAAGGCACAATACCTTTTAAAGAAACAACTTACAACAACTAGAAATTCAAAGAATATCTACAAGTATCTTTCTATATTACAAAGATCTAGAAGCTGTTTGTTTCAATGGATATGTTTGTAGAATTTTAAGAAGAATTAGTGAAATATAATGAAAACTTCCTGTTCAATTTCATTCGTTACTCCGTTCTTTTGTTTCTTCCTATTGACTATTGATCATTATACATTTAAAAATATCCCTTGCCCGTCGTGTTATTTAATTAATCAGGTAAAAGAATTTCTACGATTCATGGAATGGTAGTGGAATACGGTGGTAGAAAATTTCAAGTTTTGTGTGTGTGTTCAATCTGGCGACATTTATTACAGCTTTCTCCAACTAAGTTTCAAATGGTTTCAACGATACTTCTAGTATGTTCGAATTTAATTAATATGTTTCCTATAAGAACACTATGCTTTAGGAAACAAAAGGATACACATACAAAGAATGATTAATCGATGAAGAGAATGTTTTATACAGAAGTTTCGATAGTAACAAGTTCTTTCACAAAAGCACCAGATTCAACACAGCACACAAACGTGCGTGTCCTAGTGTTGGAAAATTGCATTGTTCGCCGAGACATTGCCAAAAATTCTGGGGGATACTGTAGTAGATGTCTCCATGATACCATTTGTGAAAGTACTAACAGTATCATTAGGCATTAAAGTGGACGCGAGTACCGTCGTCAAAACGGTAGCGGTAATTTTGACCTTCGGTAAAATAGTTTCTAACAAGGGCGTAGTGGAAGACACAGCATTTATCAAAGTACAGTTTGTTGAATTATTCAGAGGTGATTCTGTGAAATGTCTCGTGGCGTGTAATGCCTTGAAACACATATCTTTAGTTTGTTCTTGTAGTCCGAAGCATGTGTCCATCATGTATGCCAATAATGAACCAACAGTCAGACCCATGATGTACGATAAAGTCATGATGTTCCCTGAGAAATTAATAATCTCGTATAAATTTGCTGAAATAAATTACAATTACTCATGGAAATACCTGCTAATTCACGATGTCCCTCCGGAACCTTGGTGGGTGCTTGCATCATTGGTATCGAACCCACAATGCCGTTTGTAACGCCGAGTAAACAAGAAAATAATAATGGATACTCTTCGCCGAGAAAGATCGGAGCACCTCTTGGAAGTACACATAATAAAAATAAGGGTATCAGTATAACCCGGCCACATGAAAAATATAGTAATTCGGTACGTTTCCACTCGTAGGGTATCAGTGCGAGAAGCTGAAACATTGGATTATTACACGTATAAATGATTTTTAAATTATTTAAACCGAATATGTACATCCTTTGCAACGAAGAATAATATAATCTACTGTACCTTGCCCAATACATCGGAAGCATTAAATGCAGCCATGAGGATTACCGGCATCCACGACTCGAGTCTGCAGGAAATTATTTCTGACATAATACCGGGATATAGGGAAAGTGTAACAAAGTACGCGATACCGATACTGGCCATGTATGGAAATATGATCTTGGCTACCTCGAGTCTTGCTAGCAAACCTCCTGAAAACATTGGACGTTACTGAAAGTTATATTTTATATGAAGAAATAACAATAGATAGAATAAACTAACACACTTTTAATTTCAGGCCATGGTTTACTAGTTTGTGTTCCATAAGATCCTCTCATAACGACAACATCTTCAACCTTGTAAGTGGGACCTGCACTGCCAGGAGGATTTGTAGGTGCACTGGGTTCGTAAACAGGATTACTGAACGAAAACGCTGAATATTGATTCATCCCTAAAAATTAACACGAATTAATAATATTTGCAAAGATTTTAAACGATTCACAATTTACCATTCAAATCGTTATTTCCACTTGCAGAATCAGCTCCTAAAGGGCTAGTCTGGATCTTCAAGACACCGTATTGACCCTTTGCAGAATCCCCAACTGGATCCATGGGATCCATCTAGTAAAAACCAATCCTTAATAAAAGTTATCCGCTATTTCTGTTTCAACAATAAGCATGATGCGTACCAGGCCCACATCTTCGGTTGGTTCCAATGTTATTCGGTTCCTCTCCTGACATAACGTTACATAGAATTGCACAAAGTCAGTCTTTCGGACCACTTGATGCAGTACGAAGCACATCAGGATCGTTACAGTCAACAAGCTAAAAAACAGAGCCGTGCTTCTGCGTTCGTCGTCGAGCAGTAACTTTGTAAATATACGATCGGTAGATACCCAGAGACCAGCGATACCTGTACCAGAAATGAGCAACTGTTCTACGTTCTGTCAATTTTTCCAAACAAGAATACCGCGTTTCTTACTCACTTTCTCCAGTCATCACTGCTTGAGTATACCGACTGGGAAGCATAGATGTATATCCATAGAAGCTCGACTGTTGCACTATAATTCATAAATGTTGACAGTGAATTATTGCTAAACAAAGAAATAACTGCAAATAATAATTGTTACCTGTACACCCTAGCGATACGATTGCAACAGCAACCAAATTAATTGTGTAAGAAGTAGCAACACTGAACCAATCCCACCAGATCTCGATGATCACAACAAAATTCAATGTGAAGAAAGACACCAGATATCCTGAAATCGTTATCAATGTATTATACGCAATTAATTATCATGACATCCATGGATCTTACCAAATGTTATTCTGGTATTCAAGGAGAGTGTTTCAACTAGAATGTTATTCGCAAACACCGCGAAAAAAGCCATGATAATGTAAACAAGGGACATGTCGAAAATGACTGTGGTGCCAGGATATTTCGCTTGGAAATAATCCACTGCTATGATGAAGCTGTGAAGAATAAATTAGAAAATTATGGTGATCCTTTTATCATTAGATAGCGGATTTTAAGCATTTATAACAAAAATGGGTAGGTGTAATTTAAAACAGTAAAACCATTAGAACAATTTAAAAATACTGTTATATTATTTTCAACCTATTGGCCATAATTTCACTCCAGTTTGTTGCAATTCAGGTAGAAAATTTTTATTTTTCATAAAGGTCCTTTAAAATAAATATTTTCAATCTTTCCTCTATACTGTCGATTGAAAATAAAAAAATTTGTTACAACATTCGTGTCCCGTAATTCGGAATTAGAAAAACGTTCATTCCCTTATCGGGAAGGTCAAGTTCGCATCGCACAACTTCCGGTCGGTAGCGTGTCTAGACATACAGACAGTGCAGCGATACATACTATGAAACAAAAGGCCTGAACCTATTGTGATCGTTCGAAAGAAAATAAGTAGAAATATATACATATAAATATACAACGTATAAATATATGAATTCGAAAAGAGGTCTTCGACATTCGGAATGCCGACGCGCAAGGGGGCGAAGACAGTGTCATATTGTAGCGTGACCTGTAGTACGGCAGGAGGAACCCGATGCCGCCAAGAATCAGGGTAAAGTAGACGAAGTTTCGTTTGTCGACCGGCGGTGACAGATGCGTGAATCCGTTCGAAAATTTGAACTCGTTCATGCCCCTCGCCTTGCCCAACTGCACGTATCCCCGGCTCAAATTCTCATCCATGTTTCGCCGCTTTTCCGGAGGTTTCGGTGAGGACGGTCGAGATAAGAACGGAAGCTAGCGAACCGCTCGTTATTAGTCCATCGTACGATAAGCGTTCAGCGTTCAGCCCTTCAACGTTCGACGCTCGCTTCTTTCCACTGAACTTGACCGTGCAACGTAGCACTTGACACTTATTACCGACCAGTTTAATCGCACCTGATCGCCACCGTATTTATATTTCTTCACGCGTAATACGGATCGTGATCCGCCACCCTCTCTGGCGCATGCTTTAAATATTTGCGGCATTGATTTCTGCGCGCGCTTCCGCTTCCCCCGTGGACACGATCTACCGGAAAATTTGACCGGTGGCTCGCGTCGCAAGCCAGATCATTTTACAATGTTTTTCTTGGTTTTTGGACTTCGCTTTCGAAAAATCGATGGCGAGAAATTTCGAGACCCGTAGCCGAGTCCTACAGAAATTGTGTATCCTTTACATATATATCGTTGATTTTGTATTTCCGTGCTCCATAACTATATCCGAATAAAATATAAGATCGTCGTAAAAGAAGAATTCGCAACTTTGAAGTTTCGAAAATTGATTTCAAAACAAAAAATTTTTCTTTATTTACTTTGACACATTCTTTTATGAAATACATCGGTGTTTTATCCTCTATTACTACAAGCAGAATTCGACGTCAACAAAGGGAAGGAAAATGATTCTTTTCTACGAATGAAAATTGAAAGTGCGTTTTTATATTTATCCGGTCATTCGTTCCAGCGAGGCCGCCATCTTGTTCTTCCACAGATGTATTGCTATTGTGTTCAGCTACACTTTTGTCCCATAAAGCGTTCTATCGAAAAAAAAAGACAATGAAAGATTCTTTGAAACATTTTCGAAGCTTTATCCTTGTACGTTTTATATTGCAACACACACCTGATCAGCTATAATTTCCTGGAAACCGAAATACAAAAGTTTTCCCGTTTTTCTAATGCATATTCTACGCGCTACCAGTGACGTAACGAGGAAGTGCGGTATAAGAAGCTTTGCAAATAAGATTTACTGTAAAATCGAATTGCAACATATATATTATATATATATTTATCGAATATCATGTGAAAAGAGGATTGAATGTTTACGTGTAATTGTTTGTAGTTTGTAACAGTTTTTTGGGGACACTCGGTATACTTTACATACTGTGTCATTTGCTATACTATGTTGTGATAAGTATACGCTTGCGCACTGCGTCATACTTATCACTTATGAATCAGCTGATGAAGAAGGCGAACAGTTGCAGTTACAGCGGTATTTTGAGCAGAAGTCGGAAAATATGTCACTAAATACGGCGCACGCAAATGGCGGCGTTCTTATACACGCCGGCGAATAGTAAGTTGAGAAGTTTATCCTATCATTTGGACAATTGTCAATAGTATTTTGCACGTTGTCGTTCGTGACATTTATACAACGTAGTTCACCGTCGTGGCCTTCCAAAGGCGGTTTCCTTATTATGCGAGTAATCTTTCCTTTATTAACGATGCCCACCGCCCGCGAAAAATGACTACCTCGATTTCTGAAATAATTTAAATGTTCACGCAAACCATCGAACCTCAGATTTCCTTAATATGATGCAATCGATGTAACACGATCAACAAGAAAAATATTTCTTTCTTCAGCATATTATTATACTGCGACAATGTTACCATGGAGTTCCACGGGCCAGAGCAACCCGAGTTCCTTGGGACTAAGCGAGGCCTATTATGCCTGACTACGCACAGAATGATCTTCAATGCTAAAGATCCGAAAGAAAAAATGCAGTCGTTTAGCTTCCCGTTCATAACGTTGAGCGACGTCGAAGTGGAACAACCAATGTTCGGAGCTAATTACATCAAAGGCAAATGTCGTGCCCAACCGAACGGCAATTGGATTGGGGAATGCAAATTCAAGTTGTACTTCAAAAGCGGCGGTGCGATAGAGTTCGGACAGGCAATGTTGAGAGCAGCAGCAGTGGGTGAGATTGCTATTACTAGATAAACAATTAGAATTAATTCCTTTTTGATTGTCGAATGTACTAATAGTAATTATATTTGTACGCAGCTCAACGTAACGGTCCTGGATACAATGCTCCACCGCCGTACGAACCACCAACATCGAACTGGTATGCTGCTCCGCCACCTGCTTATCAAGCACCTCCCGGATACTATGGTTGGGTACCACCTACCAATGTATTCCTAGACATGCCACCAGGTTAAATGTTTTCTTATAATTATTACAAAATAGTTCTCTTGGTTTTCTTTAATAACCATTTGCCTGCCATAACAACACATGGAAATATTTGCAAGGGCTGTATTTTATGAAAAACAAAACTAATGGAAACAACAATGATATGGTAGTCAAAGCGTTATTCGATTGTTTGCTTAGAGTTAATTAGTTTATTAACTAGTTACAGTTAGTATGACTGTTTAAACATTTATTTCTATGTATACAGCAAACAGTGTATTCATGACGGACATGCCACCTCCGTATCCTGGTATTAATTCGCCTTATGCGAGCAGTGCACCCCAAGGTGCATGGGGTGCTGCTGGGCAACAAACAGAATGGGCTCCATCTCAACAAAATGGTGCACCAGGATGGGCTAATCCAAGTTATAATAGCCAACCAATGTCCCAAGCAGGTGGGTATCCAAATTACCAGCAACCATCTTACAATGGTTATCCACAAAATCCCCCACCGTACTCCCAATATCCTGCAGGTAATAATTACCCACAACCTCAATATAATCCACAACAAAATTCTTACAAACCATACCCACCCGGTTATTAATTGTATAATAATTACGATAATACGAATATTTATATTCAATGTACATATATATGTTACGGGCAATGTGTCTAAGATGGGCATTCTGGTCATCTACATTTACATACGTGTAAAATTGATGAAATTTGTTATTTTTCGAAACAATCAAAGTTTAAAAAATAATTCCCAAAGGTACATACGTGATGTATTGTAAAGACTGGATGCAGTGTACATTCTTTATTCGAGATAATTGAAGCACGAAACGAAATACTTTTATTTAAACAAAAGATACAAGTATATATGTACTAATATATTTCATGTAGCATATACAGAAGGCACACAATAATGTAACATACACAATATACATACATATAACAAACGCTAACTTTCCAATATTTTTTTTAACAAATGTATTTATAAAGAACAATATTGTTAACTATTACTTTTAGAGTATTACACTTTTGTTGTTTGAATAATACAATAGCTTTATAATAATTATTATAATACATCAAGCATACTATGTTATTAAAATTTAGACAAATATAACTTGCTGTTTTTATTTAAACCCACCAATTAAGGACATTATGCTTTTACAAAAACGATAAAAATCTTTTCTACAAAGAAAACTTAATATCGATGCCATACAATTTTCTATTTCACTTATTAAATCTGAAGGTTTTGAATATTGTGCAATATTGCATAACAGGTTTGGTTGACCTGAAGTAAGGTTGACTTTCACTATGCTCAGTTATTATCTCATAGTTGTCAGAGATAGTTCAAAGAAACGCGACGTGTTGTTACGTGTTCTTAATTAGGCCATTGTTTATTAATCGATTCATTTAAATTACAAAAAGTGTATAAAATTAATTCTATATATTTTTCCAAAAAATAGAATTCCAAATATAAGTATACATATATTAAGTGTACTAAATGAATAACTTAATCAAAGTATGCTATGGCAAAGATCTTTGTATTATTAAAAGCAATAAAAATGATTGTGTGTATGATTTTATTAAATTTTCTAGATAAAGTATTCCCAACGTTATATTAAACATAATTCATCTTATAATTCTACCTTATGGAACAATTATTTGGCATCATAGTAACATAAGCTATAAATTAAATAAAAAGAATCATATTTCAAATTATTAGAACGATTATAAACTAAAAAAAATGCCAGAATCTTTTAAATTTACTGCATCAAACATATATACGTGTATGTAATTCTCTATACATTTTAATATATTTGTACAATAAAGTTTGTGTCGTGTTGTTTGTGTTTCATATTTTTCTGCTTTACAGATGCAAAAGCAGCAGAAGCTGCACAAAGTGCATATTATGATCCGAGCAGGCCTCAATGTGCCTATGTTCCACCACCTGCATACTATGTAAGTACAAATATGTATTCAATAATATATGGATTTGGCAATGATTTCGTAACATAGTATATATGTTGTAATGTTATGCTCTTTTATCTTAGGAAAGTCCACCAAGTTTTCAACAGGCAACAGAAAAGAAGGATCAGTAAAATTGCATTCACGAATTCTAAAAAATAGTGATTTGACGTCACGCTGTTGTTGTCTGAATAGTATTATACGTGTAATATACTGCATAATAACAGATATATGCATTCCACTCTAGGTTTTACTATAATGTCGTTTTGGTGTGCGCATTTCAATAATACAATATTCCTATCTTTTCAATATTATCCACGATTTTGAATGTATACACTTTATTGTACTTATGTGTAGGTTGTATAAATATTCTATAAGAAATTCTATTGTATTTTGCGCAATTAAATGAATACATTGAATAAAAGTTACTGCATATGAGTATGGAAAAGGAACGTGTTACCTGTATTCGTACATTTTATTATAAACTATTAAAGGTACACAAGATTTGTACATATGTAAGAATACAATTGAGTATAATATAAAATAATCGGCATTTCAGTAAAATCTATACAAAATTTCAATTATAAAAACATATTTAAATCTATATGTCTTTCTTTCAATTGAAACTGTAACATGTATATTTAAACGCATGTATCAAAATTTCAATATATGTATATAAAAATAATTTTCAACTGTTAATTATTGGCTGTATTAAATTACAGATGGCTACTTCTGTGCGCTAATAGCTGCCCAAAGATCCTCGTTTCGACTAGCTTTCAATTATGGCAAAAATAGTACACATAATAATTTCCATGTATACAAAAAGTTTTATACATTTCAATGATTTATAACAATTCGATTAGATGGGCAGTGTAAAATATTTAAAATTGCAATACTCTATACTTCATGATTTGTTTCTTAGTAACTGTATAACTTTCATTTACAAAATGGCACCTATAAATATTGTATTAGGTAAGAATGTTTTACAAAACTAATTGAACACTTAAATGCTGATCGTTAATAGCATTTAAATTGATCTCAGATTTCTTATAGATATAAAACTTCTCATTCAACAGTTTACTAAGATACCTGGATTTTTCAATTCCGCAATAAAAAGATCTTCAATTACATAGAATGCTGTATCTATGTATTTATCAAAATTGTTCGAAGACAATTTTTCATGAATAATGTAAGAAGAGTCTACCCATACTCAGAGGTGACTGTTAAACTGAAGTTCCCATCTATAACATAAGTGCTATGGTACCAAATTCTTGTATCTAAAAGAATAATGTCTCCAGCATGAACGGTAAAGTTAAAACGTCTGCAAATATTATCGCATTCTGGTGTTGGAGCAACGGTCCATCTTTTATCGCCCAAGACCTGTCCTTGCCACATAAGCCGAGAAATGTAGTCCAGCTGTGAAAAAAGAAAACAATTAAAAAATCAGTTGTTAATCCTCTGATTCTTTTAACAAAAGACTAGCTTATTATTATCGCACGTACATGCATAATGGCACCTTCCTCGTATCCCAAAAAAATATAATTGGTATATGGAACCTCTGCATCCTCTGGCAAAAAATGAGGTAGATTGTAAAACTGTTTCATTGTATCCAAAATTTGTAGGTGACAATTTTTCCAACCAACATACCATGGTTCTTGTCCACTTCGTTGCAGAGCTCTATCCTCGCTCATGGCAAAGACATCTCTTAAACTAGTAAAATTACTTTTGAAATGTAAGAATTGGCATTCTTCCACCGAATCGTAAGCACCCTCTATATTTTCATATAGATTTTTGAAAAATTTCCAGCTGAACACTTTCGAGGCAGGCCAATCGCTCGCAGCATTTTTTATTACCATTGGCCGAGAGGAGTATGCGTATTGTTTAAATTCCTCTCTTGTCAGATTTGGTAAAATTAAAGCTGTTGTAACATCTCTACAATAATCACAATTTGATATTGGCCTCGTGAATTCCCATATGAGATAATTATTTGGTACTAAGCATCTAGTTCCTCTTATACTTTTAACAATATCAATATATAAATATTTCAAAAATATAGTACAAAATATTGGCATGAACAAGACAAGGAATACTTTCTTCGAACGCAGATAATGGAAAGCATTGTTTCTTTCATGGCTCACATTATTCTTTCTACTGACAGATTTCAATTCTGACAATGAAGCACCTTGTTTCAGGAAGCTCTCCGTTAAAACTAAAAATGCTCCTTGTATATTTTCTAAAGTGTCATCATTTCCATCCATAACTACCAACAAGGATAAATATTAAAAATTTCCTTTCAACAATTCTAAGTAACCATTGGAGATTCGGTGTAAAGTCTCTTCTAATTAATTCCGATATCGTTATGCTACCTGTTCGTTCATCCTTCTACTACCGACATAGTGTAGTAGTCCCATTTGAATTTAATAATGATATTGGTCTTGTCATTCGTAAGCGTTTAATCAACTTTACAAATTGTATGCATAGATTCAAATTTCTCTTGCTCTTTTTCTCTGCTGTAAATACATGTGATCTTTATTATAAAGGCGTTCACAGCATACATATATATTCATGCCAATGAATTAGACTGACAGTGTATAGTCCTTTGCTCCAAATGTAAGAACAAAGATTATGCAGGAGACAATATGTTCATCCAAACAGTATCGATAATGATATTGTGATGGAAACACATCCAACAAGCATGGTATGTGGTGTATGGATATGAATTTCACTGTCACTTTTACACATACCTACGCAATGCACACATCGCACGCATGCGCCGTGATTGAGCCTTGAACCACTTCTGTTTCAACAAAATGTGAAGGTTTGCATTGATTGCGGAACAGATATCTAAAGTATATGTAGGTACTGTCATTCCCTGATTGGTGCGGAGTCTTGTCGTCTTATCTCACCTCTCCTGACAACTTTCGCATCTTCTTACATGGACCGAGCGAATGAACGAAATCCGAACGTCGTCTATTCGCTCAATTCCACTAATTGAACGCCCTAATAGGAAATTTCCTGTTCACGTGTCGCATGAATGTGAGCTACCTATTGCGGGAATTCCAGAATTTAAGCGACCTGCAGATGTAGATATATAAGCTTCAACCACGTTTCAAATATTGTACTTTGTTGCATTAGAATTGTCTATTTACATAGGCAGTTCTTTGAAAACTATTTCAATAGGTCAACGAACAATTAGATAAATAGCATTAGAATTATATATTATTAATTCTAACTATATACACTATATGTACAGGGAGTCAAGAAAGAAGCGTGATCCTATGTACTCCTTAGGATCGGCGGAGATCTGTTAAAAAAAAGTTTTTTGTAAAATTGACCTTGACAGACTTTTTTTTTCAAGGTCTAATTTTTTTAATGACGGTATCTAAATAGTTTTACTCGTCGAGAGAAATAAACTTCTCAAAGGAACCATGAGTCATAAGTGAACCGTTCTCTTGAAAATTGAGGTTAAAGTTCAAATAACATAAAATTTAAACTTACTTGATTCAGAATTTCATGACAACGTAATGTGATATAATAGATCACTTCCGAATTACGTTTATGTGTTATTTGGGTAGAACGGTTCATTTTTCACCCATGGTTCCTTTGAGAAGATGTATCCTCTCATTTGATCTTGAAAAGGACGTCATTTCTTGATACCCTGTACATATTTATATGCACAGCGCAGAACTTCTACATCTTTATTCAGTACTGAGAAAGCCAGGTGGTGTTTTATGATACTTTTGTTGTATCAAGAAATTTTTAAGAAAAAATAAAATAAACACGAATGGAGAATCCTTAAAATTATTTATTTTATCAAATTGTCCAACATGATGTACAAGTCTTATTTAATTAAACGGACACTGAAGTAGATGTTTCAATGTGCAAACTGCAATTATGAAATTTCTGTAGACATATTCTGATAAATAAATTTGATTTGCTGTTTCTTCTAATTCTGTCTTCTTTTTAAAATGTATGCATTTAATTGTATAAAACCTAATTTACAGCAATTATAATACTAAGTTATGCAACATGCGATTTGCTTACGTTCGACGAGATACAGTCCACTGAAATTTCAACGACAAAACTCCGAAATCCTTTTTAACAGAGACACAATTTATCTGGGCCAATGTAAAATTTACTCAATTTCGCAACAAGCTTCGTTGTTTCATTATTGAACATTATTGACACGTTAGATTTATTGTGTTTGTGAAAAATGCGGACTATATATGTATATACCTTGGTAGTGATGCGGCTCTATCTATATTCATAAAATCGTTTTTTCTTATTTGAGCAAAATAAAATTTTCATTACGGCACAACATTTCCGACCGCTGTTTCGGATAAAATATACTACCAATGTCGCAATAATGTCTCAAATGTTTGCGGAAGTATCTGAACTTTACAATTTACTTATTAATATTATTAAATGCAGTAAAAAGTTGTATTATTTCTCGACGAACTTCAAAAGATTGTAAATGCAACATCATAACTTCTTTCTTCGCATCCTCCTATAAATGTAATTTTACAAAAATTTCACTTTTATTTTGATGGTTCATACGCTTCTATTTAAATAAAGGAAAAATGCTTAAAACTTTTAGATCTGTTTGTTCAAACAATAACGTTGATCATAAAGCAATGAATATATTTCTCAACATAAATGTATTTTTCTTTTTTCAAGAGTTAAGAAACTTATTATATTTACAAATCTTACACACAATATAATTCAAAGAAAAGTAATATTACAATTACAATATTATCTCAATGTATCAAAATTTGTCTACATTCCAAAAATCACAATATGTATTTTATATATATATATATAATATACATATAATATAGACAGGGAGAGAAAGAGAGAGAGAGAGAGAGAGAGAGAGAGAGAGAGAGAGAGAGAGAGAGAGAGAGAGAGAGAAAGAGAATGTATTTTCCTAAAGCCGGTTATTACCGAATTTTGTAAAATAACTGTTATCGTTTTTAACAAAAGTTATTGACATTATCTATCCAAAAGATTTTCTTAACAGAATACTTTTACTAGGAGACATCGGTTATAATCCAACGCAAAATAAGTTACTACTTACTGTTAAAAATGTGTGACTAGCACAGTCGTGTTTGTATCAATGCTTACACCTGATTACACTTTGCATTCAAAGAGACAGAAATTTCCATCAATGGTCGATCAGAAATAGCACCATTTACCAAGAATAGCATCTTTTATAGCCGATATGTATTGCGCGGGAACCCAATATATCCAATACCTTGATGCTTCCGTTGTGCCTAGTTGAATAGCCTAAAATTTTTAAAATTAAATACATCAAATGTAAACGTATAATAAAAACACACTAGTAACTTTGTAATGATACAAACCATAATGTGGTACTCTGGATAATCATGTATAGGTTCACTGTGTACACCCTTTATAGAATTCATAGGTATTTTGTCTGTTCTTTCTTTTGTACCAATCCACAGTTGATCTTGTTCCAATTTAAACGTTAGTCTAACTTTACCACCAGATTTATTTAACATGCCAGCCAGAGGAAATTTTGGTAGAGGTTCCTAATAGTAATTGAATTTATCGATTAGAATATTTTATACATAAATCGCTTACAGAAATCATTGGTTCATTTTTAAAAATCATACCTTGCTATCTAATATACCAGGCATTACATCTTCTGGAATACCTTTATCTAAAACTTTCCTGTGAACTTTTTGTTGAGATAAGGGTTCTTTGCTCGCTGTAGATGCAGCTTCATCCGAAAGGTCTTCCTTTGTTGGAATCGATACAGCCAAAATATCATCTAACTTTGATCCTACTACCATGACCTTGGCACCTTAAAAATCCATGATAAAGTAAGCAATAACATGAAGAGTAATAAGTTATTCAAAGTGTTATTATATTAGATCAGTTACCTTTCGTGACCCCTAGAGTTCTTAATGTTTGATCGTCTTTAGCTAATCCTTTGATCATAACTTTTTGCATGGCTTGGGGCACAGATATGATCTTTTGAAGGTGTGCTTTTAATTGAGCGACAGTGCCATCGAGTGGAAAATTCACATTAATTCGCTGTTTATTATAAATCACTTTAAAGTCAATGTTCTCTTGGGGCGGATCTTGCGAGTCAGTCATGCTATTATCTTTCAACGGTGCATCGAGAATTTCACATTTTTGTATTGAGTCTTTAGATTCTGTGGACGAGGTTTCGTTAGAATTTGTATTCGATACTAGTTCAGTGCAAGGAGTTATATTACAGCAATTGTCGTTGCTTTCACTTTTTGCAGCACCTAAAAGAAGAGACAAATTATTAGAACATTTATTGATAACGGTGGCATTGACATTCTCGGTTATACTACATCGATTTTGAGAATTCAGAAATAGTATCGTTGCTGAAAGATTAATACACAAGATGATGCATCAGAATAAAGAAAATATTTTCAACACATCACACAAGGTTATGTCTTGGAGAGATACAGATTTATAAAAAGAAACCTGAAATTTAGCGAGGATTATGCAGATTAGGTGTTACATGATAATTAATACAGTTAATAAATACTTCTGCTAAAAGTTCTCATCGGAGAAACAGTGTTTTTAGAAATTTATTCGTGATATAAAATTGTTATTTGCAAGATTCTATAACAGGACGATTTCAGATGATATATATTCGTTATATTCGAAATCATTCAAAACAAACATAACATATGGAAACGAAAAGCATTTATTGGTTACCAATCGCTACGAAAAACATGAAAAATCGTCAAAATTTAGTGTACGTACCGACGTACTCCATGATGAACTGTATCTCGTCGACCAATCAAAACTACTGCAGGATGCGTTACAATTCCTGCCATTCGTATTTACACCGATCTTGGGAATGACTTTCAAATTTTCAAATATATTCTATATAGAAACAATTGGGGAGAACGTTTAAATTCGCATGAGTCGAAAATCAAATTTCGAACGCCGTTTCGTCAGTTCACTTCTTGGGCAAAATGACGAGCAATTTTTTATATGTTTCTAGAAAAAATTTTTCGGACATTTCGCTTTATTTCTCACACAGTAACACACAAATTATTTATAAAATTCTAAAAACAACTTTTTAGCTGTATTTTATAGCTTACAGTGCATTTCGTTTACAAATACCGCGAAATTTCGAAATTCAAATGAAAATGTAATTAAATTAGGCTACCGACCACAAATTATTAATATGCATCATTTTTACAGATATTTCATTTAATTGACCTGATTTTTTCTTAAAAATTAGAAAATGTATCAAATAGAACAATTTTATAATACGGATGGTTGTTGTCTTTATTTTAAATGTAAACAATTTTAGTGTGATATTGTAAAGAGTAAGTGTGCATATACATATATACAGGGTGTTAATTTTAACTCGAGCACCTAACTTATTTCCGCTATTATTGAAACTAAGAAAAAATAACTAAATAGGATGTAGATACACGTGCTGATGATGATAAAGAAAATCTTGTGAAGGTCATTTCAACGGTTTTTCAAGGTCATCGCATTTTTGTGGCTATTAATTTTTATTACGCGATGCGATAGTCGGTATTGTCTACGTATATTTATACATGCAACATCAATTATGTATGAAATTATTATAGTGATTTTCATCTGTTGATTCTGAAGGCGCCAGCTCCTATGGTTAAAAAATTTACATTCTATAATACGTAATAATATTTAATATATAAACTTAATTTTCCCACGCATTCATAATCGAAATTGATAAGTACAGAAAGTATATCATTAATCGGTATCGACACGAAATTCAAAATGTAGTTCGGTCGAAGAGTGTAAGGTGGCGTTGCAGTCGGCGAACGCCATCTTGTGCACCACATGACCTCGTTGCCGTGTCCCGTGACCAGCTCACGTGAATTTTGACAAATTCAAACGTTTTTGGTAGAAAAAAAATGGATATATTGGAGCAGCACCTCGAACAGCAGGATGTCAGGTAGTGTTTATGTTAAATATCGACTGGCTGATAATGCGAACACCTATCCCTCCTGTTTCGGTCGAGGTCTCCTCAAGGTCATCACGTAGTGCACAGTGCGCACTTACAAGACTTAGGACAACGGTCGTGGAAGTAATAGGCATAGACGTAATCCTATAGACACGTTGCATATCCATTCTTCAACGTAGACTACGCTTCTTTTACAGCACTATTAGCACGAAGGAGGAAGCCGACACAGGAATTGTTATCGAGGAGGCGGAAATCGTCGACTGCGAAGGTAAATATAGCTTGAGTTAATAATCAGCCACACATCGCACACTGATAGCATACTAATACAACAAATGTACTGTTCTGAAATTGTATTTCATATTTCCTCGTTCGTGTACACGAACGTGTAATAAATAAATGTGTAAGTTGTTCGGTTTGAAAGTTTTCATAGTATCATTTTTTTTATATCATTTCACATGGATGTTTCATCGGTGTGATTATGATTATAGTTGTAATATCGAGAATAAATATTTCTAGGAGATACTGTCGGAGAAGATGGAATGCGCTACCAAGAAGCTCTGGCATATAGAGTGGTACAGTTGAATAGTACCGCCACTGGCAATGAAATAGACATGCCAGTCGCTCAACCAGGAAATAATACTGTACAGGTCCTAACATCCCCATTGAACGGCCAGTTTTATGTTATTGGGAATGCTAATGATGTTTTCACCACTGCTCAGACCTCTAGATCATTGGTTCCCAGAACAACTACTTTACAAATAGAAACACCAAGGAATTGTACGACAGGATTGAAAAAAGTACATGTGTTTTCAAATTTTTTGTCAAAATAGGATTTCAGACTTCTAGATATGTAATTTATATCTATTTTCTCTATATGTTACAGAGAGATGATAGAAGAAGGGCAACCCATAACGAAGTGGAACGTAGACGAAGAGATAAAATAAACAATTGGATCGCAAAATTAGGAAAAATTATACCCGAATGCAATGCTACTGCAAATGTAAATGGAACCGGCAGCAGTGGCGAAGGCAAAGCAAATTATGAAACTCAGGTAACGAATGAAACGTTATTTCAATTTCATGAATATCGACGAACGTTAATAAAATCATTTTCTATTTTACTTTATATAGAGCAAGGGGGGAATTTTGGCAAAAGCTTGTGAATACATAGGAGAGTTACGAGCGGCTAATCAAGGATTAGGCCAGTGTCTACGTGATAACGAAAAGCTACGACAAGAAATTACCGCGTTGAAGCAACTTGTAGCACAGTTGAAACGGGAGAACCTTCAACTCAGGTCTCAGATATCATCAGGAACTAATGTTGATGTTGTTCATTTGAGTCCCTAAAGAATTATTAGATTGTAATGCAGTGCTTCTTTTTGTAAATATTAGGGTACATAAGCTGGCTCGATAGTCAGACGGAAGTATTTACTCTTATGATTTCTCTTTTCATAAAAAGTCATAAAAAGTTTCGTCATATTGGATTTATATTCTTCAAAATGTATAAAATGGTCCTAATAATGGTATGGTCGTAACTACATTTGCGATTATATCAACGTGTAAATATCTTCTTAATCTTATGAATTTTATAAAATCAATTCATGCCTATAGGATACTTCAATTTAGATGAAAAATAAGTTCGGTTGTCGAAATTGAATATAATTATCGAGAAGTATGACGATGAAATTTCAAATTGATGTGTCTCTAGTGCAATTTTATATTATAATATGACAACAGTAATGTTGATAGTTACGACTATTCTTTGTAGGACCTAGAATTTAAAACGATCTTATTTGTGTATGTGCAAATATAATACATTGGATTGAATTGTCTCGTGTACGTGAACGAGGCAAGGCTGTGAATGCTGTTCATTGATTTGAAGCGTTTGGTTTATGCAATTTTAGATTACTATAAACTGGGCTAATTTTAAAAAGAAAAATGAACAACCAAATATAAGTTTTGTTGGGACATTAACGATAAAATTACGATACAGAATATGACGACTGAAAAATTGCAAAGAACGTTAAATATTTTTTATTTTTAATACTATTTTCACGAGTATAGAGTAGGGACTTCATGAAATGAATTAGGGACTGAGAATGTAACATAGATTATTCGTACACCTATGGATGTGTATGTATAGTTAAATATGTATATATACACGTAATAAAAAATAAACATATTTTTTTCAATCGAAAATTCTGAACGCCACGAAATAATGGCATTGGAATAATTGAAAAGTAAACACAGGTTTGTAATATATCGTTGATGTATATAACGCGAGGTTATTGTTATATAATAATATTATTATTAAAATGAAATTTAACGAAAATCACTGTTATCATTTCTTTCCTTGTACCTCTATGATTATGAAGGAACAACCACTCTTTGTTGCACTTTTGTAATACATAGTCTTTATTTGTTTTTACATATGTTACAATGGAAATGTCGAAGTTACTGGAACACTGTTTGCAATGCATCTTTCTTTATACTTTCTTTTCTTCAACGATAAAAGATCCTGCACCTTAACAGTTTAATATTTTGACACATTTCTTAAACTTTCAGACCATGATTGTAACGTTTAAAATAACATCTACTTTTTATGTAACGTCTGCATTCGCTGTTTTTAATATGTTTACATAATACGCTATTTATAATACAATATTTAATACTCTTCAATTGAAATTCCATTCTCTGTAAAAAGCTGCCATATCATCCTATGCAACAACAAAAATATTTAAGCACATCGTTAACTTTATATATGTATACTTTCGCGTACGGATGAATGGAAAGCTTCTTACGGTACTCCATTTTAATCTCATTTTACATACATACAAAAGTTTCTCTGCTCTTCATACTTTTCATAAGTTACCCTCCATTAGTGCCAAAGAAAATGTAACCGGAAGCTTAATTATTCTTCTGGACAACTCCATCCTTTCTGACAATTTCATACAAATTACTAGACTGCAGATTTTACGCAATTATGTAGTAACAACATCGATATAATTAAATAACATTGTATCTCTACCATAACAAAACCTTTAGAAACAGAAAATTATTTCTTGTTCATTGTTATCTTTGTAAACTAATCGAAAAATATATAAATTCGCATAATCATCCGCAGTCTACTAAATAACCAGAATTTCCATTTCAATGTTCAGAAGTAATTCGTTATAACACTTAAATTAATTCTCATGAGCTGGAAACACATTTAAGGACGTCCTACACATTATTGCAACAACTATCACGTACGATTTTACGTTAAATGTTAGTTAATACACATATGGTTATAGTAGATTTTGTATTTGTAATTTTTTATATACAATTTTTTTCTGTCGTAAATATTGAAACTATTATAACAACTTAGTGTGCGATACGTGATTATGAATGCCTGTTTTATATATAGTATATATATTTTTTTTTTCTCCAGCAGATCCAGGACATCCTTAAATGACCAGCACAAGACTCCTGAACGTTCACGTGGAGAAATTATGTTTGTATGATTGCATCTGATATTTAATCTTCTAGATTTCTAAACGCTTGTTGGATATCTTCGTGTAACTGATCGAAGTCAGCTCTAATCTTTGCTTCGCCATCTTTAACAGGATCCTGAAAAGTAAAAAAAAAGATATATAACTTTCAAGTTACTTGAATTTACGTTTTCATTAGTCTACAGATTTTACAATAATATTTACCTTGAATTTCATGGAACTCAGCTGATACAGAATGTTCCCCATACTGTCCCTAATAACATTCCATGTTATTTTGTTGTCTGATTGCGCTGTAGACTCGACTGCATGCCTCGCCATATCATAGAATGCAATCATGTTTCTTAACATTCCCACAGTTTTATAAAATGGACAGAATCGATCGTATGGCGAGTAACTGTAAGAAAGTGTTCGTCGTCGGTATAAATGATTATTTTTAAACGGCCGAGTGCTTAGGGAAACAAGTTTGATACCTGTTTTGTTGCAGAAAGTCGTCTTTCAGAAGTTTCGCAACCTCCAGAGTAATTTTATCTGTTTCCGCAAGAGACGCTTTACCAACTAACTGTACAATCTCGGACAGATCCTCTTCTTCTTGCAGGATCTCCTTCACTTTCGTTCGGAGAGGAACGAATTCGGGGAAGTTCTTGTCATAGAAGTCGTCCAAAGCTCTTAAGTACTTACTGTACGAAATGAGCCAGTTAATGGATGGGAAGTGTTTGCGCTGAGCAAGTTTCTTATCAAGACCCCAGAACACCTGAACAAGCGAATAATGTGTAATGGTTTCAAACTCATAATAATTAAAACTATTAATTACAGAAAATAACAGAGTATAGAGAAACATTATATCGATACCTGTACGATACCAAGAGTCGCACTAGTAACGGGGTCAGAGAAATCACCACCGGGTGGTGATACAGCACCTACTATACTGACTGAACCTTCGCGATCAGGATTGCCCAAGCATTTCACTCTGAAAAGAATATGCTTAACATTAATAACATAAAGGCGTTACGAAGCAACCGGATATTTTAGAATAGCATTTACCTTCCTGCACGTTCGTAGAAGCTAGCCAGACGAGCTCCAAGATAAGCCGGATAACCGGAATCCGCAGGCATTTCGGCCAATCGACCGGAGATTTCACGAAGCGCTTCGGCCCAACGAGAT
Organism: Lasioglossum leucozonium; assembly: GCA_028454225.1. Lineage (NCBI taxonomy): Eukaryota > Metazoa > Arthropoda > Insecta > Hymenoptera > Halictidae > Lasioglossum > Lasioglossum leucozonium. The sequence goes on from CM052213.1 coordinate 698,263, forward strand.
GTTGAATCCGCCATCATCGAAACGTTGTAACCCATATCTCTGAAGTACTCTGATAGAGTGATACCTGAACAAAGAAAAAATAATGTGTAGCGCCTTCGACCAATGTGTTTGGAAAAACATCTTCGAGTAAATAACATTGTATTTTTCTACGTTTCTATTACTAACTGTACACATACCGGTGTAAATGGATGCTTCACGTGCAGCTACAGGCATGTTGGAGGTATTAGCGACCAAAGCTGTACGCTTCATGATGGACTCGGTAACGCCATCGATTTCTACAGTTAGTTCAGGGAAGTCACGAAGTACCTCGGACATTTCGTTACCACGTTCTCCGCAACCAACGTAAATGATAACATCAGAGTTGGAATACTTCGACAAAGCTTGCGAGATTACAGTTTTACCGCAACCAAAGGCACCTGGGATTGCCGTAGTTCCACCTTGGACACATCTACAAGTTTAAGAGATACTTCTGATGAATCTGTGCACCATCCACTGTACACATGGAAGTAACAAGCTAATTCCTTACGGGAAGAGGGAGTCCAAGACTCTTTGGCCAGTGAGCAAAGGATGGTTAGCTGGCAATTTTTCAGTAACAGGACGAGGTTGACGTACCGGCCATACCTGCATGCACACGTGTGACCATTATACATATATTAGTCAAATCGTACAAGCCATTATAATATTATATCTACATGGTTAAATAGGAATGAGTACCTGAAGCATGGTGTATTTCTGCATTTCGCCATCAAATTCTGCTTCCAACACAACATCCTAGAGAACACGCAAAGACATTGATCCAGCTGTACTACATGAAACTATATAGGATGTAAATTATTAGGTGATGTTATGGAAGAACATAGCTTACATTGACCGAATAGTTTCCAGGAGGTGCAATATATGTCACGGTTCCTTTACTCTTTGGCGGTAAAATCATTCTATGCTTCACTAGTGTATTTTCATAAACAACACCATACAAATCTCCTCCTGTGATATGACTTCCACTCTTTATATTCAATGGATTGAATTCCCAAGTTACAGATCTTGACAAAGCAGGCACATTGACACCCTTCGGAATGTAAATAGAGCTGGTAAGTTCATTGATATCCTTCAGCGGACGCTGTATACCATCAAAAATGCTGCCAAGAATTCCAGGACCTAATTCCACGGACAATGGTTTGCCTGTACGGAGCACAGGATCGCCGACCGTCACACCACTGGTTTCCTCGTATACCTGATACAACACGCATAATGTACTAAGACTGGGAAATCGAACATACTTTTATTTCATCCATATTTATAAAAAATGTACAATACCTGAATGGTAGCCATATCACCTTCCAAACGAATAATTTCTCCAACCAGTTCATAATATCCTACTCTGACCAATTCGTACATAGCCGATCCTGACATCTTCTCGGCGGTAACGACTACAAACAATGGAATAAATTAAATATACGAAAGAATAAAGCTTATAAATTGAATTAATTATTCGTATACTAACCAGGTCCAGATACCGCGTATACATAGCCAAATTTACCCTCCTTCTCCTCCCTGCTAATCTTCGGCAACCCATGGCTCGACATTGTGAATCGTTATTTGATTAAAACCACTCAACAGCTGAAAGTGTATTACATCGTACAATACCAGCAAATCAGTAAATATATAAAACGTATAATACTTATTGTACACATATATAAAATATTTAACAGACATAAAATAACATTTAAGTAGCTGAAAATTACGGAAAAAATTCCATTCGTTAACATTCAGTTTCTCATAACTAAATACAAATAAATTCATATTCGATCAAACTTGTACGTCTGACGTCTGATCGAAACCGATCAAAAATAATTCGAGACACGGAAAATTCTATGGAAACAATGGTAATAAAAACGAGGATCACGAACAGTTCACTCGAGTCGAACGTTTCAGCAAGTTACCGCGAGATGAAATGCGCTTTAAAACTCGGGAGGTCTCGGTGTCAGTTAGCGCATCCATTCATCGTTAAATTCACGTGAGCAGATCATTTAAAAAGTAGGCGTAGCCCTTTTCAAGCCCGCGCGAGACGTCTGCTCGCCTTACAGAACATCGATTCCGATCGAGATATCTGTCCATCGATTGTCCACGCGGAGAGGTTTAATTTAGCCGTCGCGAGCCACCCTCGAAAATCCGATATACACGATTGCGGACGAAGCGAAACATTAATTCTACCGCTGATCGAGAAACGATGGCGCATTCAAACTGGCACGATCGATACCTGTACGCGCCAGTCTTCTTGTCGAAAATCTTTGGCACGCTCTACACCGAATGAAATTGTTTCGATACTCCGTACTGTATAGCGAATCGAGGTAACGCACAGCGGACGAAATAAGTGACCATTAAAGAACTTACGAGACGTGCAATGTATCGAAGTGAGCCCACTCTACAACAGCAAGTCAAGCTTCGGAGACGAGCCTGGCTGCTATCACAAGACAGGTCAGCTGACTGAATGATGTGCTGGTTCACAATTATCAGCCCCTTTCGCGATTATGGGCGGATTTACAAGTGCACGGAATCGCGAGAAACTTCTCAAATTTCCCAGCAGGAGGCGACGGTTCTTGCAGCTTCTGTGGAAACATGGAGAAATCGGAGAAATATGTGTTTCTGTTTTCATCCACATTTAAAACAATATACGTCGGAGCTCGGAATTGTGTGCTCGCGACGGCCGATTTTCAGAGGCCACGCCCCCTGGCTCGCGTCCATAATGGCGCATTACGGCGACACTCTATCACTGCTATGAGCTACTATTGTTTAGGGCCGGCGTGACCTTTTGCGGGGCCCGCTTCAATCCTATACTTGAATTTCACAATAAGAAATTATTTATTATAAGTACCAAGGATGTTACATATATTTTTTATAAGATAAATATTACATAATTGTTCTCGCTTTTTTCGCCGCAAAATCTTTGATCACGTCATCAAAATTAATTGACCGCGGTCTTTCGAAACGCGAGGCCGGGTTCCGGCGAACGCGCTGAACCTGCCTCCCGCCGGCCCTGCTATTGTTAATGCGTTTCTTTTCGTCAGTTGTCAACATAATTTCGAACAATAAAAAATAAATTCGGAAGATAAATTTTGGAAATTGTTCGTAGGAAAGTATCGCGGCAGGGCCACCCTAACCACAGGACTAAATGGGTTGTAGCCCCGGGGCGCCAGCCTTTTACAACAGCAATTTTGTAAAACTTCATCGATCACCCCTTTTCGTGTATTTTTTTATGAAAAGGGGCGCATTATTGTTAGTGGCCCATGGGAGCTATGGCTTTGGACGGTCCTGGTTCGCTGCTGCGATGCACAGTGCGGACGAAACTGGCAAAATTCAATACACGTGTACTTTACCTACATCACGATATGAGATGCATTTCTTTTGCCAAGTATTAGGATGGAAATCGTATTTATGCATAATAGAATTTTGCAATAAATATAACAATCATTTTTATGTATCCTTAATTTGTTTTTAACATATGTTTTCACCTTTTAGAAAAGTAATAAGAATCTAAGGATAGATCGAGTTTGTTTGGAAGACCGTGAATGGGAACCATTGAGGACTGGCGATATGTCTATAGGAATGTGAAAGACAAGTGTTTATTATGTCTGAGCAATTGAGAACGGTGCAGAAAAAATATATATATATATAGAGAATCGTTTGTATTCTTAGTTTTTTAAAAATAAATTTTCTTATTTTTTTGTAAAACTTCTTTTTAAATTCATAAATTATATAGTAATATAATTAAGAAATATTTTCAAAATTTATCTTCGTTTATTTTGTACATCTATTGTCCCAAACTATTGTGCGTAAATTATACTGCTTGCAGGGGATACCACTGACCAAAAACAACGCACTTAGTACCTCCTGAGAAGGTGGTATCATATTGATACGATTGTCGCCCTAATGCGCCACGAATGACGCCTGAGGATCTCCGTGCGCTATGGCCGCTACTACTATGTAGCCTTCGAAATGCCTCGATTCGAGCAGTTAATTCCCAAGCCTTAATGATCTTAATATTAGTACAATTACGACAAACATTTACGATAAGAAAAGAACGATAAACATTTTTAACAGGTGAAGTAAAAGTAAACCAATACCTCATCGCGGAAATTTTTATACTCCTTTTTTTTTTAAAATGAAAAATATTATTTATTTTACAGTCTCTGCTAGTTCTGTGCGAATACTTACTATTGCAAGGACGAAACTAACGCGGCAATTATAAATTCTATATATAAGTCATGTTAAACGGAACTGCCGAGAGCTGGTTAAAATTAGCAGACACCAAGGCGCGGTTATACATTACAGCTATAATTACAATAAACTATATAGATTTTTGAGGATCCTTGTCGACTGTATCCGCTTACTAACATACGAATAAAAATAGGGTTAAGTACTGCTGTATCAAACGAAAGCTCCTTCGACGCAAAATAGGTGTTTCTTTGATAATACATTCTAAATTAATTCGGTTTTAGTTGCAGAGAATTATTTTATTGCAACATACATATGTGTCAAATTTGATCTTATCATATTTGCGTTTGTTATACAGGATGTTCGGTTACCATTGGGGGAAAACTAAAAACATACGATCTGTAGGAGCTGCTGTGTTTGGTAAAAATGAAATTTTACGATGTCGACTCGATATGTTTATTTAAGGGACAGACTGACCATCTGGTAACTAGGAAGAGATTAACTTTGTCTTCCTAGCGTTACAAAAAACCGTTGACCTTGTAACGAAATTCCTACGAGGCCCAACACCCTCAACGTGCCATGTGCACCATCAGTTAGCGGGTCCTAACCGTCTCCGCGGGATTCCTGTACCGTCGACTTGGGCCTTTTAGAAACTCGGGGTTTTATGACTCTACGCATGGGCTATTGAGACTGTCGTCAATAAAAAACCTAACGGCAACCCTAGCAGATGTCTTAATGCAGTTTCCTCAAAAATAGCCTCTATTGTTGCGCGAGTCCTAAAACCTCTCCAGCATTTGCACAGCAAATGTTAACTTTATTGTATGCAGCTGGTCGCTACAGATGCTTCATCATGTAGAAAATATTTTACGTAGTAAAATCATTTTCAACGAGTTCGAAGTTGTTGTCTCGTGATCTATTCGTTTATTCGTTCATTTGGCAACGAACATCAATGTCTGTGTTAATAATTAATAGGGATGAAGCCATATATATATGTTATTCTTTCCAAGGTTCGATATCCGATATTCGTTCCATTACGAGTTTGCGCGAAATCGTGGAAAACTAAAAACGCCATCTATGTATGTATGGACACGGAATATTGTGTATTCTGTGGTATGGGTTTTCCAACACATTCGCATATACAGTTACTTACGTAATGTAACTTCCGTGTATTCACGACAGTGATGAAAAATTGTCCAGGCTTTCTCACGCATGCGCGCCCAAAACAGTAACGTGTTTATATTACGAGGAGAAGGTAGTAGGACCGTGAATAATGCCTAAATTAATGATTATGAATATGTTTTAGTCTATTTCACAGCCAATAATTTTGAATATACAAAATTCTGAGAACTTATACTGACCTCTATAGTAGAGCATATACACCAATACATAAAGAGTCTAACAATAAGTCTGTACAGAATGGACCATCGATCTCCATTGATCTCCAATTTCTACCAAAACATTCTCAAGTGTCCCTTTACTGTTCTCAGCTCTCAAATCCCCAAAGAATCTCAGTTGAATATTTCTTCGCTTTAGTTAAAACATAACTGTATATACGGTCACAGTGTGCACAAAACAATTTGCAAGACACGTTTCTCAAACTATTATTTCCGTTTCCTATAATTGTGAAGTAATACATTGGTATTTTGTAAAACTTTATAGATAGCATATATACGTACATGAACATAAAAGCATTTTTATCGATGTATTTAAAAAAATAACTAATTCAATCGAGATGTTTTTCGACAATGTTTCAGTGCTTTCTAAATAATAATTCCTCCGAAGATCATTTGAAGGTCAACATATTATACATGGTTGAATTTGTCTTTTCATTAGCTATAATGTTACACTAATCAAAATACGTCGTTCCATTAAAAAAAAAAAAAAACGACGATGACGTTGAAATATCAGAAAGTATGACCTAGAGAAAAAAAACTTTTCAGTCACAATAATCCCCCTACTGAACCAAATATTTTCTTCCTGAAACATTTTTTCATATTACTAAAAACAACCAAGATATTTTCGGTGAAAGTCTTAGGGTGTATACAGGGTGTCCCAAAAATGTATTTCGTTGGATGGGATGGCTCCCAAGGTCATTTAAAGTAACTTTTTCCTTTGCGGAAATGTTCTCCGCGATTACCGAAAAATACCAACCAATCAGAGCGCGACTACTGGAGACTGGTTCCAGCTCAGCCAATGGGAACGTCGCGCTTGGCGCGAGCCGCTGATGCCATGTTCTTATTGGTTCGTGTTTTCCGTTAATAATTCTTTAACAAAGCCACGGAGAACATTTCTGCAAAGGAAACAGTTGTTTCAAATGACTTTATTTTTCACAATCAAATCAGAACAATTTGTAAAAATTTTGCAGGGCGATCAACGTACCCTACTTTATCCAGAATGTTACTTTACTGATGCTAAAATCGCCGCGCATGCGCGAGAAAGCTTGGTCAATATTTCATCACTGGTCTAAGAGTGGGGGTCTCGCGTCAGTAAGTAAGAGTGAGAGGACTCCCACCTCCCACCTTTTTCTTGACAACAAAGTTTCATTCATTCAGTACGGTGCTGGGTGCAGTACGGTGCATGCATATTATGCAGTTGCATACGCGGATCGCAAGTCTTAAGATTGACAGACAGTAAGCAGATATTCGTTAACGGAACAACCGAACTTAAATTGTGTTGTCACTTCGACGTTGAGCTTGCAGTGCAACGTGGGAATTGCGCGCGTAATCCGAACAACGAAGCGAAAACAAGCGATCGAAGCTATTCGATTTCGCTTTGACTTTTCATTATTCATCTGTGCGACGGACTGCGAACAGTTGTTCAACATGGATCTCCAAAATATGCAAGAATTCATGGAATTAATTGGACGATTGAAGGTGAGTGAGCGAGACGTTGATGACAGGAAATATCACGAGGCAGCACTGTGACAAATATAAACTCGCAGAGATTCGGTAGACTCGTGCTGACGATATATATTTAGGAGTGTTCATTTTTGGCAATCCCGACCAGCTGTGATCGGGCTGATCCCTTACTGTTGATAGTGCTATCATTGCTATATCATATACACCGTATTTGTTATATAATAATTCCCTCAGTTTATAATGTACAACAACCTAAATAGATAACACGCTATACTAGATTGACCACTGTAGATGGACGTCTGTAAGACGTCTTTTTTAAACGTTCAAACATCTAATTTCACATGTCTTAGAGACGTCTTAAAGACGTACAGTTTTGTCACAAAAACCGTTTAAGAGACGTTCGAAACGTCTTTAAAACGTTTGAATGTCTTGCCGGAGACGTCATAAAGATGGTGCTATCTGGGAATGTCCAGAATGTAGTCAAACTGTAAAAAAATGTTGATTCGCGGTTTACACTGAAAACACTAAAATTACACTTCTAGAATTTCTGTAGAATTTTATAGTTGCACATAGATTTATCGCATGTATATGGTTCCAGCATATGAAGAGGACAGGATGGGTCATTAGAAAAGTACCGGATCCAGAGACAATCGCAGGACACATGTACCGAATGGCCATGTTATCGTTCTTAGTGGACAATGATGAGCAATTGGACAAAGTCAAGTATGAAATGGTATTATTTTATTTGAGACTGGTCGCTTAGCCTAAGACTAATCGTATTTTAAATTGTATTAATTATGTAAATTTCTTTGTACGCGTAGAATCATGCAGATGGCTTTAATCCATGATTTGGCAGAGTGCATTGTAGGAGATATAACACCTCACTGCGGTGTTTCGCAAGATGAGAAACACAGACGAGAAGATGCAGCCATGGAAACGATTTGCAAACTTCTGGGAAATAAAGGACCAACGATATTGGAGATGTTTAGGGTAAGATCTATTCAAAAGTTCAATCGTTCTGTTGCGATAAGTTATATTCCCTTTGTACTATTATTATATTATTGTACAGAGTAACAAGGATTCAAACGACAAGTGGAAAGTTGTTCTTGCGTTGTAACATGTTTCCTTTTTATCTGTACCATGTATCCTTCTTTTCCTGTTATGTTGAAACATAGAAGAATTTAAACGTTTAGCCACATTTATTAGGGCTTTTTTCTCCAGTCGATAGCTGCTATTTATCTTTTAATTTTAAGTTTTGGACTCTATTCTGAATAACTTTATGCTAATGTAATGCGTGTTTCTATAGGAATACGAGAAGCAAGAATCTCCCGAAGCAAAGTACGTGAAGGACTTGGACATACTAGATTTAATAATGCAAGCATACGAGTATGAGAAGAGAGACAACGCTCCCGGTGTGCTAGAGGAATTCTTTGTAGCGACCAATGGAAAAATCAGACATCCCTTCATTAAAAAAGTTGCAAATGAAATCACGGCGAAAAGGGAAGCTCTACGTTACAGTTCATCTAATTTGGAATGAGAAGAGGAGTTCCTTAGAAAGCTTTACGTATGTTTTTATTTGTTAAATAAAGTTAAGATAACACAGAGTCTTAGATGTTAAGTTTCAATGTACAGAAAGATTGTGATAAGGCTTATTATTATTATTATTATTATCTAATATATAGGAGCGATAAAGACCTACAATAGCAATAGATTGTTCTTAAAAGAGAATTATGAGTCTTCTATAGAAGATAATTACTTTTTCAATGTTCTACAAAAATGAAAGATATTTGCTAGATCTATTAAGACTTACCAACAGATATTGACATCTTTACTGTCACATGCTCTTATAATATATTGTTTTCATTTTAAAAAATTACTGAACCATCACAACTACAAGTAAAAATATTTTTCTCCTTAATAATTTATGTACATATTATTTATATATATTTATATATATTTAATAATATGTTACATCGATAAAACTAAATGTAGTTTTGATAGGTTTTGCAATTTAAGTAACTTTGATTATATTCAGTTTTAAATGAAATTATCATTAAACATTTATGATAAATAATAAAATTATGTAAAGTAAGCGAGACTTTATTCCTTATTGTGTAACTAAACCTTTGTTCCTGTTGCTTTATAGTAAAACAAAAAGCAAGAATATTTCGAATAATATCAAATTTTAATTATTTTATTTAGTATGTGCTAATCATAATCATAATTAGACTGCAGATATTTATGAAAAATAAACATTGTCTTAAATAGCCAAGGCGAGTACAGATAAATATTTCAATCGGTTCGAAATTGTGTTCGTGCACAAGGGCCCAATTGCTATACATACAGTTAGTCATAAAAATATCCCTCTAATTAGACTTCGCTGGTAATATTGTGTAGTTTAGTGTTGTACATTTCATGTTGTACATTCATTTAAAACATTTTACGAAATCTGTGGAATTACAAATTTGAATATGAAATGTGCTGAATTCGTTGGAACTAGTTTAATGTTAATTGATAATAAGAAATGTGAAAATTTTGAGAAATTGAAAGCAGAGCAGTTTGCTAATATGAAAATATAAATGTATAAGGTTCCCGAAAACTAAAGAACGTTGCATTGGTCTGCCGTAACACGCGGCGAGTGCCATTTTAAAAATAATTTCGTGAAAGCTTTATTTATCGAGGCCGCGTGGTTCCGAATGAACTAATCGCCTGTAAAAATAAGTAAAGGGATGCAAATTCGTAGGGAGAGTCTACGTGCAACGATCGATCGATATACACGCTATATCTATAAGTACGCGTGAACGTCCCCTTGGTGTTTCGAGCCGGACGGTAAAGTAAGGTTGCTTCGACTGTTCGGAACGGTCGTTAGCAGCGTCAGCGAATCGTATACGTCACTCGATTCCGAATACGAGCGCTTTTCGTCGCGCCTCGAACGGAACCAGTTGCCCGTCAGGTGAGGATACGGCCGGTAGGATCATCGTGTCGAGTCATTGTCGGGATTAACAACGCGAATATGCAGACGGACAACGCCGGATTGCGAGGCGATTTATTTGCCGGAAAAGGACATCAAACTGTTCGAAAGTTACTGGCCAATTTCGAGATACCGGGTGCTGGGGGCATTCTGGATTACGCAAACTTTCGTTTGATTTGCAACACGCTCTTCCCGCCGGCGGAAGTCGAACAGAATGACCAAAGAATCAGGAACATCTTCGATTTATTCGACAATGACCGGGACGATCTCTTGAAGGGACACGAGTGGGAAATGTGAGTACACATTTTGTAAATACTCAGACCTGGGCGAAAATTTCGAATAATAATTTGTAAATCAATTCTTGATAATTTATAAATGATTGTAAATAATATATAATTTGTAAATCAATATTTGACAAATAATATATTTGATGATACGTATGCACATAATTATTATGCAAATAATTGGGAAAATAATGAATTGTATACAATTGATTATTTGAAAGAATAATGCTAAATTGTTTACTATCGATAATATTAAAATAAAAATAATAAAACACTTATTTCGAGCATGCGATCAGAAATACATATACAATCAAGACGAGCGTATCACGGGCGAAACGAGCTGTTAGGATTCAAACGAAGCGAGGTTCTTCCGAACGTCAGCTGTTCGTAAAACCGTTGACTGTTGTGTGTTGGTAATCGCGGTCCCCGCGCCGCGTCCGCTCCAGTCCGCTCCAACGTTCTTCTCGCGATCATAACAGCAACAGCAACGGTCGAAGCTAACTCCTTCGTTTGAATCCCCAGCCTATTCGCCAATCGTCGTAACTTTATCACCGAATTCGAAGGAACGGATTTCTGCGAGCGTAATCGGATCGGTCTCGCGACTTCGCTTCGAACTCCGCCTTCGAACGAAACGCATAACGTCAATCTCGTGGCAGCGTCACACTTCTGTATCGATTCTATTCGCGACCGTGTCGCATTCAGAATATCGTTACGACGTTATCTTTCTTATTTTTTTGTTAACCACGTCATTGTTGTTTGTCCGTGTACCAGAAGAAAAATCTGGTGAATAAACGCTATTGTTTTTCGACTCTTTGCTTTGTCTACTTCTCCCGTCGGGCACTTCATCAAATTGTTCGTGATTTGCGTACGACGACCAGCGGTCAAGCCGAAACAATAATAAATCAATAATTTAATTGTTTCTTAAATAACATTCAAAATAATTGTCAATGAAATCAAAATAGTGTCTATATGTATAAATAATACCAATGTCAAAAAAAGTAAAAACAAATAAAAAATAATTTATATCGAGAAATAAGAGATAAACAATTCAACTTAATTTTCGTATGAAATACTTAATGATGAAATTTTGTTATTTGAAAAATAGATTATTTCTGAAATAACTTTAAAAAGTAACTTACGAATAATATTATTTAAAAATTTTGTTAAACGTCGAGGTCTGCTTTGTACTCCTACGAAAAATTGAACAATTTTTAAAACTTCATTAGTTCTTTCAGGAGTAAACTCACATTGTTGTTCGTTTTTCAAACGGACGTTAAAAATCTTTACGGACATATTTCGATTATTTTCGAATATCTATCAGATTTAAAAGAATACGAATGATGCATGAATGTTCGCAAATTAGTGATCATTCTTCCGAAATAACAATAGGTTACGTATTCGATCGCAATCATTTCCGACAACCGGAAGTGCAAGTAACGCCGGCTCAAACAGTGTAGTACAAATGATTCGTGTAACCGCGAATTCAATCGATACGATTATATTATCTTTGAACACCAGCAACACCGTTAAAAGTTATCATAAAATTATGATAGTTTTTAAAAATTAAAGCTTGAAGTCTTTACTTTATGATGCCAAAATCATTGTGATAGCTCCTTTAATTTTCGTGTCGAGTGTACATTATAGAGGTTGAAAATAAATTCTATGATCCTGCAATAATGATAAGCTTGTTGGTTCTTTACCAAATGCAGATTCTCCAAATGGTTGGGAACCGTACTCGAGCCTGTGAACGCGCTGCTGATCGTGGACATGCAAAACGATTTCATCGATGGAACGTTAGCGCTCCGCGCCTGCCAAAGCCATCAGGACGGCTTCGATGCTGTGGAGCCGATAAATCGTCTGATAAAACGTGGACTTTTCGATAAAGTTATTTACTCGATGGACTGGCATCCCGAGAATCATATCAGTTTCTACGAAAATTTACATTTGAGGGAGCTGCATCCAGACTCGGTACGCGTTACCTAACAACTTCATAATTCAGGACTTCCTAGTCAGCCAAATCTGCTTCCTGCAAATTTTTATCAATGTTTTAGTCGTACTTAGCGAGCAAAAGGCGGTCATTAATCTATCTGCTATGAATCTGCTGATCAAAACTCGTCGTCAAATTTCGAGCCTATGGCGCGACAGATGGTTCGGAATTTGAGTGCAGAGTTTGCAGGCGGAATTCGAACCAATCGAATGTTCTTGTTGAATGCAGATGACAAAGGAAAACGCAAAGGTGTTCGACACCGTGATATTCTCGAATCCCTATTTGGAGCAGATACTGTGGCCTAAGCATTGCGTCGCGCACACCTGGGGCGCTCAGTTGCACGACGACCTTGAGATTGCACCTGGCTCGAAAAAGGTACAGGAAAATTAACCATGTTGAAGAGCTTCCTTGACCTTACCAACGAGCATCGGTACAGCGTTTTATCGATAAATGTCCCAAGCGTCTGGCCTATGATATTTTTTTGAGACTGGGATGTCATTAGCTCACAAAAAAATTTCTAACGAGCTCTATCGATTTTTCAGGTGTTGAAGGGCGTGTACCCGGAGAAGGAGGCTTATTCGGTGTTTGCCGAGAAGGATTCCGCAGGCAGGATCAAGCTGGAGGAGATCTTGCGCGAATCAGGCGTGACACGGTTGTTCGTTTGCGGCCTGGCTTACGACGTATGCGTGAAAAGCACTTGTCTGGACGGTCTTCGACTAGGATACTCGGTGGCGGTGATCGACGACTGCTGTCGCTGTGTAAATCTCGAGCATGCCGAGGCTGCGAAACGGTTGATCGCGGAGAACGGCGGTTTGATCGTCGAGAGCGACAAGGTGCTATCGCTGACGACCGGGCAGGAAAGGAGCTTGATCTTGAGTCATCAAACTGCGAGGAGAATTGCCTCGATCTCGTTCCCCGGAAATACCACCGTTGCGGTTAAATAGTATAATTACAGTATTAGTGGCTTTAAGCGTCATGACACGACGAAGATCGGTAGACTTTTTATATCTCAATTTAATTCAAACTTGTACAACAATTTGCTTTGTTAGAAATAATTTTGCGGCAAGTTTCTTTTACAAATGTCCACCGATCCAGAGGTGTAGGTTCACCCTTAGGATGGATGACTATTACTTTTTATAGACCCTGTACAAATGTTGAGCTTGATATACTTTTATACAATGAAAATGTACAAAATTCGTTTTGGGGAATACATGAGTACAATATGTATACTAGAAGGGGGTTGTTCCCGAAGGGACCAGAAAGTTACTTTACTTTCTATTCTCAGTATTTTCGTAGTATTTATTGCACCAACTGTTGGTGCACATTCAGTAGTACTTATGATAAATATTACTAAACCAAAGAAAACGTTGTCGTCGTTTTCCGTTTCCGACTACGCGTGTAAACTATCTGTATAGCGAAATCCGCGTGTATGAGAGATCGTACTTTATTTTGTGATAGTAATATTGTTAATTAATACAGAATATACATATATACAGCGTGATTCGCAAGAAATGGAACACCTAAATAGCTCTGTTAGGCTTAAAGTTAGAAGAAAATGTTACAGAGAAAAGTTGCACTGTTAAAATATGATGATATGAAAAAATGTTCTGATTGTTGTGTTCAAGGTCTCTTGGAGATTATCGATGATTTTTAAATACCATATATTTTTAATTTTATAGTGTTGTAGCTGATGTCAAGACTAGTTAACTGATATGCTACACTATGACCTTCAAATGATAACTTCAAAATGCACAGATCTACATTTTATTTGAAAATGCAGAATAAACAGGTACGAGATTCGCATTCATTTATTGATTATCTACTGTCTGTAATAAATAAGAGATTGCTAATTGCAAGTTTTATAGGTACTAATCTGATCGTTGGTCATAATCATCGTTGGATAGCGTTGTGTTGATAACAGCGTGATCCAGTTCTTATCTACGTTGAAGGCTGCCTATCGCTCAGCGATCTCGCTGTTTTTTCAATTTTATTTGCCGACTCGTCGTCCATTGTCAATTTACAAGCGTACCTATGCCTTGCGCCGCAATCGTCGCTGTGATACGAGTACAATCGGGACGTTGAATTGTAAGACAGCTTCAGACACCTGCGGAAACGTAAAAACGTACAGTTCAAGGAAAAGCATAATATAAAGAGACGATGTCCGATAGAGTTATCCTCTTCTTGGACGAAGATCAGCGAGTGTCGCTAGATTAACGCTACCACGACCAGTCAAGTGACCAGTTCTAGATTTTGTTATTTTATAATTATTGAAATTATAAAGACGCTTTCATAAATATCTTTACTAGAATATACAGGCTAGTGAGTTACTTAGCGTTTGCATCTCAAATATCTTTGTTGTTTTCAAAGACACGTCACATGTCTCAAAGACAAGGTGAATGGTCCAGTGAGGCCCCAGGATTTTTTTTTAGAAATCTTTTTTTAGACATTTTTTAATTTTTTTTTTTAGAAATCTGAGATCATCCCTTTTTGAACTCCTACAATAAAAGTCTCGTTCTAAGTATTATTAAATATTATTATTTTTTTCATAACGCACATGCAGGGCGTGGGAATAGTGACAATAATTAGAGGGGGACCTCGCAAATTGGGGGGCTCAAAGTTCAGTTCTCAAAATGACAAGAATTAGTTTATTTAAATATTACTTTTTTGCATAATGCACACTGCAGGGCATAGGGTTAGTGAAAACATTTAGGGTGGGGTCTCAAAATTGAATTGCGCCTGGGGCTTATCAAGTGCTAAATCCGCCACTGGGTATTCCCCTCATCTAGCGACACTGCTGACTAGCCAAAACAGCTGATACGACAGAAAGCAAACGCTTACCTTCCGTCGCCAGGGACCGTCTGCTTGGTGTTTCGATGAACCGGCTTCGCGCTGCTCGCCCAAATCCACAAGAGGCCGGGATTCAATCCACCGGTCCAGAAATGTTTCCCCTTCAGCTTCGTGTTCGCCTGCAAATTGCTGAGCACGTCTCGTTTCTCGTCGTCCTTCTCGAACTCCAGCAACTGGCCGCCCAACCCGCGACAAAGGCTCGCCGACGATTTCCAGTCGAATTCACGGTTGCTGAAGTGATAGCAATTCGGGCCGATTTTCGTGTAGTTCGCCGGACACGCCTCTGAAAATAACGACACGTTCGATGGTACCAGAAGAGAAGGAAAGTCGGACAGACGCGGATACAGGGCGAATACGCACTCTTCTGGCTCGTGTTCCCCGAGATCACGTAATAGAGCAGCTCCTCCGCTCTTCTTAATCGGTTCTCCAGAAAATCCACTCTGTACACGAGCTTCTCTATCGCTCCTGAAATCGTGAATTCCGTTTAATTCGTCGGAAAATCGATCAAAGCAAGTCTCCGCAAAATTCACCTTGACCTTGAAGTTCAAGGTCAAACTTTTTTTTTCATTGCATTGTGTTCTACTCACCACGGAGATAAGAAGCGTCGAAGGAACCATCGGTCGAAACTCGATAGTTCTCACAAAAAATTATGGCAAAGTCTCATTATTAGTACTACCCATGGTTCTACTCAGTTTTGACCTTGAACTTCAAGGTCAAGGACAATTTTGGGGAACTGTTTTTAGGAATTTTCATCGATCCGAAGATGTAGAATACGCCTAATAGCAGCCAATTGGTTCCCTCGACACCTTTTATTCAAGTAATGCATAGAACGCCATGCAATAAAAAAGTTTGACCTTGAAATTAGAGATAAAGAACAATTTTGCGGCAATTTTTGTTTGTCCTCTCTAATGTGAATATTTTTACCCAGAAGATACAGGTCGGTCTCGGTGACTTCACGCTTGTTCGGCGTCGATATTTTACTGGAAACCATCAAGGTCTTGTCGCCCAGTTTCATCACCTTCGACGTCCTCGACGTCCTCGAGTCTGAGACCACCCAATTCTCCAGAATCTCGGACCATGGGCCGGGCGAATCGCAGACGGAGACGTTCCGCGGACTGTCTGATAAAATGTCGCAAATGTTAAACATTAGAACTCGTCGTTTTAACGGTCGTTGGAGTTCTTACCACAGTGTCCCACGCAGACGAGCGACAGCAGAACCAGCAGACACAGCTGGACAGATCCATCTTTATCCTTCATGGTAAACCTGCGAACGAGACGACAACGGTGTATCAACGCGAGCAAATCGGCCAGGAAAAAGATCGAGCGCGTTTTAACCGTCTCCAACTTTCTCGAAGAAAGTCCGAAGGAATGCACGCCGTCACGGGCACATAAAACATCTTCATGCTGTTTGTGTTTGGGTTTTGCTTGAAACGATTGCCGAAGGGGCTTCCATTAACAGGCGACATTGTTAAATTTCGCGCCAATTTTTATTTGGGAAGGGTACTATCCTAGACCATATACAGTTGTAGACACGGCTTTAGATAACCTGCCTTGTTCCGAGATTAAATCGTCTAGCAGATGACTCTTGTGGGCAAAGTGCTATAGTCTGTTGAGAAATTGTAAGCTAAAGTGTAAAGGGGAATTTGTAGGAGCTGTACGTACATGTATTTTATTACTCGTTCATTAAATTTTAAAAAATCGTAAAATTGTAAAAAATTGCAAATTGCAAAAAATTGTTAATCTTGAAAAAAACATTAAAATTGTAAAAAAATTGTAAAACATTGCAAATTGTAAAAAATTGTTAACTGTGAAAAAATCTAATAACAATAAATCTAACATTTTATTCAACTTCAATTCTTGGACGGTTGTCAACCCTATCTTCAACACTTGGTTAGTGAAATTTTAAAAAATCGTGAAATTGTAAAAAATTGCAAAAAATTGTTAATCTTGAAAAAGCATTAAAATTGTAAAAAAATTGTAAATTGTAAAACATTGCAAATTGCAAAAAATTGTTAACCGTAAAAAAAGTGTTTTTAAATAATTCACAATAACACTTATTAATGGAAGACCCTATACAACGTAGAAGGTGTTCCTAAGTTAATTGGCTTACTCACATAATACTCGTGAAACAGGCACGTTATCACGGTTATTATCATTCCAGTTCTATTTGTTCCGCCGCGAGGATTGCACTTGGTCGATCCGCTTCCGTTGGTGAGCCGTGCACGACTATCGATCCGGACTCCCGGGATCCAAACGCGTGCATACCTCGAACCGGTGGACACTTTCTCTCTTCCTCGGAAAAATGAGTCACTTTCTTCGTCGGATTCGTCAGCTTCTCGGTCACGCGTTTTCGCGGTGTCGCTCTGTCGAGCCAACTCTTTTTTCCATTTTCCGTCTGATTTTTCAGCAACGTAGGTCAGTTATGCGAACAGGAAGAAATTAACAATCTACAGAACGGAACCGTGCGAAAGCTATTGCCAATTAGTAGGACAATACGTTATTATTTATTACGAGGGCGTGATTGTAAAAGTTTTAACGAAGTCGATTTTTTCGGAACGTCCGGAATATTAGTCGAAATACCAGAGAAACCAGCGTTTCTTAATTGGCCTACTGACACGATTCTCTCCGCAAAGTGGAACTTCGTCTTCGCACGACGGACAAGGGAAGTTTGTCTTCCGCCGAACCCGTTACGCGACGTTCGATTTCGTTGACAAACGTCGCGGAACCTGTTCAACACACTCGGTCGGGCGTCACCTGTACACAAATTATATGTCACGACTACCGTAGCGGGAGTCTCTGGAGATCTAAAAAAAAATGGATTTGACCTTGACCCTTTTCCTAAGGTCAAACGGTTTTTTCATTGCATAGTACTCGTCGCGAGGAACCAAAGTCTCGCAGGAACTGTCGTTCTGAAGTCAACCGTTCTCTTAAAAAACGACTTCGAAAAATAAAAAATGCAGTTATAAAAAAAACACTAATGACCTTCACAACTTCGAAAAAAAAAATACTTTGCAGGAAAAATATTCTTGCCAACTGACCATTTTTCTTTTTGTAATTGTACTGAAATTATTCATAATTTAAATTAAACTAACAAAAAAAAAACAATTTCCGCGTTCATTGAATTTTTTCAATTTTCCTTTCCAAAAAGCATTAAAAAAATATGAATTCGAAGGGGAGACAAAAATTTGTAGTTCCGAGACTGCATTCAAGTGACATGGTATATGTACTTGTAAAAATCGACGCGTAATAACAAACAGATCGCGAGTTGTAAATATTTTTCCGGGCGACAGAAGAAAGGCGAACACGTGTATCGTTTTGCATGTCTTTTAATGAAACAACTATAGCGGGGACGAGTCGGTGCGCTGACGCGAGTCGTCGTCCAGCTAATAATATGTAGTCAACTATACGCTACGTATGTACAATCGTGGTGAAATTGATTTCGCATCCGGCAACGACACGGGACGGGACGGTACGGTGTGGTTCTCAGTCTTTCGTTTCGCGCTGGCTAATTAGAAATACACGGTGAGATTGAGCCGTTCGTTCCCCACTTGGCTGTTCCTGGATCTCGTTTCAGCCGCCACTTCCACGCTGTCCACCGTCTGAAAGATCGAAAACTTTCTACAGGGGAATTCCCATCGTGAGCTGTTGTTCCGATACATTTCCGATAATAATAGTAATAATAATAATAATAATAATAATTTAATGAAAATTGATATCGACGCTAGGTTCGATCAAAAAATACATTATTTTGTTTGTATTTATTTTATATTTGTTTTGTAAAATATATTATTTTTTTATTGAACCTAGCGCCGATATCAATTGTCATTGAATTGTTACACAATTGCGATTGACAATTTACACCAATAATAAAGATAAAGATAAAGATAAAGATAAAGATTAGAGATTTAATGAAAAGTTCCGTTGTCCTAATTACCCTGTCGTCATCGTCCCACGAGAGTTTCTTAACCCTCTGGGAGACGGAGCAGGCGGGCCAGGCTGGCATCAACGAGTCCGGGAGATCCCCGGAATAATTGGAAGATTCGCGAGAGGCTTCGTTGAAGTTGGACTTGGCGCTTAGGTCGTTCATGTTTTGCACTAGACCGCCGATGTTAGGGATGTTCGACGTTGCGGATAAACCGGGTGGATTTGGGGCTGGCGCCACTTTGTGCCTCCCGTACAGAGGCACTTGTCTGGCCGACGATAAACCTTTGCAACAATCGATCCATTAGAGCCAGGAATCGGCAGCCTAGCTGCGCACAGTGCTAGCAGACAAATTAATACAACAATCCGGATAGCACGCGACGTCTTAAAGACGTATGAATGTCCAATAACATGCGTCTTGAAGAGGTCTCTACTGGCCAGTCGACGAGCAGTCAACGGGATTATAACTAACTTTTAACGGTGGCGTTGTAGGAGTTCTTCGCGCCGAAGACAGGGTTCTCGACGTCGTTGCCGTCGTTGCTGATCTCCCTCATTTCGTCGTGGTTGGTGTCGTCGACGGTCTCCCGGTCGACGCGGTCCTCGTCGTCGCGATCGCCTCCACCATTCTCGTCCTCGTCGTTCTCCTCG
Organism: Lasioglossum leucozonium; assembly: GCA_028454225.1. Lineage (NCBI taxonomy): Eukaryota > Metazoa > Arthropoda > Insecta > Hymenoptera > Halictidae > Lasioglossum > Lasioglossum leucozonium. The sequence continues at coordinate 717,991 of CM052213.1, forward strand.
ATACTGTGGGCGATCTCGTGACGATTTCCTCTTCGCGGAACGTCCAGTGGGTCCTGGAGCATGTTCGCGCCGAGCACCTGGGGTGTTGGACTCAGCGCGGATGGTACAGGCGACTTCTCTCTGTACACGGTGCCCACGGAGCTGACGGACCCGCTAGTCTTTGGCCTCTTACTGCAACGATCGTGGCAAGACCGTTAAGTCCGGAAGCAACGCGAAAGAGAAACGATTCTTGCGCGAGACGTCAATTGGGACATTAGGATGATCGTTTGGTTCGCTTACTGTTTATATATGTACAAAATTAGAACGAGTATGATGACCCCCAGAAGTCCCAAAACAGCGCCGAACACTGCAACCAGGAGGACGCTGCTGCCCAACCAGGCTGGCGCAGCTCTGGCAGCGATAGGCAGTGACCCTTTGCTTGGTATTTTAACGATCACCGGGATCATGCTAGATCTGCAACAGAGGTGTCGCGAGTCAATCTCCGAAACCCTGGACTTCACTGGGAAGAGGGAGTTACTGTTCCTCTTTGTGTACCTAGGAGGACGACCCGAATCGGAAGCCACGGCCACCAGTCGGGCTAGGGTACCATTGATCGTTGCTGCTGATCTCAGGATCAGCTCTCCGCTGTCCCGAATCTCGAACGACCTGCGTACAATGATCCATTATAGTTTGACCGTTCTCTACTACCTACTCGGTAAGCAATCTGCACTTTGGCACCAAACACGGGCCATCCGTGTCCGCATTAAGCTCGGTGTTTGGAGACAGGTTTTGGTCTGCAGACTTGGACCAAATAGGGATCAGTTCCAAACACGTTTTGCCACCAAAATGACCGCCTTTTGCTCGCAAATTACGATTGCAGACACTTGGTCTTAGTCTGCACAATCAGATTTTGCTCAGTGGGGTCCCCTAAGCGTGTTTGGACGCTTACACTCCATCATCGGAAGTGATCGTCTGCTTCCACGCTTAAGGGGTCCCGCCTTAACTAATAAGTAGTACCTTGCGTCAGGCCCTCGAAGTGACAGGCTAACTTTGTCGTCTCTGTCGCCATCGGCGGCTTCTAGCTTCCCTAAACATAATGGAGATCGCACGATCGTGTGTTAATCAATTCATCGAACGAAACCACGCTGGAGAAAGTAGCTCACCGACGATGGATCCCTCCTTCAAGGATTCAGCGTGAAATTCGTATCTGGGATGACGAAACCGCGGCTCCCATTCATTCACGTCCTCCACGGAGACATTCACTCGCGACGTGTCGTTCTGGAATGGAGTCACGACTCGAAATCGGAGACAATACACGGCCACCTCCAATAATAATCTAAATTCCTGTTGAGCTAACTCACATGATGACCATCGGTGACGCGGACCAGAAAACTGTGATGAATCCTTCTCTCGTAGTCCAAAGTCCCGTTCAGGATCAGCTCGCCGGAGTTCGTGATGGAGAACCTTTCTAGATCCTCGACCGCTCCAACCAACCAGAACCTCAAGTTCTGAAACAGGATAGCCGGTTACGCACCCAAGAAAGTTGATCGGTGCGAGTCTCTAGTTACTCACGGAGTCCACTTTGTTCACCCCGGTCGTTAATAAAACGCTTCCGGGTGGCGTGTTCTCGGGGATACTGGTGTGATGATCCCGTCTGATGAACTTGATAGGCAATCTCCCACCTAATTCGCAACGTTTTGATTGATTAGAGAGCCCTGCTCCAACACCGGAATCGATCAAACGTAAACGTTAATTGCTTACCGGCGGTGGGCTCCACGCTCCAGTCGCTTTCCCGCGACACCACTATCGTCGAAAGCGCATACTTGTCCGGGTTGTCTACCTGCGTCGCCTGAAATTCCAATCATCCGATTTTTTTTTAATTAAACAATCCCTACGTATCGAATCCGCTCACGATCTTATCTAACTTTTGCAATTGATCGGTAATCGATAGCACAATATGCCGGTTTACCTTGACAACGATCGTCGCCGGAGACAGCAGCTCGTGCTCGTACAGTAGCCGCGTGATAGCGACCTCGGCAGTTTCGGGATTCAGAGTGAGGAACGGCAGAATTCCGCCTTGGATCGTGTACTTCACCGGCGCGTTGATCCCCGCATCTTGATCCACTGCTTTGATCGGAGCTGGATCCACTTTCAGCAGTCTTCTCTGAAAAGCGTAATCGATTCGCTTAATTAAGGCCGATCGCGTCTACACAGGCTTCGGGATTACGTGTTCGCGATGCCACGCCTACACTTCTGTCAAGTTTAGAAAGGCCCGCCTCCTGGCCCTGCCGTATTTAGGAAACCACGCCCCCAGGCTCCTGTCGATTTTAGGAAACCACGCCCCCTGGCTCCTGTAGATCTTCAGAGGCCACGCCCCCGGAGTCAGGATGGTTTTCGCAGGCCTGAATTCTGACAATTTTCAGAATCCACGCCCCCCGGGATCCGGCCGCTTTTCAGAGGCCACGCCTCCTGGCTCCTACCGATCTTCAGGGGCCGCGCCTCCTAGATCCAGTCACACCCCCTTTCCACGGCGGCCCTAGTGCTCGAAGATATCTAGGCGCACCATGTTAGCTATTTGTGGAGCATTAGAGCGACACTCGCGGAGCAAGAGGCGTGAACGGGGCCAGGGGGCGTGGCCTCTGAAAATCGGCCGTCGCGAACACATAATTCCGAAGTCTACGATATTTTACCATCGTCGTACCGCTTTGGTCTGTCGAGGGATCACGATTTTATACTGATCACTTTGGAACGAGGGATTCTGATCATCCGCATCGATGACGTTCACGTGAAGAGTGGTGGTAGATGATTTCGGTGGATTCCCTTGATCCTGTCGATACAAGATTATCCACATTATTGTCTTACGACCAGAGGATGTCTATACTTTGCGCGAACAATTTACCTGTGCACGAATATCGACGGAAAAATTAGACAGGCTCTCGTAATCCAACGGCTTCCTCAGAACCAGGGTCCCTTCCAAAGCGTTCACGAACACGAAGTAGTCCTGCAAAGACGTTCCAAGTTACAAACGAGATTGGGTTGATCGTCGGCCATCGTTGTTTTTCTTTCTTTTAAATAAATTACCGAATGCGGTCCTGGCAGGACAGCGTATTGCACCGTTGAAAATGGCCCCGGTTGATCGGCATCCACGGCTCGTACACCTTGCAGAACCCTCGTGCCGACCACAGTGACCTGGAAGTGCAACAGGAAAATAGAACCGATGTGGACGTCACGCGCAACGACTTACGGAAACGAGATTGTTTACTTCCGAGATGTTGAGGACGTAAGGCGCGTTGACGAACTGCGGAGCATTGTCGTTCGCGTCGGTCACGCGAATGTTGACTGGTATCACGAATCCCTGGGGGAAAAGAAGTAGCGTGCTTACTAGTAGTCGACTGACAAAATTTTGAAATTTTGCGAACGTCTTCGGCATATGTAATACTAGGTTATTGCACTAGATCAGTCCCGTCTAGCTAGCTCGCGGCGAGCAAGGGCGCCCGCAGCAAGTCGGTTATGGGCAGAGTCGCCAGATTAACGTGTCCCCGCTCTACCTTCCCCCTCTACGACGCTATTCCCCCTCGCTTCCGCGCGGTCACGTGACGCGTTTCGTCCCAGTCGTGCACGGGTCCGGTAGAGAGGGGGTAACGTTTTCCCCTCGATTCCTCCTCTCACCCCTGATCAGGCGACTCTGAAGCGGTGGTAGGCTCCGGCGGTAGCCGAACGGGACTAGATCGAAGCGTACCGGATCCAATGTGTGTTTCCTCTCGCAAATGACGTTCACGTAGACGCTGGCTGGTCCGTCGACGCCCTCCTTGTCCAGAGGTCTGACCAGAGTCAGGTTCTTCGAGTACGCCGCGAAAGAGACAGGACTGTCGACCTCCTGGAGCCTAAGCTCGACGTCTCCTTGAGGCGAAGGATCCCCTAACACGCCCAGGACACCCACGGTGTCACCGACCGGTAGATCCTCGTTGACGAAGAGGTGCGCGGCGGTGGCACCGTTCTCCAGGAAACATCGCGCGTCACGGATCACTGTGCATGCGTGTTACAATTAACGAAATGCTCGCTTCGGGAATTCGAACTCTCAATTGCGGGAACGTCTTAACCAATGGCGGAACTACAAACTTTAGCCCCCTCCCCCTTGCAAAATATAATTTTGGTTCCCCAGAAAAAAACAATTTAGATTGTATAAAGAAAGGAAACTTATAAAGGGTCTCCCAAAATTAACGCGAGGTTTGAATTAAATAGGAAACACAGTGTTTAGTCTTTAGATTGTTATCTTCAGGGTTGCCAACAATTTACTTAATTTTGGGACACCCTTTATTACATAAAACAACAACTTATGTAAAAAATATGGATATTGGTATTTACTTTTCTGAAATTAAAAATTTTGTTTTCTAGATTTTAAATCTGCAAAATCTGTAAATTAAATCTTGCTTATCCATTTCATTAGCTCCCATTGCTAAAAGAGATGATTCGATAAACGCAACAAGTATGTTTTCTTTTGTCACTGCACTTTTAATTTAATTTAGATTAGGGATCCTGAAGTATTGTAGTCCCGCCCCTTGCACTAAAAATTATTTTGCAGTCATTGTACTTTTCGTAGCTAAGAAATTTAGCTTCTCTGGTGTAGCTGTAGCTTTATTTAGCTTCTACAGTTATAGATATAGATTTATTGTATCGTCTTTGTCACGTGGTTCCGCGTGGTCAAGGCTGTACCTGGTCTCACGTTATAGTGCAAAGGGTTAACGCTATAATAATGATGAATGATGGTTTCGTGGATCGGAAGTGGGGGGAAGATTTGCTACTGGCTTTAATTTTTTTCAATTTCCTGGTGCGACCGTGTATGCGCCTGATTCTTCTCGAGGAGCTGGATGTGGTTTTGGGGTTTCCGGAGGATTTGAGAACCGGTTTCCAACGAACAGGTGACCGAACCGAAGACCCACTGTCACGTGATTCTGTATGGAGAGCGATCGACGAAAAATACAGCCGTGTTTCAATCGAGTATTGGAGTCGAGACGGCTGTTCTGGCACGAGCCTGTATTTCCATGGCGGGCAGAGTGGTCATCCACCATATTCGCGATCCTCTGTGCAGATAAACGACTAGACATTCACACAGAGGATCCACGTGTGTCGACTGGTGGCTGCACACGTAGACGTCATTTAACAGGAGCTTGTGCACGAGGGTTAGACGTGCGCGCTCCCTTGGAGCGGAGTTCCGCCTGCTGGAAACTCACGGCGCGGCGCGGCGATGCAACCGTTCGTAGCACGACGTTGCCTTTCCTTTCGTAATCTCTCCCCCCCCCCTCGACTTGAAGACTTTTCCAGAAGAAAACGATAGTACCTGCAACGAACTAAATTTTATCCGAAACCGTTCCCGAAGAGACACAACGGAGTTCCTGAATTCACAACATTCGCCGTTCGACTGCAACCCACGGCCTGCCATGAACTCAGACTTCGAATCGTCTACGAAGACTGTGCGCGAATGGGAACACGACGCGGTTGACAGAGCTGCCTCAACAACTTGCATCGAAATTGTTATGAATGCACGAAAGTCTTCGTCCAACTTTAACCCACTACTTATCCAGACTTTAGTCAGGTTTTACCCAGACTTTAGCCAGCATTTACTACACAGACTTTATCCAAAATTTACCCAGACTTTACACAGACTATACCCAAACTATTTTTCTAAAAATTTTATTGGAACATCTACGAAGACTGTGCGCGAATGGGAACACGATACGGTTGAAAGAGCTGACGTTGTTTTACGGTCAAACGTACCGATTAAGTGGAATCCAAGTACCCACTAATTCAGCAGAAACGAAGTAATAATTTTGCAATTAAACGCAAAGAGGCTATCTGTGGATTTAATAGGACACATATAATTTTCCCGCGCGTATTTTCCCCGGAAGTTACACTTGGAATATTCGAACGATCGATAGGCTACCTAGAAATTGCTTTGAAGCCAAAAATCTGTGCAATAAATAAGGAACACGGTTCCTTAAATAGATAAATAAGAAATCGTCCACGCAGTAAGAAAGAACCTCTACAAGTAAAATGCTCGCTTATGCGTTAGGTATCTCGACAACCGACGTATTTCCTGCGTGATGAGATAACGGGCGACTGTTATGGAAATGGGGAATACCTATCGCGTGAATAATCAGAACGACGGTCACAACAAAATTGTTTCCAAATTGCACACGGAGGAGAACGCTTACTGGAAGTTAGCCTTTCACTTTTAGAATTAGGTAATCTCGACAGTTGTGCTGAATTCAGCTAAGTTTGAGCCATATTGAGCCAAGTTTATGCTGAATTGAACGAATAATAAGTTTATGCTGAATTGAGCTAACAATAAGTTTGTGCTGAATTGAGCGAACAATAAGTTTGTGCCGGATTGAGCCAACTTCGTGCTGAATCGAGCAAAATTTGTGGTAAATTGTGCTCGAACGTTAGCAACGAGATACAATTCTAATGGTGAGCGGCGGTTAACATCTCTGAGGCGAGGAGACGTTAGCGAGTGTGCACGAAATTTCCGAAATCGTGCGACCGTTGATCGCCGTCTCCCCGTTCGCTAAGTCATCGCACCTGGTCGAGTTTCCCAACGCCGCCGACCTGAAACGGTCTCCGAATTGTCTCGGAAAAGTGTCCCTTTTATTCCGGTTCCCCGCGTTCTTGCGAAAAGCCCTGCGTTTTCTCTTACCTTACCGGGCGCGTTTTGCTGGCAATTCCGCGCGGCCCAGTGTGGCAAACGTTAATTACAACGATTACCACGTTCACGAAGTGGATCACCCATTTCCATCGTCCGCGGAGCGTCAACGGCGCAGGAGTGGTGCAGGAAAAGAGGATTTGTCACGGATTTTCGCAATAACGTCGTCAACTTTCCAAATCGTTCGACGGTTGTCTCCGCGAGAACGAGGGGCACCGGAGGGAAACCGTCCCGTCGCGGGACTTAGTTTCCGTTGCAACCGCGATCCTCGCGCGTAACCGTTCGCACGCGATCAACCGTGTCCAAGCGATCAAACGGAAGAAGGGGCTGATTAAGGTCGCGAGCAAATCGGTCGTCGTCGCCGCTAAGGCAGCCCCCAACCCGGGGGCAGGGGAAGCCAGGGCAAACCGCGGAACAGACGGGTCGAAAAGGTGGGAAGCGCAGGGGCGGGAGAGGTGAAACAGGTGGCGTGAGAAAACGAGCAGGACCCACATTGTCCACTGTAGAGGTGCAGCGTGCAGCACAGAATTGGCAGGATCCTGAGAACGTTCTGTCTCATGGCGATCCAAGGACATCCTTCACCGGTCCCAGCATCCACCGATGCATCTACAAAATCAAACATTATACTACGTACACATGTATATCGTTACTCCGATAATTGATCACGTCACACTGATAATTGACAACGGATCGAGTAAAACGCGGCATGGTCTATGGGGCACCGAGAAAAAATGTCTAAAATGTTATCTTACTACAGAGGAATTCCGAACTTTATTTATATGAATTAAAATTTACCTTGGATAACTGCACTCTAGCTGACAAGGCAACCCTCGTAGCAACCATTTTTACATTTATTACCTTATAATTTTGTTGTCTTTTTATGTAATGTAAGCTTTTTTACTTGATATAATATAAATTATTTTTTTTCTGCGGGTCTAAAGTTATATTTTGCTGGTGGGGGGAGAAAATTAGAGAAATTTCAATATACTGTAGTCTTTGGCGACCTATGAACGCATCTTTAAAAAATGTTTGATTTTACAGAAGTCTAAAAAAATGTGGCAAAGAGCACGCGGATCCGTGTCAGATTCTAGGTGAACGGTCTGTCCCAATTGTTGCGACGGGAGCAAACACCGTGCAACGAAAAGCGAGCGCAAACATTTGTCGGATCGATGTCGGGCGTCGGATGATCCGGCGACGGGCCGAAATACCCGCGTCCTCGGCGAGTCGGTGTCCGCAACCGGCGAACATAACGCGTGGTTAGAAAGCATGCGAAGAAACTACTTTATTACGTGAAACCTAGATACGTGGAACGACATCCGAATCCTGCGGGTGGGGTTGGTGAGAGCGATGGCTTGCCTGCAGAGCCTAAGATGGACTCTGGGAAAACGTCTCCTTGTCTGGAAGTTCAACTGGAATCCTTCCCCCGAGCAAACCATTTTCTCACGAAAAACTGATCACTCGAAACACCTTATTCGAATGTGTGTGAAAGAGAAGGGGTTATGCTGATCATGGGCTTTCAAAGAAGAAAGGAGACCTCGTCATAGACCGAGCTCATCATAGACTCAGCCCCTCATAGATCCAGCTAAGCATAGACCCAGATGATAACCGACCCAACTCATGATAGACCCAGACCTAGCCTCGTGCAGGCTCTTCATAGTCCCAGCTCATCATAGACCCAGCTCAGCATAGACCCACACGATAACCGACCCAGCTCATGATAGACCTAGACCTAGCACAGTCCAGGCTCTTCATAGACCAAGCTCATCGTAGACCCAGCTCAGCATAGACCCAGATGATTATCGACCCAGCTCATAATGTACCCAGACCTACGGCTCTTCGTAGACCAAGGTCATCATAGACTCAGCCGATCACAATGGATCATCCCTATTCTTAGCCTTCGCAACCTCCTCGTTTGTCCGATCCCGTGACCGATCGATGAGCAATCCGAGGGGTTAATTGCGCGATATTGCGGCACGATTCGAAAACAAGGAAACTTTCTAATCCAGTTTGCTCGAGCTAGTTTCCCAGAGGTATACACGGTGGATCCGATCGGTTCTCTAATAAATAGCACAAACGTAGTCGCGGAGCGTTGATCTTCGGAGAAATATTAGCAGCGGCGGGTAATCACCGTATCCTTGTTAAAGTCGGCAATTACGTTTTCTATCGGCTGGAACAAACCGGTAAAAGTAAACTGTCTAAGCGCATAAGGCACAAGCGGAAATAACCCGCCGGGAGAAACAAGGATTCCCAGTGTAGGGCCAAATGATTTATACGGGACACGCCGTATAAAGCCGGACACGATGGCTATGTGGGCCACGGTACTCCTGAATTCACGGGACCGTAAACTGAAACGTACTGCTATGGGCAACCGGCGTAAAGTTCTTCCCCCTGGCCAGCATTCGCGACAAGCCGCGCCATGCCGGGCCGATTCGACGAGGGGCGAGCAAGATGAATCACTTCGCTCGTGCGATAGCGTGGCCTGGCAAATCCGAAATATTGGACTCCTGGGGCCAATGCTCGCAGTATCCCAGGAGGTACCTGTGCCTACCAATTTATATTTATTTCTTGCCGTCTTCAAACTTGGCCGAGTGAAACCTCGAACCAGTGGCGTAGCTACCGCGGAGCAGTCGGGGCACGCTGCTCCAACCGCGGGGATCGCGAGGGTGCGAAGCCAGAAGTTAGGGTATATTGAGCTGCCTCGAGTCTCAAATATTTTGATGTTGAGCGAGGTTTTGAATCGAAATCATTACCGGGGGTGGACGGGGACCCTCTGTTCGGCTTTCGATGACTCGGGTCGGGCCGGGAAATTCGGGATTCTCGGGTGCCCGGAAATGCGTGCTACCCAAAGTCAAATTCAGGTCGGGTCTGCGACATTCGGGTACTCAAATGTCCCGAATTTTCAGGACTCGAACCCGAACGTAATCAGGTTTTAACCTTTGGCGAGACCTCTTCCGATGAACAAGGGGCGCCGCGCCACCGCTTCGACGCTTTTTCGAAACGACGCGCGCCTTATTGCGCCAATCTTGTTCGTTCTAAAGACTTAGACTGAGACATCAACAATTTTTTCCTCCGTTAAACGAGCACGTTGAATTATTCGTTCCGGATGTGTGGCTAATCGCGCCGTTAGATCCCTTCGCCGCGGCGCTCACAATGGAACTCGGAAGGAACGCGGAGCATTTAGAACAACAAAACGTCGGGTCTCTATTGTTCTCGGCGAGCGTTCCTGCCGCGCTATCTTCGATCGTATCGCGTCGGGGGGCTGGATACTTACCACAATCGGCGTTCCTCGAGTACGCGCACCGCTCCGAACTGTTTTCGTACCACCGCGAACCACCAAACAACAAACTATAACATCACCGGCTCACTTTGCTCATCCTTCGACGAAGATCAGGCACCGTTGCGCACTTTCTGCCTTTCCTTTTTGGGCTGGAGCATCGCGCGGGGCACTATCGGGACACCGCAAGACCCCCGGGCGAGAATGAAAGTTTCGCGGCACCCTCGATTCTCGCGGCACCGAATTTTACTTTTAACACGAGCTCGAAAGCAGCGCGAGGACGAAGAGGCCCGGTGTCGCACACCTGTCCGCCGTTGGCCAGCAGGACTCGCCGCAACGAAACGCAGACGCGCAAAGAGCGCTGTAGAGCGGCACTCGGGAAGTGCCCCATTGTTTGGAAGGGGGGAATCGACGGCCAACCGAACGCCTTCCTGGCCCCGCTTCCGAGCAGGTATTTACTTTCGTCAGGTGGAAATCGCGCGAGTATGCGTGTGCCTCGAGCGCTCACGCTACCCTCCGCTTTCCCAGCAACGCTACGCGAAAGCCGAAATTCTGTGCCCGGGGAGACCGATGGCTTCCGCTCGTCCACAGGACTATTGTTCTCGCACTCTTTTTTCCTTTCATCGACGGGTGCATCGATGCAGCTTACCTTCGCAATTAGGGACCACGCTTACCGGTGGGATAGTGGAGCATCGGACAGTAGAATTAATAGAACACAACAGATTAGACAATAAGCTTTTCTTTTTTATATCGGGGACTGTCGTGAACTTGCTATTTCGAACATTAACTTGAAAGCGCCCGGACCTTCGAAATTCTCCAATTATTTGTCGGCCGGGGATGATGATCTATGTGCAATTATTTGTCGAATCGTTTGTTCGCCGTGCAGTTCGAAAGCGCTGTGGTTCACGCGATCGCGTGTCGAGAGGTGTTTGTCGAATCCATCAAACGCCATCGATCCTTCCGTCATCGAAAATTCGCGCACCTATTTTCGAAGGTACTCTTACAACGTCGCTAGCGAGGTGGCAACGCCTGAACATTAGCATTAGGTGGACACCCGAAGATTTCGTGATACTCGGGTACCCAAAGTCTTAATCGGTTTTGATCGGGAACCCGAAAATTTACACTTTTTGGTACCCGAATGTCACAGATTTTCGGGTTCCCGACCCGCGCACTGCCTGACCCAACTTCGATTGCAGACATCCGAAATTTCAGGGTACCCGAGTATCACGAATTTTCAGGTGTCATCAAAACCCGATCCCGAGCTCGCGCACCCGTCCACTCAAAAACATTAGGCAGGTACCCGAAAATTTCGGGTTCGGGTCGGGATCCGAAAAAATCGAACCGAGGCTCGGTCTTCCAAATTTTCGGACTACCCTTACAGAACATTGAACAATAGAATACAGAAACACGTGGATCGCTGAATCGCGGGTGTAGAGAGGCACGGGTGAAAGTGTTGCGTCTACATCAGAGGAGCTCCGTTCCATTGTATGCAAGCGTCCTGCCATCTGCAAGTGATAAAAGACGCGATGAATGCTTTGGAATTCTGTTCCTGATGCTGAAAATGTGTATTTCCAAAATTACATCGATATTAGAAATCTTTTAGTTATGAAAAATTGTCCCAAAAGTATTGTACTTCCTTGAAAAGGATTCTCAAGGTGATTTGGAATAACTTTTTCCGTTGCGAAAATGTCCTCCGCGGTTTTGTTCAGGAGTTATCGACGAAATACGCGGACCAATCAGGGGACGGCTATAGCAACAGGTCGCGTTGATCTGTTGTAACGGCTTTCTGATTGGTCCGCTCTTATTTTGAAGCTTGCCGTTCGTTTAACGTCAATTTTCAAAAGAACGGTTCATCGTAAAAAAGCTTGACCTTGAAAAAGTCGGTCAAGGTCTTCAGCAAGGTTGTTTTAACAGACCTTCGCCGATCCTGAAGTGTAGAATCACATCCTGTACTTTCTTAACACCCTGTACATACGCTTCTTTCGAAGCGAGATAAACTTCCTTCAAACGACCTTGGGAATCGCCCCGGTTAAGGAAGTACATTTTTTGGACACCTTGTAGATGAAACTACCTACTTGGAGCGAATAAGCTTCTCCAGAGGCGTCGCGGCGATGTCCGTGAGCTCCTTGCTGGGGCCCTCGTAGTCAGAGTCATTTTCCGAGTTCGATCTGGTGTCCACGGTGAGGGTAGCATGACTGCCGCCGCACGTGAAGTATTGAACGTCGAACCTGATCGAACCAGAAAATAGTACACGGTCGAATCGTAAGTTTGCGGAATTGTGCAGTCGAAATATCGGTTTCCTAAAACTCTCGAATAATCACCTGCGTTCAGCATGGTAGTTCCGAAGCAGTTCCCGGTTCGTGTTGAAAAGAACACCATGGTGACCGTGACACAGAGTGACCCAGATAGGCAGACTGGGCGTCTTCAGTCGGGAACCTGGCTGCTTGCTCATCTGCGCGTCTCCCTCGTGAACCAGAAACCCTATTTCGCTTCTCACGAGAACGCCCCATTGTGGCACGGCCTTGGGCAGTCGTAAGAACGGGTCGAGAACAGGGCTGACAATGTAGAGGACGATTAAAAGGAACGGGCAAGAAACTCACGTATGTGTTCTCATCCCCAACGTGCATCACCCCATTGTGGAGGTGAGGCGACGCGCGACCAGTTAATAGCAGGATCACCACGCTGATGGGACCTTCCTCCGGGCAACCGCTTAGTATCGATGCTTTCGGGTCTTCGAGGTCGGCTCGTACTCTGTCGCGCCGAGAAAATGTCAAACAGTTAGATAGGTACATACATCAATTCATGTGTGTACTGTTCGAGTGCTCACTTTGAAAGACCCCTAGATAGAACGGCGCTGTACAGGAGCAACTTGGCACCTGGACCACCCTCGTCTTGAAACTAGAACCGACGAAGCTGATTATTGAGAACATTTCTGGCGGACCTTACAACGAACTTACCAAGTACAAGTATCTCTTGACGAATATCTCCAGGTCCTCGAGAGTCTCGAATTCGAACAAGTGCAGCTGAAAGTGCAACAACGTGGTGAAGGTGGGATCCCCTAAAGCTAGGATCTCCTAAGGTGGGATCCCCTAAAGTTAGGATCTCCTAAGGTGGGATCCCCTAAAGCTAGGATCTCCTAAGGTGGGATCCCCTAAAGCTGATATCTCCTAAGGTGGGATCCCCTAAACGCGGGATCCCCTAAGTTGGGGTTTACCTAACCTAGACCTCCTAAAGTTGGGACCTCCTAAGCGCGCCTGGACACAGCGGATCCATATTCCAAGTTTGCCAAATGGAGTATAAGGAGTCCTAGGATCGCAGAACACTGCATTCAGACGCGCTTAGGGCGTTTACGTACTGTTTCCGTCAGTCCGTCTTGGAAGTATTGTACACTGTGTTGCATGTAGACTGTTTCCTGCGGCAAAGCGACCACAGCCATAGGGACATTTGCGTTCCCGGTGTTCTGATTCGCCGAGGAGCTGGAGCTCTTCGCTACGAAGCCTCCGGCGCAACGCCAGATGATCTCGGCTATCGACGATGTGAGCACATCGATTTGTCGATCGTAGGAAGGCTTCAGTAGGCTGTTAGAGTAGAGTGCAGTTGAGCAGAGTATTACTTTCGAGTGATAAATAGCTGTCTACCTTTCTGGGTTGGCGCGGACGTCCTGTTTGTTGCATTTGAAGAGAAAATGCTTGAGCATGATCGCCTGCACTGCCGTGACCAGACCCCTCGTCGTGTTTCTTGGCGCTCTTAATCCGAAGGCCATGGTTTGTCCGTAAGGTCGCAAGGTTAGACCCGTCCTTGTCCATTCCGGCTTCGGGGGGCTGGCGGAGCTTCCGTACACCAGAGCTCTTAAATTCTGTCAGGGCGGAATTGAACGATTAATATCTGACACGTTGAAATTAATTCGCAAGAGGAAGAAGTACCATGCAGATCTCCTCTTCGATCGGTTTCCCCCCGATCACCGCCGTCTTCGTTAGGGTCCTCGTGCTCCGCGGGTAGATGATTTTCTCTGGAACAAAGACACACGGGAGGCATTAAAGTCACCGTCGCCGTTGAACCGTCTAGACCTCGGTGTATCCACCTGGATATAGTTCGTCCGGTTCTGCCATGAGAGCTGCGCACCTTGCCGCTCTAGTGGACAATAACATCCTTCAAGCTTCGACTTTCGAAGAAACGGAACCACTGAACGCATACATACGGTTAAACCAGAAGAATATTGTGTGATATACTTCAAACGCAATAGCAAGATATACGTATGTATGTGGGATCAGGACCCCCTGGAGCTGGAGGGTTCCGTGGGTTAGGTGATCGGCTAGCACCACCGAGGTCGCGGATTCGATCCCCACCGACGGTAGCCTTTTTTCCCTGAAATCCTCGAACAAGAACAAGGTCGCTATCGTCTACCTGAATTGGTGCGACATACAAACGTATCACCTTGCGTGTATGTGCATACATACATATATCTTACAATTGAAGTTCAGGCTCGATCCCAAATGTCCTTACATTAGCATAGCCGATCGCGAGACCGAGCGGTACCAAACGGTTGTGACCAAGTGAGAACGATATGGAGAATCCAAGGAATTGGTGTGTAATCAGATCGAGGAACGACTCCACTGAACCTGGAAGAGACAGCACTGCCCGACCGATTGTCACCGCTGGGTGATGCACACTCGCAGAAACGGCGCACCAAACTATCGAATATCAATTGGGATTCGTGCTGGATTCCAGGTTCCTTTATATACGCTTATCCGGGGCTGATATCTCGAGAAGTCCGTGAAAGTTGTAAGCGCACGAAACGCGTCAATTCGGATGTCCGAAGACACTTCGGGAGGATAGACGATAGACATGCCCCAATAACGTCTGTCTGTCTCGGCCATACATGTCTCAGACCACGCGAGCAATTTAATCTTCTCCGTCCCGACATCCACTATTCCCCCGTTTCGCCATTTCGCCGGATCCGACATCCGACCGACGCGGGACGCGTGGCGTCGGCTATTCACCAAGTGGTACAGCTTCTTCGCCATCGAGCCACTCGGCCATCTTAATTATCGCTGATCGAATACTTGGCACGACTTTCGACTGGCGACGAGCACCGAACAAATCACTCGATGTCCATCATTTTTCTTTTCTCCGCATCGATACACGCGATCCAATCGCGCATCCCCTCTCCGTCTTAGCCACGGCCGGAACATCTGATGTGGCAACACCGCATACAGAACATCAGTCCGGTCAAGCTACTACATATGCGCAGCAGCATGGAGAGACGCGGATTGAAATCGCTTCGAATCGGACTGGGACAGCGTTGCCAGTGGTCTGCACTAGTGACGGTCGTGTGTTAGCACTTTACCGACCGGTAACCTATCGGGTTTGTTCCCGGCATTACCGACAGCTAGCCGATTAACCGATTTTTGTCTCTACACTTACCGACCGGTATCCTATAAACCGATTTTTGTCCCTACACTTACCGACCGGTATCCTATAAACCGATTTTTGTCCCTACACTTACCGACTGGTAGTTTAAATCGGTTGCCACTGAGCGGGGGATTATTTGCGGTCGGGTGATCGGTGAGAAGCGTGTAGATTGTTCAGCCGCTACCGGTCGCTAAAGTGTTAAATAATTCACCGGAGATTTGCGGTCTACGATCTCTACAATTATAACAGAAAGGATTTGATACCTATCGTTTCCACGGGTTCTAGCGTTAAAGAGGATCGCGTGCCACGCTTTCTGGATAATAAAAATACGCAAAGGAAATGCTCGGTTCTTTCCTCAGGAATTAATTAACCTTATATGGAGGCGCATCAACTCTAAAATTAGTGATATTTGTAACGCTATCGATAGAACGTTTAGATTGTAATCGCCGGAGATGTTATAACTGTCAATGTGAATGTTAAGGAACGTTGTACCGTTGCATTCCAGAATAAATTCTCGACCCTGAATATTCCCATTAAATTCACTATGAGGTGTACCTACGCAGCTGGAACAGCCGTGTGGTTAACCTGCCGTTTTTTCTATTTGCCGGAGCATGTAACGCGGAATGCACTTCCGTAATTTTTGAAGCTGCACAGTGCGTAGTCGGGGGAAAATTGAAAATAACGTTTCGACCGAGACCCATTTAATGCCGCTGCCTTTTCATTTGCTGCTCGAACGTTACAGTTAGGAATACATGTATGTGGATATGTATACGCGCAGTTCAGCGTGAACTGGCAGCCGTCGCGTGACGTTTCGAGCTTCGCAAAAATGTAAAAACGTAAGCCAGCTCCATTCTCGGATCGTTGTTTCGCTCCTTCCGATGGAACAATTGCTTTAGTGCCTGTCGGCGAGCTTCGGAAGAAAATCAGTTCAAATCACTCGGAATGCATACGGTGGCTCTGAAAAGTATATTCGAACACCCAATATTCGCATGGGCTTTATGGGCTGCAGCCCAACCAGGGCCCCCTTCAGCCAAAGAGCCCCATGGTAAAGAAATTATACAGAAATTTTTGTGATAACTTGGGTTAATTAGGTAGGCCCCCAAACATTGGTAGCCCAGGGCCCCGTTTAGTCAGAGAGCCCCCTTAGCTATGAAAAAACAGTTTTACTACAAAATGATGAATGAGTCACCACAACTAACAATTAATTTTGATTAATTGGGTAGGCCCCCAAACAGTGGTAGCGTGGACCCCTATAATACTGTTAGCCCAGGACCCTAAACAGTGTTAGGCCCCCGGTTTCCTAAAACAGTGTTATGCCCCCGGGTCCCAAAACAGTGTTAGGCCCCCAGAACCCAAGACCAGAATTAGCACAGGGTCCCAAAACAGTGTCAGGCCCCCAGAAGCCGAGAGCAGTGTTAGGCCCCCGGGGCCCCAAAATTGACGGTCCGCCGCTGTTACCAAAGAACCGTAGCACAATAAACTGCGCTCGTTCCGAAGCTTGGAGTCTCTACTTTCACAATCTATCGTTCATTTTCATCTAAGATGTGTTTACATGATACAGCGAGTCGGAAGCCAAAGTCATGCGTTTCCTCGAAGACGCGTCACGTGACCGGCCCACGGCGGAAGCGTAGAAGGGGAAGCTAGAGTGGGGACATGAAAAATTGTTCCAATACTTTCGTCCGTTTCTGGTATCTATATTACCAACCCTATAGACCTGGAGACGCGACGTCTTCGGCATCGTATCATAAATAACGGAACCTCGTAAACCCCCTGTAGACGCGGGGCCGAATACAGTTGTTGCTCCAGACAAACGTTACGGCTGAACGACACGTGGTCCCGCCCGTTTTTCACGGGAATGGCGAACAGAAGACATGGTGCGACAGGGACGATGGTGTGTTACACCTTACACCTCTGGCGCACGCCTCGAACGGAATCGCGTGTTCGCGTGCAATCGAGTCTATCGAATTACGAATTCGCGTCGGAACAGGCATCTGCATTCGCCGATTACACCCACCGATATAACGCGGCTTAATTTACCCCGCAGGAGCCGGCTCCTCATCGCAAATTATCGATCGGATTCAGCTGCCTCGCGCCTTCTTGCGATCCTACGAATCTCAGCAACTGAATTCGGACCAGACCCCACCCTGATCCATCGTCCCGATTGGCTAGCTTCAAGTTAGAGGCCTAATTTTAGCTTATTTAACACATATCCCACTGGATGATGATGGGGACACAGGGATTCAACCATTGTCCCAATGTTATGAGCTATGTCTAAGCAAGAAGTCACTTGATGCTTGAGAGGTCAGACCATGAGTATTCAAATCTCCGCAAAATTTTGACAGCCAAGAAACAAAACAAGAAAGAGAACTTCCATAAAAAACGATTAGGAATAATTTTAGGGCCCCCACGCGTTGCGGAGCCCTACGGTGTTGTAGTTCCGCGCCTGGTTCCGTTTAACCTTTAACACTTGCGCTCGCAGAACAATGGTTCGAAATGAAAAGATAAATACACGGTACGCCAAGTCGAGAAGCATTGCTAAGTAGAAGGCTGATGGCAGAGTTAGCACCTAGCAGATGGTCCCGCACGACGTCAGCCCCGTTCACCCAAACGGATTGTCAAGGTATAGATAAGCAAAATCTGGAGATTCCTTAGATTACTATACCTTTCTGACGAAGATAGCCCGGCTTCTCGGCGCGCATTTCCATGCAGTGTCTCTTGCCGGACGCCGAGGACGCGGACGCGGACGCGGACGCTGACGGCGTGTTCGAAGAGGAGTTGGTGCCCTCCTCGGTCTCCTCCGGTTCCTCCATGGCGATTTTCAAGAGGAAGACGTCGAACACTGAACCGCGAAACGTTTCAATACCCTAAGGACACTTCATCGCTGATAGAGGATTACCCATCAAAAATTCAAAAGGACCACATGTCCAGGCTACCAAACGATAAGTATCATAGCAAGGGTGCTACTATTTTGAGAACGTTGTACACCGAATGGTTTCGAGCTTCTGGAAATACTGGAAGCAATCGACTCGTTGAACAATCTTTCGCGTAAGACTGCGGGAAGATCGATCGCGAGCTGGTGTCAAAGTTAGCCAAATGGGTTTCACATCCGGTTAACGAAGGAGCCGCATGGCATTTCCTGACACGTCCAAGGAGGAACCGCGTGAATTTTCCGAGAGTGGTCCGAGCACCAGCGCGAAGAGTGTCAGCGTCTACCGGTCACCCGGACGCGATACGGTTGATCCACGGCGAGATCGACGCCTCTTTTCGGCTTGTATTAACAAGTGGAAGAGGCAGTCAAGTGCTCGTTGCTGCATCGAGCTGCCTAGACTGACAGGAGTTAATAATTCCGGCAGGTTTCGGCCGACTCGGTTCATCGCGCCGCGCACGAGCCACCATCCCACCAGGCTGTGCTGCGAGCTGTGAATAGGCATTAGGTATATGCATAACGACGAGCCGTGAACTCGAGGAGCCGAAGGCTGGCCGAGTATGTACATCAGGAAATTCGTGATCCCGACCCCGAGCCCGTTCGAAACAAGTTCCGATCTGATCAACACGATCGGCCGGCCCGGAAACTACCCGGCTCCAACAGTTTCGAAGCCTTCGATAAGAACGGACTGGGAAAAAAGAAACCGAACAATTATATGAACACACCATCCAACACCAAAACCAGCCACGCCTCCGTGGAATCAATATTTCAAAAATTTTCCGTACCCTAAGTACGCAGGGTGCTACGAAAATGTACACCCTTGGAAGGGGTAATTCCTGAGGTCATTGGAAACAACTTTTTCCTTTGCGAAAATGTTCTCCGCGGCTTTGTTCAGGAGTTATTAACGAAAAACACGGACCAATCAGAGCGCTGGGACAGCGGACTGACTCCGCCCCGGCGACAGGTCCCGTTGAGCAGCGCGTTGCCGTTGGCTGGGAGGCGGGACCTGTCGCGCCCACAGCATTTTTGAAAAGTTACTTGGAATGAACTCAGGAATCTTTCAAGGAAGTGCAACATTTTTTGTATTTTATGAATCTTCCGTAACGCGTTCCACTGCCAGTGTAATTCGTCTTGGGTGAACCATTAGAGTACAGTAGACCCCCGATTATTTATACTGAACAGAGAAGGGTACATTCAAGTGTTATTAATTTCCATAATAAGACTTGTAAATACAATTTTTAATACCTAGTGGTTGAACATCCTACACACTTCCCATCGATCACTCGACTGCAAATACTTCTCTGACACCGTCTGTGGCAACCGGTTAATAGACTACCGGTCGGTAAGTGTAGAGACAAAACCCGATTAATATACTTCCGGTCGGTAAGTGTAGGGACAAAAATCGGCTATTAGGCTACCGATCGGTAAGTGTACGGGCAAAAACCGGTTAATAAACTTCCGGTCGGTAAGTGTAGGGACAAAAATCGTTTCATCGGCTACCGGTCGGTAAGTGTAGGTACAAAAATCGGCTAATTGGCTACCGGTCGGTAAGTGTAGAGACAAAAGCCGATTAATAGGTCGGTACTTATCGGTAACGAGAAGGCGATTAATAAGTTGGTATAATTTTATAATATTAAAGTGAAACGCTATCGTCTTCTATAACGGGAGCTATGCACGTATGTCGTGCAACATTGTTGCACCTACGCCGAATTCTTCGGCGAAATCGAACGAGCATACGCGCATAGCAGTGTGCGGAAGGTTACGGTTACACGTGTAAGTATGTGTACTGCAAAGGATCGTCTCTCGCCGGTGCTATCTCGCGGTATTATCGGCGCCTGCCGATCTTCGCACGCGTTTCGTGCCATTTCCTCGCGATCAGAACGGATAAATCGAGCAGCATGAATCTCGTGTCGAGTACAGCGAGTCGCGGGAACGGTTTGGTTTTCGCTAACGCCGTTCGATTTTTTGAAAAGTATTTATAAATCTCTCGCGAGCATGGTACGGAACCTTCTGTACTCGATCTGTCTAATCCCGAATCAATTCGATCGAGTGGTCAGAAATTCTCGCGAGAAAACGTATCCTATCGTCTGCGGTGCCTAACTACCAATTTCCTGGCTATCATGCTCTGCCATCGAGATTACGTCGGTTCGGTTAAGTTCAAGTTCGCGCTTGTTCGAAATAGATGCTCCATATTTGGCCTTCGAAAGTACGATCTGAACTTCCGAATTATGTAGAAGCGTTCGTGCGCGTGCGAATAATGCATAAGTATATGTACTTACGTAGATACATGTACAGGGTGTTCCAATAATGTTGTACTTCCTTGAAGGGGGCGATTCCTGAGGCAAATCGAAGTAACTTTTTCCTTTACGAAAATTTTCTCCGCGGCTTCGTTTCCGAGTTATCGGCCGAAAACGTGGACCAATCGCAGCGCGGCTACAGCTGAGCGTTGGCATTGGTCGAGGCGGGCTCCGTCCGCAGGAACCGCGCTCTGATTGGTCCGTGTTTTTCGTTAATAACTCCGTAACGAAGCCGCGCAGAACATTTTCGTAAAGGAAAAAATTACTCGAAATGACCTTGGGCATATCCTTTTTTAGGAAGTACAACATTTTCGGGACACCCTATGTATTTAAATATCTTCGTCAAATTTCTTCAGCAACAGCAGCATCATCTGACGGAACGGACTGCTTTCGAATAAGCGGTCTTCAGGACCAGTTCGCGTCCTATTGTTTCTCGTTTTCTTTATTTCGTAGGAGTTAGGTTAGTTTCCAAATAAAGAAATGATTTCGGTGTGGCCGATCGTGTCAGAACGTGAGAAGTTCCACTATTCTTAGCCCGGGTGAATTGTTCGATAGCTGTTTGCTATTGACCTTATGGAGTATCCTGTATACAGGTGCGTGCACCGTCGGCAACGGTTTGCATGTGCAGGTATGCGTTGCAGAAGGTGTCTGGTATATTGCCAGAGAGCAATATGAAATTGAACTTAGAACCGGGCGCGGCGTAGTACCAGGAGCAAAGTTACAAGAGATTACGTGCAACTACGAGTATTTGGTTACTTAATGATCGATCAGATTTACACGTTACTGCGAGGATGTTAGAAACTTGTCGGCTATGGTCGGATCGATTAACGTCTGTGGGCGGTACGGCGCGGCAAGGCGAGCCGCGTTCCAATAAACCGTGGAAAGTGGAAACCAATTATTCTTATCGCTAATATAACGATCGCAATGGTACAATCTCCTCTTGTTCGTGGCAATCGAAACCAAGGATAAGAATAATTAACAATTAAAAGAAAAAAACAACATAATGACAGATATATAATTACAGATTTCGTGAAACTGTACAACAGCTGATGAGGATTAATGAAATCTTATAAGACATTTTGCAGGACCCGAAGTAGCAAACTCAATCAATTTTGGTGACGTAATCAACGGTTTTGCGGCGAGAAAAACGAGAAAAATTATGTAACATTCATCTTACAAAACATACATGTAACATCCTTTGTACTTATAATAAATAATTCCTTATTGTGAAATTTAAGTATAGGATTTAATGTGTATTCTGACCCCACAAAATTTTTGAACAGAGCCCCGCAAAAGCTGACCCCTAAGTGTCCTTTTTGGATACTCACTTTTGCAGTCTTGTGTAGTTCATCAGATGACCGTTCTTGTTAGATAGAGTGCGCCACCATACTACAACATTTGGCGGAAATAGAATTCTACATTATCAACATCTGCCAGCGTGTCGGCAAGTCAGAACCATGACGAAAATAAACATCGTGGAATTGTGTACACCGGGTGATTCACGAGAAACAGAACACCTACAGATGCGTTACGCTTGTAGATAGAAGAAAATGTTATATGTGATATAAAAAAAATATTCTGCTTGTTGTCGTTTTCGAGGTCTTTTGAAGGTCATCGATGATTTTAAATGGCACCATCAGGCACCGTATATTAGTGCTGTAGCTGATGTCAAGATGCATCGAAGTAATGTCGCTTCTATAAGAGTTTCTAGTCTGTGACTATGCTGCAGTCGTGTCACTATAATGTATAGTTTAAGGGATAACCTTACATTTACGTTTTGTTTGTCAATTGTCAATGTACCTTCAAGAAAAAGATATGGAAAGATGAAAGCTATTTGAATTGAATAGTTAATGTATTGCCAAGTGGGAAAACTTTATAGGCATCAAAGAAAGAAAAAGGTACTTTTTGATTAGAAAAGTGTTATTTCGATTATATACAATACATTATATGTAT
This sequence comes from Lasioglossum leucozonium, assembly GCA_028454225.1. Taxonomy (NCBI): domain Eukaryota; kingdom Metazoa; phylum Arthropoda; class Insecta; order Hymenoptera; family Halictidae; genus Lasioglossum; species Lasioglossum leucozonium. The sequence continues at coordinate 740,532 of CM052213.1, forward strand.
TTATGTATAATTTCATGATACATGCAACGTCTATTACATTAGCATTACATTAATTATCTGAGTAAGTAAAGAATTTTCTTGATCTTTTAGAAACTAAAACGATGGGTAAACACGAGGTAGGAACACCCAAATACATTGCCAACAAAATCAAGGCGAAGGGCCTGCAAAAGTTAAGATGGTACTGTCAGATGTGTCAAAAACAGTGCAGAGACGAGAATGGATTCAAGTGTCATACGATGTCCGAGTCTCACCACAGACAGCTGCTATTATTCGCGGACAATGCGCATCGATACATGGATCAGTTTTCTAAAGAATTCTCTCATGGTTATTTAAATTTGTTGAAGAGGCAATTTGGAACTAGAAGAGTACCGGCTAATCGCGTGTATCAGGAGTACATCTCTGATAGAGCACACATTCACATGAACGCTACAATGTGGGTCACTCTGACAGCATTTGTAAAATGGCTTGGTCGTACCGGTCAATGCATCGTAGACGAAACAGAGAAAGGTACTTTAGATTATTTTTGAAATATTAATTGATCGTTAATTTTAATTTTTCTAATTTATAATCATTCTTTTAGGCTGGTACGTAACATACATCGATAGAGACCCAGAAACCTTGGCTGCCCAGGAGAAGAAAGCCAAGAAACAAAAGATGGACAAAGACGACGAAGAGAGGATGATGGAGTTCATAGAAAAACAAGTAGAGAAGGGCCAACAAGAAACTAGCGGACAGAATGACATTTTTAAGGAGCCACTGACACGTTCCGATACGGATGCGCCTTTAGTCATTGAAATGAAACTAAATAAGAAGCCAAAGTTACTTTTAAATCCTATCAAACAGGAAAAGGATAAGAGCAAAGATAAAGGGTCCGCGAGTGGAAAGTCAGCCTACGGTATTCCTGATGTAAAACAGGAAATATTGAGCGACGAAGAGACACAGTCGGAAGCAGGATCTGTCGAACGGCAAGGGAAATACAAACTCAAAGCGGATGAGAATGAAGGAAACAAAGAGGGCTGGCTGAGAGAAGGCTTAACAGTGAAAATAGTTACAAAAACTTTAGGGGAGAAGTACTATAAGGCTAAAGGCATAGTTCAGTCTGTAGAAAATCAGAATTTTGTTGCAAAAGTGAAATTAAAATCTCCAGAGGTTGTCGAAAATCATGTGATAAAGATAGATCAAGAACACTTGGAGACAGTAATACCTGCCATTGGGAAAGATGTTATAATTCTTTGGGGAAAACATAAGGGAATGAAAGGTGTAGTATACAAACTACACATAGAGAATTACAGTATCGATGTAGAGCTTAAGAGAGACGGTACTGTCGCAAGAAAGTTATCGTACGAGCAAGTGTGTAAATATACGTCGTGACAGTTTTCTATATAGGCCATAAATTGTATACTACATTTTTCTTAGTACCATATTGAGACCAGCATAAATTTTACAAATTTCTGCTATCTTTTTAAATGTTGTATCGTTCAAGTCCTTGTACATATTATTTCTTTCCATACAACATTATTTTTCAAATAAACGAATTTAAACATTGTGTAAAAGTACTCATTGAGCGCGTTCATAATTTCTCATTATTAACGACTTTTCCTTACGGTAAAGTAAGGAGAAAGATCTCTTATTTGTATATTGTATACGTATATGCATAAATTATGAAAACAAACACATTTGTGTCTTGTATAACTTTTTGTGTACAAGTTGACATAACATTACGGAGTACAACTTTCATGATATTTCTCTTTACAGTTACAACAATTTCTATGAAAAATTGTATTACTATGTCCAGCAATTGAATTGAATATTCATATTGTTGATAACGATAGTAGCAGTGGTTAATCAATTATTGACTTTTCTTCAATTCAAACCAACGTTACTATTCGTATGCGATTTATTGATCAAAGTTTATAATATTGAATAATATTGTTGTAATATTGCAGATAGAACAAATTATACGTACATAGAATGGATGGAACGCTCTCACGTGGCCGCGAAAGACATGCAATTTGCACCTGCATCGACACGAATACCTGTCACGGACGGGAAAATGAGAAAAATACATACATACTATCGCGAAAGACACAATTCATTCAGGCCTTTATGCAACAGCAAAACCGTGGAACAGAGCAGTAAGAGTTTCACGTTCGTGTCCACGCTTTCGCGGTTGTAAATCGACGACGATTTCTAATGTTAAGCAATCGGACGATCGACATTCGTAGAAATGGTTTTGTGAAAAATTCCATGCGTCAGCGAGTGCTGATCGACGCGTTCTTCGCCGTAGGACCAGGAGAACGAATCATTGCAAGAACACGTTGCACAGTGTCGCGTGCGTGTCGTACTCGCGTGGCCCCTTCCGCGTCTCTTTATCTCTCGTCGTAACGCAGATGCGTGTAAGATTATCGTACGAGTTCGGGCCGCAAGTTCGATAATTCCAAGTGGACCCATCCAACGAAACGAAGTTCCTGCCAGAGTTCTCGCACGACCTTGTGACACATTCTACGGAGCTTCGTCATTGTTACGAGCGATTGTTTACTCAATGTTCTCACGCGGACCATGATCCGAGCAATTATCAGTATGTGAGATCTGGATGCTGCGGATAGTATCGAGCGAGCTAACTAGACCTTGATCTCCAGCTTCGATCGAACTTTTGTTTCACAGAATGCACATATCATCGGAATAAGTAAACGTCAACAGAGGCCTTTGTTGCTGCGGACGGAGCGATTGTCAATCGTAATTTTTCATTATATAGAAACAATGGTCCGCTGTTCAACGGTGTTGATACTCATCTTTCCGGTGATAACGATTAGCGGAGCTTCAGCCGCGAGAGCCTGTAATTCATCCGCGAAGAATTGTGAGTTTACGGGGATCATTTTTTATCATATACAGGGTGATTTCCATAAAGATTGAGTTTTCCTATAAATGGATAGACAATACGGAAAAATTTTCTGTTCCTAGGGTCCTGGCCCTAGCTGATCTCAAGGTAAATTTAATTTATTTACATGGAACCCTATATTTTTTCTCTGTAGTGTGATAAACCACGTGATTAAACAAGGCCATCCAAGGTCATGCTAGGTCACACTCATAGTTGAAGCTCCATGTTATCTAGCGCGACCTTGGATGACCTTGTGCCGAGTTTAACGACGTCTTCACACTATCAGACTATAGGATTCTATTGAAAAAAAATTAAATTGACCTTGAGATCGACGCGTACACATCAGAAGATGTCCCACTCACTTTGTAAAAATCATCCTGTTTTATTATTATTCCCAGGGCAGTCTCGCGCGGGTATCCTTATCTCCCCTATAGTATCTACGTCGACCGCCCACGAGATCGAGATCTATTGGAACAACGTCGACCTTCGACCCGACGAGAAGCTCGTGCTTCTGGACACCGGTCATCCAAACACCACCCCCATTGTCCTTTACAACGTCACTTCCCATGGTCCAAGTGGTGTAGAGAGGACAGGCGTACAAGCGGAATTCGTACCAAGCTCGCAACTTCCGTTTGCGCGCCGATGTTATAGTAGGTGATGTGATGAGCATAACATTCTTACTTGACCCGCCGTTGCATCGGACAGTGAGAGCGCGAAAATCTGTTTTCCAACAATTTCTTTTATACACGGTGATTCGCCTAACGTTTGCACCACAAATACTTTTGTTGTATTTAAAGATACGTCAAGTGTCTACGGTTCACACGATAAAAATATTGAAGATTAATGATCTCAAGGTCACCTCCATTTTTTAATGACCTTGTAGTAAGTAATCTTGAATGACCTTGAGTAATTATAATCACTGAATTCCTAACGAGAGACTATCATCTGAGTGTTTAAAAAAGGCTGATCCCATTAAGAAAAAAAATGCGGATGACCGTCAGATTTCTAAAAAAAAAATAAAAATAAATATGTTTATGGCATCGTGTGGGCCTCACTGGACCATTCACCTTGTCCTTACATTTTACGCATCTTTGAAAACAATAACGATATTTGAGAAACGTTAAGTGACTCACCCTGTACAATATATAATATACACCCTAATATAAATAAATTAGAGAAATATTTTCTGTAGAATATAGCGCGGCGAGGCTGACGACAACGGGTGATCTGAAAGAGTTAGACTGTCTGAAAACGCAGCCGACATGGATGAAGGAGAGGCAAAGCATTCTGGGAACGCGCAGGATCAGCCAAATTTTTCTTCCGGGAACGCACGATTCCGCGTGCTATGTGGAGAACGGTAGAGGGAACTTCATCACGAACTCGGCTATAACACAGGTGAAACAATGATTTGAACAAAGGTATATATCAGCGAGATAAATCATACCCACATTTAGCATGGAACAGAACCTACACCCAAGTGGCTATAGGTTCTGTTCCATGCTAAAAGGGGATATGATCTATCTCTGTCTACACTGACAAAAGTGTAATAAAGTAAAATTAAAGTAATCTGATGACTGGTACAGGCATAATTAATTCTCCTTATCGACGATCCCACAGGATATAGACATTCTAGGTCAATTGATCCACGGCGTACGATACCTGGACATCAGGGTGGGTCATTATCCTCTATCTCGCGATATTTGGTGGACTAATCACGGGCCACTGTACCGGTCGGTGCCCTTGAAAACGGTCCTAGGTCATGTCAAACAGTTTCTCAACAACACCGAAGAAATCGTGGTGATGGACATTCGCGAATTTCCAATCGGTATCTCTTTGCACTCACGCATCGATCATCAATTTTTATATTTAATATAATTATTGGTTCGTCGTTTCTAGGATTCAACGATATGGCCACGCATCGTAGGCTGGTGTCGTATCTCGAGGATGAATTACAGGATCATTTCCTGACGAACCGTTACGGATGGTCCGCCACGTTGAATGATATTTGGTCTTCCGGAAAAAGATTGATAATCGGATACGAAAACACGCAAATTGTTCAGGAACACGCTAGCATGTGGCCTTGCGTGCGGCATCAATGGGGCAACGTCAGAACCATCGGTGATTTGTACAGGCATCTGAATGATATTGAAAATAACGACAGGTGGGGAAACTGTAGAATTAATGGGAGATATTATAGGGTTGAACGGATAGAGTCTAATAACGATAAAGAGCGTAACAAACTGTTGGTTGTTTCAGCGATCGCAGGGTGAGGCCAAGATCAGCGATGGCGGAGCTGACGGCGGGTGTCATTGATGTGCTCTCTAACAGACTTGGAAGCCTCCGTGACATGGCGCACAGAGTGAACGCTAACATTACTTATTGGTACAGCACCGTTTGGCAGTACTCTGCCAATATTGTGGCAGTGGATTTCGTTAGGAGTACCGGCATCGTAGAGACCGCCATCAAATCGAACGAAAATCGTCATCTACACTGTCGATATTATTAGCTGTTGTTACAGTGTTTACTCGATAAATGTCCAACATATCTGACCGATAATTGTCCCTGGCCAGACACTGTATATATAGCAACCTCTCAAATCCCGTTACCCTGGATCCACTCGGAAGACTCTTCGGCTCTTCTTCCCAACTGAAATCATTAATTTATGTTTTTGTAACGAGAATATAATTTAGTTTCGAATATAAATAGATAGAATTAATATATGATATATTTATACATGTATACTGCTCTATATGTACATGTAAATCTGATCAATCAAATGTAGATCAATATTATTTTGTAAATGGAATTTTCAACACACCATCAGGCCTTTGCGGTATTACAGTGCTACGGAAGAATCGGCTTCTCTTTTGCAAAATCAGTTATTGCCTGACAATGAGATTTCCGCCGGAAGAACGAATAATGCCTTGACCCAAGGTAACCGGTGCAGGAAAATCCACCGCGAGTCACGAAATAGGATTACTTCAGCCAGAAGACCTCAGTTTGAAATATATTTTAAGCGGTGTCAGTTGGTGTACCATAAAAATGTTGTTCTACTCCGTTATCTTCCTCGCGACTTTTGCGCTCCGCGTCATCGCACAGTCTCAAAGTTTCCTGAGCGACCCGTACGAGGATAATTCGATCAATTGTCCCGAGAACAGGATGTGCATTTTACTCGAAAATTGTCCAACCATCGCAAATCTGATGAGTCAGAATCTGCTTCACATCCACAGGTAGGCGTACACTTCTGTTTCTTATTTTATATTAATTTCTTCGATAACCTGTTCGATTTGTCAATGTTAATTCAGGTTTCGTCAAGCAATTTGTGGCTACGACAACATTAAAGTAAAAGTCTGCTGTGACTTATTCTCAGACGGTGGTATCGCGAATCCAGTTTTCGCTCCAGGAGATGGTGCATTTTTTAGGAGATCAAGTTCAATTCTAGAGTGCGGAAGAAGCTCTGTCGCTAATAATAACTTCGACACTTTAGGAGCGTACCCTTTCGTTGCAAGAATTGGTTTCTGCGGTGAGCTTGATTACTACCAGAGAGGATACGTTTTTCTGCCTCCGCTTTCATCAGTATAGACAGAGATTATACTTTAATTTCTATTTTTGACGAAAGACGTTGCACTAAATATTACGCAATTCTTTTTGTGTAGGTGCAACTGGAGAAACGAAGTACCCTTGCAGCGGAGTAATCGTGAATGAACGAACTGTACTGACTACTGCAACTTGTGCTCTTACGAAGAATGACGACTACAGATTGTACGATAGATACAACACTTTCTACTTTCTACTTTTTAATATTAATTTTTTAACAGGCAATTCGTACTTGTCGGGGAATTTAATGCTGAGACTGATCCGGAATGTAGTGCGCGGAAGCATAATATATCGTATATAATAAAACATCCGCATTACCAAGCGAATACGTTTGCGAATAACATAGCAATGTTACGTTTGCGAGAACCAATACAATATACTGGTAACTTTTTCACTAATAATCTGACGCCACCTTGTTTGTGAAGACATGTGACATTATTTGCTTAGAAACTGTGCAGCCAATATGTCTACCACCAAAAGATATGAATCCAACCGATGATACTGTTCTTGTCGGATGGGGAAAACTTTCCAGGCAAAAGAGTAAGAAATTAGATGATATAATAATGAATTTTTAGATACAAATGAATCTGTAACAAATGATAATGTATTTCAATTTCAATGAAGTCAAGCCTTGTCAACAACAATCTTTCAAAATGAGAATTGTGTCGACTCAAGAATGTTCAAGTTATTATACTCAAGGATACTCTGTCGAGATTTGTGCAACGGGAGATGGAATGCCCTGTTCAGGCTATAGTGGAAGTCCTCTTTTATACAAATACGACGATACTTATTATCTGGTAAGAGTGCCACACTATTTCCTCTGATTTTAGAAACTTCGATTTATTTACAATAAAACCATTTACATTTATATTTGACTTACAAATCCATAACAATTATTTGTACACAATTTTCAGTTAGGCATCCTGTCGTATGGTTCCAATTGCGATTCAGCCACAGACTACCCATCAGTCTTTGTCGATGTACAAAGATATATACGCTGGATTTTAGAGAATTGTTAATTATGTTTAGAACGTTAACTACCAATAGTATCGTATCAAAATCAACATACATGTCATCTTCTTGCACGTAAGATTATGATTTGTGTTTGAAGATGTTTAAGTACTTTCCACGAGTCATTTCTTTTGCTTCTTCCAATCCTAACTGATAAGCCATATCGTGCAGTTTTTTTACTTCTGCTATTAAACCAGTCATAGACAAGTTTCCCAGTTCTAAAACAAAATCAATCTTGTTCCTTATAAGAGGTTGCAAGGGTTATATATGTCATTGGATATAAGCCATTCGTTACAAGTTTGGGAGGGCTTACGATGTAGCTGGTTTATGTCATCCGGCGTCAAACCAGCAGCCCAGGACGACGGTTCGGTTTGCGGTGAATTTTGGGCAACAAACTCGTTAACACCTGGAACTTCAGTAATGGTTATTATGTATGATACGTTGTTACTTTCTTATGGAGAAAGTTATAAATTTTTGTGCAGAAACTCACTTTGCTCGGGCCACAGATCTGGAGATGCTCTGTCCAGATTTTCAAAACTCATAAGACTCTCTTCCACGCAAATCAAATCTAACAATTTCAAATCAAATGTAACCGGTTTGGTAAAGCCTTTAATAAATTACCCATCCCATAACCTATATTTACCTGGTTGTTCTACCGGTTCTTCCGTAGTCATTATATTCATGGGGATATCTCCTTAGCTCTTTTAAATTTTACTTAATTAAAAGAAAAAGGTTCACAGAACGATGTGAGAGTAACAGACTATGGATAAAATCTTACCGACACCGGCTAAAAGTAACAAACTAAATGCTCAATGTGGAAAAGGTTAAATATTTACAAAACGAACTATGCAGATTTCTGTTGCTCCTTTTCCCGTTTTTCCGTAAGTTTCAGTTGTTTCGTTAACTCGTTCTGTTGTTCAAGATAATACAAATTTTGTATTCTCCTCCGTTCTTGTAATTCGTTATCACGAACTACACCTAAATGAAGTTGTTTCCTGAAACAATAATACGAATCATCTAACATGAAAAGAATCATAAAGCTTTTTTCGACAATTAAACAATCACTTAAATATTCAATTTATCATTAATCTTTTCTTTGCTAAAGTTTACGTATGTACATACACATTATATTCTAATGCCCAGCTAATATTATTTTTTTTTCATTTGACGCACCATCTACGTTTCACAATTCTGAAGGAACAACCATTATGTACATATGTAGATCTGCTTATGAACGCCATTCAGCTAACCTATCTTTTAATTAGGAATTGTTTAAATTACCTGTCGTATTCTTGTCTGTAATGCACATAAGACGTTATGCCAATTGAAGTTAAACAACATAATCCGAATGTTACTTTGGCCGCAGTTGACATACTCGTATACCGAATATTTAAAAGTTCCTACTTCGGAGATTGCGTAAGGAAACCAACAAATATGGATGTGGACGCTGTTGTACACGCGTCATGAAGTCGTTCAGAATTCATTTAATTATGTAAGCGAAAGATAATTTGCAGGTCACGGAATATTCATTGGACTATAATGCATCCATATTGTTCGAAAAAGTCAACTTATTATGTTAGAAAATGGAAAATATTAAATGTTTGTTACAGTGCGAATGATTCTTGCCGAATTTTACATAAGGCATTGTACATTCGGTGGCACGATTCATATACTTCGTAAAATATGAAAATAGCGCCACTTGACGTAGTGGCGAAATGTGCAAACTCTTAGACAAAATTACTGACGGCCGGTATTTCTTTGAAAATTTATAAATTTCCCTTCACCACTTATGAATTCCTTTTTAAACTTTTAATTATTTGAATTCAAATTATTTATTTATATTATTAATAAATTAACTTTAAATTGAATTCAACAAATTTAATGCTAACACTTCGAAGGTATATTAATGAATGTTATTCACAAATGAAAATCGTTGATATGTAACAATTAATAAATGAATTAACAGCGTCCACACGTTTGTTAGTTTTGTTAGTTAGTTGTGTTTTGCTTTTCGAAAAAAAAGAAACGCAAGCTTAGGTACATATTCAAAACGACCTTGAACCACCCTAAGCCAGTAAGGTAGATCATGCTAGAGGACCCTTATTGTTAGGGCAAAGTAGGGCAGAATAGAGAAATGGAGGATGGCATTTTTTAAAGGGAATTTTTGGAATGTACTATCAAGTAATAAAAGGAAACGCTACTTTGAACTAAACAAAGAACATATGAGAAATCCTATTCGCGTTGCAGGCGAACAATATAATCGGTGTACATTTACTGTAGTATAATAGCAGGGAAGCAGTTTGCATAAACGAGAGTGCAAGGTACTAGGATGAAAGTTGAATGGTAGTCGATAGGCGTGGTTGAAGATCGGAGTGCAATCTGCATTATTGTGCAGCCGGGGCGCGCGGGCGGCCATCAAGGCCTCCTCGGGTCAACATGAACCGATCTGTCGTATAAAACGCCCCTCTCGACGATCCTTCGAGCACTGTTGTACTTCGCCTCGTACGGTTGTCGTTGTTTCTCTATTATGGGTGCCATATTCGTAAGTAGTTGCTTTCTGTTTGATTCGAAACACGTCCTGGTGACAGTGGCGGAACTACAGTACCGCAAAACCCCGCTACGCAGGGGGGGCCTGCAATCGGAGAGGGCCCAAAATTTTTGCATTTAATAAAAAATTTAAATTTAAAAGTATACTGACAAAAAAACATAATTTTTGCGTTTATTGAATTTTCACAATTCTCCTTCCTCAAAATCATTAAAGGGGGCCCAAAATTCATAGGGCCCAAAAATTGGATAAACTTCCGAAAAGCCCGTACCTCCGATTTTTTTATACTGTGGATTCTTGCGTATTTTGACGTGGTGATTACGAATATCATAATGAAAATTGGCGCAAATGTTATTTTCCATTTATTTATTTATTAATGGTAATTTTGAAAAATACTTCAAATAAAAGTTGTAGCTCTAAACGATCTGGAAATTCTTACGATGTTACAGGCGTTTCTGTTCTGCGTTGTGCTGACATTTTGTCAATTATCGAGCGGTCAGTACCAGTCGCCCCAGCAGGCTGCGATCTTGAGCGACGCTAGATACTTGGCTGGCGATGGAACGTTCGGAGCCGCGTACTCGCAAGAGGACGGCGTGGAATTCAAAGAAGAGAGCGACGTCTATGGGAATCGGCGTGGGTCTTACTCTTACGTTGATCCGACCGGTCAAAGGCGTACAGTGACATACACCGCTGGGAAAAATGGGTTTCAGGTATGCAAGGAGGTTTCGGTCAACTGACTCCTAACGTATCGGTCATCGAAAATTTAGGATTCGGGTATTTCCTTCGGATCTTGACCCGAGCCGAATCATTAACACTAAACCTACCGTGCGTAAAAACAAAAAGGCTCTATATTTATTTAAATTTTGGCAATTTTTATTCCGATATGAGCTCGGATAAAAAAATTTTAAATATTATATTATAAATTTCAATAATCGTAAAATAATTAACTCAATTACTAGCTAACGAAAAAGAATGATCGCATTTCTACTCGGCTCTTCGCCCTTGTTTACGTTTCTTTCGTGCGTTCCACGAAAGCTCCGCTACGACGCGCTCGGCGTTGCTTGTTTACATTTTTTTCGCGCTCGGCGTGGCCTAATCCTGCCTGCGCGTCGTACATATACAGCAGGCATTTTTAAAAATTATTTTTAAGGGCGGTGGGTAAATGCATTTACGCACACCCCCTCCACCGATGACGTCTGGAGGGGGTAGTGTGGGTCACGGCTCTCCCCAAGATGACAATTGACTGGACTAAACCCACGCCACAAACCAATCTGGCAACACTGGTTCCAGCGTTGCCCAGGGCTGTCCTAAACGAATAATTTTCCAGGCAACTGGCGACGGTATTCCGGTCCCACCGCCACAAGTGCCACCCCAGCCAGAGTACGAGCCGTTACCGCAGTACAACCCGCCGGATTATCAACCACCGAACTACAATCCGCCCGCGCAACAACAGTATCAACGTCCCAGTCCACCGGTGTTCGAACCGCAGCCGGAGCCACGGCCGCAGCCCATCTACCAACCCGAGCCCCGATATCCGTACAGGCCTCAGCCACCACCGCCACCACCGCCGCCGCCACCAGCCATTGAACCGATACCCTCGTACAGTTCCCGGCCACGCTACCAACCCCCGCCTAGGCCCCTCCCCCAGTACAACGAGATTTCCACACCACCCCCTCGAAGATTCTACCCGCCAGGGAAGCTCGACTTCAACAGGACACCCGACGGCTACTCCTACACCTTCAGCAAGAGCTAGATCGCCGTGATTCGAAACGATATCTCCAGAAAAAAGAGAGGATCGTGAGTACAGTGAGTACGGGAGAGAAAATTGAGGGGTTGGAAGCTGGTGTGGAAATGGATCACAAGAACCGAAGAACGGTTCCTTCGATTATTCTCTTTGTTGTTCCGACGTCTTGGATAGTCGTTATTTATTGTCCCAGTATTGCTTGCTTGGAAGTTTTTTGAAGAAACAATTTCTCGCTGAACGATAAAGTGTCTTGTATTTACCTAAACGTATATCAAAACCTCCCATGCTTTGCCTAATGCAATATTTTTAATTGCAAAAATTTAATTATACCTATAATTACCTTGGACACTTCTCGTATTCATAACCGACACGCGCGGAAGCTATCGAACGTTGATTCTAATGCGCGATCCTGTATCCGTGATTGAGAGATTGTGGGTAACTATGCCACTAGCTGGAGCCTTGTCCATGATCTTACCGCAAGGCTTGCCGCCAAGAGCGAGTTCAACTTCCTGTAAAAGGCAGCATATGCTTTACATAAATATCTGAGGAAATGCAACGAATAAATTATTATTATTGTTAACCTTAATTACAGTTTTCCATTCTTACTTTCGCTGGCTCCACGTATATTATTAAATATTAAATGTGATATGTAAATAAAACTGGCGAGTCAAAATTGAAAATGTTGTTAGGTAAATAATTCATTTGATATCCGACGAACACCGACCGATGTGATTTTCTGGATCGCATTGCTCGGCCGACGCCCTGCCCTATGTTTTGCATAGCATTTTCCTTTGCAAATGCGAGCACGATCCCGCGCACTTCGGGGTCACGAGATACTTTCATCGAGCAACCTTTGGCGTTCCCCACAGTATTGCGATAAACTCATGGGAAACTCACGACTCGCGAGTGAAGACACATTATACTATACATCTAGCGTATCCATATTCTCGAACCATTAAATGTCACGCAAGCCGATATTTTCTCTTGTTCTTTCCCCTCTCAGTTCCTAAAAATGTCTTGTCTTTCAAGAAGCTGGCTCCGGTAAAGTGTAATAATGGAAATATGACTAACGAACGGCCCCCTTTTAATTTCGAAACATATTAACACGAATTTTCTATTATACGATACACGGGCGCGCCGGTCACTGGTGGCCACCATAGGACGCCACCGTCAAGTTGAGTGCCGGTCACCGGTGGCCCCCGTGACATTCAACGTGTTAAGGATTCGTCGTGTAGAGTCCACACACGATACCAGTGTACCGGTTTCCCCACTATCGCTTCGCGACTCCCATTATCAGCGTACCGGCCCCCCACAACCAGTGTATCGGTTCCTCCACTAGCAGTGGGTACAGGTCCCCCAGTACCATGATAAGAACAGGTGTAGTTGTGAGCTCGACAATAATCGGAAGCCGGAGTAGTGCGAAAAGCAGGTCCTGGCTTCGGATTGAGCACAGTCGTGAGAAAGGGGCTGAAAGGGTCCCGGGAGAGGAGGTTTAGTGGGTAGGGACCTCCGAGTCCCACACTCCTCCAGGTTTGTTACTGTATCCCAGGGGGTTAGTGTGTAAAAAGCATCCTCTCCCCAAACAGAAAAAAGGTCCCCCACTACCAGTGTGCTGGTTCCGCCACTAGCAACTGTTTCGTATTGCCCTTAATCCTAATCTCCCCAACCTCTTGCTACACTCCATAACAGTTTGGTGGGGAGGATGCAGCGTAGGGAGAGCCGCAAGCTGCACAGGCCTGGTCTAGAGTCCAGACTCTACGCCTTGTCCAAGTGCGACAAAGTTGACGTTACCCTCCTCAGGTAGGCAGCAAAGGACGCACGCTGGTACTCTACCGCCTCGTATTCTCGGAGAAGGTGTAGGCTCGAAACGAAGCGAGCACCATTGTGTCATTCGTTGCAAATCGCAAGTTTAGCAACGGAAGGTGAGCGCAAGACAAAGGGACGATTATCTCATTATTTTGGCCTGCGAACAATGCCCTTGCAACGGGACGGCGGTGAAAAATACAGTTCGGCCATTCATCTACTTGCACTGGTATTGGTATCCATAGTTCACAGTCCCCGTACCCCCCGGGGCCGTAACACGGGCGCGGCAAGGCAAACCAGAAACCAGCCGTATCGGAGCAGGAACTCGATAACCTTAAAGGTGGGCCGAAAGAAATGCATACCGTAACGTAACGTGTCGTTTAAGAAAGCCGATCGGTCGATCGGGGAATTTAATTTACTGGCAACCGGGTGCAGCACCGGACACAACTGCAGTGGTTGCATACCTGTCGAGCCACCGATTCTCGTCCCGTGTTCCGTGTTACGCACGGGCCTTGGCTCACATTTCATCAGGATACACATTTTATCAGTTCGATAACGGCATAGTATGTTTTCCATTAATAGAATCACGGAAAAATTTCTATGATCCAGTGTAGACAGAGTTAGATCACACTCATTTTTAGCATAGAACACAACCTGTACCCACTTTTAATCGTCTGTGGTCTGTGCTAACATGCTAAATAGGGGTATAGGTTCTGCTCTATCCTAAAAGTGGGTATGATCAGAGAGGATACGCGAGTCCCCACTCCCGGGATGTCTCTGTCTCCGCTTTTTCCAGTGAAGACAATCGCACCCAATTTTAGCATAGAACAGAACCCATACCCCTTTCAACATGCTAAATATCATATAGGTTCTGTTCCATGCTAAATTCACATACTCCATTCGTCCTAACTCCTCGCTGCGAGTCCGGACGCACAAGTTCGCGTTCGTTCGATGCGATTTGCTATGTCTGTCCTTCTTATTCACCTGAGAAGAAAGAGCAAAGGCAACACGCGCGTCGGTCGATTTACTGTAAGCGTTCGACGCTTGCGTTTGTGCCTACGCTTCGACACCTCCAAATGTTGCAGCAGACGTTTCTGGACCCATTCTGCTCCCGAAGCGGTCCAGACGCCACGAGAGAACGGATCGCGAATAAAGTACAGAGAACGCTTTACCAATCCTTTAGTAGCTTATATATTGTTCGACTGGGATTTTACAGGTGTACATTAATGGGAACAACATCTATGTGTGACTCTTGATAAATACAACCGGAGTTTTGTGTCCGTCACGCTACAAATCGTTTAATACGTGTTCGATACAATTTTAACCACATATTATATTCGGTAGACTTTGTTCCTATACATACGGTAGACAGATATACAAAAACATTGTATCGTACAAAATAGTAGCAGTAGTATCACCACCAGTTTCGTTCCCACGGATTCTTCTCGCGCGTACGGCATCCGTCATTGACTTTAAATTTCTCTTTCGTAGCAAATCAAATGAAATATAAAATTCGAATAAAAACACGAATAATTGGAAATAAAATTTTTCACGATACCAGAGCGATTGTTTGATAATTTTAAATTTTTCCTGTAAAAGCTACGTTTTGCGCAGACTATAGACTGTTCGGAAAAACTCTTCGCGATCGGAAACAAAAAAGTTTTTATATATATATATATATACAGTCAACGATACACACCGTACTCGGAGATTCGTCGAAAAAGGAGAAATCAAGTGAAAACGCGAAAGACGCGCGTTTGCGTATGTACAAAATTAAGAAAAATATTTGTTAACAAACGTGTTTCCGTAGAACTTCGCTCGCGTTTCTTTTTCTCTCTCACTCTCTCTCTCTCTCATCCATATTTTCAATAAAAAATCATTTTTCGTTTGTACTGTTTTGTCTCATATTTTTCGTTCCGTCGAGAAATAATGAAAAAGAGAAGTTGGCCAAGAAATTAGGGACAGCGAATGAAGCTTTCCGACAGAGAAAACGAATCGATACAGCAAATCAGTCGAGAGACGTTGTACTATGATCCAAGTTTTATTAAACAAATTAAATACAAAAAGTTTCCTGCATTTTGTCTTGTGTTATTCGCGAGCAGGACCGCAGGATTTGCAGTCGCTTCGTACTCGAAGTTTTCATAAATAATTAAAACTTAGACAGGAGAAGAATGGGGGGCAAGGAGTATAAATAAAAATAAAAGAAGACAGGGATGGCGTGGAAGAAGAAAGTTCAAGGCTTATCCACGTATATCTCTTTTTGTCTAGCTTTTTCTCTTACTTTCTCTTTCTCTCGCTCACGCATACATTCGCACACACGCGCTTTTCCTTATACACTCAAAGAAACATGTTCCCACGCGCTCACAATTACACGACACACTACGACAAAGTGGATCAGTTTCGTAAAATTAGGGGAAGAAGAAAGGTTCTCTCGCAATTCAATACGAATCATTTCGCTCTCTTCGAACGACTTTTCCGTTCCTCTTTAACTGTTCCGTTCGTCCTCCCAGCTCGAGCGGCTGAACGTAAATTGCTCGTCGCTGGTCGTTCAGAAAACTACTTCGGATCCATTGTTAAAGAGGTACGGTAAAATGTTCCATGGAATGAGTCGTGTCCTTGAACCGTTAACGATACAAAAAGAAGGAAGATCTAAGAGTCGGTGTTGACAAGAAGAAACGCAAAATGTTGAGGGAGGGGTCGGGGGTACACGATGACCGTTACTCAAAAAGAGAAAAGAACGGAAAAAGGTGGGTGGTTCTTCTCGATCTATTCGCTTAGAGTGTCCTTTCTACTCTCGGATCACGAAAAAAGCTTTCGCGTCGATGGAACGCTGGATACAATGATTTAAACAGTTTCTGCGAGAACGTTGGATTAAGAATATTTTAAAAGTCGTTAGGATATGTACAAAGAGATATTAATATGAATATGCAGTAAATGTCGGTCTGGGTCCGTGATGCGCCGGGGGAACGCGGGGCGGCTACTATTACGGAAGAGTAGCCCGCTTGACTCCCTGAAACATCACGGACGCGAGCCAAGGATCGACGCGGTGTTCGAGGGTTGTCCGATGTGTTATTCTTTCTTTTTATCGACCGGTTAGCAGTCTGTTCGGGGAAGCATTATTGGCCAGACGCATGGCGACTGGGCAAGATACAGTGGAATGTCGACGGCGGAAGGTTCAAGCGCCGCGTCGATCCTTGGAGATTTCTGTTCCGTTTCCGCGCGCGCGTCTTTCGTCGGACCGTTTCGCAGGGGGAGAGACGCGCCTTCCGACGTTAGGCCCTCTCTCCGCATTGGTCACCGCATTCGTTCTCCCGCACGCGACATTCGCAATTCCCTTGATTCGCGCCGAGATAAAGGGGCTCGAGGAGGGCTTTGTGCACACAAACGGACGAGAAATACGGATCGAATAATTTCCGGACGTTCTTACAATGAGATAGAGTCGAACGGACGAAGAGAAATGATATTTATATTCGACGATAAAAACCAACCGTGCGCACCACCTCCGCCGCCTCATCGACGACACGATCTTTCTCTCGGTGGTACATACGTAGTCTTATTTATCGATCCGATCCAGTTCGCTCCGGATCCAGAACGGCGGACTACCGACCCTGCGCCAGCCACTAGCATCCCTCGCTCTCACTCTCTCTCTCTCTCGTTTTCCTTTTGCTCGTACAGCGCGGGTATACATATAGGTATATTCATATTTATATATTTATGTAATATATTTATATAAAACTAAGACGTACCGTGATACTGATAAAATTTCGGAAAATATGAGTTCGACGAGTCGCCGTCGGAGCGTCCATCTTCGATCGGCGGCAGAGCGAATCGAGAATATCGATATATATATGTATACATATGTATATATATATATATGTCAGTTATAGCCAGATCTAAAATTCGTTTCCGTTTATAGATACAGTAAAAATAAGTTGAGCATACGCGATGCAATATATAGACTTTGCTTTTCGTCATCTCGCAAATATCCTGAAACGCTAATACCTTGTTGTATATCGATCTTCCGAAGATTTCGCGCGCACTGTTTCTCTCTCTCTCCCTCCCTTTTTCTCATTCTTTCATTCTCTCTCTCTCGCATTCTTTCGCTGTGCTTTCTCTCTCTCATCGTTCAGCTTACACGCGCAATTAGACGTCCAACTCTCACACTTACACGACCGCTACACGCGCCGTAGCCGCCTTAATAAGAATTCCAAAAAGTCCAGGAACAGTACTTTCGATCCCGTACCTATCTCGCAACGCCGCTCTCGTGTTAGTCTTTGAAAAATACTTTGTACTTGATCGCATCAACGGTAAAATTCAACACACACATATCGAAGTCATAAGAATCGGATCTCCCATAGATTACGAAGTTTCCATGAACGTGTTCGACGCGCCGGTCAAACTGTAAGCGAAATAATAAAAACAAAAAACAGCGTCGAGCGCTCTGCCGGGCTAGAACGCTCGTTCTTCCTGCAACGAAGGTAACAAAGAACGAAGCTCGGAAACGCGATGACTAAAACCTTACAAAACTCGCGACACCGGCAGACACTGCGCATCGATTTAAAAGAAGGGGGTGTGGGGGGGGGGGGGCTGGTCGGAGAAAAAAGAAAAGAACGGCCGATGTCGAATCCGTCGCATGAACGCGTCTCATCGGACGATTCGAGGTTCCTTTGGGGTGCGTATCCGATCCGCTTTGCACTCAATTACACGTCTCTGTCTCGCGTTATTCTCTTCCTCGCCGATTGTAGTCTACGATTAAACGCTACACTATTTACACCAAGTTATACTTAATCTACGGGGGTGGAGTGATGGTGGTTTGGGTGTGTGGGGGAGGGGCCGGGGACAGATTAGCCTAAAAAGTATATAATACAGGACTCGCCGTCGTTCGCACTCCCTGCGGCGATACGCGGTATATATAACATCTTTGGACTCGATTTTATTACACATTTATATAGAATATTATTTTACGTCTGTTTCTTTCGCGTCCTAGTCCCGCGAGCCGCCGTCGTATGCAACGGAAAAGTTCGCTATCAGTCCGATCGAAAAGTCGTCATTGTCTTTTCGTTAATTCCTCTCCTCATCCCAAGCATTCAATTACAGAGGTTCTCTCTTTCTCTCTCTCTCTCTCTCGCTCTCTCGATTTTCTTGCTCTTTCTCTTTTCGATATCCTGGCGGGCCATAGCTTCCGAGATTCTCGTTTGCTCGCGATCGTGGAAGACGAGCACTCCATCCTCTTCGGAAAGAGCTTCACGGAGTTCCGGGATCCTCCGATGCAAAAGCATCGGGAAACGCTGTGTGCGTATCGATCGTTCGTCCATGTGCCTTTCAACTTTGAACCCCGCCGCCATTTAAACCTTCCAACGGGCACCGTCGTCGTCTTCGGGACGTTCGAAGAGCACGAGCTCCGAGACTTTTCGCAACGATACATTGCTTGGTCCGACACTTGGACCGGCGACGAAGCGATGCTCTTTGTTCCGTGGACAGACCAGGCCCGAAGAGCGTCCACGACTGGAACTGTTTGCGCCCCGTGGACCGATTAAACCGCCGACACCTGGGCGTCCTCGTCATCTGAAAAATTCAACGGTCGCTTTAGTCGTGCTACCTGCGGAACTCGGTGCGCGCTGGGACAGAACGTTCGCTCACGACTGTCGTCTAGCTTAGCCGAATCTTAACACTGACACCTGCGCATTCGTTGTCACAGAGATAAAAAAGGAACACGTTTACGTGGAACTTACTGACGGCAACCTCCTTCTGTGTGCGAGTATAGGGTCAGGTGAAAATCATTATGGGCGAACAAGTATAGAGATTGCAACTACTTTTCCAAACTATACGCGGACGGAGAGCGTCCGTGCCATACTTCTGAAACTGTAGCCTCTTCAGAATATCATCATGGCACATCATTAGACTGATCTTTATGCAAAATAAAAATTTTCTGCATCGATTGCAAGAAATAGTAACCAAATTGAATGTTACATTAACGGTTTTAATACAGAAGAAATCATATATTGACAATTTCAATTTTTTTAATTTTCCAACAATTTTGAATTTCATTTACTTAATTTTCCTATAAATGCATAAAGATCTGCTGTCTACACATCATATACAGGTCACCTAACGTTTGCACCTGAAGTATTTGTGTTGTTTTCAAAGATACGTCAGATGTCTTAAGGACAAAGTTAAATGGTTTAATGTTTTTGTTATATTTCTTTTTAAATATCAAGGTCATCTCCATTTTTTGATAGTCACTGAATTCCCAATGAAAGGGACTATCATTGTAGGTGTTTCAAAAAGGGTGGTTCCATTAAAAAAAATGGAGGTAACATTGATATCTTAAAAAAAAAAAAATAACATAGAAACAGAAATATTTCTGGCATGATGTGAACCATTCAAATTTATCCTTAAGACGTATCTTTAGAAACAGCAAGGATATTTGAGGTGCAAACGTTAGGTTGCTCACCCTGTACATCCAACTTCCAAAACACTGTTTCAGTAGCAACCGGAACGGCACAACTCTCCGGAGGAAATCGGTCTTTGGACTATCGCTTAACCATTCAACAGCACGCCCTAGAAACAGGCTAATCGTAAAATTCATCTTCTAAACTTATCGAACCGCTTCAAACTTAAACAAAAAACAAATGAAACAATATAAAGAAACTGAACTCTTGAAATGTGTCGTGCAAAACGAATATAACAAGCAAGCTCGGCATGCCCCGGCAACGACGAACAAATTAACGCTGGGGAGGGAAACAATATATATATATATAAACAAGTGGATAAACAATTGATAAACTGTCGTAAGAATGCGTATCATCACGGCAGACTCTGGTACAGGCCGGAACGGGTGATGTGGCAACGCCGCATACCGACAGAATATCAGTCCGATCGAGCGCAGTAGCACATAGAGACAGCCGTGACACAACGCAGATTATCACGGACAACTTCGGATCGGACTGAGACAGCGTTGCCAAATTTACCATGTCCCGGCCTGCACCGGAGACAGCGGTGGCATTATGCGTGGGATTGAAGTGCGACAAACGATGCTCGGTCGTACAGGCGGAAGAACGAAAAATCGGAACACGGGTGATGCTCGGAACGTGTGTTACGAAACAGGCATTTTGCGAAATGTACAAGTGTAGAAATGCATGGATATATATGTGTCGTTATTTACATATTTTGCTGCGATTATCGGAGCATGTACACATCGAGTAACAAAAAAAAAAACAACGACGGTCCCTGCTCGAATCGTCCATACATACGTGTCGTACCTGCTCTAGTGAAAGGTAGCTAGAGAGACGGTGTAATCGTGTGGAAAATTTAGGGCGTCACCTAAATTAAATTTAGGAACAAAGCGGGCACCGTAGCGATATCTCGACGATTCTCGATGTGGGAAAGTTTGTGAGAATGTCTAGCTACGAATAGCCAGAAGAGCAGAGATGAATGATCGCTGTCGCCGTCACGGTGAAAAATGTTGTTGAAAAACCAGTTGTAATCCGAGTAACCCTCCACGACAATCGGAGGAGTTCTTGACAAATTAAGTACTGCGATTAACATTTTTCGCCGTGCATCGACCGCAGTCAGCGCTGAGATTCATACGATATCAAATACATTTGCCCGAGATTTACTCTGGAAGCAAAGTTAGGCCCGCTCTTAGTGCGACCGACCTGCCCTCTTCGCGAGGGCAAGCTTTGGCCTCGATTTGGCATGGATTCCGCCAGTAAAGTTTGCACTCAAATACCCAGCCAGAGAGGACATGACAGAGCTCCTGGGATTTTTTTGTTAGAGATAGTTTTAGCATGGAACAGAACCTACAGTCGGTCACGAAAATATTAGGACCCAATATAATTTTAGATTCTGTGTATTTTGAGTGGATATGCAATTGTACAGTATAAATTATGTATTCCTAAAATACAGCTTGTTTTTTTATTAATAATTGCGTTGATATAAAAAAAAATTTGAAAAATACCAAATTTTATGTCACGAAAATATTGGGACACTTGGTTCAAGTTATAAAATAATAATTATTTAACTTTAACATAATTTAACTCAGTGCTTGCACATAATTGCATATCCTTTCGAAATACACAGCTTAGGATCCAAAATTATATTGCGTCCCAATACTTTCATGACTGACTGTACATCCATATTTAGCATAATGTAGGTATAGGTTCTGTTCCATGCTAAAAATTGATCTGTGTATACTGACAAAAGTGAGAATCCCGGGGCTTTGTCAAATCTTCTCTGACAGAGCCTGATGCGGACCCAGAAGGGGCTTGTGAGCAAGGTTTGTTGGCAGATACATAGCAAATCCAGAGCAGACTGCTGACTGGGTGAATCGCGACAGCGAAATTCAAGTGTGCTGGCGAAGCAAGCAATTTCTAGAAGGCTGATTCGAACAGAAATCAATTAACGGTATCACTCCCGTGGCTGGAGCGGTGGGCAGCAGCGCAAGCCTCGAGATCGAAAATTTTTTCGAAAAAACACGTATATAAAATAGAAAAAACGTGGTAAGATATAGTTTGTTATGTACGTAGCGATTGTGTTTGCTTTGTACCATCTTCGTGCTCGGTCCTGTAGGTAACACCTTCGTGGCTGTGCGCACGGCCAAGCCTGTGCAACTTTGCCATCTGTGCAGCGACTTTGTATGCGGGCGGCTGGCGGCATTGAGCCCCTCCGACTCCTGGGCGCATCGTCGTCATCGACGTCATGGTGGGCATGGTGGTCATCGTCGTTATAATTGTGCCTGGAGGAGGAAGTCCCGCCGGTACTCCGAGGCCCACGCCTACCGCTAATCCCGTGCAACCTGAAAACCCTCGACTCTCTTTCTCTCGATCTCTCGCACGCCGCCCTTTCTAGCTCTCCGGCATTACTCTCCCTCCTATCCTCCGCCAACTATCTACTCCATCGCCATTTCCGAGCGAGTGCGATCCGGTCCGGTACGAGATTGCCCTAATTAGCACAACATCGGATGACTCCAGCGACCTAGTTGCAAAACTCAATGTCAAGAACTATTAGAAAAATCGCAGACTTTCGAGGAGTCGTATCTCCAGGCTCCTATTGCACTAACTGGAGACGAAGAGCCGGGACAATCTCGTAACGGGACCCATATCGTGCTCGCTTGGAACGCCCGTCCGCAACAGACGAACGGGTTTCCCGAGAGAACCGTACAACAAACACACTCGTTATTCGCTGCTGGATCTGCCCGAGAAGAGGGGCACCACAGAAAACCAGTTAATATACCCTGAAAAGAAGCCCTCGGTCGAACGACGCGACGCACGACAGCACACGATGCAGCACACTTTGATACGCAGAGACACACACACAAAGAGAGGCAGCAGGCGATACTCGCGTGATCGTTAACGTGCACGCGTCAACTTTCATCGGTGCAAGCAGTCTTAATCCAAGCTAAGGCACACAAACACCAACGACACATCGAACCCGTTGCCTCCGGTGATAGATGTACCAGCAATAACACCCGTTAGCGTCTTCGGTACGGACGTCGGCGTCGCGTCCATCCTGGTGGACGGCCGCCAAATGCGTTTGGTCCGGTGAGACCCGGCGCCGTACCGAAG
This sequence comes from Lasioglossum leucozonium, assembly GCA_028454225.1. NCBI lineage: Eukaryota > Metazoa > Arthropoda > Insecta > Hymenoptera > Halictidae > Lasioglossum > Lasioglossum leucozonium. The sequence goes on from CM052213.1 coordinate 763,676, forward strand.
AGACAGCAAACTACTTCCGAGCAAACAGATTAGTAGATCGTCGCATTCTCTCGAAGATCGAGACCCATATCACCGGTATAGTTTAAGGCATGCGCGCGCGACGTTTCCCCGGAAGCAACGCGCTCGAGACGAGCACATTCTGTGAAAAGAAGCCAGCCCAATTGCAGGAAAGAAACCGAAAGACAGGCCAAGACAAGACGGTCGCGGACTCACCTTGAGGATTTTGGGGTTGGTGATGGTGATGATCGTAATAATGTTGGTGGTGGTGGTGGTGGTGATGATGATGATGATTATGGTTGTGATTCTGGTTGTGGTTCGCAGGAAGCGGAGGTAACACTGCTACCGCGTGAGGGAACGGAGGGGCACCACCTCTCAAAACAGACCCTGCACCACACACAGGCCACATACCAAATCGTGTTTTTCGTTTCTTTTCTTCTTTTTACAAAATGTACAACAGTATATGGGGAATACCGGCCGACTCGTGGGATGATAGATGAACAATGAGGGGGATGAAAAAAATTAATAAATGTACAAAACCAACAAAAAAAAAAAAAAACAAAAAAATTCCGCAAGAGAAACTCGAATGGGCGGGCGGGTAGGGATTGCTTCTGGAGTGCGTGTGCCGCGAGTGCGAAGAAAGATCGCGAGAATTGGAACACGATGTACGCGCTTCTGTATATGTATATTTACATATCTCTATGCGTATGCGTAAGAGTGGCCGTTGCGCAAAGAAGCGAGTTTCTGAAAAGAAGCTTTAAGCGGTCAATGTACTGAAAAGCGAATGTGACTCCGAGATACAAGCGGCTATAAGCACGTTTACTTAGGCTCGACTAAACGATAACAAAGAAACCGCCGTGAACGACGATATCGTCCCATCGGCTCTCCATGGAGTTTTTTTTTTCAGCGACCACCATGGACACCATCGGGGGCAAACGAGAGGCGATCGGCCATGGGACATACGTACAATCTCTGTGACGCGACCGTGACGTTACTTTACACGCGTTGCGATCCGATGATCGAGGTCCCGAATGATTCAGGGGATATGAGAAACAAAGAGCAACGAAAGAAAACAAAAGATCGAATCTGGCAGGAGCTCGATTTAACGCTTGTCGACACGGACGTACAACAAAAATATCACACCGTTTCAATCGGGTCATTCCCGTTTACTGGCTACCAACGACAGTATCGTGCCACGCATCGCTACGATAGAGAGAAGTCCTGTCGAGAAATGAACGGTCCTCTTTACGGTGACGCGTTTGCAAGCGTGGACTCGACATACATCAACGATTGTCCGACCAGCGGAAAGAATTCACGCAATTACTGTGTTCGATCGGGACGTTGGATAACAACTCCATGTTCCAGAGCGGTGTAGGTTCGGGCCATGCTTCTGGGATCGGTCGTGTTTCCCGTTTGACAATTACAGAGAGAATCTTGACTAGTTTCTAGTTTACCTTTCGACGTCGGTATCCATACGTACGTCTCTAGAAACAAATATAAATGGTTTATAGTACAAGGAAGAATTTTCTGAATTTCAAAATGAACAGATTTCAAGAGACTAAACAACGCGTTTTCCATAAGTATCTGAGTCTAATAGGAAAAGCAAAGTTGTCAATCTTGTCGCGTGCCCTTCGAGCGTGACCAAACGGGAAATACGACTTTTCCTAGCTCCATGGCCGGCTGGTAGGAAGTTCAACATCGGATCACTCCAGATTCTTTCTTTTCTCTACCTTCTAGTCTACGATCTACGGAGCGGACAAGGGTTAAGAATATGAACACGAGGCGTTGTGGATACGTTGGTGGGTGTTTTCTCTAGATCGTTACGTACCTTGCATGGCGGAGTGCCGTCTTTGCGGTGGCGGTGGACTGCCACCAGCTTCTACGCTGCTTCCACTGTGGCTGTCCAGCTGTGTACTATGACCACTGTCACTGCTCGTCACCGAACCTACGCACACGTCCCCAAGACACTTCTATCACTACAGATTCTATGCCCAGTTTCGCCCAGCTGCATCCTCTAACTGCTAGTTATCTAATTAATAGCCGAGACATCATCGTTAGAACACATGGTCGTAGAGATCCGTGGCTCTTTCTTTCTCTCTCTCTCTCTCTCACTCTCTCTCGCTCTCTGCCTTTTTTTCTTCTCGCATTCTCTGGCTCTAAATACACCGATCAAAGACTCCGACGCGAATTAGCTCGCTTCCATTTTGGAATTCGCGGTGCACGCCTATTCGGGTGGGATCGTCGCGCCGTGGGACTCTGTAAGCGATTATCGGCTACTTCTATCGGAGAAATTGTGTTAAGTCGAGGCTCGTACGAGTCTAGTGACAAATCTGGCTGCGGCAGGTTTAACAATACATTCGTTCGAATTGATTAGGTTACCGAGCGTTTAATTACCAATTTTCAACGCTATAATTGCATTTCTTTGATTGTACGACGAACCAGTGACCGATAAAGTCTGCACTGTGGAATGTTTAATTGCTTTTTATCAAGATGTAAAAGAGGAGACTGTAGACACGAACGAACTTATTATTATACCAAAAATTTAAAGTATATTTCCTATAAATGAAACACGATTGACAATCGCTACGTTATGATCGTTACATAAAATTTAAAGAACCGTGTACAGCGCAGAAAAATTGAGGCCACTATTCTAAATCGTTTGAAACAGCTTGACATCGACAGATTATAAATAATAAAATCGAATTTTTCTAAATTGCATCGTGGAAGGTAATCATTCACGCATCCGTATGTCCCATGGAGGGTGATCTAAATTAAAGCCAGACGTGCTTCGCCCTGGGATCGGAACCGCGGTATACATATACATACATACGTGCATAGATAGATAGACAGACTGTGTGTATGTATATGTATATACGTAATATACTTGGGACGATAATATTGATCGAAAAGAAGCGCGAGCTACGATAATCGGCGTACAAGATGCGTGTAAAAATGGAGAAGCTAAATATAACATGGAACATTTATGAATTGCGTAAACGGCTGTGCAGCGTGCAGAAAAAAAATGAGAGAGTATCTGGTTGCCGAGACCCGGCCAGGTGTAATGTCACGAGCAATGAAGGTGCACGAGGATGGCACTTCACGAGATGTGTCCGCTAATCGTCGCGTTCGCATTGAAACATAGCACACGTTCAAAAATCAGAAATAACTTAAACGAAATCGTGAAGAAGCGCACCGCGGGCGGTGTCGTTGTCTAAAGCTCTAGCAAATATAAGTATAGAGAAAATAAAAGTACAGTACACCGAGTAGTATCCATTAGTACCGTAAAATATTCACGTATGAGAGGTGCGCGTCGAACCGATAAAGACACCATCTCGTATCGAACCATTTTGTTCGGTGTGAAAATCGACGAACTCACCACTGGTCAACGTTTTCCTTAAGGGCTGAAGATTGCTCAGGCTGGTCACGCTACTGCTCTCGGCGCTAAGATCGACGGGCGGCAATAAACTGGAAGGTGTATCGCTATGGGATCTCTCGTGCGTGGAAACGCGACTGCCAGAGCCTACTCTTCTGGGCGCGCCAGGGCTGGGCTCTGGCCCGCTGGAATGCAAGGTTAATCCTGGCACTGGAAGCGGCGGCACGCAATGCTTCGGCTGGTACGGACGAGTCTTATGCTGATCGGAGAGCGAAAGTATTTTCCTCACTGCTTGCGGTGACGCTGCTCCAAACTTTGTACCTGCGTACGTCGAATAATTAGATATGCCTAGATACGACTTCTTTTTCGAAATTGCAGACGAATAGAGTACTCGATCGATTCTTACCCTGTATACTCTTTCTACCTTCGCTGGTGCTGCTGGTGCTACTCGTCGTAGACAGAGTAGGGGAAGGATGTCTTCTTCCTCTGCCCGCGCTTAGAGGTACCGCCGCAGCCACCGCGACCGCTCCTGCATGAGGTTCACAGTCCACGGATAGACCGTGCAATCGTTCCTCGTCCGTTATCACTTTCATATTCGCGAGATAAGCCTTCACTCTCCTGACCATCTGCGCTTCCTCGAACATCTTCTTCGGGTTCGGCGCAGCGGTCGACTTCTTCCGCCTTTTCACGGTTGCAGTTTGCCCGCCTGGACAATGCAATACTGTTAGCGAAAACAAATCATGATATACTTCTGATCGTATTCGAACCAGTTAGCGTTACTTTACCTTGATTGCCAGTGGTCATTTGATTTAACGCGACCATGGCGGAACTAGGTGGTTGACCACCCCTTTCCAGCATTATCGATAAGTCGTAGGGGGAGGAACACATGCTTGTCAAGGATCTTACTTCTTTCGCGATCATTCGCAACTTTTCAAAATTGACTAAACCTTCCACTCTGGAATCGTTGCCGAGATGAATGAACGTCAAGTCCTTCTTCACCACGGGATAGAACGGGATCTGCAAGGGAAAAGAAACGTCGAATCAGGCCACTGTCCGCCGCGAACCCTAAACAAAGCGAAGAACGTTGGCGCTGATCGAATGGCTCACTATGGGAGGTTGTGTTTGTTCGGATGCCACCAATTGTCTGTATTTGCTCATGTTGCGGCTGGGGTCCATCAACTCCTGGAGATCACTGAATAGCCTCTGATATTTATTTGGCAGTTTTTCCCAAGAAGCTCGTAATCTCGAAACAGCTCCGTGACCCAAACCGGATACGATCGCAAACATGGAGTTGAAATTTTTACATTCCTTACATTGACCTGCGTGACGAAGACGAACATTGAACGCTTTCGGTAAAATCGAGTGTTAATCCTCGGCGAAATGTGATAAACGAAGACACTCACGGGCTATTTTTATAAATTGCTTTATTATTTTACTACGTCGAACAAGGTTGTGTTCGGAACAAACTTCTGTCACAACCCAGAACATCTCTCTGTTGACTAGTTCTGCAAACTGCCTGAGCATAGGCACTCCGTATCTACTTTTCAACTCGAACAAATCGTCCACGTACTCCGTTGATTCGATTTGCCTAAGATTAGAATTTTCATGAAAACATGCTCGGTATTTCTAAGGGAACTATGCGACTGTTCCTGTCGGTTTACCTGAATATACTGAAATCTTGTAACGTCAATTGAATGGCGACTTCGACCGCGTTCAATTGTAAGAAATGCACCTGAGACTCGCGAATCAGCTCAGGCGCTTGCTCGTCTGCTACGAGCGTCTCCGAGATACCGTTCGTTTTTAAATAATATCGTGAACTTAAACCGATCCTCTCCGCAAGATTTTGAAGCTGATCGGGTAACCTGCGTTGCTTGATCATGCCCCCATCTCCCACGCTAACTTCGGCTAGGGAAAAGTTTGAACTGCTCTCGGTTATACCGAACTCTTGAAGAGCAAGCATTACCACCTAGAAGGAAATACATTAGCATAGAAACGGATGACTTTGATCATCTGTCGAGACATATATTCGGATAAATGTATCTACCTCGTGCGCCGTCGTTTCCTTGTGAATAAGAAGATATTTACAAGTTTGATCAGCTTTGTAAACTTTTAAAACGTGTTCGGGATAGTCCGGCGCTCGTAAGTCATCGTAACAATACAACGACGTTAGATCGGGATTACTTTTCGAATGATAAAGATTGGTAGTGGTCTGCGAGAGACCCGTTCCCGGCGGTGTGTGAGGAGGTGCGAGGGTATCGTCTACTTGTACACCGTCGCTATAAGAAAAGATTACACGTTTTACAATAATTAATTTCCCAAATTAGAATGTCATAACACCCTTCGCAATTTGAACTTACTTAATAGTATTCTTTGGCAGTATGTTCATTTTCATGAGTGCTTTTTGTAATCTCCTTTTCGGTCCAAGCGTCATGAACCCCTTATGCTCCTTTTTAGCATCTTTGCATGGAGAGATATTAGAGTCGGGAATTAATAACGGAACACCACTCACTAGCGAGTTCAGAGGATTTACAGGGGCGATTGGATCCCCGTGCGTGGACAACCTTGCACGCGGATCCGTTTGAAGTCTTGAAATTTCGGGTTTGTTTGCTCTTGCCCGCGGCCTCGGTGAATCATCTGGCATCTGAAGCATTTCTTTAAACGCTACAACAGTAATTTATCGCTCGTATAAAAGAATTATAATAAATAATTGTAGCGACTAAATAATGACCACATACCAAGTAAATTGGATTTCACGGTTATACTGAGGTGGGTGGAGCCCCTTAAAATGTCCAGAGCTCTGGCGTGACTCACATGCTCGAAACTTTGTCCGTTTACTTCTAAAATTTGATCGCCTCGTTTCAAGCCAACATCCTCCGCTTTCGACTTCTTATCGACCTTTGAGATAAAAATGCCAAAACCCCTTTCGTAACCGCCTAAAATACTAAAATTTAAAACTTCGTCCCTGCTGGGTCTCGCTAATGTCACATTCCGCGTTCTGGCCTTCGCCGCGCAGGCAATATTTAATAACCTGTAATCGATGAAAATACATTTAAACGATAATGCTTTAATCAATTTAACTTTAATGTTTAAATAACGCGAAGTCGCGTTATACATACCTTTGCTGTCCCTGCATTTTCTCTCTTTCCAACCCAGTTTCAAAAGCTTCTAAAAATTCCATCATAGATGGATCAGTTTCAAAGTCTGTAAAATGATTATTTACCCAAAGGAGCACTACTCTGGCCACTCTGTCTCTGACTTGTGCTTGATCAAACCATTCTAACAATTGACTCGCAACTAATAAGGGACTATCGATAAATGTTCGATGAGTTAATAAGAAGTCTTCTATATAAGTGGGATCGGTAATACTGTTTTCTTCTATAAGTTGTAACATTAAACGTTCAGGAGTGCCACGGATAACAACATGACCCCTACGTGCTCCACCATCCAGAGCACCCCTTAATTCTGTTACTAGAATGACTCTTCCATTTTCCTCGTGCCTCCTAGTATTCTCTTCGCCTTGATGTTGAATTCTAAAGTAATCTGCTTGCGTCACGCATACAAATTGGCAATCGTCGCATCTGAAACGAAAATCGTATTATTTCAATGATACTTTCTTCGATCAATTATAAATATTTCACTAGACAGAGAAAATCTGCTGAGCACGATACATACTTTGTCCTCATAACACCTCTATGCAATAGTCTTTCCATAGTGGGCAAGATTCCAAAACTATCACCAAGATGCAATTGTTCGACTTCTCCATTACTATGCTCGATCTCCACAGCACCATTGATAAGCACGCTCCAACTATCCAGTTCTTCCCCATCGTTTAAAACTATCATACCAGCACGTTCCACCACGGCGAACACCATTACAGCGCACAGCGCTCTTCTTACTGCTAAAGTCATGTTCGTGAAGGCCTTTAACTGTTGCGTAAATTCTAACAGGGTCTCTATATCGTCTTCTGTTCTTTCCATAGGATCTTTCTCTAAGCATTCTCTGACTGGATCGCGGACAGTCAGGCTCTGAAAATAACAATGGACAATGTAAATCTTAGAATTTCAAGCTTGTATCGTAATCTTTGAATTAATTCTTACATCCATGCTCTCCGCCAGATCCTCCTCTTCGTCGCTGTCCACTATGGACTCGACGAGCCCCGAGAGGTCAACGTCATCCGGGTCCGCGTCCAACGAACTTTGCACAGACGTCATTGTGTCTGATCCGCTGTATGCCGAACTCGTGTCACTCGAATGGCTGCTTCTGTTAGACTTTTGGTAGAGTTCTGGCCTGCCAGTCAGGCCTTGGGAAAACTGCGCAGAGAACAAACGTTGTCGTCAAAATAATTGCAAGATATCCTACAGCAATGCAATTAAAAATATTACGCATTAAAATTCGTACTGAACGTCCTAAAAATTTTCTCTAGCGATAAATAACCTACAGTGCAAGGCACCTGTACGTATATATATATCGACATCTGTCAATCGGCAGGAAGACGCTGGAAAGAGAACGGGATCGAGAATCATGTGGGGCAAAAAACGCGAGTTCCAGCGAGAGGAGCTCGTTTACGGAATACATATTATGTACCAGGAATGGGCGTGATAGGTGTAAGTACAGTCTCCGTTGGTATGTTAGGTTATGATTCCAGACATGACATCACACATGCAGCATCGAGCGAACAGAGAGGACAGAGGGCAGAGACAGAGACGGAAACAGTGGCACGTAAGTATGTGCATATCTAAACAAAAACACCATGACATCTGTCACACCGCGACAATCATCTGGCGGCGATAGGTCGCCGCTCGTTTACGGCGGACACGAACCGTCATCGGGAAATCTCGTGCGAACGAGGAAAGCATTCCGATAAACCAAGGCCATTTTGAGTTGCGGGAGATTGTCTGTCCAGACTCACTTGGTACATGCCGAAGGCGTCCATCCTACCCTCGCCGATGGTACTTATTAGGGCACGTTTCCACCGTCCGTGTCCTTTATCACGATAAACAACGCAGATAATGAACACTGTCCGTCCACATTGTCGCACGATTATATTTCACCAGGATCCCGATCCGGTTCGATTCGATTCGGCTCGGCTCGACTCGACTCGACTCGCGCAGGTCGCACCTTCTCGTTCGCGAGCGCATATGCGACCCGTACACAGTGTACACACGCAGTGCGACGTGACCTTCTTTGTGTGTGCGTTTACGTAGCTCGTGGCGTGTCTGGTCCGTGGCCGTGTCCCGTCAGTCCCGTGTCGTTTCGTGTCGTGTCGTGTCGCGTCGTGTCGTGTCGTAGATCGTCAGCTTGGTGGAGTAGCGGACACAGGACTGCCTCTCGTCCCTCCCCCACCCTTCGCCCAGTCACCGGCATTCCCTTCAAAAGCGTAGAGTCACGTGACCCGACCGAGCGGCGAGCTTCAGGTCCGTCGCATCAGAGGGGGGCGCACGCTGGGGGGCCCACCTGTAGCTTCTCATAGAAAGTCTCTTTCTCGGCGACGAACTATCTTGTCAAATTTTCTACTCTAGGTCAACCGGCGTTCAAGCGATCACAAAATTTGGAAATTTATAAAAATTTATGGAAATTTTATTCGATTTAACAGCGAATACAGGATTTTTGATGTAGTTAATGCAGAACAAAAGATTGTTTCAACAATTGCAAGACACAGCAGCTGAATATAATTTTTCCACTAATAATTTTAATACGCTGAAAATAATGTATACTAATCTGTTAAAAGAGTACTATCTTGTCAAATTTTCTACTCTAGGTCAACCGGCGTTCAAGCGATCACAAAATTTGGAAATTTATAAAAATTTATGGGAATTGTATTTGATTTAACAGCGAATACAGGATTTTTGATGTAGTTAATGCAGAACAAAAGATTGTTTCAACAATTGCAAGACACAGCAGCTGAATATAATTTTTCCACTAATAATTTTAATACGCTGAAAATAATGTATACTAATCTGTTAAAAGTTGGTGCGTCAATTGCAAGACACAGGAGCTGAATATAAATTTTTAACTAATAATTTTATTAGCGGTGAAAATAATCCTTTTGTTGTTTTAAATCGCGCCTACTAATTTGATAGGAGAATAACTATTGTATACGTTCAGGACGATTCTTTTATTTACAACCTGAGGAAAATGCATTGTCCTCTGTACAGCGATGCGACGGATCAGCTTGGATACAATTTTCCCATGAATATTTATCGGCAGGAGCAAGGACGACTACTCTCAGTAATTCAGCGGGCCCGGCTACGAGGCCGGCAACATTATGCAAAATATTCTAGTTGCATTCGGGTACACGATTTTCAGGGACGAACGGTCGCGATCGAACTGGGATCTACGGCGTTCGCGTGGTCGGAACGAAAAAGGACGACCGTGTGAATCAAGCCTAAGGAGTCGACGGTCGGTCAATCGTCAATCGGTGAACGATCGAGAGAGAGAGAGAGAGAGAGAAGGGAAACCGGCACGGAGAAGAGAGGTACCGGTCTGCTCAAAGCTTCGAACAGCGGATGGTAACTGCTCAAAGGCCACTGGCCGACCCGACGGATGATTTATACGACCCGTTATGTCGTGCCCTCACTTTTCCTTTTGTCCTGCTCCGCAGACTTTCCAAATTGCCTCTCCCATTCAGTTTCTTCCTACTCGGCGGAGGGACAGAGACAGAGACGGAGGCTGAGCGCGGCAGCAGGCATACCAGTGCATGCAACCAATATGCATTCCAGAGACTCGTTAGGGGACTTCGGTAGATCATCTTACCCGCGCAAGTTGCGTTTCGAAGAAACCGACCAAACCGTAAAACAACGAAATTTCCATGCGATTTGTCTTACACAATTGGGTCGATAAGTGGGCTTGCGGTGAGCGCAGCTTTCATACAGGGTGTCACGAAAATCCCGGAAAAGAACGCGAAATTTCAAGTGACACACCCGTTAGAACAATAGAACACCCGTTATGTGAAGTTTCTATTGGAATTAGCTTGCAACAACAATTCACTAGATTACTCTCTGTTACTCTCCGTTTCCATGGTAAATACAGGGTGTATGTAAATACTATGTAAATACAGGGTGTCACAAAAATAAATTTCCTTGAAAAGGGTGATTCCTGAGGTAATTTGAAACAACTTTTTCCTTCGCGAAAATGTTCTCCGCGGCTTCGTTAAGGAGATATTAACGGAAAACACGGACCAATCAGAGCGCGGACAGACTCCGGCTCGGCCAACGCCAACGCTCGGCTCAGCGCGAGCCGCCGGTAGCCGCGCTCTGATTGGTCCGTGTTTTCCGTTGATAACTCGTTAACGAAGCCGCGGAGAACATTTTCGCAAAGGAAAAAGTTGCTTGAAATGACGCGAGGAATCTCTCCTTCCAAGAGGAAGTACGTTTTCGGGACAACCAGTATTTAGAAAATCTATCCGTGTCATGCGCAACAAAACGAAAATTCAAACACGAAAATCGGTAAAAACGTTCCAGAAACCGGAATGCGGTCGAAAAAAAAATGTACAAAATGTGTATTGTGCGCGGACTGAAGTGAAAAAAAGAAATACATTTTCACCGGACGGTACATGCGTGCAAATCGCGGTGCGTTCTACTTTCGACCGAAGGAAAACCTTTCTCGTTTCGCGACGCCTGCTATTTACTTGTCTACTCGGGGAAAATTTCCCTATGTGCACGTCGATGTAAATAAGAAAATTCACGGACTGATAAAACTTCTCTCTCTCTCTCTTTTCGTTGGCGGGCACGTCGGTGCATTTGAAATGCATGAGAAAGTGCAACGAGGTAGAGACTGCTTTAAAACTTCTACGACTCTATGCATTCGACGTCAGCTCCAGTTGTCCCTCTCTCTCTCTCTCTTTCTCACTCTTTCTTGTGACATTCGCATTTCATCCAATGCGGAGCACGTGGGTGTCTGCGTACGTCACGGATCGAACGCGTTTAACTTTCTTTCGCGCCGTTCGATGATACGAGATTGCGCGAGATACGAGATAAATTATCGACAAAAATGCATGCGACTTATCGACGGATGACGTATGACGGATGACAGATGATGCATGACGTTTCTTTGTCGCGTGACATCCGACGCGATTTGATCGAAACACAGTGAAGCCTCGATCTCAGAAAAAACCCTCGTGCTGTTTCTTAGTTTCTTGTGCCCCCACTCTATCTACCCCTTCTACCACGCCATTCTAAGGGCGTACATACTATCAATTGAACCAGTAAATAAAAATAAATAAATATAAAAATAAAATATGAAAATAACGCGTCTATTTAAGAACGAGATTACAATTTTAAAACGTTCCTATTCTCCGGAGAATAAAACTAGAATATGGCAGCGCGGACAAGACAAGCTAGTACACAAACAGCGCCCGTGTAAGAATATAAAAATAAATAAAAATAAAATATGAAAATAACGCAAGAACGAGATTAGAATTTTAAAACGTTCCTATTCTCCGGAGAATAAAACTAGAATACTGGCACAAGACAAACTAGTACACAAACAGTGCCCATGTAAAAAAAAATAAAATATGAAAATAACGCGTCTATTCAAGAACGAGATTAGAATTTAAAAACGTTCCCATTCTCCGGAGAATAAAACTAGAATACTGGCAGCGCGGACAAGACAAACTAGACTCGAAAATGCATCTATTTGTGACTCATCCTCGGAGTGGAGGAATTCAGGTCGAAAAAAGGGATCGTTAGGGTGAGCGGGCACGAGAAGGTTCGGGTTCTGGCCGCAGAGAAAGAGCCCCAAGGCGAAAACAGATGTTTACCGTGTCATCGAAGACCAGGTTGACCTGTCGATGGTCGGTTATGGGATGGGGGTGCGGTGGTCGATGCATCCTTCCTCCATGCACTTCCGGATAGTCGATCTGCAACAGAACAATAAATACCTCGATTATTGCAACTGCTCCTCGATATGGTGCGCCGCGGATCACGTGCCACCGATAATTTAATCGATGCTACGTGGCGCCTGGATTTTCTATTTCACGGTAACCTTTCGCCTTTTCTGGCTCACGGAGCACCGCAATGGGCAACCTTTTCTAACCTTAAAAGTCGAGGAATCGTTCAACGCGTAGTTTCCGATTAAGATACGCTATGCAAGTTTTTTCATTAATTAACCATTACACGGGCCGCACCGCTGGCGGCCAATATCGTCGATATTATACGAGCTGAATAACTATTACGATCGACCTTCTACCGTGGGTATCTCGCATTAAAAAAACCTGCTGTGCTCGGACCTTTTTTTATTTGCTATTCCTTAACCTCAATAGATTTTTAATTTTTATTCTTCAATATTTAATCATATTTATTCTTCAATATTTAATCATATTTATTCTTTAATATTTCATTATATTTTTTCTTTAATATTTAATTACATTTATTCTTCAATATTTAATTACACTCATTCCTTAATATTTAATTATATGGGTGACACTAATATTTGAGTTTAACTAACTTATTCTTTAATATTTAATTGTGTTTATTATTTAATATTTAATTATATTTATTCCTTAATATTTGATTATATGGGTGACACTAATATTTGGTCTTAACCGACTAATATTTGTGTTTAATAAATGAATTTGCACAGTCGAGTAGATTAAATTGGAATATGAAGGGTCGAAGAAGAAACCAATATATAATAAATAGTGTCTTTCCAATTTTGGTTTCGCTAATTAAATATTTTTCATTCTGATCCTGCAATCAACAACTTAATATGCATACTCGGACGGCATTTTCATCGCCTTAACTTTTGTTTTTTACTGTACACTATACACGTATAAAGTGGTATAGCAAGTGACGATTATTTCGGAATGGCATACGCGCGATCGGTGAAGACTCGTGCCGTGTGTCGCGTGGAACAGACGACATCGTGTTCATATAATCTAATTCGGTCCCACCTGCAGTTGCGCTCGACTTTTGCAGCTGCGTCAATGCGCGTGTGATAAAAAGGGAGAGAGAGAGCGCATGGGAGACAACGAGATGAGAGCGGCACGCGGGCCGGAACCTGTAGGCCGGACTTCCGGTAGATACGCCGGTTATACTCGCCATTCACAGGACCGCTCCCTCGCTGCTCGATTGTTAGAAGCGAATATTTAGCCAATTTCGGGATAAAAGTTCAACTTCCACCGGTCGACGGTAGAGCGATTCGATTGCGAGTCAGCGTATCGTGATGCGGAGGATGCGAAACGCGACAAAAAAAACAGTGCTCGACGTACCGGAAATTAACAGACATCTCGCTCGAATATTACAAGGTGTACACGATGCATCTGGGGTATATAAAGGGCCCTCTACTGAGCGGTGTCATTCTTTTTTCGCGATATTTTTATTTATGGGGATTCGGGTATTCAATCTTCGATACGTTAAGTTGTACGAAATCGTAAATTGTAAAACAAATTGCAAATTGTGAAAAGAATTGTAAATTGTATTGTTACTTTAAAAAAACAAAATGGTAAAAAGCGGCAGTTTTTTATAATTTAAAATAACATTTCTTTGTATCATATTTTTATTTATGAAGATTAGGGTTGTCCCTCTTCGACACGTTGTTAGTAGAATTGTAAAACAAATTGTAAATTGTACTGTTACTTGTAAAAGAAAAATTGAAAATTTTATTGTTAATTGTAAAAGAGAAATTGAAAATTGTATTGTAAATTGTAAAAAAATTGCAAATTGTGAAACCAATTGTAAATAGAAAAATTATAAAACGAATTGTAAATTGTATTATTAATTGTAAAACAAATTGTAAATCGTATTGCTGGTTCTAAAAGAATTGTTAATTGTAAAAAAAATTGAAAATTGTATTGTGTAAATCAAATCGCAAATGGTATCGTAAATTGTTAAAAAAAAATTCTATTGTTAATTGCAAAAAGAGTTGCGCATTGTTTATCGTTTATTGTGAAAAAAACCGTAAAAAGCAGCGTTCGTTATAATTCAAAATAACGCTGCTGAATGGAAACAAAATAGACCATGCGCTACGCTCTATTTACCCAGCAGCGAATTATCTACATATTGTAGCGTAGAGTATACAAGCGTGTGGAGACTCGCGTACCGGTGTGTGCATTGCTGGCAGAATTCGATCGCGGGTACACGAAACGCATCTTCGTGACGTAACCGGTAAACAACAACAAGCAGGTAAAAATCCTGCGCTCGCGTGTCTTTCGTTATGTAATCCACGGATTGTAAACAATCGATTTGCCTATACAACCGCGAACATAAGTCGTCGGATGAGCCTACGGGGGGCACGAACTGTGGAGAAAAAGTAACCCTCTCTCTCTCCCAGTACCGGATTAGTCACGTGACACAGTGACACTTGTAGAAACGCGTCACGTGACCTGGCGGAAGCGTGGGCTCAGCGTCGTAGAAGGGGAAGGTAGAGGGGGAACAGAAGTTGGAGGGTATGCGTCTTTTCGTTTAGCAACCGCTGACCCTGACATTGCATCGTGGAATTCGTCGATCGTTTAGGTTACGACACGAGAGCAAGATCGTTCTGTTCGATTTCGTTAGGGGGCAGGGTCAAGGGGGAATTTTATAGAAATAGTTAATTTTATATAGATTGAATTACTTATTTTAAATGTAAATTCTATCGAATTTTATTTTTAATAAATTTGTAGGGGAATTTATTAGATAAAAATTTCATAGAAATAGTTAATTTTATATAAATTAAATAGAATTAATTATTTTGAACGAAAATTTTATAGAATTTTATTTTAATAAATTTGTAAATAAATTTTGGTCGCTCGCGTTTTACGTGCCAATTTTAAAGATTTAATCACTTACTTATTTAACATGAAAAATGGTGGAGGGGGGTGTAGTGCCGCGATTGCAAGATGCGTGCGAAAAATTCCATCGAGATCGTATTTTGCGGTACGATCGCGAATGGATTCCTCCACAACAAACGATCAACGTATCTTCTCGCATTGCTTCCTCTTTATCTCCTGGTCGTCCTCGTTATACATGCTCTGTGTATATTCGTGCTCTGCGTGGGCCCTTCGACTCCGCGTGGGCGATCGCATACGGTATACAGTATGCGGTCTATAGTATACACGGTATACAAACACGATAACACCGACGTTTTTACCACGGAATGGAGAGCGAGCCGTTCCATTTCGTTTTCAATAAACCCTAACGACCGCGGGATTGGGTTATCGGCGAGTGTATCGGCTGTCGATTCCCACGGATAACCGAACGAACTATCGTTTCCCTTTCCGTCGACGCGTAATTGTAATCGTGTACGAGTCTTCCGACGTAGTTTTTATGCGTTTTTACACAGGCTGTTCCAAAGACGTTGCACTTCCCTCAAAGGAATCCCCAGGTCATTTCCAGTAACTTTTTCCTTTGCGAAAATGTTCTACGCGGCTTCGTTGCGGAGTTATTAATGAAAAACGCGGACCAATCAGAGCGCGGTTACTAACGGCTCGCGATGAGCGGCGCGTTGCCGTTGGCCGAGAGGCGGGACCTGTCGCCGGGGCGGAGTCCGTTCGCTGTTTCCGCGCGCCGATTGGTCCGTGTTTTTCATTAATAACTCCTCAACGAAGCGGCGGAGAAAATTTTTGCAAAGGATAAAGTTGCTTCGAATGACCTGAGGAATCTGTTATAAAATATTTTTGTAAAAAACTTTTCACAGATGAACATCTGTTCGTTCTCCGAAACGAGGCAGCTATGATAGAGGATAAAGGAATTTCCTTAATTACGAAAGACGTCGTGTTACCTCGTTGGACACGATCGATAAGGGCCGGGGCGTTCCGGGCCAGCTTCTGGACAACGACCGACCTTTCCTCTTCCTAGCGACGACCCGAGGTCGCCCGCTCCGATTCATGTGTTTCAACATCTTGATGAATCAAAGATTCTTCAGGCGTCTCTCGGTCGACTCGGGACACTGTATCCTGGTCCCATTGTTGCTCTTGGTACACTCGCGATCAAAACTCCGGAGACACTGGTTCTTTGTCCTCTATTCTCGTCACGTCATTCAGAACACCGATCGTTATCGCGAAGCGTCGCACAAAAATCCAGGATTCGACGTTAAAACCGGTACGAAGGTCACGGGGAACACCTCCTCGTTCCCTATTGGAGGGATCAGAATTATTTCGGCGCCGTTTCGTTCGTCCAGGGGGAACGAAATCGTCCGAAACTATCGGTTCCACCCGGTCGCCCTTTCACGTAGATACTTTCACGCCGTTTCTCGATTTTAATGTGGAGCGACTCGCCGCGTACGCGCCGCACTTTTGCTCGCCTCGGTCGCGGAACCGAACGGAACGGAACGTGTCGAAAGTAAAACTTTCCAAGAGACACTCTGTCCTCCTTTGGACGGTACACTTCGGATAGGACGCGTCACGTCTCACCGATGGATCGCCGATAGATAGCCACCGCTATCGACGATCGCGCGTAGATCCCAGGAGCTGGCCGAGCGTGTCGAACTCGTCGAGGATTGAAGATCGCGGGACTTTCCCTGAATGGAACGCCGGATGACGACGACAGACTGGACGGGACGGGGTCTAGCGCTCCGTCTCGAGCACATCGCGCGCGGGGGTCACGATAAAACTGAATCGTGAACGATCCTCGAGGGCCAAAGAGTGACTCGACTGGTCGCGTCACGTGACTACGCACGCAGTGACGTAGGATATCGTTACAACGGTGCTCGCCTGGTCGCCTGCCCGCTCGCTCGCTGACAGATCGTGCGAGTAAAATGGAGCATGGGTTAAATGCTCACCGAAAACACCGTGACCGTTCCATATCAATTTTCAATTATTATTATTTTTTTTAATAATATAACGTTCCTTTTGATTAAACTTTAGGCAGCCAAAATTTTTAATCGATATTTAAAAAGTATATTAATACAATCCTCACGAAAAATATGCTTCTCTACTTGAATATTTGATGTAGTAGTGATATTAATTATCGTAACCGTAGGTGCCGGGATCCAGCGAGAGACTCGAGTTACTTTCGCTTACGTAAGTATCGTTCGTCGAGAAAAATTACTTTTCCGAAATAACAGCGGCTATCTATATTTGTACCGATCCTATGCGCGAAATTCGGGACGTCTAGCGACCCGAGTCTCCTAAAACATGAGAACATTTTGGTATTTCGACGGCTCGTCGTTGGTAGACGTTGTCTCCGCAACTGTCCTCGAAAATGTTCTCTCGTTTTGATTCCATTGGAAAAACGTCCGCCGATCTATCATTATATTTAAGAGATGGACTTCCATTAAGAGGTGTCACTTTGAACGCCGCGCTATTATTTATTTGCGAAGGTTAGACTATTCGCTCATCGACGCGTGGTTAGTGAGACTGTAAAACATTGTAAAATTGCAAAATCATTGTAAATTGTAAAATACGTGTAAACTTTAAAATTGTAAATTAATAGTAAACTTTAAAGTTCTAAGATAATTGTAAAATTATAAAATAATTGAATATTGTAAAATTGAAAATAATTGAAAACATTAAAATTGTAAAATAATTATAAACTGTAAAGTTGTAAAATAATTGAATATTGAAAATTGAAAACTAAAAAATTGTAAAATAATTGCAAACTGTATGATTGTAAAATAATTGTAAATAATTGTGAATTGTAAAAAATTGTTAACTCTGAAAAAGAAAATAAATTGTAAAAAAAGGCAGCGTTTCTTTACAATTTAAACTAGCACTTCTCAATGGAAGGCTCTGCGCATACAAAACCGAAAGTGTCGTGGGCAAGTAAATATAATTTCGTATGTACAACGTCCGCAACCTAACCTTTTAGTCCCGGAACACGTTCTTACAGAATTCTAGACTGCATGTGATTTTTACGAGGACCAGGAGTCGTAACACATGGTCGAACACGTGTCGTAGAAAGCGACGCCGCCATAACGTCGCCGCGTATCTGAGAAAAATTTAGGACTCGGGCCGAAAAATGGCGACCGAACCACTTGCGAGAGCGCTCTCGACCTCATGTCGAGAGCTTCGGTAACGATTCCTACACTAATACGACCCTCGAGAGGAAAGTACGACTGCGGCCCGCCGACTCGAAAGAGGAAGCTCAATATTTAATTTCCCAAATTTGATTTTCCTGCTTGGAAAACCGACCATTTAGCTATATTATCGATCATTTTGCATCGTGTATGATGCATTACGTGCATTATATGGCATTATGGCAATGATCAGACGTTGATCCGCAGGAGTGACAAAGGGTATCGATCGGATTATACGTATAGCTATGATTATGATTATGCGCTGGATAATGATGTTAAGCCGCTCTGAAGGAATAATTACAGGGGTGGATATCGAGAGCATTTACATTCTCGCGCACGCAATCATTGTTTATTCGATAAATTAATATTCTCTACGACTCTAGCTAGCCAACTTTTGCCGTGGCAATGCTGGGACGTATTCCCCAAAACTGAAATACAGTTAATAATAATTATTAATAAAGAACAATTATCAATAAAATTGTAAAACATGAAATTTAAATGGCTTCGAGGGTTTTTCATATGTAACCTAATCTTTGTAAAATTCTGCCAGTGTTCGTTGAACTCCGTATTTCCAAAATATCATAAAAATATTATATAGATTAGGGACTTATATAGAAAAATAATATTATTAATAGAAATTTAAATTAATTATAAAATAATATAAAAATAGATTTATATAGATTAGTGGCCTGTATAAAGAAATAATATTATTTATAGAAATTCTTAAGTAATTTTATATTAAAAGTTATTAAAGTTAAATAATAAAATTAATAAAGAAGACCCACGTAATAAACTCCCCCCCAAAAGAACGTATAAAAATGTTTTAATTCCAGGGAGGTTGGCAACCCTGGCGCGCCAAGGGGCTAGAAAAGGGCAGCTTGAACGGTAAATAAAATCAGCGCGATCGTAAGTCGCGAGGCGATAGACAGAGTTCGACGCTCGAAACCGCAGGATAAATCCCAGAAGCAATTCCCAGACAAATTAACCCGCCCACATAAGGGTGGACGAGGCAATCAAGAGCGAATCAAACGAGCAAGCTCGCGCCGGCCGATCACGAAAAACGTGCGCGAGAGAAAAATTCCTCGTAGCCGCCAGCTACGGTCGAGAGTGGCCGAGAGAAAGGTGGAGGGGAGAGCCCCCGTGAAAAATTCCCATGTAAAATATTTACACGGCAATGTCGAGCGGGAACAAATTATTCGGACGATATAATCTGCAAGGAAAAATCCAGTGACGAATGCAGTCGCGCGTACTGCTCTGTGTCTCCGGAGGCCGCGTCGCGAGAGAGCACGGTCTCGCTACACGGATGCGCGGCGACGCGAGCTAAAAATTTCCTCCGGTTGGACCTCCACGGGTAAACGTCGGAACGACGGACCGTCACGACCCACGAGACGCGGAGCACGCATATTCAAACGCGTTTCTCCGGCGCGGCGCGGCGCCTGTCTACTTTATTTTCGGTTCTTCCTGCGGTCCCGCTCGTCTCGGCACCATTGGCGTCACGCGACCCAACGAAAAACTCGTCGCAAGAAACACCCGTGAAATTCCGTTCCCGACGGGTCGCACCAACGCAACGCGACGCGACGCAAGGTCTCTCTTTACCGAGGTCCGCTCGAGTGCAAATCGAACGGACGCACAGTGCGGCATGCGATGGACAAAAATCAAAATAATCTTGGTTCGATTCTAATCTAATCACCATAAGTGGCTTGACATGGAAATAAATATTCCAAGTGAGACAGAGCCGTTTAGTTTATTTCTGGATTTATCTAGCAGTCTTTATTAACCATTAATTAATACTAGTAAAAAATACGGTGTTGTGTACTGTCAAATAATTATGCATTATAGTAGATATAATTAAATTTAACTGCATAATTAAAAAATATTTCGAACAAAAGTTGTACAGTATACAGTTGTCAACAAATTGATGCATCTTTGTATTCCCTTTAAAAAATGATTAAGGTACTCAGGTCAAAAATTGATTAGTTTAGAAGTTATGATTTTTGTCCCGAATGTCGGCATAAGTAGCATAAGTAGGAACGCCGTTATGTTATCATTGCACAACTTCGGTGATTGGACCAATCGGTGGCAATAGTAGCAAGCATAATTAAACGAACGGTTGTTTTGAGTCTACCGTGTGTACAAATATAGCGCGGTGAATCGTGTTGTTACTAGGGCTCGTGATATGTAGTTACATGATCATCAACCTCCTGACCATGATTCACTGCATCGCATTCTACACTGTCGTGTGCCCCGATACTGCGCGATCATTTATACAGTGTAATAATAATTAATACTAATAATCTAGCGTTCGCTAGATACTCGCCGACCGATTAAACTTTAAGAAAACAAAGACCGGTTTGTTCGGCTAGAAGTTAACTCCGCGGAATGAAATAATTTTCTTAAAAGTTCTAAATTTTTCTTTCGACGCTTCGGTTCACTACGGCCGGATAGCAATCAGCGTTTAAGACGCCGACGAGGCCGTCGTAGATAATTGCACTCGATTAAAAAGATAAGGACGGAGATAAAGAGCGTCGAAGCGAAGAAAAGTCTGCTGGCGCTGCAGCTGATTCTAAGAAAAATTTCTGTTCGACGTATGTTTTCCTTTCAATAAATTCTGTTTACTGTTATGGAAAGTTTCCTGTTCGGACACGAATCGTTCCTTCGACGATTGAGAGGTCGAATCGTTTGATTCAATATTGCGTTCTACGGCCGATTAATAGATACGTCGAATCCACGGTCAGTAACAACAACACGACGCGACACTTTTGATTCGTGAGCGCGCGTGGCCAACCGATCGTTCGGAAAATGGAGGAATTACGTTGTTCCGTTCACCACTGTCTACACGGATCGACAGACGAAACGCGACTGGCGCTGCTCGTCTCCTATACCGACGATAAGCCCCCTATCTTCATCACGGATGTTAATTTTTCATATTTTTTTCCACCGTGTCACGCGCACCAACACGCATCGCTGGACGGATCGTATAACCAAGACGCCTCTCTATCTTCCGTACCAAGACACCGCGCGACATTCGAGCGATCCGACGGCAAAAATTCTTCGACAAACGGATCGATTTTACTCCTCGAGTTTGCACCTGAAATATTTTTGTTGTTCCTAAAGATACGTGAATGCTTTTTTTTAGATTATTCTGTTTTAGAGATCTCCAGGTCACCTCCATTTTTGATTGAGACTTTCAATGACCTTGAATAATTATAATCACTGGATTCCTAACGAAAGAGACGTGTTTAAAAAGGGGTGATCCCGTTTAACAAATGAAGATGGCCTCCAGCTTCCAAAAAAAAAAAATAACAAATAAATATTTTTATGACATCGTGTTGGCCTCACTGACATTTGACGTATATTTGAAAACAACAGAGACGTTTGAGGTGCAAACGTTAGGTGACTCACCCAGTATACATAAATAATGCACGATTATTGTTAATTGTTACCCTCGTTGCAAAATCTCATCGTCGATATCCAAGAGAAAGGGAGAGAAAGGTCATTTTTTTGTTATTTGGTAATCTGTGTAATTTCCTGTCCTCCTTTGACAACAAAACACGAACACACCACTGTTTAGCCTCTTTTTATTTCTCTCATAAACACAGGTTACGAACGGGCGTCACGCTGCTAAGCCCCATACGCTGACATGTTGTACGCGAACGTAGACAAGTACGAATAGAAAGCTGAAAATTTGATTTATAGACGCGCAAGTACGCAGTCGCCACCTGCCTTCGTGGCATCGACAGAGACTCCATAGATACCCGTTTACACGCGAGCTTATGTTCATTTATACGCGGTGGTACACTGGCCGAAAATTAAATCACTATTTATGTTTTGCGAAGTTTTTTTAGGTTACGTGTGAAGAGAGTGATTTCCGGTAGAAATAATATTTGTTCGTTGTACATTTATTATAATTGAAAAACAAATTATTCGGAAAACTATTTTAAATTGTAATGTAAACGGCGAGTATTTCTTTTTTTAAACACAAAATATATTCGGCGAGTACACCGGTTACAACGGAGACATACACGATAGGTTCGGACTACGGCCGACAGGCGACGATACTGTGGGACGGACGCTGTTAGAACCCTAAACGATGCAGACAAGGATCTCATAAATTCTTTCATTTATGATTTTTATGATATTTTCCATGATATTTATGAAAAGAAAAGAAAAATATAATTGACTTTATGAAAATCACAAAAATATAATTGTGTTAATAGAAAAGAATCAAAAATATAATTGACTTCGCGAAAAGAAAACAAAAATGTAATTAATTTCATGGAAAGAAGACAAAAATACATATAATTGACTTCATGAAAAAGAAACAAAAATATACTTGACTATAGAAACTTCTGCATCCTACGGGAAAAAACAAACACGCAACGCATCTTGTCTGAGCCGGGTCTGCAAGTACATATGGTCTAAGGTCGTGCACGTGTCACAATGTCACGTGACCAACCGGGTACTGGCAAAGAGGGGTTAACCTTTTCCCCTCGAATCGAGTCGATTCCTCTGATCTGGCGGCTCTGGGAAGAACTCTCGAGGATGTATCCTACGCGGGGGATAGAGCATAGAGCAATCTTTAATGTGTATTATGCGACGGGCAAAGCGTAGCCTATAATCGGTCGAGCGTGCCGCGACGGTGTTGGTCTATCCGAATGCATCGTGCCGGTGTGTATCGGCGGCACAGGTTCTGTTGGACGCGGTGTAACGTGTTGCGACTCGCGACGCGCGACGGTGAGCCGCAGGTGTATCGAGAGAGTCGAGCACCGAGGAAAAAGATCTGGGTCGAGCGTGTACGCTTCAACGGCGTTCTCGTTGCCGCAACGGAATGTTAAATGCGTCGTTTTTATTGTTAAAACGATTGCGAAATCATCTCGCGTTATCTGCCAAATGCGACGCGCGAATATCGGAGAAAGCTCGGGCAACGATGCGCGCACGATTTTCACTAAAAGCCCTCGGCGAGGGCTCCTTTGTAAGTATATCTCGCTTCTGTATCGCTATCCGCCATTATTTATTTACAAATATTACCTACATTATTAATACAAATTATACAATGTATAATTACGTTACACAGAGTAACCTACAGTTTGTTTATATTAGTTTTGCTATCCGCCATTTTGAATTATTTTTTGACGTCAGGCATGGCCTGTCCTGTACCTATTCCCGGTCTATTACTATACAGGGTGTCTCAAAAATGTTCGATTTCCTTGAAATGGGCTGTCCCTGAGGTCATTTTACGCGACATCGTGTATATTCGTGCATAAGGTCCAAGGTTAGAAAGGAAACTCGTACTAAAGGTTAAAAAACAGTCGCTAGAACTCGAATAAGGTTATCCGCCATTTTGAATTGTCCTGTGACGTCACGCATGTCCTGTCCTATACCTATTCCCGGTCTATTACTATACAGGGTGTCCCAAAAATGTTAGATTTCCTTGAAATGGGCGGTTCCTGAGGTCATTTTACGCGACATCGTGTATATTCATGTATAAGGTCCAAGGTTAGAAAGGAAACTCATACTAAAGGTTAAAAAACAGTCGCTAGGACTCGAATAATATTTGGTCCTAACGAGTGAAAGGGTTCACGTCGTCGACGAAGCATAATGCAGATTTCTTGTCGCGAGCGAGCGAGCGAGCGTAATATGTAGTTAATTAATGGCTTCGGAAACTGGCAAGCGACTGAGATTTCGTTCCCGTGCACCGGCGGAATGAAGCAAGCAGCGTGAATTTTATTAATTCGGCGAACCGTTCGGAACCAGTTTCACCGAATACATTTATGTTAAACTATTCCGGGGCGATTTCATTAGGTTTCGATTCGGTTCGCTGTTAGGCCGGGGTTATTACACGAGACATTAATTATAGATCGCGAGTGATTCACGCATTAGGAGGAAAGTGTTCCGCTTCTCCGTAAGCGTTCTCTTTACTTTCCTAGTTCCGGTGCTTCCGGCGAATTACTTGACAAGTATCCGGAAGTATTGCGGCCGTCGTTCCGGATTATTCACGCCGACGCGACGCGACGGCTCGAGTCATTCGTTAATTCAATTTCCACCGTCGCGTCGACGATATTCCCGGGATTTCGAGAATTCCGCCGACATTACGGAAAATACGTTTTGTTTCTCCGTTAACCCCTTGCTAACCTACAAAGTCTAACAAATACGAACGTTACGCATTTCTTTTTAGATGAAATAAAATCTTATGTGCTTGCGATCAATATTTCACCATTAAAATCCATGTACCGATACAGTAAATATATTTATTCTTTTCTCTTTTACGATATTTTTGGAGATGAAGACGTTTCAATCACTGTAACCGTAAAGAAAATAGTACGGCTTCCACAAGTACAACAAATATAGGTAATAGTTGGAAACGATCGCCGCAGTTAGGCGACGGACCGAGTCGTTCGTATGTTTACGTTTCGGGGCGATACGACGATGGCGACGCGGAGCACAGGGGGGAGGGGCTTGGTCGAAGGTGCCGAACCTTCCCGAGTGAGCCGAAGCAGACAGTCGAATAAAGACTTCTGCATAACCGCCATTGTCCCGACTACGCAAATGCTTCCCGATTTTGTTTGTTTCTTCAACGTTAAGCTAATTAGGGGTAATTGATTTTGCAGCACCGTTTACCGAATCGTCCGAAGAAAATTCATCGCCCCGTTGCAAAACGCGTGGACATCGTTGATCGAAGTAAGAGAAAGAAAGTGGGAGGTGTGTGAGAGAGAGAGAGAGAAATCCGAGGAATACCTTCGCGGCGACACAGGCATACAGCATTTTTGTCTGGCCAGCGATTTATTTTAAGAGCGAACTTCTGCCAGCTCCTTAACTTTCTTTTCCCTCTTTCCATTCCGCAGAAAGCAGAAAGCCGACGGTGACGCGGCTCACCGTTGCCAGTTTTTGCGCGCGAGCCTACGGGAGAGGCTTGTCGCTTCCACGGGGGCCATTAACCATATGGGATTATAAACCGTATTTACATTTCGCGCAGTAAGCGCTTTGTACGAGCGAGACACGTTAAATCAACCGAGGACGGCTCGCATAATTGATGCGCGCGACAACCAACTGAGAGATCCGCTTGTTCGCCGGTGCCCCTTTTACTTTCGACGATCCGCTCTGCGAAGAATGCCGGAGGTCGTCCTGGTTTTATAAACAAGCGATACATGGAAAATAAAATGCGTTAAGCAGTTCAACAATTTTTGATAGAATGCGCGAAGAGCCATTCCGTTAACTTTGGGGTCTTGGGCTAACACTGTTTGGAGCCCCAGGCTAACACTGATTGGGGTCCAGGCTACCACTTGTTTGGAGGCCTACCCAATTAACTGAAATTAACTCAAATTTAGGTCAGTTTTGGCGGCCCAGTCGCCATTTTGTCAAGAAACTATTTTTTCATCGCGAAGGGCCTTCGACTTAACGGGGGCTCTGGACTAACAATGTTTGGGGCCCTGGACTAACACTGTCTGTGGGTCTGGACTAACCGTGTCTAGGGTCTTGGTCTAACACTGTATGGGGTCCTGGGCTAGCAATATTTGGGGTCCTGGGCTAGCAATATTTGGAGCCCTGAATTAACACTGTCTGGGATTTTGGTCTAACACTGTATGGGGTCCTGGGCCAGCAATATTTGGGGCCCCGGACTAACACTGCCTGGGGGCTGCTATCCAATCAACCCAAATTAACTTAAGTCTGAGTTAACTTTAATTTTATTGAGAACCGAGCCCCGGCTATATTTGGATTTCAGGAGATAACATCGAATTCGCGGTTAACGACAGCGATCGGCCGAGTCACGGAGTAAATTTTATGCGAGTTTCCTGTACGGGGAGATCCTCATAGCGAATTCTTGACCGTGAACGCTTACGCACGGCGGATGTGGCGAGGCACAGCTTCTCCCTTGCGTAAACACACTATACACTATTACTATACACGCTGCGCAAACATTCGACCACACGTTTCCACGCAGCACGAAACTGGCCCATTGATGTGCCGCGGATGAACGTACTCGTTTTTAGCGAACAGCCAACACACGTTATTAATTACGGCTGGTCCCTGACCTCTTGATGGAATGATTTTCATTCATTCGCTTTGTCCTTACCTTATTTGTTGGACTCCGAGCCTCTCTTAACAGAACGCAACAAAAAGGCAGGATGAATTTGAACTTTGAACGTGGCGAATTCCACGAAATCCTACGATTTTCCACAGTTTTATCGAGCACGATACGCGATTTGAATAATTATTCCGCGAGATCCGGTCCAGACGGTGACGCTACAGCTAGGCGCCCGACGTCGATTCATCAGCGACGATAAGCTTCTTGAAAAATGCATCTGTCGTCGCATCGTCGTGTTGCCCCGCGTTCCGTCGTGTCGTTGTGGTCGCCACGTATCGAAGGATAAAGTAAGCATACCCGTTACGCAATTAGGGCCCGCATCCTGCACAACGATCTACTTAAATCGTCTCGGGTTTCTTCTTATTAACAGTCTGACATAATGCTGACACGGCTGGTCGAACTGACACGGCCGGTCGAACTGCCACGGCGAATTGTCGTGAAAATAATTCATTTTTCACCCGGTTTCGATCGACTCCCTTGACCTTCGGACGCCATTACGTGTTAGGCCGTTCGAAACGTTCCTAGCTGAATCAAAGCTACTTGTTGAATTGAATCTACTTGTACAGGGTGTGTGTATAGACATTCTACACCCTCGGTCTCGTGGAAATTGATTGACCTTGAATTTCAAGGTCAAAAGGTCAACCATCTTTTTTTATCGCATCGTATTCTATCCACCGCAAGGATGAAAAGTGCAAAAGGAACTATCGATCGAAACTGAACCGTTTTCCTAAAAAATTTTTTTTATTTAGAACTATAATGTATTTTCATTCCTCAGTTAGATGGAGTTTATACGTACAGCGTGCTATTGGTGAAGCCGTTGGAAATGATTTGTTTGCGCGTAAAATATGTGAAAAATTATAATAAATAAAATAAGAAAAAAAAATTATTATAATTTTTTAAGGGAACGTTTTAGTTTTGAGCCTTGGTTTCTTTTGCACTGTTTATATGACGAGCAGAATAAAACGTAATAAAAAAATGGTTCACTTTTTGACCTTGCGATTCAAGGTTACTTTTGCGGTCCCTGTTTTACATAAATTTCCGAGGGTGTAGAATCACGTGTAGTCAAAAATTTCATTTTCGTTTGACTTTCAGCCGAGATAAATCGGCAAGCTCATCGAAGAAGACACAAAGGAAGCACACGTCCGAATGCACAGCAACGATTTGTTATGAATCAACTGCTGACGCGATGCAACGTGTTAAGTGTCCAACGGATGTGATCCAGTTTATAAATCGTTGTTGTTATTCGCGACGGAATAAAAGCATTCGGTGACTGGTATTAAATTAACAAATCCCACATCGTGATCGTTGTTGCAATACGTATTGTATTTGTTTGAAAAGTTACGAAATGCTCGTTGACAAACTGCACGAACTTAACCCGCGCGCAGAATTTACTTGTTCAATTTATCATGAATTAAACGTCGAGATTGAAAAATTAATTTTTATACTATTACAGAGTGTTCCACTTCCGGTAGCTAGATAAAAAGATGTTTCGAAAAAAATTTGTTTAAATTCAATTCAATGGCATTATCCTTCATTCAATGGCATTACATATTTTTTAGTACATAATATTATTATTATAATAATAATATTATTATCTCAAGACGAGTTCAACAGCCTATACTACGACCTTAACGTGACCTTAACAGCAGCAAGCTTGAGTGTTGATATTACTTTTGCGAGATCAATACTTGACCAATATAGTCAACCGATTACCCTTTACATTTTTATTTTGTTAAATGCATTAATTTAATTTCATGCAATTTTTTAGCTTGCTGCTATGCCAGTCAAAATGTTAAACAGAAGAATTTGACTGTTACGTAAATTGTTTAGTTTCCACTAATCACGGTATTTTCCTGTCTTTTCCACCTGCCGAATGGAAAAATAACAGAATCCCATTATGTCGCATCGGCTAATTACGGCGGAGTATACAATTTGCATAATCCGCGAAAGTAAGACACCTCCCATTTGCATTTCAGACACTTCCCCGGGCGAAACATCAAAATTAAATCAACAGCCCGCCGTTATAAAACACTTCGGCACCGAAGTGCTTTTGACGTCAGGATATTAATGAGGAATAATTATAAGCGGATCCCTATTGTGGAAAGTAATTTACATGGATTTATTCGTGCGTGAATGTTTCGCTACCGTCGAACAGTTACGAAACTTTAATCGAATACGTACCTCGGCCACGGTAATTTGGCCAATTTGTCCCGGGGAACAGAAATATCGCGTTTCAACTTGAAAGTAAAAACATAGAGGCTACAGTCAGTCCCATAAGTAGTCGTACGCAATTTTTTCAAAATTTCAACCAAACGATCTGACTTTTTCTTAGCAATTAAACAAATTTAGACAATTAGCTTTTAAAATATGCATTTTTTTAGATAAGGACTTATTTTTTAGATTAGGTAAGGGCCCATTGCCATTTTTTTCTGGAGATCTATTTTGCACATCATTTCTAATTGCTCACAAAATATCTGATCGTTTGGTAAAATTGTGAACAAGCTGTTCTGTTTTACAGGGCGTGCCAATACTTATGGGGCTGTCTGTACATTCTATTGGAGAATTGGGTTGTGTGTACCTGTCGGATTTCTACATAATTTCACCATAATAAGCTGTTGCGAGTGAGGTTGGCGTAGCATAAACAATAAACAATAAATTACAAATCAGAATTACATTACAAGAGAGGCGGGGGAGGGAGGAAGAAAAGGTAACAGATCGGTAAAGGTAAGCCCTTTCGTCGTGAAAACAACTGAATGGATCTTCGGAAAATGCTCGCGAACGCATTTCCGGAAAGCGCGAAAGTAAATCGCATAGGAAGATTAGCGAAAGCCTGTACGGTGTGTCCCTTTCTCGCTCACGGTCGCGCTCTTTCTCCTCCTATCATCCTCCACATTTTTCATTCCCGGTTCGTTTCGAAGCCCTCGGAGTAACGTTTGCACAGCGTTAATATTCGCAGCCGGGGAGTTTACGAGAATGATTCATTTTCATTTAAGGATTTGCATTCGCGTCGACGGAACTCGTTATACCGACCGGGGATAAAACCAGATGGGAAAATAGAGTTCGAAATTCTCCGGTACCGCGAACGTCGCTTTAATCTCCTGTAGATAATTCGCGAACAATACGTGCACGTTCACGCAAACACATTCCGTTCGACGCACTACACCGCGCATTTGCTAATTAGCTAACCGTACATGCGGACAAATATTTTTTTCCGAAAATTTAACTCGCAAAACGAATAAAGTAAAGCCCCGATCTAAGACTGGGCATATTCCCCTGATTCCCTCCAGTAAGCGCTGTTGCGGTGGGGCAACGAAGACACTCGCTGCTCGGAAGGAACGGTGGTGGGGAGCCTAAGCGTTCGAGGGGCCCCACCATAGCGCCCGCTAACCCCCTCCAGTAAGCGCCGTTGCGGTGGGGCACCAGCGAACGCGACGGAGGTGCGCGCTGCTCGGAATATACGGTGGTGGGGGGACTAAGCGCTTGAGGGGCCCCACCCAAGCCTCGATCTAAGATTGGGCACATTTGTCTCAATCGAGGCAAAACCCAATCTCAATCGAGATAACCCAATTACAAAACTTGCTTGTTTGTCATTATTTCTTTATTCGCCAACTTATTTGTGGCACTTTTCTTTTATTAAAATGACACTAAACACGATATAATTTTAACTGTATTTAGCGGTTCAATTGACGGTACGTATGCATATTATGCTTCACATATAGGTACAGTAAATATGGGCAAAATTATATCTTGTTTGCTGTCATTTTAATCAGAAAAATGGCACAAATGTGTTGGTAAAATTTCCACAACTTCCATTCGAGGTCACAAAGAAGAGCAACAGGATCTATGAAACAGCACGGGCCCGGGATTTTTCTTAAATCGAGGCATTACCGTGTTATTAGATTCCGCTTGAATCACGCTGAACGCGCACCGACAACGATCGCTGGCGCGTATCAGATAGCAGATAGCAGATTCGATCATTGAAGCGGATGCTATTCGAATAGTTAATGGAAACGCCCGCATCAAATTTGTCATAACATCCGCGGCCAAGATGAAAACCGATCCGATCGATTGGGGGATGCGATAAACATTTACGTCACGGAACAAATAATAACATTTTCGATTGGCGCAGCCCGCTGACACGGGCATCCACGTTTTCAAGTATTAAATATCCATTTCGATATAAATTTTCTCTCGATTTCCATGACTCGCCACGAGCACGCTGATGGATACGAATATCCGATGCGAAACCAGAGGGCAAACGGGTCGAGGCGTACCGTGAAATGAAAACGAAATAGAAACGCAACGCTTCGGAATACAACCGATTGCCGTTTAAAAATATATTTTCCAAAGGCTCTACGACGAAACCTACAGAACCTCGATTAATAGACTAGATATCTAAAAATTCGAATTACATTTCACATCAAATTAAATATTAATAATTTTTTTGTAACAAAAAAAATTTTATTCAATTAGCTCATTTTTTATTTTACATTTTATATTTTAATTTTAATTACCCCTAATACCAAAGGTAGAAATAATAATTTTTCTTTATTATATATAATTTTATTCTTTCACCATACTCATTTTATAAAATTTTATATTATTTCTTAATTAATTATAATATATATATATATATATAAACTCCAACATGTAATTTTATCCAATACAAAAGTACTACTGCTGTAATTATAAATGTGATATGTATTACTCAAAATATAGTATAGTCACTGTATTGTAATATTTATTATATTATAATATATCATAATATATTTACAAACACATTATCTATACATTACTTATTTGTTAAAGTAATCTTTGTAATCGACACAAGGGGCGGAAATAAAGGCGGTTATGCAGAAGTCTTTTGTTCACAACGATCTTTATTCGACTGCCTGCTCCGGTTCGCTGTTTACCACCTTCGACCAATCCCCCATCCCTCCCTCGACCTCCAACATCGGCGAAACGTAAACATACGACCGACTCGTTCCGTCGCCTAATTGCGGCAATCGTTCGTCTGATTCGGATAATCGAGATTGTACTGTACGTTGTATTTAGTTTTGGATAAGGAAGATTACCGTTTAGTTCCATAAAGCACGAGAAACAATTAAACGGAAGCAGAATTATCGTCATTGGAATTTTCTTTCTGTCGATGCCCGTGGTTGGTACGCTTCGACACACACATTATACATGCATACGTGATACGTATAGAATACATGTATTGCAGAAGCCGAATGGATTTCCGCATAATCCGTCATTGGAACTCGAATCCAAGAGATATCGGCCGGACGAATTACGTGGAACAGAATCATAAATCCACTACATATAATATCCCCCATATCCCTGCCGTCCATTGTATTCGGCTCTGATTCTGATTCTGTTCGAGACTCCTGTCAACGAGCTGAAGATTTATCCGAATGACGAAACGCGACAAAGCCGAGCATCGATCGCCCGATTTCTTTCCGAAAAGTAATGGTCGGACGTTGCAGTCATATTAAAAAAAAAAAATTTTTTTTAAATTACTTGTATTTTCTGGAATTTTGTAGATAGTCGATTGAATATCCCACGACGCGATAAAAGCGTTAAATTACGATTAAAAATCAATAAAACGTTCCTTGAGAAAACAAATGTGCCACTGCAAATATTTATTATACCTTTGCAGCAAATAAATGGTACACGCTGACTGCCCCTCAAAAATGTCACGTTATCAAGGTATCAGTCATTGTTAATAAAAGATTGCGTTTGTCGAAAAAATGTCGAAATTATCCTGGAACTAATGAATACGATTACTGTCCACACAGCAATTAAACGAACGATGCCGCATAATGGTACGTTGTCCACCGAGAAACCAAGATAATGGTAGAAAAAGATGGAAGTCGACGCGAACAGGAAGTCGGCGCAGCGTGTGTGCAGTACATAATGTCCAGTAGTGTGCACGCGTCCACGGTACGCTACACTGGCAACGGTATTACGTAATTCGAAGTGCATAGCTGCATTCGACTCCGTGTCTTTTTTCTATTCGAAATTCTGTTTACCCTGTTGATTCGTAAAAATCCTTCGCGCGTCGTCGCGCCGTGTCGAGTCCCGCGCGTAACCTAACCTAAAAACGCAACGAGACGAAGTAACGCGTCGCGAGATTGTATGTGTTTTCTATATTCAGTTCGACATTTCGATCAAAATCGTCGCGCGCGTTCAAACGAAATCAGTTTCCTTTGAAAATATTCCTGTCGGTTCCCGGGTCGAGGTAGCTATTGCCGTCGGAATCGAGTTACTCGGACGTTTTCATTGATCGGCTCCGGATCATCTTATCGTCGCTGGGTTGTCAGACGATAACGAGTTTCCGTGAGTTTTAGACCGCGCCGAGATGATTCATAGCCGAAGTTCCGGCGGTTTTAGGAAATCGATTTATATCGCCTCGAACATAAATACATATCTCGAATTCCGGGGAAATTCGGAACGCTATCTGTCCTCGCGACGAGTCGACTTTGAACCACTGTCATTTTCATTCTTTGAGCGTTAATTATAAATCCGTAATAAATCTGTCGTTGTTGGAGTCCCTCTGAAAGAGGAAAAATCTAATTTCGAAAGTACAGTGTTTTTCGTTAGAACTGTTATTTTGAATTGTAAAAAACACCGTTTATTAGAATTTTTTAAAATTTGCTATTTTAGAATTCTTTGCAATTTGCAATTTTAGAATTCTTTACAATTTGCAATTTTAGAATTCTTCACAATTTGCAATTTTAGAATTCTTTACAATTTGTAATTTTAGAATTCTTTACAATTTCCAATTTTAGAATTCTTTACAATTTGTAATTTTAGAATTTTTTACAGTTTACTACTTGCAATTTTAGAATTTTTTCCAATTTACAATTTGCAATTTCAGAATTTTTTACAGTTTACAATTTTAGAATTTTTTACAATTTATAATTTTAAAATATTTTACAATTTATAATTTTAGAATATTTTACAATTTAGAATTTTAGAATTTTTTACAACTTGCAATTTTAGAATTTTTTACAATTTATAATTAAAAAATTTTTGAAAATCTTACAATCTCCTACAATTTTCTACAATTTATAATTTACAATTTTAGAATTTTTTACAATCTCACTAACCCCGTGTCGACGAGTGACAACTGGAATATCTCCGCGAAGAAAAATAACGCGAAATTTAAAATGACACTCCTTAATGGACGGCCCTTTATTAACGCAAACTTCATAGCGTACAGGTAAATTAGACGATTATTCTCAAGAGCCTCGGTTCTCGACGAGTCTCGTCAGACGACAGTCAAGTATGCTAGACGGTTAACTATCAAGTCCCCAATTATCACTGTCATCGAACTGGCCAAATACTATTAATTAAAAATAAATTCGACAAATAATTCTACAACTATAAAACGGAAGTATTTTCAGATTGGCGATCGATCGGCACGCAGCGCAGGCAAAACAGTTTTGCAGCCGTCGATCTTCAGGATCTACGGACTCCCACGCCGTCGGCAAAACAGGGAACTGGCTTGCAGATGGCAGCACCAGTCAGGTTAGGTACCAGTGACACGACAGTCGTAGAGTGAAATAAACGTGTACGATGTTTTCAAGTATTGCACTGTCCAACAAATTTCAACTTCTTTTTGACGTTTCGATTCGCATTTTGAAAAAAAACACATTTTTCAACTTTAAATAAATATGGTGAGGTTATTATAAAAGATATTGAATTGTTCTTTGCAGATTCCGTAGACTTTTCCGAATACAGTGATATCCAATATTAACACAGTACGTATGTTTAAACGTGTGTAAACAACCATTAAAGATTGTGAGATTGATTTTGAGGTTATTTTTCAGTTTATCTTCAAAAATAATGGTCCAGCGCAAAATCGGACTATACCACGGGATAGAGCATGAAAAATGATGACGGATGACGGAGAAAAAATTAAACACATTTTAAATGAACAGCTTAAGAAAAAATAAATTACAAAAAAAATTAACTATTTCGAATAAATAAATCTACCATCGACGAGATACAAGTAAACGTGGAAATCGCATCGTTCGTGGTAGCGTGTTCGAAAAGTTAACAAAAGTAGACAGAACGAGTAGAGGGGGTGGGAGAAGCGGGGAAGCGCAACGGTGCAGTCTCGAAAACTCGAAGCGAACATAACACGGGAGAGGAACTATCGATTAACTGTCTAGCAGGCTGCGTCTCCAGTCTGGACAGCATTGTCTTTCATTATGCGATATCGCTACTATATCCGGCATAGTTCGTGGACGTGGTAGAAACGGGGATTCCTGCAGCGCGTGTATTCGCGAATATGGGACGAACTATGCATTTCCGACTTGCACGGTCCGCGAATATTTTTCGAAATTACAACACACCATCCGGTAAAACGTAACCAGGAAACTTGTTCTAGTTCCGGTACGAGGCATTTTAATTGAAATTGTATCGCGTCACGGACAACGTGGAAAATGTAATGCTGTTTGTACTCACAACAATCATCTCGGAGGACTCGAGAACGAAGCATTCGTTAGGTCTCCTGGCACTGCCACCCGTCCGCTTTCCAAAGCTGGAACAGAAAATATCAAAATAATGTTAATGTTGCTCTAACCTCGTAGAATGGACGCGAGAGATCGCGTGTTCACTCCGTTCAATGGTTAAAAGCCATAACACAGTCGTAATAATAATAATCCGGTCTGACCGGTGGGGGAAGGTGGTTATTTTAACTACTGAAAGTAAGAAAAAATGGCTGAATAGCACGTAAATGATTATAAGGCGTGCATCTGATGATAAAAACAATCCCGTGAAGGTCATTTCAAGGTCATTGCTTTTTTTGCACAATAACATGTATTCTTCATAACTATTTACATACACCATGATCTTGAAGTGACCTTGAAGGCGAAAAAAATCAGTTCCAAGTAATAATAATAATTTTCTTTTATCAACATCTGATTCATTGAAACTATGAACATCCTATCAAGTCATTTTTTCCTTCAATAGTAGCTGAAATAATAAAGGTGCTCGAGTTAAAATCGACACCCTGTATAGAGTGGATGCGCGGACACGAAAGTCATCGTTGACATGCAATTTATCAGTGAAACGATGGCCGTGCGTCAATGGGAATAACATCTCTATGAGAGAGTGTGTTGTCGCACGTTTCTGTAAATATATCTATTGTATGGTTGTAGCGTTGTTGCGGTATCTGGGCATTGATGTTACGATCACGTCCAAGAGAATACGGCGACAGATGTTCCATCCCCGGGTATCGTTACGGTCACGGCACTCCTGGAATTAGCCTGTAATCCTGGCCACCCAAAATCTCCTGTAGTCACGCAAGGATCCTGATGGGATCGAACGACCAATCGCTCAATCGCTCGGCGCACTCGCTAAATGGAACATCGAGACGATGGACGATAAAAGTTTTAAACAATTTTCGGTTGACATTTATCATTCGAATGAAATATTGTTGCTGGTCTCTCTGTTGGCTACCATGCTGGTTCCCCTTTGTACGCGCGCCGTCGCTCTAATCCATTTGAGTTAATAAATTATAACTTCCAAGGCTCGCGCAGAATCTTGCCTCCAATTAACGGTAATTAATGCGTGGCGAGCATGCGACTCGTGCTCGGAAAAGGTCACTTTTCAGGAGAAAATAACTCGTTAACAGGCGAACGATGGTAAACGATAAAGTTAGATTTAGCATACACGGTGACCATTCAGAATGATTCCACGCAAGGTAGACCTGTTAATATCGAACCGATGTACACAAAAATTTGTCCTATGAGCGATGGCGCGGGCCACAATCAACAACAAGCACGGTCCAGCCACGAGCCTGACTCGCGTTGTTTACGTTTGAACCGACCGAAGTCCCACGAGCCAGGCCCACGTTGTTTACGTTTGGTCCGATCAAAGTGCCACGAGTTAGGCTCGTGTTTGTCATTCTTTCACCCACTGGATATTCTAAGTTAAGGGGTTAAAGATAATCTTACGTCACTATTGCACCTATGGTCCCGATCACAGGGGAAACACTCGGTATCCAATGTGACATGTAAGACTGTACCTAGGTGCACCACCAGTAATGTCTGCAAAGACGAGCTTGTCGAGCGACGTTCGACTAAACAGAGCAAAGATAATCGCGTTACACTGAATTCCCTTGTTCTGAATTCCTCAACACGCGTCGGTTATTTAAATGCCTCCGTAAGGGAGTTTAATTGACCCGAGTCAGGCTAGCGTCCACACGCCACGGCAGCAATCTCAAAGGAAACTAACCCTGCCATGCCCTGTCCTGCTCTCCGGATCCGTACCACGGATAAGTACACAGCGAGTACCTACGTGGCAAGTGGCAACGTGTCCCCTAGCCGCTTAGACCGTGACAAGCTGCTACGGAATCGGTATCGACACTATACGGACGCGTAGTTTTCCACGAGGTGCGGAATGGTAGATACGAACGAATACCGGCAATCGCGGATCAAACTTGAACGCGCGGAGGACCGACTGGGAATGAGAAATGCCGAATAGAAGCTAGCAAGGTTGCACAAGGTTCTTGAACCCCCTTGTAGCCATTCCCGTTCTCGTTAGGCTTGCACACAAGCGGGTACGTGATTGACGCGCGCGAAACACAGGTATATATATCTACAACCAGCATAATATTTACTTGTCCCTGTACCTGCCGACCCCCGTTCGATCGTACTCGAGTTCACGAATTCCCAGGGGTCAAGGAAGTTGGCGACCTCCGTAGATTTGCGTCCCTTTAAGCCAGTGTCTCCCAACGT
The DNA here is from genome assembly GCA_028454225.1 of Lasioglossum leucozonium. Classification (NCBI taxonomy): domain Eukaryota; kingdom Metazoa; phylum Arthropoda; class Insecta; order Hymenoptera; family Halictidae; genus Lasioglossum; species Lasioglossum leucozonium. The sequence goes on from CM052213.1 coordinate 800,811, forward strand.
TTCGACATCCGTGTACCCTTTCTATAATTGTAATTGTCCTCTTTAAGCAGGAGGCGTTGTGTCCTTTGTGCTAGTCAACGGCAGACTCCCGCTGCACCAGGCGCAGCGCGTACCCCCAGGGGTCCGTGTATCCAGAGTCACCAGAGTACCTTCCCCTCGATTCCTGCTATCTCCCCTCATCTGGCGACTTTGGTCAACAGTAGACTCCTGCTGCTTGGCTGCATGTTGCACCAAACGCAATGTGTACCCCCTGCAAGCTGTTTCGGTACACCCACGGGTCCCACACTTTGGGAAACACTGGTCCACGAGTTGAAAATGAACGAATTTGTAGAAATTCGTTCCAATCGATGAATTCAACGAGAATCAAGTGGAATTACGTCGAACAGAGTTGCCGTCGCAACCGACTATTATATACCGCGACGGGATGCACCATGAACTCGTGCATCGCGGAAAATTGAATTCGATGCGGATGACATCGACTGGCTTCTCTCCTTCATCTAGCAACCCCAATTCGCGTTAACCCTATAACGTCGCGTCGACCGTGCCCATACCAATGATTATAATCGTTTCGCCATGGGCAGGCCGTGCTCCAGCCTGTCTCCTACGACATCGTCGGGTTTCCTTTATCGGTTCCGATTTTCTTCTTTTACCGTTGCGAGGTTTCGACGCGCCGCGTGTAAACCCTCCGATCAAGATTATGTCGTCGATGATTGATATTCGTGTCCCGTCGTTTGATTCACGGGTTCGAACGAGTCTCGAAGAACCGGTATATGTGTGCGTGTAATTAACGGCGTACACGGCTGGGACGAATCGTGGCGGTCGTTGCTCTGCAATGATATGCGGGTGATAGCCGCCAGCCGATTTCGAGTGACTTTGGCTTTTCGAACATCGAGAACTAGACGATTACGCGTGTCTAAATCTAGGGTCTAGGGAAAAGCCGAGAACAGGAGTGGACAAGGCCCGCGCACAATGGAAACCGGGAGAAATGCAGACAGCGGGGCCCCTCATCCTTAAAAGAAAAAGGTTCTAGGGACTAGGGTCTAGGGTCTAGGGGTCTGGGCTGAACCTAGGTAACGAGGAACATCGCTGACACTAGTTAGAGCCAAGAAACTGGCGACCCACGGGGCCCACACTATTTCTTTCCTCTCTTCTCAGGTGCCTACCAACGTCTACCAATATTGAGAATAGACAAATATTGTGAAAACAGGGATGCTCTATGGGCAGCATGTTGTCGGACATGCGATCGATCGGACGACCTAGATGTAAAGCTTATTTTCAGTTCGTGTGTGCTATTAAATTGATTCGGTCATCGGCGTGGCCCCTAGCCTTGCGACTTCGATTATGCAGGTGGGATTCGCATATTAAATCTGGCGATGATGTCTGGGAGCGGTTGGCGACGTTGTGTCACAGTTGGAAACCGTCGCGGTCTCCCTAAACGCGCCAACAACTGCTGGAACGGTGCTTTCACCTACCTAAATAATTTATACGGCAGACCGTAGAAGCAGAGATGGTTCTGCAGGCATTATATTCTATAAATGTATCACGATTCCACAATTTCAGAGACCGCCTCCGTCCCGCGTCGATCGCATCGAACCTTAACAAGTTTGATTTGAAACATAGTTCAGGAGCTACTCGAGGAAACACGTTGACATTGTTATTTGGCGGAACCTGTGCAGCAGCTGGTACCGCGAATAAGATCGATGAGAGCCGCTGCCCGACCGCTTTTCTCTCCTTCTGTCCCGGTTTCCCTAAACACAGTTCCGAGGAAGGCTCGCCGTAATTTCCCTCGGAAAGTGGCTCTGTGTCCGCGAAACGTGCCCGTTAAGCCGTCTCATTCGACGGCATTCGCAAGCCGGAACGCTCGTCCACTCCGTCGAATAATATACTCCGTTTCTATGGTATCTGCTATCTGGCCGACCTAATGAAATATTTCTGTCGGCGCCGCGCCGTTACACGGTGCCTCGCCTCACCTCGCGTCGCGTCTCAACCTTTCTTTCTCTATTAGCAGGCTAACTGTATTCCGAGGATGGCAAAACGACCAAACTGTCAACCGGTTGCACCGCCTTCCCATGACCTCGTGGGACAAACCATCGCGCGTCGCGCCCCAACGTGCCAAACGCATACTGTGCTACCGGCTGGAAATCGGATCAACTTGGCTGACAACTTCGGTAGGCCCGACAATTCCGATTAGGACAATAATCGCCCAGTATGCGGTCCCAAAAGATGGATAAGTTTCTTAAAATTGTGATCGTGTGTCGTTCGCGAAACCTCAGAAACACCATCGGCTGAACCAGTATCGCGGCCAGAGAGAATATCGATTCGGTGAGACGAACGTGTTGCCAATCGAAACTGGAAGAATCGTCGAACGCGTGTACCGTTGAGCCTCGTGAACCGATTCGTTCATATTGAGTTATAAATGGGTAGATATTTAAAAATAAACTCGTGCACGAAAAAAGAATATACGAACAAGAGAGATACGCGCTTCGGGAACTGGAAGTCCCTGAGCGTAACACTTTCCCCTATCTAATCTTCTGTATGCATAATGCGCGCGGCAAGACGGTGTCTGGTTCGTATGTTGACGCGTATAAGAGAAATCATAAGCGTACCATGGGTACCCGTCGCGTCGTTCCGACGGTTCCGGCAGAGCTAGACGTTAAAGTAAGGATTGTTCGGACTCACCAGACGGAGAATCGTCTTCGCGGGAAGGCGGGCGGTGGCGGTGGTTGGACGCGATGGCTTCTATCGACGGATTCGCTCCTCAGGGCCTGGACGGCCTTCGGGACGGCTCGGAACGGCTCCTGGGGAGCTCTGGCGATCATGCTGGAGGGCAGATTGCCATTTCCGACGGTGTCGTTGAAATTGGTAGCGCCTCCGCCAACGCTTCCACCACCGTGGAAGCTGTTCCATCTTCTGACAGGACCTCTATTGGCAACATGCTGTCCGCTTCCGGGGCCGCCAGAACCACCGGAGGAACTGCCGGAGGAACTACCGGAGCCACCGGAGCCACGTAGCTGGCTGGTGTGCTTGTGCATCCTTGCCTCAGCCCTCGGTTTTCCACCAGGACTCGGACCACACCTCCTTCGCCTCCATCCTTTTTCCTCCCTTTCCTCTTTATCTCGTCATCCGTTCTATCCGTGTCCTGGGCTACATCGTTCGGACTTCCTCTTTGGCAATGGTTCCTCCGCGCTCTGTCGCGTCAGGCGGCGTACCGGTTCGATCGACCTCTCAAGCCGACATTCCGTCGATCTGCGTCCGCTTCTGTCGAAAGGAGTTTCAATGTTCAGGTTACGGTTACCGGCTCCTCCCCCGTGACGATCCGTGGACCAGGCTCTCTCATCGATCAGCGTTTACATCGGCGAAGTCGGGACATGTCTCCCGGAGTCGATCGGTTCTCGATACGGGCGGAATATCTCCCGCGAGCAGCCACGGTTCTTTCCTTGAAAGTTAACAATACCCCTCCGCGAACCGGCCTGGCCTCGCGATCGTTCTTATTTCAAAGAGAACTTGCGGGCATATCGACGGACGGCGGATTATCGACTCGCCGACCTCTCTCGTGGCTGCGGTTCGAGGGTACGTATACTCGTTCCAAGCGTGTACGTACGAGGTACAAGATTATTCCCGTTTCCTACTTTTTGTTAGACAACGCGACACATGCCGAGTAATAGCGTCGCGGCTTCAGCCACCGCGGGGAGAGATGCAAGGACTTGTCCCCCCACTCTACCTGCCCCTTCTACGACGCTATCCCCCCACGCTTCCGCCATGGTCACGTGACTATAATGGCAGGGGGGTCCATTCGAGTCAATTCTCCTCGTCTGGCTACCCTGTACCGGAATGCTCCCCCGACGAGAGGGAAAATTCGCAGCCAAGTTCTCGCGATACGAGACGAGCCAAAGTCGAGGAACTCGTGTCTCTTCTCCGCGGGCAAATCCCTCGAACGAGACCGGCGCCGCCCGACTTTATTACGTGACTAATCTGTTTTCGCTGCACATATCGCGCTCGCAGCCCCGGAGGTGCTCGTCGCATCGCAAATACATAACGGAGTCCCGACACATTTCCCTCCTCGCGTTGCAGGCGCTTATCAATTTTGACCGTTTGCACGGCAGACCTCCGATAACGACCGACGAGTGACACGACTGGGCGCGGAGGGGCACGGAGGGGCGGGATATCATGGAAGGGTGAAAGCGATAAAATCCGAGACGGCTATAAAGGAATCGAGTGTCGAGCGGATGGAAGAGCGTCGCGTCGCTCTCTCTCTCTCGTCTCCTTCCTCTCCGTCTCGTCACGTCGAACGATAAGTCTTTTGATCCTTCTTACAATTTCGAGAGAGCGTCGCCGATAAACAGGCCAATCGTTCCCGGATAATGTCGCGATAAAATTGCGTTCGAGACCGATCGACCGTGATCTCGACTAGGGTTGCCAACCGTTTCGGATTCGCCGGGATTCACCCGGAATCGAAACTGTATTATTTTTTTTGCACGAAAAAGGTATTTTAGAAGGATGGTGGAAATTGATGTAAGAAAGGGGCTGCGACCTTGAACTTCAAGGTACTAAGTAAAAGAAGTTGACCTTTCGACCTTGAAATTCACTTTTCGCGGCACCTTACATCAATTTTCATCGAAACGAGGGTGTGGAACTTCGTTAGTTTCTGTACACCCAGTTTCAACGTTTCTTTTGGTAGTCGACGAAATTTCGAAAATTAACGACACACGATCATTTTTCAAAGGACGCGACGTCTGAGAAAAAGAAACACCACGGGCCCAAATCTTGTTCATCCTGGATGTATACCCTTTCTTCGATTCCCTTTGAGCTTATATTCCTTTATACGTATTCCAGTATTCTTCCATAGTTCGACCCTAAGGCTGCCATCGCGGAAGGTTCCCGGCCTCGGCAACGATTTGTCACGACCCATCCCGACTAGCGAGAGGTTTGAGAAACCATCGAGCGACGCACAGAGGTCTGGATCGAAGAATTTGGTGTTTTCGTTAGAACTTTTGAACCGTTAGAGACATTCCAATGAAACTCGACACTGGAGGATGAACGGAGGCGGGAAAGACTAGAAAAAGTGGTAGAGGGGCCTGGAAAAGGGAAGCCATCGTCGTTGGTGCTATTCGAGCACGTGTCTCTGTGATCGCGCGTCTGGCTTGGGGAAGCAGAAATCCGAAAGACACAGAGATTACCCGGGGATACACCGTGGAAAAGTCTTAGCAACGGAGGACGGTGAAGTGCATAAGAGTTCCCTGAGGAGGAATAGGTTTGAGGAGGAAAGTTACGAGTAGGCAGACCTTCCCGAGCAGCGTATAGAAATGCAGCGAGCTTGCAAAACCTCTTGAACACGCGCTCGAGAAGCGGCTCGGCTCGTCTTCCTCTTGTCGCCGTCGTCGCAACCAAGAAACGTGGCTACAGACTGCAGAAGTGCGGGAGGCAAAATTCCTTTGTACCGGTGCCCAGCAGATTCACCGGGAGTGAAATAAAAATATACCTTTTCGAACGCGTGGCAAAATTAACCCTTTGCACTCGAAGCTACTTTTCCACCAGAATTCGGACATTCTTTCCCTCGAGAATTTCCTTCGAACGAGCGATTCCTGAGGTCATTTGAAACAACTTTTCCCTTTGCGAAAATCTTCTCCGCGGCTTAATTGAGGAGTTATCAACGAAAAAACGCGGACCAATCAGCGCAGAGGCCCTGCTGAGCGCGGCGTTGGCATTGGCCCAGCCGGAATCTGCCCGCAGTAGACGCGCGCTCATTGGTCCGTATTTTCCTTTAATAACTCTGTAGTAGAGTCGCGGAGGAGATTTTTTCTAGGGGACTCCTTTGAAGGAAATACAATATTTATGGGGCACCCTGTATAACAACATCGAAAAGCATAAAACCACGTCGGAAAGAGATTTGTACGCGATTACAATTGTATTTGAAATGACCCTAGGCCTTTTCGTGGGACACCCAGTATATCCGCACCACACTCGAGCCTTCAGCAATTTATTAAACAGAAGAAATCCGAAGCAGACGGGTTTTTTAATCAAAGTCCTGTTAGCAAGCAGTTGTTTCAACGTTCCCGCGCCGAGGTGGAGTGTTTGCAAACGCGTCTACGTAAACCTGGCTTGCAGAGCTTCCACGGAGACCGTTCGGGGATCGTCGTAAACGCCATGCCACTGCGGCCGAGAGACAGGTATCTAGGGGGAAATCTACAGAAAATTTCCGACGTCGCGAGCCCTACCTGGAACGGTATGAGACAGGAGTCCGTGAGCGCGGCCTGTCGCAGAGTTTCAGGTAAAGCTTCGAGGGTATCTTGAGCGTTGCACACAGAAGAAAGGGTTTTTGTTTGCAGATTCGCAGGGAAAGGGTGTCCCGAATACTTGATGTAAGAAAAATCATGTGGGTATTATCAAATATCCAGCGGAACGCATTAATCCGTGAAGTGTTTACATCACCGTACTTCCCCCTCTATACCATTATTCATATTATTACAAATAATGGAAATACTAAAGGCGGAATAAGCTATTGCCCCACCCTGTACGTCCATACACACGTCGACCATTTATCGGCCGAAACTTCGTTGCCGGGCGAAACGCGTGTTGCGTTGCCGCCATAATGAAAAGCTCGGCGAGTCTGTCCGGGGTGGCGCGGCGTGGCTCTTATTGTCTGAAACTTTCGGCATAAAAGGGAATCGTCGCGATACCGAGAACTTTGCCGAGCCGCGCGTGTCGCGTTAGTTAGCGAACCGCTCCGCGCGGTCCAAAAGGAATTTGACGATACGGAGACTAGAATAGTCTCTGGGGTATCGGTGTTTTCGAAACATTCGGTCACGATGAAAATCTCGATGCTGAAATCCGTACAAAATCACGAAGGTAAATGTGTTCATGCCGGATGAGGGGAGGGAGCACGAATCGAGGGGAAACAGTTACTGCTCCGCCTGTACCTAACCCAGAAGCATCACGTTATCAGGCCGCGGAGGAGGCGTGGCAGGATAGTGCGGTAGTAGGGGAAGGTAGAGCAGGGACACAAGTCTTAATCTGGCGACTATGGCCCACAATATCCCTACTCTACCTTCCTCTTCTACAACGTTACTCCCCCACGCTTCGTGGTGAGACGGTAGAGTAGGGACGCAAATTTTACTCCGGTGACACCTTTACCCGGTTTACACCTTCCCCTTCTATCGCGCTATTTACAACGGAGCGTGGGGGAACAGTGTGGTAGAAGTGGAAGGTAGACTGTGAACACAAGTCTTAATCCGGCAACTCTGCTTGTGTTTCCTTGTCGCGACTTTCGAGAGGAAGAAACGTTGCAACGAAAACTTGATACCTGCTACGCGTTATCGCCGACCGAGTGTCGTCGTCCGAGGAACAATTCCAGGACACGAACGCTGGACGGGAAGAATTCGAGGAGGAACAACACGCGAGACCGCGAATACTCGGGGAGACGATAAGCTCGAACGACGAGCAACGATGAAGAAACTTCAATTTCCAACTGGGAATACACGGACCGTGCCTTCCGGTACACCGATCCTGCTGGATTATTAATTCTAATTGTTCCGAGGCCTCGTTGCGCCACTCCCTGTTCTCCGCTGGCAGAAACCAACCGACCGTGTGCCCGCTTTTCTTCCTTCTTTTTATGAGAATTTCGGCTCAAGGGGCGAATAGATTACCGTGATTTGTCGCGACAATGGAGCATCAATTCAGCCGAGTCGAAGCCCATCTATGTAACGAACAGTGTTTTCTCTGGACCTGGCCTGAACTCGCATCGATACACCCGACGCGTCTTATGTTTACACTCCTCGGTAGCCGAGAGGCCCTGAGCTTCGCTGCTCTTTTCTGCGTTCGGATCAAAGCATCTCCTTCCCGATAAATGTGCCTGGCTGAACCGGAGTCGCCAGATCAAGACTTCTGTCCTCGCTCTACCTTCGCCGCTAGACCAATAGCGTCTCCTTCCTAATAAATGTCCCTGGCCGGACCAGTTTTGGAGCGGGTGACTCTACCTTCCCCTTCTACCGCGTTGTTCCTCACGCTTCCGCACCGGTCACGTGACGCGTTTCATCTTTGCACGTGTCTGGCACTGGTAGCGAGAGAGAGAAAATTCGTGCTCACTCATCTGGCGACACTGGATAAATGTCCCTGGCCGGACCCATCTTTCGGACATTTACCGAGAGAATACTGCACCGTGCCATCTTAGGCGAACGTAACGGAAGATGGAATGTATTTTTAGATGAAACAGAATTGTCAGTTCTACAGAAGAGAATCGTGATTTATGCGCGGAACCATTCTGCGGAAAAGTAATTTGTTCGACGCAGGTAGATCGAGGAGATAGCGAGCGTCGAAGAGCGTGGCTGCTAACGAAGAGAAATAAAACTGAAGTTTGAATAGACAAGACGAAATCAAAAGTCCGCTCGCGTTCTTACGGGCTAACGGTTCGCGAACAAATCGAACAAACGCGATGAAACGTGATGTAACTTTATTTCAGGGCTATCGGTCATCCGGGCTCGTAACGGCGTTAACGGCGCTAGCTATCTTTTTCACCATAAAACTGCCATAATATCAACGATAACACGTTCGGACGACCGCGCTGCCGCTGCAGTTCTCAGCATAATCCTCGCGATTCCAGTAAGAAGTTTCCCCACGGAAATGAATGACCCGTTACTTCGGTAATTATCCCTCCGCTATGCAGCGTGGTGTTATGCGATGGCGATGATGGCGTAACAGAGAAAACGATAAGAGAGCGTTGCCGCGACCTGCTCGCTAACAAAATGTGGAAAACCAGCGACCTAACAGTTTTTTATTCGTTCGCGTTCCTGAAGGGGACCTTGATGAAGGTGACCTTCGATTTTTCAGACTGCTGTGTATTTTTTTCTTAATCATTCGAAAGCGTGGGCCAAAACGAATTCATTTGTATACCACACGCTGATCGTCAAGGTCGTAAAAGGTCACAGATCGGAGAATTATGTATTATACAATGCAGTCTCGTTAATAAAAAATACTTGTAAACACATTGGTAGGAGGTTTCAAAATATTTCTTCCATTTATGTCCTTGTGTGACCTTGAAGGTCACTATACATTAATACTGAAGGTCACCTTCATTTCTAAGAAAATAATTTCTTCCATTTCTGACCTTGTCTGACCTTGAAGGACATTGCGTCGTGCACAAATGTATTCATTGTGGTACACGCTTTCATATGATATTAAAAAAATGACATTCAAACTTGGCATTCGATTAAAATAAAATTAAATGTCACCTTCATTTCTAACAAAATAATGCAGATAAAAAAATTACAAACTCGACTACATAGCTTGCAAAAACCAGTACAAACGCTGGCTAGCAGTGACGCGAACGCTCTGCATATTGAGTCAGAACACTTCTAAAAAAATTAAAAATAAATATAAATTTTCTGTTTTTTGAGCAAGAAATTTGACCGCAAGGGGCGAACAGTATTCGTCGAATTTCGATCGAACCACTCGTTCTCGAATTCTTCGCAGTACAGCTAAAGCCTGGCTCTGCCGTCTCTCATAGAATTTATCGACTTAACGAGCACGGCTAAAATAACTTTGCGCATAAAAATTTCCAAGTTCGTAACAGTCAAGTTCTTTTACGGAGTTCTTAAAAGTGGATTTGGAAAAAGTACCTCGAGGAAACTTCGAGGAAACTGGATTTAGCCTTCTATTTGCTTGGAACGGTCTTTCTTCGGGGGACTTAAGAAAACAGGTTGTCGGCTTTCGAAACTCGAAGGGGTCGTGTGTCCTTTGACTTTATTCCAGCGAAAAGGAACACCGACGCTCTCTCTCTTTCTCTCTCTGGCTGGGTAAACCAATAAGCGTTTCATTATCGCGTTTAATAATCGCGGAAATATTAAAGCGTCGAGGGTGGCTGCGAGCAGCGAGAAAAAGAACGTTCTATCGATTTTCAGCTGTTCGGCGGAGACACGGATGTAAAACGCGGATGAAATTCATCGAGATACATAGGTGCATATATGCCGCGCGTCGTTCCACCTCGATTCTACATAGCGTTTGATATAGAGGGTGTCTAAAAAATATCGTACCTCCGTGAACGGGGCGATTCCTGAGTTCATTTGAAGCAACTTGTTCCTTTGCGAAAATTTTCTCCGTTGCCTCGTTAAGGAGTTATCGACGAAAAACGCGGACCAATCGGAGCGCGGCTACTGCGGCTCGACCAATGCCAGACGTCGAACCGGCGCGGCGCTGCAGTCGTGTGCTATAGCCGCGCTCCGATTGGTCCATGTTTTTCGCTGGTAACTCCTGAACGAAGCGGCGGAGAAGATTTTCGCAAAGGAAAAAGTTGTTTCAAATGACCTCAAGAGTCACAACCTTGATGGATGTACATTTTTGGGACACCCGGTATGTACGTACTACAATCAATATTCCGTGTTCTATATATTCGGTGCGAACAAAGAAACAGGAAGATAAAGAGAGATTCGAGAAAGCCTACGGATGGAAAAAAGGCCAGTCAAGAAAGAGAGAATCCTCGTCGCGCAAGGACAACGATCCTAACCCACTGTGCAACCGGCTATTGTTGCCGACGTGCCCTAATCCCGAACGATCCTGCCACTCTCTCACAGCTCCAGCTAACGAGCACCATTCCCATCGTTCCTCTGCATATCTCCTAAACTGCTAAACGATGAGCAACCGTTTTTCGATTCCCCGTTGTTTCCAAGGATTATCGCGCAACGATTTTCGGCGGGGAACCCTTGTGTTAGTTCGCATGCGCTTTAAACCTCGTGTCAATAACCAAAATGTTTTACGTGATTCATTGCACTTTACAGTTACAATGCGTATTTTTGTAAATTAATTTCAATCAATCTATGATCACCCAAGAACATGTAAATATACAATAATTTTTCCATTTATCAACAAAGTTATTAAATGAAATTGAAAGAGGGTACCTAGGTACGCGGTTATTGCTATAAGGGTTAAATAATGTTTCCAAAAGATTTTTTGCCAAGTGAAACAGTTTAACGGTATTTTCTGAGCCTATATGCCGATTATTTTTGACTATTCTAATTTTCCCCTTAAGCGATGACCCCTTTTTCTTATAATTTAACATAATATCCTATTAAAGCCATCAATTTCTCGGATATTCCGGTTTAATGAGCCAGAGTTAAATGAAAATCAATTTTTCCATGTTCTTGAAAGGGGGTCGGAACTCGACGAAAAGTGTTATCCGTTGGAAAGTTGTGTACAGCAAAAGTTCTACTCGACGAATAATAATTCAGAATAGAATATGAATCGAGCATTAGAATATTTTGCAGGGGACGAGCAAAGTCGCCGGATGAGGGGAGGGACCTCGAATTGAGGGGAAAAAGTTAGTCTCTCTTCCTGTAACGGACAGTCACGTGTCATTGTGACGCATGCACGACGGAGACGGAACGCGTCACGTGACCGTGGCGTAAGGGAACAGCGTTATCGAAGAGGGAGGTAGAGTGGGGACACTTTGGGCCGTGTCTGTGGGAACCCCATGTGACTATGGCCCAGTGTCCCCACTCTACCTTCCCCTTCTACCGCGCTATTCCCCCACGCTTCTGCCGTGGTCCGGTCACGTGACGCGTTCCGTCTATGTCGCGCTTGTGTCACAACGTCACGTGACTGACCCGGTACTGGCAGAGAGAAGGTACGCAACTCTTTCCGCTCAATTCGTGCTGGCTCCCCCATCTGGCGACTATGCGCTTGGCACGAGAGCCTTGCCTCGATTGGATTTGCACCCCAGCTACTCTTCGATCACCGATAATCTAGCTTCGCAGATATATCCGCGATTCGCGGATTCCTCGCGGGTAGCCGCGGCGGAATGACGTTTCGAGGCTTGAAATCGGAATCGGAATCGGCCGCATCGTCAAAGGTGATTTAACGAGCGAGCGTGTACACGCCGATGAACGGTGCCAACGGAATTAGCCGCGTTGTTGCACCACGCCGCGGTGGCGCAACGGCTACCTATACATACCGCGATTCTGCGATGCCGCGAATGCGAAGAGGGTGGCTCGCCGGTAGGAGGAATAGAGGTTCGACGCGCGTTGCCGCGCACGTTCATTCGTATTTATGGTCGCATCCTGAATTACGATGCGTGCATTTCCGTTAACAAGAGCGAGGCCGGTTCGAGAGACAGAGATGACGAAGGGGGAAAGAGAGAGAGAGAGTGGGACGCGCGGGGGAGGGTCGGGGCGAGGAAAGGAAAGAGAGCGAACGGTACAGGAGAGCCGCAGATTTCCAGCCGACAAAGAGCCGCTTCATACGCTTAACACGGTGGAAACCTGGTTAAACGAGGGCGGCGACTAGCTTTATGGCTTTACACGGTGGCCACTGTGGTGTATGCACTTCCCATGCACCTCTGATTCATTCGGTCGCAGTCTCTGCTCCCGACTACCGTTTACATCGGACAAATTATGTGGCCGAGCATATCTCTGGACATCGATCCGACCACTTTGTCGGGGCAGACTACCTCTCGAAGGTGCGCGGGCATAGTCAGGTATATTCCAGTATGTACCAGCGGTCACAGAAGGTGCGGCGCAGATCCGGCGTCGACCTCCCAAAAGTGGGACCTCTCCTAAGCTCGTCCGAACGCAGCGACAATCCATAAATATTTCCGGTCTCTAGGTCTTGGGGAAGATTAAACGTCCCAGTAGACGCTTCATTCGCACGATTCTTCCGCGATGCGGGAGCACGGAACTGCAACAGGACCGGCTCGTATGCAAAACGGTTGAATCGCGTGAGCTGTCCATTCCGACGCGTTCGCCGAGGATTCCATCGTCACGTTCCAAAAGACACGGTCACGAGAGGTTGTTGGTCCGGTGGACGAGGGGTTGAGGAGACGAGGATACGAGGAGCACGAGGAGATGAGGGGTTGCGGTGCGCACCGACGCGACGCCACCAAAGGGATGAGATAATGTCTCGCGTCGCGTCGAGACCCTCGGCAAGAATCTGTCGGTGTCTGTTGCTCTAATATTAGACCTCCTCCAACCTAATACGTTTCTTGCTCTATCGCGCGCAGAGCACTCGCTACGATGATTTATTCCTCGATCTCCCGCTCGCTTCGCGAGGGCCGATCGACTCCTCTGCCTTCGGTAACCCGCGAGCAATTTCGGGAAATGGGACTCCGTCGCGAGAAAAGAACCTGACGAACCGTTCAGAAATTGACGGGAAAATCGGCCTGAGAACAAACTCGCTCCTCCGTGCGGATAGGCTTCACCGGTCTGACAGAATTTATCCGGCGTTATATTTTCACAGACTTGAAAGGTCAGTCGCGAACACGGTGACACATCCGTCGAAATGTCCGCGGCGCGGCAACGAGTGAAAGTGGGCACATCGCAAATGTTACGTCGCGTTGGTTACGAATGCACGCGCGCGCAGCACCCCGATCCTAGCAGTTGTGAGAGAACGACCCTGGCTCGCCTTGAGAACCGAGAGCTACGAACTAAGAGCTGTGGCTTCGCAGCCATTCAGAACAAAATTCCCACGGCGCGGACCAGCACGGTGTGGTCCCTAGACCATATTACAGACTCGGCATAGGTATAGGAACTGCATAGGACGCAGCGCAGTCAATGTGTCCCCTTTGGGGTAATTCTTGGTCCACCAAAAAAAGAAAGATTTTTGATCAGCATTTTCGTATTGAATATTTGTCAGCCATTTTCTCACACGGCACGGTGGATGCGTCTCGTACAGCCTGCAAGGACTATGCGTAACGGTTCTAGGATTAGCGAGCCGGTTTCCTTTAATTAGGTTCCTCCTAAACGACCCCCGGCATGCGTATTCGTCGATCCAAAGAAACTGGTTCTACGCGCTAATTCTCGTGGGACACGCTAGCCGCGTTAAAGACTGACCTGAAATCTGTATTTTCTGGGGCACCGGAACAATCTAGTCCTTCGAATGTGTCCATTGTACGTTCGACTTGTATTTACCGTGTTCGCCTCGTTGCGAATCATTAAAGAGCTGGTCGTAAAGGATTTTGCGGAGCCGGTCTCTTCTGCCGTCTAACTGGGTCAAAGTGCGGACAGAGCGGCAGGGGTTTAATCCTCGAGCCAAGCGCGGATCCGAATCGTAATCGTTTAAACAGAATTATTCTGCATAAACGGATCGCGAGAAAGTGCTTGTTATCCAAAGAAAAGAAAATACTATTTTCTCGTTATTGTGCTCGTCGTGACACCCGATAACCCACCGATACAAGTCGCGCACGGTACCTCCTCTAGTAAATACACCGTCTATGTATAATAAGACTGACCACGACTATATTTTTAGTCCCGGTATTAATAAAAACCCACGCGAACTGGTACAATCTTCCCCGAGCAGCACACTCGACGCCAGCATGGAATAAAAAAAAAAAGTTGCCGCGACATAAATCAAGGATAAGTCGTATACACCCCCGGTGTAAAAAGTGTGAAAAGGCATCGTTCGCGTTTCTACCAAAAACAACCAGACATTCGACGAGACAATAAGAAAATCTCGTTCGATCCACATTGTAATCGCCCCTTTCCCAGTCGTTTAAATCATTGTTCGCGATCAACGGTAATCCTACAGCGATTGGGCAACACTGTAAGTTATGACCGAGAAGAATTGACCGCGAAAGTAGCTCGCCTTCCTCTGCGGCTCGTAGCGTCGCATAATGGTGTAGACTCAAAACCGATGCTGCTGAGAAAAAATCAATTTGCAAAAGAATTATCCCTGGATAATTGTCCCTGGCCGGACCCGTGCTTTGGACAATAATCGATAAAACACTGTGTACACTCCTAGTCTCCCAAACTTCCACAGGAGTTTCGTGTGCAGGACCCAGGGGTCGTTAGAGGGCTCGTGAGCCGCAAGTTACTCAGTTTTAGGATGCTAAAGATGGGTGGTTCTGTTCCATAAATATGGGTATCTCTGCCAATACTGACAAAAGTGGAAGCAGAATACCCCTGCCCACTTATATTATCGTCCTCCACCGCCTTCTGATATCCCAGCGTCTAAGGCAGGACCGGGCAGGGTTGTCAGATGAGGGGAGGCAGCACGAATTGAAAGGTTTACCCCTCTCTCTACCTCACATGACCGGGTGGTGGCGAAAGCGTGGGGGTATGGTGTCGTAGAAGAGGAAGGTAGAGTGGGGACACAAATCCTTAATCTGGCGACTCTGGGTACGCTAAGTAGCTCTACCGACGAATTCCCTACCGGGACTCCCTTCGCTTTTTCTCCTGTTTCACACATTTTTCCGCGTAAAAATTTATTAATGTCTACTATATAGTTATTAACACGTTGCTAAATCCCTTTGGCCCTAACCAGCGTAGGTACTCGGTTCGTTGGGACGACCGAGCCTCGACCCCGAAAGGACAGAAACGCAACAGTCGAAACGGAATAGAAAAGAAAAGCAAAGAATGAAAAGAAAAAGTTGAAATAAACGGCAAATCGATGGGAGGAGTGAAGAGTCAACTAACGGTGAAATCCGGCGGCTTTATCTTTCCCGTTAAGCCGGCTGTTCAGTCGCGTTAAGAAGAAAAATGGGATTACCTTCTCCGTCGCCTCTTCCCTCGGCTTCCACGATTATAAACCGCTGAAAATCTCCATTCGGAACCTGGCGTAGCGCGGCGCGGCGTTCACGAGACGCTATAAAACGCGCGTTCTTCCCATTCCACGCCGCTATTTGCAATCTTCCGCCGTCTGTTTCCACTCGGTATTAGTGCTTTCTTTTTCCTTGGAAATACTCTTCCTTGCCAGGAAATGTTCGCGAACTTGTTTTCGAACCGTCGCGCGATCCAATCGAATTGAAATGTGCGAATTCGTTAGGACTTAATAAACTTGATCCCTTCTGTCGAGGGTAACGAGGCTTGTCAGATAATTTTCGAATGTCTATGGAATGCAAGTACAGGAAAGTCTTGATCTAAGAAAAACCCTATGGTCCATGCTGCTTCTTAGATCCTGTAGTTCTACTATTCTAATTATATCGTGTTTAGTATCATTTTAATCAGAAAAAATACCACAAATATGTTGGTCAAAGTCCCATAAAAACTAAGAAAAAGTAAAGAATTTTTGTGATTGTTTTCTCGGTTTTCTTAGATCGAGGCTTTACCGTAATTTTAAAAAATCTATGAATATATCTATGAGTATATTGGTAGCGAACGCTATCTTATCAGAGACAACTGTACGAAATAATTATTGTATCTAGTGGACGCCATGCTCGAATTTAGAAGAATTTCTACGGTGAAGGACGACTAGCGCGTCGAGATTGCGTCGAACGAGACGAACGAAACTGGATAAATCAGTCGACAAAGATGGAAATGTCTTTCGACGAGGGGGAGCTTTTCACGAGAATGGAATGGAACTTCTGTCTCGACAGGGATAGAGACAATTCGACGACGCGCAGTCTCGAAGTATTGCCACTCCTATCTAATGGTATTGCTACTCGATTTCAATTTTGTCTCTGCAACGATTTCCATCTGTCACTGCCCCCCGCTGGCGGCTGAAACTTTCTCGGATGAAAATGGAGCACGACGCAGTCCGTAGGCGCGCGGCTCGAACGTCTACAAATCGAATAAAGACACATTCTCCATCGACATCCGAATCCTCCGAAAAATAAAACGGGAGAGTGGAAAACTGTTTTGTACGATACACGATTTTACACAATTTTACACGATTATAATATTATAGGAATACACGCGTCTGTTGTCCTTTAATTTGGTAAACCTGTCGACGTACTACTCACCTGACACAAATCTGACACAAACCTGACACAAATTTGACGCAAATCTGACGCAAATCTGACACAAACTTAACAGAACACTAATGTATTATACGATATTTCTGCCGCACGAGGTGGTGTCCGCTATCAAGAGCAACCATGGATTTCCAAGTAAAGTTTTCCGCAAACCTTACAGCAGTAAACAAGTTTTTAGCAAACTTTACAGTAGCAAACAAGTTTATCTTGAATTTTGATGCATTTTATTTTCGTCCGGGACGATAAAATAGATCTCGAAAGTTTATACGTCCCTATGTGTACCGCCTAGCATTGTGAAATGTTGAAAGGGTCGGCCATACGAAAAGGACGAGGCGAGACTTCTTTCGAGTGCGGGTTGGAGCGAGTCCAATTGAAAAACGTTGCCGAGTCGGCCGGTAAGATAGCACGGAGTTACAACTCGCGCAGAAAGTGTGATCGATTCGCATTAAAACGATTGCCATTGGGCCGGGGGCGGTCGATAGTTGCGGCGCGCTGCATCGCCTCGTGCACCAGTGCACCAGTGCACCAGTGCAGCGCCGCATTTGCGTCTCTGACATTATTCCATCGCAATGTTGATTGTTCAATTAGCCCGTCTTTATAGATTACCTATACATAAGCTCTTATTTACTCTTGAGGAAAATTGGTTTAAAAATCTTTTTACAGCACCCTCAAGATTGTTCCAAGAAATAAACAAAAACCTGTGCAAAAGCTCGGTCGGGATGGACCAGGTTTTGTGTAACACATTTTTCTATACTGTCAATAATTTAGAGGAAATTCAAGAAATATTATTACTACTCCTGGGTCCTCCCCACCAAATTCGTGTGGAGGACAGGAGGAGGGTATCCTAGTTTGGTATGGCCTGATATTGGGGAGATCGGTAGACTGGCAGTGGGAGTACCGACGAACAAGTATTGAGAGTCGCGAAGCGGGTAACAAATTTAATCAATTACTTTAACATTTAAGCCCGGAGGCTTTCCCATTATCGAGCTAAAACTTTTCACAGATTTTTTTCATATTTATTAGAATGATGCTGGGGGTGCCTTAAAAATATGAAAACGTCGAAACTAATAGATAGACCGAATATGAATGTTAGCGCGCTTACAGAAACTACGCCCACTCCGTAATCGAATGGAGTAAGGGCGATGGTAACGCGTGTAGGAGAAGGGGAGGCTACGACACGGGTATAGGCTCGTTAGCAAATTAACGCGGAACGACCTCCGAGAGAGAAATACGCCTTGTCCATCCCGATGGGTAATGGTAAATAGAATGTTTCCCAAAGAGCATCGTTGAAAACGTTTCACCCTCTAAAATTAGCCGGATCATTCAACGACCCTTCGCAAAGCAACGAAACCCCTCTGCCCTCGTCCACACAAAGACGCGAAAGCATTCAAACAAAGTTGTGCTCCTAATTGAAACGAATACAAATTCCACAAATACCGTTAATCCATGTTTTATGGAAATGCAACGTACGTATGTTTTTACCCTTTGCACAGGGGACATTCGCGTACCACGATATACTACAAATTGTATAGGATCGACCATTAAGAAGTGTTCTTGTAATTATTTTAAATAACAATTTCTTTTACCAGCCACGTGTCGAACACAAATAAAAAAATAACGCGAAAATGACATCTCTCAATGGGAGACCTTGCATATCATGTTCAACAATGAATCAAAGAATTATTTGAACATTTGCAACCCCAGTTGATGACACCTCTTAATGGAAGACCTTGTGTATCATGTTCAACAACGAATCAATTATTTTAACTAAATATCCCGTTTTATAAATAGTCCGTGTTATCGGCGCTACAGGTTCGTGTTAAAATTATTTGAACATTTGCAACCCCAGTTGACGACGTCTCGCCCCTAGCATTTCCAACAGCACGGTTGTCCCAGAAATCGTGAAGTCGGTAATTCGACTCTCCCCGTCTGTAACAATGCCCCGAGCGCAGAAATTAGCCCACGTCCATTGAGAATGTCCGGTTCGTTCCCATCGAAGCTGTCGATCGAAAACGGTCAGCGAAATGTCACCGACGAGACGCGACTCCACCCCCAATTCCGTTCGACTCGAGGCGGCTGCGAATCGATTCGCAATTAAATTGTCTCTTAATAACGACGCGCGGATCACTCGCCGTTCACAAGAAAGTCCATGTTATGTTATGTACAGCAGTACTATTTGTCATGGAAGCAAACAAAATATAAAGATGCGAAACACCTTGCACATCGTATAACTACTTGATAATCACATGAACATTTGTTTTTTAATTACATTTTCAATAATTTTACTATCGTTGCATAGTCCAACGGCAAACCATGCATATTGTATCATTGGTTTAGAAATTATTTATAATTTTTATGCGTGAAATTTAATCGATTGAAATTAATAATATAAATATTCAATGAAAAAAACATAATACAATTGAAAAAAAAATACATTCGTCGGCAGGATTAGAACACTGGTCGTTCGCCCGAAAACTTGGCACGCTACCGCCGCGCCACACAGGCTCTTGTAGTAAGATAGACAAAATGCTCTTTTATACAGGAGCTAAGAAACTTTAATCGTCAATATCTCGAAAACTATTGAGTATATATTCGTGAACAGGAGAACGAGATCTGTAAATGTGCAAAGTTTCTTCACAATCGGTGACCCGAAGGTCGCGGCGTCCCCTTGTCAGCCGAATTCCAAAAACGATCTCCACACACCGAGCAGTCTGGAGGCCATAAATGGCCGCCGGAATATTAGCAGAAGCGAAAGGGATGCATGGAGGGACGTCCGCACGGATGATAGATTTGTTTAATAAATGGAAATCGACCGCGGCTGGCCTCTGTGCCAGGGGAACGCGAACGTTTAGCCGATGACCTTCGAAGGGACGGAATTATCGAGAGCCACGCTAGCGTCTCAGCATACCTGTCGCTATAGACGATTCCAGCGATAGAGAAATTAAACGTTACGTAAGTTAAATTTATTTTTACATAGCGTCACCATTGATGCCTCTCCAATGATATTATCCGACATTAAGATCCGGTAAACATGATGAATAGTCTAAGTATATCGGCAGCGTTCAACGCAAAAGCGAGGAGATTTTGTGAAAATTTTTTCATACTATTCCGCACACCTTCCTATATTTAGAAATTCAAAGCCTAGGATTAATTAACACACCTTCGTGATTGCTTGGCAGGCCACAGTCGTATACTTCAACGGACATGCAAGGGGGTCGAAACTTTTAATGAATAAAAAATAGATAATGTTTTTTTTATTACGACGAACAGAGTGACGTAGGTATTCGATAAATCTGGGGTAACGCTCTGTCTCTCTGCGTCCCAATATGTATACGTATACAGAATGTCCCGAAAACTCTTGAAAGAATTCCTGAGGACATTTCAAGTAACTTTTTCCTTCGCGAAAATGTTCTCCGCAGCTTTGTTAATGAGTCACTAACGACAAACACGGGCCAATCGGAGCGCAGCTACGGCGGGCGTCTTCCTGCTTAGCCAATGCCAACGTCGAACCGACACGGTACTGATTCATCCATGTTTTTCGTTAACAACTCCTCAACCCAAGTGTGGGGGAGTCACCGATTTCAAGATCTTTGGGACACCCTGTATACGCAACATATCCTCCACATCCCAGAGAAGCCGAACGTACCTACAGCCAGTTGCAAATATTTACGAAGAGCGTTGCGCGCAGACCGGAGACCGAAGAACGGAGGATGGAGGACGGACGGATTGTCGATGTATCCGTCTTCATGCTCGAACGCGGATCTTCTCCCTTGACAGGGCGCTGACCCGGCAGGGAAAGGCGGAGAAAAAAAATAGGTGTAAAAATCGATGATACGAGAGCTTCGCGCGCTTGACTACGTACTACGATCTATCCATTATCATCGGCCGATTAATGACGATCGCTGCGAGATACGCGCACGTTGCGCGGAAACGCGACAAATACCCCCCTCCCCTCCCAACGATCGACCAAACCGAACGCGATATTTTCGTATCGCGGTGAACGAGCGAGGAGAAAAAAAAGTGAAAGCACGCGGTGCATCCGTTGACTTTATGTAACATCGTGGATTCGAAACCGTGGGCGAATAGATAGCTTGGACAGCTCGAAATACTTCCTGGAACCTAGCCACATGTGTGTCGTCCTTCGACAGGAAACAACAGGATAACCCTCGCCACTCCCAGGACTTAATTGGCCGGGTGTCATGGCGCAACGAAGTCCTGCGACTGATCCGGAACACGTGGCGGAAGTCCATGCTCCTCTTTTTGAAGGACGCAACACGGGAAGCACGAAAGACTAGGGAGAAAATCGGTCCAGTAGCCGACCCTTGAATTATGGTGGTGGGAAGAAGATGGAAACACATTTCCCTCCGGTAAATCAAACGAACTTTGAAAAGTCAATCTAAAACAATGCTCTGATCATGTGAAATAAGGTAGGATCTATAGAGGATCTGTCCATGTCCTTTAGCTTGTGGCGGCTACCTCCTACGCTTGCCACAAGATGGACAGATACTCGAGGCCTTTCTCGCTTCTACCTCTCTCTCTGATCTGTCACCGATTCCTAACCGTCCTCAACCGTCTTCTAGTATCCCAGCGTCTAAGGCAGGGCCCGCTAGATTAGGCCTTACCGATGAGCTAGGACGAAACGCTCCCTTTCCTTTTCCTCCTCTCTCTTACGCACTTCAGCGCCGCCAAAAGCTGTTTACTATACCTTGTCCGTCGAGACGAGGCAGTAAAGAGTACCAGAGTCCATGTTTATGTTTACTGGGGCTCGTATCGTTGGACAAGATATAGACGTTTCCCCAAGAACCCCCGCTATCGACCAACATCCGCCTAATTCGCGTAATTCGCGCGGTCCCGAACCGGCGAATTTCAGTGGCGTTTAGCCTCGACATCGTTCAAAAGGCGAACAAGTTAATTGCGACACGGGGAGCGAACGCGGTCACGCGTGTCCGTCCGTAAACGCGTTTCATTCGGAGCGAATGATATTTTGCGCTGGGGTCAGAGCAAGGGCGGGACATCGCGTAAATATTTCTTGTTACGGCAATTTCGAGGGAAATCGCAATTATCCGCGCACCTATCAGAAATCAGGAACAACTCGAACGGTCCGCATTCGAATGATGCTCGTGCGCGCGGTCGACGGAACGAGCAGAATTAATCGAGTTCGAGAACCGATAAAATTCACTTTGCCGCTTGTTAGAAATTTCTCTGACTCGCGTTCGAGAGTCAACTTCATTATACGGATGTGGAGTTGCACGCTCTCGCCCGGTTACGTATCTGTACGGTCTAACCCTCGGCTGACGTGTTAAGTTACACAAAAGAATCGCGTAATCGGTCAATCATTCATTGAATTACACTCTCACAGAAAAAGATTCTGAGCGTGTGCTATCGTTAGTGTCTAGACTCTAGGGCCTAGAGCAGGATTGGGCATGGTAGTCTCGTTTGCGACAAGACCACTTAACGTAACGGCACTTAATGATATTATTCATGTTTTCTCTGATCTAGTTAGTTAGTTAGTTAGTTAGTCTTCGTATCCTCGAAGACGGGATTCGGACACCCATCGTTTCCTAAAGGCACTCCGTTTCATAGTCATCGGATTCACGACGGTTCTGCCGAGGCTCGGCCCTTTAACGGGTTGCAATTATCCTACGCTTTTCTCTGATCTAACCCAGCCCAACTATTGATTACCTTCAATTTTTTGAATACCTCTGCTCCTTGATCTAACCCAGACCAACTATTATGCCGCAGTCCAAAAGGAACGCGTCCAATCGGTCGGCGTCCAAGTGGGACACCCCCCTCTATACCAGGGCTGGGCACGTTTGTCTCAATTGAGGCAAAACCGGCCCCACTATAGAGAAAAGACGCGCTCCACCTGTCACGAGTAGCTGCGAAGGTGCATACATTTGATGGGGCAACGAAGACGCGAGACACCAGCGAATGTGACGAAGATGCGGGCTACATGAAGGAGGGGTTGGTGGAGGAAACAAGCGTCGGCACTGGGCCCTAGATTGTAGGCCGTCTGGGCCAGGGCTGGGCAATTAGTGCTCCGAGTAGCCGATTCTACATCATCTTGGAGCACTAGTTGCCCAGGGCTGACTTGGCCTAGACTCTAGGGCTCAGTCCTGGGCACGGTTGGAACC
The DNA here is from genome assembly GCA_028454225.1 of Lasioglossum leucozonium. Lineage (NCBI taxonomy): Eukaryota > Metazoa > Arthropoda > Insecta > Hymenoptera > Halictidae > Lasioglossum > Lasioglossum leucozonium. The sequence goes on from CM052213.1 coordinate 823,614, forward strand.
TTTCATGCAATGCTACGCGCCTAACTTTTCATGGACAATATTTATATACACATAAATATATACTGAGTGCGTGAAAAGGTAATATCGCGTGCCAACTGTGCCAGGACGAGATTACGTCTTATAAATGATCGATTAACAATTAAGAAGCTTTGCGGGTCGATGAAATAGAAGCACGCCAAGTGAGGCACTTTTATTCCCCAACTGTGATATACCCCGTCTCGAACGTTCGATATCGTTCGAATAATCCCGCACATGCTGGCAACGTAATAGTTGCGCTGGTAGACGCGCGAGTTTCTCGAATTCGTTTATCGTTTGGGTAGAAAGCGGTTCTGTGACCCGGTAATTCGTTTTTTAGTCATTACGAAGCCATTCCGCGCAGTCCCGGCTGACGTACACGCTGCTCCAATAATTTTCTGCCGCTCGAACCGTACACGGACCCTCTACGAACGGCAAGAATCACCATAGTGTGGTTACACGTAGGATCCCCGGTCCGCATTTTGTTACACGCCGTTGCTCCGCTTCCTCGTTTCTCTTGAATTTTCGCTTCGTACCACTGAATACGCTGTCCGGCCTCTTGCCTCGTGCCTCCCGTGAAGCCCGGTGTCTGCTGGACATGGACACTAGACGCAACAACGCTGCGCGTCAGCCACCACGACAGCGGTATCAAAGAAATTTTTTTACGTTTCGACAATACCGAATTCTTCCGGATATCGAAAACCGATTGTCGTCCATTCTAGACTTTATCGACCAGTTTTCGATGGATAATCGATTGCTGCGAGAGGAGGCTTCTGAACATGACCGTGGTATGGCCGTCGAAAACGGAGGAATTACGAAACACCCTGGTATAGCTCCACCGCGGGAGGGCAATTTCAATTCGCGTCTACTTCGACGAAAGCTGAATTCTCGCTCGAGCCTTAGATGTCTCGACGCGTCGACGAGGATCGTGCAACAGAAACGGAGCATTTCCGTAGGCGTATATGCGCTCGCGGAGGAACCTCGACGGAACAGTCTTTCTCTGGTCCCTCTCGACATGGGACATCTCGTCAGCTTTCCGCAAAAGCAAACGCGCCTTCGCGAAACACAATGCATACGAGACAATCGCAACTCGCCATGGGAAGACGCAAAATGCTCGGGGCAGGCGAACCAACAAAATAGAAGACGACACTAGTTTCGAACAAAAAGATAGCACATTTTGCAATTTAAAATTTTTTCAATGTCCAATTTTTTCACTGTTCAATATTTTCAATTTTCATATTTTTCATTTGTTTTTCAATTTTCGTTACATTCGTCATGTCGAGCAATTTTATCCATCTAGCGAAGAAGCTACAACAGAAGTTTTCTTCAATTCTACAGGGTCTTCCATTAAAAAGTGTTATTTTAATCTATAAAAAGAATCCTAAAAGACCTACGACAAGGTGTCGAGTGGACAGAAACAGATTATTTTCCGGCAGTTTCCCGGTTGGGGTAGAGTCACCAGATTAATACTTGTGTCCCAACAGTACCTACCCCCTCTACGACGCTATTCCCCACGCTTTTGCCGCTGCCCGGTCACGTGATGCGTCCTGTCTCTGTCGTGCATGTTTCACAACGTCACGTGACTAATCGCGGTACTGGGAGAGAGAGAAGGGGTAACTTTTTCCCCTCAATTCGTGCTCCCACCCCTCCGCGACTCTGGTTGGTACGCGTTCACGTCAAGAAGTGGCTCGACCCCCACTCTATACACGCCTAGACAAACGGACACGTGTGTACGTTTCTCAGGGAAAAAATGATCGCAAAAGAAGATTTTTATGCGGACTCTCTCTCTCTCTGTCTGAATTCGTGAAAGTCCGTTGTCGAGTAAACATTTAAACGTCCAAAGTAGGCGGAAAAAATATGCGAAATGGCTGACTTCCTCCGCGAAGCGATTTCGTGCACAGGTGAACATCTAGGAATCGAACCAACGATCGTTCCGAGATAGAAAACTAAACAATTTTTACTGGGCATACAACTCTCACGGTGACCGTGCACGTAATTGTAAATTGTAACTCGACGATAACAATCGGGACCACAGAATACACGTTTCTTTCGTTCGGTTGTTCGAACAACGCGCCGCCGTCTTCTCCGAGCTACTACGAACCCAAATGAAATCAACGGAGAAAGTGCTTTCGCTAGATTTTAATTGGAAACCGCATTTCGCCGGTACGAAAGGGAATGATACTTTCTTCCAACTATTCTTTCGATGCCGGTAATGGAAACTTGCCTTGAACCTCATTCAGTTGTTTCCGACCATGTACAGGGTCTTCCATTAAGAGGTGTTAGTGTAAATAATTAAAAACGTTCATTTTTACGAGTAACAATTTTGTACAATTTTAATAATCACGTGTCGACGAGCGAAATTTAAAATGATACCTTTTAATGGAAGATCAAATCAAGGCAAATCAAAAACAGGGGTACGCGTTCTTGAAATTAGCTTGTAACAATAATTATTCAATAATAAATATTTCGAATTCAATCGTCTGTACTGGGTAATTCCCGAGGTCAATTGAAACAACTTTTTCCTTTACAAAAATGTCCTCCGCGGCTTTGTTACCGAGTTATTAACGAAAAACACGGACCAATCAGAGCGCGGCTATGGTTAAGTGCGGCGTCGGTATTGGCCGAGCCGAAATCCGTCCACAGTAGCCGCGCTCTGATTGGTCCGCGTTTTTCGTTAATAACTCCTTAACGAAGCCGCGGAGAACATTTTCGTAAAGGAAAAAGTTACTTCAAATGGCATCAGGAATCACCTCCTCCAAGGAAGTGCAACATTTTTGGGACACCCGATATATGTATTCGGGCAGGTACTGCGGAAGCTACCACAAACTCTGACAATGTTTTGCGCAAATATTGGGTTGGTTAATTTTCTCCCCGATAGCCTATAGGGATGCGATAACGAAACAACTTTTAGTAATATTACAACCGTGTTATAAGCTTGTTAGCCGTATTTAATAAAGTTGCGATCGACGAGCTGGATAAACTAAGTTCACATATTTAATTAACAAATATGTGGACACTCTTAAAAATAGCATAACGTTTCTAAAATTAAATTTTTTAAAGATGTTAGACCGACTAGTTTGCTGGAGAATGAGTAAACAAAAATTTGTTTAGATTGCAAATGGTAGGAATCATAAAAAAATAATATTTTTACAACTTTTTCATCTGAACCTGTAACGATAATTTAAAAAATGCGTTTCGGTAAGTTATATGCATACTGAAAATTTCATAAACATCGCAATCCTTACCAAAGTTAAAAAAAGTTGACAAAAAGTTATTAACAAAAATTTTTTAATGCAAGTGAGTCCTAAATATAGACGTATATACGTTCAATAGGTTTTCCTATTAGAAAAAGTAATTTTTTCAGTGAGAAACGTTATCTGAAAAAGTTTGTTCTTTGAACGCTTCCTGTAACGAGAGTTTTTAATAACTTTTATGGATACTATCATTTTGGAATGTAATGAACATTTAAGAAAAACTATGCATTGGTTAAAAATCGATATGACCGATTTTTTAGGCCATGAACTGCTAGATATCGTTTACGGTGTACCGCAGGATAATTGCAGCGGTTTGCAGTAACCGTTGGTTATTGACACAACAGTGAACCCGTTAGCTTCCTAACCTCGAAGAAACGAAGAAAACCCAAGAAAACCGCGGTTTGCGAAACGGACCCCTCTCGGACGATGCGCCGCGCCGCGACGGCAAGTAAACAACGCCGACCTCGCTCGTCCACTTTCAAATATTGCACGCGCGTTCGAGTTTCTTCAATTATGTACCGCGGTACGCATTTGCGCAGCGTCGGTTCCGGCGCATGCGCGTCGCCGTTCCCCATCTTTGTCTCTGACTCTGTCTTTCTAAAGTGGCGTAGAATTACCGTGATTCAAAGTCGAGGCGGCTGGTTCCGCGCATAGAAACGGTCTCGCGTAATGGTTTATCGTTGGGAAATCACGGGGAGCCGTCCGTCGCACGGCTCATCTTCCATCGTTCCGTCGGCGCGCGTTGTCGGCGTCGTCGCCGGGGTAAATATAATCTGAAGCGGCGATCGATGAGCCTGGTTCACGGATCGGGAGTGCACACTGTGCACACGAGGCGCGCCTCCGGCCGCCGAAATAACCTGTCCGCCGCTGCTCCGGCTAATCCACAGATGATTGCACTCCCCGACCGGAAAACAAACACCAGCCTCCGGCTCGTGTCAACAAACGGCCTCCACCATTCACCGAACGTCGTCGCGCGAGTCTCTCTCCTTCGGAAATCCTCGGATCCCCACGCGTACACTCGATTATACGGATGACGGACGCCGAATCGAGGATGTATATGTTATGTACACTGCACACGACGGACAGAGTCGACCAACATCGAACGCGAATCGACCATCGACTACCCCCCAAGCACGCGACGCGGCGTCCGAAACTCTACTGCTTCGCTCGGCCACACTACACACTGCCACTCCCGCGCTACCACTACCACTACCGCTGGTCCGCGTCAAGCCCGACGCACGCGCACTCTGTCGCTCGTCGATCGTACCACCGAAACACAAAATCCTCTTTTCATTAACATTTCAACCACCGACCCGCTGGGGTTGGCCGATTATAGATCGATTTTTTATTACTTTTCAATCGATTTTTCCGAAGGGATTTCCGATTTTATCGTAGCGATTTTCAATTCTTCAAAAATATACCCTACAATGCCCTGCGTCCGATTCGAATAGCAGCATATTATCTGAAGCCGAAACTACATATGGTCTAAGGACTCCCAAAAATATAACCAACAATATCGCGTATAAGATTCGAGTAGTATCGTTGACATTACATCGCGGTTTACCATCTTGTAGTATTTTAGATTCAGATTAGTAAAAATTTTCCCAAAAATATAACCAACAATATTGCGTGTCGTATTCGAATAGTAGAATTGATATTACATCGCGGTTTACTATCTTCTAGTATTTTAGTTTCAGACTAGTAAAAGTTCTCCCAAAAATATAGTGAACAATATTGCGTGTCGTATTCAAATAGTAGAATTGATATTACATCGCGGTTTACCATCTTCTAGTATTTAGTTTCAGACTAGTAAAAATTCTCCCAAAAATATTGTCAACAATATGGCGTATCAGATTGCAATAATAGCTTCGATATTACATCGCGGTTTACCATCTTCTAGTATTTTAGATTGAGACTAGTAAAAATTCTCCCAAAACTATTGTCAACAATATGGCGTATCAGATTGGAATAATAGCTTCGATATTACATCGCGGTTTACCATCTTTTAGTATTTTAGTTTCAGACTAGTAAAAGTTCTCCCAAAAATATATCCCACAATATTGCGTGTCGTATTCGAATAGTAGAATTGATATTACATCGCGGTTTACCATCTTCTAGTGTTTTAGTTTCAGACTAGTAAAAGTTCTCCCAAAAATATATCCCACCATATTACGTGTCGTATTCGAATAGTAGAATTGATATTACATCGCAGTTTACCATCTTCTAGTATTTTAGTTTCAGACTAGTAAAAGTTCTCCCAAAAATATAGTGAACAATATGGCGTAGCAGATTGCAATAATAGCTTCGACATTGCATATCGGTTTACGGTCTCTTACGGATTTCGGAGAACTCGAAGGAGCCGTTACGGAATGACTGGAAAAATTCATTTCGGTCAACGCAGTCGTCCCGGGGGTTCACGAAATTTAATAACTCCCGGTCACAAATAACTTCGAGCGTGCTTGTCGTTCGCCATAATGCCTGAAAACGGGAGAAAAAGTGGTGGGTACGCGAAGAGGAGAAAGCGGCGATGAGAGGGAGGGGAGGGGTAAAGAGGGGAAGGTAGCAGAGGGGAGAAAAGGGTGAATCCGCTGTCACTACGGGAACGCCGCGTCGGCAACGCGACGGTGTTCCGGCCTAGGTACGGGAACCGAGTAAATTTTCCAATGCAAATAAAAGTTGCAGCGAAAGGGTCCGCGATTAAACCGACGCGGACGGGGGAGGAAAAAATGAGATACGCGAAAGCCTTCCCGCGACGCTGTTTGCTTTCCTCGTTTCGGTCGTTCCTAGGAACTCGCGTGAACGAGGGGACAATAAAAACTGGAAAAAATGTCTACGGTTCGTTCAGGCTCCTCCCGATACACCCCGTTCGCCCTCTGTCCGAGTGCCACCGCCGCGCCCCGCCGCAAGGAGCAATTAAAAAAGTGATTAAGCGGAGGATGCTGCCGGACCGCGGCAAACAAAAGTTCCTTTCGAGGCCGCTACAACGTCACCGCTTTCAATTTTCTCGCGGCCCGCGCAGCATCCACGATACGGGGTGTCCCAAAAATCTTTTACTCGAAAGGGATGACGACCGAGGTCATTTAAAGCAACTTTTTCCTTTGCGAAAATCTTCCCCGCGGTTTCGTTACGGAGTTATTAACGAAAAAGACGGACCAATCAGAGCGCGCCTACTGTGGACGGATTCTGGCTCGGCCAATGCCAACGCCGCGCTCAGCAGGACCTGTGCGCTGGTTGGTCCGCGTTTTCCGTTAATACGAAGCCGCGGAGAACATTTTCGTGAAGGAAAAGGTCACTTGAAATGGCCTCAGGAATCACATCCTCTAAGCAAGTACAGTGTTTCAGCGATAATTGTCCATAACACGGGTCCGGCCAGGGAAAATTATCCGCCAGGTATTCTTTGACTTCTGCCGAACATATAAAAGGACAACGAAGCCCTCGATCGCCGAAAAGTGTAAACATAACTGATCCAATAACAAACCTTCAATTTTCATTATTTTTTATGGAACTATAACCAATCAAATTTGGTCAATGGATTAGTAGTGGTCTCCCGGTCTCACACCCGTTCACATTAAAGTTATCGGGAAGTTAGAACAGAATGTCGGGGCAATCGAACAAACGAACCTGTAAAACGCTTACAGGTGCTCCCCCAGAGGCTGTTTCCAAGGCGTTTCCTCTTATTTCTTACGCTTCGGCTATTCCAGACGCGAGATCTCGCTGGTCTGGCAAGGCCGGCACACGGACGAAATGAAATTCTTCCTCGCCACATTTCATTAAAAGACATTAAGAATACCTTGTGCCGTGCAAATGAAATTGCCATTATGCATACGCCGTAACTTATAAACGGGAAAGCCTGCGGCCCCGGAGTTTTCCCTTCAAATTGCCAGTAGTTCCGTCGAAACTCTTGGCGCCGCCGTTTACGCCGCTGGAAAACTCAAACCCTTTCCGTCGACGTTGCGCGTCGAATGTAGCTTACGAATTTAATCAGCATGTACGATTTAGCGAGAGCAGAGTTTTCTGAAAAATCCGTATTTTTATCGAGTTTCTTCACCGTCGAAGTGGGGCATGTATGATCGAGCCACACATTCGTCTCGCATAAGACCGGTAAAATTAATTCCAAGGTCAAAAGGACAACAATTTTTTTTTCATTGCATCTTATTTCAGGTTCTGTAGAAATCGACGTAGTTGTCAAAAATTCACTTTGATCTTCAATTTCAAGGTGAAAACTGAAGGTCACAAGGATAAATAATGAAAAATAACCATGGGTGAAAACTCGAGAGTTCTATTCAAAATTTTTGCTAAAGTTTTTTCATTGTTAAAAGGGATATTATTTATAATTATTCAAGAGAACGCTTTGACATGAGAGAGCTTTGACCCACGGTTTCTTCTGCAATTTTTATGCTTGTGAGGAATAGAATACGATGCAGTAAGTAAACATTGTTGACCTTTTGACCTTGAAACAAATTGTACTATAATTTTTTGAAAGAACGATTGAGTTTTGGCCCACGGTGTCTTCTGCTATTTTTATGTTTATAACAAATAGAATACGATGCAATAAAAAAACATTGTTGACCTTTTGACCTTGAGATTACTTTTACTATAATCTTTGAATAGAACTGTTGAATTTTGAGCTGTGGTTCGTTCAACATTTTTCGCAGGAAAAATGTTTCTCGACAAATGTCGATACGAATCGGTGAGAGTGCGCTCGGTTCCTGATTAGGACAAACGCTGATAATGTATCCGGCGATCCAGTTGCCATGCACCGGTGCACTCGGCCAGGTAGCACGCTCGCTCCGGTTCCCTTCTGCGCCAGCTCGCGATGTCATAATCCAGCAACAACGTGTTTCATAATCTTTGGCGCGCATCATCTCGCGGAAACGTCGGCGTCGCGTCGAGTCGCGTCTAGTCGTTAGCTTAACGAACTGAGAAACGTTCGCCGATGCAATTAGTTGTTTTCCCTTGGAGCGCACGCCGGGGACCAATTAAATCGCACGGTTTCAAATCGAGGATTAGATCCGATACAAATCTCATCTCCGCGTTCCGGCGCGTCCACCGCGCGAACTCGAACACGGGAAATCCCCTCCCACGGTTGCGTCCCGGTTCGCGCGAGCCCTCCAAATCCAATTTAATCGCGTTTCGCCTTAATTCCAGGCCGGCCGGCCGTCCGATTCGCAGAAATTCGTCGCGAGCTCGATCGCCAATTACTACTTTGGCGTCCTGTTTAACGAAGCCGAAGACAATTAACGTTAGCGTTAATGAGGCCTGATTGGCAGACGGGTCTAGCCGTCGCGTTCGAGGATCAATCGATTACCCTGTCCGGACCGAGGTTCTTTCGCGGAAAACTATGCAATCGATCCAAACGGTACTTGAATTATGATGATTTCGTACAAACAAATAGTACAGCCATAAGCTTGGAGTTTTAAAGCTTGGAGCCTCTACTTTCGCAGACTATGTTCAGCTTCCTCAAAGATATTGTAGCATTTTTAGGAAAAACGAGGAAACTCATACACGACACTCAGACTTTTCTACGAACATGGGACCTTCTTCCCGATTTTGCCGTGCTGATTACAAATATTGAAATGTTGAGGGACAATTATCGTTCAGACATTTGGGAGATTTTTAGATAAAATACTGTATTCGATCGTTTACCACGAAAGCAAACGTATAATCTCAGTAATCTCGAAAGAAAAAATTTGGAACCGATCATTTGACCGAGGTAGGTTTAGTGTACGAATACTTTTCACGAAATAAGCACTCGTTCCGAGGTTCGATGTCAGTTTGCACAAAATGAGTACTTTTCAAATATAATCATTAAAACGTTATTGCATTCCACGAAATGAAACTTGGTTATTGAAATTCACTCGGATTCGCGAGTACACGCCGATCCCATCGAGGCCTCTGTATCCTCCGCTCTGTGAACATTGGAACTCGCCGACAGTAACATTTAAGGCGTATCGATTCGCGACGGTTCCTATATTCCTATCGCGATTACTCTGGCCGAGGATAATACTCCCAAGAGGAACGATAGCGGAGCGATTCGACGTCGCTCGTTTACCCGAAGCGGAAGACCAAGGAAGCGGAACCGGAAGCGGCTATCGTTCGGATAAAAAGCCGAAGCACGCTAATTAAGCCTTCATTAATGAGGGAACCGGTGTAGGAGTGTACGGCGAGCCGCGTTGGGGAGCGTTTTGTAAGGAGTAGGCACAGGAAAGGTTCATCGTCTGCTATTTCGTCTAACCTTTTAATGGTAAGGGGCATTCGAGCGCGCCGTAACGTCCTGGGACAATGGGTATCGCGACTCGAATTAACGTTACCGCGATCTTTTAACAGTTATCGTCTCCATTACGGTTCCGATCCTTCGAGCTCGGTCGCTCCGACAATTTTACTTTTATTCCCACATTTCTGATCGATCGGCTAAATCGAAACAATTTTTAATAACTTTCAACGATTCTGACATTTTTACTAGAAAAATTTAACAATGCCGGCGCATTGACGTAATTAGCGAATTTGTTATCCGCGGAACGCCTTCAAGTTTATCATCGTTAAATAATTTCCGGGAGGATCGCGCGATACCGTGTTGCTCGTAAAAGAACGGCCCCCTTAGTCATCTAATTCATGCGCGGAGATAATTAATTTCCTCTTTCTCACGAGCATTATATTCTTGGCCGACTGATCGGAGATCATTCGAAACTGTGGTTGCCCGTAACGTTCTTACCGCGGCTCTTTCTCAGAGAAAAGAATCCGCCGCTGAACGCGAATTTCACGAATTTCACGGCGCGAGAGAGCGTACGGGTCGGTCCGATTAACCTGACACAACGAACGCACGGTAATCACCGGCCTGATTGCAATAATATTTGCACCGCGCAATATTCTAATGCAGCCTGCGGTTTATTACGCACACACGGCCAGCAGGCAACCTTATCTCTACATTGTACGCTGTACACTGTACCCGGGCATATAGGAATTATATGTCGGGACTATCGTAGGGAGATTCTACACCCTCGGTTTGGCCGAAATTTATGGTGCCGTGAAATGAATGACCTTGAGATTCAAGGTCGAATGTTCGGTTTTCTGCGTCGTATTCGATTCGTTATAAACATAAAAATTGCACGAGAAACCGTGGGTCAAAACTCAATCGTTCTTTCAAAATATTATAGTGCAATTTATTTTAAGGTCAAAAGGTCAACAATGTTTTCTTACTGCATCGTATTCTACTCATCACAAGGATGAAAAATGCAGAAGAAACTATTGTTCAAAACTCAACGGTTCTCTTAAAAAATTATGAACAATGTTTTTTCAAACTTTAGAAAGTTCGAAATTGTTCGTTTGTGCGTATATCGGCAATATAATATAAATAAAATCACTTTGAACTTTACCATTTTTGTTTGAGAGAACGACTGTATTTTGACCGGTGATTCTTTTACACTTTCCGTCCTTGTGACGAATAGAATGCGATACAATAAAAAAAGAAATTGTTGTCCTCCTGACCTTGAAATTAATTTTACAATACTCTTCAAAGAAAACGATCGAGTGTTGATCGATGGCTCCTGTTGCACTATTCAAAAAACATTAAAAGTAAATAAAAAATTGTTGTCCTCATGACCTTGGAATGTACTATAATTTTTTCAGAGAACGAATGATTTTTGACCGTTGATTCCCTTGCACTTTTCACGCTTGTTACGAATAGGATACGACGCATTAAAAAAAAAGTTTGACCTTTCGACCTTGAAATTCGTTACATTACAATAAGTTCAAAGTGAATTTTGCAACATACAATTTCTGTACACCCTGTACATTTTCCATCGAAGGTAGTCGAATGCCACTATGTGCAGATTTTCCGTTCAAATACTTGAGCTGGTCGTTAGGCGCGTTGTTAAAAATCGACGGAAGCTTTTTCCGGAGCGGCTGTGTTCGATCCAGTCACCGGCGTATAAAGGCAGACACGGTGGACCATCGACATTGTCGCGAATCCACTTTACCCTGTTCCCCGTCGCGTGGTGCGTCGCTCGTTGTTCGTCGTTCGTCGCTTGTCGTGTCCACCTTTTTCGTAGCAAGTCGCCGCGCCGGTGTTCGTGGTGTTGGTACCAGTTTCACGAGCGTGCTTCGCGGCTCCCTGAATAGCGGAGGTGCCAGATATCGACCTGCCCACTGTCTAGACTCTAGACCGAACCTTAGCCATGCTGTGCCACCAGTGACAGCAGTACCGTTACGAAAGTCCCTCTTTTCTTTTGTCCCCGATACGCGGAGAGACCGCCGAGAAACTCATCGATCGAGGAGCACGCGCCGGATTGTTCCCCGCGGAAAAGGCCATCGGCTCGATCATCTCGCGCGAGAGTGTGCTCGATAACGTCGCCGGGAAAGCCGTAACAAACGTTCGGGAGGTCGCTACGCTGAAACTGGCTGAGCTCAATGTTTCGTTTAGCTCGAAGAAGATCTGCGGATCGTTGAAAACGTAACGTGTGCACACTTACTTGCCGGGTCACCGCGTGAACGGACAAACAGTTTTCCACTTACCTGAAACAAAAACAACAAACGGTTGTTAGACGCAAAATTGCACAGAGAAATTTTAGCAGTTCATGACTTAAAAAATTTAAGTCCTCAAATCGATTTTTAACGAATGCATAGTGTTTCTTAGCATTTCTAGCAAAATTGAGTAGATGAAATTCAAAATTGTAGGAAAATTTTTAAAACTGGAGATGTCAATACATGATAATACCGTTTAATTTAGTTTCTATTTCTTGCAATCAATGCAATTAAAATTTTTCAGACGTTTGCGATGGTGTGACAAAAAAATGTTTATAAAGAAGTAATCAGTAATCAATCTTCTAGAAATTTCAATATGAAAAATTTTATTTGTTTAATAAAAAATTGAGGTCTCTTTGGTTATTTTTTCATTTGATAATGTTATAGCTGACGTCAAGACAAATCCAAGACCTATTTAATGTGGTCTTTAACGTTTAAAATAATTTTGAAATAGGCTTGAACAGCTATCGCGCGATAGCCGCCCAGCTGCTAGACAAACGTTCGCCGGGAACTTTCCGCGTAATTTGCTTCCCACTTCGGGTACAACGAGCCTGTCGATACCAGAACCACAAAATAACCGCGGAGGAAGAGTGAAAAAGAAATCAGGCCGTGATTTATCGAATGGATCGCCGAGAGCTCGCGAGCACGAGCAAGCAAACTCCACGTTTTCTGTAGTGATGCGCTAACTTAGTACCCTGTGCGCCTGTATGGACTTTGAATCGAGCCATTTTTTTCTTACCGATGAAAAACGGGTAGACGACGCGCCTAGATCGTGCACCTCGAGTCTAACGTCTCCAAAGAAGACCGTTTGGTCCAATTTTAAAAAAAGTTCTTCGGTTTTAACACTAAACCCACCGAGCTTCACGAGCAGCCGGTAGATTTTTCCTTATAACAATAAAAAAAATTAAATTTATCTGAACTTACGGTTCACTAAATACAGTATTTAATCGATAAATGACCAAACTACGGCTCTTGACTCTTGCCGAACGTAGAAAAGGACAGCGAAGCTGTCGAGCTTCACGGCCCCTCGCGGGGTATGGCCCTCGGTGAAACTGATAGTCGAAGGGACAATTATCGTTCAGACATTTGGGACATTTATCGCTGAAGTTCTGTATACGAAACGAATGAAAGCAGCGAACGAAGACCGGTGATATTTTTTCCACTGGTCTATCCATTTTCCAGAAATCGATAAAAAAAATGGAGTCGGACCTATCATCGCGGGGTACGGCATGGCGTACGATTGCGTGAAAACCCAGCAGCCAATAATGGAGAGACAAGCCTCGGGCAAGGTGAAAAAGAGCCGGATCGATAAGAGCAGAGCACGTACGAAAAGACGCATTCATCGAAAGAAGTTAATAAGCCTGCCTCTGACCTTCTCGGGGAAAATACCGGGCGACCGTGAAGCTTCCGCGAGAGGATTTTCCAACGGAAGACCGGATATAACGACGTATCACGGCCTACGCAGCCTCGGCGTACCACACGCGCGCATACACACGCTCGGTACGCACACCAATGCGGAGAAGAAGGGTGCAGATGGATTCCTGCGGGATGCAGATGGCGGACACGTGCCCTGCCTTCAATATCAGGACTCGACTCGGGAACCTTTTCGGATTTCCCCCGGCCGAAAAATGGCCGACGTCGGCCAGAAAAAAAGGGAGAAAATCTTTTCTTTCATCGAGCATTTTTTCTCGCCGGCCGCGTAATAGGATCGGACGACGAGTCTGCTCTACTGAAAGTCAGCTTAGCGATCCCTCGCGCGCGAGGCACCGTAAAGAAACGAGGCAGAAACGTCTTGGCCCGCTGCGCTCCTTATGTCTGTCCGTATCCTATGTAACTACGTAAGTATGTACTGACGTAACATACATAGGTGCAGCATCGGGAGCCGCGCAAGTTCCGACGCGGACCTATTCGGCACGGAGTCTGCCCAGAGTAGAAACTTCCGAAACGAATAGCGTGTTTGGACACTTTCCTTCTAGGTCGGGCAACTTCTCCACGCTTTCAGTCAATCGGGGAAACTTTTTAATTGGCTGGCTACCGTAACAGCCATTTCGACAGTCACACGAACCGAGAACCCGTCAACTGTACCGAATGGACATCGAAATCTTTGGCGCCCTCTCACTTCCTAATATCTTCAGCTTGCCAGGCATGTTGATCCATCGAAGTTTCGCTATTTCAACTCGGCAACCCAGACTACGGCTATCCGAAGCCCCGCGAGGGGTCATAAAGCTCGAGAGCTTCGCTGTCCTTGTCCACGTTCAGCAAAAGTCACAGAATAGTATCCCTTATGCGTAATTGTCCCTGGCCAGACCCGTAGTTTGGTCATTTATCGATGGAATACTGTATTTAGTAGAGCAGAATCGGTGAGTAGTGATCAGACCGATACCAATCCGCAAGTTATTATGCCGTATCGAATAGGTATCAAAAACATTAATATCCATTTGATACTTCACGAATGTTTCGATACCTGTTTGATATTTAATTTAAAAAAATTATTCTTGTTCTAATATCGGCGGTAACAAGTAACCTCAGGTATACTACGGTACCTCGTAGGTACCCCAGTACCCGGACGCATTGAATTTTGAAATTCATAGACCCCGAGAGAGTCTCGAGTACCAGTGAACTATACCGTAGGCCAAGACAAAATTTTTTTCTTTTATTGAGAGAGCGGAAGGCAAAAGCGACATCGTGAAAAGCGGCTTTGTGAGTCCACCCTGGCGCGAGGCGTGAGGGGTTCAGAGTTTTCTAAAGGCACTTGACGAGCACTCGATGCTGCCACGACTACGCCAAGGAGCGTCTAGTTCGAAGAGAAGCTCCGCTATTTCGCATCTCCCCTCGTTCGTTCATATTTCCATGTCGATTTATCCTTTTATTTTCGATGAAACATGATATTTATTAAGCATGGAACACCGAATACGAATATTAGGGCCGATCTTTAAAGAACGCGTTCAATTACCATCCAGGCTTGCGTGGTTACATCTGTGGGCGATCCGCGAACTAATGCGTGCGTAGCAGATTCCTACTTCACCGCTGCGAGGTAAACGTCGGATCTGCATCATCGTTCGTAGGTGTTGTCCGTGCCTCCTTTACCGACAGACAGTTTGTCAAGGCAAGAAGAGCTTACCAAATAGTTTTCATCCGTTCCTAAATGCAATATTTCACCGTATTATGAAAAAATAGTTTCAGTGGTCGCGCAGTGGTTCTCCGAGTTTATTTCGTTTCCGGAATGATGAGGGAAACAGACCCCCACTCTTGCGGCGACTAGTTCCAGTTCTACTTCCAGTTCAAGTTCTAGTTCCAGTCCCAGGTCCAGTTTCAGTTTCACCGTTGAGTGTCCAAGGCTGGCATTCCAGGTCTGTACACCTCTCAACCGAGGAAACCTCTCGCCGAGTTAGATTACAAACCGACTTTGCGTGCGAAACACGACCCAGCCAAGTTGACGGTCCTCCAACCGAGGACACCGTTAGGGAAAAGAGGAGTGCTGCCTTTGCTGATCCGATCCAAGCTGCTACGGATTGTCCTTGGGTCGGCTGTATTGTTGATAGTTTGTAACAAAATGTTTGTAATATTCGACCCTGCTTGCTTTTCGTTGCAGACATTTCAGAGACGTCTTGTCTAGAGTGTGAACGTCGAGTCGACCGTCCCGGCACCGACTGACAGCGGGTTAACGTACAACCGACCGAAGAAGACAAGAATTCGTTTGGACGAGTTCATGGATCGATTCTTATCGCGCAAATGGCGCTGATCGAAGGTTGAAAATAACTTTATGACCTATTTCCTAGAAGTCCGGACGAGATACATGGACTCTCGCGGCTGATCGAGCGCGTTCATCGGGAAGACGCAACTGATCATGCCGGGTAAGAACGCAAATTCCACGGGGTCAGTGTTAACAGCAACAGCATCGAGTACTGGACACCAAGTACCGCAGGCCCTGTGGTCCATTGGTCTGATTCCAGTGCAGCGCGTTCCTGTTTGCGGTAAATGCCGTTGCAGCCGGCCCGAAGAGGAGCTGTTGCGCCGAGATTGTATGCGTCGCGCGCGCGCCAGGCCAAGAAAACGTAATAAGTCGTCGTGCCGGCTACTTTCTAGCCTGCGGCCTGCGGCCTGCCGGCACGATGCACACGACTCGCTCCTTCGGACCCACACGAACGCAGGTCAGCTCAGCCATCAAGGAAACTTTCCTGCGCAGGATTACAGGTTCGAACTATGCGCTATCCTCCCATGTACACTGCGATTCATCGCCTGGCTTGGTCGACTATTTGTAATGCTAACTTCTTTTCGTTTCCATAGAACCACAGGCCCATAGCAGGCCTAGAAGTAGACCCATATTAGGCCCATAGGCATATAGTAGGCCCACAGACCTATAGTAGACACATAGAGTAGGCCTATAGTATGCCCATGGGCCACACAATATCTAGCACTAAACCTTTGGGGGTATTGGAGATAGGGTATGGACGTCCCATCCCTAATCTTGGCAATTAGGTATGGAGAGAAAACTCACAGGCCCAAGGGTCTGTTTAACATCTGTTTATTGCCTTGTTCAGTGATTCTCACTTATAACCATATTCGATTTTGTATTGGCATTCCAACAGGGGGTCAGAAAAATCATGTTTTCAGATCATCTTTTCTCAAAATTAGAGATCACTATTTCTATAAAAAATGTAAAGAAACGTTTGTCGAATAAAAAATTAGAGAGCAGAGAACCGCGTAACGTTGAAAAGACGCGATGGAAATGCCACCCGTTCGCCAATAATTTCGGTGTCCACGTGCGCAAACTGTAGTAAAAGTGTTATAAAAATAAAAGTGCAGCGTCCCGGAACGAATCGGTTAATCACGACAATGTTTTTATTCAATACCGCACTTGGCTGACGTGACGTGGCGTGGCTTGACGTGACGCAACGCGGTGTTCGAAGTATCGGATAAATAAAAAAAAAAAAACAACTAATAACGGCTGATTAAGAATAGTTAGTGTAACACTTGAACTTTCCGAAATGGAAGAGAAATTTCGAGAGTGTTGCAAAACGGAAGGTTAGCCGAGAAAAATCACGATTGCAAACGATTCGAGAACGCGAGTGCAGAAATGTCGAAACTCAAAATGTTCTTCGCGAATCGTCAGGGGAATCTATCGGGTGACAAACAAGGATCGAGCAAACACTGATCGCGTGGGAACTCAAAAAGGAGTTCAAGGGCCCCCCGAAAGTGGAGCGAGCGAATGTCACTTCCAGTTCTGGAAACTTGGCACACATCTCAGCAACCCACGAAGCGACCATTTCACGAAATCATTGCCAATGTATTCCGTTAGTCGTGCTCCATCTACATAATCAAAAATCGACCGATCGGACCATTTCGTACCGCATAAACCGTAAATCACCAAGATACATAAATCCTTGCAGGGGAACAGTAAAGTCTGGTTCTAAGTTAAAGATAGGTGGTTCTGTTCCATGCTAAAAGTGAGTATGATCTATCTCTATCTATACCAGGCCAGGGCAACTTCTTCCCCGCTGTCGCTTCATGATTCCACTGTACCGGTCCCCCCACTATCAACTATTCCATTACCCCTACCATGCTTTGGGTAGGGCTCCTATGTCTCTCCAACCCCCTCCTATTCTCCATAGGAATTTGGTGGGGAGGACCTATGGCTCGCGAGCCGCAAGTTACACACAGAGATACCCACTTTTAGCATGGAACGGTACCTATACTTAGCTTGGAACAGAACCTATACCCACTTTTAGCATGGAACAGTACCTATACTTAGCTTGGAACAGAACCTATACCCACTTTTAACCTACTAAAGATGGGTGGTTCTGTTCCATGCTAAAAGTGGTTATCACTGTCTATACTGACAAAAGTGGAGGCAGAAAAGCGGGGTTTTTCTTGGATCGAGTAGTTACTGTATTCTCTTTTTGGTGGACAATGGTTTTCAACATACCAGCGAAATGATGATGATATCTACAGCGAAACAGTTAGGATCTGTCACAGCGCGTTCCTCGAAAGGCGACCATCAGAGGAGCAAGCGAACAAAGATGTATTTCATAAAATAAAAGGCGCCTTCCACGGCGATTACGTGAAAGCATTTCCAAGAAGTTTTATCCACGGACGCACAAGGGGAATAGCGAACGACCAAGAATTCCACAATTGTCAATTATACGGCACTGCGTTATTTTCATTATATTCATAATTTACTATTTATTATTTGCATTACTATTTTATTTACTATTTATTATTTGCATTCCTTTATTATTTTCATTGTTACTTCTAATTTTCATTACTTTAACATTATACATTTTTATTATTTTCATACCAAAATAAGTAAAACAGGAGAATCTCGTTCGCGGGAGTCGTGCCAATCAGAGAAAAACAAAACAGAAAACGAGCACGAGAAGCAGCGAGGCAAGATTTCCCCGCTTCTTCCTCGTCCTCGTTTTAATCCCGTGTAATTATTCATTGTCACGTAGAAACACGAAAGACCGTGATACTCGGTTGCTCGCGACGTTTACTTCGTTTTCTTTCGAGTAAATTTCATTCCGAAAGCTAGTGAAAAGATTGTACTGCATTTTTCAAAGTTTCTGTACCGTGAGAGATAGCGACCTGATTTTTTTTTGTATTTCCTTCGTGACTGGGGACAGCAAGAAAGGTGGTTAAGAACGTACAAAATGAATTAATCAAATCTAAAAAAAAACCACCACTCGTGTATGAACCTGTAGTTGCTGATGACCTTTGTGAGGATGATGCAGTTTAAAAAATAAATAAAGAAAAAAGATTGTTAAGAATATTATGTATAAATTGAAAAAGCTGGAAACGTTGAGACCTGTGCATATGCATACACGAAACGGAATTGAGCTGATTAACTTTTATCATAGATAAGGGGTCCCCATTTGTGTCATTGTGAGGATCAAAAGAGTCATAATACGCTTTAATTCGACTTAATCCTCGTCTCCGATTAAGTTCAACGAATCTACTGGTTGGCTTTAGGCAGTATACAGGGTGTTCGCGTTATTACAAGCCTGAAAGATAAGAAAGGTAAGGGGGTTGTATAAGAAATTTTATTTAATATTAATTTATATAAAAAATTTTAATAAAATAGTAATTTGACTATTTTTTGCAAGCAAAGCAATGGCGCCTGCTTTTTTTCATATGACATAAACAAAATTGAAGGTCACCTTCATTTCTAAAAAAAATAATGCAGATGAAAAAATTGCGTACACCATTGCGCAGAACATTCTCCCTAAAATGATATTTAAAAGAGATTATGCGCGGTAAATATTATAATCGAAGATAGATAGAGGCTCTATAGGGTTTAAGGAATTATAAACCCTGGCAGCGGCGGTCCACGGCGATAATTCAGCGCACAGCAACCATTATTCTTCGATATCGAAGTTCCCGCTAATCCGATACGATTAACCGGGGTGCGCGGGCTCGATCGTAACGTCATTAGCAAAGGCTGTACACAGAGATTAAACGAGGCAAGGTTTCGGGCCGAGGTTCCGACCTCGGTCGACAGCGACTCGCGCCACGAGGAAGATCAATTTCCCATATATCCGCGGAACGTGTTACCTAACCGAGTGACGCGTTGTCAACTTATTTCCAATTATCGCGCGTTGCCTACTTGTTCCCAATTATCGTCGCGAGCGAGGCGAAGTCGCAGCTGCGGTCCCGACGCGATCGCGCCACCTTGGCGCGCGTTGGCTAACAAAGAAGGGCGGTTTACGCGAGAGCGTGCAACCCGGGACCAAGCCCAGACCGCCAAATGACATTAGAGCCCGTTCCGTTTGCACGGATAAACCGAAGAAGATCTGAAAAAATGCGACCCCATGGTCATCGCCAATCGCGCACTCGGGAATGCGAAAGAATCTTTGTGGTGGTAGGTCCCGCGATAACGCAACGGGAGCGTTCATAGCGGTCGCGCGTCGTTTGTCGCGTGCGCCGCCGTCCAGCGACGTACAAAGCAGAGTGCATCGAGGTGCAGCGAAACGGCCGATTGGTTACGGAGCCATCGCGGACGTTTTATAGTGTATCCATCTCGCAACTATGCCTCGGTCAGCGGCTGATCGCCGTTGTCGACACCGGTGCGGTGTGTTCGTTAGCCCAGTGTAGTCAGATGAGCGGAGGGAGCACGAATTGAGGGGAACAAGTGACCCTCTGTCAGTGCCGAACACATGCCCGGCTCTCCCCACTCTTGAGTCCTCTCGGGAGGGGAAATAGGAAGTAGTTGATAGTGGGGGGACCGGTACATTGGTAGTGGGAATCGTGAGGAAGCACTCTGCTTCGATGGTGTGCCCCATCGTAAAACGAAAACGTCGTCACCGATGCGACGTGTTGGTTAGCCCAGTGTCGCCAGATGATTGGAGGGAGCACGAATTGAGGGGAACGCATCACGTGACCGGGGCGTGGCGTGAATGTAGGGAAATAGCCCCATCTGGCATCACCGGTGCGACGTATTGGTTAGCCCAGTGTCGCCAGATGATTGGAGGGAGCATAAATTGAGGGGAACGCGTCACGTGACCGGGGCGTGGCGTGAATGTAAGAAAGTAGCGCCATCTAAACACCGGTGCACTGCAGAATCGTCGGATTAAGACTTGTCTCCCACTCCTTCACCCTCTACGACACTATTCCTCCACGCTTCTTCCGTATCCCGGTTAATGACGCATTTCGGCTCTGTTGTGCATGCGTCACAATCGGTCATGTGACTAATCCGGTACTAGCAGAGAGAGTGTAACTTTCTTCCCCTCATTTCGAGTTAATTCCCCAGATCTGGCGACACTGGTGTGAAGACAATGATTTTACATCGGACTCCCTTAAACACATCCTCTTTCATAATATTATTAATTTTTGGAACACGTTCAAATGTTTATTCTTTCGAACGAATGAAATATATTTATCGTTAGTGCATCTATTTCGTGGCATACTTTTTCAATCTGCATCGAGAAATAAGAGTACTCGGAAAAATCTAATTTAGCCACGCGAAAGAGTGGCTCTCTGCTTCGTCCGCGCTACGGGAGGTGATGCTTCGCGATCAATGAGAAAGCTATTTTCAAGGCATTTCTTTTTTTACACTATGTAACTCTCTGTGAAAAATCTTTATTATAGATAATGAAGATTATTCGCAGGGAAACCCGATTGGTTGGACACTTTCGGCGTCGGTGCTAGTATTAGTATTCGTATCCACATAACTATTAATTAATTGTACATGTTATAATTATAATTTTTATAAAATTCCATTGACATCGACATTTTCGGCATTGCTAAACATTTAGAAAGCACGTGTAAAAAGTCGTCCTCGAATGCAAAATGATGAGACGCACAGATGGCTCCGGTGACAGGAAGACAGATTTTCCGTGGAGGACCAATCAGAGAGCGCCTACTGGAAACTGTTTCCTGCTCGGCCAATACCAACGCCGCGCACAGCGAGGCCTGTTCTCCGATTGGTCTGTGTTTTTCGTTAATAACTAAGCCGCGGAGAACATTTTCGCATAGGAAAAAGTTGCTCCAAATGGCCTCAGGCATCGCCTCTTTCAACGAGGTACAATGTTTCTGTGCCAGCCTGTATACGCGTGGGTGGTACGCAGTTAGCCTGGATCCTTGTATTAAAAAAGTTCCCGCGTCGACAACCCTCGCAAAACTCGTCTCGCGGCTCGTTTTCCGCCCTCGCGGACAAATCGCCGTGAAAACTTCCCATTAAATCACGGAAACCCGATTGCCCGACGTAGTACATGTGTAGACCTATCCCAAAGCGGAAACGATTAACCGATTAACTGTCCAATGATCTTGCGCAACGGATCTCCGCACGCCCAACAAAACGTTCTCCTATGTGGAAATATTGACCGGGTCGTAGACATCCGTGGGATCGTTTCTTGATTATGAAATTCGATTGAATAGTAGGGGCAGTGGGCCAGAACGACGATTTAACTGTTCACGCCTATTTTAGCGTTATTTCAAAGTCGATATCGGGCCGGGTAGTGTCGGGTCGGGTCAGGAATCCGAAAATCTATGATATTTGGGTACTCAAACATGTGGCGGCTACCTCCTACGCTTGCCACAAGATGGACAGATACTCAAGACCTTTCTCGCTTCTACCTGATCTGCCACCGATTCCTATATCTACCGTCCTCAACCGCTTTCTAGTATCCCAGCGTCTAAGGCAGGGCTCGCTAGATAGCCTCTCCGATGAGTCCTCTAGCGGGCCTAGGTCTCTCTTACGCACTTCAGCGCCGCCAAAAACATTATAAATTACCGGGTTGCCGACCCGACCCGCCAACTACCTGACAGGATTTTGAATTTGGGTACCCGTGTATCGGGAATTTTCGGGTCCCGGCCCGAACCCAGGGAAAATAGCCGACCCGACCCAAATTTTCCAGGACCTCTCCACCCCTATTCAATAAATATTTGGCCCTCGAAGAACTGTACTACGCTCGGCGTGAAATCCCGCCGGAATTAACGAAGGACCCGTGTATAGTTTGCGAATAACGAGAACAATACACGCAATTCGTGCGGTTTTGATTGGTGGGCAATTTGGGATGGGGGATCAGCGAATGTTTGCAATGGTTGACAGTCGGCTGCGTGCCACTCGAATCGGACAAAAGATGTTTTTCAGTGGGTGAAAAGGTACTTGGTGTCCTAAGTGGCCGCAAACGTTTCATCGAATTTACCGGTCGCAAGGGCCTCCTGGCAGCGAGGCCCCAAAGGGTACGAAAGGATAATAAACACGGGCAACAGGGCCGCTGTGCCAGCCATATGATCGCTCGAGACAATAGCTCGAAAGACCCTCCCTCCGACCAACTTTTTCACCGTTTTGCCCCATTGTTCGCGCGACACAGCGTCGCATCGGATCGCGTCGCGTCGATCAATTCCTCGTGTTTGTTAATCTTGGCACGTGCGTTCCGTGGACGCGTTTCACGGTCCAGCTAGTACAGTATATCGCGTCGATACTGTTCGAGGCCGCGAATCCGTAACGTCGGTGAATTTTAATGGGTGTCGCTCTGCCACGCTTCGGTACTTTTCTGTCACGTCTCGTTCCTTTAGGCGTACACAGACTTCGGAATGTCGTTCGGTGACGCTGTGCTTCGGACAAATTGGACGAATAGTTTCAGTTTCCTCGAAGATTCATGACATTTCGCAAAATATTTACATAATAAGACGCGCTGTGTGTAAAGAGGATATAAGAGCGCTCGTGCCCAGGGGTTCTATGTGTTGCGTATGGAGGCTTCACCTTCATAACTGTCTCGCTCTTCCTCCAACCACGTGTTCGTGCAGGAGGTCCAAAAATGCAAAAAAAAAAAATGAGTTATCAATGGTAGCAAGTAGAGCAAGTGTTCTCTATGCACAGGAAAAACGAACCGAGTCCAACCCCTCATAGTTTCTTAGCAATGAAATAAGCATTCAAACTTTAAAATTGATTTATCGTGAAATCATTTTTTTGGTCTTAATACTTGTCCAACCTCCTACATTCCACCAGGAATTTGGACCCAGGAATGAGAGGAGTCATCCGTGGCTCACGAGCCGCAAGTCGCTGAGGCCTAGCATATACTGAGATAGATGATCGTATCTATCTGTGGATATTAGCTTGATACCCACTTTTAGCATGGAACAGAACATATATCTAGTTTTAGCATGGAACAAAACCTACACTCACTTTTAGCTAACGATAAGTGGTTCTGTTAAAAGTGTCCATGCTAAAGTGGGTAGACTGAGATAGATGATCGTATCTATCTGTGGATATTAGCTTGATACCTACTTTTAGCATGGAACAGAACATATATCTAGTTTTAGCATGGAACAAAACCTACACCCACTTTTAGCTAACGTTAGGTGGTTCTGTTAAAAGTGTCCATGCTAAAAGTGGATATCTCTGTCTACACTGACAAAATCGGAGGCAGAAGATCCCCATACCCTCTCTGATTTTACAAAGGGAGCACCCGAAAAACCTTGACCACCACTGAATTCCGGAGAATTTCCGAAATTCTTGGCTCTGGAACGCCATTATGGTTGTTTCAGTTTAATTCGCGATACGTTCTGGCAATGGTTGTTTCCGCATTGCGGATAAATAACTTTTACGTGGCCGCGAAAAATGCTTCCGCCGCGGTGCTCCAAGGATAAATTCGGCGACAATCGGATCGCGAAAGGAAAAGACGAATTCACAATCTTGACTTGGCCTTACCGAGGAGCGATACTTTGAAAACGCGTGACGCTTATCGCGTTTCAGGCAGCTATATTGCCTGCTCCTCGTTCCGTTCGTACACCTGGGAATTCGATGTTGCAAACAACCGTATCGACAGTATTTCTGAAAACGCGGAAAACACCGTTGCCAGGAAACGAAGCAGGAAAGAAACCGCGGCAGTCCCGCTTCCACGAACCTGCCGCTGCCCATAAAACGATCGAATCACGAAAATTAGAAGCTTAGAAGAAATCGTTCGGCGGGAAGGGCAACGACGGAATGCACTCGATAGCCTTGGCTCGTAAGACGGGTTCTCTACGTAGTTGCGCGCTGGCAACTGCATCGCTCGGTCTCGCGTGCAATCGAGATGCGGTTGCATTCGGCCCAATCTCTCTCCTACAAGCCATTTCCTTGATGCGAGTTTTCTGGTGATTTCATTTTTTTTTTCGCCAACTATGCACCCAAGAAATACAGCTTTCACTGAACACGTTGACTGCCGGAACAATCATCCCCAAAAATCCCACCAAATCCAAGTAATCTAATCATTGCAATCAAAATTGTAGAACTGAAGCTTATCATAAAACGGGCCTGTCCAACTCGCGGCCCGCATTTTGCCCGTTCTCTCACTTCTTTGTTCAACTGAGGTGGGAGGTGTCCTTCCCCCACTTCTTCATTTCGCTAAGGTGGGACCTGACGTTCCCCCACTTCTTTGTTCCGCTAAGATCGGACGTAACCTTCCCCCAGTATTTGACACAGTCGATGGTTGTACCGCCAGAAGTGTATGGCAAGGCTTAAGTAGTAGGGGAACGGTGCCAGATGAGGAGAGGGAACACGAATTGATGAGAGAAAAGACACTTGCACCACAGAGACGAAATGTGTCGCGTGACTGGGCCGTGCCGTACCGTGTGGTTTCCGACGAAGAGGAAGTTGGACTGTTCAGTTCATGAATAAAATTAATGTCCGAAGATGATCGAAAAATTGTGTGGCCCATATATGACCGACTGGCCTGTTAAATAATGGGTTACCTGTCTGAAAGATTTCAATGTCGTGTTTAACAGTATTAGTTGATATCAGGGACTGCTGAAAAGCGGGCTTGGAGGTGTGCCAAAGGTCGAACAGTCGATACACAAGACGAAACTAAGACGATTATCAGTGCTCAACGACAGCCCGATGTCGAAGAGGATTCTATTTGCAGGAAATAGTGTAGCGTCGAGAATTTTAATTTAGTTAGAGACCGATGGGGTGTGGAACGGCATATGCCGATGGGCAACAACGTTCTCCCTCGCAACGCGAGACAACGCAGTTACGCGGTCTAGCTGCGTGCCCTCCCATATGTACAGGCTGATCAACAACGCGTGCAGCTATTACTAGAGAATGCAGTGAACCTTCCCATTTTATCATCACGACGGAGATCGCTATCTAAACTGGTGTCTCCAAGCAGATCCGCTAGATTAAGGCCGCGATCACAGTTGGGTCCACTGTGATCGCGGCCTAAGACTTGTGTCCCCACTCTACCTTCCCCTTCTACGGCGCTAGTCCCCCACCCTGCCGTCTCCGTCGTGCATATGTTGCAATGTCACGTGACTAGTCACGGTACTGGCAGGCAGAGAGGGTAAGTGTATTCCCCTCGAGTCACTGATTAAGCGGGTACAGCAATATTGAAATTAAAAATTTTTGGATTTTCCAAAAAATCTCATGCAAATACATCTGTAGGGTGCAATTTCATCTGTAGGGCCATGTTACTCATTGTCAGAATCACTATATCAGAGAGTAAAAATGACCCTCGAACTGGGGGACCTTTTTTATGAGATATCTCGATAGAGGGGAGTAAGATCTCAAAGTTATGGGAATTTCGAGAGCACGAAACCGCGGATCGTACTGTCAGGAATATATTTACGACCTCGGTAACGCGGATTCTATACCTTGTCCATCGAGACGAGGTTGTAAACGTAAACATAGTCCCTCGAGTGTAACAGAGTTGATGTTACCCTTCTCGGGTAGGCAGCAAAGGACGCTGGTCTCGTTGGACAAGGTATGGAATAAGTCAAAATCAATTTCCGAAATTTAAAAAAATGTGTTTTCCTTCTTTTCACAGTGTTATTAACGCTCCTGTTAATCACTATAATCTGTAATATACATTATGTTGTAATAAACAGACCGATTCTTATGCATTTATGAAGAAATTGGCTAGGTGAAATATAAAAATCTTAGAATAGTGTTATGTTGTTTTCAGTGTAAAAAAAAACTATTTGGGAATAAAATAAATTGTTATTTAATTCCTGTCTTCCACAATCGCCGCTGAAGATATTTATTTTGCATAAAAATCGTGAGAGATTTCCTAATAAAAAATAAAGTTTCGTAATCTTCCCTCTTTGTCCATTAGCCGACAAGGTATTCGACTGATCTCGTTCCGCCTTGACAGAGGTAAATAAGACGAAGTAGACACACAACGTCCACGACACAAAGTTCAGCCAAGAATGAAATCTTCTTGTCAACTAACTGTATTCCGCGCTAAATTTATTCGCGCCCCCTTTGAGAAAAAGTGCGCGCGTCCCCCACGCCCGTGTTCTCCTCCCTCCTCGCTCCGTCTCTCCTTGTCTGGTCTGCTTCTTTTTTTCCTCGTCGGAGTCGTCAGAAAACATTGCTACGAAGTAAAACACCAGGCGGGTCCCGGCGACCAATAGGAAATCGATAAGTTATTCTATAAACGTTATCAAAGGAATGGTCGATGCCATTAAAATATAGTCGAAAGCGACGCGGATTCTGATGTTGAAGGAGGGAGGGTATCGTCCGTGAACGGCTTTCCCCTGCCGGGAAATTTAATTATAAAAACTGGCAGGAACCCTCGCGAGGGTAGCAAGCCACCCTTTATCGGAGTAGGAAATCGAGGATACCACGTGGAAATAATGAAAATAGAATTGGTTCCACTCCTTCGAATTTCTTAATGCGATTTGGGAACATCGTTTCGAGAATCCCTCCTTGTCGATCGATCGATACACGCGACCAAAGTCGGAAATAATCCCAGTGGTACCACTAAGGGTGATTAGTAGACAGCGGATCTTTATGCAAAATAAAATTTTTTCATGTCAATTACAAGGGGTGACATAGAAATTTATTTCCTTTCTTAATATATTTCATAGGTCAAAAATAATATAACAGTATCTTTAAATTTTTCCAATATTTTTACTGTTTCAATTTTTATAACGATCAACCCGCAAACGCTTCAAATCCGATGGAAGGTACAAGGCCTAAGCACGGCAGACTCTAGTGCAGAGCGGAACATGATAAATTTGGCAACACTGTCTCAGTCAGATTAGTAGTGATCCGTCGTTAGCATTATACCATGACCATCTCTATATGCTACTGTGTATTTGCAGTAGCTTGAACGGGCCAACTGATCGGACTGATGTTCTGTCTATATGCGGTGTTGCCACAAGTTTCGGTCTGAACTAGAGGTGGACCAGCTGATAGGACTGATGTTCTGTCTGTATACAGTGTTGCCATATCACATATTCCGGCCTGCGCTAGATACAGCCGTAGTCTACCCGTAAAAAAATGTTGGAATACACGATCGATGGGTCACGACGTTTTATAACACGTAACTGTTGCTACGAACCAGCTGCTTTCTTCCTCGAGAATTACGTGAATCATTTATATAAAGGCTTCTCTTGAAAGTGATTACATCAGTGTGATACAAGAGCAACCAAAATTATATAATCGAACGAAAAGAATTCGATACAAGAAACCCAAAATAAGCGATTTGAAGAGATCAAAGTATCAGTGTATCGGGATTAGTCACATGACAGTGAGACGAAACGCGCCACGTGACTGGCCCGTGGCGGAAGCGTGGGGGAATGGCGTCGTAGAAGGGGAAGAGTAGAGTGCAAGGGATGTTTTAATCTGGCGATTGTGCCTCTGGCTGGATTTCGGAGAAGAGGCAAACGGACACGTCTCGACGATTGCCAACAGATCGGATCGGTTCGGTTAAGTCTGGTTTAGATTCGGTTAGTTCTGGTTTGAATTCGGTTGAGTCTGGCTTAAATTCGGTTAGGTCTGGCTTAAATTCGGTTAGGTCTGGTTAGGTTCGGTTCTGTTCGGATCGCGAGGCTCTGGTCGCGCGTTTCCCGAGAAAGGAATTGAATCATAACGCGTAGTATCGACAGTCCTGAGTCACGTGCGCACACGCGTGACAGGCTACGGAACAACAATGCCCGTCCAAAATCCTCGACAATCGATAGCTCTGTAAAGCCTTTTGGATAATCGACTTCCATTTCATAGAGGTCGCGAAAATTATAGCTTACGTCAAAATGTTTTTTCAAGGCGTTTCAGCAGAGGTTTTTAACACTGTCACCAAGCTCTCTGTTGTATTTTTGGTTGCCACAAGTTCGCGAGCAACTTATCGACCGTTTCCCTATCCCAACGGTTTTCCCTCAATTAGTCGTCACACTCGACACGGTCATTATTTTCGACTTTAATCATCCACCTCTTCACGGATCTACCAGTTACGTTTGACATTTCGATTTCTTTCGTAGTGCAAATTACCGGTTCGCATGTTCTCATTAACGTTTGCTACTTACTCGTTCGTGTCGGTTTCGAAACTAGGTTGAATTAAATGTAGACAAGGATCTATATGTATTTAGTTTACAGTAACAATGCATGCATATGGTCTTTCATTAAGAGTTGTCATTTTAAATTTCCTGGCATTTCTTATTTGTAGAGATTAGAGGTGTCACTCTTTGATACGTTATTTGTAAAATTGTAATGAAATTTGTAAATTGTAAAAAATTGTTAATTGTAAAAAGTTATTAATTTGAAAAAGTTGTTGATTGTATATTGTAAAAAATAATGCTTTCCCACGCATTACTTATTTAGAGTTGATTTCATATGTTCGAAGAATCCATTACGAAGAGAAATTAAATTATTACGGCATGTTAGGCAAAATGAAATGCGCCGGCAAGGACTCTCTCCATCGAGAGATCGCTGCCCACGAGTTCTGTTAAAAATATCGTCAACGATAAAATTAACGCGAAGTTGACCCGCTGCAGTAAATGCTTCTGACATTTTCGGTATTATCGCGGAATATTCCATTCGGTATTCTATCCACAATCCATAACAATTTTAAACCAGCAATAAAACCCTACCTGCCATAGCGTTTACATATTATATAATAAATATTGTTCAAACTCTTGTCATCGTTCGCCGAGTAGAACCATCATCGTAAGCGTTATTTCTTTTTATTTAAAAATTAATTATTGCACTAGTACAAAATTTCTACAAGAAAACAGGAGCTTTTACATCTGTGAAAATGGCCTATCCCCTCCATTATGAGGGGTACAATTTTTTCATCATTGCAGCTATTTATTTATAAAATTTTTCTTATTAAAATAACACTAAACACGATACAATTTGACCTGTATTTACTGATTTAATTAACAATATGTAGTGCGCAAAGACAAAGTCGAACCAGACGATCTAAGAAACAGCACAGACCCGATGGTTTTTCTTAGATCAAGGCTTTGCCGTATACGGTGGTCGTTTGCGAGCAGCGAACAATGAAAGTATGAAAATCTCACCGGTCATTCTGGGTGACAGTGATGTCTGGTGGAGGCGCGGAGGGCGAGGCACCGTCTGGAGCATCCAGTTTGCCGGCTTTTCCCTCGCGATCTGTCGATTGAAATTCGTACGACGATATATCCACGCGAACGCACCACGCAGAGAGAGAGAAACGACTCGGGGGGAACCTCACGGCGAACGCATCGTCGAGTAACCCGGTTTATCCTCTCGACCACTCTTAATCGTCACGGATCACAAAATCTCTCGTAGGGTATACCGCGTTGAGACTGAACCAATTCGCACGGATGAAAACCAGCAGGCTCGACTTGGCGTGCCGATATCTTTTCACTGTTTCTATTCCTCGTTCAACGTTCTCGCCTCGCTGCGATACTTTCCAACATTCCCACGGCACTTTCACCGTCCGAATCTGTCTGTAACTCCGCCACTATATACTCTTTCCTCGATCTCCTTCTTCTCGGTCCGATCCTCTTCAACGGTCCAACGAATTCTCTTCAACAGAGATCTTCTTTCAACGATCAGATCCTCGATCTCCTTTGGTTCGATCGAGTCGGAATTCGCCACGTGTCCGCTAACCTTTGCCCGCAATACGCCCTTTTTTCCCAGCGCAACGTCTTGCTTCTCCTACGCGATCTCTGCGGCCGACCGCGGACCGTTAGCCTCGATTATTAGATTTATTATGGAACGACTCCGCTCCCTCCGTGTCCCGGCTCGCTTCTTAGGTGAAAGCGAATGGCAATTACCGCGCGGCGTAGCCAACACAGCTATAGTTTCGCTCCCACCGAAGCTCAAGCGCCCCCGTAAATAGTTCAGAGAAGCTTCTCTGTTGTACCCTGAATCGGAAACCAATCGCCGATGTCAGGCCGGCGGTTTTGAAAAAAGAGGAGCTGGTCGGGCTGCCTGCCGACGCTGCTGCTCGGTGCTGTAGGTTAGCTGGTCGATGGGTACTGGCCCACGGGTCACTGGTCCCACGATTCCGGGACCTTGTACTCGCGAAACGAGTTCCTGGCCCGCGGTGATCCACGGGTACTTTTTTTGGCCCGCCTCTTCGGATCGCAGCTTTGCACAGGATATTCGGTAGCTGCGATGACCAATGCTGCGCTTAACTTCCGACGCTATTTCCGTAGCAATGATGCACCTACGTGTGGACGTTCTAATCTTCAAGGACACCAACGTTTTCCGTCTTCCTCGCAGCGTGGTCGAATTACCGCAACAAACTCTTAGCGACCAAGACGTAATAAGATACTCAGTTGTGAATTGCTTGAGGAGGATCAACAAGGAACTCGATCTCGCAAAGTCCACCACGATTCGCTTTGTGATCCACTTGTTGTCCCAACGTTAGCGGTCACCTTCGCCTAGCTCACTGTTAGGGTACGTCTCTTCGCCAGTCGTCGTTCAAAACACGGACAAACCTCTTTGCTGGGTGGCTGTTCACCTGTCACCGTGATAGCTTAGCTCGCTAGATCAGCTTCTGGTCGTGTATCGAGCACATCGGCCCAACGCAGTTGTCCGTTCTTTGGCACCAATCTCCGCGAAACTCCAGGACTGTTCGGCGCGGGGTAACAACGTCGGTGCGAACGATAACGTCGCGCCGCCGGCTGGGTGCAAGGAAGCTTCTTCACCCGAGGTTGAAGGGTGCGCGTTCGCTCTCGCAATGTTGCTCGCGGTGTTCTCGAGTGGTGCGACAGGAGATCGTCGGCTACAGGGGTAGGGCGCGCACGTGCAGTCCCGGAAAGGCCAGGTTCTTTTCTTTCTTATCCCGAAAATCGATCGCAAAGACACGCTGCATCGGGTGACACACCGCACCGGGGTGGACGCGTGCACGGCCGACCACCGACACCGTAAACACACGCGCAGGTACACGTATAGAACAAGGTAGAGAGAGATGGAGAGTCACGCGTTAACACGTATTGTACACCGAAGCCGACACCCGTCCACTCGTTCGTCCCGTGTCAGCCGACCAAGTTAGCCCGAATCGAAGCCGACGGTGTTTCGCGGACGCGGACACCTACGCATTCTCCCAGGAACGATTCCTTCTCTTTGGTAAAAAGACCGTGCGCGGATTGGAATCGCCGGGAATGGAATGCGAGTCGCGGGTGCAGCCGAGTATTAATCGCAACATTCGCCAACCGCCACGATATACTCGAGGAGACTGGGGTCTCTGTAGGTGAGTCCCCCCTTCCCTTTTCGTCCCGTCCATTCCCCACCCTGCTCTTCCCTCCCCAGCCCTTCCTTCTTTCTCTGTTGTACGCTTACAGTGTAGTAGCAAGTAGTTCCCGGCCACCCGTGCTCCCCTCGATCACGTGCCACGGTGTCGGTCGTCGCGTCGGGTGTTGCTCCAATGGTTTCCAATGCGCGGTTATTCGACCGACGATTCACGGCATCTGCTTTCGTCCGAAAAACCCTTTTCACTGCTTTTCCGGTGCACGCTAACTGTCCCTTGCCCCTTCACCTCCTCCACTACTTGCATTATGGTGTCGAACTAGCTAAATTCCTGTTGGAATTTACTGAATCTGTACAGTCACGAACGAAAGCGGCACAACAAATTCATTCGCAAAATATGCGAGCCAATACGCTGCACGAGTGCAGGAACGAATGGTTCAACTGATTTTAATGAATTGTGTGTTTTTGGAGCGTTTAGGAATCGTAGGAAGAAAGATGTAAGAAATTCACGATCGTGGGTGCCCACTATTTCCGCTATTCTTACGCCCCTGTAATCGAGACTCTCTCCCCTCCCTCCCTCTCTGTCGATCACGTACTACGTTACTACTCCCTGTTCGCCTCTCCGTCGCTCCAGACAACCCGTCTCCGTTTATTAACTCACACAGCTATCCCTCTTTCTCCCGCACTCTGAAACCGATCTTCTCCGTCGCTGCACCGAGATGCGGTTCGGCTAGATTCGTAAATTCTCGGCACGATTACTCGGTGGTAGGGGACCGTGGGAGGGAGGAGGTAAGGTTGCGTCGGAAGAGAGGGACGAACGACTACCCTCCCCTTCACCCTCCTCGTGCACTCTTCAGCTTACTTCTGTCCACCCGGCACGTAAGACAGTGACAGTAGCGCAATGAAAGAAACGAAGCGAGCGTAAGGAGCGTCGTAGAGCGAGCGAGCACGACGATGGACGTAAGAGAAAGCGAGCGAATGAATGGGCACGGAGTAGAATGAGCGCGCGCGAATCACCGTAAAAATGAGAAAGGGTGTCGGTGTCGGTGTCGGTGAAACCGAGACAGCGGTACACTCCGCAACAAAAAGATGGCGCACCCTCAAATGTCTTCTTATAGTTGAATCTACGAATGGACTTTGCAGAGGACGATTATTTTGTATTGCTTGGCCAACTCTATCGAGCAGTTTGATTTTCCACCGAGGCGTATTCGATGCAAAGCGCAATTGCGTTTCAATGGGACTTGGTGACGATTAACTGGGATTAGGTCTGGATCCTAGCGGTACACTCCGCGCCAAAGCGATGGCACGCCTTCAAATATGTCTATTTCTTATAGTTGAATCTACGAATGGACTTTGCAGAGGACGATTATTTTGTATTGCTCGGCCAATCTATCGAGCAGTTTGATTTTCCATCGAGGCGTATTCGATGCAAAGTGCAATTGCGTTTCAATGGGACTTGGTGACGATTAACTGGGATTAGGTCTGGGTCCTAGTGGTACACTTTCAGACGAGGGTATGTCTCATTGGCTGACCCGCTTACTCCAGTCACATCGCTTCGTATCGCGTCGTATCGGTTCGTACCGCTTCGAAGCTAAGGACAAGGAGTACACACATGCATATACACGCGGCACGATCTTCGAATCCAAGACAGCCTAGCCAGAGATACATGAAATTTCAGTGGCTGTCGATCTGCCAGACCCTAACAGCGAGAGGTGTCTGAAATGATTAGGGGCTATGAGAGCGAGACACATGAATATAATTGTTCCGATCTATATATTCGGGTACAGTCCGGTTAACAATCGTTCTGTAGCTTCATATCTAATGTTAATATTGCTTATTATACAGGGATCTAACATTTAGAATTGTCTGGAATCGATACAGAATTGTGTTTACTCTTGCAGAGGTATCGACTAACCTACACGCCGCGGTACGTAAACTTCTCACGCACGGAAAATACGCATCGGAGCGTTCTGTAACTTCATATCTAATGTTAATATTGCTTATTATACAGAGATCTAACATTTAGAATCGTCTGGAATCGATAATTATGATACTTTACTCTTGCAGAGGTGTCGACTAACATACACGCCGCGGTACTTAAACTTCTCACGCACGGAAAATACGCATCGGAGCGTTCTGTAACTTTTTCGACGCTCTTTCAACTGTTAACATCAAAGTATAGTAAAAACGTATGCAAACTCACAGATTAATTAATTTCGCTTGTTTTTTTTTTAATTAATTCTCTTCTTAAGAAGCGGCCTACATCCTCACACACAACAAGGGTCAAGCTAGAGGTAAAACTCGGCGAGGTATCGCAAGGTATAATTTTTAATACGCTAGTACAGGGTGTCCCAAAATTGTTGTGCTCCTTGGCAGGGGTGATGCCTGACGCCATTTCAAGTAACTTTTGTGAAAATATTTTCCGTGGCTCTGTTCAGGAATTATCAACGGAAAAACACGAAAAAATAAAGTCGACGAAATCAGCTTGGATTTCGATTGCGAGAAATTGTATTTTTCTTCCGTTGTAAAATTTATTTTGTTGTGAATATTTGGTGAATTCATCAATCCTACCTTGAACAGGGGAGGAACATAGAACCATCGATGAACACGGAACCGGAGAGCAGGATATACCAGCTGGTGGCCAATTCGCCGGTGCTGAAATATTTCCACCGGATTATTGAAACTGTCACAAACATTTCGTGACGCGATAATAACATATTAATCAAACAGTTTCTAAACTAAACGATTCATTTCACACTCATTTCTGTCGATGCCGGGGAATTAAAACACTATAATAAAATTCTCTTTTGCGAGTAAAATATAGTAAAAAGATAATCGAATAAACAGACATTTCACGGTTCAGTTTACTTTCTGGTTACGTTGATTCGAACAGTTCTTTGAAATTGGAGGCTAAAGCTGAAGGACCTAGCGACATCTACGGATATTGACTGACTCCTCGTTGTCACCCGTGGCGGAGGTGTTCGCAGTCACTCGCGCCGTAAGTCCGTGATGGATGGAACACGTCGATAAAGTAGTACGCGACAAGAAAAAAGCTGTCGATAAAGAAAGTCACGGTAGGTATTTTTTTACACGCCATCTGTATCAGAAGCGACAAAGAAACTATCTATGGACGAAAAAAAAGCGAGCCGAGTTTATCGATAGATCCCGTACGTCAACTGTTTGAAGATCAAACCGTGTCCCGTTCAAAAATAAAGCTAACTCTGCGCGCGCAAATTCACAATTCTTTCGGTTTATACTTATATGTTATACTTACTAATAGAGCACGTGGTTCGCATGATGCCTCTCGTACCGTACAATTTTACAAAGCCCCCGGAGAATGGAATCCCTGCACGGACGCAACGCTTCCAGACCTAGCAGACCATAGTATATGATCTGTAGATCCTGAAAAGACAAAGAAAAGTTGCTGGCATTACCTAATTTAAATCGAGAGGTGAAAGTAGACGCGATTATTGCTAGAAGGAAAGCGTACATAGTTGAATTTCAGGTTGTGAACGGGAACCACGCTTATCGATTACGATTACGTAAACAATACGCCGACATTTTTCTTTTTTGAATGGTGCGTGATCTCAAATTGGCAATGGTGTCTGACCACCGTCACATTTGGGGTTCCCATGTAATATCACGATATTCCCCACTGACAAGTAACACTACCCAACTGATACTCACTGATTTGAAATTTAACGTACTAATTAAACACCGAAAAATATTTAATACATGTTTTTTTGTTTCGGCTAACTACGCTTTTTAGAGGTAGTTTGTGGCTAATTATTTCTTAAAGGATACAGTTTCTGAAAAAAGTGCTAATCTCTAAACAGCGGGCTTTTATGCATTTATGAAAACTGTGAGAATTTAAAAATACTGTTGTATTATTTTTAACCACTTGAGCATATCAACGAAGAAAATAATTTTCTATCTCGCTTCAGTTTATTGTAATCCAAAATTTGATTTTCCATAAGTATTTCGTATTTCCCACAGGTTACTCAAGCGTCCGTAATTACAATCTTCGAAAAAATTAATAAGTAAATGCAGTTTCGGAGCATTGATAATAGCCCGGCATTGTCGGCGGAGCATTGTTCTCCACGGCTACGAGGGAGTGCGAGGGAGTCGTTTACAATAGCCAGTCTGCACACGTTGCCGTCACGTGTTCCTATGTTTCCTACAACTCATACAATCGGGAACAAAATACTCCGACGACGAACCCATTAAACTGTTGTTTGGGTGTCCGACGGAGCAAGGTAGTGCGACAAGACCGATCGATGACGTAAGGCAGTGGTGGGCGCATTTGCTTCAATTGAAGCAAAATCGTCCCCACCGTAGCGCCTAGTCACGCCTTCCAGCAAGCGCTGTTACGTTGCTGGGGAAAGCAAACGTTTGAGGGACCCCAACCGTGTCCTGCGTGGGGACACTCTGGGCCATAATCGCCTCATTAGAACTTGTCGCTCCACGCGACTACGGCCCACTGTCCCCACTCTAACTTCCCCTTCTACTGCGCTGTTTCCCCGCGCTTCCGCCGCGGCCGCCAGTTGAGACTTGTGTCCCCACTCTATGGAGACTCCACGCGACTATGGCCCAGAGTGTCCCCACTCTATGGAGACCCCACGTGACTATGGCCCAGAGTGTGCCCACTCTATGGAGAACCCACGCGACTATGGCCCATAATGTCCCCACTCTATGGAGACTCCACGTGACTATGGCCCAGAGTGTGCCCACTCTATGGAGACCCCACGCGACTATGATCCAGAGTGTCCCCACTCTAACTTCCCCTTCTACTGCGCTATTCCCCCACGTTTCCGCCACGAGCGCCAGGTCAGATTTGTGTCCCCACTCTATGGAGACTCCACGCGACTATGGCCCAGAGTGTGCCCACTCTACGGAGACCCCACGCGACTATGGTCCAGAGTGTCCCCACTCTAACTTTCCCTTCTATCGCGCTATTGTTCCACCACAGCCCAGCCACGCAACGCATTTCGGCTCATGGGTCCGCTGCTGGCAAAGAGCGGGTAACTTTTCCCCCTCAATTCGTGTTCCTCTCCCCACCTGACGACCCTGCCCGTGAGTCGTGATCAACTTCAATAGCAAGCATAGGAACATCCACCGACGCCACACTGAGTTTACAAAAGTCCCAACTGCTCCCGAAAGTTTCGTCCCTATTCCCAGCCGCCTGTACTCGCGAGATAACCGGACCGAGAAAAAGTGGAGTCGTCCGAAAGAAAAGTGTGCCCGCAGTGCATTCCCTCGTACCATTTTCCATTCCGTGCATTTCGGCCGTTGGAACAGAGAATTTAGTGTAGGATTGTCCATGGAACGCATTTATTTTTCCTCAGCCTTAGATTGTAGCGAATAGGCGGTGCAGTGATAGCGCGGGTGCCCTTATGGGTCCCCTTATCTTAGCTGGCAACGCGGTCGGTGGAGCCATTACGCTGCATCAGGGAGGCCTTTACTCTGTTTTTGGACCGATAATTTCGAAGATTACATAAATTGGTGGCGCTGGGCACAACGCGCAAGACACCGCGGCGCGAACATCCTCGCGTGCAATCGTGTCGTTAGCGTAAGCCCGCCAAATCGATATCACGGTTTTTCCTGTCTAACGACACTCGGTTTCGCGTGGGCTTATCATTTGCAACGTATTCGCGCGCTTCCCGATAGATGTTGAGAATTTCGGTGTTCCAAGTAATTTGTACAGGGTGTCCTGAAAATGTTATGCATCGGAGAGATGATTCCTGAGGACATTTCAAGCAACGTTTCCCTTTGCGAAAATGTTCTCCGCGGCTTCGTTCAGGAGATATTAACGAAAAACACGGGCCAATCGGAACACAGGCCCCGTTCAGCGAGGCGTTGGCATTGGCCGAGCCGGAATCCGTCCCCAGTAGACGCGCTCTGATTGGTCCGCGGATTTTCGTTGATAAATCCTGAACGAAACCGCCGAGAACATTTTCGCAAAGGAAAAAGTTGCTTGTATTTTCATTTTTGAAATGTCTTCTTCATGTTACGCTACCACTGTTTAGAGTACCTGGTAGCAGTTATAAGTATCGATTGCTCCGTTAGATATCGATCGCCCAGCCGCCTACATCCTGACAACACCGTGTTAAATTTGTAATCAAATTCAGCCGTCTACCATGATGCATGTTTAACTCGAACTCACAAACTTCGCGGCGCCGAGCTCCGTTTCGTCTAGATTCTAGATTGTTTGCCAACGCCAACCGCAATTCACATTAACAGTCGAATCAGGTATCGATTTAACTCGTGGGGAGCGCTCAGCAAAAGGTAGAGGGGAGCTCTGTTCTGCTCGAAGTTTCCTGCCCCTCGATCTTCGCATCCTTCTTTTTGCACGAAAACTAGAGCGAACACTGGACGACCTTCGCGTATGGATCGTATGGATCGTACGCAGCAAAGGTAAGAGCGCGTCTCATAAGATTTTCGATGTCCGTTCAAGCGTGGCGGACGCGCTCGGTGCAAACTTTCTCTGCGTAAACAATAATATTTAGCAACAAAACCGGGCAATTTTAATGTTAACATTTATATGTATACGAGTGCAAATGTTAGAGGCATGTGAGAACTCGAGAACGTTGGGAATAGTTGGGAACAGATCGGGTCGGGTCGGGCCGGGCGGGACCCGAAAATATTTCGCGAAAGTTTTGGGAACCTGAACAACATTTTGTGATTAGGTATTCAGAATATCAAATTCCTCAGCTACTTACACGAGACATTAGGCAAGTGTAACAATTGGGTAATCTCTCAATAAAAAATTGAAAAACCATCGCCTTGGTTATTTGTTTATCACTACATATTTTTTATTCAACAACGTTATAGCTGACGTCAAGACGAATCCAACGGCCTATTTAATGTGGTCTTTTAAAATAATGCTGAAATAGGGACCCGACATTTTCGGGTTCTCACCCAGCTCTAGTAAATAGGTGTTGCTCTGGTGCAACTTTGATTGGGGAGCTTTCAAAGTCCCTCGTGTTCCAGATTACCATACCCTAAGTTCGTCGAACAATAAGAGTCCGTTGGGTAACGCGTATAGAAGCTCGTGGAGCGGACACCTGTCCGAGGAACCGGCCGTGTCCCGCAAGATTAATGAGCAGCCCTGGACGTTGTACAGGTCTTGGCGTAGGTGTTGCTGAACTATGTTGCGGCGAAGTGCAACAAATCGACAATTTCCTCGTCTGAATCAGCAGAACCTTTAATCGAGCTCCGCCGCTGCTAGGGGGGCGAAGGGTACCTCGATAGCCGGGGATTAAGTCTGTCGAGTTGCTCAATTGACCTAACCCGGGCCGTTCGGACGTATCATAGAAAGGTGGCAGAACTATTTCCTCCTTTCGTTCGCGTTCATCTGGCAATCGGCTCGAGACCTTCGCGAAATCTAATGACAATTGTCACGGCGTAGGATGGGGCAATCGACGCAGTTGACAGCTGACACGAACGGAAACAGTTTCGACGAATTTTGCTATGGAGTCGTGCATGATCCAACGACACCAGCCGAGCTCGAGGGCGCTTTACGAGAAATGGAACCGAAAGGGCAAATCACTGTAGATCACAG
Source organism: Lasioglossum leucozonium (assembly GCA_028454225.1). Classification (NCBI taxonomy): domain Eukaryota; kingdom Metazoa; phylum Arthropoda; class Insecta; order Hymenoptera; family Halictidae; genus Lasioglossum; species Lasioglossum leucozonium. The sequence continues at coordinate 862,846 of CM052213.1, forward strand.
AAGATTTATTCTCAATGTAAATTATTTTCCATCACAATTGGCTTAACCAGACCACGAATGACAACCCATAGGTCATTGCGCGCGTCATAAAAGGCTCTACCCGATAGTACGTAAGAAAACGTACCATTAAAAAAAATGAAGTTGACCTTCATGCGTCCACCTACAAAAAACCAAGCAAGTTCCATCCGATGAATTTCTTCCTAACACCAATAGCAGCAGAGTTATTCAGGTGGCCTGTTTCTGGCGCCTCACCCTGTATACTATAGGAAGAGGTGGAGTGGAAGGAGTGAGAGATAAATCTGAAATAAACGCGAATGCTAACTAGGCGGATTGTTCAACAATTGAAACGGAATACACTAATTTTGCTGATCACACGGCAGCTCGGAATATTCATGACCTCTCGCTGCGAAAAGTACGGCAGCAACTTTCCAAGACCCACCGGGGCTCGGTATCGTTTGTTTCACCTGCGCTTGGACGGTTACTTTCGCTCTAAATTCGCAATTAGTGAAAACTGAAATAAATCCTCTCGTGGCCAAATATAAAAACGATTTAGAAACCGTTTCGGCGCCTAGGAAGAGCTGATCGGAGCCAGACCAGCGAAACGGGATTTCAAAGACTTTTCACGCGGTTCTGGCACGGACAATAAGGAGCCGAACAAAAAAAGCTTGTCAATTATATTCCCCGATCGGGGCCGTCGGCACAGACGCCATTATTTGTTTAAAACTAGCGGGGGGGTTCGGCGGTCCGGATCGATATCTCGTACAATATCTGAGAGTCGCATTGTGCTCGGATTTCTCCGAATTTCGGCGACTCTGCATTTATCCGTGCAACGCGGAGACCACGTGGTCCGGTGCACGCGCAACACAATGGCGTCGCCTCTCGATTCTCCCAATTAGAAGTCGATGCCGCAATAATGAATTCCGAGGCGAATATGTCAGCTTTTCCATGTTCCCATGAAAAATGGTTACTACGTTCCTCTAATTTGTTCAGATTTAATGCGATGTGTCAGGTGGACGTCCCGTAAATTGAACAAAGCCCAGTCCCGATCGAGGATCCGCTTTTATCGAAAGCGATCGACGAGCCCCAAACGTTTGCGAACCCTCTTAACCCTCGCTCTCCTAATTGGCACTGAAACCGCGAAGAGCATTCTCGGGATCGTCGTGACCGCGGAAGAGATTGCAATTTTTCAGTATAGAAATTCTTGCGCGATGCGCGCAGGAATCTGACATGATTATGCGAACATAAGAAGCAGCAGGTTGTACCTTTCGAAAGTTCGAGCTACTCTACTCGCGGATGTCGATGGTGCACTTTAACCTTTCGGCCACCGTAAACGCGGCGCACCGATGCGCCTTTGCCTCGATTCAAGGATAGGTGTAGGCAACGAAAGGGCTATGCGCATACACGTTATTCCAAAGTATTCTTGTTTAGTTTCTTGTGAATAGAATCGCAAGGCAAATGTGCTGCGGTACATATGTACACCGATACGCGAATGTGTTCGAAGGCACTTGGAAACGCAGCTTTTTTTAAAATTGCAGCTGAACTTCACTTTGAGGACCCAGAAATTTTTAACTGTTTTTTATACGAGTCTGTAGGTTTCGATGGGGAGATGCTGAGAATCCAAGGTGTAATGTTAGGAATACACTGGTCTAAAAGTTATGCGTATTTAAAGTCCAGTGACTATCAGCGTTTTGATCGGCAGCGTTGGCGTTCAACTTACTTGAAGCGTTCGACGTTCCGGATCGCGGCAAAGAGCCCTGACGAAATGTGGATCCAAATAGTCCGTCATAGTAGCCTATCTGCGCGTAGACTACCCTGCGATCCTTTTATCAACGTGGTCCCTTGTCCCGATAAAGGATTTCTTTCTGGACATCGCAAACGGTCACGACTTCCGACTATCTGGCCCTCTTAGAGGCCTTCCTTAGAGGTCTCCTTTCGGTCATTTAAGCTCGAGCTGTCGATCGTCCCGTCGCCGAGTCGTCGATCTTCGCGGCACGTTTCATTCTCGTGAAACAGTTTCGCTTCTTGCGTTTATCGTTGATCAAAGAATCCGATTACGATCGACGGGGACATTTCTGTTCAAGCTTGGACCAGCGTACGGCATTTCGTCGGGGTGTCGTGTCTTCTTGTTCTCGTGATTGGACGCTCTTCTGCTTCGCCGGGTGGACCGCCGCGGCTCTTGGTCTGCAACAAACGGAGAGAAGAATAAAATAGTAATTATTTTGTGAACTTACTCTATGGTGTGAGGACCTTGTTTCCAAAACAAAAAATCTGAACGCGCGGTTGTTTGCTTTATAGCATACTCGGACCCAATGTGCAATGCGCAACGAGCGACATACACCGGCGCGACGCGACGCACGTCCTCGACTCGCCTTCTCCCAAGTCCCAAGGCAGTTAGCTATACGCTGTTATTCGCGTGACGTTACCCACCCAAGGTCGGCGAATGAACCAAGAAATCGACGGTTCTTCTTTCAGCATTTGTTTTCATCTGGCGCTGCCCCTCTGTTCCTGATCCGAATCGACCTCCGTTCGAATCGGATCAGATCGGATCGGATCGGATCGGATCGGATTGCGAAAGGTCGACGAGCCGATTTCCAGTTCACGCTCGCTATCATTTCCCTGCATCTATCCGCAGGTGTAGCACGCCTTAATAAGCGACTTCCGTCGCGCTTATAATTCATCCTGCGTATTTCGCGATTCATTCATGATTTGTAACGGTATTTTCTTTTTCCTTTCCACCGCGGGTCGACCATCACCTCCCGGGACACCTGGCATTACCTGCTTGGAACGCGCAGGCCCGGTGATTTGCCGCACCGCAATTAATTAAGAGCAAACACTTTCCAAAATTCTGATGTCCACGAGCGAGACGGTATTTATCGGTTTCGGTCTTTTTCTTTCCGATTTGATCAACAATAGACGGCGGTTCGGAAATAATATCTGCTCTGGACAATGGAGCCAGCGGCTTGGGAAATTCAGCCGGCGAAGTCGGCCAGCCATCAATTTTTTCCCCCCAAGTCCGACGATTCTATCAGCGGGACGCAATTTTGCGGGATCTAAAATGGCGAGTCGCGTTTATAACGGAGGCCTATGGGAATTGCCGTTCCGCTCGCCGCTGGAAACGGAGACGGAAAGCGGAGCCCGATAATAAGCTGCGCAGGGATCGAGTTTCGCAACAATGGTTTTTCGGTGAGACAGTTTTAATCACCGATGTGCTATCCGCTGCTGGCTACATTAATCTGAACCGAGGAACGCTTTCTTGCGTACTCCACGAATTTATAAATTCTACGATAGCGTAAGCTGAACTTTAGACCCGTTCAGCTATCGCTCGCGCGGGCAGAGGATTTGGCCCTCCGGGGCATGAGCGACTCGGCGGGCAACGAACGACGCCTCGTCACGCGTATCGTTGTTACTGGTAGAAGGCAGTGACGGCGATCGACAGCAGATTACCCCGACGTTGAGTGGGATAGAACGAGCGATCTCATTCGACTGCACCTGAGACAGGACTTAAGCTGTCCATTCACGAATGACAACATTTCTCCGGTCGATGGCCCTCAGCTATGCCCGCTGCAAGCTAGATGGCTGGGACTGATCTAAGGCAGTCAGCGTGTTACGACTCCTTGCTCATAGGTGATCAGCGTTTGCACCTACCTATTTTCGTGGGCATACACAAAACGGCGGGCACAAAGTCACGCTCCTGAGGGCAAGGCTGCATGTATTTGTCACACGCATCGTTGCTACTGAACACGGTGACACAGATGGACCGAAGGTTGCGTCAAGATTCAGTGAAATAGAATGAGCATAGGACTACCATCGGACGCCCTTGCCCGCTAATAGGAATGTTGAGCAGCTCCGACCTAGCCGAAGCCAACTGTGATAGAATTTCGACCAGGCAAGGAAGATCGATAGGCAAGATCTGAAAATAATTTTCCATTGTTCTAGGCTGAGATAAAAGGAGCAACTGTCGCGAAGGGAGCACAAGTAGCCGACTCGGGAGAGGAACGGGCTACAACGACCTTGCAGATCGTTTCTGTTTGGATTCCCGCTGCTCGTTTTGTCCATCCTCTGCTTCTTCATCTTCCCGTAGTGCCGCGCCGCTCTTTCTTTCTTCCTTTCCAAAAGAAACTTGCTGAGACGGCGCGATGCAGCACGACGCAGCGCAACCCGACGACGCTCGGCTCTCGGCTCGTTCGCAACTCGTCCGTGTCCGTGGCCGTATATGCACCGAGACTCGCGTGAAACGGAATGTCAACGAAGAAAACGCGACCGTACACACCGTAAGAAACGGTCAAGGGTTCCACAACTCTACCTGACTCTGGTTGTTCGCTGACGCGGCAGCTCGTGTAACAAGTTAAGCAAAAGTCGACTTTTTCCTGCATTGCAGAAATAAAGGATAACGGTTGGTAACGAAGAACACCTGGTTTTGGACAGTTTGCCAACAGCAGCGGAATTTCTGCGCTTCCTTGTTAATGAAATCTACGTCAGAGGACGAACAATTATTTTTGCACAGTGTGTTCCAAAAATGTACTTCCTTCAAATTGACGATTCGTAATTTCATTCGTAGTAACTTTTTCCTTTGTGACAAATATTCTAGTGACTTTTTTTAAGGAGTTTAGAAAACGAAGTTACTTCAAACCACCTGAGGGAATCACCCCAGCCACGCTTGTTAGGTTCCACGTAACGGCTCCGCTTATCTATCAAAATCGCTCAAGTTTCAACGCCCATAACTTTTCAACCAGTGGATTCCTAACGTTAAAACTTGGATTTCTGGCATTTTCTTGTCAAAATCTACAGGATCACATAAAAAAAGTTCCAAATTTCTAGGTCCCGTAAAGTGAAGTTTAACTATCACCCCTTTCACGGAAGTACAACATTCTTGGGACACCCTGTATGTATGTAATATTATAAATATAGAATATATATGCAATGTGTACATAAATCGTTTCATATTACAGTTTGGAGCTCGGTGGGTGAACGTAGCATGCACATTACACTCCTCCGAACTGAGAAATTAGATAACGTAGCTATTATCGAACCTACTTTCATTCAGAAAATTGACAACACCGACTCGCACCACACTCGACAACCCGGAATTTACATGAACACGCCGATAACACTTGACATCGCGAGAACGATAATGCGGAATATTTCATTTGGCTCGTTCCGGCAACAATTCTTTCCCGTTCCCCGTGAATCATCGATGAGCGCCGACGCGCTTTAATTAACGCCGAGAGTGTATCATTTGCATAAATTATATCGAGTCGACGTGTTTATTAATCTTCTTATTATTGAAAGTGGTCCGCGTTGATTAATATTAATGCCCCGAACAAATCGATATTGGATTTACGTCAGCGAAACCTGGCTCTCGTTCGTGTGCATTCCTCAGGATGAAAATTCTGATGAACCCCGAAGTGCTCGATTTCTTTCCGTCCGACGGGCTACTTTATTGTCATCCGCACCTAGTAGACCTAGTTATTTCAATTGGTCCTTTCAGATACTCGGGTACCCGGGTACCCATGAAGTACCGGACTATGCAATCGCATACCCAGGTACCCATGAGGTAATCACTAGCCCTACTAGGCAGGGATCGTTGCGGATTTCGGGTGCTCACCAGAGTAAACAATCGAGTACCCGGCTAGACATGAGGTACCGGACTGTACCATCGGGTACTCAGATAATTTTAGTCTACCCGTATAACTCACGAGTTCCCCTGGTGGCCAATTGTCCCATAAGAGCGCTAGCACTTAGGATAAGCTGTTAGAGTCGACTCCAGAGAATGATACATTATGGTCATAAACCTCGCGCAGAATGTCGCGCGTAATAGGGAATTCGCATATCGGGAGCTGGACTAATCGATGATTAGCCCACATGGATCTTGTAGAAGCGTAGCGTCGTGGAAGTAGCGAACGCGTTAAAGCGGTTCGCATAATGGCGTATCACCACCCTCTTTATTGAATTTCGTAATGGTTGGCGGTAGTAGACGCGACAGTTCGTGTTTGTCAGCAGTTTGTCGCCGCATCTATGTTCCACGCTCTGCGCTATGCTCGGCACCGTGGGGAGTCGAGCGAACGATCTAGATTGAATCGGGAGATGCTATCAACGTTATTGCGGACAGTGTTTGGTGTCACAAAGAACCGTTTGTGTGCAACTACACGCCGCAACACGTTGCGCGTCCCTCGTTTCGTGCATCGTCGCAATCTGTGCTGCGTTTCATGCCAGAGTCGCCTGATCAGGGGAGGGAGCACGAATTTGAGGGGAAAAGGTTACCCTCTATCTGCCAGCACCGGGGTAGTCGGGTGACATTGTGACACATGCACAACTGAGACGCATCACGTGACTGGGCCGCGGCGGAAACGTCGTAGAAGGGGAAGGTAGAGCGGGGACACAAGTACTAATCTGGTGACTCTGCTCCAACCGATATTCCCGTGTAACGCAACGAAAACCGTGATAATCCTTGGCCCCTTCACTCCCCTTTGGAAATTGGTTCCGAGCAATCTCAACGAGAAGTCGCCATGTTTTCTCTTCCCAAAATATTCCGTATCTACCGATCCGCGGATCTCTTCCTGATTTACAGCATCTTTGCCCCGCGTTCCTCGCGACCCCCATGTCCCCAACGCGGTTACGAAAGCGTCCCGTTACGCAGATTATCCTAGATTTCTATTGTGGGACACTCGGTATGCTCGCGGAGCGATAATCGCCCCCGTCGCGCGTCGAGATCTAACGCGGCGGCGGTTATCGGAACGTCGTCTTTGATAGTTCGTCTAGTCAAGGCTCGACCTCTGAAGAGATCCTTGGCCTACTACCGCGTATCTGCATCGCTGTCAACATAACAACGCGCAACGCCAGCCGACGCTACCGTTACCATTAACGCTAGCTAACGTATACACCAGCCCGCGATTAGAAACGCAACGAGCGACCTACGCCACCATAATACACATACGCACATCCTCATTAACGGGGCGGTGTGGCCTGCCGTGGCGCGGCGCGGTTCGTCCCTGCCAGTTATCTACGCGGCTCGCCAGTTTTTTTCTATAACATTTTATTAATTCGACTTTGCACGCCCTCGTTGCATCGCGACGATTATGGCACGGGCTAACAGCGCGTATACATAGATGGTTCGAGACGAAGTTTTGGCTGATTCTGATTGGTTATGTCTGTTGAGGCTCAACATAGATAACTGTACGATGCCGTGCCGTGAAAGCCTCAAATCTCTCATTCTGATTGGATTCTACGGGAAATTTGTGGGTATTTGGTGAGTCGTACTTACGCCGTTAGCCGGCCGCTTAATTTTTCGTCGATCGTTGGATTTGCTGAAAAGTTTAGCTAGCAACGCGACACTGTGCGGCCCTGCCGGCGACTTTACAGTGTAGAGTGTAGAGTCTAGAGTGCAGAGAAAGTGCCGCACTCCACGCGAACGAAGTACCTGTCGCGTGTGCCCTTCCGGTTGGAGGACTGGGCGCAGCTCGAGGAGCAATGATGGAAGGGGTGTAAAGGGGTGAACGGGCGAAGGGGAGAAAAGAGGGTAGCCGCTAGAGATCAGAGGGTAGCCGAGTCGCCACCCTTTAGTCACCCTTTGCGCTAGCTCTCGAGGCGGTTTCCCTGCTTCCGATCCTTGGGATTCGCCAGTCCAGAAGTCACGCAGTGCCTCGGGTTACGTTCGTTTCGCGGGGTATTAAAAGTTGCGGACGATAGTACAGTCTTTGAGAAACCGTGTCACTCGATCTCACTCCACAAATATTGAGAATGGCAAGGGGCAGCGTCGTTTCGGGGCCGTTTGACCTGATCCGAGACCAAAGTCCCGAGACCTCGCGGCCGAAAAACGGAAAACTGGACACGAAACGTTAATTATTCTTGCAGTGTTTTTATATTCAAATTCCAATTAAATTATTAATTAAATTGCAAAGTAGTGACGGCGACAGGTCCCACTGAGCATAGCGTTGAGCTGAGCCGAACTCCGTCGGTTGAATCCGTGCTCTGATTGGTCCCGTTGAACATGTAGCATTGACATTGGCTGAGCCGAACTATTAATTTCGTTAATAACTCCACAACAAAGCCGCGTAGATCATTTTTGCAACGAAAAAATGTTACTACAAATCGCCTCAGGAATCATCCCTTCTAAGTACAACATGTTTGAGCCGCCTTGTGTAGGTACTCAACGTTTCAGTGCAAAAGTAACGAAAGAATTGAGCAACGTGGTGGTTCAATGGGGAAGAAACGTCGGGTAACTGTCCCGGTGGAGAGCAGGCCGTACCGAATAAGCTACGCGTAGCCGAGTCGCATTGTCTATTGTTGGTGAGGTTTCCGAGAGCTATTAAGATCCACGGAATCGTACAGGATTCACAGAGCAATGTATGGCTGCGGGTTCGCGACGTCTGCGAATTTTCCCAACCGGGTGTCGATTATTGCGTTTTCCAGGCGCGAGACCCGCTTTTCCTCGGTTCGCACACTCGCGGACACGAATAAAAGGCCCACCGACGCGACGCAACGCGCAGCCGAGTCCGCAGACAAATCTAATTATAACGCGGCCAACCATTTTTGCCGGATCCATTTATCCCGTTCGTAAATCCTTGACGCGGTCGACGATCCGATGCAATTATCGCGATAACGCGACGAATGAAACGGAAATCAAGCTCCCGCGAATTGGGTTACGAGCACGCTGCTTCATCTTCGGCGCTTTGGCTTTGGCGCTTTAGACTTTGGCTTGGCTTTGGCGCTTTAGACTTTGGCTTGGCTTTGACGCTTTGGCTTTGGCACTTGGGAACTTGGGATTTAGATTTGGCGCTGTGGCTTTAGCGCTTTAGCTTTGGTGCTTTGGCTTTGGCGCTTTGGACTTTGGTTTTGGATTTAGCTGTGGCGCTTTGGTTTCGGCTTTGGCACCTGGAAACTTTGGATTTGGCTTTGACGCTTTGGCTTTGGCACTTGGAACTTAGGATTTAGCTTTGATGCTTTGGCTTTGATTCTTTGGCTTTGGCTTCGGCGTCTACATACTCTTACAAAAGAATAAACGGGTCCGGCAAAAGTTACCGATGCTACACCTAGTCGAACAGAAAGAGCTTTTAAAAAATTGCACACCCAAGTCATTCTTCCATGGATTTCTATGACAGTTCGCGAAGGAAACGCAGGAAAATCGAGTTGGAAACGGGTCTGGAACTAGAAAACGGTCGAACTACTCTCCCCCGGTCGGTGTACCTAACCGCGATGCGTGGGATAATTCTCATCGTGTTATTATCGTCCTCCACCGCACGGCGCACGTATGCATTCCACGCACAGTTGAAGTTGAAGCACGCTCGCATATAGGGTAACCCGCTTTCTCGCATTCGAGATGGACTCTTTTTTAGGATTCTGTCTTGTCAAATCGATAAATCACTAGGTGCAATTCCACGACGCTGTTCCCCCACACTTCCGCCCGGTCACGTGACGGTCTGTCGTCCATGTGGCACAATGTCACGTGACTGGCAGTGAGGGGGTAACCGTATTCCCCTCGATTGGAAGCATGATCTGGCGACACTGGTTACACGCATTACCAAGAAGTTTGGTAATTGACTCGAACTTTGGGGAAGAAAATTGATTAAAGTAAAGTAGTCATAGTTGAAAAACTCGTATCAATATTAACCGTTCCCTATGCTAACCGTAGCTACTGGAGTTCATTTCTGTCTAAATATACCAACTCTGGAACAAGTTATTCTACACGGTGTCGTTCCTGTTCGACGTTTTCCATGTATAATTCACGGAGCCAGCTCCCATGACTTTCCCGTTGATACACCGGCTCACTTTTATTTTATGCCGAGCGACTTTACAACAACGCTAATACCGCTTCCGTCGCGTCTCCTTCTTTTGCCTCGTCTCCTTCTTCTTCTACTTTTAGCCGCGCAACTGGTTCGTGATGCGTAAGCAGCGAGTATCGCGCTAGCAATTTTGAGGTAATGGCGCTCCCCGCTGTACTTCCGCTCCGCACTTCACAATCAGTTTCGCTCGTAACGACCAACTTACCAATTTTCCCCCGTCCAGTTAGGCACAATATTTGCGCAAAGCTACGTAACTTCGGTCAGCGAAGATGCATACCCCGACGAACGTGATCGGGGCATGCGAACACGCGTATCATCCAGTCTCGTTCAATTTGCCATTTCATTATTATTCCCAGCGATTCAAAAACGAACGGAATAAACTTTGTTGTTTCCACGTCCTTAGACAATAAGCACGAGAATACTCTATAGAAACGTTCCGGTCTGGTAGATCCAGATGAATGTTCAAACAGTGTTCGTTACCTACGCAAACGAAAGAAGCAACCGTAAAAATAGGGCGACCCCTTCCCGGGTACCTACACACATCGCTCGGTTCCCGGCGCTCGGCACTCGGCACCGAGTGTCGAGGTAAAAAAGTCGCTTCCGTTTGACCATCTGCCGATTTCAGGAGGGAAACGCACCCCACTCGCGTACGAGAGATCGTATAATTCATTTCATTCCATGCAAAAGACCAGCCTTGGGAATTTCTGCAATCTCGTCCGGATTCCGTACATTCACAATTCTCTCCCGTGTATTCATCATCCTCTCCGAAATATTGGTTATGCTCTTCAGAGTACTGGCTATGCTCTTCAGGGTATTGGCTATGCTCTCCGAGGTATTGGTTATGCACCTCGGGGTATTGGTTGTGCTCTCCGAGGTATTGGTTATGCACCTCGGGGTATTGGTTGTGCTCTTCAGAGTATTGGTTATGCTTCTCGGGGTATCGGTCATTGGTTATGCTCTCCGAGGTATTGATTATGCACCTCAGGGTATTGGTTGTGCTCTGCAGAGTATTGGTTATGTTCTTCAGAGTATTGGCTATGCTCCCCGGAGAATTGGTTATGCTTCTCGAGGTATTGGATATGCTCTCCGTTGAATTGATTTCTCCAGCGCGACGCAATGTCTTATTCTAACACCGCCCGACAAAACGAACGAATTAAAAATGTTTTTCTATTTGAGAACGAAAGTTCACCGAGAATAAATCGGAGAAAAAGGATTCTATACGAGCGAGAAGCATAATGCGTGAGGAGAATTACGCATAAAATCGAGACCGACCACGCGAACCAACATCGTTGGGGAGAACTAGTTTAGCGATCATCATTTACGCAGGCATCGCTTGCTGCGAGCATAATCGGCGATCTTGCCCTCGTCTTTTTGCAGTTTTATAAGTCTTTCGACTGGCGAGCGTGTAATCTGACGACGACTCGCGCAGGAAACTCGCAACCGGCACGACGACGAGGACGATGACGCGCAGGTAGTTCGAATAAATTATAGCTTGATCGTCGCGCGAATCCATGCGAACGAACAGCTCATCGTCCGCGTCTTTTCCTTCATCGGGACTAGGGGACTAGGGGGGAATTTTAAAGAGAAAAGCGTCACCGGTCGGCTCAAATTCTCGGAAACGTATTGTAGATAGAAGCTGAGTCGTCGGATTAAGACCTGTGCTCCGACTCTACGACGCTGTTCCCCACGCACTCGCCGCGGCTCGATCGCGTGACGCGTTTCGTTCGGTACCGGCAGAGAGGGGTGAACGTTTTTCCCCTCGATTCGTATTCCCTCCCCTCATCTGGCGTTACTGGATAGCGGCAACGACACGAATTCTATTATTGTCGGTACGCGCTGCGGTCGATTCTAGCTACGTTTGTAGTAGCTACACCTATATCTCTGGTAGTTGTGTTTTGGGAGTATCTCGAACCATTTTCACCTATAATGCGTGATAAATTTCGGAAAATTTAATGGATGTTCCTAATTCATTTTAATGTTAACTTGACCGAAGGGTGATCGATTGCTCGGACAGAGCGGTAAACTTAATACGCCGGACAATAGCCTCCAGCCCCGGGCGGCCATTGCCTTTATAAATCGATCGCATTACCCTCTACAATCAAGCTAATACTCCATCAAAGATTGCTCGGATAGGTGGAAAGAGTGCGGAAATTCGTCGACCTAAGTAAACGGAAGGCTGATGTCGAGAAGGATGGTCTCGAACACACTCGAAGCCTGGCTGCACCGGCACCTACAACTACAGCTAGAGCTACGCTCGAGTAATACGGTGGTAGGTACAATCGATATTACCCTCGCATAATCGAAGAGCATGGCTAAAGCTTCGCAGACAAGTTTCACGTTTCAATTGAGACGGTGCGGTGTGTTGGTTTACACAATACGCCGCGCGCCGAGCGTCACGTCGCATCGGTTCGTACGTCCACGACGAATGCAACACCGTGACCATACGATACATGGCTTCTGCCAGGAAATACATAGCAAGAGCGGCGTTCCCTTTATTTTCCCCTTCCTGGCCGTGTACTCCACACGCGATACCGTATCTCAGACCTCTTCCACGGCGAGTCTGGTATTCTTACTTTCGTTCTGACCAACTGCCTCGCGGCGACGCCAACGATTAGATCTATTCGGTGTCTGTCAAACAATCTGTCCACGGAATTTCCTTTTCTTTTAGCGCACGATACCTCAGCCGATTCTTTAGCATTCTAACCCTAGCACTAGCCAGCATCGAGCTGTCACGCGCTGTCGATTCTTAGTTCATGGAGACAAGAGGAGCTTCGTGGCCCGCTCTGCGTCATTGCAAACTTAAATGCGCAGGCGATAATAAATAATTTTTTGAGAATTTTTCATCAAAGAAGCCTGTGAGCAGCCCTCCACCCGCTTGGGAGTGTGACGGTTAATAAATGAAATAAAAGAAAGACTTTACCTACGAAGGAGCCGGCATCTTTTGTAAAACAGAGCAGAGAAATTCCGATTCTTCCAAGCATGCGTATAAAAAACATTGAAAAATAACGTGGAGAAACTCTAATTTATCATCGTTACAGATCCTCGCATTTTCTACCAGGCTTGGTTAACTCCATCGTACGATGTTATCATGGCAGCATCATCGCGTAGCAACCTTTTATCGCTATCCGAGAAATAACAAACCGAGCCGCAACGTATGAAAAATTCAAGATTATAAGCGAAGGAGCTGTAACGAGCATGCGAATGCCTATCGAGTCCGAAATCGCAATCCCGTGATGCCTGGTTTCCGACAGCAGGAATTTCATATCGGGAAAACATTATTACCCATCATTTTCCATTAGCGGTAATTCTGCGTTTTGAAAAAAGGCGCGCAGATACTTCTGATAGCGTCGCATGTGAAAAATTCTTTGTAGAAATTGACGATAGTTGAAAGTGTAGGGCAGCGATGGGCACGGTTGGGCCCCTCGATCGCTGCTTTCCCCAGCACCCTCTCTTTCATGCAGTGCAGAGTCGCCAGACTAAAACTTGTGTGCCCACTCTTTTCCCTTTAATTCGTGACGCTGATGCACCTTCGTCGCGTTCGCGGATGCCTCGTGTCTTCAATTCAAGCAAACGTGCCTAATTTCCAATAAACATCAGCAACCTACCTACAATATTCGTTCCGATGTGAATATACACGCGTATAATTGACACTAACCAATTAAATGCTACGCGCAATACATAATAAGAAAGTAAAAGCGCGGAGGACTGTTTTTCGCATCGTAGTTGATTAAAAATGCATAGTTTGTCGCTTTTTCAACGTTGACTTTCGCAAGCTTCCGACGCGTCTGGCTATGTCCAGCTTAATTTAAATTCCACCCAACGAATCGTGAAACTGCTTTCTCTCCACCCCTTCGTGCGATAACGCATTATTCTTCGAAAACCAGTCAAGTCTAATTCCAAGTATTATTGACTACTGTGACATTCTCGCTTTCTTTCGTGTCGTTATCTTCCATTCTAATCTTTCTGACGTACAGGGTCGTCCATTAAAATGTGTTATTTTAAATTGTAAGAAAAGCTGTTTTTTCTACAATTAACAATTTCTTTGCAGTTCACAGTTTTGTGAAATTTACAATTGTTTGTAACTAAGAATTTTTTACAATTTTTTTACAATTAAACTGTCGAAGATTGACTACTTCAATCTTCACGAATAAAATTGGAAATTCTTCAGTAGATACTTCATAAATGAATATTTGGTTACACGAAACCCTGCGGTCGAAGAGCAATGAATTTGTAACTGCGCTCCATGGCCAAACGAAACGGCACTTTTCGACGAATTTTATCGGATCACACGATATTAATATCGGGAAGAATCCATATCGTGGAACCGGTATGTATAATATAATAAATTTCCAATTGATTCGCTCCAAACTGTAAAGTCTACATTTTTCGAACGCAACGCGATATTAATACCAAAGCCAATCAATATCGTAGAACCGAGAATGCGGACGAATGGCAGCTTCATTTATTCAGAGTCGAAGCGGTGTCGCCGACAAAACCGAAATTCGTAAATAGAACTACAGCTGAAAACCTTCTAAAAGTGAGTCCCTCACTTTTAGAATGAAATAATGTTAACAACTGTGCTGAATTGTGCTTAGATTGCGCTCCAATATTAAAAACCAAAATACAACAAATGCGACAAAAAAATAGAGAAAGTCCATTTATAGACTGGCCCCCACTTTTCATTTCTTGCAATTTTCTCTTGCGCTGGAACCAACGTCGATATACAGGATCATTAATTTTAGCTACCCGAAGGAGGCGCACTTCGATCCGGCCCCCAGTGCACCCATCGAACTTCGGTCCGAAGTACGTGGCTCAAAGTTGAAGAAATTCCCACTGCTTTCTATAAATAGCAAACAAACGCTAGACGTCGCGGAACAAGAAACAAGTTGGCCCTCTGCTCGCTGCACAATGGCCCGTGAACCTCCCCTAACGAATCGATAATGCGTCGGTTTCAATAGGAGCACGCGAGGTCGCCAAGAGTAGCACGCGAGCGAAACTCACCTGCTCTACGATCGAATTCCAGGTTCGCGCACCTGCCGTCGCACCGCACCGCGCCGTAGAAAACTCAATCGTCTCCGCTACGAGCTACGACCCACACCACAGCTAGTCCCTAGACGTTTACCTTACCAGTTACCAGATGGAATAAGAATAAACCGACAGGGACAATAGCTCCAAGTGAATACAGTGAAGCCTTGATCTAAGAAAAACACTGGGGTCCATAACGTTACTTAGATCCTGTGGTTGCAGAGTCGCCTTAAGACCACTTTACCTTCCACTTCTACGACGCCGATCCCTACGCATCGATAGAGGGGGACAGTGGCCGCTATAGTGGGGTCGGTTTTGCTTCAATTATGCCCAGTCCTGGTACAGGGTAAAGGTGAGGAACGTGCGGCCTCCGTAAGTTTCTTGTGCAACCTTCATAAAAGATTACGACAATTGGAAAATTAATAGAATGCTTAAAAGTACCAACAGTGAAATAGAAAAAATTATAGCGACCTTCTTCATTACTGCCTAATTTAAAGGTGGTCTCTAATGGTAAAATACCAACCCTGGTATAGGGTACAGAGTATAGAGCTCATCTGGAGACACTGCCCTCGTGGACTATGTCCCGCAGTGGAGGGGATCCTGAGGTTTACTTTTTCTTAGATCAAGGCTTAATCACCAAATTGATGGACGAAAGTGTTAGCCGTACAATACTGGACACAAAATGAAACGAAATATACAGCTTGATAAAGTCCCAAGATAACCAATTGCCCGAATGCAAAATGCTTTGGAGTTATGTGGTAATCTCCACATATATCCGAAGCTGGAGAGAGCGAGATTCGTGAAAACGCGTAGAATGCGAGAGACGGACAAAGCGACGTGCAATCGAGAAACCGGCGTGCGGCGTCGGGCGGATACGCCGGTAGTATTTGTTAAAATGATGACGTTCGGGACCGGAAGCAATTAGAGGAAGAGCTTGGTCGTGCGGGCGAGTTTCGCATTCGAATACTTTTTGGCAAACATGCCGGGAGAGGCTACCCCTTACCTTTCGCGTGTACCTTGCCCAACCCCGCCGCGCCGCGTCGGTCTGAAGTTTCATCGTCGAGAGCTTTGATCTCGATCCGATTTCTGTCTTGGGATTAAAAAAAACAAGATATGATACCAATCCACTTACGAGGAAATATTTCTGTACGCTACGCGAATCGCCGGTAGTACATCTTAAGATTACAAATTTATTTTTGTTATTCAAAATTACGCCAAAAAACAAACAACATAAGGAAAGTTTCGAAGCATTTGTAAATTGTGGATCACGCGAAAATTATGTTTTTGTTCGAAAATGTGTCTCATATTAATACTTTATCCCCACTCTACCTTCCCCCCTCTATGACGCTATTCTCCCACTCTAGCTTCCCCCTCTACAACGCTATTACCCCACTCTACTTCCCCCTCTACGCGCTATCCCCCCACGCTTCCGTCCGGTCACATGACGCGTTCCGCCTCTGTTGCGCATGTGTCACAACGTCACGTGACTAATCCAGTACTGGCAGAGAGGGGGAAACTGTTTCCCCTCAATTCGAGTAAATTCCCCTGATTCGTCAATCTGTGCCCCAGCATCGAATAGGCATTCCATGAATTTCACGAGCGATGACATTTCCCCACCTGGAAATGCTACGCGATGATTACGTCGAGTCTCTCGAATGCTCCTCACGATCGATCTGCGCCGAAGGCGGATCGTCGATCGTGGCAGAATGTCGTGCACGGGTCACGCGATTTAATGCCACTCGAATGACTCTTCGGCGGTCGTTGTTCCAACGACAATGAGCTGGGCTGATACGTGGTCGCGCATATTTAGCCGACCACTTCCGGTTCCTCGCACACGGCATACATGGCAGACACACACACAGACGGCACACACGGGCTGTACCTCGAAAACGACCGAAGTATGTACTTGGAGCGAGAGCCAGCCGCCTGGCGGGGACAGACATTTTTGTATAGGGGATGTGTCTGCGCGTTCGGGAGAATTGTGCTCGATCAAGAGACCTAAAAGTGAACATTCAGATATCGGAATGTCTTATTGTTGAAATGCCTTGAATAATGTTATTAAATATGGTTTTAAAAATAATTATGTACATTTTTTGAAACAAATTTCGCGAGACCTTAAGGACAAGGAGACGCACTCCCCTTTAGGGCGCTGATCATGTAGCTACGCCGCAGCGTCGTTGTTTCTCTCGCGCGGATTCGAAAGGAAAGCATCGGAAGCTGTGCCGGAAATGATAATCGGTCTTTCCCGTGACCTTGGCCGCCCTCCCGGAAAGAGGGACCGCAATTCGAAGACGCAGCCATCCCCCGAAACCTTTTCCCTTGGCAAAATTTGGGATCAGGAAATTGCCATGAAATTACCCGAAAATTGACGCAACACACCGTTTAATGCAACGCGTGAACGCGTCACCACATCCCCACCGCCCGCTCCCGGCCACCCCTACGAGGAGTTACAAATCTGTTACCTAATCTTTTTTCATACGATATAGCCAGCATCCCCGAGATCCCATCCGCCGTATGACTCTCGCCTACACGCAGGTGCATACCTAGGTACAGGGTATGCGCTGAACCGTGACGGTATAATGAAAGTCTCAATTGAATTTTTTACCCCATCTTCGCGCGCGAGAATTTTTCATCGAGACGGAATTAATAAATTTTCATACCGCCCATGCGCTCACGGTCGATACCCTAACGCGATTTCGATCGAAGAAGCTCAACCATGAAACGAGAGCGGGATATGTCCGTCCGCAAATTGAACGAATCCGCGGAACGTGTGGTGGACCGTTTAACAGCGAGACAAACTGTTGCAGTGCAGGCGAGAGAGGCTACGGTGAAGAAAAACGGAGTGGATGGTGCGAGAGGAGAAAAGAAGTTATGCGAGGCGTGCGACCGGAAGCGATCGAGCGGCACAATTAGCCGGAAGCGAGGAGCCCTCGAAGGTGATGCACGGCGGCCCGAAGGATGGACTGACTCCTCGTTCCGAGGATTTCCACCGAGATTCGATAAGATCGTGGATGACTCTCGAACCGAGCCAGTGGAACATTATCCCGGAGTTTCGTTTCTCGCTTCGGCTTTCGCTAACTGGCTCCCAGAGTTCCGGAGAGTGCTCAACGACAGTAGGGCCCTAAGTTTGTTGCGCAATCCCAGTGCGCCATTGTGCTCCCTCGCGCCGCGCCGCTGCTTTCGCAAGGATTTAGCACACAGTTTCCACAGAAACCTACCGTAAACAATCTTTTTTCGTTTCGCCGTTTCTAAAACATTAACAGCCATGTTGTGACGAACGAACTATACCTCTATGATTGGTGTGTAAACCTTGTGATGACGTAAACATATCTATGACGTGCGTCTACAAACGGCGGAGGAGATCTACAGCAGGGCAGGACAACTTCCTCCCCTCTGGCGCCTCGTGACCCCCACTACCAGTTCCCCCACTACCGGTTTACCGGTTCCCCCACTATCGACTGTTTCATACTGCCCCTACCGCGCTTTGCATTGCGTAACTGCCGGGATATACGTGGCCTCGGGGGTGTCCCACTTGGAAGCTGACCGATGGAATCGGGACGCGTCCAATCGGTCGGCGTCCAAGTGGGTATCACTCCGGGGCCTCCATATACAGTGTCGCCAGATGATGCCCAATCGGGGATCATGTACTCTCCTCCTTTTCCCCTTCCACTATTCCGCCCTCCTTCACACCACTCAATCCTCGTTGCGGAACGTGTCACATATTACTCTGGTCATCAGAGAGGGGGAACCTGTATTCCCCTCGACCGCTTCATTCTGGCGGGTAGGGGGAGGTAAGTTGACCAGTGTCGCCAGATTAAGACTTGTCTCCCACTCTACACTCCCCCTCTACGACGGTATTTCCCCGTTTTTCTCATCCCCACGATTCCACCACCGACCGGTCACGTGATTCGCGTACTCAATTCGCATTGGTAATGGCAGAGAGGGGCTGATAACTGCATTCCAAGGCTTAGGCCTAGTTTCCACGTGCTTGGTGTCCGTTCGGACCGCATGGGCCGAGCAATCCTTCAATAATTGTTCATTTCGTTCCCTTTGAAAATGTAACGATGTTTCGACTTGCGTTCAATTGCGAAATAGCGAATCGAATATATTAAATTGCGACAGGTAAAAGACAACAAAGCGTTTCATTCATTGTGAAATCCGAATCTCATTGGACAGTTCGCGAACCATTTTAGCAGGTGTATTAACATAATTGTATATTTATCGTGCGAACGCGAACGGGTCCTGGCGATTAGAATGCGTTTCAAGCGATTGATTTATGCGAACGACGTTGTGACTCGTCGCACGCGTAGGACTCGCTGTGCTCTCGTAACGTTACACGCACGGGTGGGTGGAAAAATTCGAAGGTCAGATTTCGAAAATGTTGCCATAACAAGCGGAATATAAATAGCATCTTTGCGCCAGCCGCTGAAGTTAAACCCACTTCTTCTAGCGCTGAGAAATCTCCAACTGCCACTGTGACATTGTAACAATTTAAACATCGACAAATTTTTCGAAAATCGACGATTCAAATTCTTTTTGACACTACCGGAGGGGCGTGGTAGACCCAGGCTCGCCAGATTAAGACTTGCGTCCCCACTCTATCTTCCCCTTCCACGACGCTATTCCCCCACTCTTCCACCGTATCGCAACGTCACGTGACTAATCCGGTACTGGCAGAGAGGGGGTAACGTCTTCCCCTCGATCCGAGTCAATCCCCCTGGCTGACCAATATTTATTACTTAAGCAACTGTAATCTTGAAGAAGGTATTTGTTACTCAATTAATATCGAAAAATTTTATTTATAAAAATATGAAAAACCGTGTCAAACATAAGGATAAAGAAAACATTTTTTTTGGAAATCCAATTATCAAAATTTTTCGGTACTGACAGAGAGAGAGTAATTTCTTCCCTTCGATTCGAGTCAATCCCCCTGATCTGGACGACTCTGCTTATGGCAGCGGCTCGAACGGTGCCCCGATTTTGGCCAGGCCAACCGCGCGACAGGAACAATACGCGAACGATTTAAATAAAACAGTTCGTCCAGCCTTTAAAGTCACGGGTATCGCAACGGCTGCGAATGTAGTAACGGGTAGCTCGTAGGAGGAAGGAAGACAGGAAGATGGCTAGAGGAACCGAGTAGGCTACCTGCGTAAGTATCGCCAGGAAAGAGAAGGTAAAAGGAATACATATGTTCGGACAGACGGACAGACAGGCGTGCAGAGAAAGAGGAAGAGAGAACATGTTCAGATGCGAGAAGGAAGATAGCGGAAGAAGGGGAAGAGCGCACGCTAAGACAGGTGGTGCGGATAGTAACGTCTAACGGAAAACGTAGGCTGTGGGTCACAATAGTGGCTTATGCTTTATGCGGCCACATTTTATCATCATCTCTGCCTGCGAATATTCTTCTGGAAATGCATTTTCAACAATTATTATAAAGAAAATTAGATGATGGTGAAATTCGTTTCAGTTACTGAATTTAGTAAAAATAAATTTAAAAAATTGAAAATAAATTTAAAAAATTGAGAATAAATTTAAAAAATTGAGAATAAATTTAAAAAATCGAACATAAATCTTAAAAAATTGAAAATAAATTTAAGAAATTGAAAATAAATTTTAAAAATAGAAGATAAATTTTTAAAATAGAAAAAGAATTTTTTAAATTGATAATAAATTAAAAAAATTGTAAATACGTTAAAGATCGCTGTTGTTAGTATTTCTTAATAGTTCAAATGCGTTTTACTAATCTAATACACTTTCTACGTGCTAGAATTATTACATTACCGAATATTGACTTCCATTCGTTCAATGCTTTCTCAAGCTCTGTTATAAGTAGACATCTTTATGAAAATAAAACTTTTCTATCTTAATTGCAACACACTAGAGTGAAATTCATTTTCTTTCTTAATATATCTAATAGGTTGAAAACAATATAACAGTACTTTTACATTCTTCGAATGGTTCTACTGTTTCGAATTGCACCTACTTTCGTCCAAATTACCCTAAGTTATGTTAGCTCGTGTAACAAAATTTCGAAAGGATCTCTCTCGTACTTTAAGATCTGTTTTACACACGCAATTTTAATAAACTGTTTTTAACAAAAAAAATATAATCAAAATGTCAATGTAATATCTCTTCGTTAATATTCACGATGCTTTAAAAATAAGTACAATTAATGTATGCCAATTGGGTCCCTTATCCCACATTATACATCCATATTTGAAGAAAAAGTCGAGTCGACGCGTCGCGACGTATAGGTAAGTACGAGAGTACGGATCGATTGGCACTCAGCGATGGCAGTTGTACCGGTCACGGGCCCTTCGCGAGCGTGCTCGTCAATGCAACACGAAAGAAAGATATGTCCAGAGCGCGCGCGTCTAACGTATGCAACTTGTGCATACGGACACGAGGAACGCAATGAAGGCAAGAAGGCAACCGTATGGGTGGTTCGTCATATGGGTTACCTCGAAGCAAGATCGCGGCTAGAAGGACAGACTAACGGAAGTGAATCCTTTTTTTTCCTTCCTGCAGTCGCGTTTCAGTAATTTCGCGCAGCCAGCAGGAAAACTTGAAAATATCTCGGCGTCCGGTAATTAGCGTCTTAACCGCCTCCACCCCTGGGATCGCGTTCTTTTGTTCGCGGACGATTACGATCGGACGTTATTTTTTTCCATGGCCTGTTGCGTAAATTTTTCGAATTTTTCCGTTTCTCATTTCGTGCGTTCAACATTCGTAACACTTGCAGCAGAAACTTTATGCTCACCCTATAGGTCTCATATGAGAATTGAAGTTAATTTTGCATTAACACTTTGAGTGCCGCGTCTCCGAGAAATCGAACACGAATTTCCACGATCCTATGGTTCTAATACGTCTTCGTGACCTTGCCCAACGTAGACATCGTGTTTAGTGTCAGTTTAATCAGAGAAATACCACAAATAAGCGAAAGTCCCATAAAAAAATAGTGAAAAATAAACAAGTTTTGTTATTGGATTAGTAGTGGTTCACACGTTTACACCTTATACTACTCGGCGACTGTAGCTCTCGAGCTTCTCGCGGGGTACGCCCCCAGTGGAGGGGATATTCGTTTTTCTTAGATCCTACAGTTGCTTAAATCGATTCTTCACTTTCGCACAAATAGATGTTTAACCGATTAAGATGTGTGGCAACGCTGCGTCCGTTCCTCGTATCTTCTCGTTAGATAATAAACACGAGGAAGCGCGCGTGTATACAGCTTATAAAGCTCCCCAGAACGGATATAAATCCCTGTTATAACTTTATACGATGTCGGTGGTCTCTGCTGATATATTCGGCTAGCCGAATTTTCCTTGTACCTACACGCGCACCTCGAACGTTGCCGCATAATTTACTGGAAAAAGTACGCGCCAGAGGATAGGAGACTTTGCAGAAAATTCTCTCGTAAGATTTCCGAGCGAACTTCACATTTTCACGGTACAAAATGTGTCGGCGCTTCTTCGACGAATTTAATTACGTGGTAACTTTTATTTTGTGCTGCCACACATAGCGACTAACCGTGTATCGATTTTAAATTCAAGGTAAGCCGTTTAACCCGGTCAAAGAACTATGACCAACGCTTTACGAACCACGAAACCGATCGTGCGACGTTATAGTCGACGGGCTTTCTTGTGACGCAAGAATTTTTGTAGTATGTGAACCGAGATTTCGAGGAGAAAATCCTGAATATAAAATTTCAATGGCGGGTCTTCGTCAGTTTTTCAGATATTTACGAAGAACGGCCAAAATGATGTTTTCGAGTTCACCCGTTACATAGAATTCCTCGTTATCAATACGAAAATAATTATTTAACATTTAATTTAACATTAAATCGTTCAAATACCCCCGCAGGGTATACTGCGCTGCAGTGGGGATAGTTTTGGGACAATTATAGGCCAGAATCTTGGGACATTTATCGATAAAATACTATAATAAAAGTAGTAAGCAATCCAAGTACAGTCTTGTCATTTTTGCAAGATAAAACATTTTAATCGATATTAGTGCACCCCTCAGAAACTAATGACGACCCGCCATTGAAATTTTATATTCAGTATTATCTCCGCGCCCCGTCCCCACTCCTTATGGTCTCATAATTGTAAATAATACCGCACTGTATTAAAATTTTTATTTCCTAACACGTCCGTTCGTCCTCTTTCCCTCGGAGAGAAAAAAAGGAAGAAGATCAAAGTCTCCGGAGAGATTGAATCATCGTCGTGCCCGGTGAACCTTAACGAGCGCTCGACTTCTCTATCGGAGACAGAATACGCGATTACGGTGGTGTACCTATATGAGATTCGATGAAACTGGAAGACTCGCGAGAGATTTAGTGTTCGGAAAGCGTTAACGATGCAGCAACAAACAAACAAACAAATGTACGAACGAACGAGCCACCCTGTAACGTTTCTTTTCGTGTCTACCGTGCAACGAATCATACGCGAGAGGAGCGCCAGACGGCATTGTCCTTTTCTCGTAGTGCATTACGTAAATGAGGGTACACCGTGACCATAAGCATTGAATCCGCGCGAGTCACGACGAGACTCCGCGTGTCCTTGCTTCCGGTTCTAATAATCGCGCGAAAGACAACACACGGTCGCCGAAAGTGTACGCGACGTGGCGCAACGCGAAACTCGGTAAAAGGCCAATTTACTTTCAGCTTGTTGACAGGTCACGTCGGAGATATTGCACTCGTTTTAATTGATACCCGAGTTTCAATGCTACGCGGCTCTACGGTGTCTAGCTCCTACTTCACTTTAATCTACCCAATGCTGAAATCTTCATTATTTCATTAAAAAGAGATGTTTCTTTTTATATTTCATTGTATCGAGGTAGGTATCTGAATAATAATAAAACTCTATGCAATACAAAGCAATATAAAGAATGTACAATCACGTGAACAACAGTCCTTCGGTGATCGAGACAGAAGGTCTTATTTTTACCTTTTATGAAAAATATTTTTTCAAATAGTGATATTATAAAAATATAAGAATGATTGGCAATTTTGTTTCCTCGTTGAAATGTACAAATTTATTCAGGGCAAAATATTTATTTTTACGTATTGTAATAACTGGACTACGCACTTATGACAAAATTGGGTATGTGCAATTTAAAAAAAGAGCAACAATTGAAAAAAATTTACGCACGTCAACACATTATTTTCAACTCTGTAGAATAATTAAACAAAGAAAGACCCTCCTATTTGGCTCCTAACTCTTGCAATGTATACAAAAAATGTTTATTTTGCATAAAGATCCGCAGTCTAGTAATAACATTGGGAAAAATACTAGAGCCTAGTCACGTGACATTGTGACGCGACAGAGACGAAACGCGTCACGTGACCGGGCCGCGGCGAAAGCGTCGTAGAGGGGAGGGTAGGGTGGGAACACGAGTCTGGTAGTTCGCATGAGTCCGGTGCTGGCAGAGGAGGGGTAAATGTTTCCCCTCACTTCGTGCTCACTCCCCTCACTCTGCCTCAGATGGCAAAAGCACAGCTTACATAAAAATGGAAATATTGCTGATCTATTCATAGAAGTGTCGGTTACTATACCACTTGCATTCCCTATTTTTGTTATAACTTTTGAACAAAGTGTGACCTAACATTTTTTTTCATATTTAATGCCACAGAATGCACCGAGAGAAATTGAAACCTGGGACAACCGGTACACGAACATGGAATAAAAGTCTGTTCGTTACACTATTACTAGTCTACTCCTGGCAATATATACTGCATCGGTTCATTTAGCGCCGCGATTATGAGCGCGAGGGGCTGTCACTTTCTACGGTATACAAACGCGCTCGCCCACTATCTCCTCTTTCACCCACTCCTGCCGTTTAAAGAAAAATTTTTCTTTTAGGCGGCCGTCCTAGATTACAGAATTGACGAAAGGCACAGTTCGCGCTAGTACGACCCAGTTCGCGGACGACTTTAGACTTTAGATCTCGTCCACGGGTCGACTCTCGACGCTCGACGCGCAACGTGCGATTAAAACACACGGGAACTCGAACGGAAAACCTATTCCCGATCGTAATCCGAGCGAGTCGATCCGCCTCGAGTGACATTCTTTCATTCGAGACGTGACGTGTCTCGCCATGTGCTTCAAAGTCCCAAACGCGCTGTCCCTCTCTCTCTTCGAGCACAATCCGACTGACATTACTCCAGCTCAACAAATATTTTCGTACCCCTTGTATCTGTCTCAGCCGATTGCAACAGCCGATCGTTTTGCGGACATACGTCACGCAAGTTTCCCTTGTTACAGTAATGTCGCGATCTAAGCGCAACGGTGACACTGACCGAGGTCGGTAGCATTGAAATGTAAACATTCTAAGGAATAGTAGAACCACAGGATCTAAGAAACAGCGCGGACCCAAAGGTTTTTCTTAGATCAAGACGTTACTGTAGCGGTAAACGTAGCAGTATGTTGCCAATCGTTCGACCGATTTTCTATTCAGTTTTTCATTCCGAGTTTCAGTTTCTACAGAAGAATCCTTCGCGAACCTAACGATCTTTTTGCCTCGGTGAAGTTACGGTCGGACGACGTATAATACACGCCTCCGCGTGGAATTCGGATCGGATCATCGGCGTCTAACTGTTCAGAGGAACGGAGGTGTAAACTCCCGCAAGTCCCGTAAACTAGCGAACCGCGGTAGCTTCTCGCACAGAAACTCGACGTTTCCGCGAGAAACGTGACCGGCGTAACCTAATTTACCCTGTTGCAGCAGCCATCGCGTGTCTTAATCGTTCACCTATAGGCAGATGCAAGCGTGTCACGCCGCAACAGCTGCCCACCTGCTGTTGTCTACCTGTCGACTATTTCCCTCTAACGATGTAACCATGCTCCTTCGACCCGTAAGGAAACCCGATTCCCGCATCGTGCTATACTCGACCGAGGTATTACATATACTGTACATAATTAATTTAGGGAATACATCCAATATACCTACGTATAGGGCAGAGGTGGAGAACCTTTTTACCATTAGAAGCCACATTTAAATTAGATAGTAATAAAGGTGGCCGCTGTAATTTTTTATATTTCACTGTTGGTATTTTTATTTGCTAAAGCGTTCTATTCATTTTTAAATTGTCGAATAATTAAATATTAATTAAGACAAGAACTAGCTTTTATGAAGGCCGCACGTTCCCCACCTCTGCTGTAGGGTATGCAAAATGTAAATTTTCTTCTTTTAAATCGTCCGAAACGTCATGTCGCGTCGCGTCGATATGACTGAATTATACTCGGTACACACTGTGCCCGTACAAGAGAATCGCGGCACACGGGCGACAACAACAGAACACCGGAGGAGACTTTCTCCAATGCGAATTCGTTTCCCGTACGCCGAGCAGCTTCCTGCGCGAAGAAAACAATAAATGCTTTCCCCGTGACGGAAAGATTTCATTGAAGAATGAAGAATAAACGGAGGAGACGCCGCGTTAAACCAAACTTTCCTCCCGGCGTTTAATTAAAACCCCGTCGGCTTGTCGTCGTCTTCTGATCGCCCTTCATTTTCAGGTATCGCGAATTCATTTCCGATCTTATCCGTCTGATTTGCAATTCTACTCTGTTCCAAAGGGTAAAGGATAAATGGGAAATCTAAATACAGTGAAGAAGCTACTTGATCTAAGAAAAAACCTAGGGTCCGTGCGGTTTCTTAGATCGTACAGTTCTACTATTTCTACTAGTTCCAACTTCAAATACCCGTTTACGAAATAGCAGGGCGGGTACTCGGAGCCCTGGATTCGGGTCGGGACCCGAAAATTCGCGAGACAACAAATATGGTTAACAACAAATATGACCAGGAACAAAACAATGATCATGTTACGGCTACGCGCGCAATTAAATTGCGCCGGCAGGAAGCATTCCCCGATGCGCTCCTGTATCCTCGATCGATATTTAACTACCTCAAGGCTGTTTCCCGTAGACAACGAGTACAGCCATGATCTCCATCCTTGACACGTTTGCGCCCACCAACGGGAAGTCGTGCACTTAAAAAGCGGTGGAGTGGTAAAATGATAGAGGGTTCGGTGCGTTTCCCCCCTCGCTATTTCACGTGAAATTTGTAAAATAGCTCGCCGAAGGACGTTGAAATTGATATTGTAGATGTAGCAGAGCATGACGATCAACCAAGGATCATAAAACGAAACTGAAACTATACATTACACGCAGCGGTTCTACTTAATACACCACCCACGTTTCAGACATTCCACAAGAAACTCGCTAATAACATCCTCCGCGGTCCGGGAGTTCCAATCCCTCGGGCTTGCAAATACATGTGTCGCTCTACTCGAGGACACGGCGCTACAGCTTTCCAGCGCGAAAGCTGTTGCTCGTACATTAATAAGGGGTCCTCGATTAGGTGTCATTTTAAATATCGCGCCATTTTTTATTCGGGACGGTCAGTCACTATTCGAAAAAAAAATTGTGAAAATAGCCGACCCGGTCTCACTATACAATGCATGGCAGTTCGAAAGTTTTTTTTAAAAAACCTTTTCTTTTCTCGATACTGCTATCCATCTATGCATTATTTCTAACTTTACATGTGAAAATTTCCTTCGGATTTGTTCTTTTTTCTTCATTAGACTACTCCTGACTACACAAGTAGTTCTCAGCGTACGTCAACTTTTCCTTCATATTTCCATTTCGTAGTTGCTGCATAATGTGCCATATTTGTGTATGTAAATATTTTAATATTAGGTAGCCCTACAATAATAAATAAAGCTTTTGAATCAGGTAAATCATCACTTTAAAAAATATCATTCACGTCTTCAAAATCTTATTTTAACGATAACTTATGAATCCGAAAATTTACGCGTTTTTTTTGCACTAAAAAAAATTAATTAAATTATAAAAATATATATATATGAATAAATATATATATATATAAATATAAAATATTAAATTATAAATATATAAAAATTATTTTGAAATAAAGCTGAAATCTTCCACTTTACAGTGGTTCCAAAAAAATTACCGGGACGGAATTGTATGTACATTGACATTAAAACTGCCTTCAAATTGATTTTTATCAGTTACTGTTATTTTATTTGAATAAAGTTTAAACACACATTTCTCTGCTTCAGCACTATCCATCCATCAAAATGTTATTCCCCATGAAAAATACAGTTACATTGGCAGACGCACGGTTGCCAGAACGATTACTTCCGGTGCGTAAAGACGAGGATTCGCGGCGTACGCGAAACCGATGCGACCGATGACGCACTATCGATCTGTCATCGGTGATTGTTCCGTGAGCGAAAAACTGGTTTACGCGATCGACGATCAGAAGCGAGATGCTAGGAATTCGAAACTCGTGGCTTCTTCTTCGAGCCAACGTGTTTACCCCCCACCTCCCTTTCACTCTATCCTCTCCTCTGCCTCGACCGTTTTAAACGGGGAACGTTGCGGCTCGTTCCTTTCTTCCGCGGAGGCCACGCAATCAGTTTTTTCGAGGTTCGCGTGAAACAGGTATGTATTCGGAACGGTTACTGGAAGGTACGCGCGGCATTGGCAACACGCCGACACGAATCCGAATTGCTCGCACGAACGAGAATAACCGAGATTCGCGAACATTAGAATTAGAATGAACACTACGTTTCGGCTACGGTTTACAATATTATATTGGGTGGGCAAGTAATTTCGGTTTTCACTGATAGATGTTTTTTTTTGAGGTTAGAATATTTTATTGATTAAAGCTCATTTTTCATATAAACAATTGGGTTTTATTTTACCTTAAGATACCGAAACTACTTTTCCGTTTGCCGGGCGCAACCTAAACCAGACCAATAATTATAAACATATTTAATTATAACCTAACCAATTATAATCTAATCCAGACCAATAATCATAAGCATTCTTTTTTGGTAAAACTATTTCGTTTACAATTCATTAATATTTGTAATTATATATGCTTATAATTATTTGTCTGGGTTAGGTTGCGCCCGGCTAATGGAAAAGTACTATTTTAAATAAATTATTCGTGATTTCAGCGCTACAGGTTCGATCCAATTTTAACTATTTAAGCAATTTTGCAATTAGAAATTTCCCATTCTCAAGGGAGAAATTTTGCGTCTGTAAAATGTTAAATGTTTAAGTATAATTTAAATAAATTCTATATTGTCCCTTGTCACTTACTTTGTGATTTATATTATTCTAATTGCAAAATGTAGCGCTGACATCACGGATAATTTATTATAATTTCAAATTTCAATGAAAAACTAGTGAACATTTCGCAATAAATATTTATGATCAGCAAATTTCTGTTCACTAACTTCCGCCACTGTGTTGCAGGAAAATTGAAAATATCAACGTTTTTTATTTAATCCTAAATAATATACCTAAGAGCATGTGAAAAAATTTATAAAAAATTTCAGAAAGCATAATTTATAATTGGCGTCACTTAAGGGTTAAATGTACGGGTCGAATAAAAAAGGGGGAATTTCGAACGAATATTGGATAAAATGCGAGAGTGAAATGCCTCGGTGTCCGTAATGAGGTCTGGTTTACATTTCACGCTGGGGTGTCATGGTCTCCAGCCCTATCCCCAATTTATCTGGCTTCGAGGCTCGAGGCTTCAGGCTTGGAGGCGACAGGCCCCCAGAGTGTGACAAAAAATGCAGAAACAGCTTTAGGCCGTCGACACTCGAGCTCGAGTCCCTCGGAGATGCGTGTATGTACCATTAAAAATTATTCACCGATGTACGTATGTACATATAAAATAGAATTCCTCTTATTGTAACTACGTACACCTATGTAGAACTTCTTGCGAGCGTCAGCAATATGTAGGACAAACGAATATTCTAAACAGAAAATATATTGTATATATGTACAATAAATTTTTTAAGTTTTCTACACAGTGTACGAAGTACGCAGCGTTTCCGACACGAAAGTTACGCGGGAACGTTTTGAAGGAGATGGGGATAACCCGTCAGGTGCCATTTACGAGAGACGCGAGACAGAACCGTTACCGGTTACCGCCAACCGGCTGGCACGATTTTCCGAAAGCCCGGTACACAGTGCACGACTTTATTCGTCGCGAGTATCTCCTCCTCGGTTGTAATAACGCGACACGTCTGGATCTGCGAGCAAGTTTCGCGGAGCGGTTCTCATTAAAAGTCGAAAAAATCAAATGAAAGGGAATACTCACTGTCGCGTTGTATGCAGTACGTATTTACATGCGCGTCGCTACCACCGGCGATAATCCACGTGCTGAGAACACACTGGGCAACACAACGCGCAACGTGCACACTGCCAGAGAGAGAGAGAGAAAGAGAGAGAGAGAGGCCGACGCGACAGACAGAAACACACACGCGGCAATGAACTAGGGACGAGGTGAAACGTCAGTATCACAAACGCGCGTCGGGGGAATAATACGGGAAACGCGTCGCGCGCCCGACGTGCACAGGTACACCGATACAACACTCCGAAAAAACAAAAGGCGCGGCGGGAAAAACGGTGGAAAAAGACACGAAGCGCCGCGAAAAAGAAAACGCTCGCTCGTAATCGTCTCGCGTGGCCGGCTGTGACTCTACTCCGGCTAGGCTCCGGGCTTCGGCGGTTCGGCGCGACACTCCGACGAGTCCCCTCCAAGCGGCCTTTGCCCCACCACCGACGCGACTTCTACTTCCAGTTTACACTTCCGATCTTCTCGGCAAGGCTCGACAGTTTTCGGCAGTTTTCGGCGGGATCGGCGCAGCGCGGCGCGGCGCGTCGCGACGTCGCGTCTCGTTGTGATCTGCTGACCGTTTATAAAAACTATTACTTTTTACATTATGTACATGTACTATATTTATATAACTACTATACAGGTAATGAAAGTACGAGATACCTTGAACATTAACAGGACACGTTATATAATTATG
Organism: Lasioglossum leucozonium; assembly: GCA_028454225.1. NCBI lineage: Eukaryota > Metazoa > Arthropoda > Insecta > Hymenoptera > Halictidae > Lasioglossum > Lasioglossum leucozonium. Next base: position 893,509 of record CM052213.1, read on the forward strand.
TATACTGTCGTGAACACGTTTTCAAGGAATAAATAAAAGCTTTAGAAGCCATGCTTTCATTCATTTAAAATATCGCAATTTATATTGTATGTAATTGTTCGTTATAGGAGGTATTAAACTGAACGTAAATTTTATTGCTTGTTATGAAAATTCAGCTCACATTCGAAATTTAAATCAACTAAAAATATATGTAACAGCATCAACCTGACACACATACGTCTAAATTTAAAGATGTTAGGTGGTACGGGCTAATATTTTAGAATATAAAACTGACACGGTTTATACATACAGTTGATACAAATAAAAATGCAAGCTGAAAAATTGAAATATTTTATTTAAAAAATTATATCTATCATGTAGTTTTCTTATTTTTACTTTCACCATTTTCGATGTTCACGTCTTTCTTCAACTCGTATATCTAAAACAAAGGTATAGTTAGATATGCCTACTTGATAATTTAGTATTAATGAATAGTATTTATATGTTCTATATAAAGCTGTACCTGGATGTACGCTTCGGTCAATGTTATCATTTGTGGTAGAATTTGAGTTACATGTAAGTCTTGCAATTCGTACCACTGACCGGTAGCTCTATGTAAAATGTGAACCCTATATGTTCCTTGACCAGGCTCACCGTCATGAACTATATTTGCTACCAGATCATACGTTGTACAAGGATGTCTCTGTTTCACTTCGGGCGTTAAAATATCTCCAAAATCTACATTCCTGAAAATAATGTATACGTGTGTAGTACATGCGAATTACCACCAGATTTTATTTTTCAAATATCGAAAATGCAAAAAGAACACTTACTTCACTGGGAAATTAACTATAGTGGGATTCTTTTCTACGAAAAATGTGTTTTTTGTAAATCTCTGAAAAGAAGAATCAATATGAGCGTCTCAATCGATTTTATAATTAATTGTAGCATACCATTTGATACCTACTTTTATGTATAGTATCAGGTAAGGAGGAAGTTCTGTAATTTCAAATCTTTTCATAAAATTCTCCTTGTAAGTTTTATATTCTTTTTCAGTCACTGCATTAAACTTATTCAATAATGTATACAAATTGACCTATCGGAATAAAAAAGATGAATATTTTAGTATAGTCGTGGGAATATAATTATAATCGTACACTTACTTGAGGAATTATATTTTCAGTAAATTGGTCTCTGAAAAGAGGAGGTGGAGGTAAGTCGCATGTTAAATATAAAAATGGACTCTCTGTTACCGTTTCACTGTATTCTACAGTGCGAAGCAATTCGCTTCTTTGATTCTCATCTAATTCAAGTGGTGGAATTTTTCGCGTATATATACGCATATGACCCAAAAACGTTTTATACACTATACTAGAGTCACGTTTTTTTGTACCGTTCAAAGCTAAATGCAAAGCATTTAAAAACCACGACAGAAAATCAATTGGATCACCTAAAAGTTTCATTTTAATATATATACAGTGTATATAGAATCAACAACAACGTATTGCATTATATACCCTGTTCTGTAAACTGGAATCGTTTTTTACTCCACAAAACAACAGCTTGTAACATTTCGTGTGGACTGACATGCGCTTTAAAGTTACGTGGGTTCCATAATTTTCTCATAAGTTCTCCAAAACGTTGAACTAAAAGGTAGGAAGAGTCACCCGGTGGTCTTTTTACATGAGAATAATTAGGCTCTCTTAAAAAGAAGTCCCTTAGAGGTGTGACATGAGAAAGCGCCTAAATAACATAATTTTCATTTTCTTATCACTATGAATTACATTGAAATTATATGTATATTTAAATATAACTCACTTGCAATATAACATTGCAATAATCATTTGCTTTTATATTATTCATCCCCACGATACCTGGGGAATATAATGAGCCATCTATCGCTCTGGATAATTTATCGCTTTTATCCAACTGACCAATCTGTGCTTTGTCGAACGTTGGATTCAGAACATATTTTATATCGTCTAACGATGAATCTGAATAACAATCGTTTATTATTATATTACCTTCCAAACGATATGCAAAATAATAGGAGAATTAACTTACCTATTATTTCATAATTATCTGGTAAACAATAAAATTTTAAAGTATGCAGATTAAGAAATACATGATGACTTTCTGCTACGCTATGTGTATACGCATGAGTATTAGTACCTCTACCCTGAAAATACTTTCCACATACCAGACAAGCGTATACATTAATTCTCGATAACGATACAGAACATAACTTCTCAAAATCGAAGTCCAAAAATTGTCGATTTATCGTGTCTAAATAAGGACACAGTCGTGGTGCTTCAGAGTTCGTCCTCGTGAATTTAGCATTTTCTAAAATAAAACAAAATTAAAAAACTTATAACTTAACCTATTTTTAGGTTAGAAATCAGTAACAAATACTTATTTACATATGTATATAAAAATACGATCTCTTACTTTAACATAAATCGATCTGATATAAAGTACTTCTAAAATAATGTATATTAATAATATCAAAAGTTCTAATTCAATTGAATACATAAATAAATTCAAGGATCACCTAACCTCAACTTCGAATTGTGTAAACAATGAATTCTATTAGTGATATTTCTGCTTACAGCGAAAGTCAAAAATGAAAAAAATTATGAATGGTAAAAAATGTAATTATAAATACTCACTTTCGTTGTCTTCATCCGTATCACTTTCATCTTCCCGTAATTTCCTCTTTTGTTGATTCTCCTGTTTATTAGTCGCCATTTTCATTAAAGATCACAAGGAGACGTGTTTTCATATACCGGCGTAAATACTTCATTTGTACTACATAACATGAATAATTACGCAAACAAATGACAATCGGCGAATGAAAAATGTCAGTTATCCAATTATCTATTAATTAATATTTCAATTTTTATCAATGTCAATTGTACATAATAAAATTCATAAAAGTGATCAATGGTGCTATCTAAATATAATAAAGTACATGCCACTAATCAAACCACAAACCATAGACTATGTATAATCATATCGATTTAATTAAAAATACTACATATATTTATTTACAAATTACAGGAACAACAGACGAATAATTTTGTTATTGGTGATTGGCGATTAATTAAATCGAGTCGGTAAGGCAGCAGATCCTGGGACTCTGAGTCCTGTGATTGGTCTACTCTTATACCTCATTTGTTATAAACTACAATAGGTACGAACAGTGTATTCTTCTACACAGTGTCTTATAGACAGCTAATTGTAAAACTGTAATAGTTTTATAGATTACAAATTCCAATAATTATTGCTGAGGACACAGTAAGCTTTTTACTTTTCTTGTAATGAATGCCGAAACAGAGCAAAAATTTTCCACAGAGCTTCTACTTTATCTTTCTCATAGTCGATGACTGTATCAGTCAGTCAGGTGCAGAGGAAATTTGTATAATCAGATGGGTTGATACGTTCATAGTAATCGTCATGGCTCCTTTCGTATGGAGTTCTAGAGGGAATATTAACCGGTTTTTAACTGATGTTCAAATATTACAATGCCTTCTCGTGTTAATCGGTCTGTTTAATTTGTCTGTGTGTCTCTACGAAGACCAAATCGGAAAATTCGACTGGTAAAATGTTTCGCATTCTGAAACAAATGTTGATTGTAATGCTCAAACGCTTAAATAATGCAGTAGCATGCTTCCGTGTTTGACAGTCTGTCTACTAATCGAATTACACTAAACGAAGAATTTATTATTTTATTTACAGGAAGCAGAATTATGTCGGTAAAATTAAGTTCGCTAGTTTTGACACGGTTTCGACCGCAAAGAAGATTATTGTTGCTACCGAGGAAAATGTTATTGCTGCGCTAAATCTGAAGTCAGGTAGCCTATAAATATTGATATAAAAACGATTACGCGTAACGAATGAAATTTCTTTTGTACTTGTACATTAGAGTTTCCAGCCGTTAATTATTACATCTAATTAAGATACAAATTTTTGCCTTTTAATATTTATAATATTATTATTATTACACATTATAAATTAAAGAATTGATAAATACTGTTATTTGATATTTATTACAATATAGGATTAAGTAGAGTGTTAAATAGATCATGGAAGATTAATTTCTTTGATAGACCAGTCTTGATCCTTTAACTTAGAAAGATGAAATGTTCCGCAAATTTTAATAGGTTTATCCCATACTTACTATTTTGTTCACCTAAAATAACTGTACTACAATTAACTATAATTTCTATTCTTAGTTAAATTGTAAAAAGTAACAATGTGTAAATTCAGAAGAAACATTGTTTGTTTAGGACAAATATTATGGAGACGAGTATTAGAAAAGGGATATGCAGGTCATATTCGTGCAATGGGTGGAGTTGCAGATGGAGATTTGGTTTCTGTGAGCGGAGGAGTACCAGCTATTGTTCGTGCATGGGATTTAGCCACAGGTCACATTCTTCATGAATGGCCCATGGCTGAGCAAAATCCAGAGAGGTTAATATTAATATTACTTTTACACGAATATAACTAATTTTTATTACTTTCATATATGTTTCTATTAATTTCATTGTTAAAGATAACTTTAACACTAGAACAACCAGACAAGTCATACATAATGGCTGGTTTTAGGTTTTGTTGTTTAGAGATTATTATAAAGATGCCTTTATGAGAAATTACTTATATTATGTTTTCATATTAAAAATTATATAAAATCTGAATAAATACCATCTTAATTAACAAGATAATAGATAATAGTCACTTTTAGTGGCTCTTTAGTTCTAGTGTCAAAATTAATTTAAATATATAATATATTGTATTGTAATAATAATAATAACAACTTACTAAACTATGTAGATTAATGGTGTATAGTGTATAAAAAAGGTATAGTGTACATAGTAAGAGGTAATTATAATTATTGGTTTTCAGACGTTTCTCTCCGTTTATATCTTTTTCTACATTGGGATTGTACAGTACTAACAGGTTTTTTTACCTTTATCTAATGCACAATAAACAATACATAGTCGTTCACTCAACTATTACGGATTTCTCACATTTATATATAATATTTCTTAAATTGTCTTAATATAAACTTGCAACACAATTATAAGCAAAGAGAAAAGATTTTTGAATGGAAAATAAGATGAATTTACAAAATTAATTTACTTTAATATTTTGTAATAGAATTTTAGTATTTTATATATTTTGTATAAATTACTAATGATTTCACTAAAGCACCAAATTTCACAATATGTTTTGTGTATTTGATATATGATATTTTGTTTCATTTGAGTATCACATACATACTCAATGTACGATTAATGTTATTGTTATATAAAATTTTCGATACTATTTAAATATCTGTAATTTTGTGTTACTATTCAGAATCAAAGATGTAAAATGGTACATAAAAGATGGTATTGTACATCACATTTTACCCAGCTATAATAGTGATATTAAAGTAACATCGTACGATAGTAAGACAGGACACAAACTCCAAACAAGAAAAGTGTATGGATCATTTATAAGTCAAGAAACAGAGTAAGGACCTAAATTAAAATATAACTTATCTATTACATCTGATTTTGATTGATATTATTTAATAACTTTACTTAATTTTTTTTTAGATGTGTTCTGGCAGCTCCATATCTAGCATGTTTAAAAGGAGATAGTTCATTAGCTGTATTACTCTTGGTACACTTATTCGATTCGAATACCGAGCCACACTCGGTTACGATAAATACAATATTTGGTGCTGGTGCACAAGGTCCATATCACATAGAATCAGTCCTAGGCGAAGAACCTGTTGTAGCGATTAGTGCAGATGGTAATCAAAGGAAACGAATTCTTGTGGTGAAAGATGTAATTCCAATTCAAAGAGATATACCAGGCGATGCTACGCTCTCTATCGTTACGGTTGACAATGAAAAAGTGCTTTTGGAAACAACATATAAAGCTGAAGTAAGTAAATACTTTGCTTCGATTTGTACCACTATCTTAAAACTTCTTAAATATTACTCATTAATTATTTACTCGTTGAATTGTTTGATTTTAGACAACTGAAATTACAGCCACAGAACTTCTAACATCAACACCTATGCCAAATTTATCCATGAGTTTAACACATTCTTCATTGATATCACCAACAATTATGTCTTCGGTTTGTCCCCGACAAGCAAAAGGCATAACATGTCGCCATTTTCTGTGTTCAGAAGATCACAGTGTTGCATTATTACAACATAATAAATTAATATGGACTAGAGAAGAAGCGCTTGCTAGCATTGTGGCTGTGGAAATCATAGAATTGCCTATGTCTGATAGGGAGCAGGCTATCGAAACAGAATTTGATCAGAAAGAAAGTAAGTATGAAATATATGTATATATATAACTATTACGTTTATTTAAGTACACCAAAAACTCGTGTCAAATCAAATCACGTAAATAAAATTTTGATTTCATATTACTGAACTCACAAAACAGAACTCATTAATAATGCATATGACAAGAATTACAAGTTAAATGAGTGTTGGACTTTACGGTGTACTTTTACTTGTTATAAATACTTTCCTACAAGTCATGTTTATAAAACGTTGAACTCTAATATGAATATTAGAAGTACCACAATTATGATTATGATTATACATAATTCCGTACTTTTAAATTATCGTCCGATATTTCAACTGAAAGTCGTTATATTTAATCATGATAACAAAGTCATATTCTATTTTTATAATTTAATTTTTAACAAAAACAAATTAGATAAGCTGTATTAATTGTACTTTTTTGTGAATGGCTGCTGGCAGGTATTGATGTAGACAGCTCATGTAAGTAGTGAAGCAGCGAGGGCTGGTTTGAGAATTACTTTGTTATCCTGCTACTGATTAGATTTATTCGCATGTGTTGATTGTGTCTTAGATAATCATGACAATATAAAGTGAACATTTTTATAACTACTAAACATTTCCTCTCTATTACTTAGGAAAATTGTTATAATGTTGCAATTAGTATCTGCATGGAAGTTTTAAATATTTCCTAATTTAATAAGTATTTCTTGTTGGAGGAGTTGTAAATTACACGTTTGAAATTAATAATAATCGAATAATATCATTTATATTTAGTAGTTTGCATGAGTAATTATATAAATTCAGATAATTCAAAGCATTATTTGTATTTGCTAGATAACAGAATTTGAAAGTGATACTTGATTAACTCCTTTTACAATCATGTCAACCGCGTACTGTTCGTTACCGATTTAGTTTCAGTTTTACAATAGAATATTTTATTGTTTTTTTAAATAACAGTAGTATGTAAAGAAAATATTTACTTTGCAGTGCTTTTGTTGTACGAACGATATATAACTTAATCATTTTGTTACAATTAGGGGATGTACTAAGTATGATGATCAGAAGAGTTGGCTCACAATTTAAGCAGGCAAAGGCATTTGTCCAATCCATATTAAGTATAACACCACAACCATCCAATCAGCGTTCTGACTTAGTACGAGATAAATTTGGATTACACAAAATGATTGTTCTTGTTACATCGACAGGAAAAGTATGACTTCATTTGATAGCTATTACTTAATATTAATAGGTAGCATATATTCATAGATAAGAATATTATATGTATTACAATCTGCTATCCGAAAGGAAAAAAAGTGCAATGTACAACGAATAATTTTATTTTCAGTTATACGGTATTGAAACCAGGAAAGGTGAAATTATTTGGCAGCTTAGAGTGCCAAGCATTCAAGGGTTTGTTAAAAGATCTAACACGATAGTTTTATATGTGCAACGTGGTAGCAGGCATTTCCCTTATCCTCCACAGTGTACATTATTAGCAGAAGATAAAGTATGTTTTCTTCAATATATCAAAATGCAATGGTTATGTTCGATTCAAATTTCAACATTGTACAATATACGATTGAAACATTTTTCAGACGACAGGAGAGGGAGTTCTATACACATTTAATCCAATTACTGGTCAACCGTTGGATGGATTAGTCAAATTGGGATATAAAATAAAGCAATCCATGTTGCTTCATGTTACTACTGACGATTTCCTACGAATTATTCTTATCCTTGATAATCACGACAGACCGCATGTATATCCCGAGGGTGCAACCGCAATGGCTGCATCGTTTGGTAAAAACATATATATGTTCACGGCTGATCAAACGACAGGTGTACTATCTGGATTTTCTCTTTCGTATAGTACAACTCAGGTACATATACTTGAACTTCTATAATTTATAAATACGTATAGTATGTCAAAGCATCTGTTAAAATTGCGTTTACTCTGCAGGAACTTATCGCTCATAAAGTATGGGAGTTACTACTTTCGCCAGAAAATCAAAAAGTAACACACGTTGTATCGAAAAACCCAATAGAACGTGTACATTCTCAGGGTAGAGTTTTGAGCGATAGATCTGTACTGTATAAATATATTAATCCTAACTTGGTTGCTATAGTAACCGAAGGTGTTGGATATACCAATAAAAGTAAGGTCACTGAAAATATCACGAAATGATTACAATTCAAGTAGATTTGACATATAACAAAAAAAAACAAAAAAAAAAGGATAGTGATTAACATAATTAATTATTAATACCAATGCATTTTTACCATTAATTAATGTTCCACAGATACGCTTAATCTGTATTTATTGGATGCAGTATCTGGAGCAATGATATTTTCTATTATACACAAAAGAGTGCGTGGTCCAGTCCATGTTGTGCATTCAGAGAACTGGATAGTATACAGTTACTTTAACGAAAAGAGTCGTAGGACTGAAATCGCTAGTCTAGAACTTTATGAAGGAAAAGTGCAGAGTAATACCACAGGTACAATATGAAATTATTTTAAATCTTAGTAGGTTTGTTTTCGTTTTAGTTTTAGTTTATTGGTTAAAACATACGTGTACTGCTCTAGTGTTCTCGTCTTTGTGTACAACTAAATTGCCGATCGTGGAAAGACAAGCTTTCATTTTCCCTGCGGCAATAGAATCTATGCGAGAAACTATCACAGAGAAGGGAATTACCAGCAAGCACATTATAGGTGAAATATTCACATATTATTTGCCTAAATTTACAACGAAAGAAGAATATAATACGTGTAATACTTATATGTGCACCTTATATATTTCACAGTCGCCCTTGCCAATGGTGGTGTATTAGAGTTACCGTGGAAGATGGTAGATCCACGGCGGCCTATCAATCCAGAAGTACGCGAAGAAGGTGTAATACCATACATGCCAGAGATACCTATTCATATGGACGCAATAATTAATTATAATCAAAGCGTGTTTAGGGTATCGGGTGTTCACACTAGTCCTAGTGGCCTTGAAAGTACTTGCTTAGTTTTTGTACACGGTCTTGGTATGTATCTCATTATTTTAAATACATGTATTTCTTTTTTCTTTTTGTTATACCATATCAAGTTGATGCAAAATTACATTAACATGTTGTAACTTGTCTCAACGTGAAACTTATTAATCGAAATAGGAACTATAAAATAATATACAACAAGCGGTATAAACAATAATATTTGTTGGGAAAATTATTTGCAAAACATGAAGCGAAAGATTCACTAACATTATTCCATCAACTTGATAATAAATGGAATGAATAATTTAGAGAAATAATGTACTACGATCAATTATGTGTTTAATAATAATTATTGCAGACTTGTTCTACACGCGCGTGGCACCGTCGAAAACGTTTGATGTTCTAAAAGAAGATTTCGATTATTACCTAATCGTGATAGTGTTAGCAGGACTCTTAATTTCATCGTACGTTACAAAGAAGTTAGCTTCGCAAAAAGCGCAGAAACAAGCATGGAAATGATGATTCGTTTCTCTAGAAAAATTAGTGCATAACATTCTTAAGTATCCGTTTCTTAAAGGTAAAACATTTTGCTAATAATAATTTGTAAAAAAAAAGATACTGTTTTATAAAAAGATAATGTTACTGCAAAAGTAAATGTTAACAATTTATTACATTACCTGAAATATCTAAACGTAGTACATATATTACATATTATTTGTTTTCCTTTTTTTTATTTTATTGAACAGTACGCACACGCTATAGCGATAACATATATTCGAATATTCAAGACAAAGTGTGCTAGTCATTCTATGGAAAGAGTGGACCATGATCGCTAATTAGATCACTAAAATAACTGACAACATGCTCAAGCTACGATTAATGTTTCGTTCAAACAACGGTGTTCCCTCGAGAATCTCTAGTAACATAACAATCTGTTTTATTATAAATACAATTATTGCAACTATATTTTTGTTCTGGTAAAAAAGAAAATCGAAAACCACTTCGTATAACTCGAAAATGAAAAAGCTTTTTGCGTCATTCCTAGAAATAAAGGTACAATAAATTGAAAATTTTCGAGAGACAACTGTACATGTATACATACATAGTTGGAGATTTCTTTGATATGCGAACACTAAATGTGACAAATTCTGAATCATCAAATATCAAACTGAAATGAAATATAAATATTTAGAGTATTAATGTTGTTGCAATCAAGTGTCTTCAAAATAACACTTTGTTTTTTTCTGCAGCTTAGTATCACATGTTATCGAACGATATTTAACTAGAATTTATGTTCCTTTCTGTTCGAACGTGCACTCGCGTACATATTGCTATTTCACCCTATGATATTGGTTTTAAACCATATTATAGAGGAAAACGTAAAGTTTACATTTAAATGTACATAATATATGCAAATTTCGTGTTTTGCATTTTATAAATACATTAATTTATTGCTACTTACACTTATTTTTAATTTATAAAAGCAGTAACACATGATACAAGAAAACTTTCAACTGAAAAAATTTCATTATATCTTTCAAACACATAAAAAGCAATGGATAATGGGAATCATAAACATACATGATATACTATGCATTGCAGATTTCGTATCTTTAGCATTTATAAGCATTTCCCTGTTCGTTTTTAAAGCAAGATTTATTTCATTGATGTTCTCACCATTACTAGTAAAGTATTGAAAAGACATTAGTATTCTAATTTTCTAATTTAAATATTTAGAATCACGAGGATATCAATTTTTCGTTATACGTATCTGATTAAGGTAACACAAACACAGCACTGTATGAACCTCAATATATGCCACAGTACAAACGAATGATTTTATTTATTATATATTTATAATTGAAAATTAAATAAATTATACCATCTGCGAATAAAAACTATAGAATCATTTTCTTTGTATAAAATAGTCATTTGCTTTGTAGATACATGTAAAGTTTCTAATAAACATAAGTTTTATTGTAAAAAATAGAAATCTAAACAATAATGTCATGAAAATGTAAAATTTGCAGAACCAATACGAAATATAAATTGTATAATAATAAAAACTTTGGTTGCACACCTATTTTTATCCTAATCTTAGGTTTAAGACTTTAGTGATAACATTATGAATACATTAGAATAATAAAAATATTAATATTTATTATAGTACAAGTCTTTGTATTTTATACGGTATATTACAATATTGATAATGCAATAACTATGTTAAATTTATGTTGCTATTACCTCTTCCTTTTTTTATCACGTTTCCGTAGATAAATTTTGTTCTTCAATGTATTGTAGAATAATTTGAACATTTTTATAATATTCGTTTGTTGAAATGTTTTCAATTATCTAAAAAACCAAAAAAATATTGAACAGTTTGAAACGTGATCATTAACGTAACACTATTCGTGTGTATATCGTTTAGTAATCTACATCGAAATTACCTTGAAACTTTTCATGTTGAAGGTTCCGTCAGTAGGAATTTTCGATATTTTAGAATTAAAAATAGCAAGACACTTCACCCATGCAATATCTCCATTGTAATCAGCAATTTCTTTATATAATTGTACACAGCAAGACTGTTGATAAAAGAAGGAGACACATATAAATTGAATAAATATAATTACATATATATATATTCATATGCATTTTCTATATTGTTATTTACTTGTAATATAGGATGCTGATGTTTACTGAGGTAAGGTTCTGCAACACTTAAGACATTCCACGTATCTTTTTCAAGTAGACTTAAATTTTTTACGGTTGCACCTAGCGACGACAGTAATTCCTTTTGTAATTTGTAAGTTTGAGTGAATTTATAAATATTCTCGGTACTCTTGTTATAACTTTCCTTTGCCGATGCACTTAAGAACTTTGAAAGTGCTGGTAATATTTGCCTAAAAATAGTTAATAATAGGTACATATGTATATATTATATTATGGTTATTAATTACTCAAATGACGAAGGAAATAAGAAAACTTACTTGAGAGTTCTAGATCTAATGAAATCTTTCGAAACATGACCAAGGACATTTAATAATTGCCACGCTCGATTGATAATTAAGAGATTTTCATCTTGAAATCGATCTACTAACGGGTGCCACATCAAATGTACTATCGGTAGCAATTGATTTTCCCAATCAGCTAAAATTTCAAGACCTTCTTGTAAAGTTGACATTGCAAGTAGTGATTTTTCTACTTCCTTGGACGAGAGGAAATGTAAACAATGTTGCATCACATCCCTGATCATTTTTATATACGGAGGTAGATCTTGAGCTTCTTCTAGAATTTTTTACATTAATTGTATCTGAATGAAATTAAAATTTTTATTAATTTCTACCTTCTTCCTCCTTCGTGATATCTGCTCGACCATCTCCCTCTTCCAACACTTCCTCTTCCAGATTCGTATCGGTAGGAGGTTCCTCTATTTCTTTGTCAATTTCTTTTTTCATTTTACAATATTCTACTAGAGAACGAATAATTTTTTCAGATTTCATTTCGATGATTTCACTTTGTTTCTGTGGCTTTGTTGAAGCATGCTGAATGTTGGCCATTCTTTTTATGCATATTACAAATGTCAAAAAAACTTTCAAAAATGCAAGCGAATTTTTCTGTTGGAAACTATTTTTCAATTGCAAAAGAACGTCTTCCACAATTTCTTTTAAACAAGGCAATACGTCTATTGTACTATACTTCATAACAACTCCGATAACATTGAGTACGCCAGGATTACGTTCTACTCGGCGCAATTTTACTGTTACATGGTATGAAAAGTAATCTACATTTGCGCGTAGTAAATCACCGACTGTATCGTATTGCAGAGATTTTGCAATCACTTCAAGGGTTTCGGTTCCAACAAAACTAATCAAACTGTGCCTGCTACCTAGAAATAAAACAATTATGTTATCGAATTACTTTATCATCCATTACTCGTACTTGGTACAAATAAATGAAAATTACCTGCACTTTCAATAATTAAGTATAACGTCTTAAGAAGAAATCTATCGTAGTCTCGTTTCAAATTTCGAGCAATTAGTCCCAGTCCTTCTAATAATAAGCAATGCTGTACCACGTTAGCTTGAGCGATACCTAAAGGTGTATCCTTAGAACATTCAATAGGCGGATACCAATGCTCAGGATTTATATACAAATAGATAACGTCTTTATAGATCGACAGAACCGAAGAATCTTTCAATGGAACTATAATTTACAATTAACAATCAATAACTTTAATTCGTATCATTCTTATAAAAAAGAAAAGAAAATATTGTATATTGTTTACCGTTTATTATCCAGTTTAGTAACAAGAATAATTCTTTCCTATGTTGTGGGGCATCGAGGATAAGGCCAAAAATAGTATCAACTAAAATTCTGAGATCACCAAATTTTCCAAGGTATTTACATATTACTCCGACTTTTTCTTCGCAAGAACTGTTCTGAATGAATTTAAATCTTCTCCATAAATACGATCCATGAGAATAAGCTGGATCTTCCAAGTCCTTGACATTTGCAGTCTGCAGAAGGGATATACTGCTGCAGTCTATTTCAGACACGTACACAAGTGCTAATATCAACCTACGAATATGAGGCGAAGACATCATGATGCATGGTAATCTTTGTTCTCCAAAAAGTTTCAAGTATCCCGCAATTTGATTTAAACAAGATAACTGATCATTATCATCTAAAACACAAGCAATCTTCAATGTCTTTTCTGACTAGAAAAACATTTTAATCAAACGTAAAAAGTAGAAATCGTACCAAACCTCCTGATAATCCTAGGTAACTTTGTAAGTAAATTATAAAAATGTTCTTCTAGTAATTCCACCAAGGGCCGCATATTTCTGTTTTGCATATGATTTATACTAATTGTATTCAATGCTTTCTCAGCTTCCTCTTGAATTTCTGGAAATTCATCTTCAGATAGAGATATTAGATACTCAATTAATAACATAACATTTGGTTTCATGTTCCTGTGTAAAAAGTTTATACTTGTTCATTTTAGATATTGTTTACAAAACAATATACATAGATATGAAACAATGCTATTCACCTAGGACATGTGGCGAGCAACAAACAGATGGTGTCGATTAATTCCTTTCTAACTTTGTAATGAGAATGTTTTTTCAATACATCTAACTGTTGCACCAGTACATTAAGTTTTCTCGCACTAGCATTAAACCATTCTTTGTTTCTTGTTGCACTTTGAAGATGTTCCCTTATTTCGCTGGAGTCTATTATTTGTGGCAAACTCTTTGAAGGATCAGCAAGCAAGTTAATATTCGGTTTCATAAGATCATCTAACGAAGACTCTGTATCATCTTCTAGTTTATCTTTCATTACAAGTGAGATTACTCTTCCCCAAGCTCTTAATGCTAGCTAAAATTTTATATTGTCATCAAAGTTAAATGAATTTGTTAATATTTAATCTTTCAACCTTTCATTTTACATTACCGTTGTCAGTTTATGTCCTTGTATCTCACCACCTATAGCTATTTCCTGCAAACCACTTGCAATACCAGGTAAAAACAACATGATAACTTCTGCTACTTGATCTTGTAGTATAATATCAGACCTATCAGATTTGTCGTCAACTTGACACAGGGCCATTACTGTCTCCACTGCTCTCAATCTAAACATTTATTAGACATGATCTTACATATCAACGAATGTTATAATATATTGACAAATAAGAGGGTTTTGTTTATATATTTACCTGAGTGAGTTAGACCTCTCGATTCTGCCTATTGTTATAGATAATAATATTCCTTGACCCACCTTGGAGGCATTCTTTCTTACATACAGTGATTCTATAACTTCTGTGAAACACGAATGTATCAAGGTCTGAATGCTTAAGAGTACAGCTTCTTTCAGTTCTTCATGACCTGTGATTACTAAAAAATCAAATTATGTTACATTAAATAATTTTATTTAAAATTGAAATCATACTTGTGCATAACACCTCGATTACACTTTGTTAGAATAATTTCTGAAACAAGACGATACATAAATAATCTTAAATATTATCATACTTACCCATATTTGGTTGAGTTTGATCGTAGATTTGTATCAACAGACAGGAATATAATTTATTAAAATATTCCAATTTGGATATCTTTGCTCTTGATAGTATCGCTTGCACTGTTTTCACCAACTCTTCTTTCACATCTTTCCTGTAAGATATTCATATTTGTAAAAAGTGCAAATTTATAAGTTATATGTAAAATTACTAAATGACGCTGTAATTTCTACATGGCAGGTAACAATATTTACCTTAACGATTCATTCGGTAAATGAGTAATTAAAGGAAATAAAATATATTCTAGTAAATCTTGAATGACTTTGTCAGAAATTCTAGTTAGAGCAGCCGCAACATTGCGTGCATTGTTTACATTGGGATTTTTCATTAAGCAATCACATAATGGCTTTAAAACCGTAAATGCTTCTTGTATATGATGGCGTTCCATTTTTATTTTTAGTAAAAAAACGTAAAACAACGAAGATTTTTAACTGACACAGCCAATATACATATGCATCTTATACGTAAACAGTTATAAACAGTAGTAAACAGTAGTAAACAGTAGGTATTATAAAGCGCTCTTATTTACTGATTTGTAAGTCGCTAGGTGGCGCTTTAAAAGCGAACGTTTGGCGGGAGATCTAAATTGTTTCTACTTACACAGTGAATCCTGCCGTGTTACAGATATTTTCAATTTTCTCATCGATTGTTGAGGACGTAGACTGGTACTGAATATTTACAGTAAATTGTTATTCATTTATTTCAATTGAGTTTCTTATGCAAACCGGCACAAATGTATACACATGATACGCATTATACAAAGTGTCCCAAAAATGTTGTGGTTCCCCAGATGGTTTGAACTTTTTCCTTTGCGAAAATGTTCTCCGCGGCTTTGTTCAGGAGTTATCAACGAAAGACACTGACCAATGAGAGCACTGGTCTCGCTAAGAGTGGCATTGGCATTTGTCGAGCTGGAATCCGTCTCCAGTAGACGCGCTCCGATTGGTCCGTGTTTTTCGTTGATGGGCAGGTGGTAAAGTGGCGCCTCTACTGGCGTGGAGGTGATCTATGAAACAGTTTTTCCCGTTTTCCTTGAAAAAATCACGCAATGATTGTCATTTTTGTATTTAGGAAAAGTATACCGATCGACGTACAAAGCGATTTTTCAGAAAAATTGCCAAAACAAAACAATTCTTCCCTAAAAATGTAGTTTTATCAAGTTTTAAGATCTAAATTGCAAAAAAGGGCTCTGTACTACATTGCGGAATAGGGCAAAGAATATTTAAAAATAAAAATTATGAAAAAATATTGCTTCTTCACTTACACAATATACACAAAATTACACATAAATTTGTTGAAAGCAGACATAGAGTTTATTTATTTTTCTTTAGGGAGAAGGAGAGATAAGCTTAAACGTTCAAAATTCGTCGATAAGATGAAGAATGATATGTAATTAATCGATGCGTTTACGCTTTTGCGAAAATTAATTTTCTATCGCATGATAATGTCGGTACGAAACATAACAGAAAATTTTGTATACCTGAATGAGTATTATATTGCATATCAGAAGAAAACGGAATATTTATATATAATACATATTGCCATAAAAATTATACAAATGTAAAAAAACAGTAAATACATATTTGAACAATTCTTAAGGTGACTAGACTACAACATTAAAAGAAATTATTAATTTAGTTTATATACGACTTACACAGGATTATACATGTATAATTCTTTCCTTATTTGAATTTCTATCTCATATACATTTTATTTTATTTTATTTCTATTACATATCTTTTGTTTTTGCTTCTTTTTAATTTTCTAACTACTATTCGCATTTGTGTGTACATCGCTCCGATTCATTTTCATGAATTTTACACGTAAGTAATCAAAATTGGTTTATAAGTTTTTCTAATTATTTGTTATGCTACTTTCTTCCCTTTTATATTATTTATAATAATATATTATTCAATACTTATTTTAACCTTACCGTCTATTTGATTTCTGGTTTCTCTTCATAAGTTATTAAACTATGTTTTTCTTTTACATAAATTACATAGGTAAGCAGTTACAACTTATTTGATGTCGAAACAATTTGTCAGTGTTGCACAAATTTTGAAATTCCTTCGAAAATTGTAATTTTAGAATCATTACAATGCCAATATCACAATGTATTTTCTCTTGTATATTCTTTTTTCTTCGTAATTTCATTTGTAGAAGAGGGAGTTGACTTATTCGAAATGACGAAAACCTTTAATATTTAAAATTGACAATTAATAACAAAAGTTATGTAACGATTTCGATCATTGATCAATTATGTGTTCAAAATCAGCGTTCTAATCGAACAATCTTAACTTCTTTGAATGTAAACGCATATTATACATATAGAAATTCCGTCTAAATGACCGATATTTTGCGTAAATTTTCTAATAAGTAATAAACTTTCGTTTATGCAAGAGCGCCAATAGTATTGTGAAAAACGGAATCTGAGCAACACTTACTAATTAAGACTTGGATTCTGCACAATATCCCACTGAACTTCGATTCTCGGCCATTTCGTTTGGAGTACCGTCAACATAGGATTACTCTCCAAAATACCTTTTATGGTGCATTCCAATAAGACTGCTTGTCCCTTACGATAAATCACTTTACTTCCCTCGTTGCTACGCCGAAGACCGTTGTAATGGTATAAAGGAAATATGTCGGGACAACTTTGCGATTCTTCGGGGAAGAATTCATCCATGAAAGACGAACGCAAAATAATTCCCAAATTTTCGCTATCCAGTTTCTTCCTCATTATGTAGACGCTGCAAAAGAGAAACAATTCGGTAACAAATAGGATTAGAATATGTTAATACTTAGTACTTAATACTGAATACTTAATATTTAATATCTAATGTTCTAGAGTGTACAACATCCATTGTAGGTATGCAGGTACATAATATAAACTATACTGCGTGCATGATACTTACTATTCTGCATCTGCCACTAATCCAAGCTCAGCAAGAACGTCTTGTAGCAAATTGTCAGGAATAAAATTGTTTCCTTCGTAATCAAATTTTCTAAATACTCTTTTCGCATGTTCCGCGGGCGTGTCTGGACTCACTAATCTTTTTTCAGTAGAGAAAAGCACAGTTAAATGTGTTTCCGAACCCAACACCCAAATAGGGCTGGATGGAGACTTAAAAAATGTTCCCACTTCGCAATAACGTAAATGTTCGAGGAGGGCGAGAAATCCTATAGTATTCTGCTTGTCAATGCCTCGCAATTCTGAAATAAGGAAATCATTAGTTACCACTCTTACATTCAACATGTGTATTTAAATGTAGCATAAAATAAATTAAATAAATCAAGTAAATGTCTTACTGAGATCTCCAATAGTTTGGTCGTAGTCCCACACGTGGCTGACTGCCCTCCCAGTGAGCATCAAATTTATAAGGCTCTGACTTCCATAACCATAAGTTGGATCGATCATTGATTCCAACGTGTCTGACATTTCACCACGAACTTCTGGCACACCTTTTGTAAGAATTACACTATACAGAAGCAGTAAGACACCATATCGTCGTTTCAATGTGTCCAACCTCTCTATGAGAAATTCCTCCACCTGCTCCGAGTAATTTGTTGTAAATAACCTAGAAGAAAATGAACATTTTAGTAAAATTTTCACCAATAAATACTGGTTGGTAACATTTGCTACAACATTTCAACATTTGCTTTATCTAGCAAGGGCTAGATAGCAAGCTATTAACTAAACTAAATCGATCACACGTATCTTCATAATAACGCCATATTTGCTCTGCCACGAATAGTAGAAATAATTCAATTACCTCAAATGAGAATGAAAATCGTCTGAATTTACACCTTTATATTCTTCATCTGATTCCTTCGGTAATGTTTTCTCATTCATTTGGTCATTTTTTTTTCTATCTGAATTTATTCCTTCCTCTTCTTTGTGGATTTCCGACGCATTTTCAAATAATCTACAGTTTTCTTCGTTCTCCTCATTTGGAAATTTACAATTCATATACACAATAGAAAACTTTGGAACTTTCTCTCCTGCAGCTTGCTTTAGAATTTCAACAGCTGCTCGAACAAGAAATTGATAACACTTATGCGAGCTTATACTTCTCCAGGTTGAAATATCAGCTTCCGACAGTAATTGTTTTAAAATGAAAGCTTGAAGAGGAGCTAGCACCGCACAAGGTCCACCTTCTGCTTGTATCAATGCAGTGGGCTCATCTGGACTGAAGTACAACCCTGAAATGAATCAACATTCATTTTAATAATAATACTTTTATTAAAGTCTTCTTTATAATAACAATTAAGAACTATACACATTATACCTTTAATTTATCATCTAATTTGCTATTTTATTTAATCACATAAAATTCGTATTATATTCCTAAAATACGATATTTTTGTATATCAAGTTAATGATGAGATTTAGCCTAGGAAAACATTTATTATTCGAAATAGATTTTACTAAAAATGGGCAGGTGATTCGAAACTTTCAACACATAAATTATATGCAATGACAACTGACCGACCAATTACATTTCATTGATTAAAATTATGAAAACATAATTGGAAAAATGTCATAAAATATTGGGTGTTTATACAGTGTTCAAAAGTAAACTTACCTTGTGCCCAACGTTTAAAAACCTCTTCTTTAACATTACTACCCCAAAGAAGTGTTTTAATGGAACGTAAAACCTCTTCATCGTACTGAGTAACATTTTCAGCCATTCTCCACGTTTTAGTTGATCAACAAAACATAAAAACGTACCACAAATATATAATTTATTTCAATGTAATCATACTATTATTTTCAGAGCTATAACAAATTTGATAATTTATACGTCTTCAAATATTTTAACTATTCTTGTATAACCTGTTTCGCGAATGAGATAAATACCAAGTACGTCGCCATTTTGAATAAAACCATAGTTTATGAAAATTTTAGTTCGCCGTCACAGAGAGGATACGAGAGTGCTCACGCCCCGGTTTTGGCCGTTCCCATTATAGTGCTGCCCCCTACAACTATTTTAGTTTGGAACAGAACCTACCTCATTTTCTTTTTACAGGGATCTATATTATCTTCAGTCTGGAACAGAACCTACCTCATTTTCTTTTTACAGAGCTTCTACCTTACCCTACCTTATCAAAACGCTGTTTTGTATAAATAAAATATGCAACTCATATATAGATCTAATATATCAAACTTTAATTGATATGAATTAAATATAATATTAATTCACACCTGTGATTTTTCTGTTTCCACTTTTGTCAGTATAGACAAAGATAGATCATACCAGAGTTTCTGATCATACCCACTTTTAGCATGGAGTAGAACCTATACCCACTTTTAGCATAGAACAGAACCTATACCCACTTTTAGCATGGAACAGAACTTCCATCAACTTTTCAAAGTGGCGCCTTCTCACGGCAGACCAACGAAACTTCTAGCCGAACAATATCACCGATCGCCTTGGTTAGATGGCGCTATAAGTAACTTTGTGACAAATGCAAGACAAGGACAGACAATGTTTATCATGATATCCGGCAAGGACAGGTGTATACAAGATGGATAAATCCTGTACATGGAAACAATAATTTTTTCCCAACCATATAACTTTTGTTACACTACCTTCAAAACATGGGTGAAATTATTTTACACAACTATAATATAATTTTATTTTTACATACAATTTAGTGAATCTGTACGATTTGGTTGTTTAGTTAACAGATGTCCACCAAAATTATATATATAAATAGGCATATTGTGTAGCTGCTGTTCTTATGAAAGAACAGTGCTAAACACATACATATTTACCTCATTAAGTGTCCTTTTTTGGTCGTTCACCAAAGATTGCACTGCCCACTCTGACACTTGTACTGCCCAACTCCACCTAAAGAAGTTTATTTCCATTTCATTATGTATGCGTTGTATGTGTATATAATATAAACACAATATTATGGAATTGTTATTAGAATTACTGCCTGCTCATAATCATTCGACATTCCCATAGATAGCTCAATTTTTGTAGGGTCAATACCCAATTCGTTGGAAAGATTGTGTTTACATTCCCTCAATTGGAGAAAATCAGGATTTGGCCCATCGGCTGGATCATATCCATACTTGCCTATTGTCATCAGTCCGATAAATTCTAAATTTTTACAATTATCTATAATATATTTCACAAGGGAACAAACTTCTGAAATTTGGCAACCACTTTTTTCTGTAAATTTTATATTCGATTGTTATCATAAAACTTGAAATTTAGGACGAAAATTGTATTATAGAAATGCAGTATATAATACCTTCTTCTTGACTTGTGTTAACTTGTACCATCACTTTTAATTTGAGTTCATCCAGTTTTCTACATTTGGACCAAGAACTATCCAATGCAGATGAAAGTTTCTCATTATCTATTGTTTCTATCACATATAAATTTGGAACGCTTAATAATTTGTTCACTTTATTCCGCTGTAAGTGACCAATAAAATGCCAACGTATATCGTTACATTTTGCTAAAATATCTGGATGATGTCCTTTTTCGACTAACTCGTTCACATAATTTTCACCAAAATGTTTTTGACCAGCTTTGTATGCATCTATAATCAACTCGTGCGATTGCAATTTACCCACTGCAACTAGACGTGGTTCAACAGTTTTATATTCCTGTAAAAAAAGAGTTTTCTAGTAATTATAATATGTAACATTCTTACAACTGGTTTTTTAAATGCACATACCAATGGTCTTTTGGCGGAAGCAGCTGCAATTTTATTACGTACTATTTTCAAATTTTCTGCTACTATGGACATTGTAACAACCTTACCAATATTATGCAATATCATTTATTCATGTTTTCATATGATTAGGCACCTTATCTTAATCGGACCCCGGACGCGACACTCTCAAGAATCGTGGAACTGTGGAACTTCCCCTTCGGCGGCTCGACCGGCTGGGCCCCCCACTCTGACGTACTGTCTTCTCCCTACGTTGCTTCCACTGCGCACGCGCTACACAGTAAACTGCCTATACGACTACTCGACGCGTTCCTCCGAAATCACGTTACCGAAGTTTCGAACGCATGACTAGTGATCGGATCGATACCGATACTATTGATGATATTCAGTCAACAATAGGGTTACCAATTCATGTTATTATTTCAAACAAAACTCCGCTGTAAGTTCGGAGAAGCTCTATCTATCAAGTCGAAGCGCTGATTCCAAGGAAAATCGATAATCAAAAAAACTGCGATGGATCGGATCGTCGCAGTGGAAGCGTTAACGCAGACACAATCAATGAACACATAGAGGATGAAGAAAGGACCGATGAGCAATGTTTATTGTTGACAAGAGGATTGGCGAGAGCAAAATGATTGAACTGGGGAGATGGCTGGAAATCGTACAATGCACATTCTGTCTAATTGCTGATGGAGAGTTACTTAATAGGAAAAGCGATTGGAGCGAACTGAAGACGACAATGGAACAAAGGATTGAACAATCTATAAAAGAAGGCAGCCCTTCATCAATAGTCAGTAATCATCAAATAGTCATCAGCCAATGGTTCAGTCATCGGTTAATCGGTCATCGTTCAAAAATTTTTTTTTATAAAAAATTGAGGTTACCTTGATTATTTATTAACATAATAACATTATAGCTGACGCCAAGACGAATCCAATGACCTGCTTACTGTGGTCTTTAAATTTTGAAATAACGCTAAAATAGGCGTGAACAGCTAAATCGTCATTCTGGCCAATTGTGCGATGTACCGAGTGCCCTTGAACAAAAAACTAATATTGTTGGGTGCATAGAAATCTGCCGATTGCGGTAATTGTTAACGATGATCCGCTGAACACGCTGGCTTCAACGCCTTAAATTAATAAATGGAATTTCCTATTGTAACGTCTGTATTATATTCTTGACGGCATGGATTTATACAATATGAAAATTCTTTGACACATTACTTGAGTAGACATCGGATACTGGTTTTGTGCGATCGTCGAAGATTCGATAATTACGAAACGTAAAAGTTGGCCACACAATAATCTAAAGGCTCTAGTGGACCGAGCAGAGAAGGGTAAAATACGAAAAAGACGTGCTCATCATCTGAAACAGTCCGAGGTTCATTGTTATCCGGCGGGAGACATTTTCCAAACCATCATCGTAGCCTGGGTCCATTCTAAAAAGTGTTCTGAAAAATGAGTCTTCCAAAAACATAATTTCTTTTTCAGTTCTGATAGCTGCCACACTATACCTATACTTAATCATCCGAAACTGAAAAGTTGAATGGGGGACAGAATGGACCCAGGCAGCGTGATTGGAGTGTCGATTGGTAGAAGAGCGATTAATTACCATCGAAAAGCCTTCGAAACATGGCGTGAACAAACCGGACAAATTAACCTCGAGCTGGGTCTGCGCCTTCATCATCACGAATAGCACCAGTTTTTGCATCTTCGGTGGTAGACGGTACCATAACGTGTCATATCTATTCATCATCGTCATAGTACATTATATCAGCAATTAAAACAAGTGATAATGGTAAAATGGCACATATCCTGGTTGCAAAAAATTGGAAAAAATGCAGATTTCGCATTGGTGCTTAAGAGCCATTTATATCTGTACAGTATCAGTGTATAGGTATAAGTGGTGTTCATGAATTTTTTTTTTAGAGAAAATGTTACAAAAAAAATTAAAAATCTGTAAAAAGTTTACTCTTTCTTTTCATTTGTAAAACTGTACCAACAAATTGTAAAGCGGAATAGACCCACATAAGGGTCTAAAGAGCTCCAATAAAAAAAGAATGGTACTTTGAACTTACGTTGCATGGAGGATCTTCGCACTATTGTCTATCACTATTTGCCCACTATAGTTGCTCCCGAATATGATCGCCAGGTGCGCCAGAACCACTTGCATGCTAAATATCGTGTTGTCAGTCTCTTTCACTACGGTGATGTCCACAAAGAGCTGGCGCGCACAGACAAAAACATAATCATTGATTTATCAATAAAAAGGTATTAGTAGTATTCGCTCAATGCAAGCGCAATCTCGGTTCTCTGGGTGCGTTTATAATTAATACTATAATTAGTAGTTCATTTACGATTTTCTCCGGTGATCTTCTTAAATATTTGAATGAAACTTACGCGATATATGTTCACACCAAACGAGACGACAGCTAGGAGTACTAATGTCAACGACGTCATCATTAGTCCTTCCACGTAGTTTGCGATTTGTCTTCCGCGTATAACACACGCAATAAAAAATATAATAATTCAGACGCCGACAATATACAGTGCGTCCCAAAATTCCTTCAACTCTCGGAAATGGGAGGTTCCCGAGGTGATTTGAAGCAAATGGCCGCTCGTCTTCGTTCGGGAATTATCAACGAAAAACACGGACCAATCGGAGCGCAGCTATAGTGGACGGATTCCGGCTCGGCAACCGTCCGCTGTGGCCGCGCACCGATTGGTCCGTGTTGAAGGAATTTTGGGACACTCTGTATATCCGGATGTCTGAATGATATTTAGGGATACCGACTTGATAGCTTGTCGATGCATTTGCACGGCTGGACCAATGTTTAGCGGCTTCGTTCGGTCCGAGCTCACTATTTCGGTGACTGCGTTATTTATTCGGTAACTGAAGCGAAAATATTGAAATTTTAAATTTAAAAAACAGTTTTAAATAAAAAAATAATGAAATTTAGTCAATGTACTTTCAACAATTGATTTATACGGAAGAAAACAATCTGTTGTTTCAGATTTATAAGCGCTGTGCCAAAAATTTGACCATCAGTCAGTCCGTTCTCCCACTACCAAGCTCTCCTGACAAATAGTGGGAGAACGTCACCGCCCACCTTAGCGAAAGATGTGGGGGAATGGGCCAGTTGTGGCTCGCGGGCCACCATTTGAACGGGCCTGTTATACAGTATCTATTCACGAGTATTATGTGTGAATTTTAGTCAGAACGAGGGAATTTTCGGACGCGAAAATGACGCGTTCATTTGCCGGAACCTCGACCCGACCGTTGCAGTTCCTCAACGACGTCCCCATATGTAGCATCTTGGGGGAGGAAACTTTCTCCTTGCATCTTCAAGGATGGAAAGTTGCTCCCCTTATTTTAACGGTTTTTGGGACGTCGTTGTAGGGTTATATTAACTATTGCGAAACACTATCAGTTTTTTTCTACGCACCTAGCGATATGCAACAGTCCGCTGGCATAAGTGGAAGTAATAGTGAGCGTTGTTTCGGTGCATACGAACGTCAACAAACCGTACACCGTTGTCAGGAACATGTGTAAACAAGTCAGACTAGTATGCAAGTTTCTCTCATTATAAAAATATCCTATTAACCGTAGACATCGAAGTTGTGCGTCCGATTGCATAAGCGTAGGCACCATTAATAATCCGAACACCAGAAGCGATCCTGTAGAAGTTAGAGCTGGAATCCAAAATGGTGTTATATTATTGTTGTTTTATTATTTATTTATTATTATAGTTATTTTATTATGTATTCGTTTTGCATTTTCTTTTACCGATGTATACCACGACAATGCGCTTCACCACTATTGATTCCTTCATCAGCATTTGCACCTCGAGAGGATCGTTCAGTGTGTCGTAGTCGTGTTGCAAATTGTCAAGCAAGTATTTCAACTGAAGCCACGTGAAAAAAGATTCTGGCGTGGATCGACTAATTGCAAGTTAAAATGAATTATCCGCTTTTGTACTTACGACTGAAAACGTGAAGATGGAAGTGATATATCGTAAACAATACATCATTACGGGACAGGCGTTCGACAACAGCACAACTACATCGTACAACGTCGGCTTTATATTCCTTAATGTCAACATCTGTAAAATATTTCATTCGCTTTTAATGTAACAAATATACCATACGCTAGTAGAAGAGCACCAATGGCGGCAGCTCATGTCGGGCGAAGAGATTTTGCTCTCTGGTTAGGTAAAAACGTCGACGTTTCAAACTTCAAAGGGGGGTTTCTCAAGATAAAAGTCTGCTCTATCGTGTGGTACAGTTCGATTTTCCGCTGAATCCTTATTTTTTTAGATAAATTCGAAAATATCGTAAAAAATTGGTGCAAAAGTGGTGTCTCTCCGTCTTTAATGATCGTTTAAACATGTTTAAACAATCGTAATGTATTAATATTGGATATCACTGTATTCGGGAGAGTCTAAGGAATCTTTTGCTGTAAAGATCAATTCAATATCTCTTATAATAACATCACAATACTTGTTCAAAGTTGAAAAATATGTCTTTTTTCTCAAACTCAAATTTCTCAAAAACTGTGCGTCTAGGACTAGTGCGTTCTAGAGAATCGAAATCCCCAAAAAAAGTTGAAATTTGATGAACCGTGTTATCGAATCGAGTTACCTGGTTGATCACACAGCTGACCATAAGCGCGGAGAAGAAGGTCCTCTTGATTCTTGTGCGGATAGAGTGGTCGTAGGGCCAGAGTCCAAGGAGGTGCATAAGAAAATAGTAGACCTTGTAGTTCTTTCGGAACGCGTTCATCTTGCTCGAAATGCGGGGACGTCTGCAGGAACACAATGTCGACCAATTTCTCGTCGTCTTTCTCGTCATGTTTTATTCAGCCATATGATAGGACCATATTTTTTTACCGATTATAGTACACTATACGTTACGACCAGTGTCGCACAATTACACCGTTATATTTTATTCAGCTGGACACTTTCATCTTAATTTTCTTTCCACCGGCTCGTCCTTGAGAAATTTACTATAATTCGCTCGAATCGCACACTTATATAGTTACACGATCGATCATCAGGGAAATGTCAGAACACTGTTTGCGATGCGAGTCGTGACGTGTTCTCCGCATTTTTCCCATGTCCTTAATTTTCCGGCGATACGATTCGTGCGTCATTCTTCTCGGAGCAATCGTGCGAGTCGGTGCTACTTGATTCACAAAATTGGATCTGTCTAAGGCGATTGTTGGAATGATCGCCGCCGCAGCTAGGTCGAGTGTTTTGTTCTTGTTTTTTCGGAGACGATGTTGAAGACAGCCGAATGAAAAACGTTGTGGAAGCAAGACTTCTGATCCAGCCATCGCCCTTTTTCCCGCAACCTATAGTCGACTACAATTTCAGCAAAGCAAAGTTTTACAGTGCGCGACAGTTTTGTTTTACTCGTGACTGTATGGAAAAAAGAAAAAAATTTGGTGACATTTGTGTGTGTGTGATATGTGTGAACACTTTGGGATTTTTGTGAACATTTTTTTTTTTTAATTTTTCCAAGTGATTTTAGGATTCAGGAACTTGAAGAGATGCTGAGTGAACGAGGGCAACCAATCACTGGCAACAGCTTATCGCTCGTTTGATAGACTGCGATCCTCAGATCGAGAATCACTTTATAGTGAACAATGGAGAAGATTCGCCAGTAATAGGCAATCCGGGGACGTCTGAAGCAGTACCGAATGAATCTGCAGACCTCACGGCCTGTTGGGTCCTATTGAGAATTTTCTCGAAGCACTTGAAAAGGCTCGGCTACCGTAGACCCCGACTGTTTCGTCCGATTTCGGGCCACTGCGGCACCAACACATGCCTCCCGAGGCATTCAAAATGCTCGTGCACGTGCGCCGAAGTCGGACGTCGGACAAAGTCGGGTCCACTGTGACCGTGAGTTGGAGTTGCTACGCAGAAAGAAAGAGAGAGAGCTGTTACAACGAGCAGGACAATTGAGCTCTTTAGTTGACAAGTGGCATGAGTCCAAAATTACGAAAAATGGGGTTTTAACAGAAATAGGAAGTATTGAGAATACTTCTGTCTGTAATATTTGGTCCCCTCAGGGTTTCAAATCCATTTTACCACTTTTCTTCCACTCTCACTTCTGCGGGGAGCAAAAATAGCGCGGACGAGATCGGTCGTTTCTTTCCACGTTGTTACAGTGGTTCGGATACCTCTCCACTATGTGGCTGCATGTCCTTCGAGGAGCAAGTGCAGTCCTTTTTTTCTTCTTTTTTTAAGAGCGGTGGGGAAATGCATTTACACACACCCCCTTCACAGATGACGTCTGGAAGGGGTAGTGTGGGACTCGGCTCTCCCCAAGATGGTGGTTGGGAGGTACGGGACTAAATCCCTGCCAGTATCCACTAAAACCCCACCGCCCAAGGTCTTAATTTTTGCTAATATTAATTTAAAAATTAAAAAAAGAATTTATACAGCCAATAACTTTTCAGTTATTAAATATAACTTTCCCTTCACCACTTATAAATTCTTAATTTAATTTTTTATTCGAATTTGAATTATTTATCTATTTTATAAATAAATTAACTTTAAATGAAATTCAACAGATCTTATGTTAACTCATTGAAGGTTTAATAAAGACTGTCATTTACAAAAGTAAATCGTTGGTATGAACAATTAATAAATGATTTACAATGATCAATACGATGATGTCCAGAAAATGTGCAATGTTAATAAATAAGAAATCTTCATTATCGACAATCGCCGAAATCTTCATTATCGACAATCGCCGAAATCTTCATTATCGACAATCGCCACATGGCTACTCGGAGTGACGCCATCTAATGGATGATTCGTGGTACTGTTTGGCTAGAGGTTTCGTCGTACTGCCGTGAGCTGGCGCTACAGTCACTCTGCTGTGGCACGAACATTTTAGCATCAGTAACGTAAGACGTTTGACTAAAATGGGGTACCATAATACCCGCATAATTTCGCTAAATTTGTTATGCTTTAATTTTGAAAAATGAATGTATAACATGTGGGTGAAAAATTTAATATATACATATGTACATATAATATATGTATGTATAACACATAGTTATGGCAATTTCCCGCCAGTAATAGTAATGATAATAGTTCCCCACTACTTTACATCTACTGTGACGTAGATACGCTCCTGTTTTTGGTCACGCATGCGTATGAAAACTGCACAATATCTCACACTGATAGTACCTATACATATGTAGATAGTACATATATTTATATAGTAGAATTGCGTACATAATATTTAATTTCAGTGGTAGACAAGAATTATTATTAACTTCGATTGCAACTGTGATTGCAATTATTGAAATCTGTTATGTTTGGAGATAAACCATTAATACATTAAGTGGGATTATTATCATTTCAAGATGACATCTCTTAAAATTATGCAACCTGGTAAATTAGATATTGATTTTTTTCTTAATCTATAATAAGTCGTTATTAATTGTTTTTTATTAATTGTTAGAAATACATAATCATTAGAAAATAAATAAGTAAACTAGATTATTAGTTTTACTTTAAGTATTTATATTTTATTCAATGATTTACTACGATTTTCAGGTTTAAAATTATTTCAAACATTGCCAAAGGTCTTAAATGTACCTTTGACTCGAAGCAAGTATTATTCTGTTCACGTAGAAGAGAAGACAAATGAGAAATGGGGCGATCTTACTACCACTGCGATGAACAAAATAACATTCGCAGAAATTATTCGTGGGATGGGAATTACATTATCCTATATATTTAGGGAACCAGCAACAATAAATTATCCATTCGAGAAGGGACCTTTGAGTCCACGATTTAGAGGAGAACATGCATTGCGAAGGTATTTTATAATTCGTGTGGTAGAAATCATTTTGGTTCAAAATAAATCTCAGACATAAACATTGAGAAAGATTATTATCGCAGACATTATTCACAGTGGACAATATTTTGGGCATTTATGTTACTTACTCAATCAATTTTCTGTCTAAAGTCGTGTTGTAACACATAATTAAATTTAAAAGTGCACAAATGACTAATTATATTATTTTTTCCCCAGATATCCTTCCGGAGAGGAGAGATGTATTGCATGTAAATTATGTGAAGCAATTTGTCCAGCACAAGCTATTACCATTGAAGCTGAAGAAAGAGCCGATGGATCTCGACGAACAACAAGATATGATATCGATATGACTAAATGTATTTATTGTGGTTTCTGTCAAGAGGCTTGCCCAGTGGACGCAATCGTAGAAGTATGTATTTAGCAGGATACAAATTTCTATGCAGTTTTTGTTTTTACAGAAATTAAATACTAGTTTAGTGCCGTACTGTCTCATAGATATTACAACAAATGTATAAAGCTTGTTTTTAAAAATTAAGCCTTCTGGAAATAATAGTATATTAACAGTTTTTTATTAAAATTGTTTTAGGGTCCAAATTTTGAGTTCTCTTCAGAAACACACGAAGAAATGTTATACAATAAAGAGAAGCTGTTGAATAATGGAGACAAATGGGAGTCAGAAATTGCTAGCAATATTCATGCTGATCATTTATATCGTTAGACAATTTCTAGAATGTAGTAATCAATTGTACGCAAAAAATAAATAATTAAAAATTCTTAACATGCTCAGTTTATTGCCTTATACAACGTAATGTGCTGATATTAGTCTGTGATTTAAATTTGTTTATTTAATTTGTCTTCATAGTTGCATAAATATTAATGAAGCCCAATTTCGTAAACAATTAAATCAATTAACAGGTGCATAACCACCGCACGTGCGCCGGTGGCTTAGGCTAGAACGAACGATTACATGCATATTGTATATTGTATAGTATACTTTTTATTTGCCATGCGAGTGTTTTTGAGCATACAATTGTACTTTACGTATAGTTACGTATAAATTACCTAAATTATGTTGTTAAAACTAACAAAGACAAACTAAATTGCATAAGAATTCTATTATTATTCATGTATGATACAGTTCTAAGTATATCAATTGGAAAATTGAATATAATCCTAAATCTATGAATTTTGTCCACCAATATTGGCGATTCATCATCTTGTGTCTGCGCCATCAAGGATTGATTTCGCTACCTTTGCGTGATCGGTGCTGTTCACGCGTAGACGACTGTAAATAGCATAAAAACAAAATAGCAAAAATGGAGTGTATTTAGTTGTAGTTATAATACAAATATGTTTACAACTTCGTCGTTTCATCGTAACGGTCCCGCTTTTGTCTTACATTACTCTAATATATTATTAGAGACTTTTACAAAGGCAAGAATAAAAGACCGTTTAATGTTCACATAAAAGATTTGTTCTTTTATTTTTTCGAAAACGAATTGTAATATTCAATTTTGTGTACAATATTTTTCAGTATTCCACGCCTATGAAAATTGCACCAAACCTGGCGATTCAGGCTGCACCTTCGAAATGTTTTATTAAAAATGTATTTACCTGAACGATCCCAGTTGAGACTGCATAAGCTGCCATTGCCAATGTAGCAAAAATTCCAGCAACGAATTGATTTCTCCTTTTATTAGGAAAATCCGAATCGCTTTCCGAGTCTCTTCTTACTTTCTGCGCATTCTCTTCAGCTTTGCGTTGCTCGTACTCTTGATATTCATTTTCAAAGTACTTTTGCGATATACGCGTTATATATTTCACTAAAGTTGTACAGGCCTTCAAATGGTTTTGTAAGGCCGGATTTGGTAGAGGAACCTTGAGCAGCGGTGCTAAATAAGAATACAAAATAGCATCTATTGCAGTCGGTTTTTCGCCAAAGAAATACTTTGTATCTTCAAGTCTTGTAGATAGAAGCGTCAGACATTTTCGAGCTTCTGAGTATACCTGTTTTACATATTGGCCATTATTAAATTATTGAAGTCACTATTTAGTGACACAATATTTTATGTTATTGTAAAAACAATGAAACATTTACCTTATTTTCTATATCGATAATATTATCTTCGTTAGGATATAGACATTCGAATAAAGTTTGCGACTGTCGCTCAAATTTCCCAGGATAGTAATAATTTAGTGGAAAAGGCAGTGCTTTACCGTACCATGGTCTTATTAATTCATCTACATTTTTTTTGTCTATCCACCTACAAATGTGAATGATTTGCGCTATGTATTTCATTAGTACCATACACTTTTGAATTACATGAAAAACTGTACTTACCAAATGAATTGTAAAGCAGGTAGTAATTTCTCCTTTAATAATTCATCGTATGCCATAATAAGCGTGCATTCTTTCGGTGTCAATTCACTTTCTGAATTCCAATTGTTTTTTTTAAAGTAATATATTATTTCTCTAACTGTATCAAATTTACTATTGTTAGTACGCAATACAGGTAACCGACCATGGGGTGTAGTAAATGGATTATTGGAAGCGTTTACTTTTACAGGTATACCGTTAAATTTAGCATAAACCTGAAACAGTAACAAAAATTGTATGATGATCTTATATAGATATTAAAATGATTTGTAATCTACCAAATTTATTTCAGAATGTAAACCCTACAATATTATATGTATTCTGAAATTAAGTAACTTTTTTCTCAACACAATTGTGGAAGAATTATTTATGAATGAAATTGTATTATTTTCAGGTTACAAGAGTATGTACAGAATATAAAAAAATTTTTTATACTGAGTGCCCGTTAAAGAATACGTAATTTATGATAACAGTCTCAATTTATTGATTCATAATAATAAAAACATTTATGCGGTGAATTGTGACATAACCTGATCATAACTTGATTACATACCAAAACTTGTAAACATTCCACATCAACCGATGGTAAACCATAATCACTTTTCCATATATCTAATTCCAATACTTCCATATCGTAAAACAGTAAAATTAATCACTTATTTATTTCATTAGACAACTAAAAAATAATTGTATTACAACACCTTCATGTGACTGCTTCTATTTATTTAGTGCTTGTATACAAACAGCGATTTCGTCATATTAACAAATTGTATCAGTCATTTGCTTAATGACAATGTTGAAACAAGCCAATACTTAATTTCTATCTCATTTTTATGCGTGAAATTTATATAATTAAACACAAAAAGGAACAAACAAAAATGGTACTTTATCGTATATTATATACAAGGTGTTGCGAATTGTAGATTCTCTACACTCTCAATTCGCTATTAAAATGAAAAGGAGTGGCTTTTCTGAAAAATCGTGTCAAGTATCTATATCACGAGTGTATTCTATCGAATGATAATACAATTTTTAATTTCTGGTATCGATGGCATATATACAGGGTGTTAATTCTAACTCGAGCACCTAAATTACATTCTATCTCATTATACATTGAAAGTAAGAAAAAATGACTAATTATAGGATGTACATATAAAGAAAATCCTGTGAAGGTCATTTTAACGGTTTTTCTCAAGGTCAATACATTTTTTTGCATATGTGGTAGTCGGCGTCAAGATGATTTCAACGACCTACACACCATAACCAAAGAGTATGTATAGGGATCCCTACTCTTTGCCCTGACCTTGAAACGACCTTGAACGCGAAAGTAATAAAACGCAAAAAGTAATATTCGAATAATAGTGTATTCAGACTAAAAGTTTCGATTATCAAATAAAACGAAAAGATAATTTCATTTACACTGACGACATTACTAATAAAAAAATATTCACACCGATGAAATATTCCCAAAATATAGATTATCTGTAAAAAACGTATCGTATGGAAGCGGCTTTACCTCGCAACATTAAAAGTACAGGAATTCTGAAAGTCAAGATTAAATCTGATCATTCTAACTTTAAGGGTGTCCCAAAAATGTCGGAAAAGCCTGCAAGGGGTGGTTCCTGAGGTCATTTGAAGTGACTTTTTCCTTTACGAAAATGTTTTCGAGTCATCAACGAAAAATACGGACCAATCAGCAAGCAGCTGCAGAAAACAGATTCTCGACACCCTGTATAATAGAGGGAATCCAAGGGAATCCTCTCTCCTCTCTGTATTCTATACAACCTCATAGCAACAAGGTCACTTCTTATTTCTTAATTCGTCTTCTCGCTGAGCAGAGTCACTGTTTCACTGTCTCACGTTTCGACTACGCTAAAGAAATAAATGTAAGTATTCATCCTTCATTTCGTGGTTATTACTAAATAATTCTTATTTTGTATTTGTGTTCTACTTTTCATTGTTTGCACGCCGGTTGTAAGTAAGTACGTGTCTGCCGGCTTCACGTACTTCGCATAATTCGGCATCGCGTTCGAACCGGCTATTCAATTATAACGGTTCGTGCGAAAGATCATTTTGGAAATTAGAATGTTCCGTATAAGATTTATATTTCGAACGTAAAATGCAAGGAACTATTTATAAAAATTATAGAAGTGACCTAACAGAAGCCATAATTGAAACATTGTGCGTAGAACTTACAATTAATACCACCATATTACTGTACAGCTAGCGGAAGAAAAAAAGAACGCTGTGAACGGATTCTTATATTTACGGTTGACTATAATAAGCTATCGGCAATTATTTCATTTACTTTGAAGTAATATTTATTTTTAAATGTTTACTAATGAATATGTTAATTATAGATAGTAATAAATTACATACCGTAATATTTATAATGATAGATTATGATATTTATAATGATAGATGCAGTAATGTTAGTTATTCGTTCAATTATTATATTACAGAAAGATGCCGACTTATAAACTCACCTACTTTCCAGTATCAGCTTTAGGCGAACCAATTCGATTTTTACTTAGCTATGGAGAAGCTGAATTCGAGGACTACCGTTTCGACAGGAAGGATTGGCCTAAACTTAAGCCTGGTAATAATAGGCCATAAATCAAGCCTTAAGTCTAATAAGTTGAATAAATTTAATTCTTGTATTTAATTGTTAATATTGTCTTGTATTTCTTGTTTCTTCTTGTATTTAATTCTTGTAATTCTTTAGTTTTTTCTAAAATGAATATTCGCTGAAAATTATCCAAGTATTATGAATAGTTTTGTATTAAAATTTTTCATTTGTTTATACTTTTAGAAATGCCATTTGGTCAAGTTCCTGTTCTCGAAGTTGATGGCAAGAAAGTTTGCCAGTCTGTAGCTATTAGTCGATATCTGGCAAAACAATTTAATCTTACTGGAAAAAACGATTGGGAGGCTCTTGAAATCGATGCCACCGTTGACACTATTCATGACGTTCGTGCAAGTAAGCGTCAATTTTATATTACTGTACTCTTAAAATTCTATTCGTTTCTTTTATTTGTCAATAATTTTCTGACCGACGATTTTCTTTTCCAGGAATTGCGGCGTTCGCTTACGAGTCCAACGAAGATGCCAAGGCAGCAAAACTCAAAACTGCCAAAGAGCAGGTACCATACTATTTGGAACGTTTGGACGCTCAAGTGAAGAAGAATGGCGGCTACTTCGTCGGAGGTGCTCTGACCTGGGCTGATCTAACATTTGTCAGTCTTCTCGAATATCTCGACTTCATGATGAAGTCCGACATTATTGAGAACTACGAGAATTTGAAGCAACTCAAAGAAAAGGTCCTTAACCTACCTAAAATTAAAAGTTGGATCGAAAAACGTCCAAAATCCGAATGGAACGCGTAAACAGTGCACACTTTTGTTGATCAACATCCTCCTCCCTCATCAAGGAAGATATCGAAGAAACTCAGTTTCAAATTTCGACCATTCTACATGTTGCTATACCTATAACAATGTATCATTGACTGATATTATAGAGATGTATACGTATAATTATACAAATAGAGATTCAAGGTATTAAAACTATATTATACTTTTGTATTCAAATAAAGAGATAGTACATAACGTTTGTGGCACAAGAATATAAATTATTTCCCATTTTTTTGAAATGAGAATTGAAATAAATGAATAACAATTTCCTGTAAATATTCAAAACCGATCCGTGTCCTGAACAATCTATGATGAAATTGAAAATATTTATAACATGGCAGAATTCAAAGGGAGCACGAATTGAGGGGAAAAAGAGAGGAAGTAGCGTCGTAGAAGGGGAAGGTAGAGTGGGGACACAATGGTAACTCTGGTAACCAATAACACGTGGTAGTTGGTAACTATGGAATTTGTATAGAGAAATCCACTGAATGAATTGCATGATGTTTTGCTACAAGCAGAGGGTTCTATACGTTACTATAAATGTGTAGTGACTATCAATAATTACGACCACGTGTATGCTGGAATCAATACATAATTAATCTAAAAAATTGTTTTATAAACTATTTTTGTACATTAAAGAAGTAAGACATGTCTGACTTATTCGGCAGTAGCTCATCTTTCCAGAATGAAAAGCCGAAAGTGGACAATGAACTGCAAGAGTTTCTTTTGGCTGAAAAGGAACGAGCACAATTTCAAGCTCAGGTGACTTATTTCTATTTAATGTTAAATTTAAATAATTTGACATTTTATAGTGTATAACTTTTCATGTTATTCCGTATTTGAACTCGCTTGTTAGAGAGGTTATATTTTAAGGTGGACATTTTTATTATTAAATTCTTTTAGTTGGAAACTTCAGTTGATATTTTTATATTGAAATAATTATTTATTTTGATTTTATAAAAGTAATTGCACAATGAGTTCGTAAAATTATATTTTCTGATCATCGATATGAATTATTTATTTATAGTAAAGGGCCGTAAATGTTATTATCCCACATTTTTAGATTCATGAATTCAACGACTTTTGTTGGGAGAAATGTGTTGATAAACCAGGAAGCAAATTGGACAGTCGGACAGAAACATGTTTGAACAATTGTGT
Source organism: Lasioglossum leucozonium (assembly GCA_028454225.1). Classification (NCBI taxonomy): domain Eukaryota; kingdom Metazoa; phylum Arthropoda; class Insecta; order Hymenoptera; family Halictidae; genus Lasioglossum; species Lasioglossum leucozonium. Next base: position 930,347 of record CM052213.1, read on the forward strand.
CGATAGGTTTATAGATGTTTCTCTTTTAATTACCAATCGTTTTGCACAACTTTTGCAAAAGAGTGCAGGAAGTATGTAAATTGATGAATGTAAGCTAATTGTATTGTTATTGTAGAAAATTGGAAATAAACTAATTTTTTTATTTGATTGTGTACACATAATGGAAGAAGTGGTCACTGCATCGATGCAAAACAGAAAGTTGTTTTCAGCCAAATAACAAATTAATCTATTTCAACAGTATTTTTCTAGTTTATTAATATAAACTGTTAAATTTATATATTACACTTATAACACTAATTTATACATATACTTTACACAATGTACTTCGGAATTTATACATTTAGAATTATATAAGAAGCATACCTAGTACGTTTCAACATAGTAAATACATTTCTATATAGATCTGTAAACAGTATCTACATTTTTATATTCAATTTGCAAAAAAGCTTGGCATATAACTACTGCAGGCATAAATGCATTCAATTTCATGTACATTAAATATATAAATATAAAAGAATTGTCAATATTTAAAATTAAAAAATATTTGAAACAAATAACATTGAAGTATTGATATAAAAAATTGGAATGAATATTTACATTCTATATAACATTAAATACCATGTCTCCTTATTCATTTCCAGGAATTGAGGGAAGATGTTTGTAGAATGTAATTTGTTCATACTAGACAGCCTAACAACAATTTTTCCTATTCACAAACATTCTTAGATGGCAACTTTCACACTGCAATAAATGTGTCACAAAATATGATATTTCAAAGTAGTTACACATTCACTTCAAAATATTAGTTGGCAACAAGTACACTTGAACACTGTTAGTGTGATGGCATTCGATTTTCTTTTAGGCTCAAATTCAATAAAATTAAATGCACAACGGCCTTTGAGGAAGGCACATGTTATAATATGCATTTTTCTTCCAAAAGTCTTTACTTTTCCACCCACACCAGCCCTTACTTATTACAGTTGGTAAATGATCTGATCCTGTATAATGTGGATCTAAGATTAAAAACTTCACGTCGTCGGTACTCTCATTACAGCTGACTCCCAGAATTGTGTGAGCTAATACACCTCCACCTAGAAAATATTCGAAAGTGTATTAGCAACAAAAGAAGATATCTTTCTATAAGAAAATAAGGATGAATTTTATGTACCAATCATTACTGGTGTACCCTGTGTTTGAAAATGATGTATCAAATTTGAAGCTAATTCTGAAACTTCTTCACCCGTGGATGCACAAAGTATTTTAACACTAATGCCTAAAAGACTTTCTAGTACAAAACCTACTTCTGTGGAACCAATCCACTGTTTACTATTAATAAAATTCGATGGTTTATCTCCTATATCAAATAAACACTTTTGTATTGTTTGATGAGAAGGTACTGGTACCTCGGTATAACCCTGTAATCTAGAACATTGAACATATTATTTATAATATGATTTAAATTAAGATTAATCGCTAATGTAAGTAGAGTATAAATCTTAATAGTACCTGTACCAGGAAATAATCGTCTGTAAAGATCTGTATGCACATCCCCAACCATTATCATTGAAATTGTCCTGCATATAATGATGATACGCATATAAACCTTCTACAATACCTACTTTTCGTGTACTACTCAACATATCTATAAAAAAAGAGTAGTAACATAAAATACAATACATGAAATCATGACATGAAGAAATTTTATACTATCAAATATTCACCATCATTTTGTGTAATCGCTTCGTGAGGATTTATAAGTATATTATCTGTTTGTACTGTACTAGAAAATCTCGCAGCATTTCCATAACAGAAATAAGGTCTAGTCATATCCAGTGCTAAAGTTTTATGCAAAACTTCACGGTATGCCACTGCAATTTAAAAATTAATTTAGGGACTTGTATCTAGTACTGGAACTAGTATCTGGACTCTTGACAATTTTCGGGTTCTCGTACATCTCTAGAAAATAACTTACCTGTTTCCTTGTCAGTGTTTCCCTTTGGGTATACTATGGTAAATAAATGTCCCAAACCAGGGGGTTTAAAATGAGTGGATATAGGCAGTTTTATAGGTTGCTCGGGTTGTTTGAGCTGATCTTCGAAACACTTTTCTATTAATTTAATATTCCGGCACATTGACTCCACCAACATACCGTGTAAGTCTGTCGAACTTACATCCAGGTTGACCAAAGATAATGTATCAATAGGTAAATCACATTCAAAACTATTGAATGGTCCTAAATCATGAATATAATATTTATTATCAAAGTATCTTAAGAAGTATTGTGTACGTATAAGTGTTTTCATAGGTAAATAAATACGTTTTACATATTGGAGTACTGGAGCACATTTAATGTTTTCTTCAGAGATCCTATCCCCAGATAATTTTAGAAGTATATTAGCATCTGCAACATCCTGTTGGATAAAATAAAATCAGCATTCTGTTTAAAGAATGAGAAACTACAAATTATTATTAAAAAACGAAGAAAAATATACCACAGTCCCAATTGGCCGCGTGATGTTTTTTTTTGCATTCGTGTGTTCTTGATTATATTCGTGTACATCTATAAGTTCTTTCAAGGATGTATCTTTTGGATTACTTTCATTATTGAGGAAAAAAGTGTTTTTCGATGGGAAGTGTATGCCTATTTTTCCCGATGCAATCTGTTAATAAAATGATTTAGCTTTATAATAATTTTAGTGATGATTTTAAGACATTCTCAATAAAATGATTGTAGCTTACATTTTTTCTTAATTCATCTAATATCTCCATTACATTACCATTCTGAGCAATTAATGGCAAGCTTCCTCTTAATCTGATATACATAAATTCTTTTTGAACATCATTTTCATGAATGATATTTACACTATTAACAGCTTCAAGTTTTTGATGAATATAAAAATATACCTCTATTTTATCATCTCGATTCGAATATTTTAGAAATAATGGATTATCTGTGATATCAATGTCCTAAATAAATAAAAAGAAATGTAGTAAACGTGTCTTAGGCATATTAAATTTTAAACTTGTAAAATTTATTGGTCTTACTTGAAACATATCGGGAAGCTTCTCTTCCCGTTCTCCAACATGTATAATACCACAGAGATATATTTCCGTTGGCATATGCAGTTGCAAAACCGTGTGATTAACATTAGCTTCGGTGTCACTTTCTATGTTTACGCTAAATGTTAATACAGTTAACGTGTTATTATACATAACACCATACAGATAACCTGTCACGTTCTCATTGACATTTTTCAAACGCTGAAAATCAAATATGTTATATCAACCTTAATCGTTATGCAAATATTTTATTTATAGGTAGTAAAGATGTGTAACATTTACCTCTAAAACATTAGATAAAATTCGTAATTGCGGTGCCATTTCCGTGATTTAATTCTGCACTAGCCTTTTTTATATAAATTTACTCTGAATCAAATGCACGTATGCAACCACCATATGGGAATGTTTAATAAAAAAAGCGCGTTATACAAACTCATATGGACGAAAACTACGCGGAACACAATCAACCAAGTATAGAGTAAGTGTACACAATTGTCATATCAATGACAATTCGACCCGGTTACATTAAACACATTTCGAAAGTAATGACAGAATAATAAATACATATACACATTTGTTGAACGTTATAGGAAATTCAACGACGTCACTATAGGCGTCGACGAAACGATTTTAGGACCACTGATCTATTGTAATTTGTTACTCTCTGTCTATTACACACAGGGTGTCCCAAAAATGTTGCATTTCCTTGAAAGTGACGATTCTGTAGACGGATTCCGGTTTGGCCAATGCCAACGTGGTGCTCAGCTGTAACCGCGCTCTGATTGGTTCGTGTTTTTCGTTAATAACTAAAGAAGAAAATCGCGGAGAACATTTTCGAAAGGGAATAAATTATTTCAAATCACCTCAGGAATAGCCCCTTTCAAGGAAGTACAACATTTTTGGGACATCCTGTAGATCAGTGACGTACATATTGTTTGCTAGAAAGAAGTCGCGTGGAATGACACAGGAACAAATGGATTCAAATTTATTTGATCAAAATTATTTATAACCATTATAAATAACAACCAATCACGCCTACATTATTTTTAACCGTGAAGAGTACGCAAACTTTGAACTCTGTATTCGAGTGCGTATGCGTTCACAAGTTGTAAACCATGAATTTGTACAATCAATAGCATTATAATGTTTAAACTGGTTTAAATAAATAATGCATGTACAGAAAAATACCTAATACACGATGATTTAAAATATCATTCATGAATACGTAATGATTATCAATGAGTTTCAATGAATAAAAAAAACACTTTGTATGAAACTTCGAAATCAGTTAATCATTTTATAAAATTATAAAGGCTCGTAATAAAATACGGAAAAAGTTCGAAAATCAAAACTTGTTGTCGGGAAATATTTATTATTAAATTTTCACTATTTATATATATATAATTTTTATTATAGACAAACAAAATTGTTATAGACACACACATACTATTTTTACAGATAATCTTCATTAACTACAACAGATTATTAATAATAATTCACTGGCTATTAAGTCCGTGATAAAATTATTTCATTAAAAGAAAATGCAAAAAAGATGGCTTGCGTTTCGTCCAAGTCTGCCAGGTGTGGACTCATCAGTAAGGCTGCTGTGCTTGTTCGTGTAGCATGCAATGTGTAATGTTACCTGCCTACAGAGAACCCTACCTATTCTAATCCCACTAAGCTAAGGAAACCCTACTTAAAACCCTAGTCTAAGCCCTAACAGTATGCTACGTTAACCCATTCAGCAAGCAAAGTCTAAACCTACGCTAGAGACAGACCCCGCCTTAGACGCCAGCGTACATACTCTTCTTCGGAACTTGTATATATACAAACGAAAAGCAGAATGACAACTAGCGAGAAAGCTACATGTCGCTGGCCATCTGGTGGCAGATTCTGAAGGTTAACACCCGCGTTATAATTGCAGCATTTACCTATATGTAAAGTTTATTTCGTTACCACTGACACTGATAGAATATCTATAAAAATGTTTAATAGATTCTCATTATTAATGAGTCATTAATTGTAAAAGCCTTGTTTCCACTGAGTGTAAAACTGTGGATGGTATTTCTACTATTTATAACCAAAGAGTAGTATTTTATATGAATATTTGACTAWTATCGATAATAATTTGAAAACTTTTTTATTTTGCAGAAGATCTGCAATTTTAGGAATAATATAATTGATAGAAATTTTGACGGAACTTCTAAAAACCGGTCACACGCGATTCAGCTGAAACTTTGTATAAAAATGATGTTTACGAGAAGGATTTTTGGCGACTCGAAAGGTATGATGTAAAATTGTGTAGAAAATGTTTTACCATGGTCAAATTTCCGACAATCAGTAAACTCGGATTGAGCTCAAATTTTGCACATAGCCTGATTTTGCATTAAAAACACGTTTTCCAAAGGGAGTTCTGGCGATTCGAAAAAAATTAGTTATTATTTCAGAGTCACGTTCTACCTTATCAAGACTATGTTTTCTATCTTATCGACATAGCGCAGTAGAAAGTATAAACCACAGACTTAGGACACAGACTTCCTAAGTCTGTGTCGACAATAAGACGGAGGTCGATAAAGTAGTCAACTTCTGCCACAATAGTCCATAAAGTATATGGTCTTATTTTTATACCATAAAATTTATAGCTCGACCGCGTGTTCTGTTCGCAGATATCGCCACGTGGCACCGTGAACCACCTGTTGCTTTAGGCAGGAACCAACTGACAATACGGAGTTAGTGAAGTCATCCGAGCGTAAAATCATTACTTCAATGTACTGTCTTTCCAAACGTTTCTCCCTTTGCTACGTATCGATCAAAACAACATTAATTGGACGCATTCTACAAAGTCATTCTCAAAAGTCATAAGAACCTAAAATGTGTATTTTGATGAAACCTACAACTTTTATCTCAAGTATTTTTCAAAATTCCCATTATCGACTGAATTAAATGGAATAAACTATGATTTTTTCTACAGTCATACTCAAAAATGTATAAAAAAAATCCTTACAAAACAATTAGGTTTCAATCTATGTATACTCAATTTTTACTCTACCGATTTTTTCGGGAATTAATGTTTAGATCTACATTGTTTACTAAACGACCGATGGCAGCACTGATCAATTAGGATAAAATCGAGCAGCAATACGTTCTATTTTTATCGACAGGATGCTACGTTGTGTATCTACTGGTGCGAATCGACGTGACACCAATCGAAATTGGAGAAGCTGTGATAAATGGCGTCGGTCACCGGAGAACAGGATGAAATGTTGGTTCAGGAAATTTACACTGTTTTCAACCTGCTAACTGACAAAGTGGCAACCCATTTATTAGATTTAGAAGGTGAATATTCTGTGCAACACGTTTGATTCGAACAATATTTCAGGTGCGTAAAAGATCTCCTGGTAGACAGTTTTTACCCATTTTCGTTTTATACTTTAACCCCTTAACCTACAATATCGAGTGAAGAAACACGATCCTGACTCGTGGACATTTCAATAGGAACGACGCGCAGTGGACAATTCGGACGAAATCGGCGACAAAATCAAAGAACTTTCGATAGAGGGATGAAATTTTTATTAAATTGTAGCTGAAACTTGGTAGAATATGGGAAAAATAGGGAGATTATGGTAAAAACGTTTCTTAACCTTGATAAAATTCGTTAAACTTATACAATTTCAAGAAAATTGTGGTTTTCCAATACCACGCGCGGAAAAAATTTTTTTAATACAAGCCAGACATGATTTCCCGTAGATTTTTTCACGCTGATTTCGAATCTGGTTTCAAAATTTGTCTACGACATCAGGATTTTTCAAAAAATCTATTTTTGTGACTGGAAATCAAAAGATTTCATTAGTTTCTTGTCACAAAAATAGATTTTGATGGGATTTTCATTGGAAAACCTCTTCATGATCGATGGTGATGTTAAATCGCTAGTCGGCAGGAATGATACATCTATCTTCGAAGATGAACAGTTGTATCGTATGCGGATGGATAAAATCAGGCGACACTGATTTTCGACCCAGATTTTCGAAAAATCGACCACCGCGCGCCGAGTCCCGCGGCAGACTCCCGATTCGTGAGGATCGCGGATCTATCGCGATCACCTACGTACGGTCTCCCCTACCGCCGAGTTTTTGCACTACACCCCACCTTCGAGCATCGTTTCACCGTTTCCCTCTCTCCTTGTGCCGATCCACCGTGCAGGGGAGAAAGACACGCCGGCTTCTGGCCGGCTCGTAGTTGCTCGAAAACCTCTCTTACCTGTGCCGTGCGCTCGGTTTACACTTCGACGAGCTTCCGATCCGTCCGGTATCGCGATCATCCGCTCGATCGTGCTTTCGTCACCAAAAAACCGTCAAGCAAAACCGCGAACCGCCTGGGGTACCGCGTGCTTCGGTACCTGGACCTCGCTCGCCAGTCCGGGATCGATTCATGCGATCGATCCTGGCACGCTCGAAAACGCGCGGGCCCTCGCTGGAACATGTTTCGATCCTGCGTGGGATCCACCGGCGTCCTGGGACCTACGCCACTCGGGAACGATCTTCAAATCCCTCGGCAATTAGTCTCCCAGCAGGGAGTTAGGCCCAACGGACTTACCCAGACCTAGACTGAACGTAGACATTCTTCCTTCTAGACGATTCGATCGTGCCGGTTGTTTAAACACTGAAATAGACAATTACTGCCAGAGTCTCCGTTCTGCGTCCTCTTTCCTAAGCTCCAGATCGAAAATCGGTGGAGCCAATCGCGAGGAAAGAGGTTGCAAGAACTCGCGGTTAGCCCGGATTACGGTAAAGCGACTCGGTAATCGGTTCGCTCCTAATTGCCCGTCAGCGATTCTACAAAAGCTTCTTCTGGTCCGCGATCAGTGGCGCGGCGGCCAGTTCGAAATTGGAAATCCAGGAGCCGGATGGCCAAGTTTGGCCGGCGCTGCCGCTCCGTTTCTAGACAACCGGCCACGAAAGTGTAATTCAAACTGCGATTGACTAATCCCGGCCTGCGGCTGGAGCATCGCACCGCAGAGATCTTATCCGTAGCGCTCCGGCACACCGCGGTGGCTCCCTTTAAACCGCAAATAAATTACCGCCACGGCCAGATCGAGCGAAAATATCGTTTGATGAAATCTGCCTCGGCGACGACGCTCCCCCCCCGGACAAATTGCCGGGCATCCGTGTGCTCCGCAGCCTGTCAACCCGGCGAGAATCATCGAAAGGATCAACAGGTTTGCTCCTCCTCGGTGGGACTGCTCGATCGGCTGAGCTATCTTGACGGGAAACCGCTGGGGAACTCGAACCCCCGGCTGCCGGAAGATTCTATCGACTCCTCGAGCGTCCCTGATTACCATCGACCTGGCCAGACGTAGATCACCTGCTGCCGAAAGTATCGGTTCGAGTGCTGCAATAGAGAAAGTGGAATGATTTTGCAGTTTGCGGATCGCAAGTGAAATTGAATGATTTAAAAGAATGTAATTCATTTTAAGAATAAAAAGTAAAAAAGTGCTGGTTATATAAATCGTGCTGAACAGTGTTCTACGGTTGATCCAGATCGATCTGAGATTGATGAAAATTGTGTTAATCCGATTCAAGAATTCCAGGATTGCTATACTCTGATGAATTATTGAACAATTCGTTCGAGAAGGAGATGTTTTTAATTCATTGCCAATTAACTGTGTGCTTCGACGTGATATAGTGCGGGCGTGCTGCTGATTTTACCTGCCATTCACAATTAAGGCAAAGTATAAACGCGGGTGGAGTGTTATTTTTATAAAATATTTTTTATTTTTTCATTACACCTGTTATCTTTTATAAACAGTTACGACGGGATTCGTCGCAATATTGACAATCGATCACACTCAATCTCTCTAATAGACAGTGACAGTTATGGAACAAACCGGTTTCAGATTTCTTATTTCGCAATTATTGGTATTATAAAATCTACTTTCACGGCAAGTTGATTGAACAAGTTTCTTATTAACTATAAACATTACGAAATATCTAAACAAATTTTATATAAAGTGACAATTACCAGACTACAGACACTTTTGTGAAATGTCACCATGAAATTCTTTGAAACGTGCACGTAAATATTAACAATTAATTACGCTCAGTGCGAATAGACATTCCATAATTATTCAAAGAATAATTATTCAGAATTATGAAATATTCAAGCAACATTTCCAACGAAACTGATTGCTATAGTGACAAGCCTTTTACTGTACACTCCCTACCAGACTGACAACCCTACAACCCTAATAAACATTTTGAAAATAAGCAACATCACAATGCTAAACAGTGAAACCTGTCATCAAATGTTGATAAGGTCTTTTTCAACAAAAAGGGTTGCAATATTTTCAAGCAGCTTCAACCCTAAAAAGCATTTTCATAATAAACCACTCTGCAATGCTAAAAAAAAAATGGTGAACAGTGAAACCTGTAATCGAATGTTGACAAAAAAAATTGTCGACAAAACCGGCGATATTGACAAGCCGTCTGGGAACCTTTCAACCTTCCAGCTGTTCGCCCCTAACAACCCCAACACTCCACGATGCTAAAGAAACGGCAAACAGCGGAGCCTGTCCGAAGTGCAGTGCGAATGAAGATTCCAAAGCTTGCAGAATTTTGAAACGTCATCGTCGGTAGCGCCGACACATGACTCAAGAAGAAAGTGGCTGGCTGTTCAAGGCCCGAGTTATCTTGACATAATCGCGCCGCGCCGCGATCGCACGGCTCCCAGCACATAATTTTCCCGGGGCGCGTGTGCGGATGGAACAGTGAATCGGAATCGGGGCCGAAGTTCTCTCGAGCGCGTCCAGCCGACTGAGAACTTTCGTCGATTGTCTTCCCGAAGATCTCCCTGGCCGAGTGATTCATCGAGGCCGCCGGTTGAGCGGGTCAGGGACGCTGATTCTGCGGCTTCAGGTCGGTGCACGTCCAACCTGGATTTCTGCACGATTTAACGTGTCGGGGCTTCGGAGACGGAGAGGGGGCCGGGGGAGACGCGCGGACGGTCGTCTGCAGTGCTCAGAATTATCTACGCGACCCGGCGAGAAAGTTGTCGCGATAACGAACCGTGTCCGTTTCGCGTGCTTATCGGGCGGGGCTCCTCCAGGCTCCTCCGCCATATAGTGCGAAGACCACGTGCCCTGGTGGAATGCTCGATTCGACTGAATTTCTAAGTCGAGGAAAGTGAGAATACGCGCGTGTGTGTGTGTGTGTACCGTGTCCGTGCGTCTTTCCAGCGGTGTCCTGTGTGTAACCTGTGCCTCAGTGTTAAGTGGACCGTCCGTCCAAGTGGAAAGGGAATACACAGGAAGAATAGAGCGGGGTGACTGACCGGAGGAACTAGGGATCGCCAGTGGTGAGTACTCGAGAGATAAATTCGATTTGATGCTGACTTCTTCGGATTTTGTACATATACAAGTTTTCGGCGTATCATGTTTAGATTATTATGGTAGTCTCATCGTGATTATTAATGTGCATTTTTTCAGATTTTTCGGATCACGCCGACACGTTTAAAAAAATGGAAATCTCATAAAATCGGCAATTTTATGCTTCCGGATTTTTTAAAAAATCGGTCTTGCAACCGAAAATTCTGAAATAATTCACTGTCGTGTGTAACACCAGGTAGAGTGAACATGATTTTTTTCGTAATTTTTTGTTGGGCAGAACGATAAATGTGTAAAACAACGTGTTGCACAAACTGCTCAATCGTGGGTGACATAAAAATCATTCTAGCACCGGATGCAGGAGTGGTAGTAATTATTTTAATCGTGTTACACGATACCCAGCCATATTTCTAATTAATAAGGCTTCAACACAGATTTCCGATAGCACTAGTCCCGTGGCGAATCCATTTTTCCAAATAATTTAACGATCCCCCTAATCACGGTTACTTTCTCGCCATTCCTGGCTCTCTGTTACACGTGACGCGATCGAATCGCGAAAAGAGAAGACCGCGAGCGCGCCGCTCTGGGGCTCGTTTAATTGCCAAGTTAATCTTCTAACGAAGCGGGCCTGCAGGTTCCCGCAGTTAGTCAACGACAACCTGCGCTCCCCCTTTTCACGGATACAGATAATGTTATACTTTTCATCGTGACGGCACGGTTCTACTTCGTTTCCTTTTCGTTCGCTTTTGCTTCTACCCACGTAGATCCTCCCGATCCTCGAATTGCGTCACGATCGACTGAACCTAACCCAGACCTAACTGTTCTCCTTGGCGTTGATCGAGAAATGCCGGCCAGAATGGTGGGCAGTTTCTCCACGTGACGTGCTGTGACGTTGTTGCACATGAACTGTCCGATTTTTAACAATAACATTGAACAAACGCAACCTGTGTTTTGGGAAAGGAATTTACGGATCGTACTACCTCGATAATTCTAGTCTAGTACAGGATGAACTCAACACGGGGTGCGTGATCAATTTAGATCGCTCCGACAGTATTATTTCCATAACTGTCGCAAAGATCTCCACCGTAACTGTCAAACTTTGAAACCAGTCAAGCGGCAAACACGCTCGACGACCGAGCCAGCGAGGAGTTGAGTATCGGTGAGCACTCGCACTAACCCAAGCGAGGAAAAGATTGCAATTTTTCTAATTTTTACGGAGATGTTACTGTAGTACAGAGTCGCCAGATGAGTGGTGGGAGCACGAATTGAGGGGAAAAGTTAAGGACTCTGTCTCTACTATAACTGTACCTTGGCAGATCCGACGATGCGACAGTTACGGAGATGTTACTGTAGTGTATATACCTATATCTAGAGCATTATAAGTTGCTTTCCAGTTTTTCTTCTTCTTCTTCTGCTTCTTCGGCGCACCGGTCAAAGAATATTTGCTTTTTGCATTCGCCGTGGCTCGATCCGATCGATCGTGCGATTACGACAGGTGACGGACTAGCGTTGCTGAAGGGACACTCGAGATCTACGATCGCAAGCCTGGCTAGATAAAGATTTCTCGCTGACCAGTGGCTGTGGTAACGACAGGCCGCTTCTTCCACGCTACGGAACGTTTTACGCAGCGGAGGGTAACTGATGGATCGGCGTTGATTGCTCAACTCGAGGTTTATTAACTTCTTCCCGCAACTTCGTTAGAACGGGATCCGCGCAATTAAGCTTGCTCCCCAACCGAGAAAACGCTTCGTGATTTTCTGGCTAAGATCTCTCCGTTTCTATTCCCCTATCAGATTATAAATACAGATTCTGTAGAGGGGAGAGTGACCCAATTTATAGTATTGGCTTGTGCATCATCGAAATAGATTATTTGAAAAATGATCGTTCAGATAATGTCATCTTATCTGGCTACATTATTTACGTCATTTTTTTAATAATCTCGTTCGTTCAAAAAAGTTTTTAAAAATTATCTAATTTATTTAAATAATTTTTTAAAAATTTTCCAATTTTACTTCCTTGATGGGGATGATTCCTGAGGTTATTTGGAGTAACTTTTTCCTTTGCGAAAATGCTCTCCGCGATCTTGTCGAGGAGTTATTAACCAAAAACACGGACCAATCAGAGCGCGGCTACTGGAGACCGCGACGTTGTCATTGGCCGAGCGGACATCCATCGGTAGTAGCAACGCTCTGATTGGCCCGTGCTTTTCGCGAGTAACTCGTGAACGGAGCCGCGTAGAATATTTTCGCAAAGGAAAAAGTTACTTCAAATGACCTTGGGAATCTGTACAATGAAACGAACGAAACAAAGTTTGGTCAGTTTCTTTCCCAATAATTTTGACACGCTTCGAAGGAATTTCTACGATCCGCTAATGGGACACTGAAGATATATTCAGTGGCTCGTAACCAATGGACAAGTTGACATTTTTAAATTGATATCCGTACCGAAATCAGCAAACAAATCGTGAAATAACGTCACAAAAGTCCCGGCCGATCGTGTTTGCTTACTTTCCACCGCGTCTTATATGTACAGAAATTTCAAGTACGCTACTCGGACACTGTAATTCTGAGTAAAACGTTTCGCAAGCTCCTTGTTGCTGGTCCGATATGGGACACGGTTGATCAACATGGATGACAGAAAAAGAAAAGCGGTGATTGTCCATACGTCGTTTCCTTTTGTGAAACTGTTCATACGTGTATTTTTGCGTTAGACTCCGGCGATTGTTGAACAATTTTCCATTTCATTCGAACAGTCGAGGAACAGTTGATGAGATTATAGTTCATTGTAAATTTTGATAGTAAAAACATTTATTAAATTATATTGTAAAATATATTTAGTAAAATATTTTATTTGTTAGAGGTTTTGAAGTAGAAATTAAAATGTATATTATTCAAACGATTCTCAAAACAACAAAAATTTTATTTGAAACATTTTCTGTATTTTAATGTGTTCATTACGAATAAGAGAAAAATAAATTAAAATACAATTCCTATTATTGTTAGAATTCTTCAAATAAAATACCATTTTAAAAACTTGACCAAATAAAATATTTTATTTTCAAAAGTGGATGTATGATTTCAAATAAAATGTTATTTTTAAAACTGTTTCCATCATATAAATTTCGTTTCCAAATAAAATAGACAATTTGCTATTTGAAATAGTGTTTCACCCAGCTTTGTACGAGTGCTACTATAAATGCAGTTGAGCACACTGGACTTAGGTGAGCAGAACCAGAGAAACCGGAAGCACTATCGAATTCCAAGGGTACATCGGACGAATTTGCATCCTCTGTTAAGACGAGTGATCCTCGGGAAATTCAGTACCGTTAGCATCGTGCGAACTGGAGATAAAGATAGAAGCTGTTTCTTCTTGGTACTAAGGGAACCTGTGACGGGATTAGATCAAAGCTTGCAATCATTGCATCAGCAGTACCTTACTTCCTTTAGGGTACGTTGGGAAGATGGCGCTTTTGTCCTTGAGAATGCGATTGTTTGCTGGTCCTGGTCCAACTAAATTTCTATGAAAATAAAATATTTATTAACTTGATAATTTGCTCGGTTTTTTGAGTAACTATAATTATTAAATTAGGTCACAATTAACAGTTAATTCTGAAAAAACATCTAATTGTTAACTTTCATGCAGTGTATAAAAACTGTTGATATTTTTGTAAAATACAATTTATTATTAAAGGAGAAAAACAATTAGTTTCCATTGCAATAATTAATTGATTGATGGACCTACACCTTAACGAAAAAAAAATTCCTATATTACATGTTTAAAAAAATAAAATCTCTATTTTACATAGATTAAAATCACTTACCGATTGTTTTCAGCTTAAAGACATAACAACAATTGATTCAACAAAATTTTTTACCGGTATCGTAACATGTAGAATTAAAAATATTACTTAAATCGTGAACACGTTCAGTTTTGATTTTGAGTCATCACAGAGACACCGAGTACTGCGCAATCCGACTGTTCTACAGAAACTGACCGCTGAAGAACTGTTCGAATCGAACGAGCGAGCCTCTCCTAAATCCCCACCCTGTTTTAGGGTTTGTTTGCCCTTCGGAGGGTGGATAGACACGTCGGTAACGTTCCTTTAATCAATACCGTTCGCGTCAATTTCGGATGTGGAGACATTGGAAAACATTCTGGCAGAGCATTTTTTAAAAAAACTTCTATAACCTCGAAAATTAATTTACGAAATAAATGGAAATATAAATAAATTTTAAGCGCAAAGCCTATCTGTAGTCGGTAAAGCTTCATTTTTATCATCGGTCGATGACAGAACCTCCACCAGGAACCTAAAATTTTTATATCTCGTTTCTTTGAGCGCATCGATTCTTGCGACGTATTGGTTTTCGCGGAGAGTCACGTGACTTTTTATCCCGATACCAAATAATGTCTACCAGCAATATCCAATCTACACCGCGAGCCTGCTAACTTTGGGAGTCCATATCTCGGAAAGAATAATAATTCTAGTACAATATTTTTGGGACACCCTATATAGTACTCTTCTTTTTTAATTCTCGTATTATAAGTTCTGATCAGAACAGATATAAAAGAATTCTTGAGACTAAAACTGTAGGTATGAATAGAATTAATGAAATTTCAACATAAAAGCTTTTCTATAACAAATATTTTCTTAATTAATGTAAAAAATGTTCTTAAACAATACAACAAGTGGCAAATATTATAATAGTATAACAATTCAATACTATAACACTATTCTGGTGAAATTCTAAATTGATAATTGAAACATAAGCTGTATTTTCACTGGGCAACACTACTCATGGCGTTCATGCCACGCAAGTTAGGATTGCCTTACCAATACTGGGGTTTAGACAGAATAGAAATAATGTAAGACAAGCCTAGAAAATATTTTACTTATGGTATTAAATTGATTTGTATTATTCAATATTTCTAATATGTATGTTTTGATTCTCATAACGTAATATTGTTAAGTAAATCTAGCATAATTCGGTGTTTTATTTATTTCACAGGGACTTTTTTGATAGACGTTTCCAAAAAATTTCATTTCCATGGAGCTGTATAAAATATCTGTTTCAAGAAATTTCCATAAAAATTCCACAGAAACTTTGCTGAACCAAACGTATAAGTCAAACAGAATTTTTAGAAAATGAATGACTGTTTAAATAAACGTATCCAGAAAATAATATTTCCATGGAAATATATAAAATATCTGTTTCAGGAATTAACAATTATTTTCATAAAAATCCACAAAAGCATATTTTGTGGACCCAAACAGTTTTAATTATACTCAAATTGATTAATGCGGCTAGCACACCTCCACCTGTGCTGTTGGAGAGCATCAAAAATTAAAAAAAAAATACATTCGTTTACCAGTTGCATATTTACCGGTTGCACTAATTCTCGCCGGACGAGAATGATTCCGAGAAGCCATCGATTTATGGGATCGACCGATATTTAGCGGAAAGCACGTGTGCAATTTCCCGCGCGCGGCATCCGGCCAAACGATTAGTGTCGTCCCAGGGTGCGCACAATTTTCTCGGCGAATAGCCGTTTTGCGATAAGCTGTGTATCGTGCTTGTCCGTCAACGATCTATCATCGGTACACGTCTCCCCCTTTACCATTTCCCGGCGCGGCGGCCTGTCTTTCGCTCCTATTACAGATATATCAGCGCGTATTGATTATGCCAGCGGTGTGTAGGTCCGAGCGACGTGTTATTATCGATCGGCGATAGAGGTGTGGGTGGAACGTGGACGTTCCAGTTTTCCCGACCCGTATTACCTGTTTCTTTTCTTCGCGTCCCGTGAAAATTTCTTACGGATTCCAACTGTAGCATGCCTCCTACTCACTCCGCATACGATATCTTGCCAGCGGTTGCGGACACAATTTCGCTTCCGGTAACGGTTCCGTTAAATTTTACTCGGGCGCAATTTCTGATCCTCCCTGCGCTATTTGGATTTCTAATTCAGCTGTACTTCTAAATCTGTACACTTGTTTTTGGAAATATCTGGAACATATGAAATTTATTAATGATAAGAAATAAATTTTCAAAACTAAAAAGTTTATCTATCATCAATAGTTCAGCTATGTTTGTAAATCTGTATGTGTACATTTTTGAAAATATTTGAAGGACAAAATTTACTAGAAATACATGTTTAAAACTATAAACAAGAGAAATTGCAATGTCGCATTGAAGAGAGGTCACATAAATAAACATATTCATCCGATACAATTTTTTATACAGTAGAACCTCGATTATCCGAACTAATTGGGACCGATTTAACAAAAGGTGTTAAAGTAATCTTTAATTTTTCTTAATTATCTGAATTTTTATTATATAAGTTTTTTTAAAAAATTATAAAATTTTATATAAAATTATAGAATAACAAATTTTATAGAAATTATTTTGTTGTACAAAATTTTTCGTTAAATTACTAACAAATATTAAAATACTTCTAATAAACACGTCTGAAGGCCTATTAAATAACTAACAAATATACAAATGTTTTTAAAAAGAACTGTGCTCACTTCGTGTAATATGAAGAAATACGAATTACTAAAAGTAGCCCGCTATCTGTAAATACCGACTAATTTACAAATTCATAATTTAAATTCCTTTGTCTCCCGATTAATTCCACCCCAATTCGCCAACATATCAAGGTAACACAAAAAGATCCCCCGCGTTGTAATCCCCAGGTGAACGGCAAACCAAAAATAAAATCATCTCTACCCCCGATGCATTCACCCCATTCGGGTAAACAACACGGCCGGAGGGAGGCTGCGATTCTCACCCGGAGGATTGAACCCCACGAGGATGGCAAAACGAGCTGGACAAAGTCAAACGTAAGAACCCCTCGGGCGAACTTCGAGTGGACAATCCTTAAAGGGGTCGACCCCCTCCCCCTCACCGATTGCAAACAATTTTGCAACAGCGAGACGCGCGACAAATTACCGCAAGCGTCGTCGGTCCGAAGCATAGGGTTACCGGGAGAGGGTTGAAAGGGTGGTATGAAAAGGGGGTAAAAATGAGGAAGTTGGTCCCGGTTGGCGGAGAGGGGCGGGGCGGGGAGGGGAGGGTGTCGCGTACAGGGGATTCGCGGATCGGCGTGGTGCAGTTGGAGGGGGTGGCTCGACAAGAAAAAAGGGGCGCAGCCGCGGCGAACGGCGAACGGCCACCCCCGCGGGCACATTTGCTGGCGCGCCGCCTCGCCAGTCCCGGTCAGTCGTCGGCGGCCGAAAGTCGTGTGGCAGCAGGGAGACGAGGGCGGAAAGAAAAACAAGTGAGAACTCGCGGCCCGACAGGTGAGCGAAACAGGGAGAGAGAGAGAGAGAGAGATAGAGAGGGGCACCACCGGAGAAACGTCCGCGGTAAGACACCGTCGTTATGGATAGGGGACGGACGACGCCGAGCGCGGTATAAGGTCGAGTTAAGGTCGATTTATATTATCCTGTTCAGAAATACACCCGTCCCTCAGCCTACGCGTAGTATCCGTTCCACGTGGATTTACATTTTAAGAGAATGAAAATCTCGTGAAGTCTGAACAGTTCGCACTAAATATGTCCCAGTAAAATCAAGCAAACTGGTAACACAGAAACCGGGAAATTTACGGTGTTAGTTTTCCAAGCCTATTGTACAAACATACTTCGCCAAAAATTAATTTTTCATCGCGTGCGGGGGCCTATTGCGTTGGATCCCCTCTGTGTGTAGAAACATGAGTGGCCCAGCATGGCGGTTGCATCACTTTAATCTTATCTTGTATTCGATATATTGGATAAAATATAATTGAAAGTTTCTGTTTTCGTTTGCATAAATTAAAAATGTTCCTCAGGGTCGCTCTATAAATGATAAAACTCTCCAAATTCCTATCTCTTCGCATAGGATGCTTGCATTACACCGTATTAAATCAATTCAGCACCAATTAAATGTCTGAAATTGTGCCGTTATTGTAGCTTCATTGTGACGACGCCATGAAAAGAAATTTTTCACAGCTTTAATCGCAGCTGCAACATAAACGTATTTAAATTAGATTTACGTGAAAATTACAAAAAGATTGAAGTAGAGTGACAAAACATTAGAATAATTTTTAAAGCTTCGAATAATAAAGGTGGCGATAGTCTGCCGAGAAAATGACGTCACGACAGTTGGGAATGATCGAGCTCTCTCCTCCTTATCCTCAGTGTCACGTGTTCTTATTGTGTACCTCATAGAAAAACAAACATATTAATTTTGCTTGTTTATAGTTTATTATTTCCAATACTCGACAACGGGTGAAATAATGAATAATTTTACGTAAAATGCTCAACTGAATTAGTTAATTATCCGACAACTGTATACGCGAGACACTGTTATAAAGATTTGTATTTCAGACGCAGTTGACGATGTCCATTATATAATTATTCGAGATTTGATGTGGGGAATTATTTAACCAAATAAAAAATTTATTTAGATAATGTCCAACTCTGGTACCTAATATAATGATACCTGCAAAACAGATTGCATTAATAATAATAATAAAAAAGAAGAAATATAATTATACTTTTTATTACAGTATAGTATAATGAATCAATTACTGATTTCGGCGCTACAGGTTCGATCCAACATTACTGTCTAGCAATTTTGCAGTTTAAATAATTCTCAACGTTTCGATCCAGATATGGATCATTATCAAGAGAAGTTTGCGTCTGTAAAATATTGTATAATGTAATGTATGTTTAACAAAATTGGGTAATAACCATAAACTTTAACGGCCTCGGCCAAAAATTAAAAAATCCTTTTTTTTCATGTACATTTGTTGACACGAATTTATTCAAAACGCACAATTCACGAAAATTTCTCATAAAAATAAATAACTGAGCATCAACTGGAATAAAACAATTTCCGTTCGTCATAACCTATAACACGTCACTTTTCCTTCTGTTATAACATGAATTACGCACATAAAAGAACGACCTGTTACAGTCTTGATATTGTCGACTCACTCTAAGTAGTTAATAGATGAAGGAAATAAACATTGAAGAATATGAACGTAGAGCTAGTAATTGTAATGTTGAGAAATTAATGACACTGATATGAAAGCGAACGTGTTCGTATCGAGGTTAGTGGAATGAGGCGGCAGGCAGAACGGAAACATAAAAGCAGGAAATTATAGAGTACGGAAGCGAGAAGAGGTTTCAGGGGTGGGGTATTGATTCATAAATCGGACATGTATGTATGTATGTATGTACCAGGCTTGGGCATTACCGGAACAAATTATTTGAAAAATAATCGATAATAATAATAATGTTTCATTTCATTTTTCATTTGATCAAATAATTTTTATTCTCGGCAATTCTATTTATTTCGCATACTAAAGAATGATTTTAAAAACAAATGCAACAACCTCTTCTTGAGGCGAAACTATTTATTATTTTTTTAAAATAATGTAATTGAAATACAAAATTACCCAATTAAAATATTATTTGAAAATTATTTATTCCATTGAAACGTCAAAAAAAAATAATTTTTTACGCTATTTTTAGAATACAAATAATAATATATTTAACCACTTTTTGTCTTTAGAACTCTTTTAACATTTTTTTTAATAAGCATCGAAATTATTGTAGAATTTATGTTCTTGAATCAATATATAAATTATTCTGCATTTGACGAATAAAAAATACGCATTGAATGTAGCAGAAATTTTGGTTATTCACGCGAAAAATAAAAATTCACCCGAATTTTATCTCGGCTCGAAATTAATTTTCCATAAAATTGTTGTTCGACAAAAACAAACAATAGTCCCGTAAAGCTGTCCGTCGGACCATGAAGTAGATATGAGATGACATACTATTTCCGGGACTAAGCGTCGAGCGGCAACATCAGAAGAAGGAGAGGGGATAGAAATTATCGCAAAAAAGAAACATCGTTGTCCCGTATCGAAAGAAAACTGTAATACAAAGAGCGGCTCGATTGTTTAGATAGAGGCACGATGAGACGGACGTTGGAAAGGGAAAGAGGGAAAGGGGAGCTTGTAGGAGAGGCCCCATCGCATCGGTACCGTGGTTTCCGTGGAACTGGACGGAACCGAGCGGAACCGAACGGTACGCCGCACACGGTGGAACGACACAATGCGACCGGTACCGAAGTCTCACGATGGGGCCCGTCCGGTTTTTCGTGTTCAGTTCAGTTCGTGTGCCGAGCTCGGCCCGTGCACCGTTTCTCATTTCGTTTCGCGTTCCCCACGCAGAAATCCGCGACACCGTCCCCCCTTCGCGCATCAGGATATTTTTAAGTCGCGACCGCGGACCGGAAGTAGCTCGAACACACGCCAGTTCAACTTCCAAACCGGTTCACCGTCGATCGAGTTTCGTCTGTGTGAACTTCTACCTTGATTTTTCACTCTCTCACAAAGTTCTTCTTTGACTTTTCCTCAGACCCGTTCGGTCCTGTTCACGAGTTTCGTTTGATCTTTCACACGTTCTTCGTTTTGTTTGGTGCTTGTTCGACTTCTTCGTGACCATGGGACATTTTGTTGTCTGTGGAAATTGGCATTGTTCCTGGCAAGTGTGCTGGTTTTAGTGAGCTGAAATGTTTTAACTTGTCAGCAATAAATTGATTTTTAATCTATTGTATAAAATTAATAATTTTTTAATTTAATGTAGTCTGCTGAATGTTGAAGTACGGTTGATCGAAGCAGCAATTTTTCTTTGTTTTTATGGTTTTAGGGGGTTAAAATGTTTAACTTCTAATCAATAAATTTATTTCCAATTTTTAACATTCATTATTTCGTAATTTAAATTAGATTGTTAAATATTGAAATAATGTGGATCAAAGCAGCAATTTTTATTCGGGGTTTTGACTTTTTGGGGAGCATCGAGTGTCCGACGTCTAACCTTCAAACACGCGGTAACATAACGTGCATTGTTGTTTGATCGTTCGAGGAGATTTTTGTTGTTCTTCATTTTATTTGGTTCTACATTTTTCCACGGTGAGATTGTAGTCGTGGACGATTGTGATTCAAATTGTTAAACTGGAAGTGCATTATTGTGAATAAAGGGGCTCGAGTCGCGAGGTGTACACACATACGTGGTGCAAAAACGTTGAGTTTCATATACATACAATAGTACTTTTAATTATGCAGGGAAAGCTGCTACAATTAAATCTGTCGAAAATTTGTGAACCGATACAACAAACAAAATGCAGAGACTTTAAATAAATCCAGATGATGTAGAATTAATTAATCCAAATTAAATAAGATGAGTTTTTACCTTATTATAAATCAAATGATATATCAAATTCAGATTTACGAATAAGTCCCTTAAATATTAACTGTAAAATTAATTCTATTTCATGGCGAGTATACTCGTCATTCTGGGAGGTTAATCATAACAATATTATTTATTTAAACTTCACGAACTGTGGGATGGATTGTGTTTACAAGTACTATTTTGAATATTCCTCGTCATTTTCCCTTGTCACTCACACGTCCGTTTGTAATTCTACCTCGCTTATTGCCTATTTGTATCTGTGGAAAGATAAAGAGATAAAGAAGCGAAGGGGTTAACGACTTGAAACTTTTTCCTCATATTTTTCAACCGTATTTCAACAAAAGAATTCATCTCACAGTGACGGACGAAAGAATGTTTAACAATTTGGAATTTCTGTATGTGCATGAGTATTAATAATTTTATATGGTTTTTCTTTGTTAATCCGTTTGTTTTCACGAAATGCTTTAACAATTCATTTTGTTCGACGAGTACAGCGGACAATAGCAAGTTCAAAATTTTTGCATCGTAATAATATTAACAAATGCATAGCACACATCAAACCTGGGCGAAATGAAAATAAAAAGTAGCCATTTGAAATAATTAATTTCACACTGTTATTTGCAAATCGAAATAATATTGATTTATTTGAAATAATAGCAAATTTATTATTATTAAAAAAGAAATAATTTTGATAATTATTTAAAATCATTATAAAATAACTTGTTATTATAAAATACGTAATTATAAAATAACGTGTTATTTGAAATAATATTCACAAAATGTTTGAATATCAAAATTTTAATCACAAAAATTTCTGTCCACTCAGTTTCTCTGCTTGTTTCATTGCATTAAGTAAACTAACAATTTTCCATCTAATTTATAAAACATAGATAAAGAAAATTCATTGCTATTTTAAAATAAAATTTCAGTTGGTAAGAATTGCGAGAGTTATCGTGTACGTTCCTAATATTTGAACTTTCTTTTGTCCGCCACTGTATCGTCATCTGCTGACGCTATAAATTCCCCGTACGACATATCGTGGGCTTCCTTCGACGCCAGCTGAACCAATCCATTTTCTTCGCCCGTTCTCGCGCATTGTATTTTCGCCGATCCTCGCCGATAATTCCTACAATGCTTATTCGGCAACGATATCGCGTAACTCGTGCCGTTCCGTTTCGGTTTATCTTCGGTGCGATCGTAGCGAAACTTTCCGGACAAGTTAACGAGAAAGCAAAAAGGACACCTTGCACATTCGTCTGCAAGTGGAATGTTTTACACTCCTTTAATCCTTGAGTGAACAATTTGGGCCTAATTTCATAAGTAGACGGTGGATTTTTTAGTAGGTACAATTTAAAACAGTAGAAACATTACAGGAATTTAATACATAGAATTAAATACAATAAAAATTATGTCGTGTTTAGTTAAAAAAATAATGACAAAGAAGTTTTGGATTAGTAGTAATACCAATAGTGACTATTTTACATTAGTTTATAAAAATAACAGGAACGTGTTTATCCAAATTTTTTGCCATTTTTTCCCCTGTAATATATACTCAGAGAATTGTTGAACAATTCCCCATCTTTACAATATTCGTAAATAAAAAATATTATAAAATTTCAACAGTTTACTTGTTATATTTGTTGGGAAGCTCCGGAGAATATGTGTGCGTTTATAAGTTTGTTTATGATGTAATAGACATCGCAACTGTCGCACATCTGTGACGTCAACCATGAATAGTGCGACGCCATGAGGCGCGACGGTCTCGCGCGATTATTGCAGGAAGCGAAGTGTTTATAGCTTGAGGAGAAAATGTTTTTGTAAACTGTACCGCGAACCGATTCTTATCGTTCGTTCTCTGTTATAAATCACCTCACTTTTGCGACTGATTTTCCACTCGCGTGATAATCCCACCGATTGCGATCTGGCTCGGATCGAAGCTTGTCGAGTGATTGAATGTAACCTGAAATTGGAAGGATGGAAAATCGGAATTATTCTGGGAGGAGGGGGGAAAAAAAAGAAAACTTTGTTCAGGGAGCATTGAGCAACATTTTCATATTTTTCTTGTTACATAAAATTTCCAACTGGTGGAGTTGTATAACGTTATTTATAAGTGACTGGAATATAAAAAAAGCAAAATTTTTGTACGCAAGAATTTAACTAATAACGAGTAGACTGTGGATTCTCGTGCAAGATAATATTAGCTTTTCCTAAAAGTTTCTTTCACTATGTGCACATTCCATGTTAGATAACATCAGCATAATAGATAACAACATAATCTTTAATAATGAACCATTTCATTGGTTTTTTAAAAAACTACTCTAAATTTGCACCAAGCGCACCAATCGAAAACTTTTGGGACAAACTAATAATTAATAATGAAATCAAGTAAAAAGTTCTTCAAATATTTTAATAGATTGGACATAATATATTGACTAATAAAAAATCGTATAAGTAATAATAATATATTAATTCTTGCAATCTTCTTTCACTTATAAACGCCGCAGTTTACATGTTATTAAAAAAATTGCTTTGCATGAGAGTGCAGAGTCGCCAGATTAAAACTTGTCTCCTCACTCTACCATTCCCCTTGTAGGACGCTTCTCCCTCGCTTCCGCAACGATCTAAACACGTGACGCGCTTCACAGTGTCACGTGACTAGTCCGGGTACCGGCAGAGGGAGGGTAACTTTTTCCCCTCGATTCCCCCGATCTGGCGACTCTGCGAGAGTCGCGTGTTTTGTGTAAACAGTAGGTCAGCGTGAAAGAAAAAGGGACACGTATTGTGTGAAAGCTTTGACGTTCGTACCAAGGCAATATGGAGGAAGCGAGGATCAAGGACACCGGGAAGGTTCTGGCGGGTCTTGGCACTGGAAGAATTCACAGATGTGTAGTGTATAATCGTGGATCTTGCAATGCCATCACTTGCTGGATACCGATTCATCGTGAACATCTTTTCTGATCAATTA
Organism: Lasioglossum leucozonium; assembly: GCA_028454225.1. NCBI lineage: Eukaryota > Metazoa > Arthropoda > Insecta > Hymenoptera > Halictidae > Lasioglossum > Lasioglossum leucozonium. The sequence continues at coordinate 954,992 of CM052213.1, forward strand.
TGTCGCGGCTAGACGTGATTTCGTATCAAATTATACCAACATAAATTCGTTCGGTCATTTTCAACATTATTGTTATCGATAGACGTCGGATTTTTATGCAAAATAAAAATGTTCTAATTGAATTGCAACAGAAATTTATTTAAATAAACTAATTTATTTTAATTCTTGTAATATTTATTACTGTTTTAAATTACAATGAATTATAAAATCGTTGACTGTAAGTAGTTTTTATTTAATATATTATTTTATTAAATCGTTAAAATTAGAACTCACATTTGCAACCAAACGAATTTATGCTACAATCCAATACATTGAAATATTATACACCGACAATTAATTAATGAAACCTTTGTTTTATTTGAAATATTTATTATTTTCTGTTATTATTCACAGGTGAATTAGATTAATTTGCTTGATACGTCGAGTTGTTGCAGCTGCTCGAAAGCATTGAAAGTAGAATTTTCGCTTTGTCTACAGGGTGTCCCAAAAATGTACTTCCTTGAAAGAGTTGATTCCTGAGGTAATTTAAAGTAACTTTTTCCTTTGTGAAAATATGCTGCGCCAGTCCGTTCAGGAGTTATTAACAAAAAATACCGACCAATCAGAGCACAGGTCCCGCTGAGTCTGCCGTTGGCATTGGCTGAACAGGATTCAGTCTCTAGTAGCCGCGCCCTGATTGGTCCGCGTTTTTCGTTGATAACTCCGTAACACTGCCGCGGAGAACATTTTCGCAAAGGAAAATCTTACTTCAAATGATCTCAGGAATCACCCCTTTCAAGTAGAACATTTTTTAGACACCCTGTATACACAGACCTCTCTAGGGAACAGTTGGAGTATACTTTTTCTAATTACAGGAAATTATAACTTGCAGACGGCCCTAACCGGCAACAGGTACCGCAGAAGATCTACAGTGTGTACGTATACAATGTACATATACAAATGAACATATTAATGAGATAATGTGTAATACATGAACGCAATGAAGTGAACAATATATGTGTAATAAATCAAATGAAACAGGCAATAAAGATACACTTAATTGAATCCATGTTTCTTTCATTTCCTTCGTCGACGAATTCTTCCTTGAATTGTTTAGAATTATAGATTTTTGTAATGTTAATTGAACGTTCGTTCCGAACTGTGGACAATAACAAAACTTAAAAAAAATAAATATGTAACGATTCACGATCGAGACAGAATAATATTTTGTACTTTTCGGATATTCTTCAATTTCTCTGCAAAAATTTTATAACAATAATAAGCGAGCGTGATGTATGAACAAAATGATAATTTCTTAACTTTCAATCCTAAAGAATCAAGCTATTTGTGCACAACGTTATCATATGTTATTCATAAGCAAATTAATGTCATAAGATTTATGAACGATTTATAATCGATTTATAATTTAAATATTAAAATATTTGATTATTTTAAACAATTGGAGTTTCGAGAATAAATTTAATCACTTATTTTGGATCTAGTATAAGTTAATTTCCTATAATTTAGTATCCATAAAAAATAATACAATTATATAAATTATGTAATTATACAATTTTGTACAAAACGTTGAAGGGGAAGGCAGAATTGTGGTTAGAAGGCAGTGAAGGCAGAATTAGATTTATCACAAACCTAACCCATAATATCTACTGTATACTGTAACAGTAAACAAATAAATAAATATTAAAATAATACGACAATATTATTTCGTTTTCCCTGCTCTATAAATTCTGAATAATTAAAATTAAATAAATTGTACAATTTGTTGTGAAAGAGGTATGTCCATTCATGATCTTAAAAAAATATTAGTCTGGCTAATTCTCATAGAAGAATTATAATATTATATTATAATATAAAATTCTATATCTAATATAAATATTACCGATGGTAAAATATTATTTTGTTAGTTCACTTTGTAGTTACCGGCACAAGCATCTCAAAACAGGAATATAGACTACGTCACTGTAGCTTATCCTTCGAGACGAGACAGTAAACGTAAATAAACAGAACCGCTCGAGTGCGACAGAGTTACCCTTCTCAGGTAGGCAGCAAAGTAGAATGATTAAATGAATTTAAGAATCTCAATATATTATTATTTTGTTATTGTTTCTTGCAATCGGTGCAGACAATTTTTATTTTGATAAACACTCTCACGTAACATACTTATCCCCTAAACTGATTCGTTAGGAAGTTATCGAAGCTAAAAGTTATCTCACTTTATCAACATTTACGAGTGTATAACCACTCAATCCACGTAGCAGTCAGAACGCATTTCTAAATGGTGGTGTCGAGCGTGGCGAAGATCGTGGTAAAAGCTTACGTCACAAGATAGTTCTTAAGATAATTTAAAAATGGCTGACACCTAATTATGACAATATTATTTTGTAATCAATAAGTGCGTGTAACTTTTATTCAAATAAAAATTGTCTACATCGATTGCAAGAAATATAAACTAAATTGAATGTCATTTCTTCCCTTAGTGATTGTAATAGAGCAGAAATAATATATATTTCAATTTAAAAAATTTGTTTAATTCATACTTCATTGTAATACCTTAATAAAACATAGAATAATTTGTATCTCAAATATACAATGATTATTTCTTAAATTCTTTAAAATTATCCTGTCGTTCATGAACATAGCTTGTACACCTTTCGAAACTGTGACGTCACACATTACCATGATCTTTGCCATAGGCCAAATGATCTGCGCCGTGTCTATAAGTGTATATGGTCTAAGGCGGCCGAATATCAAGGTTATGATCGCCGTTCCTGTTTTCCACAATGGAACGGTATACTGGCGGTGCTCCAGTGAACAACGAAAGGACGAACCGGCCGCGAGCACCTTGGAACGTGCCACGTAGAATTTCATTATGCGCCCACATTTTCTGAGGGACGCGCACCTGCCGTAGATAAGGAGCCCCTATCGCGACAGGTTGCAAATGCGAGAGGGCTGCCCGGTGAAATTAACGTTTCTTTTTTGTGCCTCGACTTTGCTATGCCGGATTAAATGTCACGCGACTCTCCGAGCAGCTCCGAGAGGATAAGGGAGCGACAGCTGCGAGATCCTGTTCCGGTTCTGAAACGTTTCTACTCTTTTACTATTGGTGATAGGCTGCGAGGTTTATGACTGAAATAGTCGTCTTTTATATTTTAGAATATTAACTTGCACAGTTACCGGTATGTGTGTTAGTGTGGCACAACGAGTGTACGCTTACAATTAGACGTTAACTAATTAAGCCATAATTGTAATAAAAGTGACACATGTTTTGCTATAGCCTGCTCTACTTCGTCATTTAACCGTGTTAACATCGTCAAGGATATCGGTCGCGTATGGAAACATTAATTATAGTTTTGATGTTTAAGTTCAGTGAACACACAAACGCTTATCGACAAAAGTTGGAGAAACAAAGGGATTAAGTAACGATAGGTAGGAATTATGTCAATAAAGTCCAAGTCATGTTATACTTTTCGATTTATGACGACGGAGAAAATAGGTTAGGCCAATTCTCGATTAATACGTGTACAAGTGTGAACGTTATTTAGTAAATGTAATAATGTTATTTAACAGAAGCGATATTGATAAGAATTGAATTATTTATTAACCCATCTGGGTGAGTATGTTTAAAATTGCTCATGTCTTTTTAACTAATTGCATAAATGATATTTAACACAGCAGAACAATTAAAGGATACTATTATATTACTTTAAAAATACATTATTAAACATAGATATTAATTTTTAGCAAGTCTACATCGCAGTAACATACGATCATATCTACAGGGTGTTCCAAAAATGTTGTACTTCCTTGAAAGTGGTAATTCCTGAGGTTATTTTTCACATAAGTAGGTTAACACTTGTAAAGAATATCAAGATTGATTAGTGGTGCAATAAAAAATGTATGTTTACATTAAAAAAAATTTAATGATCTACATATGTCCTCTACGCATCCATCTACGGTCATTAACCCTTCAAGTCCTACGGATACGTCCGGTGAAAGCTATAGTGTGGACTACGAATGCATATACTATACGTCCGGCGAAAGCTATAGTAGTAAGCTATAGTGTGTAATTATGGATGCACGTATGCGTTTAGCAAAAGCAGCTAGCATAACTGTGGGCGCATATGTGAGCGAAAAATTATTCCGTCTTCAGTTGATCGCAACTGCTTGCAGTATTCGGCAGCTAAAGGGTTGACAGGGACATGGTCGCTAATAGGGACAAATACCCTAAGTTACGTTCCGAAAAATGGATCTACATAAGATCGCAGAAGGCTAAATCTCAAGCACACCGGTTAGGCTTGATTGGGAAGGTGGTTCGCTGAATGTGCCAGCCACAGGGTTCATAGTGACAGGCTCACGAATAGAGACAAGTACCCTAAGTTTCGTTTCGGAAAATGGCACTACATAAGATCGCAGGATGCAAAATCTCAAGCGAACCGGTTAGGCTTGATTAGAAGGGTGGTTCGTTGGATGTGCCAGCCACAGGGTGCAAGGCGAACGAAAAATATCTCCGGAACGATTTTCTCGTGCCGGCTGGAGTACGCAAGAACGTTCAGGCCGAATTGCAGGGATCGTCGGGAATAGCAGCGCAGGCCGTGATACCGGCATGGCACGGCAGCATCGACGATGGAATCGGAAGTCGGTGCCGTGCCGGGCTATTTATCGACCCCGTTGCCATGCCAGCCCCACGTGTACACAAGAACACCACCCGCCACCATTATGGATCACGCTGCTCGGCCAGACCGTGCACCTATCGTTGCACGCCACCACCTGCGTTCACCGTGCGTCGCCGCGCGCGCGTGCATCCACGAAATTACGCGGCCAATGTATACAGATATGCACGCCCGTGATCCACGGATCGATCCGGGAGGAATGATTCGCGATGCGCCTTCACCCTCCTTAGGGTTAGGGCAACCGTGGGGTACAGTGGCCGGCGTTGCAAATCTCGGTGTAGAACGTTTCGTTACTCTGCTGGGCACAGTGACCAGCGAAACTGAACCGGTCAAACTATTTTTTGAAATATCATAACCTGCCAAACGAATGGACACTTCATTCCCTGAGTGCTATTTCTATGAGAAGGCTGCAGCGGTGGACCGTTAGTTTTTGGGCCCTGGGTAGTATACATGATGATTGTATTTGCTTACTAACACTGTTGGGAGCTCTGGGCTGCAGCCCACAAGGCCCATGCCTAGATTCGCCGCTGTGAGGCTGTTATTGAGTTTTTACAACTACCTCAAATAGGATTAACTAGACCAAATGGCCAGTGAACGACTATCAACTTCTAATGAACATGATAGTAACTTATGGACCATCCAGTATTGTGAATTAAACTAAATACGATCCGTGTTTGGGCTCATTTTAATCAGAAGAATGTCACGAATATGTTGACGAACTTTCATTAAAAACAAAAATGTTTTTAATAACAAACTCTTGAACGGTTTATTTACAAAACACGAAACTCCGTGACTGGAAGTTCCGCGTTCTCGCGAAGCTTGCTCCCCGGTTTCGGTAATGAGTGAGTACAATGGCGGACAACGTATACCAACATTTTCAAATGAAACTCCCATTCACAGAGTTCGAGAAACCGCAACGAAAGTCAATCTTTTCGGTTTCGGCCATGGAACATAAATTTCAAGTTTGCTTTCGGGTTCAGCGTGCTCTAGTTACGGCTAACCGTAAGAAAAATATTTAACGGGAACGAGAGTGCTTCCGTGTGTTCCCCGCGTCCATCATTTCTTCTGGACGCGTTGATACGGATCTTATGCTGTATAGATGGGGGCGAATTAAGATTAAATTTAAACGCGTCGGCTTTATCTGATATCTTAAGGAACTGGTATTTAAAGCCACTAATTACTCGGGACCCACGCTTGGCGCTGTCTAAGTTATTTCCGCAATCTAAAATCAACATTCCGCCGGTCCGCTACTCTTCAATATAAAGTTGCAACCAGTGTACAGGGTGTCCCGAAAATGTGGTACTTGAAAGAGCTGATTCCTGATGTCATATCAAATAACTTTCTCCTTTGCGAAAATCTTCTCCGCGATTTTCGTCGGGAGTTATCAACGAAAAACATGGACCAATCAGAGCGCGGCTACTGAAGGCGGATGCCGGCTCGGCCAATGCCAACGCTCGGCTCAGCGCGAGCCGCTGATGGTCGCGTTCTGATTGGTCCGCGTTTATCGTTTATAGCTCCTGAACGAAGAACATTTTCGCAGAGCAAAAAATATTTTCAAATTACCTCGGAACCACCCCCCCTTCCTTTTAAGGAATTACATTTATGGAACACCCTGTACAGTTCTCATGATGCGATACAAATGGGAGAAGAATTCTTGATACAGTGAAGTGAGTGATATTTATTGCTAGACTGTGGATTTTCAGGAAAAATAAAAATTGTTTACACTAATTGCAAGGAACTGGAATAGAAATTTTATATTATTAATACATTATTATTTATATCGTTATATAAATTAAAATAATATTAACTATTTATATTATCATAAAATAATATTAACTATTTATATTATCATAAAATAATATTAACTATTTATATTATTATATAAATTAAAATAATGTAAACTATTTATATTATTATACATTAATTTTCCTAAATTCATTAATCTGACCATCGCTATATTCTTTTTTAATGATATAAAAAAATGGAAAATTATAAATTATAAAATTATGTATTCTAATCTGATTTCAGTTCTGTATTTGAGCTGTTGAGAAGTTTAATTATAACAGAAGTGAATAATAGATCAATTGTGACTGTAGATGCGCGAATGTATGCGCGCAATCGAAAAGAAAAATGGACGTGGCGTTAATATAAATATGTCAAAGTCGTAGCCGGCTTTAATTCGACGCTCCACTCGTTAACAGACAAATGTGACAAGCTGGACGAGGTCAGGGAAGAGTCGTTTTACATTCAGAAAAGCGACCGGTTCGTTGGCCGCCATTGTGGTGTTGCCTTTCATGTGGCTTTTCTGTGTGGAATGAATGAGAAACCAGAATGAACGCGCCCACGAAATAAAAAGGAAACGATATTAATGGATGTGAAAAAGGTCAGCCGATGATGCTTGAGATTATGGATCCATTTTTAAAGTTCCTTTCAGACTATACTTTTCATTTCTGTTTAAAAACTCTATTGCTTGCTATAAAATATTGAGAAATTCAATTGTTTCAATAGATCCTTGCCTACAATTCATCCAGTTCACAGTTGTCATCTACATGTTACAAAAAAAAAATAAGCAAATTTTGAAGTAACAAAAATAGTATCCAGATATTTTGTAAATTATGTACACAATAAAAATGATATAGACTTAGTGTGTAATTAAATTACTTGGGTTATTAATTGGGTATTTGAAGTTTGAACTAGTAGAAATAATAGAACTGTACGATCTAAGAAACAGCACGGACCCGAGCGTTTTTCTTAGATCAAGACTTCACTGAATAATATCATATAGAAACAAATTTGAGTGGCAATGCTGAAACAAATAAAAATTATATAAATTTTAATGTGTCCACTAATTCTGTTCGACTTAGTGTGTAATTAAATTATTTGGGTTACGTAAGCTCGTACACGAATTTCGGCGGTGTTGTCCGTCCTGTAACCGATCGATCATTTGTCCAGCGATATTTTTAACTGTTTCATGTCCCGAGTGACTGTCCTTAACCTCCTCCCACGTGCAGAGACACGCGACGAACTTGTTCTATCTGTTGGTTCGCGGGAATTTTTGATGACCCGCGACGGAGCCGCGGATGTACATCGTTTCTTCGTTTCTGTGCCCTGTAATTGCGATGGCGTTACGCGGATCTGATAAGAGAGAAACCGATGGAAAGGGTTTCTGGGAACGTTTATCCAGCAGGCCGAGCCGGCGAGATCAATCGATGGAAAACGCGCAGACACGCGTCCGTTATGGGCGAGAAAAAAAAAATAATTTTTTTTCCACAGCTTTGATCAAAACGCTACCGCGAGAACAAACTCGGTCTCGAAACAGCTACAGAACTTTTTCCATTTAAGGCGTTCCGGTCGCCTACGTCTTTGCATTTCCACCGGCAAGTTTCGCCGCCACCCTAACCCCCTCCCCACCTCCCTCCCTCCGCCGCACCGCCGAGTTCTAACGTTCGTACACACCCGTTGTATTAGGTGCGCAATATAATCCTGGAAATAAACACGCGATGCACGAACATGATTTTATGCATAAACTTTCGTGTCGAGATGAAGTAAACGATATTTTTTTACGATTTTTCGCGGACTTTTTCCATTTTTTCCATTGGCCGGTCGTTAGTTATTCATTGCCGGGGATATGTGTGTGTGTGCGGCGCATTCGTCACAAACGATTGATGTTTCGAAGAACATTTATGTTCTTTCTGCCTCACCGCGGTGGACAATGGAAAGATTAAGAAATAATTGAGTTCATACGCACTATACTCAAAGCATAGTATAGTAGAGTACTATAGTACAGTATAGTAGAATACTATAGTACAGTATAGTAGAGCACTATAGCACAGTATAATAGAGTACTATAGCATAGTATAGTAGAGTACTATAGTGCAGTATAGTAGAGTACTATAGTGCAGTATAGTAGAGTACTATAGTACAGTATAGTAGAGTACTATAGTACAGTATAGTAGAGTACTAAAAAAAAAATATATATATATTTCTAAAAAAATGTTCAAAGTGTTGTTATTACTGCAAAAGTGCAGGTTAAATCATAATCAATAATGTAATCATTTCATGACTAATAATTGATCCTTTGATATTATTGATTATTTAATAATTAGTAGCCACGATTAATAATTGGATTTTATATTAACCGTAATTTTCAATCATCAATCTAATTTTGGCCAACTTTGATTACGCTGCTTCGCATGTTCTCGCCAGGTAACAGCGTGTGAATTTTCGAAAACCGTCTGCCGGCAGGTAGAAAACTAGGATCGGAATAGAAATGACGCAAGAGACCTAACCGCACAAAAGCAGGTGGGTCCATAATTCCGCTTGCACCTGATGTGCTCTCCGCTTCCGTCTCGTGGCACACCAACCGTAATACGATTCTGTCTGTCTGAGGCGTGACCGACTGCTCGAAATGTCCTTTGGCCAAATGTACAGGCTGCCTTGGACAATTAAAAATAATCGTCGTCGATATTATCCACCCTTGACCCTAGCTTCAAGGCCCTGGCAACGCAAAGCATATACTTCAGACAGAAAATTTCGACCTTCAAAGGGCGGACCTTTCTTTATAACTATAATAATTGACGATTCTTAGGACCATTTACAGCTCTAATCATTAATTTTTCAAAATACAGCGTTGATTAATTTGTAATTGTATTGCAATGTAATTTTTTTTATGTTTGCACTATTTTTTTTAGGAATGACCTGCAATTTTTTAAATGGAATGCTATGCGTTTGTTTTTTATATCCTATGACAGCGTTTGTCAAGATAAATTCATTTGTATACGACACAATGAACTTCAAGGTCATACAAGGTGAGAAATAGAAGAAACATTTTTAATTATACTGTCTGCGTATAATGCATTTACCATTGCAACACTTAAAATTGCAATAGTTGTTTGTATGTCCGAAACGAAACATGGAAGTACCGCTTCAAATGCAATTACACTTTTTAATTAGTTAAATGGGTGATCTTTATCATGCATGGAAAACATGGTTTATTTTCTGTGTTACTGTAAATATTAATTTTTAATATAGGACTGCAATCTGCGTCGTCCGTAAATGCAATTGTAATTAAACAATACACAAATTAATATGACCGTAATTAATATGGCTCGACTAGTTTTACGGAACTATCGACTGAACTTTTGCAGTGGTGGTGGTTACTATTTTCAATTGACTGCTTTACTAAATTCTGCAGTGGTAGGGGTTACTATTCCCACCCAGTTGACTTATCTATGTCTGATTTACGCAGTGGTAGAGCTATCAATTGAATTTAGCAAAAAAAAAATATCGAACATCGAGAACATAGCTAGGGAAGCAATTCAGACGACTGAAAACTATCGACTACATAAATAGTCGATAGTATGTCACTAGTAAATAGTCGATAGTGCCCATCACTACTATTGAGGATACTGGGTCGACACTCGCCCAGATGAAATTGTTATAATGTTTAAAATGTTTTGAGCGTTATTATTTTGTCATTAACAAAATAGCAAATGTTTAATCAGTAATCTTAATTCTAACTAGAAGGATCAAAGGGTCGAGTTTTTAAGATTTATTTCTGATGTAATTCTGTTAACCATTTTCTAAGAGTTTCAAATAAATTAATTAAAAATAATCTTCAGCTTTGCTCATTTATTGGAGGCTCTAGTCTTAAGTTCCCTAGAGACCTACCAAAATACAGATCGTCTTGGAGACACTGCCTTAAACGATCTACCGCCCTCTGGATCGCCAGCCGCTTCTGTTTGTTGAAGCTGATGGCGCTGCGCTGGGCGATTGTGTAACGCACGTGTCGTGAAAAATCCTGTACGTAACCTCTCAAATATATTGGTAAACATTGATCCGCGCCAACGATTATAATTCGCGTTAGAGCGGAAAGGAAAGAGCGACTTCGTGTTTTCTGCCGACGGGCTCTCGTCAAGTAAATATTCGGGCAGCATTCCGCCGCGAGCGCATCGATAAAATAACGTAACTGCGGGGTAAAATTATTTAATCGCGCGTTATTCAAGGCCTCCCGTGCACGGAAAGTCCTTCGAGGGCCGCGTGTTTCGTGTAATCGCGATCGCGCTCGCCGGAAATGTTTCGGATTTCGTGCCTCGGCTTGCTTCTGGAATTATTAATCACCCTTTGGCGTGTATTACGGCATCGTGGCTCTCTATTGTTCGACCGACGGAACCACCGGCTAAAAAGAAAACAAGAAAAGGATAACGCTGGCTGAACCTGGAAGCGGAGTCTGAATGAACTACGCGACCACGCGGCCGTACTTCCGGTTTATTCGCCTCTGTCTCCTCCTCCTTCTCTCGTACCCTTTCTCTTTGCTTCTCTTTCCTCATGATCGTTTCTGCCGCCTATACTCCAAAACTGGCCAGGCAGGATTTAACGCGATTAACAGAGAGAGAGAGAGAGAGAGCGAGGTGATAGTTGAACTTGAGGAATCACTGTTGAACTAGTTTTTCCATTAAATGCTCAACAGTGTTCATCGGGTCATGCAGCAAAGGAGATATGAATAAATTATTAAAATGTTTGCCTACTACGCTCTAATTGCAACTCGTACCATACTAGGTCGATCAGCAAGTTCTGTGGGTTTTTGATGAAATCTTTATCGTGATATTTAGAATTTCTTTTTCAAATAAGATAATATATTATTGAGCTTCTCATTTTTCAAATATATGGTTTAATGCAAGCATGATGGAAATGCATATTTGTAGTTAATTAGACCTGGGTAAAAATATTTGAGAAAGTATTGGAAATAGTTAATAACCTTGTTTGTATAAAATAATATTTCAGGATTTATTTGATGTCGCTGAGATAATTACATGTATTAAAAATAGTTGTTTATTTTATGGTAAATAAAATCATTAATTGAAATAGTGTTTTACTGAATATAATTATTTGAAATAGTATTGTACTGGAGATAATTATTTGAGATAGCGTTATACTGGAAATAATTGTTTGAAATGTTATGTCATGTGCCTAAATTTCAATAAATTATTTAAAATTCTATATCTTACAATTCATACTCGTTTATTATTTTTATATTATGTCTCCAAACTGTCTGTGCATTCTGACCTTGTGTGCCCTTGAAGGTCATTGTGTTGTATACGAATAAAGTAGTTTCGGCACAGGCTTTCATATGATATAAAATAGTAGCGTTCCATTAAAAAAATTGAAAGTCACCTTCATGCCTAAAAACAAAAATAATGCAGGCAAAATAAATTACAGACATCACATTGCTTGCTAAAAAACAGTATCACTGTTTTTTCTTTTATTTTTATTCAATGTTTACTATTACTGTATAGTGTTAATACTAGTGAACACTGAATATTCTTGCGAGTGACGATACGAAGTAATGAAAAGGAACGTTGGAACTGAGAAGAGAAAGAAAGGGACCAAAGGCCCCCTTCTTAGGAATATTTCGAAGTGTAATAGGAGAAAGAATAATACTGTTCAGAAATGTCGTGGCAGCAGTGAGAAACGAGCTTTGACGACCGGATTTCACGTGAGATCAGTTAAAGGGTGTTTGAAACGTGACAGGGATAATTCCGAGTTTTGAGATTTCGTGGACACGAGAGACTGAGGCAGAAAGATCTCGTGTATAATCAGAGCGGGGCTGGAGCCGTGGGTTACAACCTCGGTTATAAAGGAATCCGACAGAAAAGAACATCTCTTTGTCCCACCATTTATCTTTCTCTAATCGTCCGTCAGAATCTAACCGGATCCGGTAAGTGACACCTGGAGCTTTTGAGGTTGGAATTCATTAATTCGTACGCCCCGGCTCCCAGTATTCGACCAGTTACATCATTCATTTTACCTTAACGACATAATTGCTGGAATTTCACAGTTCGACCTTCTCGTGAAAATCCACCCAATTTCTTTTTCTACAGGGGCTGTCTCACGGGAATGCTGAAAAATTAATTTTCATGAGTTCACAGGACGTCTTTCAGCTATTCTTTCATCATATAGAACAATTTTTTATACAGATTGTCCCAAAGATAATGTACTTCCTTGAAAGGGATGATTCCTGACGTCATTTCAAGCAACTTCTTCCTTTGCGAAAATGTTCTCCGAGGCCTCGTTGAGGAGTTATCAACGAAAAACTACGGACCAATCACAGCGCGGCTACTGGAGACCGATTCCGGCTCGGCCAATGCCGACGCTCCGCTCAGCGGGACCTGTGCTCTGATTGGTCAGTGTTTTCGGTTGGTAACTCCTGAACGAGGCCGCGGAGAACATTTTCGTAAAGGAAAAAGTTACTTCAAATAACCCCAGGAATCATCTCGTACTAGAAAATTGAAAAAATTCAATTTAATGAACAATATTAATGGTCTACCCCCTCAGATGGAACTTGGAAAATATGTTATAAGTAGACAGCGGATTTTCAGCATTCATAACAAGAATGAGTAAGTGTAATTTAAAACAGTAAAAGCATTCGAAGAATTTAAACATATTATTAGATTAATTTTAATCTATTGAATGTGTTAACTTTCTATTTCGCTCCAGTTTGTTGCAATTCAGTTAGATAATTTTTATTTCGCATAAACTCTAATTACTATAATAAACCAGTCTAATAATTAAATAAAAATACGTTGCAATGCACAGAAGTTGAATAAAATCTTGTTTAAAGATTCACAGTCTAGTTACAACGTGTTATAGGACGGTCGTATTTTTTGCCCCTTGTTTTCACAGTACCGTGTTATAAGGGGGAGTTGAACACGCGTGAGGGGTAAAAGTAAATGGAATGCGGTAGAACCTCCCGTGAAGAGAGAACAAATTCCTATCCAATTATTATAAAAAAACTAATATAAAAACCGAGGAACAACGATGCACGCCGCCCATTCGTGATCTATAAATAGAATCGAACGCCGCCTCTTTAATCGAGCGCAGAGATCTAGATGATTTCGCGTTTCCTCCATTCACACTGGCATACCTTGTAATTGAGTAAATCGATTCGCATCCTAAGGCATAAATAAATTGCCACGGAACCTCCCTCTATCTTCCTACTTTTCTCCCCTCGTTCTCTCCGGTTCCCCTCTCTCTCTCTCTCTCTGTCCTCCCCTCACTCCCCAACCCTTCACCTATCGTGCCATTCTCATTTGCGTGTAGTGTACACACGAAACTCTTGGTACGCGCGCGCCACAATTCCGGCGGCATACAAAATGATTGATGGACTTTTTCGTTGGCGCTTTCTCGGTAGAGGCGGATCGATTCGCCACTCATCCTTATGTATTTATTCCCGTGCGTTTCACGCATGCAACCCGACCAGAATTTACATAAACGCGGCTGTATGGCTGTGCTCGTGTTGTCCCCTGCCACCGTGCGTCGGAGCCGGACGCGTTCGCCGGGGTGTCGGAGAAAAATGTTTCCGTAATTGAACTGGCTGCCACTTAAGGAAAGGTACAGATGTAAACTCCTGTAAACAGAGCGCAATAACACGTCCATTATCCGAACACCCGTTAACCGAACGATCCAGGGGGGAACGGGCAACGACGGTTAGTTAAGCAATAATTATAACAAAATGAAAATATAGGCTGGAATATTTATTTACAATATTTGTTTAGTTCAGTGGCGTTCGGTTCAACATCTCGGCCCCTCTGGTTAGCCTAGGAATGGTCACCGTGGTGGAGTTCGCGGACATACCCGACCCCCGGGTGTCCGGTGGGCGGGGAGCCCCGCATATCCCCTTTACTTCCCGGGAGGGCGGGGGATCCGTAATGAGTGATTACCAGCACGTTAAAAAAAAAGGTTTAACACGATTCGATACAACAGTGAAGAAATTGTTACATTAGGTTTGACTGTAACACACCGTTTGTCGAAGCCCCGCCCCTTTGGGGAATCCGTGATAAGCAGCCCGTTAAAAAAAAAGTTTTACACGATTCGATACAACAGAGAATAAATTGTTACATTAGGTTTGACTGTAAAACACCGTTTGTATAAGCCCCGCCCCTTTGGGGAATCCGTAACGAGTGATTAGCAGCACGTTAAAAAAAAGTTTAACACGATTCGATACAACAGTGAAGAAATTGTTACATTAGGTTTGACTGTAACACACCGTTTGTCTAAGCCCCGCCCCTTTGGGGAATCCGTGATTAGCAGCCCGTTAAAAAAGAAGTTTAACACGATTCGATACAACAGTGAAGAAATTGTTACATTAGGTTTGACTATAACACTCCGTTTGTCGAAGCCCCGCCCCTTTGGGGAATCCGTAATGAGTGATTAGCAGCATGTTAAAACAAAAGTTTAACACGATTCGATTCAACAGAGAAGAAATTGTTACATTATTTTTTACTGTAAAACTCCGTTTGTCGAAGCCCCGCCCCTTTGGGGAATCCGTAATGAGTGATTAGCAGAACGTTAAAAAAAAGTTTAACACGATTCGATACAACAGAAAAGAAATTATTACATTATTTTTGACTGTAACACACCGTTTGTTAAAGCCCCGCCCATTGCAATATTCTTAACCCGAAACAAGCAAATCATCGGAAGTTCTAAGGGTCAGCATATTTTGCAGAGAGGGGCCACTATTCATAAAAGTGTGCTTCAGGTTGACCAACCTCGCAAGATGCGGAAGAAGGTGGTGTGCACGCAGAAAACGCAAATTTGATGGGCGGGGTGCTCGTAAGCTCGTACGCAAGCCGTGCGGCCGATAAATGAACGAGCGAAAGCAGCCCGAAGCTCGTCACGTTTCCAGGAACATTTCGTCACGATCGATACGACCTGCCATTACTGCCGGTAGATAGGCTCTACTACCTTGTTCCACCGTCTCTGTTCGTGCCACGGCTCTTCCACTCGAGCCTCTCCCTCGCGAGCCGCGCAGTAATAAGGGTTGTACCGCGGTGTAACGCCGCGGCGCACGTTCAAATCACAAGGAGAACGATTTTCGCCCTCGTTTCCGGCCGGGTAGTTCCCCAACTATCGCCAC
Source organism: Lasioglossum leucozonium (assembly GCA_028454225.1). Classification (NCBI taxonomy): domain Eukaryota; kingdom Metazoa; phylum Arthropoda; class Insecta; order Hymenoptera; family Halictidae; genus Lasioglossum; species Lasioglossum leucozonium. The sequence goes on from CM052213.1 coordinate 970,577, forward strand.
AAAAGACCCCCTACTCTCGGCAGATTTATGCTTTATAATTTACCATTTTTTTACACCAGCCCGTGATCGGAGATCCGCTCTGACCGCAGCAACCCCGCCGACAGTGGTAATAAGTGCATTATCGACGCCGCGCAATGTGGAGGAAAGTACAGCGGCTGCTCGAATTGTTGGGCCGCTTCATCTAAACTGTACATGCAGGGCTCGAAATAAACAGGTGCCTTTTGTTTCTCAAAACAATCCAATATGCTTCGTTCAACAAAATGTGTATACCTGTGGAATTTTTATGGAAAGAAACCCTTGGGAACTTTCTAAAAAGTATTTTCTGTGATATTTTAGAATTCTTATAATGGAAGTTCCATTGGAAACAAATTTTTTTAAAACGTTTATCAAAAAAGTCGATGAGAAATAAATAAAACACCGAGTTATTATCACCATTATTATTACCATGTATGTAATGATATTTGGTCCTCTCAGGGTTTCAAATTTATTCCACCACCTCTCCCTTTACCAATCCTCACTATCGCCTAATTTCCAGCGGGACCTACTTTTTATTAAGGTGGATTCCGAACCACCTATTTTGCCAACAACACGTGAAACGCACCCAGAGGGTCACTTCCGGCTTTTTACCGAGTGGTCTCCCATCCTAGCGCGTCCCCCGCCCTACGCCGCTTAACTTCGGTGATCGAACGGGAACCGGTGTTTTCAGCGATGCAATGGTCTGGATTAGGTTTTCCTTTGCGAGAATGTTCTCCCAGGCTTTGTTAAGGAGTTATTAACGAGAAACACGGACCAATCAGAGCGCGGTTGTAGCAGGCGAATTTTGGCTCGACCAATGTCATCGCCCTGCGAGACCTGTCGCTAAGCTGTAACTTGGTCTACAGTGGATCGAAAGTATTTGACAAAATTTGTTTTTCTGAAAATGGATTACAGTTCTAAACTATAATGTGTTCTACTCTACTAGACTGTATAGTGGGACAGTAAAAAAAAAAGGTAGCCATTCATTAATGATAAAAATAGAGAGAAACTGTTGCTATTTATGGAACTAGATCTATATAAAATCAATAGACTATAGAAACATGTATACGGTTGGAGTAGGATTATTTCTACAATTTAAACGCTGACATTGTTTTCAAGTTATGGTTCTACATCGTGTTTGAGATAGTATCAGTCACAATGGCGTCTTTTTGTCGAGAGTGGAAGAGGTGGGACTAGGGAAAGTGTGAGCTATAGTTGTAACAATTTCTGTATTAATTTTTAATAAGTCTAATGCGGCTGCTTATAAAGAGGTGTTCTTAAAAATTTCGCGCTGTTTTTGATTTGTGAAGATTAGATTGTTACTCGACACGTGGTTAGTAAAATTGTAAAGAAAACTGTAAATTGTAAAAAATAGCGTTTTTCTTAATGGAAGACCCTGTACTATTCCATCGAATGCACTCACGTTTCGCCGTTATAGTTCAACTATAGAGTCGTTGAACCCGCCTTCTTTCATTCTATCGCTCCGTAAGAGAATCACGTCAGGTACCATTTAAAATATTTACGTGACCCTGAAGTGATCTTAAGTCATTCACTGATTGTGAACACTGGTATACCAGCAAGCTCTAATGTTGTTCTGCGCTATCCTTGTTCACCTTCGGGGAGTAGAAAATACAACATATAAAAACAATAATACAGAGGGAAGAACTTCCAAAATTAAAATGAAAATATTTGAGCGCAATTGCGTTGCCCATGTGAGAAAACTCAAATTGTATTTACAATACCAATAACCCAAGAGCGAACATTTGCTACAACAACGGAGCATAGAAGAAGCGTATACTGAAGTCCAGTAGCATTGAGCATGCTCAGTAAGAAAGTTTCGACTATTTTTAAAAGTAGGGAGTATGTCGTACACAGTCATGTTAAATAATCAAGCGTATAAACGTCAAGTTGGATGCTTCAGACTTGATTTCAGTTTGCGATTCGAAATTACGTCATCCGAAGAGTACAGTGGTGGACAAAATAAAGTACAGAATTGAAATTTCCGTGTATGAGTATTAATAATTCAGATGGTTTTTCAAGTTTTGATAAAATCCATCTGATCTGGAGTATCCTCGCCACACTATACGACTTTTAGTCGAGTAAACCTTGCTGTAGGGGGGGGGGGGGGGGACGGAATTTTATTTAAACTTTTAAATTATATAATTTTAAGTTTCATATATTTTCAATAATTGTCCGCGCTTAGTGCGACCGACCTGCCGCGAGGACAAGGTTTGGCATGGATTTGGCATGGAACTGGCGTGGATTTGGCGTGGTTTTGGCATGGATTTGGCATGGGTCAATTTCGTGGATCGAATCCTCTAAATACTTTAAAATATCCTCGACAAACAATTTGATGGGGGTACGCAATGGATGCCTCAAAGTCACCATTGTATTTGAATAATATAATAGAAATGGCCGTCGAGGTCGGCAAACATTCTTCGGGGGGTGGTCCGACGCAAGCAGCACCGATTTTCGTTCTCCGTAACCCCCGGTCGGTGCAAACGCCACCGCCTAAACGAAGTCTCGTGCAAACCAACTCCTGTACATACGTATGCGAGCAAACTATTGATCCGTGAGTAGTCACGCGATTCCCTCGTACAACGCCACTCAAGCCTTTCTTGTGCCTTTTTCCTACCACCCCCTTACTAGCGCTACCCTCAGCGGCGCGGCGCCCCGTTAGAAACCTCCTCGTTCTGTGCGGAGCCGAATGCTCGGACTCGTTCGCCAGTTGCCTTTCTTGGCAGTCAACCCTTGTCATTCCGCGATCTACCGTTGTCACCTCGACCTCGAGCATTCGACCGATCCGGGTTCATCAATAGGGGTCCCGACTTCGCAAAAATCAATCCCACCAACTTCAAGATACCCCTAAATGTCAGCCTCTTAATGCAAAAGTGGTGTAAGTCAATATTTGTCTGATTGGTTCAACACCACATCCCTAGAGATTAGTCATCGTTAAATAAAATAATAGTGTCTTTTATAGAACATTGGTATTAGAAAATACTGTTTTGACTTCCAGCATTTTGGCTATCAAAGGGGTGATTCCTGAGGTCGTTTGAAGTAACTTTCTCCTTTGTGAAAATGTTCTCCGTGGCTACTGTTAAGGATTTATTAACGAACCATGCCAAATACATGTCAAATCCATGACAAACCTTGCCCTCCTGTAGGATTCAGGTTGATCAGACCTAACTTTGTTTTAAGAGAAGATTTCAGGCAAATTATTGAAAATTTAGAAGCTCAAATAATATGAATCTATCGGTGCTTGTGAGAAGCTCTCGGGATGATCACGACGCTCATTTCCCATACTTATTTCGGCTGACGAATCACACCGCGAGCCACTATCCTAGTTAGAAGCAGAAAATGTTCCGGGTTAGAACGACCCCCGCACTGTCCTATCCAATTAAGCTTCTCAAACAGGAAGTATCGCGAGGTGTGGACAGAATGCAATATCGGGCCAGCAATATAACCTCGCCCTTTTATTTCATTTCGCTCAGCTGCGTGGCTGCTAGACCTCACCTCTTTCGTTAGGGGGGCATCCTAGGGGTGGTAGAAAAAAACCAACGGTTCTGACGGTTTCACCGATTTGCCCAACGCCATCATCACCTACCACCACCCCTTAACTCACTCCATTCTACCACCCCTCTCCCCCCGTTCGTCTACACCCCCGCTTTATCACCTGCCATCGGCTATCTCGAGCTCTATACCCACCTACGGGAGCGCCTCGGTTAGGTCTTATCGATAATGGTCCTATTTTTGGAATCTCCGCCCATTCTTCGCGTGACCTACCTCTTCAGCCCCTGCAGTCCCCCCTCCCACCCCATGTCAAGTCTAAAGTCAGGAGCTACCGCCACGTTGGTCATCGAGAAGGAGAGAGAAAGAGACTGTTAGACTTCGTCAAGTGCTCGGTGAACTTCCAAATTACATTCTCGTCTTGGCGATTGGATAGTGTCCTGTGGGATGACCTTGAAGAGAAGACCGAAGTACTCTTCGTGTCCTCCTTCTGGAGGAGGCTGCGAGGCTTCATAGGTTCATTTAACTTCTTGCGATTCCTTCCTTTTTGTCAAGTCTGCTGATTACGTAATTGTAATCAAGTGCAGTAACTCTCTAGCACAGGCCGGAACGTGGTAAATTTGGCAACGCTGTCTCAGTCCGATACGAACTGATTTTATATGGTACTGCGCATATGCAGTAGCTTAATTGGATTGATGTTCCGTTTGCATGCGGTGTTGCCACATCACATGTTTCGGCCTGAACTAGAGGGGTCCGTGGATCAGCTGATGGGACTGACGTTTCGTCTATATACGGTGTTGCCATATCACATGTCCCGGCCTGTACTAGAGAAGGCCGAGGTATAGTACGTATTAGCGTGTACCGCAAATGCATAGGTACCCGAAGTATGCCATAAAGGAAATGACTAAATGAAGGGATAGGCTTTAAGGCTGCTATGAGCGAGACGTTTCTATACCACGTTGGTTTCGGGAGACATAAAACGATCTAGAATTGCTGCCATCATGAGACACGTTAGCCTCGACGAAAGTTAACGGCAATTCCTTTGACAACTGAGCAAATCGGGAAACTCGGCGTAGCGGACATGTTGGCGTAATAATGAACGAACGACGCACACGTCGAACAACAAACCCTAGAGGGAACGTGGACGTAATCGAACAAAAAATGGAGCAGTTTACGGCGAAGTGTGCAGGCGCTGTCCGGCAATTGAGTTCCAGTTAAACTGTCGACAAGCTGGCAAAGGTGCCTCTTAACGCGTGTATGCCTCGAGTACCTAGACCGCGATTTCTACGATCCGCTTATACCCTAGGAAAAATGATTGGTAGCACGCAGACTGGTCACCATGTGATCGATTTTTCGAAAAAGTGGGACAAAAATCAGCATCACTTGACAATTTTCCAACGAATATCCAACGAAGGCCCAACAAGATGCCAACCATACGTGCTACTAGGGATTTTACTTTACTGTTGCTAAAATCGCGAGAAAACTTGCGCGATATCTCAGCACTGCCTAGCAATAAAGTGGGGACACAAGTCGTAATCTGGCGACTCCGGTTCCAATGCTAGCGAAAAACTGAACGCAATTCCGTTCCGCAGTGACCGATCCACGTGATAGCGAGTAATTTTCGAGCGATTGCGAACGAACTGTCTAGCACGTGAGTGCACGTAACTCGTTAGTATTATTCTTACAACTTGGCTTTACGATCTCTCCGCGCGCGTAATACTGGTTTGCATGTCCACGAAGAAACAGTTTATTGCTGGCGGAGTGTAATCGGCCAGCGGAAGCATATACGGAACGTACTATGGAAACAGTTTTCTGGCCGAGTCCTGTCATTAGGTCCGCCTATATAAAATCGAGTCACTTTTCTATCAGCACTTTCTTTCGTGTCGCATGATGACTGGCGTGCACGAACACGTCGCCGTTGCCGGTCATTTCGAAAGGCCGTTCTTACTTTCTCGCAACCCAGGGAGATGGGAACACGTTGAACGCCGCTCGAATATAATGCCGGCCCTACCAGCACAACCGCCAAGCGGATTTATGGAAATTTCATAGTAACCGGTAGCTATTACTTCGATTAGATTCCATTTATCGGTGCGACAGTGGCCTTGCCAGCACGCCCAATGTCATTCATGAAACTTTTCTCATGCAGTAGTACAGTTTTTCTTTCGATACAAGACGACGATGTCCTTTTCCCAACAAGAAAATCTCTATACCCTATTCTTTTCTTGAAGTTGTCCTCGACACCTCTCACAAGGGAACTCCGGTGACTGAGGCACGCCAATTTTTATGAAGCTTGGCACATGTGTTTATTAGACCTACCTAACAATGTAGCCGGACTTCGTTTCTGCTCGTTCTCTACTTTAAGGGACAAATCAACCCTTCTACCCTTTTGGGTAAGTACCCATAAATCGCAAACGACAACAGATATCAAAAAATGGTTGAAGTAAAAGTTATGTCTCATCTTTCAGCCCATAAACGGGTGGAAAAAGTTTTTTGAAAAACTCATTTTCAAAATTTTTATTTTCAAAAAAATTATTTTTTCGAAAAATTTATCGGACAGATTTATGGGTCCGAAGATTCGATGGAACTTTTGCTTCAACCATTTCCTGATATCTTTGGTCGTTTGCGATTTGTGGGCACTCACCTAAAAGGACAGAACGGTTGATTTCTGTCTTTGAAATAAAAAACTGGCACGAACGACATGTGGCTAAATTCTTAAGTATGTCTAGTGAACACTTGCGTAGAGTTTCATAAAAATCGGCGTGCCTCAGTGACCGGGGTTCCCTTGTAAGCTGACCACGTGCGTTCACCTTGTACACGCGTCTGGTAAAGTATAAGTAGTCTTCTATTTAAACAAAACAGAGAACAGCAGAAATGGGTTCTTACGAAGAAATCCGACGTCACTTATCGAACAAGCAAATATTAGGCAAGGGGTTGGTAACTGTTCTCGTATTCGCAAACCACCCCCGGGAGCGAGCGTTCGCCAGCCGATCGTCGAGACCGCCTCGCCGAGCGAAGGAAACGTGAGCGGTAGGATTACGTGGCGAGCCTCTAAAAAGCCGCAGGCCCGTGTTCCCTCATTTTTTATTGTCATTGCGGGGGACCAAACCGGCGCGCCGATAAAAGTCGAGCAGCCCGGATCCGTTTGTTCGGTCGGAAAAGCACCGGCACGCTTAATGATATTCTCGTGACCCGAGGCTGGTTAACGGAGGGCCCTCCGGTTTGCTTATCGATCCGTGAACCGAGTCACGCCAACCGACCAACCGCCACGAACGGTCTGCCGAGCTAAGGCTAACTTGAACTTCTTTCCCCCTACTCGCGATACCGAACACCCCCGCGATCAAGAGGACTCTGATTTAACTCCGCAACACTGGAACTCAAAGATCCTGGCCGATGCGATTCGCCAGTGTACCTGCACAGCTATGTATGCACGTGATCTCTAGGCAATTTCCGCGGTGCACGTTGCTTCCTGTGGCGCCAAGTCGTCCGTCATACTGATTCTGACGCATCAAACCTGATCTATTTGTCGACTAGGATAATCGGGGACCACGACTGTTGTAAGCAGCGGGTCGTAACATAAATTCGTTCGGTTGTAAATATAATTGTGATATACAGGGTGCCCCATAAATCTTGTACTCCCTTGGAAGAGGTGATGTCATTTGAGAATAATTTTCTCAAAAGGGCAGAAGTCAAAGAATAGTATCCCTGGCGGATAATTGTCCCTGGCCGGACCCCTGCTTTGGACAATTATCGATAAAAACACTGTATAGAAGAAGTTGTTCGTAATGATGACTTTGACAGAATATTTCAGGCCCATAAAAATCGGCGAGCAGTCGTCGAAGTATATAATTACCGAACTGTTTTTCTTCATTCCGGTTTCCCGGATTCGCCGTGACGGCTCTATGTAACCCCTGAATTGTGAAAACACCCAGTCATGAAATTTAATGAACGAACCCCTTGGGTCCGTCCAGCGTTCTCTGGCAGGAGAACGAGACTAGGATGAAAAACTGGGCAGGAAGTTCAGAAGATAAGGAAGGAGCACGCCTAATCGTTGTGCGCTCGGCCATCGCCACTATGCACGCGTGGAGTCCAGATACAGGGGGAGAGAACGCAGGGGGCAGAAACAGCTGGCACGTAATGGCCGTTTCGCCCCCGATGATGCCTTCCAGTTTCCGCCGCGTTGTTATGAGTGGCATTAAGAACGTCTGCGGCTTGGATAATTTCGTTGCGGTCCTGCGTAATTCCCTCGGCCTTCTCGCTATTCTTTATTCCTTATCCCACACGGGTTATCGCGCTACAAAAGGGAGAACGTTAATCTGCCCGGTGATTTTACGACGCGTGACGCCCACGTGCTGATAGCCGCAGACACTGCCGATTTATTTTCTTCGATGCTCGGATGTACTGATACTGTCAAAATGTTCATGAAACAGCCTCAGTACTATTCCGGGACTTTTATGGAAAATAAAACTTACCTGCGCCTAAAAATTCTCTGCACCAGCTGTAGGACACCAGAGTCACCTGGGAATTTCTTTGTCTCTTCAATAATTTTATTAAGTTGAAAATAACATATGGACACCTCACAGATTATGTCGTTTCACACACGTCATTTACACAATACTCCTTAATTCCTGATTACAATTACTATAACTACCTACATCTAACGATATTTCACTTATAAACAATTTATAGCTTGAACAAACTTGTAATTAATATAATTTAATATAATGAAATATTACTGTCTTCAGAACTCTTACAAACATCAGAACTATTGACAACCGTGCACACAGAATTATTGGCATTCATACAAACACAATAGTTGTATAATTCATTCAAATACAAATACACAAATCATTTTTTCGTCAAATTAACATGCGATTTTGTGGTTATACAACAGCTATAAATGATTAATTTAATAATAAAATTATTAAACAGTTCCCAAGGTAAACTAAATGTAAAATCGTGTGCTCCTTGAAATCTTGGAGCCTCTGTATATTAATTTATTAAAACAAACAATGATTTTTAAAAATATGGGTTCGATTTTTAGTGAATTTTGCACGTTTCAAATAGAAATAAAAACAGTAAATTCTGCGAGGGAAAATCAGGGAACAAGTCGTTTCGACCGATCCGGTAGTTCCAGTGTTAGACCGCCCACGCAACGTTGTCCATCCGCATTGCGGTCCCCGAAAAGGAGGACCGTGAAGGAAACGAAGAGGAATTCCAATCGGTCGGGAAGTTTCGTGGAAAAGCCAGCGGTCTATAGTCCCGGGAAGATCATTAGCTGGATCTTCGGCCGGGGTTCCGTCGTCGTCGGCGATGACTTCGGCGGTAGGCATCGCGGTGCCCCGTCGCCGCAGTGCTGGCGCAGCGCCCTGACCTCAAAACATCGCCACGGATCGATAGGAAACTTTCTTTCTACCCTTTCTGTTGCGTTCTCCAGCCGGACTTCGCGGTAGGCCGAGAAGCTGCCGCAAGAAGACGAATATTACACTAATTGTAAGACCCTCGGGGAGACTTGTTCACGCCGCCGCACAGCGTGCGAGCGTACAGAGTGCTCGACTACAGGTGGGAGAAAATTTAAGGGCCGGTTCTCCATGGCGATATGCGACGAGAATGAGGAATAAAAATGTTGCGATTTCTTTGTTTAGTGGTAGGCTTCGTTTTTTAGTTATTGACAATTAAATGTTCGCCGGAAATGCTGCAACCTCACCTTATCTTCCACTCTACTTTGCCCCTCCTACGACGCCATTCCCCCACTCCCACGGCCTGGTCACGTGACGTCACAATATCACGTGATTAATCCGGTAACGACAGAGAGGGAGCATCTGTGTTCCCCTCAACTCCCCTGATCTGGCGACACTGTAAGTTCTCACTTTCATTTTGTGGTCTTTTTTACTATCAACGAACAAAAATTTATTTACAAGGACAATTGCATATCTACATTAAAATTGCAGACAGAACCTGAAGCTTATACCTCAAATAATATACAACAAACCTGCAGCCCCTAATAATATTTTACCAAAGCGCTATGTATGATATTTGGTCCCCTCAGGGTTTCAAATCCATTTTACCAACTTCTCCCCCTTTACCACTCTTCACACTATCGCCTAATTTCAGCGGGACCTATTTTTTTTTAGTAAGGTGGGTTCCGAACCACCTATTTTGCCAACAACGCGTGACAAGCACCCAGAGGGCCACTTCCCGGCTTTTATCGAGCGGTCACCCATCCAAGCGCTGCCCACGCCCCACGCTGTTTAACTTCGGTGATCGTACGAGAACCTTTTTTTTTTAAATCGAACGTTTTACAACAATGTAATAGTTTCCAATCATCCAAATGTGAATTGTAACCTCTACGGAGGTTCTGAAGGTCGCTGAGATGTCAAACAAATCCAACGATCATCGGATTTTTAAGTGTGCAATCTTGGTCCTCAGCCCCGGAAGAAGAAACGCGAACGGTAACCGCGCGTCATGATCGAGAGTGTAGCTCTCTCTCGGCGTCAAGGTCGCCGGGCACTTGTTCGAGGATCATCGACCCTGCTCACCGTTCGAATTTCCCACGGCGTTCGCGTCGAATGGATCCCTTGAAAAAGCAAACGACCAGGTGTCTCTAAAGCACTCTAAACCAACCGTGATTTTTCTTCTCGCGTCCCCCCGCGCCGCGGCAGGCCGGGTTTGCGAGGTCCGCTATCTAAACACGGCCTCCGCGTTTTTCGCAGCGAGGTGTTCGCATGGGTCACGGAGTCCTGTCAGGATACACGGAGCCGAGGAACAGCACTCAAGTTTATTGCTGGCTAAGACTTCCTGCTGCTTTACGAGCTGCCGATATAGTGGATCGTTAGGGAACACTGCTCGAATTTTATTTTCTTCACATTCTACCTTTTGTTTTTTTTTCTTTCTCCCGATCTTGTTTTACTTCGCCGAAGAATTATGTGACAGTTATGACTGTAGAATTTTATTGCGGATACGCCGTTCGAACCCCACTTCTCGTTAATGACTTTATTCTATACGGCAGAACCTCGATTATACGAACCAGCCGTCGAAACGTGAGACGTCGAATGATAGTACAGTTAATTGGTCGCAAGGATTATTAGTAGACTGCGGATTTTATGCATTTATGACAAAAGTGGCTGGGTGTAATTAAAAAAACGGAAAACCTTAAGACAGTTTAACAAATTTCACTCTTTTTTATCTAATATTCTAAAATTCATTCGAAATACTAATTAAATTTTAATATACTGTTAATAGTTTTATACTATTAAGAGATTCAAATAATTTTACAATATTAATAGTGTTAAATATCTCTGATACATTTACCGTCTTGTACTCCACCTACTGTGATAAACGTCTGGTATGCAATTGAGTGACTGTATTTAGAAAAAGAAACACGGAAGAAGCATTTCTAATGTATCGTATAGTAAAAATAGGATGGAAACGTGTGCCTAACGAAAATAGTTAAAGCACAGTCTAACTTATAAATACGCTTGAATCGCAGCGAATGCCGGCGTTCGCTACGGCAAATCGATTCGCGGGGACGGTTCCCGTCGCCATTCCTGAATTAGTTTACTAATTCACCGTCGGTAACGTTTGCCAGGTACCACAAATTGACGTTACTTTACCTGCGCGCACGAAACGAATGTCAGCGATGTACGCTCGTTTTATTGCGAGCCGGCAAACGAGAGAGGAATGACTTCCTTCTAGTTTACGAGGTGCCAATGTATATATAGAGCCTCGATAAATCTATAGAAACGCTATACCTCTTTCAACCATTGTCCGATAGCTTTTGTTCTATTGGCATAACTAATACCATTAATTATTCTCTCCTGTGATCTAGAACCTCGCCCGAACGGTACTTCGTGCAATATATTTTAAGACGTGGCGAGCTAAACATGTGAATTATTCAATAAATTATTAAATTTTATTAAAAATAAACATTTTTAGTTACCCCTCCCCCTCTCCCAACAAGCTTTTGGCGTTTGTTACACAGGTTAACAGTTACGGTAGAGACCTCTGCGACAGTTACGGAGATAACACTGTGAGGAATCCTGGAAGAGTACCTCGATAGTTTTCATGGAACGATCGCTGAATGAGAAAGGTCGCTAAGGTTCAAGGAAACAGTCTTAATAATGTTTCGAACTGACAACGATCGGCCGTCCGTCCTCATCGAATTTCATAACGAAGAAAAACCCACGTAGAAGGCACGCCGGATCAATATTGCTTTATGCCGGCGTACGGCGACACCGGTGCTTGTATGCTCGTTTTATTACGGCGTGTACACACGGGAAAGGTACGACTTCCTCTTGGTTTACGAGGTGTCGATATCGCGCCCCGTGTAAACGTATATAAAGCGAGTTTACTCCGGTCTCGCGTACCTCGTACTCCCTGGAGAACGTTCCCGATCCTGCTACGATCGAATGTCCTGTCGTACTGCAGCAAGGAAAGTGAAAAGAAAGGACACTTATCGCTCGACCTTTACCTGCACCCTTAACCTTTCGCGGCCGGGCATCGGGGTTGATTCGACGTCGACCATGGCGGTTCCGGTCTAGATCTCTGAAAAAAAATCGAATTTACTCTTTACATTTTTCATAATAATAAATTGTGCACAGTAAAAAAAAAACATCAATAATTTTAATACAAAATTTTGCATGCTCCAAAGGTGGAGTACAACACTTTTGAGACACCCTGTAGACAGTGTTCTGGTAATATAGCTTTTTACGAAACATTTTTTAAAAAGTTGATTTATGTAGTGGGGAAACGTCACCTCCCACCTCAGCAGAATGATGAAGTGGGGGAACGTATCCTCCCACCTTTGTGGAATTAAGAAGTGGGGGAACGTCACCTCCCACCTTTGTAGAATGAAGAAGTGGGGGAAAGTCACATCCCACCTCAGCAGAATGATGAAGTAGGGGAACGTATCCTCCCACCTTAGCGGAATTAAGAAGTAGGGGAACGTCACCTCCCACCTTAGTGGAACGAGAAAGTGGGGAAACGTCACCTCCCACCTCAGCAGAATGATAAAGTGGGGGAACGTCACCTCCCACTTTAGTGCAATGAAGAAGTGGGGGAACGTCAACTCCCACTTTAGTGGAATGATGAAGTGGGGGAACGTATCCTCCCACCTTAGTGTAATGAAGAATTAGGGGAACGTCACCTCCCACCTTAGCAGAATAATGAAGTAGGGGAACGTATCCTCCCACCTTAACGAAACGTGACACGTGACCGGGTCGCGTCGTAGAAGGGGAAGTTAGAATGGGGAAACGAGACTTAATTTGGTGATTCTGAAATGTGACGGACCTGCAGTAGTGCAAAAGATTTTGCCGGATCTGGGCGGAACTACATGACCCCGCAACGCGGGGTGGGGGGTGTAATCGGAGGGGGCCTAAAATTTTTGCATTTTTATAATTTTACTAAAATGATTTCTAATTTAAGTTAAATTATGTAATATAAGTTTTCTTTCTTTATATAATATACATTTTTTTTATGTGGAGGCCCAAAATTATATTTGGGAGGGGGCAAAAATTTGTAGTTCCGCCACTGCATCGGATTTCGAAAGAAAAATTCTTTTTTTAAAAATCTCAACCATTTTACCATTTCCATAAGGAGGTTGATGCAGTTCTCGTGCCCGGTTACCCGCATTTTATCATTCCCGTATCCGCATTATAGTCACCGAGTGATTCATTGAAGATTTAAAATTTTGGCTAGCCGCCCCGCCATGATCTGTTCAGTAGAAACCCAAACAGGTACCGCGGCGATATACTTTTTAACCGAGGTATACACACCACGATACCGTGGAATAGAATCACGCGGAGTCCACTGACAGCTTCTCGGCGAGATTTATGTCCTGAAAATTGGCACCGAGTCCCTGCCGGGAAGTTACGGCTCGGCTGCTTTTCGAGTGACTGATATTTCACTTGCGTACGACACGGTGAACTCTCGACGGCAGCGTCAGCAACTTTCGAAATACGCGTTTATATTATCATAAAAGGAAATTCATTGTCTTTTAAATTGCCGCGACTCGCCGTTCTTTGAATTATGGACGCGGACTGCGACCGCTCGGCGAAATGTCCCGTCGCGTCGTCGGAAGACGAATGAAATCTTACTACTTATTGCTCGGCGGTGTTGCGGAGAATGCGTTACTCCGCAAAATTAAATGGACACTCAATTATAACCAGACTTTTTGAAACATTTTTTTCAAATATTCTGCTTGCTCTCGTTTCGACCCTTTGCATTCGAAGCTGACGTATTCTAACACTGAAACTAATCTCTTTGATTTCTCTGACCTCGAAATATGTTGTCAAGGTCATCATTTCTCTTTTCAGCTTTTCGCGGTCGAAAATAGTTACAAAAAATACGTAGAAACAAATATTTTTATGTCATTGTAGGAGCCCTACTGAAATATTCACCTTTGTCCTTAAAACATTTGACGTAATTTTAAAAATAATAAAAATATTTTAGGTGCAAACGTCAAGTGACGCAGCCTGTATAGGAGGCAGTGTCACCGCAGAGGTAAAGCACAGTAGGGGCAATATGAAATAGTTGATAGTGGGGGAATCGGTGCACTGGTGGGAGTCGTGAAGCGACAGCGGGGAAGAAATTTCCGGAGCCTGATCTACGTCTCCGCCTTCATTGTTACTAACACATGGTATTTATTTATCGACCCGACTCGAGACTGAAAATAAATGATTTGCTCTTTCACTAATTCTTACAAAAAAAAAAGTTGATTCCATATTTGAAAAATTCGTTGATTCTTCAGGAATGAATTGACGATGAATACAGGTGTACGGTATAATAAACAAACGTAGAAATAGCTCGACTAATTGACCATATTGAAGATACGTCGAGACACTGGCATTTCCACGTATCGTCATAAGTTACCCTTTCTATCAATCCGTCCCTCTGCTGGCGAATGGGGTTGTTTTCAGGGGAGCTCGTGACAGTCTCGAGGGTTCGTTGGCATTTAAGTGACGGGCCAATCCACGGCCCGTACCAAAGTAACGAAACCAGACGGCAGGGAGACCGAGGTTGTTCGCCACGTAACCGCCATTACGGAGAACCAGCAACATGACGTGACTTTTAATCTTCATTTTCCTGGCTGTCGTTATCATTACTCTGTCAGCGTTACGGATACTCTCGCGCGCTTCCTTTTAATGAAATTAATCCGGTTCTTTATATTCAGTCTTCTCGAATCAAAGTTTCCGTCTCGTCTCTTACTGTTCGCAGTGATCGATTGCTGCGGCAGTTGTGTCCGCGTAAATGAATGACATTTGATCAAGTTCGGTGGGATCACCCGGTATACCATGAACATATGTTTAGTAACGAGTTCGGAAGAATCTCTTCCTGAACGACTGGTTCATCTTCAATGTATTAGACGTATCAATTGCAAGCGGATGACTCACTTCACCTGTAGTGCTTCCATATTTCTTGGCAATTCAACTGTCTTGGCTTACGCCGCCATTTAAATGCTAATTAGAAACGCACGGAATGAATGATTTCGCTGCGATAGGTAACACTTTGCTCTTACTGAGGAATATTGAACAAATAAATAATAGAAAAATATTTCATTTGATTTATTAATGCTTTAAATGGTTTATTTAGCAAATACAATATTGTTGTATGCAGCTTAGTTAATCAAACGTACCCGTTTTCAACTCAATTTTTATAAATTTTTAATTTAGGGTAGGCGTCTCCGTTGACCTTGACCTTGACGTATGTTGTCAAGGGCACTTTCACTTGCCCCAATACTTTTTTACTCGGCATTCGACACTCTTTCAAATCGCATATTCATATATCACACAAAAACTCAAGGTCACCTTTGCACCTCGATAACAAAGCGAAGTGTAAACAAACTAATTGTTACGTCGTATGTACCGGTTTGAAATATTCAGTTGGTACGGTCAAGTGTCCGATCTTGACTCATTTCGAGGATGATCTGCCTTCCGAGCAATCGAACAATTCTGTCCTGTCCATCGAGCATGACTTCCACCAGCCCCTATCGCCCATTGACCATGCGATGATCAGGGTTGCGAAAGGACGGAGGGAAGAATAGGTCGAGCGAGGTTAGCGTCGGGTTGTTCTAGGTCATGGATCGGCCGGTGTGTTCTTGATCGGTCGTTTATCTGAGTGTAGTCATGACCCAGTTGCCGTTACCGGTAATGTTAATCGCCATTCTCGGCCGGCACGTGCGCTGCACAGTTATGCGCTTTTTGTTTGCTCGCTTCGCAGAGTCGTTCTGCGTTGACAATCTAGAGTTCGTGCACTCGACACGGTTGCCAACAAACCCTTGTGCCCCTAGGGGGGCTGAGGATCCACGGTTTTTTCGAGTGTCCCCTGCTTGTTTACAGGGAGTCCGAAATGACGAAAATTTGCTGTTCAGCGTTTGGCTCGGGACAATCGATCGATCTATATCGCTTAACTCGTTCGGCTCGAGAAGAAAGCGGGGCTCGTTAATGTCAGAACTGGAACTAACGATCCTCGGAACGAAAAAGGAACGCGGCGTTGTTGGGAGGGCAAGGGCTGTCGGGACGTCTTAGGTGCGCGTGTATCTACGTCCCTAGCGGAAATAAAAGAGTGAGCGCGCGTGTGATAGAAAAAGGTCACGACGAGAGAGAGAGAGATAATGACATGCTTTATTAAGCTCGGGCATTCCAGGTGCCTTTTTGCAGGTAATTATACGCTCGCACCTAGCGAGTTACACCGGTGGCACGACGTCTAATTACTCTTAATTACGAACAAAAGCACCACCCTCAGACACCGGGATTCCAAGCGTGATAAAGGCGACGGAGTTTACGACGGACATCGTTGCTCTTTCAAAGTTCATCGGTCGACGTAATAGCTTGCGCCGTTCGCCCTACACCGGAAGCAGTGTTTGCGAAAAACATGGTCGAACGTCTAAGACGTCTAAGATACGTCTCTTAGACGTCTTAAAGATGTATCGTATCCGAACAAAAGACGTCTGAATGTCCAACAACAGACGTCTTTAAGACGTGTCTGTACTATCTGGGTGGAGAGTAGCATGGGGACACGAGTCTTGATTTGGCAACACTGTCGTAGAGAATTATGGCGAAGAAGCGTTGTATAGTAACCGCGCAACGACAGGAAATTGTTTCACATGATTTTAAATAAGTGACTCACGCTTACGCGCCATGAGAGCTCTCGTGCGAACGCGGGGTAATCGAACACGATCATCGTGCGTCGATAATACTTCCAATTAATTAATCAACATCTTAAGCTCTTGGGAATCTCGTTAGCCGATTGCTGTTGCGCAATCACTAGGCTAGAAATGTTTTTACAGCATGAAAGAGAATGTGTGAAGCTGGGAACAGGGCCGTAGTACGGGGAGCGTGGTGGGGGCGACGAAAATAGCACCGATATTTGTTTTTTTTTTTAATTTTCATTGTTGGTGATAATTTAATGAGAATTGATATGGGCGTTGGGTTCGATCAACAAATTTTTTACATCAATTCTCATTAAATTGTTACACAATTACGATCGACACTTACACCAAATATTGTTGGTGATAGTTAATCTTGCTTGTGTTTCATTTTCAGCTTTTTAGGATGAATAAATAGTTCATAAAAAAATTATATATTATACATATATTGATTAGAGTGGTTGACCATCTATTTAAATAACACTTAATGATATTATTCATGTTTCCCTGATCTAACCCAGCCCAACTATTATGCCGCAGTCCAAAAGGGACGCGTCCAATCGGTCGACGTCCAAGTGGGACACCCCCTATTAATTATATAGATCAACGACCATTGCCTCGCTGCAAAAACCGGTTCTCGTACGATCACCGAAGTTAAACAGCGTGGGGCGTGGGCAGCGCTTGGATGGGTGACCGCTCGGGAAAAAGCCGGGAAGTGCTTTTCACGTGTTTTTGGCAAAATAGGTGGTTCGGAACCCACCTTAATAAAAAGTAGGTCCCGCTGAATTTGGAAATTAGGCGATAGTGTGAAGATTGGTAAAGAAGTTGGTAAAATGGATTTGAAACCCTGAGGGGACCAAATATCATTACATACAACTGAATATTGTGAATAAACTGTCGCGTTGAAAGGCATTACATTGGTGTGCCGTTTTTTTTTTATTTTTTGTAACACGTATTGAAAGTATAATTGGGCAAATCACGGGCGGTTAAATGGATTGAAAACGCCTGCATTTCAATTACATTCTTTTTTCGTGGGTTCCTCTGTGTAAGGGGGAAAAAACGGCGCATGCATAGACTCATTTACATGCTCCGCTTTAACGTAACGAACTGCATCGCGTGCACATGGTCCGCCTATGCACCTTCTTGGAACCTGGTTGGACGAGTGCACGCTAATACGGCTCCCGTAATTCCTCGAATAAATATTCCTTGCTGTTACTACTAACCTTCCTACATTTTCTGAGAAGTTCTATGCTGACATCGGATCGCGATAACCGGAGTATCCGTAGTTTGCAAATTCGATAGTTTCAGGATCGATACGCTGAAGATTAGAATGCAGATCCGCTTATTTTTGGGAACGTTAGGCCGTTTCCGGCCACGAGGCTATATCTCGGCTGTTTCACATGCATCTAGTTCAAGCGTCAACATTAAATACTCATTTGTTTGTGTTCTGAATAATTGAATCTGAAAAATTCTGAATTAATTCACTGTCATGTGTGTTATTAGGTAGAATGTTCATGAATGTTTTCGTAATTTTTTGTTGAGCAGAACAGAAGAAATAGGACACAATTTATTAAACCCTGCTGACTCTAGCTATCCTTGTGGTGGGGGTACCGACTTCAAACTTGTCACAGAGGGTCCTCTTTGGGGACCAAAAATGAATTTGCTTTGGGGGGCCCTTTTCACCATCTCATCCGGCTGTACCCTTTTCGTTCCTCTCGTGCACAGTGCCTTTCTTCATAAAATCGCCACGAACTTCGCGGTTTAATAATCGGTCAACAATCTCTTATCCGAGGTCGGAGAAATCGATGAAACGAGGGAACAGTTAACGATCCACCCTCCGCCCTCCCGATAACGATTTCTCTAGTGCAACGTCGCGCAATTTCCATCATGCGGAATGTCCAGAAACACTTCCTTAAATCTCCGCTGTAAAACAAACCGATACGGCGCTGTGCGGCGGGCGCGGTGCAGCGGGTTGAACATAGATGGCGGCCCGGTTGTTTCACGTGGTAAAACTTGATAAGTGAGCGAAACGAAAAGAGGGTTGGCACGACAGAGAGCTCGCCTGGACAGAGATCCTCTTCGCAGATAGAGCAGCTCGTAATAACGCACAGGCCTCTCGCGCGGTCCGCGTGGCAGGTTGTTATTGCCGGTTATTATTTATCCATCGTGGGCGGCTCGCGAACCGTCGCTCCGCGGCGAGCTGTTTACACGCGGCCGAGGCAAGGGACGCGAAGGAACGTTAATTACTATTCTCGCGCTGGTGGACAGTCCGAGACCGAACGGCGTACTTTCGTATCGGACGGTCGCGTTCTGTCTGTTGACACGTGCCCGTGATAACAGCCCGGGGAAAGGTACACGACGTCCTGATACCGGACACCAGGCTGACAAAGAATTTTTCCTGCAATCGATAACGAGGCCCGTTGCTTCCGGAGCGTCGTGGCAACCGGTGTTTTGAGCCCGCGCCGCCCAACGGTTCAACCCCGTTTCAACCCCATCACGCTCTTCGACCGAGCCGAGCGTGTGCCGTGTCGAATCGCGCCACCGCCAACCACCCATTCCCCGCGCCCCAACCTTCACGCGGGTTTGATTAATGGCGCGCCGGGAGTCGTTTTAGACGAAATTTTAACCTTTCCGATCAGTTCGGGAAAGTGAATGGGGTCTGGATACAACCGGGAGAAATGGTGTCGTTCCCCTCAACCCTTTGACTTCTATGTTGATTTCTCCCTTAAAATAAAAAACAGGCATCAACGAAATGTGACTAAATTCTTAGGTGTGTCTAATGAACACTTGGTAAAGTTTTCTCAAAATCGGCGTGTATCAGTTACCGGGGTTCAATCGTCAGAGGTATAGTGGAGTATATACTGCCAACTTTGAGTCAACGACCATTGCCCCGCTGCAAACACCGGTTCTCATACGATCACCGAAGTTAAACAGCGTGGGGCGTGGGCAGCGTTTGGATGCGTGACCGCCACTTTAATAAAAAGTAGGTCCCGCTGAAATTGGAAATTAGGCGATAGTGTGAAGAGTGGTAAAGGGGGAGATGTTGGTAAAATGGATTTAAAACCCTGAGGGGACCAAATATCATAAAAGTAAAGTAAAATAAAAAAGTACTGCCAACTTTGTAATAACAGAAGGTGAACTATGAGGGTTTTACATGACCAAACTTGTTCCCCATTTCTGTGTTATAAAACAGTCAGATAAGAAGTCGCGTAGCAAGTTTTAGAGCGTCGTTGTAAAGGTGAAATCGCAACCTCGAAATCTATGGTAGGATCAGTCACGAAAAATATTTTTCCATGTTTCCACACACGTTTCACCGTCCAGTCGAGTGGCAGAGGATAAGTTCGATCAAAACTCACCGATGTTGAGTATGTACCGTGAACAGATTAGGACCTAGTAGAAAATTTATAGCCCAAATTAAGGATAGTTCATGCTGTCCTAGGCCACGTTGGGTAACCTATGCCAGGCTCGAGGTCCTGTGCTTTGTGAGTAGTTGAGTGGCCATGTTCGGCCCAGATAAGTAGCTGTTGCCAAATTCGAGTCCTGTGATCCGAAGTAGGTGCCTGAGGACAGGTTCTAACCCATTCGAATCCTCTAAATCCAAGTTCAAGCCAATTTGGGTCATTTCGGGCCAACTCAAACCATCTGGGTACTCGTGGCAAGATTTATCTTCCTAGATGTGCGGTATTAGAAAAACTGATGGAACATTATTCATATAATTTACATCTAGGAAGATGACTATACAGGAAGAGAAAGTAAGAGCGAGCGGAAGCAAAAAGATAACTGTAATCGACTGTACACTGTCCACGTTTAAAAGTAGTGGACTCCGTAGCAGCGATCGTAATTTATTACCGTTTTAGCACTCCGTACAAAACGTCATTGCATCTATTATCCCGCGGAGTTCCATTTACATAACGTTCGGCTCGGTGAAACAGAACGGCGGCGGTGGAGAGAAAGAGAGGGATGAAGAATTTCGCTAAATCGCCTTAATGCACTCGGTCGCGATTCCGCTATGGTTGCAGCGGCTGATTTCGCAATGGACACGGTGACTCACAGCGCTCTGGCGTTGAAAACGAAATGAGAAAATTCTCTCTTAACAAAAGAGAGCTTGATCACGATTATTTTATTGAAGTAAATTTTTTATTTGAAATATACATACCTCTGTATGATAAAGATCATAGAATATTTGAATTAATTGATTATTTCAAACGAGTATTTGCAATACTATATCAAATAATGTATGAAACAACATATTCTACACGTTAACCCATATCCTAAAATAGTAACAAAAAAGAATGGCACAATTTAAGACATAAAAATTTAAATTAATTTATCTGAAATAAATATTTGTATTTCTGTATATACTTATTGTAAGTGAAAATTTTATGATTGACAGTGTAATAAAGGCTTCTTTTCATGACATTATAGATAAAGAAGATTTAGAAGTGTAAACCACTTTGACTATTATATTATCTTCTGTCCGATAATATGATCTTACTACCACTTATGATTTATCTTATGTCCGATCACTATTGTTTTTCTACTCTGCTGAAAGATCACAAAAGAACAATTAAGACGGTCTAGTTCTCAGCTACAGAAATGTGAATAATACGCTGAAAGCCAAAGTGACTAGTACGTATCTCATACAAAACAAGAGTATATTTACTAACGTTTCAAATAAACATATGTAAAGCAAGGTCTTCTAACAAAAGAACTCCGGTGAATGGTACACGTCGATTTTGACGAGACCTTGAACAAGTGTTCACTATACCTACCTAAGAATTTAGCCACATCACGTCTTTTATTTTAAGGGAGAAATCAACCCTTTTATCCGAACCGACCCACTTCTTTACGTAAATGCTTATAAATCGAAAACGACAAAAGGTCTCAAAAAGTGTTTGAAATGAAAGTTGTATCGTATCTCTGGGACCATAAATCTGTGCAAAAATTTTTTTTCAAAAATCATTTTCAAAATTTATATTTTCGAAAAAATTATTTTCTCAGAAAATTTATCGGACAGACGTATGTGCCCAAAGATTCGATATAACTTTTACTTCAACCATTTTTTTATATCTTTTGTCGTTCGCGAATTACCTTGGAAACTTTGAGAAAAAAGTGACCCCTGCAAGATACAGTATTATTTCCGTAATTGTCGCAAAATCTCTACTGTAACTGTGAAGATTTTATCTCCACCACTGGGAGAATCCCCTATGAGGGATTCATTGAAAAAAAACAGTAAAGAAATATAAAATATTTTCTTTCAAAATAAAGAAAGATACAATATATTCTGCACGACATAAAACTATAAATAAAATTATGTTCTTTCTTTGTATTGTTAATTTGACAATTTTGAACTGTTTGCTGGCTTCAGTGTGTGAAAATCGTTCATGACTCAACCAATTTTGGCATCGTTTAATTCAGAATCGATTTTGAGATCATTCGTAATCCAACTAGTTCCGTGGTCGGATTTAAACGTGCATCGAGGAACACTAATGATCCGTATCGGTGATCCCGTTACCGTTGCTACCTCCGGAGCTTCCGTCTCTAACCCACGTAAACCTTACGCCGACGCAGTTTTCTTGAACCTGTCTCTGACTTTCTGTTTAACTCCCGCACGATCGCTAGTTAGTCATTCCCGACCCAGAAATGGTTATGATCTGGATCTGCGGGGTCTGTTTCTCTTTTTGCTCCATTTTCTTTTCAGAGTTATATCACTTAACCTTGTACAGTCAGACGAACAAGTCTCCGTACGTCCTGTAAAATGATGCAACTTTTCTAGAAATGGATCACACAGTTCGAGCTTTTTTTTGAGAACGTACGATTAAATTAATGTAAAATTATTTTTAGAAAATTTCAATTAGCAGGAATTGCGAGGAAAATAATGAAAATTTCCCTAAAAATGTGATAAATTAGCTAGTACATCTTTCAACATTTAAAAAAAATTTAAGTATTTAAATCATTTTTCAAAAAATTTTGAAGTGTACAAAGACTTTTTTTACTGACTTCCTGTCTCAAAGCTAGTTTACCATTTTAAAAGCAATAACAATATTCGAAATTAAAAGCAGTGTTTTTGCACAATGAAGAATTATAAATAAAGACAGCAGAATAATTACAATTATTAAAAATACACGAATTCAATTAAATAAATTGTTTCGTAATTCATATACATAGAATAAAATCAAATTCACTCACTTTGACTGTTCAGTACATTTATTTAGTGTAAATTATTGTGACCTGCATAGTGTGTCGATGTTGGTGTGCACCATAACCTAAAAAGTGTCGTGCATGATAAATAAGGATGGGTTCGGTCACAGTGCTACACATAATCATAATATTGAATTAGTTGATAAAAAATATACATTCAATTGAAAAAGAAAAAACTGAATTCCATTAATTTGTAGTATTGCCTGTTCATAATGTAACGATTCAGGTAGAAAATCGAGTGGAAGCAAAAAAGATACTACGGAATGCGATTAATTTGGTAAGTACATTTTGAGCAAGAGCTCAAGCCGTTTAGCATAATTGGTGGATTTAAGTAAAGGATGTAGGTTCATAAGTTTTTACGGAGTAACGAAATCACGAGCCAGAAAAACTACAATTGCCAATATCTTCTGGCTGTAATGCAATCGATGACGTAGACCACGGTGAATTCACAGTCATTTCTTTATTAAACAAAAAAAAACCGTCGAGTTCAGTGTAACTGTTTCGTTTCCTCGTTCTCAATCAAACTTAATTCTGCAATCAAGAGTTTCACCGACAATTTAACAATTCATTATTACAGGTTATGAAAATCTTGAAAACCCAAAACGAACGAAAATTATTATAAAATATCATTTTATTTCTACTCCACTGAAACTATTAATCAAGAATATTGAATTCTAGTTTAACCTAAACCAAAATAATCTTTTGTTACCGGCTACACCATTCGATAGAACTCCCGAAGAAAAATTTTTGCGGCTAGTTCCAAGTCGGTACCCCTACCATGAAAGTAGCTGCAGAATGAGCACTGTTTAATGAATTAATTATCATGAACATCCTATCCGATAGCACAAACAACTGTGAATTTTTTCAGAATGTTTGACTGCAAAATCAATTTTTTTTAAATTCTAGAAACTTAGAATTGCTGATTTTAGCTGACCACGTTTATATCACTGTGACAGTTGTGTCTTATTACACACGTGTATTTTTCGGACTAGAAAAAAGAAAAGACCACGAAATATTACTTTCTCATAGCTTTCATTTGTTTATGAATTTTTCTCACACAAATGGAGAATTTTAAAAAATTTTGATATTATCGTCCGAAAGTAATAGAACTTTAAATAGTCACCAACGCTAACAAGGATTTTTTTGAAGATGTGTTGATTTGGTTTATTACGCTGTAGTAAAAGAAAATATAAAAAAGCTAAAGAAATAAATATAATGGCTTATTAATTGTTTAATTCGTAATCATGTCAATTTATCAGACGGATTAGGCAGATCAGGACCTCAGCATCTCGCGGATTAATTACAGATAATTACCAAATAATTCCTCTGTCGGCGGAATCGTCACAGTAGGCGCGGGTTCAAGAAGCTCCGAGTGCGTCCATTGTTTCGCCGGGACGCATTGTTGTTGCGCGTGGGTTCCGCGGCAATTTTCTTCTAATTGCATTAAGCACGGCCGTCGTAATGAAAACGAAAAAGAAGAGAAAAAAAATGAGGAACTTGATTTGTTGCCGCGTTCAGCACGCAACGTTTAGAGACGTTTAATTGCACCTGGAAACGTCTGGGATTGTTCTCCGTATTTCGTATGATTCATGAGCATCCGCGGCCAGGCAATGCGTGTAACTACAGACCTCCAGCGATTCTCTCTTTAGCCCCTTAACCTCTTGATGCAGATCCCGAACACAGTCTAATAAATATGTATAAATTAAAGTCTGAAATAAAATTCTATTTTGTTATAGTCCATATACAGGGCGTCCCAAGGTTATTTGAAGCAACTTTCTCCTTTGCGAAAATGTCCTCCGCGGCTTCGTTCGGGAGTTATCAACGAAAACCGCGGACCAATCACAGCGCTGCTACTGCAGACCGATTCCTGCTCGGCCAATGCCAGCGCCACGCTCAACGAGACCTGCGCTCTCATTGGTCAGTGTTTTTCGTTGATAACTTCTGAACGAAGCCGCGGAGAACTTTTTCGCAAAGGAAAAAGTTACTTCATATGACCTCGGGAATACAAAATTTCTGTTCGATCACAAAATAAATAGCTGCTCGAGGGGTTAACGTTTTCCTCCTAGGTTCGAACCCGTTATATGATTTTTTAGATCAATGACTTAATTTTCTTCGTGTTATCAGTCGAAGCAGAAGATTCTTATGTTTGCTCGGCAGTAATTTTGTATTCGTGTTAGTGTAAACTACTTTATGACCTTTCATTGACTTTCAATCTGCGTAAATGTAAACTGGAATGCAATTACGTCCCATGCATGTTTTCAGTGCAAAAAATAAAAAGAACGACTATGGCTGCTATGTAAGTATTTGTGAAGTTTTATTGATTTTCGTGACGGTGTTATGAAAAGATTAAATAAATTATTTTCATATGCAGTGAAATATTATTCGGACACTTCAAAAATAACGATTCTTTTTTTATATATTGGTCCGTATGATTTGGATGTGACAATTAATACCGATCATACAGTATAGAAACATGTTTATTTGTTGTTCCAGATACTTGGGAGAAATGGGACTAGCCGAAAGAGAAGCAGAAATGCAGGAGTTAGAAACACCACGATCCGGTAGATCGCGAGATCTTTTCGGCGTGCAACTGGAGGTAAATCAACGTAATTTATCACAATTATTGAATTAATTTATTTACTGAAAGTAAAGAAAATATCACTGTTCTTCTTACAACTATAGAAAATATAGTACATTTGTATTTATGGTAGCAAGTAATATTTATATTTAAATACAATGATCTATGCACAGGGTGTTCCAAAAATATTCCTCCTCCTCAAAAGGGACGATTCCTCAGATCATTTGAAGTCACTTTCTCCTTTGCAAAAATCTTTTTCGCTGCTTCGTTCGGAAGCTATCAACGAAAACCACTGACCAATCGGAACACCAGCGCCACTGAGCGCAGTGCTGCCATTGGCCGTGCGGTTTCTAGTGACCGCGCTCTGATTGGTCCGCGTTTTCCGTTAATAACTCCCGAACGATGCAGCGTAGAACATTTTCGCAAAGGAAAAAGCTGCTTCAAATGACCTCAGGAATTGCCTCTTCCTAGTACAATATTTTTGAGACACCCTGTACAGCTTTCTCGCGAGAACGAAAAATTTTTGCGAAGTGTGTTGAGTTTCATAATGTCAGTGTAAACGATCTTCGATCCGGCCGTGTTCTAGATCCCCTCTAATGGATCACTCGCGGAGAAAGGTGAGGCCCGATCGATCGAACAAGAAAAAGAGTTCAATGGACAGACTTTCCTTAGCTGTTTCGGTATCAGGTAGCCGTTTAGTTTGCGCCAGTAGGACCGACACCGGTTTTCTGGGTCGCACCTCTCACTGCTCTATACCTGCGCCATTGGCAAAAGTAGCTATTGAATTTGCTGGCCGCACACCTTGTTCGGTGAACGGGTTATCGAGTCACAATCGAACTTGTTTTTGACCTCGACAAGGATACTGTCGATCGATCCGCGTTCGACGCCACTTTAGGACACAATTACTGTTCTCACGATCGGGAGCAGAAAGTTTGTTCACTGTTCAGATTGAAAAATTATCATCCACGTGCAGTGATTGTTTATTTATTTATCGTGATTGACAGGTGTGGATAGATGGTGGTTATGCAATCGGTATGTCGTGCTAAATTTTCTTCGAGGACAGCGGCGGATCATTAATTTTGTGGGCCCAGGGCTAACACTGCTCGGGGGCTAGTTAATTAACCTAAATTTATTCAAATTTGTTAAAAAACTGTTTTTTTCATCGCGAAAGGGGCCCTTCGACTGACGGGACCCTGGGCTAACATTGCTTGGGGGCCTAGCCATTTAAATTAACTAAAATACCAAAACTATTTGCATAATTAATTTTTTCTTGAGTTGTTAATTTATATTGTTATTATCTTTTACGAGGCCCTGGGCTGCAGCCCATAATGTCCATTCCTGGATCCGTCGCTGTAGCAGACAGTACACGATGATTGTATTTGTTTGACATTGCAGTAACCTTGAAAAACTGTAGAGATTACAATTGAATTGTTGGGGGACCTCACACTGTTAGTAACACAATAACTAACATTGTTTGTGGGCCTGCCCAATTAACCCAAATTAACTAAAATACCAAAAATGTTCGCACAATTTATTTTTGTTTAGGTTGTTAATTTATGTTGTTATTATCTTTCTTACCGCGAATGGGCCCTATGAGAAATGAAAACGGATCGCCAGCAAACTTTATAGTCACGCATTAGTAGGCGACGATCATTTTTTCTTTCATTTCGCGCGTCACCGGACACCTGCGATATTTATTCGAATCTCATTACCAATCCTTCCGCGAAGGTTTCATTTTCGTCATTGCACGCTCGAACGAACAGAAAAATCATTTCACAACGTTTCACCTTTCTCGTGACTGCGTAACTAAGCCAAACCTGTTATTGGCAATATTAACCTCTTGCCCTGCAATATCGTGGTAGTGATGACGATTCTGCGAAAAGTTTAATGAATATGTATCATTTAAAATCAAATTCTACGTATTTCGTTGTAGTCGATATACAGTGCGTCCGAAAAATGTACTTCGTTTGAAAAGGCCGATTCCCAAGGTCATTTGAAGCAACTTTCTCCTTTGCGAAAATGTCCTCCGCGGCTTCGTTCGGGAGTTATTAACGAGAAACACGGGCCAATCACAGCGCTCCTACTGGAGACTGATTCCGGCTCGGCCAATGCCAGCGCCGCGCTCAGCACGACCTGTGCTTTCATTGGTCAGCATTTTTCGCTGATAACTCCTGAACGAAGCCGCGGAGAACTTTTTCGTAAAGGAAAAAGTTACTTAAAATTACCTCGGTAATCTCCCTTTTCAAGAAAAACATTTTTGAAACACACTTTAAAATGTTACACTTTTTAAAATGTTAACAAGCGTTTGCAACTATTAGAAAGAACAAAAAAATACAATTGTCTATAGTCTATATGTATACGTAGAGGATATACGCATATTTAGTTTTCGCGAAACACCTCATTCTTTTTTTACTGAAATCTCATTCGTGTTTCGAGAATAGAGATGAATGATAAAGACATTCGGGTTCCGATTTAGAACGACAAACTCTGTAAGAATCACCCCAGCAGATACTGCTGAACACGAAAAAAGTTTTATTTTGTTGGGCCGTTGTAAGTGGGCGGATCAACTGAATATTCGGCGCTCGTACAATTTGTAATAGTGCTTGACTGAGAATGTCACTTCACGAACTAAACGAAATGCACAAACTGGGGCATCTGGGAAAGTGTAAGACGAGGTAATTCCTACGTTCACCAGTACATTGAGGATCCACTCATTCTCTATGCAAAGCAGAAGAAACAGATGACAATCAATCGATTCCGAACGGAAGGCGACAATTTAAGCGAATTACAGTTCTTTTTTATCGAAAAGCTATCCGATGGAAATTCACGACGGAAACAGCGTAGCATAAATAAAATATGGCACCGAGCTGTGAACGGGCGGCACTGGATATTTTCTACGCAGACATTCTTCGCCATCGCATGAAATGGACGTGTTTCATAGGAACTATAATACTTATTACCTCATGTTACGCTTCACAGGACTCTGGCCCTACGATGAGTCCATCTTTCCAAAGATTCAAAGAACCGTCGTCGTGGCATTTACGGTGTGCTGCATAGTGATTCAGGTGATCAATATATAGATTGTACAGTGCAACCAAACGTCCGTTCGTTTTCTGTGGTTGCGTGGTTTCGTTTTCGCCTCACTTGTGCGGAAAGTATCTGGCACAATTGAAACGCGAGTCATTTTCATAGAATATATTCGAGGCTCGTGTCAAGTTTTACTCGGACATTGTTAGTTCTAATTTTTATTTATCGCGTACTGTTCAACGCCCTTGTAAATTATTATTAAATCCTTGGTTTTAACAACATATATTACCATAAAACACCGGTTCTCGTATGATCACCGAAGTTAAACAGCGTGGGGCGTGGGCAGCGCTTGGATGGGTGACCGCTCGGTAAAAAGCCGGGAAGTGGCCCTCTGGGTGGTTTTCACGTGTTGTTGGCAAAGTAGGTGGTTCGGAACCCAGCTTAATAAAAAAAAAGTAGGTCCCGCTGAAATTAGGTGATAGTGTGAAGAGTGGTAAAGGGGGAGAAGTTGGTAAAATGGATTTGAAACCCTGAGGGGACCAAATATCATTACATACATTATACTACGTCGATCTACCAATCGTTTAATTGGCAAATAAGGACACCGAACGTCAATTTCGATTTAGTTTCTCTCACGGAATTAAAATTTGCTAACCCCCCTTTTTTTCTTTTGTTTGACATAAACGAAATGTTACTAAAAAATGGAACTGTATCCTCTCCAGGTGAGTTCACTACATCACGTAGAAATGACGTTCAACAATATACTCACGATGTTGTCGTACACCTGTCCGATGATATTGTACGTGTTACGATACCTCGGTCTGGCCGTCAATTTTTCAGTAGTGAGTATCAAATCTCGAAGTTTCGCTTGCACTAATTAATTTCTACCTTGTCAATTACAAGTCTATCACAATGTGACTACAGGCGAAGTCTTTCCTGCAAAACCTACAGAATGATTGTTCCGCGATTCAGAGCCCACCCGAGCTGAAGATATTAACAAAGCATATGGAAAAAACGAGACGCATACTTCTGGTGTTTCTTGGTGAGAATAATTAACATCTGTGCCACCGCAATTACACGAGGAAATTCGATTTATAGGAAACAATTGAAACTTGATCAACTAATACCATCGGAAGGAAATAATGACAATTAAGATATACTAATTTATTAAAATTTCTCATTAGTTGCAAACAGAGTCGTCAGATCAGGGGAATTGAGCAGTTACCCTCTCTCTGCCAGTAGTGGATTAGTGCCGCGTGACAAGGGGCGTGGCGGAAGCATGGGGAATAGCCTCGTAGAAGGGGGAAGCTAAAGTGGGGACAGAAGTCTCAATTTGGCGACTCTGGTTGAAAATCTTCGAACATTGAATTCAACAGAAGTTTGTGTTTATGAAAACTGATATCTCGAATTCCAGGTGTGTCATTTTTGGGACTCATCTTCGTAGTTGTTAGAATAGTTATTCCTACCATGCTGCGCTCGAAATATCAACTAAATGCCATTCAATCCCTTGGATTCTTTTACTTGGAACAAAGCACACTGGTCGACTGGGTGTGCATACATCTATCAGTGACTACCGTAATTGGTTTAATGATAATTGCCTGCACGGAAGGGTCGCTAGCAGTTTATTCGTTGTACTTGTGCGGACTGTTCGAAATTGTTGGGTACGTCTATGAAGTACTGTAATAGAGATAACAATCTATCTATATTTTTTCTTGGTCCAGTTATCGAATGCGAGAAGCAATCGATAAGGCGGCTCACTTGATCGCATCGGAGGAAATAGACATCGGCCCTGCCATGCAGTTGCACCAAAAAGCTTTGAAGTTGGTACCTTTACGTAGACATTACAGCAGCATTGTCTATCGTGCATCAAATTATTGTTTTATTTCGTGTGTTATTCATTTCGCGCGTCGCGATTGCGAACATACGGGAACATGAACTCCTCTGACCAAAGACTCGCTCAATCTGTAGGACAGAAGATGCTGGTCTCGTATTTATTAGCAATCATTATGATTGTTCTCTCGATCTCCGTGAATTTGTATCGTGTGAGTATCTCCAGAATTCAAGTGCAGTAAAGTCTCGATCTAAGTCCCACGGAGGTGCTCGATCTTTGTCCGTTCGAGAACGCCGAGCAGTGTGAACCTGCCGCGTCTGCGAATACTTGTTAGAGGTGTCTACTGTCTAATTCATACTAGAATTGTTTCACAAATACGCTACTTTTTATTAGCGCCTGCCGCCGCGAGGTCCATGTTTACATGTGCTGTTCTGTTCTACATTCGGCGCGGTCGAAAAATAGACTCCCCTCACGACCTAGGTCCCAGCTCTGAACCGAGGGTTGGACTTATATCAAGACTTTACTGTAGAACGATAGGGAAATTCTGTACAATTCTCACTTTGCAACAGGCGTCTTTGTTATTGTTGGAGAGGCAGCAACTCGATGATACCCTTACGTCGATCTTGGTGGTCCTGTCGCATCTTATAGTGCTGTTCCTAAACAATCACAGCGGTCAGCAGCTAGCCACTAATAGTTTGATTGTCTTCAATGAAACGTATGTATAGATTTCTTTTGGATAGACATTTTCATATAACAGAATTTTTCAGTTGAATCAATTGATGAGAAGAAAATAATGAAATTCATTGAACGAAACAGATACAATTCGACGTGGTACACAATGTCTCCGAAGTCGCAGAAACTATTGTTGCTCGTATTGATGAAAAGTGCTACTGAAGTGCAATTTAATCTAGCCGGTTTGTTTGTACCGTGCTATCAAGGATTCACAACGGTAATCAAATTCATGGCTGCACTGTATTTTGCGTAACCAGAAATTTTTGCCTTTTTCTTATGTAATCCTATATTTCTGGCGAGAGAATGACAAAAATCCAAGTTTTAACCCGAGGATATCAATGGTTCAAAAGTTATCAGTATTTAAAGTTGAGCGCTGTACAATGTTTTCGACAGGTAAGAGTCCCGCCATGTTGGTATGCAGTGGTAAATGGTAGCACAAGCACACGGTGATGTCGATAATGTAGAGCGACTATCTTTAAGATGTATACTCTGTTCTGAGACAAGCTGTCATCGAGCACTGATCACAAAATATGGAGAATCATATACAGGATCTGAAACATTAGGTATAGTCCAAGTTGCTCGACTACCTTTGGAAATCTACGCGATCGACATTAGTGCGTGCTTGTGGTGCCATCTAGCGGTTGCGCTCGTTAGACGACGCGCGATGCTCAGTACATACTTCCACCAACATGGCGGCACTATCACCTGTCCAAAATACTGTAAAACGTTCAACTTTAAACACTCGTAACTTCTGAACCACTCAACTCCTAGGATTGAAGCTTGGATTTTTGTCACTTTCTCGCCAAAACCGACAAGATCACGTAAGATAAAAGCAAAAATTTCTGGTTACACAAGGTACAGTTTAACCAAATTCATTTCCTTTCCTTCATTCGACAAGTTCCAGACTTAAACAAACAGGTGTCTGTTACAGATGATGAGCTCGTCGTTTTCGTACTTCACTGTTCTTTATTCGGTCTAGCTGAATATTTAGACACGATGGTCGTGTTAGTAGTTGTCAGCGACTTTTAGCATTCAGAGAGGTCAAGCGTATGTAGCGAATCGAATACTGTACCACAGAAAATTTCTAGACTGTTGCGTGCGTCGTTCTCGAAGGTAACGTGCAATTATTACGTAGTTAAATTTCTTTCGTTAATAATTTTTATATTCTCAAATTATTTAATCTCTCCACCGTTTTAACTCGCATTTACCATAAAATCCGCAATTTAGCAATTAACGTTAAACCTACCATTGCTGGTCAAATGACCGCTTTTCATGTTGCAATTACTGAAATCCTAAAGTTATTTACGTGGAAATTGATTAAATAAATTTTCTTATCCAACCGCATATTGAAATGAAAATTGCAAGTAAATAGAGTCTTATTATTTTTGTATGGTAAAATAATTTAGTCGCTTTTACTGCTCGGTAGGTTTAGTGTCAAAGTACCGATTGTTTAATCTTCCACAGAGACAAACTGGCGTTCGTTTCATAAAAATTTCGAATCGGAAAAAGGAATAGTCTCCCACTGCTAGATTCGATGAATGGGACGGTTAATTAGCACGTTCGAAGCCGATGGCGCAACCGTTGCGTCCTTTGTCATTTCTAGTGGCTGAAAGCACAGCGTATCTGCGCCATTGAATGACATACAAGATACAATTCTGCTATTGTTTATTTCTATGAATTCCGGATTATGGCCGTTTGACACGTGCGTACCGTAAAGGTCTAGAAAACGGAAACTGCACGATCTAAGAAAAACTAATATCCCCTCCACTGTGGACCTGAGGGTTTTTCTCGGATCGAAGCTTTACTGTAGTTCCATTTACATGATTGTGTATAATAAGAAGTTGTTATTTACAGCCACAGGATGAGAAATGTATCAAAAAATGGTACACAGCGTGGACTCAATTTTCCGAGGGAGTACATATACAATAAACATTGCAGATCAATCTAAAATGATGTCTAATGTTGATAAAACAGATTTTGTTGTATGTTACTTTGAATTGTTATATGCAAGTAATGAATAAAACCACCGTTGTTAATGTTCACAAAAAATAAATCTACTTTACTAGATATATAAAGAATGCATATATCTTGGTGAGTAGTTTCCATTATGCAGGATTATTATTGTAACAATGATCCTTAAATAATGTAATATTATTCGATTTTTGAACTCTAGACTGCATCACATGATAAAATTAAAAAAAAAATGAATTTGGTTACTTGTAATGGTAATTATTCACAAAAAATGCAATTATTCAATGAAATTAATAAAAAAAAAATTTAACAATATTTACGTATAAAAATAATTGTTATGCGGTTTATAATATAGATTTTTTAGTAGCATGCAAATATAATATGTAACATTTTCTAGTAACATCTAGTAACAAAAAATTCCAATTGGTCGGAATTCCAACCAAAAAAAACTAAAAGTTGTATTTCGCAATTTTTTTATGTGAGCTTACACCGAAAATTTAGAAAACTTTTCGTGAATCTGTATCAATTTGTGGCGGCTGCCTCCTACACCCGCCAACAGAGGGACAAAACGGTCAACGTTTCCCGCTAGTACTTGGTCCATCCCCGATTCCTATATATACTGTCCTGAACCGCCTTGTAGTATCCCAGCGTCTAAGGCAGGGCCCGCTAGATAGCCTTACCGATGAGTCCTCTAGCGGGCCTAGGACGAAACGCTCTCTTTCCTTTTTCCTCCTCTCTCTCACTCACTCTAGCCGCCGCCTAAAAATTAAAAAAATTATTATGTGACATATTGAAGACCTACAGGGGGTACCACTAAGAAAAAGTAAACGTATTGACAATAGTACCTCTTCGTCGTCCAAATGCGTTATGCGTAGTTCACACGGTACGGCAAATCCCTCGAAACATTTCCGACCACTGAGCTATAAAAAGTAGAAAAAAATATAATTGTCTATATGTATACGTAGAGGAGAGTCCCCTCTATCTTTCGACTCAATCCTGAACTTTCCCGCAAGTTTAGTTTCCGCGAAACACCTCATTCTTTTTTTACCGAAATCACGTTCTTAAAACGATCAACGTGTTTCGAGAATAGAGATGAATGATAAAGACATTCGGGTTCCGATTTAGAACGACAAACTCTGTAAGAATCACCCCAATCGATACTGCTGAACACGAAAAAAGTTTTATTTTGTTGGGCCGTTGTAAGTGGACGGATCAACTGAATATTCGACGCTGGTACCATTTTGAATAGTGCTCCACTGAGAATGTCACTTCACGAACTAAACGAAATGCACAAACTGGGACATTTGGAAAAGTGAAAGACGAGGTAATTCCTACGACGCCACGTCCACGAGTACATTCAGGATTGCCACCAAGGAGGGCACTTCCACTCATTCTCTATGCAAAGCAGAAGAAACAGATGACAATCAATCGATTCCGAACGGAAGGCGACAATTTGAGAGAATTACAGCTCTTTTTTATCGAAAAGCTATCCGATGGGAATTCACGACGGAAACAGCGTAGCATAAATAAAATATGGCACCGAGCTGTGAACGGGCGGCACTGGATATTTTCTACGCAGACATTCTTCGCCATCGCATGAAATGGACGTGTTTCATAGGAACTATAATACTTATTACCTCATGTTACGCTCCATAGGACTCTGGCCCTTCGATGAGTCTATCTTTCCAAAGATTCAGAGAACCGTCTTCGCGGTATTTACGCTGTGCTGCATAGTGATTCAGGTGATCAAAATATTACAGTGTAATTAAACGTTCGTTCGTTTTCTGTGGTTGCGCGGTTTCGTTGTCGTCTCACTTGTGCGAAACGTATCTGGCACAATTTAAACCGCGAGTCATCATTTTCATAGAACATATTCGAGGCTTGTGTCAAGTTTAACGCGGGCATTGTTAGTTCTAATTTTTATCCATCGCCTACTGTGTCAATTGCGGGACGGTGAGATTTTCTACGATCGATGCCCCTCTAAATTATTATTAAATCCTTACTTTCAACAAAATATATTACGTCTAATTAGTGATGGGCATTATCGACTAAATATTCGATAGTATGTAGAAACTAAATAGTAATTAGTCGATAGTTTAATTATATCTAATCCGGAAATAATGACAATTGAACATCAGTGTCGATTTAGTTTCTCTCAAGGAATTAAAATTTGCTCGCCCCTTCTTCTTCTCTTGTTCGACATAAACGAAAAGTTACTGAAAAATGGAACGCTATTCTCTCCAGGTGAGTACGCTACATCATGTAGAAATCACTTTGAGGAATATACTGACGATGTTGTCGTACACCTGTCCGATGTTATTGTTCTTGTTACGATACCTCGGTTTCGTCGCGAATTTTGCACTAGTAAGTACGAAAAATCTCGGAGCTTGTCGTTTCGTTTGCACTAATTCATTTATACCTTGCTAATTACAAGTCTATCTGTCTATAGGCGAAGTCTTTCCTGAAAGACCTTCAGAATGATTGTACCGCGATTCAGAGCCCAGTCGAGATGAAGATATTAACAAAACATATGGAAAAGACGAGGCGCATATTGCTGCTGTTTCTTGGTGAGAATAATTAACATCTGTGCCACCGCAATTACACGACGAAATTCGATTTATAGGAAACAATTGGAACTTGATCAGCTAAAACCATCGGAAGGAATTAATGACGATTAAGATATACTAATTTATTAAAATTTCTCGCTAGTTGCAAACAGAGTCGTCAGATCAGGGGAATCGAGCAGTTACCCTCTCTCTGCCAGTAGTGGATTAGTGCCACGTGACAAGGGGCGTGGCGGAAGCATGGGGAATAGCCTCGTTGAAGGGGGAAGCTAGAGTGGGGACACAAGTCTCAATTTGGCGACTCTGTTTGAAAATCTGCGAACATTTGAATTCAACAGAAGTTTGTATTTATGAAAACTGATATCTCGCATTCCAGGTGTGTCATTTTTGGGAGTCATCTTCATAGGTGTTAGAATAATTATTCCTACGTTACTGCGCTCGAAATATCAACTATATTCTCTTCGATTCTTTGGGTTCTTTTACTCGGAGCAAAACAGACTGGTCGACTGGGTGTGCATACATCTAACAGTGACAACCGTAATTGGTTTAATAACAATTGCGTGCACGGAGGGATCGCTAGCAGTTTTTTCGTTGTACTTGTGCGGACTGTTCGAAATTGTTGGGTACGTCTATGAAGTATTGTAATAGAGATAACAATCTATTTATATTTTTTCTTGGTCCAGTTATCGAATGCGAGAAGCAATCGATAAGACGGCTCACTTGATCGCATCGAAGGAAATAGACATCGGCCCTGCCATGCAGATGCACCAAAGAGCTTTGAAGTTGGTACCTTTATGTAAATATTACTGCAGCGTTGTCTATCGTGCATCAAATTACTGTTTTATTTCGTGTGTTATTCATTTCGCGCGTCGCGATCGTGAACATACGGGAACATGAACTTCTGACCAAAGCCTCGCTCAATCTGTAGGGGAGAACTTGCTGATCTCGTATTTACTAGCGATCATTGTGGTTGTTCTCTCGTTCGCCGTGAATTTGTATCGTGTGAGTATCGCCAGAATTCAAGTACGGTAAGGTCTTGATCTAAGTTCCCGCGGAGGTGCTCGATCTTAGTCCGTTCGAATATCCCTTCCTCTCGGGGCAATAGCCGACGAGGGACCGAGAAGCTCGCCGAGAGCTAGATTAGGCCATATATAACTATAGACCCGGCGTAGATAATTTTCCCTGTCCGAAAGATGAAATCAGCTGAAGTACGCTATGACGTCAAAATTTTAAAAGATGTACAAGCTATGCTCGTCGACAGTGGTGGCCATAGTGCTAAGTGCTCCTCAAGCGCGTACCATAGGAGTTATTCGTGACGCATTAGGGCGACGCTCGTATAGATTTGCACATTGTTAGTGCCTTTTTTTAGTGATACTCCCTGCAAACGCTATGTCGCACGATAATTTTGGACAGTAGATGTAGAAAATAGATGTGGAAAATGATTTCAGAAGGTAAACTGTGAAAATAGTTTTTAATTGGATTGAAAATTCAAATTGTAGTCATGTGAATTTTATTCACATTTGGCAAAAAAGAGAATCGCATTATCAATAGTACCTCATGATGGGTGATGTGGGATTTTATTGGTTCGAATGTCGCCTTAGTGCGCCACGGGGAGCGAGACGCTCCGTCTATGTCCCAGCTCCGAACCGAGGGTCGGACTTAGATCAAGACTTTACTGTAGAACGATGGGGGAATTCTGTACAATTCTCGCTTCGCAACAGGCATCTCTATTGTTGTTGGAGAGGAAGCAACTGGATGAGACCGTTACATCGATCCTGGTGGTTGTGACGCATCTTGTAGTGATGTTCCTAAATAATCATAGCGGTCAGCAGCTAGCCAATATTAGTGTGAATGTCTTCAATGACACGTATGTGTAGATATTTTTTGATTGGACGTTTTCGTGTAACAGAATTTTTCAGTTGGATCAGTTGATGAGAAGAGAATAATGAAATTAATTGAACGAAACAGATACAATTCGACGTGGTACACCATGTCTCCGAAGTCGCAGAAACTATTGTTGCTCGTATTGATGAAAAGTGCTACTGAAGTGCAATTTAATCTAGCCGGTTTGTTCGTACCATGTTATCAAGGATTCACTACGGTAACCAAATTGATAGCTGCACTGTACCTTGCGTAACCAGAAATTTTTGCGTTTTTCTCGTGTAAACCCGTAGATTCTGGCGAGAGAATGACAAAAATCCAAGTTTCAACCCTAGGATATCAATGGTTCAAAAGTTATCAGTATTTAAAGTTGAGCGATGTACAATGTTTTCGACAGGTAAGAGTCCTGCCATGTTGGTATGTAGTGGTAAATGGTAGCACAAGCACACGGTGATGTCGATAATGTAGAGCGGCTCTCTTTAAGATGTATACTCTGTTCTGGGACAAGCTGTCATCGAACACTGATCACAAAATATGGAGAATCATATACAGGATCTGAAACAGAAGGTATAGTCCAAGTTGCTCGACTACCTTTCGTAATCTACGCGATCGACATTAGTGCGTGCTTGTGGTGCCATCTAGCGGCTGCGCTCGTTAGACGACGCGCGATGCTCAGTACATACTTCCACCAACATGGCGGCATTATCACCTGTCCAAATTCTGTAACACGTTCAACTTTAAACACTCGTAACTTCTGAACCACTCAACTCCTAGGATTGAAACTTGGATTTTTGTCACTTTCTCGCCAAAATCTACAAGATCACGTAAGATAAAGGCAAAAATTTCTGGTTACACAAGGTATAGTTTAACCAAATTCATTTCCTTTCCTTCATTCGACAAGTTCCAGACTTAAACAAACAGGTGTCTGTTACAGATGATGAGCTCGTCGTTTTCGTACTTCACTGTTCTTTATTCGGTTTAGCTGAATAGTTAGACACGATGGTCGTGTTAGTAGTTGTCAGCGAGGATTAGCATTCAGACACGTCAAGCGTATGTATTGAATCGAATACTGTACGACTGAAAATTTCTAGACTGTTGCGTGAGTCGTTCTCGAAGGTAATGTGCAATTATTTCAAAGTGAAATTTTTTTCTTCAATAATTTTTATTTTCCTAAATTATTTAAATTCCACAATTTAGCAATTAACACTAAATCTACCACTGCCGATAAAGTGACCGGTTGTACGTTTTTCATTTTACAATTACTGAAATTGGTCTAGGTAACGGGAACTGTATGCACGATTTAAGAAAAACTGATATCCCCTCACTGCGGACTCGAGGATTGTTCTGAGATCGAAGCTTTACTGTAGTTCCATTTACATGCTTGTATATGTATAGTAAGGAGTTGTTGTTATTTACAGCCACAGGATGAGAAATGTGTCAACAAGTGGTACACAGCAAGGACTCAATCTTCCGAGGAATGCATATACAATAAACTTTTCGATAAAGCACTTGTGTGAAGTTTATCCTTAACTTCATCCTTATCCAATTTTCGTACGGTGTACATTAGTATGTACATATTGTTATTAGTATTTTGTATCCTCTATATTTTAATGTTTTTTAATGAAGTATTGAACATTTATAATTTCAATCCACTGTAACGTTTCGTTTGAACATTCTTTGAAAACATTAAAAAATATGTGTAAATGATTTGAATAATTTTCAAATAATCGTCTGATATATTTAATACTGTGTTTTGTGTCCGCTAATTCTTCCGGCGAGGTCTGGCATGGTTTTGGCATGGTTTTGGCATGGATTTGCGACTGAAAACTGTGCCCTGAAATATCTGGGATATTCAATTATTCTATTCGCTTATTAAGTTTTCAAATCACGCTGATTTCCCTGCCACCTTTTACAATAACCGACCACCGTGAAACGTGTCGGTGACGGAAAAAGTAATGCCGGACGGACTGCGTAATTCATTTCGTCGGTGCAACCGCGTATCGGTCGCGTCATTATCCGGTCATGCTTCCACGATTCCACGGACTGTTTTCACTTTTACGCTAAACGCAACGAGCATTATTATAAACGCTGCTATTAAAATTATTATCCAGGAAATCGGCGTCGAAGTTCGACTTCGTGTTGTTTCGGCCAATTACGGCGTGGTTTCCGCGCCATTGGAGCGTTGTTTCCGTTTTCCTTCGGTTCAATGAGAAAACAATGGAAGTTCTTTGTACGGAGCATTATCGTATGTTCTATACCGATTGCAATAGAAATAAGAAACCAGCGTTTGCGCTAACCTTTCAAGGTCAGATCGGCCGGAAACAGCTAAGCAAATGATTATTGTTCGGCTTA
This sequence comes from Lasioglossum leucozonium, assembly GCA_028454225.1. Taxonomy (NCBI): domain Eukaryota; kingdom Metazoa; phylum Arthropoda; class Insecta; order Hymenoptera; family Halictidae; genus Lasioglossum; species Lasioglossum leucozonium. Next base: position 1,010,377 of record CM052213.1, read on the forward strand.
ATAAATTAAAGCAATTGTTCTGTGTGACCAAACAGCCATTACAAGCAAACGTTATTAACGTGGTATCGATTTGGTGTCGGTCCGATCGCTAATTGCAAGTTCAAAGGGATCGCGATAAGCTGTAGATGCGCTGCGATTAAGTAATTTTCACGCGAACGCGAATAAAAATCGAAACAACGGATTGGTCACCGTCGATGAGCGTGCTGATGCGGTGTTCGCCCGCGTCGTTTAGTCGCGCATCGGTTTTTCGCGCGTTTGCAGCGGGCCGTGTACAAAACGAATGGACTCGCACGAGTCCGCGTGCAAACGATCGTCCGGAGAGCCGAGCGAAAGAAATCCACATTTTATATTGTCCGTCGGTGCCGATCGGTTTTTGCAGAACCGCCGCGGCCACGCCGTTTCACGGTTTGCTCCTTTCAACGCGGATAACTTCGTTCGTCTCGCTTGTACCTTGTCGTCGTAACCGCATCGACCATCGAGATTCTGTCGTTAGCCAGACACGAAAGCGTCCGCGGAAATTCGGGACGAGATACTCTCTGTAACTGTCGCAAAGGTCTCTACCGTAACTGTCATTTGCATTGTCAATTTAATTTTTTATTTTCTTTTTTTTCTATCAGACTTTTATCGTCGTATTCGGTTGGTTTTTCTGATTAAAATGACACCAAACACGATATTAATACGATTATGCTACCAGAAAATGGCACCAAACATGATGTAATTACCATTATGTTAAAATGTCAGCAAACGCGTCATAATTAGGATCATAACTATGTCGAAATGAGTGGTTTCGAACTTTTTAATTTATCATTATTGAGATTCTGAAGATGTTTCTACGAGGTACAGTATTCTCTCCGTAACTGTCGCAAAGGTCTCTACCGTAACTGTCATTTGTATCCCCACCACTGGGGGATTCCCCTTGGGACAAGACATGCTTTAAATTCTTTTTAGAAGCTCACTACCTGTAAGTACCAACTTTTAGTAATTTTTTCGTAGTTCAGACTAAATTCAATTTTTCAAAAATGTTCATTATACAGGGTGTACCGCGATTTTTCAAGTACTTGCGACAATCTGGCAAAAAGATATTTTCTTCTATTGGCTACACATTGCAATTCAACGATCTAACGTATCATGACCTTCGGATGACCTTGAGGGCACTGTTAAGGTGCCGTTTTAAAAACTGAAGGTGACGAAAATGATCGAAAAAAGTTTTTCGAAGTTTTGTTTTATTGCAATAAAGCCGATCTTAATTTTTTCGTCAGATTATCGCAAGTACTTGAAACTCCGTGAAAAGTGTCACACCCTGTATATCATATCGTGATCTAATTCATCCAGCTTGGAAAAAGTTGTGTGGTCTATTTATAAAGAAAAAAGTTGTTCTAATTTAAAGTGTGTGCCATCGAGTATCTCAAAATTTTTATAAATAAACGCCTAAAATCCGCAGTCTGCCGATGGAACTCAATCAAGAGGAGGAGGGCAAGCCTTCTCGTCGGAATAGTATCATGTCACCGGTCTTTTGAATAATGGAACCTAATCATCGTGGATGACTATTGACGTCCGCCGCTATCCGGGAGTTAACCACCGAGCTATCGATAGCAGCCAGGTTATCGAAACCCTGATAACAGCTCTTCGATCCGTCCCCACCGTGAAAATTTGATGTTACAGTAAATTTGCCTGGCCTATATAGGGGGGCCAATGCCAGCTAAAACAAATGGCACGGTATCACAGTTCGTTCCTAGTTTAAATTACAGTAACTCCTACATATGTTACGCACAAATCACTGACTCGGCCGTTTTTATTTTTCGTTTTTCAAGGTCATATATCGCGCCTATTCGAGTAATGGAGCGGTATCGTAGAATGTTGCGCCATTACGCCATGATTCTACCTTTATTAAAATTTACGTTCATTCGACGAAATATTCGTTCGGTACACGCTAGTCCGAGGTAGATTAGAACGTCTGGACAAATGGGACGAAGACGTTTATGTGATTATTAGACTGCGGATCTTTATGCATCTATAGCAAAATTGAGTAGTTGAAATTCAAAATTGTATAGAGAATTTTGAAAATTGAAGATGTCAATATATGATTCCTCATCTGTTAAAATTATTAAGGGAAGAAATAACATTATATTTAGTTTCTATTCTTTGTGATTTAAAAACAATTAATTTATGTAATAAAAACAATTTTTATTTTGCATAAAGATCCGCTGTGTAGTGATTATATTTATCAAGTCGAGCTGGAAAGTTTTCTCCAGTTTTGCAAATGATTTCTAATAGGAGCAGTATTTATTATTTTATTAATATTTAACATTTTTTATAATCAATTAGTACCTTTTTGTACCCTTTACTGAAAAGACTCTTGTAATAAACATTTTTTCTTAATTAGATAGATTTTCTCATTAATTTTCAATAAAACGTGTTGCACACCGTGTAGATTAAATTGTTAATTGAAATTGTACATTATCAAGTAGAGCTTACCAGTGTAATCAGAAACCAAAATCATAAACAACGTACGCTCATAGAATTAAATATTTCACTAAATATTGTACATGCATAAAAGTTTATAATATATAAACTATTCTTTTACAAAAATTATGCTTTGAACTTTGTTTATGTTTAATAAATTTAATAATCTTTTACCAGTTAATGTTTTGTTATTCTTGCTAAACTAATTGGTCTTCCATTAAGAGGCGTCATTTTAAATTTCGCGCCATTTTTTATTTATGAAGATTAGACTAGAAATTGTAAAGAAAATGTGAATTGTAAAAAATTGTTAATTATCAAAAACGATTAATTCTAAAAAGCAGTGTTGTTTTTATAATTAAAAAAAAAACTTCTTAATGGCCGACTCTGTATTACAGTGTTCAATTTTCACTGATGAGCAAACGTTCTAATTATTATTCTTGTATTAATGGAACAATGGGACCCTGTAACATTCAAATTAATCTACGTGGCAAAAGTGAATTTTTACGTTGACTTAGCCGGAACACTTGCTATTTTTCTTTCGAGTGTGCCGTTCGGAGGAACTTCGGAAGAAGAAAAACATTTCTCGCCGAGCCCGCTAATACGATTACCGGACAGCTGATTGACGTTACGCGGGTATGAAGTTTATTAAATATGTAATTCATCGCATGCCGCTATTGGGGAACAACAGCTTTCCACCGGCTAACAAGGACAGCTGATTACGACAGACAGGATAATAACTCGCCACTTCGTAATCGACTTGGTATCGCTGCCACATATCTTTAATACGCGGAGTCAGCGGACAATTACGGAAAGTTACATTTCGTCAGACATCCGGAACAACCGAGTTGTGGTTCCGTGTTTACCTTTTCATCGACGGCTGAATTAACACCAAACGAAAAGGGACACCTAACTGAGGTTAGACTCCGGACCTCTGATTGCAAAATAAAAAGTTAGTGCACCAACAAAATTTATATTTTTCACTAATCATTTTAATTAGTGAAAATAATATACTCTGAAAGCCTTCTAATCTTATCACGGTTTTAAATTACCCCTATTCATTTTCACCATAATTGTTACCAAAAAGAAAAAAATGTGTCACCAGAGGTCACTCGTAAGAATTATGGCTACCCCCACCCGACCGGTCAGTGCGAGTCCTGTCCGGACCTGACCGAGCGGGCGACCGGAGTGGCTGCAGTCTTACGTCATCGAATCTCGTAGCACTAAATTACCCAGTCCTGGTCGTAGACTCGAACCTAGAATCGGCTACCCCCACCCGGCCGGTCAGTGCGAGTCCTGTCCGGACCTGACCGAGCGGGCGACCGGAGTGGATGCAGTCCTACGTCATCGAATTTCGTAGCACTAGTTGCTAAATGATTTCAATATGAAAGAGTGATGGCATTTCGGGAACAATGCAAGCATTCCGATCTCTAATCACCAATTTGCATAACCCGAGAATAATAAGTCGTATAATCGTAGGAAGTTCAGCGGTGTTAGACAATTATGGAGAGTATTCGCATGCAGGCTGGATCGTAGATCAGAGCGCGTTAGCGTCTTGCGCTCGTTCCCCTATCTTCTGAAATATATCTATTCAAGTTCTTCCACCTATAACATCATGTGTCCATTCGCGTGCACATACGCCCGGTGCTATACCGTGTACACACACACGTAGACAGGTACGGGCTCAGAGAAAACACGGTGCACTACCAGTACGATAAAGCACGGAATGAGATCGTTATCGGACGAAACAGGAAAGGAAGTTTTGCACTGGCTACGCTCGGTGATCTCCTCTTGAACCTTCATTAATTAACTCTCTTCCTCCCTTCTATCTTCAGATACAATAACCTTATCTGTTCCTTTAAATTAAGTGTTACAGAACCCAGTGGGTGTTATCCGAAGTTTCGCGAATCCCAAAGGGTCGTCCAAAACACGTGCCCACATGTTTCTTTTTGAATAATAATAAATAAACTATTTGGAGTTTCTCCACACTGTTTTCTTTATCCTATACTATAGTAATACAAAATTATAATTTGCATTCCCAGTCAAGAAAAAAAATACAAATTTTTTATCAGATATTTAATTACCATAAAAAGTTGAAACAAGAAGACAAGCAAGGTTAACTATCACCAACAATGAAAATTATCTCCTGCAGGCATCAATTCGAACAGTTGAATTTGTGGTGCTAAATGGCATGACTTCGAGAGCCAAGTGGAGGCCTCGAGGGCAAATTGGAGACCTGGGAGGCCAATTGGAGACCTCGGACTGAAATTACACGTCGGCGAAACTTCGATAGACATTCGATCGAAAATATTTTTCACAGAATGGAAAGACTCTTGTTATCGAACGAGTAAACAAGCTTTAACAGACAGTTTCTATACTGATTGTTGGTATATGATCATTCGAGATTTATGGTTGGTAAAAAGTCGGTTACCGCTAAGAAAGAGACCTGCATTAATTCGGATTAGTTGGTAAGTATTACCATACACTGGACGGAGGTCCTTAGAAGCCTTAGACTCTGTGCCGTTGTCGATAAAAACAGGACGCTGCAATCGGTCGGTAACATATCTAGTCGGTAAGATGGACTTAGGATACGTAAGCACATAACATGTCATGTCAATTTTTATACTTAGTGGTATTACGTCTATTCTTATTCCTCTATTTACCGAATAAGCTCCGAGCCAAATGAAAATTAGCAAATATATCGTTTGTTGGAAATGTTGCTCGCGTGTGTAGGTAAAATGAATCGAACGAATATTTTATTTCTATTATAAAATTTTTATTTATATTATATTTTACTTTCTTATAAAACTTCTTTGTTACTTATGTCTCTTTTGTTACTTATGTAATTAGATTATTTATTTACTTTAGTGTAGTAGAAACATTTTCGAAAAACTGATGAGAGGCGTTTATGATTAAAAATTCGAAATTGTTTTGTTGCAGGTCACCTCTCTGCTTTTGGAAGGGGAACGCCGAAAATTAGCAGTTCTCCAAAGGGAATTACAAGTCGCACTCGCGGAAGGGGGCAGTGTCAAAGTGAAGGAGAAACAAAAGCTAGAGTTGCTCCATGCTATATCGTAAGTTTAGCCCTTGTAATTTTACTGTAATATTATTATTGTAACATGATAATTTATTAAAAGTAGTCTAGTATTTAAATGTATATTTACACACAGTATTATACAATATCCTGTACAGGGTGATTTTTATAAAGTGACCGATTTGAGTTTTCGTCGAAATGTATAAACATACAAAAAAATATATTCTCTTCCAAGGGAGACACTCTGATTCGTCGGGGTTCTAAGTGGGGAGGTCAAGGTGATCTCAAGGTCAATTAATCCTTTTAAATGGACCCTATATTTTTTATCCTAGAGTCTGATAGTGTCTCGTGTGACTAGTTCGTTGACCGCAGCACAAGGTCATCCAAGGTCATGCTAGGTCAAACGGGCCAGAAGTTTCTATGCTTAAGGAAAATAACGTGTTTATTAATGCTTATTAACCCTTGTCCGCAAAAATCCATGGTCGTAAAAAATACACGAAAAAATGATTCCGCCAAAAGCCTTTCCTGCTCGCGTGTCTCGAAATTTCGAGATTTCCAGGGAATCTATCGGAACGGTTGGTCGGGCAAAAAAAGCTCGGCTAAGGAAACATCCATTTTCCCGGACGGTAGCTTTCGAATAATATATTTTGCAAGTTGGCACTGGACCCTCGTAACACGAACTCTGCCTCTCGCAGTCCCCTCCCCGCGCACCCCCTAACGGGAGAAAAGGGGTGGGAGGATTAACTCGTTCAAGATTTATTAGCGCCTGTCCTCCGGCGAACTAACAATTTGATCAAACTACCGTGGAATTATGCAATTTCGTGTAGCTTCCGGCGTGACTTGTTCGAAATCTAAACTATGAGCCGCCGTGGCTTATGCCCGCGAAAAACACGTTGCGGTTAATTAAAATACGGAATTTCATTATGTCCCCTGTTAACGCCGTCCTGCGTCGATTAATACTGGTCATTAACGATTACTTGGACTAATTAGCGACGGACACATGAAACTAACAAAATTGGAATATCTTATCTTTGGTGAACTTGTACAAAAAGGTCCTCCTCTCAGATTTCAATCACCTTAAAATATGTTGTCAAGATCACCGATGTGAACAACATTCTTAAATTATGAGATATTCGCTAAACAATTTGCAAATCAATGGGTGTCCTTGACATTAGGTATAGTATGTGTAATACAAATGGGGTTTGGATTAGGTAATCGTTTTTTGAGGACCCTTTTCCACCCTTTGTTACCATCTTCACTTTAACTTTTAGATAGTTTTTAAAACGTTGGTAGCATTGGGTTATTTTTGCAACACCATGTCACCAAACTTCTTTTGTTTATCACATAATGCATTGACAATCGATTTGTTTGAGACGTATACGGTCAAAAGTCTTTTGCACTGCAATGGTATAACTTTATAATTGTAAAATTCGATCATTTAACTTGTGGTGGTAGGTTTAGTGTCACAATAACAAATGACAATAGTTATTTCGAGAATTTGGAAGAATTAGTTTACAAGAGTGTGAAAGCACTTTTGAAAAAATTTGTAATTTGTCGGGTTTAAAATGTATTTTCTAGGTTAGTTATTTTATTCTGCTGGAATAATAATGGGAACTGTTGAATATTATATTGTTCGATACGAGGCAGTATAATGGTATGTTAAAATATACAATATTACACCCTCGGCCTGTTTATTACCAAAACTTGTGTAATCATGTGTTGATTACTTAATTAATTTATACAAACTACGGTTACATTAATTTCAAATACGCCAATCATAATATTTTACTTCATTCCGTTAGTGGTTATACGTGGCTTACATTAACATTGTTATTCAAATATTAAGTCCATGTTTATTAACTGGAATTTCTAGTGACATGAAAATTATGAAACTAATTCGACTACTGAAATTAACGTATGGATTTTTCTGAGATATTTGGGCGAATACATAATTGTATGCTACAGAGAGTGTCCTAATAATGAAAAAAACCAAACCATAAAGTAGGTCGAGGCTGAGAAACGTAACCCAAATATATACAAATACCCAAAATCTAACCTCCAAACTGTTTTTTTAGGTTTCGATTACATTGGTTTAAGCTTGGATTCCATTAGGGTGGGATTGGATTACATTGGCTTAGTCTTGGATTACATAGAGTTAGGATTGCATTACATTGGGTTATGTTTGGATGGCATTGGATTGGGCTCAGATTAAATTGGATTAGGCCTGCGTTACAATACAAATGTACAATCCACTGTAATCCAAACTTAACCCAATGCAATCCAAAATAACTAATCCAAAACTGACCCAATGCAATCAAAAACTAATCCAATGTAATCCAAACATAACCAATCTAATCCAAGTAAAACTCAATGCAATAAAATCCAATGCAATCCAAGGAAAACTTAATGCAATCCAGACCTAACCAGATGTAATCCAGTCCTAACTCAATGTAATCCAGACAGAACCCTATATAATCCAGACCTAACCCATTGAAATCCAAAGCTATACCAATCCGAATAAAAATATTAAAAAAAGAAACATTGCTCTCCCGAGGCTGTAGCCCATTTATCCCTGTGGTTAGGGGATGGCCCTGCGTTCAGGAGTGTATGAACACCCGATTCCCTTCTCCGCGGTAATAAATCTCGCGTGTCAGAACTCAGGTTAGGTTAGGTGCGCGCGGATGTTCCCGAATCCGAAAAATTAGGGACGCCGACGGCGTTCGCTGGTACGCCTCGCGGGCCGAGACGTTGTCGGAAGTAAAGTGTCGTCGACAGGGCCGCGAAGAAGAAAAAAAAAAAGAAGAAGCAGCTTCAAGTCAGCGATATGTAAAGCTCCCTTTTCTCCCCTCGCCGTTTTCGCGCTTCGTCGCTGTTTGCACAACTCCTTCCGGAGGCTCACGTGATTTCGAGCCTGTCTGCAGATGGCGGCACGGTCTCGTTGATTAAACTCAATGATAAATGTATGAGATCGCCGCGGCGCGGCGGTGGCGCGACGTTTCTTTCGTTCCTGAAGCCACGCGCGATGCGACTCCGTTCGGCTCCGTGTTTGCAGCCCGGGAATTATTTATCCGGATGGCCCCGTGTTCTTTTCACCGAACGCCTTTTCTTTCCACGCGAAATGCTCGCTCGGTAAAGCAGGCAATAATTGAGCCGCTCAAATGCCAAACTCGTCAACGCCGCACTATGAAAAGCAAAGAACACCGTTACCGAACTAAGCTTTGACAATTTTCCAGAGAGTTGAAAGTGTGCTCTGGTGGCACACTCGCACATTGCTAGGTCCGCATACACAAAGAAACTGACGCTTCAATATCGCAATGAGGAGTTGCTTCGGAAGGAGGCGCTTCAGATGGGGACTTGGGGCAAAGAGTTAAAATAAATACAAATCATTTCATAAAGTTAATAGACTACTTTACACCTTACAAGACCTCCAGTAATTAACGCTCGTTACAGTCAAGATGTTTCCGTGATAAATTTAACAAGACAGTATGACATTATTGTTCTCCAAAGATTGAGCGAGTCCACTGCCTTAAAGCATCATACATCACTGTCATCGCGTAGTCCAGCCTCGAGCTTATCTTGAAATCCCTAAACAATCTAGTTTCTCTTGCTGTGTCTCATACGTATTCAAAGGGGCAGGTGTTATATTTACATGGTTACACATCGAAGTACATTCCTCCAAATTTTTGCAAAATATGTGTGTCCAATTAAAAACGAAATCGATAAATAATTAAACAGATGTATAACGAAGTGAAGAAAGGTCTTGAGAATTTAAAGCTATAAATTGTTTTAACTAATTCGCTATTTTTATTTGGTAAATAATGAAATAATTGCATTTATTTCATTCGAATGAATTTTGAGTAGATCCCTGTATAACAAAATTAAAAATATGTTACTAATAACACTGACAAGCTATAAAACCTCAATTGTGCGACAAATAAAAAAAAAACAATTTTGTAGCAGATAAAATTTTTGGATACACAATTTGAGGTCTTAAAAACTAACTAACTATTAAATTTCATCTGGTCCATAGTTGTATTTATAAATCACATATAATTCCACTTCACTGGTTGCTATACAGCCCCATAGCATTAACGATCCTCCTCCATGTTTCATAGTTCGTGCTGTGTTATTCTTATTAAACGCTGTATTTGGTTTCCGTCGTGCAATAATTCTGCCACCCGAGTTAAATAAATTAATTTTCACCACGTCAGAAAATTGTACATTATTCCAGAAACTCGAATCACAATTTACATACTTTTTTGCGAATTTCAAACATTCCAACCTGTTGACATTACAAATGTAAGACCTACTCTTCCATTACAGTTCTTATCTCGCAAAACTCTGCGTTCCGTTGATATCGATTTATTAATTCTTTTTGCAACGTCTATTGTTAATTTATCAACTCTAATTTTGGATTACCGATTAATTTGACGTACTCAATATCGTTTGCCCACATTACTTAAAATTCTTTCCCATCATCGCTCTACTCTACTTCAAAATATTAGTTGCATGGTTAATTATAATTTTCTGCACGGTACAATTACGACCAGCTATTATTTTTTCAATTCCATTTCTTAAAAACTTTGAAAAAAAAGTAACGCCTGCAGAATACAATATTGTTTCCGTAACTGTCGCAGAGATCTCTACCGTAATTGTCAACATTTTACCTCATCACTGGGGGGCTTCCCCTTAATACCAGTATCGGTGAGGCTCACACTATTGCAAGCAAAAGATTGCAACATTTCATTTTTAATGAAAATTTTACCTCTACTATAACTATTACTCGGTAGATCCGACGATATGACAGTTACGGAGATACTACTGTGCTGACCATTTAATACCATTAAAATCGCGTATGAAATATTGTTCAGGTTTCAACAATTAGAAACGATCTGAATGAGACATCTTGTACTACTCGAATGATCATTTTTCAATTTAATTTTGGAATAACGCCCAAATCTGGTGCGATTATCTCTCGGGCGAAATTTCACCGCGAAACCTTTTATTGTTTCGCGTTCGAAGGGGACAATGGGACGAGCATCGGAAAGTCATCGGGAAGGAAGAGGTTGGCACTGCCGTATTCAATTTCGATAGTTCACTTCCGGAATCGAGGATCGACCGGTGTCGGCCCCGGGAAAAGAACGGTAAACGCGGGGAAGGCTCACGCCATGAATTTGTAACACTGTTTGCTTTCACGTAATTGCCCAAGTTTTCGCGGAGACGTTCGTCCATCCGTGGAACTTTCTCGATTCCTAAATCACTGGGCGGAAACCGCTTGGAAAAATCCGCTGGTGCAGCCACCGGCGACGCCGCCGCCGCGCCGTCTTCCTCTCGTTACTTCTTTTAACGCTTAATTTTTTCCCGAGAAAAAAGGGGAGCGCGACAGAAACTGAACATAACGCTACCAACTCGCCTCCGGTTTCTTTGGGATTCTGCCCATTTCGCGCGAACCTTAATTGACTGAACGATTCTGCTAGACGTACGGACACATACACCCCGCGACGAAATTACAGCAACATCTCCGTAACTGTCGCCGAGGTGTCTACCGTAACTGTCCCAATTTTATCCCCAGTTATTTTAATCGCATGCGATAAGATATAGAAGAACACACCGAAAAATAAGCACAGGGAAGTTAACTAACCTCGGATTCTACATAGACATTTTGTTAAATAATTAAAACTGAACGATTTGACCCGTTACAAGCGCGAGAAAAAATTACCAGCCGGAAAGAATCCTAGGGAACTGACGAGCCCCACAAAATAAAGAAATTTAAAAGAATTTAATAAACTTTTGAGACAGTAAAACTCAATTTTCCATGAGCGTGAACATGGAAGATCTGTTTCCTATGATTTGTATGCACTTCTGATCCCGTTAGCGCATTGTTTCCGTAGCTGTCGCAAAGATCTCTCCCGTAACTGTTACCCCATGTAGTGATTAACGAAAAAATTACCAGGCGGAAAGAATTCTAGGGAACTGACGAGAACCACAAAATAAAGGAATTTTAAAACAATAAAACAAATAATGATAGTAATTTTTCAACAAATTAATAATTTTTGATCACATAAATCAATGAATTTGAATATACACGAATATTGCGATGACTGCACGGTAGCAACGTAGCGTAAATAATAGGAATAGATCGAACGCTTATGGTTACAAGACGCGAGCGCTGAGTCAGGAATGGAAGACTACAGAATGTATTATGAATAACCGATGCATCAGTCTAACGTTCCTATAAGCCGCATTAATGCATCCCAAACCCGATGCGTCGATCTCGTTTCATCAATCATTTTGAAAATTCTTTTTGTGTTGCCTATTGACGTGCAGCCTGAATCTCTCGATGTAGGGATGCACAATTTTTTTTTTCTATTGCACCATGGAGAAAACACCGCGAATTTATGCGCGAGATGCTCGATAACGCGCAGTTACCTTTTTTCAAGTGATGTATGGACCAAGTTGTGCTGCATTGTGATGGCCTCGTGATATTTGACCACAAGATTAATTTGAATAAATGTTCTTTTCAAACGTTTTACAATTTAGTCGAACTATATTCCTCGATAACAATTCATTCTTTCACTTATTTTAACTTAACATTGTATTTTTTTATAACAATTCATTCTTTTAATTATTTGAAAAATTTTATTTTGTTTACACACGTGAAAACAAACATTATGATATTAAAACAACTTCAAAATTTATATTGTTTTTTTTCTAAACAGCAATTACACACTGCAGTTATTGAAATTTTCCAAAGAGAATTTTCCAAAGATAAATAATATTAAAATAATAATACCCTTAAATGAAACTTTGTACATGTATAGCGGGTGTCCAAAAATGTACATCCTTGAAATAGATGATTCTTGATTTCATTTGCAGCAACTTTTTCCTTTGCGAAAATGTTGTTTACTGCTTTGTTAAGGAGTTCTTGACGAAAAACACGGACCACCAATCAGAGCGCAGTTACTGGAGATCGATCTCTGGTCGACCAATGCGAACGCCACGCTCAGCGGCATCTGTGCTCTGATTGGTCAGTGTTTCTCGCTTGTAACTCATGAACAAAGCCGCGGAGAGCATTTTCGCAAAGGAAAAAGTTGCTTCAAACAACCTCAGGAATCATCCCTTTCAAGGAAGTACATTTTTGGGACACAAATTTTGGTTGTTGGCTCAAGTAAAAATAGTTAAAATTCGTCTTTTGCAAATTAAAAATTTCTTATCGTGATCCTGACCAATAGTAATCTTTAAAAAATTGTTTACACATTATCCAATAATCCTCCTAACATCTTAAAATAAGATTCAACTCGTTTCTCCAAATTTCAAAATGGTTTTTAATGGGTGTACCGACTTTTGTCGCCGACTGTACACGTATAGTATCAATTAATGGGATAACGATCGAACAGTCTTTTCTAACGCAACATTTCCCGTTCTGTTTGCCGGCAGGAAAATTCAAGGACAGCATGAGCAACTCGACAAGGAGTACAGGATCCACGCCGCCGGTGTTCTCTTGTGTAATTCAAGGGGCTCCGGGAAGGTAAGCGTTTTGTCATTACTCTTTCGCCTCCTGCCGTGATTTACGGAAGATAAATGGTTCTCTCGATCATCGCAACGCGATCTATTATTTGTAAGTCGAGAAACCCCGCAGAGAGCGTCCCTCCCTATTTTGCTATGACTCGGCTGTTCGTTAAATAAATTCAATCGATCGCCTGTCTCCCGAGGCGGCCAACGAAAAAGATTTTGTACCCCGACATCTTACAGTATTGACATGGGCTCCGCTGGTCGACTCGACATTCCGTGGAATTTAATATTTGCTCGTTAAAATCGAATTGCTTAAGGCAGAAAAATGATAGAAGTAATTTTCTTAATTTTTATACGAACGAAATATTATTGTTCTGTTTCTCTAGAAATATTTACAATACTTTTATACATGTAGAATACGTCAAATTAAATATTTCGTTAAAATTGATCGTTCGCATCACGTTGAATATTTGTTGAGAAATACAATTGTTCGTTAGAATTAAATCGGTTATTTAAATTATTTAACAAAAATTTTGTACTCCCTAGAGCTGATTCCTGGGGCCATTTGAACAAACTTTTTCCTTTGCGAAAATCTTCTCCGCGGCGCCGTTCAAGAATTATCAACGAAAAACACTGACCAATCAGAACGCTGCGCTCAGTAGTAGCCGCGCTCTGATTGGTCCGTATTTTTCGTTAATAACTCCTTAACAATGCCTGGGAGGTGATTTTAGCAAACGAAAAAATATTTGAAATTATTTGTTTTTGTGTTATTCTTTTCTAGTGATCTCAAGGTCACCTCCACTTTAACAGGACCACCTCCTTTTAAATACTCTGACCTTGAACAATTATAGTCACTGAACTCCTAACGAAATAGACTATCGTCGTAGGCATTTAAAAAAGGGTGATTAGGTGAATCACCCTGTATATGTGTGTTATATGGGTTCTGTGATGTAAGACACATTAATTTCCCAAAATAATTGAATTTCTCACAATTTTACTTATTATAATTCACACAATCGATGCCCTTCTATTAAGGAACGTTTAATCAACGCTCGAACGGTCTCCGTAAAACCGAATGAAAATTCAATCTGCACAAACGTGTACATTTTTCCCGTATAATCGAGCTCCAATTAGAGAGGACGAGAAACAAGATCTCGGGGAAGCGTTTGTCGCACGAAACGAAACAAAACGAAACACCGGACTCGTTGAAACTCGACGAAGACCATCGAGAGGTCCGCGCCCCAGCGATAGAACTTCTATCTCATTTCACCAGCAAAATAATGTAACAGCGCAATTTAAAAGAATGAGGAACTTTCGATGAGCTTCGAGGAGGTTACGCGATCTTTCCCTCGGAGCGTTCCATCGTCGAGCCTTCAGAATAATAGATTCAATTTCTGCGTGCCCTCTTGCACGTCGTTTCCAACCCCTTTCCTTCCTGCCTTGCCGTCGTTCGTCCGTCTCTCGCCCTTGTCTCCGTGCACCCTCCTCGCTCGTTCCATGCCATCGTCTTCGGCAAATGAAACTTTGGTCGGATTATCGCGCTTTACCGAAGACCGAAGGAGGACCAGCCTCGCGGATAGAGTGGCCTTTCGAGCGTTCGAAGCAATCGAGAATCGGGAGACTCCGTCGCAAGCTTCGACCTCCTCGATCCGAAGGGGGCCAAAGTTGTTGGGAGTTGACCCCGGGACTGTGACCGAGGCTCCGGGCCACCGTGCCCAGAGCCACGAAGAATCCGGCAATCTGTTGATAAGTCGGAACTCGAACCCTCGAGTTAGCGAACCCTCCTCGGCATGATATTTTCACCATTCCGTTTCCGAATACTCGACCCGGCGATTCCAAAGTCTCGATACTATAGCCCAGGCCCGAGCTACTTCTTCCCCGCTGTGGCTTCACGAGTCCCACTACCGGTGTCCCGGTTCCCCCACTACCACCACTCCTGATCTCTCCAACCTTCTCGCTTCATAGGAGTTTGGTGGGAAGGAGCCGGGAGTAGGGAGAGGACTCGTCGTGATAATTTCTCAACAATTTAGCTTTCTAGAAAGTGTTCACGCCTAGAGTCTTTTCTGCCACCACTTTTGTTAATATAGACGTAGCATACCCAGGTTTAGTGTGGAACAGAACCTATACCTATAATTAGCACGTATTTAGTGGTTTAATTGGCGGTATTTTGTATCGACCACACGGTGCTGGTGCGTCCTAGTGTGCGCCGACCTTAAATGTACCCAGGTTTAGAATGGAACAGAATCTTTACCCATATTTGGCATGATGGGTTCTGTTCCATGCTGAACTTGGGTATGCTCCGTGTCTGTCTACACCGACAAAAGTGACGGCAGAAAAGACCCTGGGGGGCCTGGGCACTCTTATGCCCTCTCTGATTATACTCTGTGATTTTAAAGCCCACAAGATTGTGGGCGTTAACTGACTGTGTTAACCATAACATGAAATGAAAGAAATTTAACTGAACGCCGCGCAAAGATTGAATAATCGATTTCCCTTCATCGAGAGGGAATGCGAGTTCATCCTGTTGCACAGTTTCCCGCGAGACATTCTCTATCCCGACCACGTAACGCGCATTGTTTCTTTTTTAATTCCCGGTTCGACTGATCTTGTGTTTTTGATCACGTCTCCGTCGGCCACTCGGTTTCTTCCGTTTATTCATATTCGCCCCGTACCCGCCCCCTGCTGCTGCCAACAGTGTCTACCTGCTGCCATTTTCCTCTCCGCGGTTATCCGTTAGACGTTCAACATGGCCGCGTTTCGGTCCACGTCAGTCGATACAGCCTCGTCTTTCATATTTCATTCCTTCTGGCGCCGCGGCCGGTTCTTCCAGCTTTGTCATCCGTTCCGTCGGTTCTTCCAGTTTCGCCGTCCGTTCCGTCGGTTCACCCGTAATTCTCGTTCATCGCGGAACACCGTCGAGCCTTCTTGCGTTGCCTTATTATCCGCCTCGTGATCCTGCTCTTCGTTTCCGCAATTTCCTCCTTCGTTTTTGCGCTTCGTCATCTGCTAGCCCATCCTCCCTCCTCACCTCCCACTCGGTATATATTCCGCGTACGCTTCGACGTACTTATTTCTTTCATTCTCCACCACGGACGAGACTCGGATTTCATATTATTTCCTTCGTAGTGCGTTTTCCCACCCACCCTCCACCCTGCTCCCCATCTGTCCTCTGCGCCCCATTATCCTTTCCCCGGCCGTTCCTTCAAGGTTCAATATGCGTTCTCGATAAGCGCCGTTGTTTCTACGATCCCAACAGTTTCGCTTTCTCATTTTCCCCGGGTACACACGGAGCTAGCTCTTACCTTCGCGCATCCGGCGCGCAGGAAATATCTGACAGGGGTATTAGAAAATTGTCGCACTGGAAGTTTCAATTCGGTTTTGGACCGATGGTTACACCGTGCCATTACTGTAGGTAACGCAAATTACCACATTTTTACGATTTGAAACTTTCAACAACCATTTCCAATAGATCTTTGTTAACCCAGACCTGAAGATGAATCTTTAAAGTTTTCTAATAGTCTCATTGCGTTGCACGGTTCGGGACGAATTGGGTATCCCTGTGCCACTAGTGTCTTCATAGCACAATTCAACAGATCACCTTTCGCGTATTTAAATCTTTGAACCACCATTTCTAATAGATTTTTATGACCTGACCCAGACCTGAAGATGAGTCTACAAAGTTTCCCAATAGTTTCAATGTGTTGCACGGTTTTGGACCAATTGGGTATCCCTGTGCCACTACTGTCTTCATAGCACAATTTAACAGATCACTTTTCGCCGATTTAAATCTTTGAAAGACCATTGCTAATAGATCTTTATGACCTGACCCAGACCTGAAGATGAGTCTACAAAGTTTCCCAATAGTTTCAATGTGTTGCACGGTTCGGGACCAATTGGTTACCCCTGTGCCACTACTGTCTTCATAGCACAATTCAACAGACCACTTTTCGCCGATTTAAATCTTTGAACCACCATTGCTAATAGATCTTTCTAACCTGACCCAGACCTGAAGACGAATCTACAAAGTTTCCTAATAGTTTCAATATGTTGCACGGTTCGGGACCAATTGGTTACCCCTGTGTCGGTACATCTTTCATGGCACTCTGGATTTGGATCTTTGAACATGCTTTATTAACTTTTAGACTAGCACGATTTTTGCATCGGACGACTCAATTGTGTGGCTGACTGTGAACATGGTATCCGCAAGTTTCTCTCGAGACTCTTTCGCTAAATTTATGGGACAATAGGCGAAACTGTTCCAGAGTAGACAGCAAGTGAAAGAACATCGAGCCGAGGGGGAGAACAGATCAGATGAACGAATGCACCAAATAATGACGCCTTTTGTATCGATGTACGTATTTCCCCGGTTCCCTCTTGCCATTCCACTTCTCCGCGTCTCGTCTTACTTTCCCTGGCACCCTTTCGTCTTCCTCCGATGCTCACCGTTCTTCGATCTTCTTATCCGGTCCTCCTTCTTCCTTGATTCTCTTCACGTTCGACAAACGAGGTTGGGATGCATTAGTGGTGTCCAATTACGGAACCGCAATGCACCCCAGGCTCAAACACGGTATTGCAGCCGGCGAAGGCTGCTGGTATAGGAGAGAACGTGATACGTTTGTTTTCAGAAAAAAAGAACCCGGCCATCGTGTAAACGTGTTGACAGCTCGCGATCAAATTGATTAGCACGATATTCTCGACTTTCAAAATTCACTCCTGTTGCGCTCCCTTGGGAACGGTTCATTTTTTAACCATTTTTCCCCTTTGAGAAGTTTGATCCCCTCGATGAGTAGATGCAATGATAACAAAGTTTGACCTTGAAAAAGTCCGTCAAGATCAACAGATAATCGCCGATCCTAAGGTGCAACACGTTTGAAGGTAATTCATATTCTCGAGAGATTAGAAACATATACAGGGTGTTCCAGTTGAAGCGCGCAATTCCTACACTATAGTTGCAAAAAAATATGTCAAATAAAACTTACTCTGTTTCAGGAGATACATCTTATGGTGGCCATAAACCTTCTCAAGGTGGACATGCTACAATAAGTTAAATTTTGAACGGTTTTAAATGATTTTGAATGACCTCGAATGACCTTGAATGACTTCGAATGACCTCGGAATAAGTATTATTTGAAATATTGTTTACAACAAAATATAACGAAAGGGATCGTGGGTATTTAAAAAGGGATGGTGCTATTTAAAAAAGGTGACCTTGAGATTTATAAAAAAAAAATAACTAAAACATTTTTGTGTGACTCACCCTGTATAGTTTGTTGGCAAACTGAATTGTTCTACTGTAAATATTTTAATTAAAAACTACAAGCATGACAATGGTCAATCACATGAAATAGTTATTAACAATGGGTACGGGAAACAACGACAATCTTCTCAAGTTTAATGCATTTACGTGTGAAATGTCTGACAGTATTTTCAACGAATACCGTCCCAGCCATTATTTCATGCTTCTTACTGGAGCATTGCATATTCTTTTTCGTAACGATTGTGCTCGCACTAAGAAGCTATTAACTCGAGAGCAGAAAGTTCCGAGTGCTACGCTGAAAGTATAGTATCCCTGTAATTTATTCTACAGAGTAAAAGAGTCTTATAGACAACTAAAAAAGTACGCTCCAAGAAGTGCAAAGTTAAGAGATGATTAATGAGTACAGTTTCCTTTTCCGGACATTTGGATCGCTCGCGAATTATGCTAATTAAAAATCAAACACAACATTGTAACTCAGCAGCTAACGACTTATGTCAGAATGTATTGGTTTGTCCTTCGTTATTCTTTTAAATATTTTTGAGATTTCAAGGTCATTCACTTTTTTGAGATTTCAAGGTCATCGATGTTTTTTTTTAATAAAACTATGTATTTTAGTTACAACAGTCTTATAGTTCATAAAGAAAACGAATTCAACGATGTGCGATATGTTCACCTTCACGTGACCTTCAACGAGATAATTATGAAATATTTGCCATTAATTTCAATACTTGTTGGGGACTGTAAATGAGGAAATATCAATTTCATTGGAACAGTGAATTTGTATGTTTATTTAGACTGCGGATTTTGTATATTTATAGAAAAAATGAGTAGTTGCAATTTGAAGCAGTAGATAAATTAAAATATTTTAAGAATGATTAAGTATTATTATGAAATTCTCAAGATTATGAAAAAAAGAATAAAATATTTAGCTGACTTCTGTCGTATTAAAAGCAGACAATTTTTATTTCGCGTAAAAATCCAGTGTTAATTATTATTATATTATTATTATAAATCCTACGTCAATCGTTAACAGCCATAATAATAAAAATTCGTTTCCCGTAAAGTTCTTTCGGGTTGCGTGGGGAAGAACTGGGAACACGTTGACCGACGAATCATTGGTAAGTTAATAATTATACAAACGAAGCTTTAATTAATAGTTCCTGATGAGTTCCAAATTACCGAGGCTTTATATACCCAATTTGTCTCAACTTCGATTAAGCTGATTAATCGAGGACTCATTCTACCTATGCGCGATCAGAACGTCCAGTTGTTGGAGCATCCAAACTAAATTGAAAACCAATTTGACGTGATTTATTGCAACGTCACTTCGATAGCATGACTTAATACCGAGGCTGACCTTAACCGGCTTGCAGTGTTCATTCTGTAGGTCGACATTTTTATTCGATTATTCCGCAAATCCGTATAGTCGATCGAAAAATTATTTCAATATTTATTGCGGGATATTTTCGATATTTGGACTGTGATAATTTTGTTAAAAAAAAGAAAGCAACACAGGGTGTCCCAACAATGATGTACTTTCTTGAAAAGGGTGATTCCCGAGATCATTTGAAGTCAGTATCTCCTTTACGAAAATGTTCTCCGCGGCTTCGTTCAGGAGTTATTAACGAAAAACGCGGACCAATCAGGGCGCGGCTACTGCGCGTGGATTCCGGCTCGACCAACGCCAACGCCGCTCTCAGCGGTAGCTGCGCTCTGATTGGTCCGTCCTTTTTCGTTAATAACTTTTCAACAAAGCCACGGAGGAGATTTTTGCAAAGGAAAAAGTTACTTCAAATGACGTCGGGCATCGGCCCTTTCAAGGAAACACAAACAATTTAAAACTTTTAAAAGTACAAGATTTATATTTATTCGACACCTGTATTTACTTTATATTTATAATAGGTATCGTAATTGTACCTGCCACTATTTAAACAAATTTTGTATCAAAGGTATTGTAGATCCCAAGTCTCGCATTCCAGGTGTTCGAACAGCTCCAAAATACAATTGTGTGGACCGCGTCCTCAGATCGCCGTTAAAATTTGCAGCAGCAATTTAAACGAAAACCTGATAAAACCCTTTTACCGCGTTTAACTGTAATCCGGGTCGATTAAAGTGACGCGCAAAAATTGTGTACTTTTATAAACGGTGCCCACTTTATTAACAAATTTTGATTGCATTCGAACCAATGATATCGGTGAATTATTATTCCGGCGGTGCGCGCAGTCGGCCGGTAATCGATTGTTTAACACAGTGGGGTCCCGGTGTCCGTGTCGCAAAACGCAAAGCGGTCTCGTTGCTTTCGGCCGTTCGAGTATTTCATTCGGACGTGTTGGGAATCGAACGCGTATGACGGAAAATTGATTTTTCGAGTGTGATTTGTCAAAGCTCCGGCTCGTACGTTGAACTGTCCTCCGGACAGTTAATGAGCAATCGATTTGTGTATTCGCTGACCCAGATCCTCGAATTGAAAATATTTTACTTTTTCTCCTGGCGATTTTACTCGTGTCCGCTTCTGTGCCACATTTTCAAGAGATTCGAACATTTACGCAAAAAATTCTACAGGGTGCCCAAAAGTATACTTGCTTGAAGAAAGTGATTCCTCAGGTCATTTGAAGAAACTTCTTCCTTTACGAAAATGTTCTCCGACGCCTGGTTCAGGAGTTATCAACGAAAAACGTGGGCCAATCAGAGTGCGGCTACTAATGAGCGCAGCGATGGCATTGGGCGGGGCGGAGCCTGTCCGCGGTAGCCGCGCTCTGATTCGTTCGGGTTTTTTCGTTAATAACTCCGTAACTAAGCCGCGCAGAAAGTTTTCGCAAAGGAAAATGTTACTACAAATCACCTCAGGAACCACTCTTTTAAAGGAGGTGCAATATTTTTGGAACACCCTGTATACGTAGTGCTGTAACTTCGCCAAACACACAAATCGTGTAATATCCCTTTGACATGGCATTTTATACACTTCAAACTTCAATGTCATTATAATAGTAACAGGATTGAATTTATTCTGAAAATTTTATTGTTAAAAGAAAAAAAATTGACCTTCAAATTCAAGACTAAATATTGCTTCACCTAAATTTCCTGGATTCCAGAAAACCTTTACTTTCTTGAAAGAAAAATTTGACCTCGAGACTGAAGATCCAGGACAGTTTCGCGTGAATGGGAAAAATTTCATAATGCCCTGTACGTGAATGAAGACTTTTCAACATTTTTCAAAGAAAATGTTTCTATAACTGGACGAATTGTAGACGAGAAAATCTGAAAGCCGCTATTTTTATGGGTTGGATTCTGTCGACAATATTGGAAGAATTTTCTTTCACGTGAAATACGGTGGATCAACTTGGGCGCTGGTGCAGGCTACGTCACTCGTCCCTATTATCGACAGGGTGAACGATAAATAAGGAGAAGTTCTTTGAAAAATTGTTGGCTGCGTGAACGGGTTAAATACTCCAGTCAATATTTACCGACACGTCCCCAGCGTGTATCGGTGCAGCGACTAACACCACTTTCAAGTCAGACGTATCGGTTCTCGAGATATCGGATGAAAGGGTAGCGCCGCGTCGTTGGAGGGGGTAGGGGAATAAAATATTGAAAGCGTGGGTCGCCGAGGAATACCGAACGCGATCGGAGAAACAAGTCCGCTTTAATCCTGCCCTGCCACGCAATCAGCGTAAATTACATGCGACGACACAAAGGACGAGACAAATCACAGGTACGAATTAATAACAAAGCAGGTGGAGGAAGCGACTGTGTGGCCCATACACTTTCAATTAATGCGGAACGAAATAAGTAATTTCGCCTGTTCAACGAATCAAAGCCATTGTTTGAAGCTTGGACATTTTTTATTAAAAATTATCTGAAATGCTCATAAAAAAATCAATTGTTAGCTGTAACAGCACTTAGGTTCAGTGAGGCCTACATGATGACACAAAAATATTTATTCTCATTCTTTTTTAGGTCATCTTCATTTTTTAAAAATGGTATCTTTCTAAACACCCCGATGATAGTCTCTTTTGTTAGGAATTCAGTGACTATAATTACTCAAGCTCATTCAAGGTTACAATCAGAGTACAGTAAATGCTCCATCCTAGTCCAGGCGCGGTTGGGGCCCCTCAAACGCTTGGTTCCCCTACCTCTATCTTTGTAGCTACTATGCGTCCGCCGAGAGTTGGCACGGAGAAACTCGTAAGTACCACGTGATATTCCTACTACGCGCTGCACGTCTTCCGCGATTGGCCGAATCGCTCGACGAAGACAGCAGACGAGCGCGTGAGTATAACTGCAACAGAGCGATGTGGCGACGCTGAGCACCTATGCCGGCCGTTCGCGCCAGAGCCTAAGTGTGAGAATGGGATCCGCCGCTTGGCGGCAAGAGTGGGGACTCGCAGATTCCCCTGCACCCCACTACAGAAAATCGTGCCAACTCTCGGCGGACGGATAGTACTTGTGGCACGCAAAACGCATCCATCTCCATGTCAACGATGCTTACTGGAAGGAGACAATGGGCGCTACGGTGGGGACAGTGACCGCTATGGTGGAGACAGGTGGCGCTATGGTGGGGACAGTTGTAGCTCGATTGAGACAGAAATGCTCATACCTGTCCCACAACAGTGCCAGGCACGGTTGGGGCCCTCAAACGCTTGGTTCCCCCACCTCTATCTTCGTAGCTACTTGTGGCAGGCAAAACGCATCCATCTACATGGCAACGACGCTTACTGGAAGGAGACAATGGGCGCTACGGTGGGGACAGTGACCGCTATGGTGGAGACAGGTGGCGCTATGGTGGGGAGGGTTGTAGCTCGATTGAGACAGAAATGCTCATACCTGCAACAGTGCCGGGCGCGGTTGGTGCCCTGAAACGCTTGCCTCTGCAATGAAATTTGCAAGGAAACACCAATGAAAAAGCCACGGTGGCGACAGGAAAGAATGCGTTCGCGTTTCGCGTTATTATCACGCGAGCACGTGCTGATGTTTCTATTGTCGCGGCGACGGCTAATGGGACGAGGCGTAATCTCATTTCCGGGGAGAGGCGGAAGTAGGGGTCAGGCGGAAGAGACGAATGCAAGATTCCGAGATCCGGCGGAGAAGTTCGGCCGTCGGAGAGTAAAGTTTTCTCCGGTTTGCTCGAAATTGAAGGAGAAGTATGCTCGAACATCTGCGACGATTTATTTGCGCGAAAAGAAATTCCCGGAGATACAGTTCACGCTTGAACTCTGCGCATCAGCGAAGATTCCGCGAAACTTCTGCGAACCAGCACGGGAAAATTTTTTTCCCCAGCAATTATAAAATTGTCGCGTCAAATTTTCTCTGGAATATTACTTGTACAGGGGTGGCTCGTGATCATTTTCGCCACTTTTTATGCAGAATGTCAGCGTTACAAGAAAATGTGTATCATAAGTTTCCCAAGGTCATTGCGTACGTGTGGAAATATCAACGAAGAGTAACGTACAAGACGACAACGACCATTGCCCCGCTGCAAACACCATTCTCGTACGATCACCTAAGTTAAACAGCGTGGGGCGTGGGCAGCGCTTGGATGGGTGACCGCTCGATAAAGAACCGGGAAGTTCTGGGTGCTTTTGTTCTTGACAAAATAGGAGGTTCGGAATAATAAAAAGTAGGTCCCGCTGAAATTGGAAATTAGGCGATAGTGTGAAGAGTGGTGAAACACTGAGGGGACCAAATATCATAATATCCAGTAACGTGCAAGACGACAACGGTCAGATTACAGGTTCAGAAAACGTATAATTACACGCGTCTACTAAATAGAACACTCGGGGAGAGTGATCCATACTCGGTTCCACCGGGAGCAAACCGTTTCACTCTCATTAAACCCGCCGGCAGAAGGTTTCAGCATGGAAGCAATCAAGCCTGCTTGTTTAACGACTGCTCGAGCGAAGCAGTTGAATAAAATAAGAGGACCCTGGATCCAACATTTTTTTCCGTTCCGTAACAAATCCCGTGACGTCAAAGGCGAGACGGGGATACGAGTCAAAGGCGGCCTCGCAGCGCACCGGCAGAAACATGGGTCCCGCGAAAAGGGAACCGGAGAGAGAGGGAGCCAGCGACGTCTTCACTTTTCACACGACTCCTGTTATTTCATGCTCGTTAAACTCGGCTATCGGCCAGTGGCCGGTTCGCAGCGGGTATCTCTTTTTAATTAAAAAGTTGTTCGCTCTTCGAGACGGCAATTTGAATTCATAGGCGGCCAGGCCGAGTCCGGGCATTGTTTGAACAGCACGGGTCTCTCGTTTAAAAGATGGTCAGCGCGGCGAAAGGAGCCGGGCGACTGCCGAGGCTGAGACCTGCCGACGATAACGATAATTATCCACCTCTCAGCGACAGTGTCTCTTCCTCGCCAATTTGGCTGCGAGCAGAGTCCGCCAGGACGTAAAGTGTTTTCACGTGTACCCTGCGTCACACGCCCCCGCGCCCACTGCCATCCTGTCTCGGCCTTTCCCACTTCCGGCCAGATAAGGGCTGCTGAGCTGTTGTATTCCCGTGGAATTCCTGGGAAAATATTTGCAAGCGAGTCCGCGTGTCGCGTCGCAACGTGTGATAGGCCAACGGCAGGACCGAATGGTACGTTCGCGCAAAGATGTTTCTTTCACCTATCTCGAACGTATTCGGCAAATGGACAACGAAATTAAGGAACTGCTCAGCGTGAATTTTATGTTAAGGGTGAGGAGGGGGCGATGGGTGGGTTAATGGAGCAAGCAACCCTCGCTGTAACTGGTTTTAATACGGTCTGATGCAGTAAAGTTGCGGAGGTGTGTTTCTTGGCTTCTTTTATTGGGAGAACAATCTGGACCGTGTTTTGCTAAAAAGTTATGCGGACAGTGGAATGGAATGACGAATATATAATTCAATTTTATTTTGCGAAACTTGCGATTGCTTGTGACCCTCAGAACCAGGGTAGTAACTTCATTTTTCATACAATTATGTGAGTTATTATACTTTACTACCATGAAGAGCCAGTTATTTTTTAATCCTTGTTGGGCAGACGGTTTATACTATTACATGTGGGGGGCGTGGTCGAGGAAATGGTAAATGCAAAGTATCACACCGCCGGGGATACCCTAAAGCCTACCATTACAGAGGTGATGACGAAAATGGACCAGGACGAGGTGGAGCCTGCAGCTGGTTATGGTGTAAGCTCGAAAAGTTCGTGGCAACTAGTGGTGGTTACATTGAGTAATTCCATTCTTTATATCATTCATTACTTTTGTACAAACTAGCGGAAGAGTATATTGACCTTTTCCTGGAACCTTTTCCCCTCAATTCGTGCTCCGTCCCCTCATCTGGTGACTCTCGAGAGGAACAATTGTTCCGTAGGTTCGACGAAACTGTGCGACGTTAAATAAACGCGTTAATTCCAGCGGACTACCGGAAGATTCATAGGCGAGATTTGCATGAAGCTACAAAACACTCAACGACAGCGCACCGGTCTTGGTTGTTTTCCGGTTGCCTCGAACGAACGGAAAACTCTTTCCACGATGTCGGTTGGAAATTGTTTAATTTCCATTTTCGTTCAGACGAACGAACACATAGGCTACATCTTAGAATTAATTTATTTAACTTTCTGAGAATTAATTGTGTTATTGTTCTGATCTTATGTGACAAATACAATTCCAATAATATTTGAGAGTTATAGCTAATTCAGACATTTTCAATTTCAGTGTAAAGAACTTATTATACTAATTTGTTGTACATTAAATTCATTAACGTGTACTTTTTGGGAGGTCCGAAAGGATGCAAATTCTGTGGGAATGCTGCACTATAATAAATGAGTGTAAATATTTGCCTGTTATTATAGTTGACGGGAATTTATACATACGTACAATATTCGTATTTATAACAGAAGGGGACAAATATCTGCTCATTTATTAGAGTTTACTGCAATTTGGAATTACAATATTTGCATTTGTCGTTTGTATTTTACACATATGTACAGAAGGGGGCAGTGGCTGGTAATATGAGACAGCGCGTAAAATGGAGCACCGACATATCTCAACGAACCATTAACAAATTCTATCAGTATTCATATGAAACATTGGTCGATGAACAATAGTCCCCCTTCGAGGCCAAAAAAATAAAAACAATTTAGATTAACGACTCAAGAAAAAATAGATGCAACAAAAATTTTTGGTATTTGAGTTATCTTGGGTTAATTGGGTAGGCCCCCATACAATCGAACCCAATGTAATCCAAATATAACCCAATGCAATCCAAACATAACCCAAGTAAATATTATATAATACTACGGTGTTAAAATTAATGACAGCTTTATCCATTTAAAATTTAATAAATAAAAGGATTATTTGTTACTGTACTCAGGATTTACTTAAATTACAAAATGTACAAAATGTTATCGATTTTATTTTTAATATTTCCTTATGTTGTATTAGGTTTTGAGGGCCACCAATTGTTTTTCTATTCAGATCACATTCTTCTGTGAAATTATCACACATATTATTATTTCATGATAAATTAGGAATGATATACCGCAATAATCGGTACAGTTATCGTAGGGGCGGGGAGGTGAAAAACAGAGAAACCAATATTTCCCTTCTACTGCGCGAATCTGTGGAGCCGAGCGAGCACGCTGTACAAAATGTATTAAAATACACAGTGGCGGAAACTTCTGAACGCCGCCGCCGCCTCGCGAGACGTGGCTTTCTATTTAACTTCGCTTCGCGTCGGAACGATAGAATTGAAAAAGTTGTCGAATGAACGCCGCCGCTCCTGCGAAGCCAGCCAGAGTTATTAAATCGTAATTATAAACCAGCGGCGTCAAGTACGAGGCTGGAATCGCGGGCAGAATAAACGACGATCAAAGAAGCGGACGACGATGTATGCGCGATTACGGACGGTCGAAAAATTAACTGGATCAGTGGGCGCCAATGCGAGAGGCGATAACATTTTCGAATCACGGAAACCGTTAAACGCGTATCGAAACGGTTCGGTGAATTTCTTTTAAAGCCTGTGTGTGCTGGCAGAGTGCCTCGTCACGTCGTTTTAATCAATTTCATTCTTCCCGAAATTAATGGAAATGATCGAATCTCTCTATGAACCTTTTCACGTGAAATTTGTTTACATGAATTTTATGTATCTACAAGTACATTTTATTCCGTCCACGATTGTTTTGTTAGCAATTTTACAGCGAGGAGCAAAATTTAATCTATCAAATAATTTTGTGTCTCGTAGATTTCAAGAAACGATTAGTATTCTAATTCTATTACAGTGTGTGATTAATGTTCGGTTTAGGGAACCACAAATTTTGGACTGTTTTTTATATAATCCCGTAGATTTTGGCGAGGAAATACCAAAAATCCAAGTTTTAACGTTAGGAATTCACTGGCTCAAAAGTTATGTGTGTTTAAAGTTGATCGATCTTAAGGAATAAGGGCGTCGCCATGTTGGTATGTGCTCAGTGTCACGCGTCGTATAACCGAGCCTGACGATTGGCCATCTATGGACGATGAACTGTGAAAAACACGTGAAATCGGCCAACCTTAAGCACGCATAACTTTGGAAGGACCGGATTCCTATGATTCAAACTTGGATTTTCAACATCTTCTCGTTAAAATTTACGGAATTATATGAAAAACAGTCAAAACTTTGCGGTCCCCTAAACCGAACAGCAACCCAACAATATTATAAAATAGTATAAAAATGAATAAAGTCTATACCTTTTTTTTTAATCCAAAAATCGTTGACTTTAAAAAATGTTAAAATATACAGAGTTAGACGTACGTCGTTGGATGATTGAGTTGGATAGCGGTTTTACTGTTGACTGTAAAAAAACATTTCCATATTGTGTGAAAAATGAATACTTCATGAGACGCCTCTTATTAAAGTTCTTTATTCAGAGCTGCGTTCAACGATTTCATCATCAGGCTGTAAGCACTTTATGGTTGAACTTTTTATGCCCTTGTGGGATTAACATTAGCTTAATATTTTTATTACAATCATTATGAGCTAAATACACCTCAGAGTATAGAAGGCTACTTACTTCATATAATATGTAAAATGCCCGTAACAAAGTTTTTCTGTTTCACTGTCGTGCAATTTTGTTGTAAAGCATAATATATATAACGTTTGTGAAAAAATTACTCTGTGTTATAAATAAATTTTCTATTAAATTCTATTGCTTATCAGGTGTTAGATAAATCATTTTACATTGAACAATAAATTGTAAACGATATATAACAAGTAACAATGAGATTTGTTAGAAACAATATTTGCAAAACACAAAATGCAAGAATCCGATCATTAATCTTTGCATCATCCGAACAATGAACACTAATTACGGTCTAATTAATACAAAATATGCGTGTATTAAAGAGAAAGGAATATTCATATGAACAATTAATTCCAGTCTTTTATTGGAATTTTACTGGAATAGGATTAACGCAACAAAGGGAAATAAAACAAAGTAACTCGAATGTGATTTATAGTTAAATATTGTGCGTCGATGAAATCGCTGGAAAGCAGCTTTTCAATTAAACGTTGTTAAATGGACACGGTATCAAATAGATTAAATTTTATTTTTATTCGTAAGATCAGAACTCCTTATTCTTTAGAGGTTGTTTATAATCGTTTTTTTAAATCATCTCCGACCATTTTTAATAGACCGCCCAACAGGCTCCACTGCGGATTTCGATTTAATTAAAACACGGACGCTTAAGCCATGTTCACATCGTGTATATTATTAATCTCCGGATGAGGCGAAGTAACACGACGGAAAAGTTTTATCGCCCGAGTCTTCTACCAGTTTCGCAGTTTTACACTGATTTATGTCGCGGAAGGTTCGAGCCTGAAGGAAAAATTTATTTCAACGCTACACTCCCATTTGTCCGATGTTTATTATAATAATTCTTGTCTCGAGAAATCGTAACTCTTGTGCTGTCGTCCGCGCAACTGCGAACACCGTCTTCCACTAATTCCCAAAGAACCTCTCAGATAAGTAATCTTTCGTTTTAATCGATTTTTATGAGGTGCTATATCTAATGCGTTATTGGGATGTCGACATCTTTAATTACTCGCTAACTTGGGTCTATGTTAAATAAGTGCTGAAAGTGTAATACTTTTTTAGTGATTTATTTGATGCAGAATACTTCTTCCCCCACGACCAATGTTCCGGTTCCTCTAATACCTGTGTACCAATGTCCACCACTGCCAATACACCAGTTCCCTCACTACTAGAGTACGAGTTTGTCCCACCACCAGTGCACCGGTTACTCTACTCACCGATTCCTATCAGTGTATCGGTTCCCCTTCTACCAATGTACCGATTTCGCCCACTCCCAATGCACCAGCTCCCCTACTACCAGTGTACCAGTTCCCCCACTGCCAATACACCAGTTCCCCCACTACCAGAGTACGAGTTTCTCCCACCACCAGTGCACCGATTCCTCTACTCACCGATTCCTATCAGTGTATCGGTTCCCCCTCTACCAGTGTACCGATTTCGCCCACTCCAAATGCACCAGCTCCCCTACTACCAGTGTACCAGTTCCTCCACTGCCAGTACACCAGTTCTCCCACCACTTGTGTACCAATTTCCCCCACTGCCAATACACCAGTTCCCCCACTACCAGAGTACGAGTTTCTCCCACCACCAGTGCACCGGTACCCCCACTACCAGAGTACGAGTTTCTCCCACCACCAGTGCACCGGTTCCCCCACTGACAGTGCACCGATTCCTATCAGTGTATCGGTTCCCCCTCTACCAGTGTAGCGATTCCACCCACTCCCAATGCACCAGCTCCCCTATTACCAGTGTATCGGTCCCGCCACTACCACTAAACGTGATGGTGAAAACTACAAACCCCAATCTCCTCGTACACTCTACAGGAGTTTGGTAGGGAGGACTCAAGAGCGGGGATAGTTGCCCAGGCCTGACTTCATGTACAGTATCGAGCAGATGCTTATTAAGTTCACATGGAATTGTTATTCTCAGCGTCTGAATAACTGCAATTATTTTTCTTGCAACTCGTAGTGTTAAGGATTCTACAACCCCGTTCCTATTGTTTATTCTTAATGCCAGGATCGTCATCAAAGAACCCAAGTAGCGTTCATCATGGGATTAGCTTGGCCAGCGAACATTAACGTTTACAGACGAGCTTGTCTGCTTATCAGACTCGTGATTCATAGCAGTTACTTGGGTGTGCAGCAGTTTGCACCCCGGGCGATGGAGGATGGCGGCTGGTTTTGTCGAAGTAGTGCGGAGTAGATTTCCAGGGTGTCAGAGTCAGGTTGTGCGGATTCAAATTTATTAAGTATGGACTCTAGGCAGGTCGCTCTAGATCTAAGAAAAGGCGTTCCTGTTCAACATCGTTGCCCTATTTCGTTCGCCGTTTGCGTCTCTACCAACTCTCTCCAATCCACTATCCTACCATATCGATTCGAAATTAATCGACGACGAGTATCCTCTCCGTAACTGTCGCGGAGGTCTCCACCGTAACTGTTAATATTTTATCCTCATCACTGGGGGACTCCTCTTGGAACCTGTCGTTCCTTCTCTCGTTCGTTGTGTTATGGGCTCATGTGTAACTACGTCATCGGCCACTTGTTTCATACCTAACCTAAAAATTAATTTTATTTTCTATTTTTCTGAATAAAATCTCAACAGATGAGCACGTGGGTTTACATAAATGTGAAATAGGAAGTTTTAAATGCTTACAAGTTGCATACACGTGATTTAATTCTTTCGCGCAAGATGGCGGCGGGCAGTTAGCGACGAAAAATTTGAGAAAATTAATCTGCCAGACGCAGGTGCACACGTTTCGGAACTCGGAGACCCCCGAAGTAATTTATTCGCCGAACACCATCGAATCCGAAATCAAGACAACAATGGTCGCCGTTTCAGTTTTCTTAATCGACCTGTAGCAAATTTTTCGTTCCGTTCCGAGGACGCTGTTTAATTTAAGAGAATCCAAGAATTCCCATTTCGCCGTAGCACCGCAGCGGCGGGCAATAGTTATGTTTTGAATAAAACGTTCGATGAGAATAAAAGGTGAGAAAAATAAGAAACAGAAGCAACGGGCAAGCCCCATTTCCCGCTGGTCCCTTTTCCCTCCGTGGAAATCCAATAGGAATAATCCTGTAATTGCCTGATCTAATTCTACGTTCCAAGAGGGTTCACGGATAGAGCATACCGCGCGCGCTGGATTTAAAGCACGGCCGCCGTGGCTCCGATGTACAAACCCACAAGGTATTCTTGACACTGATTAAACTTGTTCGTTATTGTTATATCTATCGTCTGCGGCGAAACTTCGGTTTGTCGAGGCGGGGTTACCTAATCATTTCCCGGAGTAAATCGATCGATGGCTGCGCGACATCTGTGACCAATGAAGTTTCGTTAGAACTGCCTCGAGCTGACTTCATCTGTCTGTGTATAATCAGTTGATAAAAGACAATTAAAAAACAATTTTCTCATGGTCACTTTTTCTGATATTTCAAGGCCATCGAAATTTTTTTCAAATGAGACTACATATTTTCATTACGACAACCTTATAGCTGATAAGGAAAACAAATTCAACTACGTGCGATATGTTGACCTTCACGTAACCTTCAAGTAACATCTTATTTTATAATTATTTGATGTAATTATTTCTGACAACTATTTCGTGGCGTATTTCTATGTTAATAGTTTTTGTGTAGGGGAAGGCGTCAAGGACATATGAAGGTCAACTCCGTTTTTTAAATTGTATACTTTTCTATGTAAATATGTAATATACAGTGACTCATTCAAGGTCGTTGAAGGTCCACTGTGATGGAACATATTTTACTTTGAGGTTTCTCCAAAATTATATCAGATGCCCTGATTATGGAATTTGAGTTCCAATTTATACTGATATACTGATCCTTGTTTTAAAAAAATGATTTGAAATTGCTATTATTTCGAATAAATCAAAATGATTTTTATTCTCAAATAACAGTACTGAAAAGAATTATTTTCGAATTTTTTATTTTCATTGAAAATCAAATTTGGCCGAGTCTGATTTGCCTCCATATTCTAGTCATTATCAATTATAATATAGTCATTTTCTTATGTCAGTACCATCAAAATATTTTTTTTTTAAGATATTGCAAATGGCAAATCATCGGGTAGTTGATTTTTCAAAATATGAGAAATCAAAAAATTTCAAAACATGTTACCTTTAACAAGGCTGAAAAAATGTATGGTCACGAAAATAAATAATGGAGCTCGCATTGTTTCCGGCATAGAGTACTGAATAGAGTCATTTGGTGGAATGAAACTGGAATCGATCGAGTGGACAATCACCGTATCAAAAGGGAAAAGTTATCTAGCTTGTAAAATAAACTGTCAAGCACCGAGATAACTCTATCATGTAGCGAAGGTCTATGGCAGTACATGACGAGGGTACGTTGCATGGGATAACAGGTATTGGAACATCATCAAAGTTATTGAAAGTGTGCCAGCAGTAGGGGGAGATAATCCCTTCCAACGTTATCGGGATTCGGAACACATTACTCGGTGTATGCAAAATTTGTTGAGAACACAAATTTCCCGACCTTCGGCGGTTGACCCGAAACTCCGATCCCAGCTTTACCAAGAACTTGTGGGCATTGTTGATGAAAACAATACAAAATTCATGATCATACTGCGAATCGCCATGCAAAATAAAAATTCTCTACATCAACCACAAGAAAGGGGAATTGGCTGAACTTCATTTTAGGGGACTAGAAATTTTTAACTTTGTTTCTGTATAATCCCGTAGATTTTGACGAGCATGTGCTGGAAATCCATGTTTGAATCTTAGGAATTCGGTAGTTCAAAATTTGTGCGGGTTTAAAGTTGGACAATTTCAAACGTTTTTTACAGGTAAGGGCGCCACCATATTAGTATGTAGACATCGTCCAATTAGTGGGGCCGCCGCAGAGTGACATTGAGCACATACCAACATGGCGACGCCCTTATTTTTTAAGATCGCTCAACTTTAAACACACATAACTTTTGAGCCAGTGAATTCCTAACGTTAAAACTTGGATAAACCCGTTAGCAATCTACGTCACGTAAAAATTGTTTGAATAATAATTTAAATCTCTATTTGAAAATTGAAGTATGCTCTCAAGATCATAATTCTGAACAATTTGCCTCTGGCCAATGACTGAATTCGTCCTGTAGAGTGGGGGACAGGCTCCACCCCAAGAGATCTATTTAGAAATTCTTTGAAACACCATTTCAAATGACATTTTATTTTATAATTATTTGATATAATTAATACAGATAATTGTGAAATTGTTAATGCAAGTTATGTCAGTTAATCGCATTATCAGAAGAAATATAACTATTAAAGTACTAATATCTATGATCATGAAATTTTTTTTGAAAGTCACTTAGTATCTTACAATGAGTGGTACATCGCTGCCAGAACATTAAAACTGATTACACTAATTAATGTAATGCATTTTATGAAAAATGAATAATGAAATCAACAGAATAATCAGGTCTAATGGAACGTTCGAGAATATAATTAACCTTTTCGTTATTAATGAGAAAATAATTTCACTCGTTAATTACATCCTCAATTTTAATTAAAGACAATTTGGAAAAATGTAGATCAGAATTTTTTCAGTTATAAACTAAGTAATTGTACTAAATGCATATTTGTACTAAAATTAAATGTACTAAAAATTAGTGCTGAATACTATTATTAGTAGTAACATTATTAGTACGAAATACTGTACTAATGACTATATCATTAGTACAAGATACTATACTAATAATTACATAATTAATAGTACTAATTACTATAGTAATAACTATATCATTAGTACTAAATACTATAGTAATAACTATATTATTAGTACTAAATACTAACGAATTTTTATCCAATTTTTAATGTATGATAATAATTATTATCTTTTCATGAAATAAATTATTTGATTCCGCGTAGAATTTAAACTATGCGTATTTTTGGTTAATAACCAGTTCGTTAAATCATTTTGTACGTCGGCTCCGCGATGACATTTCAATGAATCATCGCAGATTGGATATAACAGGAGCGAGCACGACGCTGCGAGCATTTCATGCGTAATGAAACAATTATTACGAATCGGAAATTACAATTTCACACGTCTGACACACATCAACTAATTAAGAGATTAGTTAGTCAGCAGTCTGTGTCAGCAGTCTGTGAAAAAAGTTTTTCTACCTTCTTTTTATTGCAGTGTATAGCCAATCGAAAACTAATAATATTTGCTTGTCAGATTGAAAAGTGTTACATGGGACACCCTGTATACCAAATTTCTAACTACACCAGTAGCACTTTCGTATTTAATAAGTAATTTAAAAACTGTTCGATTATCCGACCCACCTCGGTCTCAATTATTTCGGATAATCGAGGTCCTACTGTATTTCTGCCACTTTTATTAATTAAATTTTTATAAACACAGCCCGGCATGAACCAGGATACCCGCGTAAGCTAATGAGCCGGGTATCATATTATATACCCTCTTAATTAATGAACTGCTTATTGAATGCGCGGATTAGTCCTCATTAGCCCCGATAAATTTAATCTCGTTATTTCTGCCGCTTATAAGTGATACGCGCGCGCTCGAATCTGCCGTATAAACTTAAATTCCTGGATTACGTTAAAACGCGTGGACGGCGTGTCATCGCCGATACTGTGACGTATGCGCGGCATTGATCTGCAAATTAATGTCAGATTTATGCCAATCTACATCGCGTAACCCGATCGTATAGCAATTGTCGCGATTCCCATTGACGTTCCAAAATATTAACGTCTGCAGTAATTACAATTCTTGAATGAACATTGTACAGCTATTGTGTTGTGGACACATGAATCGAACGTACACTGTCATTTATATTCTGTGACACGTATTTTGAAATTTTAATCCTCAAATCCTTCGTTGTTCTTTCTTATTTATTTCTAATTTTTTAAAGTTATTCCGCTTCAGACGGCGCGTGGAGACTTTTCCGACTGAATGTACAGAATGTTTCGAAATTGATCTTGACCCTTTTCTCAAGGTCAAACTGTTTTTTTTATTGCTTCGTGTAGTACTCCTCGCGACGAACAAATGTCCCGAAGGAACCGTGGCTCTCAAGTCAACCGTTCTCTTGGAAAACGACTTTAACGACGCCCACGTCCGTATTATTTTGGGACACCCTGTAGACATAAGGAATCAAATAGTTGACGAAGCTTTAAAATTGTTTTTCCAAGAGAATGGTTGCCCTGAGACTCACAGTCCCTTCGAGACTTTTCTTCGTCGGGATGAGTACTGTAGGATGCGAGAAAAAAAATGTTTTACCTTGAGAAAAGGGTCAAGGTCAGAGGTCCAGAGGTGCTGAATCACGCTGTAGAGGTCGCGACATGTAAGTTTGAAACACCCGGTACCTAGAACTAAAAAGTAAGTGACCTTAACATGTTTCTCTGAATTATTACCGTTTCTTACACTCGGGAATTCCATTAGTCGCAGAAATTAAATGAGCCCCTATCGGAATTGCCGCTTTGTACTACATATTTTCAAGCTGCGGCAATTTCCCGTTCCTAGCACTTTCAGCTCCGCCAACTTTGTTTCGTGCCTCCCGAAGAAGAGCATAACAGGATGAAATTGAATTTAACTTAGAGATTTCATGGGTCTCGCGCGAAACCAGGAACAAATCCGGCACTTATAGGTATTACCTCTTTCGATAGCGTCTTTCGTAACCTACAAATTGCATTTTTACATTTCAGGCGTGAACCTCAAACATTTGCAATTTAACTAATTATCTTCGGGGTTGCCAAACCCAGTGATCGACATTAACAGTTACCTCATTATGTATATAAACAAATTTTTTTTGAACTTTTACAGAAAAAAACTTTACGAAAAATAAATATGTATTACTATATAAAGAATGAAAACTTACATAAAAAAAATAATTAGGGATAATTTTAGTCAAATTACAAGATAATAAACACTAAAATTTTGAACCCCCTCCGATTAAAATTTTTTTTTTAAATACTCTTATTATTAATTAATTACATTGATGAAGCCTTTCACGCTCGCATTATCCATCCACCTGTCATCTCTCTTAATTAACTGCAAAATTTATTTTTAATTCAACCGAGCAGCCCACGCGGATGGTATTCATTTAACCGTCATCATTAGGAAGTATAATTCTAGCTCATTAAAAAGTCACCAACACAGCCGCGCGGCTTTTAAACAATTCTAGAAGTAGGAGAAGAGCTTTCAAGAATGAGCGAGGGGATCATAGTAAGCGAATATAAGTCACTTTTTTATTTTTCATAAAAAACTGAAACAAGTGGAACACTGAATGGAAAACTGAAACACCATGGTTGTTATTAAACGCGTTCGTTTATATTGGAAAATGAAAAATAGTCAAGTGTGACGGTCCCGAAACATAATTTCTGGGCAAGGGGTTGAACATGCAGGTTTTGATTTTAGTGTGCATTGGCGCAGCCACTTGGCATGTTAATGAACAATTTACGAGTGCCCACGGATGAAGTGACAGTGACCGAAGGTAAGTTGCAACGAAGCTTCATTGAAACTTCGACGAGCCAGGGAAGTTTTCACCGGCCAGCTCAGCGAAGGTAGCAGAACCTTGGGCAACAATGCTGACGCCATAACCGAAACATAACCGCGCATTATTTCGGACAGGGGAGTCCTTAAGGTCGATACTCAACGAGACTCGCAGATGTTTTAAGGTGGATAGTCGCGACGGCGATGTCGTAGAAGTGTTAAGTGGAATTAGGAAACCTCGGCGAGACTCGAGGGATCAGTTTTACGGGGGAATCGTAAATTTCGGGGACCATCGCCGTCGTAGCGTTACTTGGTATTTGGGGCTGGTTTAAGCGGATGTTTAACCAGCGTTGATGAGCACGGAAAATTAATTGAAGTTTCATTGGCGCTGGCGCCGCGCCAGCCTCCTATTAACCTAAGACAGGTATTAAAGATGAGACTGAAAACAACTTTTAATTCTACCTTGCGATTACACGTTCGCGCAATAATTAAAGTAATTAGTCATTTTCCAATGTTCGGGCAGAGAAGCTATTGTAGGCATCACCGAACAAATCCGGTGAAGGGTAAAAGAACAATTTTCAAGGTCACTTCAAGGTCACACAGTTTTTTGAATTTTACACTCAAAAATGAAATTTTGATACAATTTTTTCGTCAACGACCATTGCCTCGCTGAAAATACCGGTTCTCGTTCGATCACCGAAGTTAAACGGCGTAGGGCGGGGGACGCACTAAGATGGGTGAACCCACCTTAATAAAAAGTAGGTCCCGCTTGAAATTAGGCGATAGTTGAGGATTGATAAAGGGAGAGGTGGTGGAATGGATTTGAAACCACAAAAGGACCAAATATCATTGCATACACTAATAAAAATAGATTTCGCAGCGCTTCGACTTGATAGATAGAGCTTCTCCGAACTTACAGCGGAGTTTTGTTTGAAATAATAACGAAATGTATCTCATCTTTCCTCTTATTCTATCGCTCGCAACGCAATACAACGTTCGAGGATTTAACAATCAGTGGTTTGATAATACTTACAAAAATGATACATTAAAATCGTTAATTATTAATATTGGGTGGACCACCGGACGTGACACCCCCTTCAAGAAAGCACATCATTTTTGGGACGCCCTGTATTCGTGTTGCGAAAGTCCCTAATATCACTTTTATGCTTTCGTTGGTGTTACTTCAATGATTCTTCTGTAAGTGTCCTACCACACGCTCAATATACGAGTAAAAATTGCATTCAGTCGGGTAGAACACTAAATGTGACGATAGCTTTCACAGTAATTTGAAACTGGCGCGTAGAATATTGCGCGGAAAGCAGTAATCCTTCCGATAAACGCGGAAATAATCTTTTAAGTAGTTTCAAGTGGTCTTAATGCATCTCGAATCCTATGGGTGCGGTACTTCATTACTGGGATTACATGAATCTTTAACCCCGTTCGACGTAAAATATTGATAGAGCCGATAATTCGTGCGGCGGCGACGTAAAGCGATATTCCTTTTAGAAATGAAATTCAGTACTTTCTCGATATAATGAGTACGGGACAATTAAGCGCAGTATCAATTACAAGACAGTAGACGCCATTAATTCCGGATCTATCCTGATCAACGAGCTGATTTGTACGTATTTTTTTATTGCTCGTACTTTCCTCACATAATTAGCAATTTTACAAATTCCACATAAAATTTTACATATTTATTTATCACGTACGTATATACAGGGTGAGTCCGTGAGAACTTCTATTTAAAATATCTTAATAATTAATTTAATCATATAAATCGACCGGATAAAGTTGCCAGAGACATGTTGCGCTAACGCAACGTTGGGCCTCGGTGTGTTAACTGTTATTAATCAGACATCTCATATGCAACGGTCTAATTAATATCTCGTCGCTGTGACTGCGTATCACGGGTCAACTGCCGTGGTCCAACTAAATTTTAATTACAGCCTCGGACGGTAATAAAAAAGTATACCAATAAGATCGCAGCGGCGAGCTCTTCGGCGTGGTTCACTGTTCCAGTTGCGATCCCCGAGTAATTATCTCGGCGAAACTTCTGAGAATTGGTCACTTTAGCCTGCCGATCGAAGGTCGAATGAAAAGCCGTTCAGAAGGTCCTATGAAACGCGCAACTTCTCCAAGTTTCTAGCTTCGGGGGGAACGGTTTTCTCGCGGAGAGTGCTTACAGCCGCGCCGGAGAATCGTCAACGTTTAAAACCGGGGGAACACTGTAGAATCGTCCCCATCTTTTCTTAAACGCCGCTGAATCGTTGTTTTTTACCTTCGATCCCGGTCGCACCTTACGTTCGACGACTCCCCGGGCCCTTTCATTCGACGACGCGCGAAATGAACTCCGTTCTTCCACTTTATCGCCCTTTTATCCAGCTCCGACCCGGTATATTGTTTGTGCAAAGTCGAAAATAGGAATCGATTCTTCATAGAGACGGAATAATTTCGTCTGGACGCCGAGGAATAGTCGCTCGAAACAGAAATTTATATTTTTGCTTATATTTTTGCTACAACAATGTCTGTACTGATCTGTGATATGAGAGTGCTCAGTACAGACAGAGATAGATCATCCCCGCTTTTAGCACGGAACAGAACCTATACTAATATTTAGCATGTTAAAAGTGGGTTCTGTTCTATGCTAAAAGTGGGTATAGGTTCTGGTCTATGCCATGAGTGGGTATAGGTTCTGTTCTATGCTATGAGTGGGTATAGGTTCTGCTCCATGCTAAAATTGGGTATGATCCGGTCCCGCTGAACGTGGCGTTGGCATTGGCCGAGCCAAAATCCGTCCGCTGTTGCCGCGTCCTGATTGGTCCGTAAGGTTAATCGAACCGATCTGAAAGCTTTCGCCATATTTTCTGTCATATGTAAAATTCTTTTTGCATTGCGTTTGCGTTTTATTTTTTCTCATCCCTGCGATCTCTTGTCAGTAATTTGTTCCTTCAATTTAGTATAGAATTTTCATAAAATAAATTAGCCAAACAACTGCAGAACGTGAACTTGTAATTTGTTTAAAAAATATTTAATTTTTTGTTGTTTAAACTTTTATGTGCATGGACCAAAATATGGGATGCAGATTTTTTCGGACATTTGTCCCGGACTGTCAGTTTTCATTCTCCAGACAGGTCACTCTACCTCCAGGCGACTCACCCCACAGCGACTTTCATCCCCGGAGAACATATCCGTCGATTTCCTAGTCCTTTCATTGAACGGCAAGCGGAAGGAACGAACTCTTTTCTTCCATTCTATCTTTCCGTGTTTGAGTACCGAGAGACTTTTTGCCCTTTTTATTTGGCGACTCCTTGCTTCACCTTTCCCTTTTTTTTTTTTGCCTCGGTCAGATTACTCGCGGCGCAGGGTTGCTGGTGGTGGGGGGCGCCGCGGTCCGAGTACCGAGGACCGTATACACGTGAATGTAAATAATAAAAAATGAACCACTTCCGAAAATGAGTCGTGCGCAACCCCAGCCGGTGGCCCTTTGTTGCACGACACTTGTCTCCTCGTTTGAGTCCTTTGCCATTATGCGTCTCCCGGCCCCGGTACTTTTCACTCCGCCGCTCTTTTTTGTCTGTTTCACTTCTTTTCCCTTTCTTTTTTCTCTTCATCTTCTTCCTTTTTTTCCCCCGGCTGCACTCGGTATCGTCGCTACTGGGTTTTTGATCCGATTCCCGTGTTCGTCTAGCAACGATGACAAAGAACATCGTTTCCCGCGCGCACGGCAGTTTCAGCGTTCGGCGCAGGACGGGAGAACTTTTCCATGGTGCATCGACGTTCACGATTAAAACCAGCTTTGAATATTTTAGCGGCCGAAAGTTTCGCCGCTGGCAGTCACGCTGCTGCGGAACGTCGTCTGGCTGAACGGCTCGTAAGCCAATTCGAATGTCTTCGGGAATCGAAGCGATGGGGGATGAAATATTTTCGTGTTAGGTTGGCACACACATACGCCGCGCGACGAAGCTATGAGACACAGAGGATCGTACGTTTCCAGCTTTAAGATTTCACGGAGCCGTCAAACTGACAGTTGTCAATATTTTCACGCGCTCCAAGAGATGATGGCGGTCCTCCATTTTATGAGACGGATCGTTTCACCAGCGCTCACCGCATTAGAATTATTCTACTGCATCACGTAAATAACGAGTCTGCAGCAGAGTCAACAGATTGAGACTTGTGTATCCTCTCTATCTTCCCCTTCTACACTATTCCCCCAATCATAAATGGGGGTGTCCCACTTGGACGCCGACCGATTGAACGCGTTCCTTTTGGACTGCGGCATAATAGTTGGTCTGGGTTAGATCAAGGAGATGAGGTATTCCAAAAATTAAAGGTAATCAATAGTTGGGCTGGGTTAGATCAGGGAAAACATGAATAATATCATTAAGTGTTATTTCAATAGATAGTCAGCCAGGCGTCCAAAAGGAACGCGTCCAATCGGTCGCCGTCCAAGTGGGCATCACTCATCATAAATCATACCCCGGCCACGTGACGCGTTGCCCCACTCATGAGCCACGGCCCGGTCACGTGACACTCCTGCATGTGTCCGGTACTAGTAGAGAGGGTACCTATTTCCCCTCAGTTCGTGTTCTTTCCCATCATCTGGTAACTCTGCAGTAATATTGCACCAGGGGGACACCGATGAAACTGATATTGGTTCTCCTCGCGATGAACGAATTTCGGTGAAGTTGGTGAACGGACCCTCCTCACTCCCAGCGCGAAGTAGTCCGGCAAGCGAAGACCGTATGGAATTGATATTTCGGCTCAATCGAAATTTCGATAAAGTCGGATCGGAGCCCTAGTTGAAGGTTAGCTTCTGCCCACTCTAGAATTAAAGAGGATAATATTAGTTTTGGGGGTCCCTTGATTTTCAAATCTCCCGTAGAATCGTAGAATAGGTTTGCTGCCTAACCCAGAGGTGTCAGGGGAGGGAGAGGGTGAGCTTCTGGATTATCCGGAAGTAGAGTAGGGACGGGATTCACACTTGACGCATGCGACATGGAAATATAGTGAAGGTCGGGGAGTCAAAACACGGGCAGGCGAGACACCCTGCAGGTCTGAAGGTGAGACGGTCCGACGTGTACTCCGAGCTGTAAAACAGCTCAAAAACTCAATCAATTAGGTAGAATGGCCGTCTCATCAATGATGACCGACCCGCTTAGTACGTCGATGGTCCCG
This sequence comes from Lasioglossum leucozonium, assembly GCA_028454225.1. Classification (NCBI taxonomy): domain Eukaryota; kingdom Metazoa; phylum Arthropoda; class Insecta; order Hymenoptera; family Halictidae; genus Lasioglossum; species Lasioglossum leucozonium. Next base: position 1,052,334 of record CM052213.1, read on the forward strand.
AATTAGGCCCGGGCTATAGAAAACAGGTCATAGGCGGAAAAGCGTTGGATAATTGCAATCCGACAAACAGGGCCGAGCCTGGGTAGCGCCGCAGAGAATCCGTTGACGTTGATATGGCCTTAAGGAAACGATGGGTGTCCGAATCTAATATTGCACCAGAAGTTCCCAGGCTGTGTAATTTCAAGATTTGACCATGTCAACTAGCCACCATGATCATGCGATTTGATATAATTTGTGTCACATTAGTTGATGTTAACAACAACGCCTGGTCGATATTAATTGAGCCAACACTAGGTATACTGATCGTCGTAAACCATAGCAAAAGATTGAAGAGGAAAAAATTGCGCTGAATTAGAGAAATACAATTTAAATTACGTGTTCTGACAGGATGAGAAAAGGAACCATAAGACACGTAGCACTTTCGAGAATGAGTAGTGCTCATTTCTTGCCAGACATTCCGCGACCATTTGTCCTGTAATTTGTCCTGTTCGGAGTAGCGTATTTTTCTGTTCCCGCACCTTTCTTTTGTCTACTAATTCTGATAGAATTTCTAGTGACAAATACATTCAACTTTCACCAATTTGATCAAGAAATCCAATTATCAGTGAAATTGTTTTGATATCATGAAATTGAAGAAAAAAAGAAACAATTCAGCATACGCCCTTGACACGACCCTGAGGTAATCCAAGGTTGAACGTTTTAGCATTGTCCCGATCACAACGAGGCATCCAGATCCGGTGATTGTTACTATTTTTCCGTTCGAAATATTTCGTGCTACGATTCAATGGAATCACTTCAACATAAAAGCTAGAAGTTTTGGAAACTGTTCTTCTCGGCGTTTCGCACGAGATAGAGTGATAGAGAAAGGATGAGGTGGGGGGCAGTGGAGAGTAAACGACCGAACGTACGAATGAATGAGAAAGAGAAATCCGCGGGGAGACGATACGGTCGTGAACGTCGTTTCACGACTGAGAGGGAGAGGGAATAATAAAAAATGAACCACTTCCGAAAATGAGTCGCGCACATCTGCAACCGGCGAAGCTTTGCAGCGCGATACTTGTCTCATCGTTTGAATCCTCGTGCAGCATCTCCTCGCCTCCTCCCCCTCCCCGGCACCCTCTGATTCACATTTCTGGGAGAGACACCAACGCAAAGGAAACCATTCGGCAGTTATGGTAGAGACTTTTGCGACAATTACGGAGATAATACTGTAACCTAACCCTGTGATGAGGTTAAATTGTGACAGTTGTGGTAAAGGTCTTTGCTACAGTTACGGTAGAGACCTTTGCGACAGTTACGGTAGAGACAGTTATGGAGATAATACTGTGGTTCAAATTCTTTTAAAATCTTTATTATTCCTTTATTTTATGGAACTCGTCAGTTCCATTGGATTCTTCTCTCCTGGCAATTGTTTTACCCATGCTTCTCACGGGTTAAATCGTTTCAATTATTTAACAAAATGTTAGTGTCCAGCCGAGGGTTAGGTAATTTTCCTCAGCTTATGTTTACGCTGTATTGCTATATATCCTATCATAGACGATTGAAATAACGACGAAACGTCTAATTTGGCGGAGCAAAAAATATTCGGGAATGTGGACAGGTGGCTGCAATGGAAGAGAAATAAGGTATCAGCTGAATTTAAGAGAGTTGCGTCGCGAAACTCCAACGATAAGCCGGCGAAACGAAAGTTCCGGATAGGAACGAATAAAAACGATGCTCATGGACTCGAGGCACGAGCAATCTGTTCGGTGAGCTTAAGCTGCTTGTGTCTATTTGCCCGACGAAGAGATTCGTTTGCGAAGAAGTCTTACAATCTCGTTCCGGGAGCCGAACTATCAACTTGTTTGAGCGGAACGATTTGACTCGAGGGTGACGGCGTTGTCCACGCGTTGCCTTCCGGGGACGTCCATGAAAGCGTGTAATCGCCGAATAAAATCTGACAAACTGCCCCTCTGACACGACACTGTCACTGGCGCACAACAGTCACTCTTTTCCAGGCTCGAAGAGCCCATTCGTCGAAATGTCTGAATCAATTAGCGACAGAGTTATTTTGTTGCGAAACCCGCTCGATTTTTTATCCAAACTTTTTTTTCCCCAGTGTGTTGAAACTTCAGGCATTAATCCTTGTCATGACTTCGTGACCGGATCTTTTAACGCCTATGTCAATCCCTGGTAGCCAATTCCAAGTTATTTAATGTTCTTGATGATGGATTCAATAAATTTATTAATTTCTGAAAAATAAAACAATAATTAGCACAAAGTCATTAATTTCAATTGAATTGATTGATTGACCAGGCACCCAGTCCATTGGGACCATTGTCCCAGGTCCAGGAGTGGCAGGGCAGCATAGTTTAGGCCTGCTGGCCTTCAGTCCTCTTTTTTTATCGCGGTGGTAATCATTCATTACGGACTTCCCTAGGGGAGAACCGAGGACCTATCGGTCACCCGAATGGGTATAGGGGAGGGGCTAACTGGGGAGGGGACCCAGATCTCGAACCGAACGCCACTGACCTGCCTCCCGGCGGCCTTTGGGGCCAGCTGGCGTCCTCTTTTTTAAAGCGGTGGTAATCACTCATTACGGACTACCCATCCTCCCTAAGGAGAGATCCGGGGTCCTCCATAGGTCGCGTGGATGGGTATATCTGCTAACACCACAACGATGACTACCTGGGGAGGAGGCCCAGATCTCGAACCGAACGCCACTGACCTGCCTCCCGACGACCTTTGGGGCCAGTTGGCGCCCTGTTGGATATCCAGCCTTGCTTCCCAGTGTACCAGTAGTTGGGAGTCCTCCACAAACAATTTCGTGTGTCGCAGACCAGGCTCTTCCCATCACAATCATTGCTGAGTTGAGAGAGTGGTCGATGCTCCGGACGTCATCATTGAAACATTTACCCAAAATCGCTAAATAATTCTCATCAATAACCAACGCGGCAGTGAAACTTCCATCAAGAAGAACAGTGAACACGATTTCCTCGGGAGCGGAAGACGAAAACAACAGCCTGGGTTCTCCGCTAATTTCCATAGCGAATCCTGCGCGCAAAGCTGCACGTGGAGACCACCTAACAAATTATTACGCGGTAAATTATCCCAATCCACAATTCCCAGCTGCTATCAAACGTAATCTCTGCGCCAATATTGTTCCCCCCGAAACAAAATAAGCAAACTGCAATTGTTGCGAGACAATTCGCCCGGTAAAGAGCCTAGCCGGGGTGTATGAGTGGCCTACAAAGCGGCTCGCGAGCTGTGTTCATCATTAGAAACTATGTACAAACTTGATAAAGTGAATGGCAATGGTAAACTTGGAGCCGGCGGCGGCGGCAGCGGTGGCGCGACGCAGCCCATTCTAAAATAGAGTTCCCCGCAAGACGACACAGATTCCCGTCCTTCATAAAGGACCGCGACGTGCGGCGCTCTCTCTGCGGGAATAATTATTATCCCGGAAGTAACCGAGCTCTCGGATGGCGTCGTATTTCACCGAGGAGGACCATGGTCCTGCGGGAGACCGGCAGAGGAAGACTGTGGGTCCTGCCGCGTACGTATCATCCCCCTCTCCCTCCTTTTTTTTTCGTCAAGTTCATCGTTTCCGGTATTCCCGCTATTTTATTTCGCTCCGCGACTCCTCCCGTTGCCCAGCGAAACGAAACAGGGTGGCCATCCCTCTTGGTCTTTGGAGCGAGTCTGGTTAGAAGTCCGGATAGAGGGTGGAAAACTTTACGATCCTCGTAGACCGTCGCATATTTGCTAAGACTCCGGGTCTCGGGGGGACCACCGCGACGAACAGATGCATCATGAAACGATGATGGAGCGTACCGGGTGGTTAGAGGTTGCCATCAAGATTTTCTGATTCCTGGTGATTTGACTCGCCGCGGATCGATTTTTTTTCTTAGCAATTTTTTTAAATGGCAATAAAACCATTTTCTCAGAAAAATCATTGTGTTTATGTCTCTATTCAAATGGGATCACAAAGGTCTTAAGGGGCATATCATTTTACATTAATTTGAGCTCAAGATACGATTAATGAAACATTTTGTTTTTCTCGTTTAAGGTCACGCGAAGGTCAACATATAGCACCCAGTATTTCCCAGCCATTATTATTATTAAAGGCGCTTGTGTGTGGCTCCTGTTTAATTAATGTAGAAGACTTTAGTTTTGCATAAAGACCCGTCTCCTCGCCGTAAAATAAGATAGCAGCTATCATTTTACGGGCCATAAAAACTTTAATGCAGCCGATAAGTTGAAAAACGCTGATGTAGAGTGTAAGGTGTGGGAGAGGCGTCGCGCGTCGCTGGAAGGCGAATACGTCACGGCGAAATCGCCTTTCTATTGTTTTTAGCTAGGCAACCGCTAACGAGACACAGCTGTTAACAACGAGAAGCGAGAACGTAGAGGTTAGAACGAATTAATTAGCGATTATGTGTAATTACAGCGCAATTATATTTATTAGTTTGCAGGATGTCCCACCTAATAGACCACCCGGGATATCTCGTTTGATAATGCAGAAACAATGCGGCAGGAAGACGTGTTACTGTTCGCAGAGAAAACAAATTGTTCTCACGGTCGTAGATGTAGATGTTTCAAGGTTATCGATGATAGTGCACATTTCTATCACGATCACAATTATAGCGTATGACATTATGACCTCTACTTGACCTCGAATATAAAAATTCAAAAGTATGGTTCGTGGGGAGAATATAGGAAACTCAAGTTGTTCAACGTGCACGTGCTGCCACCTAGCGACTCTGCTCATTGGACGATGTCCGAGTGCATATCAACATGGCGGCGCCCTTGTGCCCAAAACTTTCAACACGCATAACTTTTGAACCAGCGAAGTCCTAACGTCAAAACTTGGATTTTTGGCATTTTCTCGCCAAAATCTACAGGATTATATTTCAAAAGGTCCGACATGTTTGGTCCCGTAAAGTGAAGTTTGACCGTTACTTTTACACTTGGCGGCGTGTATCGATGACTAACAAATATGAGAGTTTCCATCGGAACGAAGTAATGACAGTTTCTGCGAATACAGTAATTAATTTTACTGCATCGTTTTATCTCGATTGTTCATAAATAAACGATAGATAGACGTAAATGAATTTTTTATTGAATAAATACTGCACAATGATCACGATTCCCAGTATCCGTAATAAAACCACGATTTCATTGGAAAAAATTAGTGGGCGAATATAAAGTGACACAGATTTCGTATCGGTGAAAACCTCAAATTCCCTGCGACCCAGAATGAAGATTTGGGGTCGCGACCTCCGCGGAATTAACTCGTCGGTGAGCGTGCACGGCAGGGATAAGAGGAGGAGTAGGAGAAAATCGAAATTACATTTTTGGCACCGTTCACGCCCTACTCTTTCGAGCAACACTGTACCCGCGCGTATCGTGTTTATCGGGAGCACGGAATTGCATCGAACAAAATGTCGATTGTAATCGAATCCGCTATTCAAGTAGGCGCATGCATATTTACGCATCGACATCAACACCCTGGCCGAGAGAAAGTTTCATTGGAATGCAGAGGAGGAACAGAGAAAGTGAATGCTCACGGGCACGAACACACCGATCGAAAACGAAGGGTGGTGCGCGAGGGAGAAAGCACAAAGGCGTAAGGCGGCGAAGGGTGCGAGCGAGAAGGGGGTTCGAAGTGCGGACGTTCTTCGCGTGTTTGTTAATTCTACGGTGGCGTGAATTTATTTATATCTCGTGAAACCTTTCGGCCGAAACACTGTCCAACAAATTTTCTTTCTGCGTTTCGATAATCACATTAGAAAATATTTTCCATCGCAGTTGACCTTCAAAGACATTGAATGACCTTGATCTCAAAACGTTCTATTGAATAGCACAAAGAACAGTATATTATTCTGATTTTTAATAAACGAAATTGACATTCATGTGTCCTTGACGCCTCTACATACAATTTTTTTTGTGGGTAAACTGGTGATATGGAATTATACCAACTTCGACCGCACGAAATAATTATTTCCAATAATTATAAAATAAAATAACATGTTATTTGAAGGTCACGCGAATTTCAACATATCGCACATCATTGAATTTGTTTTTTCATGAGGTATAACACTGTTGCAATGGAAGTGTGTGGTCCCATTTAAAGAAATTTCGATAACCTTGAAGTGACCTTGAGAGAATTTTGTTTCATACTCTTTTCTGACCTTTCTCCCATGATAAAAAATAAGCATGATGTTTGAGATGGTCGAGTTAGGCGAAATACCCTGTATAAAAAATTTGAGAGTTTTCATTGTGTTACTTATTACGGTCCCAGAGATAAATATTAGTGGAGTACTTCGACATTTAATTTTCGCCTTTACAGAACGAGCCTTGAAGCAATTTGGAAAAGCTCGGTCTCTTTCATACCATAGCAGCCTGTTTCGTTTCACAATAGACTTCATTATTACGTAATGGTCTATTGTATCAAGTATTTCAGATGTACACCGGCGGGTATCGTTGAATATCTCTGTACATTTGCTAAATGCTCCGTGATAGTCTATTAAGCTTCTCTTAACTTAATTACCTCTTTACCTCTTCGTAACTGAACTGTTGTAAAATACATGAAAATTGCGGTGAAAACCAGCTTTACGCGCAGACGAATAAAAATTAAAAATTACCATCCGTTTCGGCCTAATTCGATGGCATGAACGCGGAATTTAAACGGAATTTCTCCTACGTTTACGTTATTTTACGCGACGCTATAACGTGTTACGTGCTATTCTAAAAATTTAACTGGAGCAGGACGCGCACAATAAGAAATTGATGAACAAATGCTTTGATGACGCAGCGTCCGTGCGACTGTAACGTAGCAGTGTTCGGCGCCAGACACGGATATTATAACAATAATTGCACAACGAAAATAAATACTGCACGCTAACTGCAGACGCAGCAACGATTATACCCTCTCGCATGCCTATTACGCCTATGCGCGCTTTGTACACTGCTTTCGACCATAGAGGGGTAATTACATTTCGCGTAAAGCGAAGAATTGTCTGTTTCGTTCTAATTACATTATTTCAATAATGCTATAACACAATATCAATAGAAATTTTTTAAATAAAAACAAATATCTGCGATCGGATGTGACCTGGATGGGAGACCACACCAAAATTCAGGTCAGTCGAAGCCAGATGGGCGAACAGTTTGGGACCTCGGGACCCCCAAAGTCAGCTTGTGACCAACATAGGCCATCTTGGGCCACCTCGGGCCATGTGGATGTGATCTAGATGGAAGACTAGACCAAATACGGGTTTCTAAAAGCCGGATGGGCGAACAGTTTAGGACCTCGGGACCCCCAAGGCAGCTTGTGACCAACATAGGCCATCTTGGGCCACCTCGGGCCATGTGGATTTGATCTAGATGGAAGACTAGACCAAATACGGGTTTCTCGAAGCCGGATGGGCGAACAATTTGGGACCTCGAGACCCCCAAAGTCAGCTTGTGACCAACATAGGCCATCTTGGGCCACCTCGGGCCATATGGATTTGATCTAGATGGAAGACTAGACCAAATACGGGTTTCTCGAAGCCGGATGAGCGTCGGCAAACAGTTTGGGACCGGGGAACCCCTAGAGTCAGGTTGTGGCCAACATAGGTCGACTGAGGTAATTTGCGTGACCGCGGATGAAACAGATTTGCAAGGTTCCGTATTGCGCAATGTTTTGCACCACCAATGGCATCTCTATATTCGAATATACGTATTTTGAAGCACGCTTGAACCACGAAGCTGGCGATTATTCCTTCCAGATGCTACTTAACACCACACACCATTCAGAACGACCCGCCGCTATAGGATTTGGTGAAATGCATTCGGACGGGCGCCGCGATAATTTCTGGCCGGAACTCCTTCAGCCCCTGAGCTCCATCAATATCTCATATCTTTCGGCAGTCAGCATCCTTTCTTCGGGCGCCATTATCAGCGTTATCGCGCGACCTTAAACTCGCTCTTAATTCCCAACTCCTTGGCCGGGGGGACGGTACGAAAAGCCGATCCCCGAAAGCGACTTCATTTGCCGAGGCCTTTTGTCCAGAAAATTTCCGGATTTCCGCGCCACTGCTCCGAGTAGTTTTGCGGGTGTGTGTGGGTGGCGGGAAAGAATGTGGCGGTGGCTGGCGCACAGACCCGCCAGCGGACTAGTCGGTGTGTAACGTAAGCAGAAGGAAGACGGGGGGCCAGCGAATCCCCGGTTCTGCATCGTCCTCCTCGTCGTTTTGCCGGCAAGTTTATTAGAAGATGGGTTTTCACCGAGTCGTACCGCGTAGTCCCGCAATGCAGGAGAACTTTAACGCGGAGCTCTCTCGGTTAGAGAGAGGTTTCGGCTTTCTCCGCGAACTTTCCCTCCCACGCCCTTACGGAGTCCGCCGCTTTTTCCTACGGCTAGGCGGCTGCCGCGATACATTCCTGTCTGCCGGTTTGCGCCCGGAACAGCCTTGCTGCGTCTCCGATCATCCCCCTCGCAATTATTTTTCAACGTGTTTTAACCCTCGACCACGGTCACGTGCCGTCTGTAACACCGTTTCGCCAGCAGGTTTTGTAGTTACCTCTCCGGTCTCGGACGAATCCGTGATCCTGGTAGTTCGACGAAGTTAGGGTAAGTTAACTAAAACATTTTTTAGACTAACAATTAGTCTCGGGGACAATGAAATTCAAATGAAACAAAATAAAATTATGTGTAAAATTATACGCAGTGGACCATTTAAATGGGAACACCTAATTATCTCTGTTATTAATGATACTATGGGAAAGGTCCACAAGAAATAGTTGTGCTACAGATTAATGGTAGCAGTAATGGAGTGCTATACGAAGTGATGAGGAAAATTAGCAATTTATTTCGCCTCTGATTAAATTCACCGTGTCAAACGGATAGGAAGTTGAGAGTCTCTGACACCGGGGCTTTGGAATATGTCGAATTTCTGGCAACGAAATTTCCGGAAGTTCTTAACATGAGAAGATGCTTTCGTAACAAGTCTTGCACCGCAGCGAGACGGTTCCTTTAAGGACTGAAACGAGGTCGGTCTCTTTCCCCTCGGTGTGAATCTAGAGGGTGTTAATATCGACATCCGATTTAGCATTGAGAGACACTTTCCAGTGAATAGTCGTCACGAACGTCGCGCCGGATTTGTGGAAATCCTCCTTTCAATCGGAATGCACGATATCTGGGATTCCTATTAAATGTTTTCGATGTTCTATTCTGTTTATTCTCACGATAAGATTTTATCTATATCTTCCTTCTGTTTGGTTCTTGCTAAAGAAAATTGCGGATTTCGTCAATTTAAACTTCAGTCAATTTTCTGACTCGACGTTTTATTTCAACAATAGTCCAATAGAATCCAACAATAGAATCCGCCAGATTTGTCCACCACGCATCCGCCGCGGCCTGGTCACGTGACGCGTTCCCCCACGCAACCGCCGCGGCCTGGTCACGTGACGTGTTCCGTCTCTGTCGTGCGTGTAGAATAATGTCACCAATCCGGTACTGGCAGAGAGAGAGAGGGTAAGTTTTTCTCTCGTCAGGCGACTAGTATCACCGACCATTTAGCGTGAAACTTCGGCCTGCAAGAAAACGTCGGTTGATATTCCCGGACCGATCAGTTACCGATGAGAAATATCGCGATAAATCAAAGGAAACCAGGAAACCAGTTCCAAGAACCTATAATTAATCAATCGGTGGTCCGCGTCGGCCCAAACCGCCGATGTTCCATTGACGAGCCGAAACGGATAGTCTGGAGGTTAGGAAGTAGCCCGTCGCACATAGAGATAGGTCTCTGTAGAGCACTCCATACATCAAGCCTGAACCTTTCAATATTTTATTTCGTTGAATAAATCACTGTGTGGTAATAATACCGACAGGCGCAACTCTTTGCGATCGAGGTCCTCTGCGTGTGCTTTTGCAACGCTATGTTTACGGTTGGATAAGAATGTGTGAACATTTGACGGGAGATTTTTATGAAAAATAAGCTGGCAAAGTTTATCGCAATTATCTCGTAAACGAAAGCCGACGGCCGAAAACTTCAAAGGGAAATGTTGTTCAATACGACGCCTTTGACAAGTTCACCAGAACAAAATCTGGAACTTCTGCGTCGCTAGGTGGAAATATGAAGAAGAGACACTAAGACCTCGGCCAACAATAAGAGACCCAGATAGGGGATGAGATTAGCAGCGACCTGTGTTGACCAAATAAAGGAGCAGCGTACAGACGGAAGAGGATAATGCTAATGGAAGAATGGTTCATCGGATCAACTACCGTCAAATCGAGCAAGTAACGTCCCAATTGTCCTGTGCAATAGAAAAGTGCAAACTGTACTACAAGGAACCGCTATGAGGAGGTATACGAAGGCAGTCCGGGAAGTGCAAGGGGACAAAGAAAAATGGGAAGGGGTGTCCGAACATACCCGAAGTCTCCAATGTTCAACTAGCTAGAAAACTTTATGGCTGATTCACGATATGATAGCCATTTAAAGGCCTCATTCCGGAGAGAAATGTGAAAAACACTTAGGAACATATTTCCAACGCTGCAACGTCGCTTTTACGCGGATCTTGGCCACGTCACACTGTTTCTGAACTAATGGCAGATTATCAGCATGTATACTAGCGTATACGAGGGGCTCACATTCTGATGTTATTAATTTCTTATAGGTAGAGGCGTCAAGAACATATGAAGGCCAACTCTGCCTTTTTAAATGGCACATTATGGTTCTTCATGGTTTAGACCTAGAACATATGAAGGTCAATATACTTTCTAAGCGAGTACATATGAGAAATTATTTCGATAATATCTCGTTAACTATTAGACCTAGGACACGTGAAGGTCAATCGACTTTCAGAATTTTGCTACACGGTGTAGAATATTTCTTAATTTTCTTCCAAGTCATATAGTTTTGTCGCTGGGTGTAGATCCAAACAGTTGTCGCGCGCCTTGCATTCACCGTTCGGCTCGTGCGTGTTCCCTCTGTAATAACCCACATTGTTCGAACCCTTATCGCGCAGGGGTGTAAAGAGGGGAAGAGGCTGAGGGAGTAACGTACGGTAACGCCGAAGGGAGGAGTCGCGGGATTCGAAGGCAAGGCTAGCCGGCAGGAGAGAAAGAGTGAAACACACTCGAAGGCAGCCGGGAAAAGGGTGGGTCACTGGTGCTCAACTAGCCGGAGGGCTAGGTGATCCGTGGTCCCGTAATGGGGACGCGGAACTGCAAGCTCAGGCTAAGTAAAGCTCCGGGAAGCGAAGGTCTAGGGCAAGTCGATATATATCCCCTTTCCTCGTGCTGCCGCTCAAAGATTCCTGGCCCTTTTACCTCTCCGAGGTAAGAGCCTGCACTCGAGTCCGACGCAGCAGCGTGGAAGCTGGCAATTCAGAGTCACCACCCCTTGCCACTTGCTATCTCGACAGGCCTGGTAAATCGAGGAGCAATAACTGCTTCTTATTCGCGTGTTACCCCGAGTTAGGGCCTGCATGTTCGTCCCGATGGTTATTACCTCAACGTTACTGATGAATTCTTTGGACGGTTAGTGGCCCACCGGGATCCAATGTTCAGCGCAATGGACTCTTTCATGGCGGTTCCTTCTACCTTTGTACCTGGGTAACTGGATCGAGGAAAAAGAATAGTCATCTCAGCGTGATCAGAGTACCGATGTCCCTCGGGTGGCTCTTGTAAAATAGAGACACGCCGTTAGTCGCCAGTCTATAACTAAACGGAGGATCGATATGTAAAATAACATATTTTTATGTGAAGTACAACAAATTGGAGTGAAGTAGATATTTATTTCATTTCTTAATATGTTTAATAGGTTGAAGATGGTATAATAGTATCTTTAAATTATTTAAATGTTTTTACTGTTTTAAATTACGCCTACTAATCTTTCCATAAATGCATAAAATATTTCTTTATAAAAATAAGTCGAAAACGTAGAATAAGATTTTGGCGTTGGAAGGTTTGTTTTCGAGAGAATCGAATTTAAAAATTCATCGAGTACGTTTGCTATTGAATTGGAACCGACTGTCGCGTCTGACCATGGCTTGCCGATTCTACTTCCTATAAATATTAATGCACAACAACCTAACGAATTTTCAAAGCCGATCTTCTCGAAAACACGGTCTTGTCTCAAGCAATTTTCTCAAATAATTTTTAACGATTACTCAACAATCCACTATTGTCCGGTTGCAAAAGCTGGGTAAAGTTGAAGAAGGGAATCGCTGAGTCTCGGACGGCTTAGACCGGTTATAAAGCTGCACGGAATTGCCAATGCCCATACGGCAAAAACGACTGAAGGCACTCCTGATTCGTTGGGATAGGAAATTTTGCCACATCCGGCGAGTTCACCAAACCTGACTCCATCGGGCTTTCACTTGTTCCGATCCCTCTAACACCATTTAGTGGAGGTTCTATTTGAAAGCGTATGAAGAGGTCCAAAAATACATCACGGACTGCATTGGCTCAGAACCGAATTTTATTAGAAATGGAATTCTCTACTTGTCCGCGAGATGGAAATAAATGTGTAGACCCTGCTGCACTTTACATTTCTGATGAAATACTTTTTGATTTTGAATAAATAGACATCAATTTTACTATGGAAAGGCCTTTCATTCGATACAAAACGAAGGTCTGGGGACGGCATTCGACGTATTGCGGATGGGGGTACTTATTTAAGGGAGAAATTTTAATTTTAAGGGAGAAGGGACAAACCGACCCGCCCAGTTACGTAAGTGCCTATAAATCGCAAACAAGAAAAGTTATAAAAAAATGGTTGAAGCAAAAGTTACATCGTATCTTGAGGCCCATAGATCTGTCCGATCAATTTTTTGAAAAAATAATTTTTTTGAAAATAAAAATTTTGAAAATACTTTTTTTCAAAAAAATGTTTGCACAGATTTATAAGCCCGAAGATACGATACAACTTTTACTTGAACCACTTTTTGATACCTTTTGTCGTTTCTGATTTATAAACGCTTACGTAAACAGGCGGGTCGGTTCGGTTAAAACGGGCATGAACGAAATACGGCTAAATTCTTAGACAGCGTGTGAAGCTGTACACCAAATAGGTAATTCCAAATGTAGTTGGTGAAACGAGGAGAAGCATCGTTCAATGAAAATTTTCGTGTTATTAGAGGGAAAGTTTGACGTATATACGGTTATCACACTCGGAATCATTTTCAAGGGCTCTGCGACTGACCAGCTGGTACGCTCTTGTTCCCTAAAAATATGTTAGGAACTCGATCATAACGGGATAATGGGGTTTGGAGAAAGATAAACCAGGGCGTGGAGGATGATGGATCGCGTTGGGTAGTTGAGCCAAACACGCGAAACTTGGCATACAGGTCGCACGGTGGAAATGAATCCTCCTTCTGGCTCATCATACCAGCTGCCAAGCAAACGGAATCTTTTTTTTTCTATTATTGCTGCGAACTATGGATTGAATTCTGCGCCGGCGGACGGAACATCGACCTGTTCCACTGACACACTCTCAGCCCGCTCGTCCATTACCAGGAAAACTTGAAAAGAGCGGATGAATGAATAAACAAAGAACAATTAAACAAAGAGGAACGTGATCACAATGCCTGATTCCCTCTGTCATCAGAGGACTCGGGGCATTCTTCTCTTTCATTAATTCATCAATTCACCGATGTTTTTTATGGGGCATGCTAGCTACCAGCGGAAACGCTTGTCTTCGACTGCGCCGAAGTTTAGGATCGATAGCAAGTTTGTTAGTTGCGATGGAAAGTTAGGCTACACTCGCATGCAACCAGCCAAGTGTACTGTACACAGCGGCGGACCGGTAATTTTGGGACCCCGGGCTAACACTGCTTGGGGGCCCATCCAGTCAACCCACACTAACTCGAGCAGCAAAAATTTTTGTATAATTTATTTCTTAAATTTTTAAATTAAACTGTTATCATTTTTTTTACCGTGCAGGGGGGTACACGTTTGTTAAATTTCCGTATAGAACGACAGAGATAGTGGAAAATTTATCAACGTTGATTAATTAGTTTTTTCTGAAAACATAAATAAATGACAAAACCATGATTATGAAATACTATACAGGACGGTTTTAATATGATAGTGGGTTTAAGACAAAAAGTGAAGTATAAAAATATAAAATAACATTTTTTGGTCCGAGGGTTCGGGAGAATAAAATTTCAAGCGCGAGCTACCAACGCCTAGGAATCGGCTGATGTGTCTGATCATAATCTGCCCATTCTACTCAGTGTCGCCAGATTGAGATTTGTGTCCCAACTCTATCTTCTCCTTCTACGACGCTATCCCCAACGCAGACGTGTTTCGTCTCTGTCGTGCATGCGTCTGGTACTGGCAGAGGGAGGGTAACATTTTCCCCTGAATTCGTGCTCCCTCCCCTCATCTGGCGACACTGGGTCTGTAACTTTGAATAACCTAGAGTAATTAATATCACTGAATTCGCAATAAAAAGGACTGTAAGCGATTAAAAAAAAGTGGTCCCGTTTAAAACAATGAAGGTGACTTTGAGATCTCTTATATCAAGGTCATTGTAAATATAATATACCAACATTAGGACGATTAAGATATCTAAATTAATATTTCAGAATCATTTTTACTTCATTGAAAATACTATTTCTAAAATTGCTTTGCCACAAACTTCAAAATTCGTTTTATTTAATTCCACGGTAAAAAAAGCTATATTGACAAATGTAGTTTCCTTCAATCCTTTCAAATATTGCTTTACGTTCGCGTACTTCGAACGATATATAATCTGTTTGTACGCTGTAAAAATATTTTGCCCGACCGTTTACGTACCAGAATTATGGCACAGTTTGCTTTTCAAAGGGAACGCTGTTACGATCGAGCGACCTCGCAATGCTTGATTTTTTATTTGTTCATGAATTATACAGGAGCTGTACTAGTTACGTTGTACTCCATCTTTTTATTCTGTGCGATGAACGGCCCGAGATATTGGTATCCGTGCACGAGTTTTCGTTTTATGAATCGTTCGAAGTTCATCACAGAAATATATCGAGCTGCAACAAAGAAATCGTTCTTCGTCAGAAGTTTGTCAACATTAAACAATAACTTTCACAACACACTAATATTATTTTAGCAAATCCAAAAATTCGAGTTTTCAAATTTTTTTATCAGCTGACATTTCAATGGAAATTGAGAATTATCAACAGTAGACAGAAACATTGACTGATGTGAACAAATTTTTCTTGGAGTCCACAGTATAATTGCAAACACAAATAAAAATTTATAACAAAAAAAGTAGATTTCAATTTTCAATAAACAAAAACATATTGTCATTTTAAAGTCATGTCGTTGTAATTTTTGTGAATAATTTAGCATAGATTTCAAGATATTAATTTTGTCCAAGAATTCAACACTTTTTCCGATAATCTTCATAGCTCTATGGTACGAACGCACAAGAATCCCACGGTTTACCAACAAAATAATTGGTTAACAAGCCGAAGCGTCTGCACACTGGAGTATCCCAGCCGAGCACCACCAACAATAAAATCCTCGAAAAGCGGACGACGAGGGTACGTATCATTCTCAGGAAACGAAGTGTGCCGAACTCCAATAAAACCTGGCATCAAGCTGCAAACAGGAGGAGGGAAACAAGAACAGCGGACCGATTTATTTGCACACTGATAACGTGTCGCGGGTCTGGGGATCACGAGACCATAGAAATATCGACGTGATCGAATTCGAGCAAGGTTAACGTTCACTCATTATTAAGCGGCTAGTGGGAACGAACGCAATTGGGTCATTACGATGACCAAGTGGCCATTGAACGGGAAGAGTCGGCACGTATCCCGCGGAAGATGTCGACCTTCTTTCGCGACGGATCGTCTCGGTTTTGTCTCCATTCACAAAGGCTTAACCCCTCGACTGACTAGTCCGTTTGATACTTAAAAACAATGTAACAAATTCAACGCTATTTTTTATTTGTTACTTTTCAAAATAAAAAGCAATTATTTTCCAATAATATCGACTTCATAAAATTTTTAATTTCCGCAAATCATTTAACACTAAACCTAGCGACCACCAAAAGTAACTATTATGTATTGTATTATAAAAATAACAATATTAAATTTATGTATATTTCTTACTATTTTTATTATATATATACCGTAATTAAATAAAAAAGAAGGTGGTAGGTTTAGTGTTAAGGGGAGCTCCGTGGAGATTGGCTCGGGATACAGATCGATCTGCACACCGCGATCATGCCGCGGGTCTAGGGATCGCTGTGATCCATGGAACTCGAGCAAGGTTAACGTTCACTTGTTATTAAGCGACGGATGAGAGAACGGACCGGTCGCAATTGGGTCATTACGATGACCAAGTGGCCATTGAACGGGAAGAGTCGGCTGGGAACCCGCGGAAGATGTCGACCTTCTCTCGCGAAGGATCGTTTCGGTTTTGTCTCCATTCACAAAGGCGCACGTAGCCGCGGCAACGCTGTTATCGGAGCTCCGTGGAGGGTGGCCTGCTAGTACGGAGGGTTCAGAGTTTTCCCCTAACCTCGAGCGGAGCCGTCCCCGTGCCCCCGAGCACCCCCAGGTGCCCACATCTCCCACCCAATTGGGGATTCGATCGACGTCGGAACTTCCAACCGTGACCACCCAACCCCGTGGCGGCGCCCGCGTCGAGACGCCCCGTAAACACACCAAGAGAACTGCCAAGGGAGAGAGCAGGATGCACCCTTCGCGAGAGAACCTCTCCTTCCCCGCATCCCCACCCCATCCACCACCGATTCTTGTCAACCGTCACTGGGAGTCTGACCTGCGCGAGGAGAACCACTGGCTCTGAGAATCGTGCGCCAGGATGTGCTCGTACCCACGAGGGAGTTCCTCTGTGTCCGTAAAATCTACGCCGTTGTAGGCGTAGATGTACGGCGGCGGACGGGTACACAGAAACTTAGCCAGGAGTGTGTGCGATAACCGCGTTTAAACGCCGCGCCGACTGGTGTTGGTAAGAGCTGGCTGGCGATAGGCGCTTGGAGCACTGATAATGCTAGAAACATCTCCGGACGATCTCTACGAAAGACGTTTCGGTTACCGAAAAATCCACGATTCGACGGTATCGTTTATCCGACACGGCAATACGGGGCTGCTCGATTATTAATCGGCCCGCCGGTCGAAGAGAGCCCACCGTCAAATCCCCGATCGCGATCATCGGCGCAACTCAAACAGCCGCCCGGTACCTGTAGAGTGCTAAAGAGTATCATCAAATCCCCAATCACGGGGAACAGCGCGGCTGAAACGCCGCGCGGCGTACCTGTGGCAACACTTCGTTACATAATCCGGGCGACCTTGTTATTCTGTAAGGGAGTCTACACGACTCGAGGATTAGTGTTAATGTCGTCGTTGATATTGCTACGGAGCGAATGGACACTAGCTAGTATCTAGTAGGGCGGTAGTAGTAGCGTGACAGGATTTCCCAACCCGAGCTCCGGGGTATTACTAATATTCGCAACACACACACACACAGCGGGAGAGAGAGAGAGGAGTAGCGGTCGCGCAACGTCGATGTGCGCCGGCGACGATGTGTTAGTTGGGGTGGTATTGGTGGAGAAAGTAGAGGTGGTTGTGAAAGCAGTGGAGGTGGGTGACGCGGACGGTGGTGGTGGAGGAGGCGGTGGTAGTGGTGGTGGTAGTGGTGGCGGTGGCGGCGGCAGCAGCGACGGAAGGTAGTTTCTGGGTGGTGGAGGGCGCGGATCGTCATCCGCAAAGTCGTGCGTTCACCCCGTGCCGCGACGACAACAGGGCGTCGTTCGTTTCGGAGCGAGCGACGCTGCGTCGATTTCGCTGTGGGTGTCCCGTCGCGAACTTTTTCTCTCCCTATTCGCAAGTGTCTATCAGGTTCAGGTTCAGGTCCAGCGAGCTCCCGTGTCGAACCAGTGCGCGGAGTGGTTGGTGCGTGGATCAGCCGAACACGAGTCACCCTAACGTTGACGTTCGGTGTTTTGTGAACAGTGTGTGTTACGCGTCGCTGGTGCGTCTCGTAGGCGACGCACGAACGCGATTATCGCCGCGCTAGCATCGACAGCAGGAGCAGGACGAGCAGCCGCGAAGGAGCATATGTCCTTTGGAACACGTGGTCAAGCGTTGCCGACGCGAGACACACCGGTCGTCCAGGTTCGGGGTTAGGTTCATGGACGTTCGACCGGGAAGGACACCGGGTCTGCCTGTTAGGGGTTGCCACGGGACGGAGCGAGAACAGGGTGGTGCACGTCGAGGATAGCTCTAGACACGACGCGAGTTCCGCGTGAACGGTGATCATACAACGCGTTAGGGGTCTCGTGATTGGATAGGGATCGTGCGAACGAAAGGAAATCGTTGTCCCCGTCGCGACATTCGATACGGCAAACATTGTCACGTGGCTATCGTCGGAACAGGTCTCTGCCTCGCAGGAATCGTCGAGAGGACACCGTTTCCGTCGAACCTGGGCCGAATCCGTGCCGTGCCGCGCCGCAATCGGAGCCAGGATTAAATTAACGGCGAATAAACGCGCGGCACCGCGATACACGCGGTGTAATTAACCCGCGTGCTGGTAGATAACGAGCAGGCTGAATCGGCTGGTTAATTGGTGGCCGATCGGCACCGGGGAGTTGATTTCGTGAAAAGGTGTGTCTGCCGCGTGATCGTCGTCAACGTCGGCCGGCGAGCTAGCGATTTCGTCGCGGTCCAAGTGGGTGGAAACACGCGTCTCCACGGATAAATCTTGTGTTCTCAGTGGAATAATAAATTTCCAGTGAAGTGTGCCGCGGGTACGTGCACAGGTGCCAGTGAAACCTCTTACATGTGTAACCCGCCAACAGGTTCTGTAACGAGCGCATCGAAACGCGTTCTGCAAGAGAACGCAGCCTGCCTCGTGCGATTGTTCGCGCCAACGTACCGTTTCGGATTACGCTGTTCGGCTTTAAGCGACGCGGACTCCTGCCCCACGTCACTGGGGCGAACACGTGAATCAGCCCTCATAACCAGCCTGGTAAGTTGCACGATCGCCGTCGCCGATATAAGATCTGCACATGATATTCGGGCAAGCGGTGTGTCGTGCTCGTTGAACGCGCGTCCTCGGAGACCGCGGCTGTTCGAAGGAGAGTAATCTTAGCGTGGGAGAGAGTTCGATTCCTTCAGCATCGAAGTCTTCCGTGTGTCTCCGAAAAAGCCCACCGGGATTTATAGGTGTTCGAAGTCCACACTCTGCCCGATGATCGGGAAAGATTTGGGATCTCTTTTTCGTTTGGTGATAAGAATGGTTGCTCGGTATCTCGAGTGTCCCCGTTGGTTCATTAATCTTCGCTCCGCGATTCCTGGCGTTTTGCTGGATCGTCAGTTTTTCAGAGATCCTCGGTCCTGCGCATCCGTAAATCGCGTTATGTAACCGGTCCAGGTGTGGTCCAGGGTTTACAGCGGTTTTTCATTCACAGACGACGACGCTCGGCGTTCCCGCAAAGGAGAGCGTGTCGCCTCACGGTCGGGTTCTTCGGCACGTTAATCGCCCCACAGGTTCTTGGCGCAGGCCTCAGAGGTCGTCGGGTGGTCCAGGATTCCTTTCAAACGTTGCTTCATTGGCGCAATGCTACACGCGACTGGGAATATTAAATGACAGGCGGTGGAGAACGGTCCAGGTTGCAGCGCCGGAGTCCCGAGCTGTGTTCCGTTTTAATATTTATGAAAGCTGGCTACTGCGAGCTCAAAGGATCGAATGAAAAACGCGAATTGAATTTGCCACGAGAGCCCGCGTGCCGAGGAATTCATCTCGTGGCGAGCAATCCGCCGCGGAACGTAATTGTTGATTTAATATCGCGCTACGACGCGCAAAGGCGCCAGACGAAAGTTACTCACCGATCAATGGGAACTTTATCCTGATTTCGGCCCTAACTTCCTCCGACCGACACCCCGGACAGCCTAGCTTCCGATGTCGGGGTTCGCGTGTGCCCGAACGAGGGTGAGAAGACTCTTGCTCCCGCGGCCACCAAATCACCTTTGCAACCATTCATGCGTTCAATTAGACACACACCACGAGGTTTGGCAGTAGCAACTTTGCCAGACACTTCTCTTCTCCGGTTTGATTAATCAGTGTTAGCATCCATGGAGAGGTGTCACTGTCGATCATTGATGTCTTATTGATTCCTTTATCGCTGTTTCTTCTTTTTACTGAACACTGAATTATTTAGGTCATGTCTTCTCAGATTATTAGCGGCCACAGTGTATTTCAATGCGGTGGTTCCACATATTACATGGCAAGGCCGGTATCCTTCAGGAATGCTAAGAATTTTCATCTCGTAGCGTTTTCTCTAAATTAACTATCTTTATGTTCTGCTGTTTTAACTTGATATTTGAGATATTACACAAGGTGGTCGATGCACATTTCCATGTTGCATGCATCACAAATCGTTGGGCTTGATTTGGCGCTGTCCTGTGAAATGTGACAGCTCATTATGATGTCTTCATCTGGTCGTCATATTTAAAGTAGCTGATACGATATTAACATCATACATAATTTGATGTCCTGGATTATTCTTATCTATTTTCCGTGAGTCGTCTCATTGACATTTTGTAAATCCAGATATATATTGTGTGCCAAATAAAACAATCGGTTGCAATTTAGCTTCATTATCAATTAAACTGTCACATAACTTATTCCAATGGTGTAAATAACGTATACAGTTCCGCCCAAAAGCATACACAGTTGAATTTATACAATTTAATTTTGATTTTATTGATTTCTCAAGGGTGGCACGTTGACAGCTACATACAGATTCTTCTTGATAAAAATAAAGTTTTCATGAATCTGTCAACAAAGCTCGTTTCTTGGCCAATTCTCTAAAAATTTGATACTAACGTTATGGTTATACTAGAAATTAAATTTTTGGTAATTATTGAAATGTTATTTTTCCTATACATGTCACCGCTGGACAAAGCACACTTCTTGACCTACACAAAATATTAATTATCGTAGTCATGGTAGTGACAGCTACCAACAATTCATAGAAAATGGACGAGTTTGTCATTTTCCACTTTGAAAATGAAATTTGAAATGACTGTTCCATTTTTTGCAAATTGTGTTTTAATATTTGAAGAGTTGGTGATTCTCCGCGTTAATAATATTTTTATATTAGTTAATAATAAATATAAGAATTCGACGATTAAGAAAATTAATTACAACAATTATGGAAGGATTAATGAAATCAATTAAATATTTGTCATTCTTGTATATCCGCTGAATTCAAACAGGAAGCTATAACATATTTATAGTAAGAAGTAATAGGAACATGATTATTGATACATACAATTTAGACTCCTGATTCATTCCGTGTTCCGATAATCGGCCCTAACCGATGTTGAGATAATAGACGCTTCCATTAAGCGACGTTCTACTGTAATCACGTCTCTTAACCCTCATGTACTTATCCAACTTGTCTACGTTGTCGAGCTGTTGGATTACATTTACAGTGTAAATACATAATTGAAGAGGACACAGAGGTTTTGTGAATTATCTTCCGATCATTGAACCTTGTTGCACAAAATTCAAATAATGCAATATAAACAGATAACAAATAATTTATAGCTTGAAACACTTGTTGACGTAATGTACGAGTTCGTAGTGATTTGTTAATAGAAGTCTGAATATTTTTGTTTCTCTTTCGAGATAAAAATTCCTCCTCACAGATTTTGATGACCTTGAAATATGCCCTTTTAATTGACGGAACACGTGTTTCAGGGCGGGGAAGGGACAGAGCCCCTCCCCCTACACCCTGAAAACCTAACCTAGAACAAACTAAAATTTTTTTACAATGGCGGACTTCTCTATAATGGAACTAACAGTTTTTTGCAAATATCTGGAAAACTATGGTAACATAGGGAAAAGTTATTCAGAATGATGACCTTGGAAACATATTTCAGGGTCATCAAAATCGGCGAAGAGTAAAAAAATTGGTAAAATTAAGGATGCTTACTCTCATATTATCCTGAAATGAGAAGTTAGCGACTTAAAATTTTGGGGAATTATCTTTCAACCTAACAGCATTGTTTTGCACACGATAATTGCGCACATTTGTTATCCAAACTTCCAACTTACATTGTAAGTGAGTACATCTGTGTCTGAATGCCCACATAAGGGTTAATAAGGCTCCCATGAGCTTGGAATTAATTAGTAAATGATGCAAGTCTTCCTTGGGAAACTTTCAGAATTTCGGTAGTCTGAATTACCCATAATTTCTACGAGCTTTCGTTGGGCTCCGGAGACTCTACATTACAGTAAGATATTTAAGAGCGAGACTTATCATGAGCTGCTTCATTCGGCCAAACATTTTGAATAATGCTAGCCTATCGTCGCGGAATTCTTGAGATGTTCGAAATTCTTAGCAATCAATTATCACGCGGTGGAAATCTTCGGTCAATTTTCAAAATTTACGTAATTTAAAGTCTACGCAACTCTTATTACCTTTCTGCGGCCTCATTTGGTATTCTGCGAAAACTTCTTTCTGCATTTTCTTCATTTACATATTCCCGTTCTTATTCATTTTTTTTTAAATTTTAATATGAAATTACTTCGATAACTATTCTCATCAGTGACATTAAACATTTAATCAGGCGAATCGACGGCGATGAATCTGAATCGTCCACTCGTCAGTTCTGTTTCTTAGAGCGCCATTTTACTTTCAATCTAACCCACGCCTAACCTCATTTCTAGAAAAAGGGTAGAAATTGTTTACTCTATTTCTACTTTTAAATTGTATTTCCTTATGTACTAATTGACTTTTAATGTAATGCAAACATAACCTCGTTTGTAACAAATGGGTATGAATTGTTTACTGTATTTTTACTTTTATTCCGACATAACCTTATTTCTAAAAAAAAAATACAAAGTGTTCACTGTATTCCTCTTTTTAAACTAACCTTAGTTTTAAACAACAAGTACAAATTGTTTACTGTATTTGTACTTCGAACTTTCATTTCTAACTGTGCCATTTTAATTTTAATCTAACCTCATTTTTAAAAAGGGGGTAGAAATTGTTTCCTCATCTATTCATTCTAAATAAATTTTATTTTTATTTTAAATCATGAGGCAACTTTTACTCACAGTTCAAATAGATACAACAAATAAAAAAAAATCAATTAAAATCGTTAATTGTTGATATATATTTAATTGAATTCTTTTATGCAACAACATGAATATTTTACCTTATGAAGAAACATAATGCGTGCCATGAAACAATTACATTTGTTAATATTAATTGAAACATTTGGTGGAATATTTAATATCACAGAATTCGAATGATTCGATCCTCATTGTTATGAAAGGTTAATCAGCCACAGTGGAAACAATTAAAACGAGTTACTAACATGCTGCAAAAGTGAATCTATAAAAATGTTCATTAATTTGGAAAATTCATTTAACTTGGAAACTGTTTATATGCAATAGTTAAAAATACCACTATTTGAAATAGAAACTAATAGAAATATTACTATTTGAAGTAGAAACTAATAGAAATATTAATTTAAAACACTATTTTTTATGCAAATACTATCCCAAGCGAATATCACCTGAAAAAATGAAAATATTTATTTCTAGTTATCTATTCTCCAAAACTTGTATTAATTATTATGTTATTTTTAACTTTTAAATTGGTGACTATAGAAATGTTATCACCAGCCGTTTATTAAAAAGCGATGAGAAAGAAAGCCTAGCTAATAATATATAATTTCGTGAGCACTATTTACGTTTAATAAAATGCAAACAGACTATCTAATTCGGATCTAACCTAGATCTCACCTAGATCTATCCCAGGGTCAGTAATTCATAATAATGTAGAGATCTAGGTTATGTCTGGGTTAGATTTAGCTGAGGTCTAGGTTATGTTTCAATCCCAACACAATTAAACATTACGGAGTGAAAGCGAACGTTTCAGAAACATTAAAAGCAGTGACAATTGAGGTTCTGCAACACAACGAAACTGATAAAATGTTCATCAAAATTGTAATCACAAAAGTGTAGAATTATACTTACTTTCGACCACCTAGTTTCTTTAACTGTTTTAAATAAATTATAAATCTCCCATTCCCTTTTTTAGGTTTCACGCGTCCATTATTTTATATTTATAATAAATTTATTGCCACTTTAAAATAAAATTGTTGTAGTATACATATTGTAATTTAAACATTCTTTTGTCCGCCAATTGATTAATAAAATTATTGTTTTTTTATGTAACCGCTATTATTTATTAATTGGGCACGAATTTTTCCAATTCCACAGATATCCAAAAATCATACGTACCATATGCTCCTTCATGTACAGTCCCTGCATATATAATTCACGCATTCCTTTATTTATAATTCTTCAATAACAACATCTGATCATAAGAAGTCATCAAAATCATCATTCCCTTTTGTGAGCATTTACCATAATCTACCTTTCGTCATTCCTTGAAAAGTAGGAATTAATTGTGGCCCGCATGGCGTGTCTGCACGATGTGATGGCCAGGCTTTCTCGCGCATGCGCAGTGATTTTACCAGCGACGTAAAATTCAGGATAATATTGCGTACCTAGATCGCCCTGGAAAATTTTTCAAAATTCTTACGATTTGATTCTGAGAAACGAATGTATGACATATTTGTGTATATATACAGATACGTTACTGTTAAAGCCTGGCAAATATCACATCACTAGAGATGACAAAAAATTCGATCACGTTCATTTCAAATCACGGTGATTTTTCACAGCGATTCGTAATTTTTCACAGTGATTCGTGATTTTTCGTGATCGCTTCTGATTAGTGGAGAGCATAGAAACATAATTATTATTGGTCACTCTACATCACTCTATATAAAAGTCTGTGTTCTCATGACGTGTTACATAAAAATAAAAACAGTTTTTCTAAATCTTAAATTACATCATGTATATCAATTAAGATCACAGTCGTGATTTTGCGATCACTGTGATAAATCACTGTGAGTGATTTTTAACGCCATCTCTACACATCACAGGACATCATTGCGACGAGGGAATCGATTATCTTTTTTTTTTAAATCGATCGTAAATGTTTTCATGGCAGTGTCTATCCTACGGTCATGGAACTGACACGTGTGTTGTGTATTGTCGCGTAGAAATGAAAAAATTTTAAAATAAGAGGGTTTTTCTGTTCTTAAAAATATGTTCTACTTTCTTTTCACAAAATGGTTGCTTTGAATCGATTATCGATCGCCTATGATCGAGCGAACCTAACCTATAATGTGTCGCGAACGACACACGAAGACGCGTCCGGTCACAGTGTTTATCATCATATCTTTACAGTATTGTTTAAATTAATATAATATTAACCAGTGAACATTCTTCTCATCGACGTAACCGCAGAATTATTCACAAAATGCTCGTGTCTACTGCCGCGTCACCGGAAAATTCACGTGAGTTGACTTATCCAGATTTCCCGATTCAATTTGCTTGAACCGAATCCAATTAAAATCGAGAGAATTAATAATTATGATTCATCGATCCGGTAATTAGAAGAATAACGTTGCATAACGTTCGAACGGTTCGCAATTCCGCGCACGTTTCCGCGTAACACATATTTGAAGCCTCGCGTCTTGCAACGAACGGAAGCCGCGGCGTTCCTCCACTTTCGATTAGGCGAGGTCACGAGGCCGGCTCCTCGTCGATGCTGATAATCGAGGACGAAAAGCGACATCCGTGCTTCTAATTAAAGCCATGCATGCTGAAAGACGTCATCGGGGGAAACTGATTACTCGTAATTGGACCTCGACGAAGCCCCGAGGCCAGGGTTGTTTTGACAGTCCGTATCGGAAGTCGACAGGGAATGATCTGCTGCCGCGTCGGCCGTGTTGCGCGCAGGTGGTCCTCGGATTACTGTGTACCGTCTGTGAACCCGGCTGATAAAAGTGGCGGGATTGAAATTCACAGACTCGGCCGTTGCTCGTCGACGAATTTTAACCCCATTTCCGTTTCCCTTTAACGACACAACGGAATATTCCATTGTCCGACGGAACGTCGCGGAAACCACTCCAATCTATCGGCTGCTCCGTAATCGTCGCTGGCAATTTATTCAGCAATTTAATTATTGTAGGATTTTAGGAAAAATGAGGGAACACCGCCGCGCCAGCGGGAATCGAACCCGGGCCTTTCTGCTAGTAACCGATCGGCTAACACGCTCACCCACGGAACCCTCCCATTATTCCTAATCTCCGTACGGTATTTTGTTGGTCTGGGGGGTCCTGATCCCACATTATCGATCCGGAAATTTTGTCGGAGCTACAAATGTTTAACACTGTTCCACCTTTTTGCAACACAGCAGGGCCCGCTCTAAGGGGCAACCCGAGGGGGCGCCACACAGTTTCGGACGAAATCGGCGATAAAATAAAAAAACTTTCGATAGAAATGAGATAGAGGGATGAAATTTTTTTTAAATTGTAGCTGAAACTTTGTAGAATATGGGAAAAATAGGGCGATTATGGCACGAACGTTTTTTAACCTTTATAAAATTCGTTAAACTTGTACAATTTCAAGAAAGTTGTAGTTCTTCAATACCACGCGCGGAAAAATTTTTTTAATACATGCTATACATCATTTCTGTTTGAGTTTGTTTGTGAAATCAACGTAAATGAGACAAACAATATATATTTGGATTTTGTTGGATATGACGATCACACGTTTAACAGTAATAGGTATATGATGAATATTACAGCTTATGTCACGCAGACTATACTCGTTGACTACTCGTTCGCAACTGTCTAATTCAAAAATGATTTTGCACGTTACCGCGATCGAATTTCCCGTAGATTTTTTCTGAAAATTTGTCTACGACATCATTGTGCAAAAAATCTATTTTTGTGACAAGAAATCAAAAGATTTCATTAGTTTCTTGTTAGTTTCACTTGTTCGCGTCTTCTTCGTGGCGAACCGCTAACGCTCCAGCGAGGGGCGGCAATTTGTCTTCTTGTCCGGGGCGTCGTAACCGCTAGAGCGGGCCCTGCAACAGAGTTTCCGGAACTTTTCCTACGACGAGACTGTATGTATAATCTTGAATGATGTGACTGATCCTATAATATTCTTTAAAGTAATCTTTCCGATACCAACAAAAAATCTTTGACAGGATAATAGTTTCATGTATTACTATCGCAACAGTAATAAAAATGTTCAATATGCCAATTTAGAAATTCCTTACGCCTCCTATGGACCGAAACCGAACGCATTACCGTACGCAATTAACGTTCGAAATGCGCCCTATGAGTTTTGACATTAATTATCGCATCTATGAGTTCGTGGAGTGTGCAAATGAAACGTTGCGCTGCTCTAATGTATTTTATTCGATAGAATTAATTTAGTTAAATGGATTATTATTTGTTAAAGCTCTCTGCTACATGAAGCTTCTATTAGGTTACTGTTTGGTCAATTTGACAGGGAACATTATTAGTCAACTAATTTGATGTACTGATTCTAAGGCAAGAATTATACGATGTGATTTCAAATAGTAAAAAATTTATTAATAAACTTATCAGAAAACTTCGGATTTTACGTATTTATGACAAAAATGAGTTGGTAAAGTTTGAAACAGTAAAAGGATAGAAAAATTTAAGTACGTTAATACGTCATACCTATTAATTTTTATTTCATTCTATAGTAATGTCCTGATCTAAGAAACAGCACGGATCCGAAGGTTTTTCTTAGATCAAGACATTACTGTATTAGCTTAAAAATTATGCAGAAAATTTTTTAAAGAGAGAAGGAAATTTCTAACGGCTTCTGTCCCTTAGAAATGATACAACAAATTTTTATTCAGAAAAAAATTGCCCAAAGTAGTAATAAATCACCAATTTGTGGACATTGCAAGAGTGTTTTCCATTACATCCGGATCGAATCAATATTCTCATTATATGTTCAAGTGGAAATACGCGTATCGAAAATTGCAGAAAATTGTTAAATTTTTTATATGCATTTCTGGCGTATTATGCGTTGTTAAAGCCACATATAATCCGAAAAAGGCACATTGAGGGAAGGATAGAAATTTCCCAGATCCGTCCGATCGTGGCAAGGTAAACGACTGTTCAGGAAAATTCGATATTTCATTTCGTAGCGTAATGAAATTTTTCAAATGCTCCGAAAAAAAGTCCCGCCCGCAACGTTGCTGAACTCTTTCCGCCGCCGATCACGTGGAAATGAGTATTTCTAATTAACGTCGAAAAGTGGGTGAGCGTGCGTGGGTGAATACGGGGGCGGTTCGGTGGGATGAGTTGCAAGCTGGAGAAAGGAAAAAATCATGCAAAATTGCGGAACAGAGCACGTCTATGGGAAAACAAAACGCCCGCGCACTGATGTACCCGGTAAACATGTGGAACACCGGTGGTGCTGCCGCGCAAAAAAAAAAGCGCGGGTCTGATTAATGGAAAACTTAAAGCCGAAGAAACGGAATTAAGGAGGTGTTCTCGTGTAACAGGTACAAAAATCGAAACATTTTTTTAAACAAATCTAAACTTTACATACGTGAAATTTGGATAAAATTTTTAAAAATAAATAACCCACGACATTTCGAATGTCGTAAATATCTTAATTATACAAAATGAAGATTTTACAGTTTGTTTACTTTAATCCTCGGACTCCCGCGAGTTTCAGGCCGATGCCGGGTCATTTCGGACCCACGCGGATATCTCATTCATACATGTTGACGGTCGCTCGAACTTGTCCTCACCGCTACTCACTTTACCTTGCCCCTTCTACGACGAGTATCCCCACTCTTTCGCCATGGACCGGTCACGTGACGCGTTCCGTTTCTGTCGTGCACGTGACACAGTGTCACATGACTAATCTGGTAATGTCAGAGAGAGGAGAACTGCATTCCCTTCAATTTCCCTGAAAAGTTATAACGTGAAAAAGAAATTAAAAAAAAATTGTAATTAGTCGGAATTGTAGAGGAAATACTGAAAATTGTCAACATGTGGACCAATATTTTAAAAATACATTTGGAAGTAGAATATTTAAATAAAAAATACTGACGATATATATGACTTCTGTTTAATTAAAAAAAGTGATTTACTAATTAAATTGTATTATTTACTTTTTTATAGATGCAGCAAAGAAATTTCAATTTTACGTTAAAAGAAAATAGTAAATAATCCATTTCTGTCGATATTTAAACGACTTCTGTTTAATTAAAAAAATTGATCTACAAACGAAATTATACAAATTAATTTTTATTTAGTATTTACTGTTTCATAGATACATCAAAGTTTGTGCAACGTTGGCCGTGGTGCGGTGGATATAAATTGAAACGCGCGTGGAATCGTGTCGAACGCGAGCAATTCAGGTATTTGTTTCATCCACTTTCAAAAATGAAGCGTCTCGGCTTGACGCGTCCACCGACGTCAATCCGGCGTCTCTGTTCTGCACTATCAACGTCATTCATCATCGACTGTAATTACACAATTTGCATCGAAATGGAAATCACCCCGGACTTTAATGGAACGTTAAGAGCGATAGACCGAAGTGTTCCGGTGTTTTATTTTCTAAATCCGCTGAAACGTGTCAATAACGCGCGCCTCATTATGGAAATTTTGTGAACAATTTCGAAGAGAATAACCGATCAGCATAAATTATTAAAGCTGACGCTTTCGAAAATTTGGTAGAAGTACAACATTAAAATGCAATATATTAAATGATTGCTTAACTTTTCCAAAAAAATCGTGGAACATTTGTGATCGCTTGTTATACAGGGTGTCTCAAAACAACTGGCATCAGGAAGTATTGCTGTATAGTCAATATTTATTATTTTTTATTGCAAATTTATCTTTGTTGTTCTTAAAGATACGTCAAATGTCTTAAGGACTGATGAATGGTTATCGAGGCTCACGCGAAGCCATAAAAATATTTGTTTTTGTTATTCGTTTTTAGAAATCACAAGGTCACCTTCATGTCATTAGGAATTCAGTGACTATAGTTACTCAAGGTCACAGACAGAGATGACGATGATGAAATGAGAGCAGAATACCTAACGTAGATCTTCTTCTACGACTCCGTTCGCCACGCTTCCGCCGCGGTCACGTGACGCGTCTCTGTCGTAGGGGAAGGGTAACTTTTTCCCCGCTATTCGTGCTCCCTCCCCTCATCTGGCGACAGTGGTTCAAAGGGCGGAGGTGATGCGAGGACGTGGGTACTCGTTGCCCTGATTAATAGCCGATTCTAATGCCCCAATTTATGTTGCAATCAAGGCAATTTGACGTTTAATCAAAGCAGTTTGTATCATGCAGAGTGAAATGTAGCGAATAAAACAATGAATCCCGAATTGTGAGCGATAATGAGAGAAGCTGCTCGGACATTCGGTGATTATTCGTTGAAAGTTGGGGTTCTACATGATTATGGTCACCATAATCGCGGATTGACAACCGTTAAAGGAGATGATTGGTGTAATAGAAATGACAAACAATTACATCTTTTACAGCCGCGTTGTTACCGCCGCGCCATGCATTCTCGCTGATAAACCACGCATTATCGATCTGTTTGTTAACACAGGAGTGCTATTATTTGTTCGGTGCAATAATTTTCTGTAAATTGATGAATAGCATTTCGATAGCGAACTGATAGGAGTGCAAAACAAAAGAAATGAATGGACACTGGCCAATCCGCGTTCAAAAGCGCCGTGTACTCAACAACTTTCATATTCGATTATTTTCGAGAACAAAAAAAATATTAATGCACGGTTTTCATCAGCTTTTTCTATGGCGGATATTTCTCTTTCCTCGGCAAAGGTTCATTGTTTCCCGGAATCGCTCCAATACGTTAGGTCTATCGGAAAGTACTGTCCGTTTTTAGAGTCCAGTGTACAGCTTGTTTCGTTTTAACATGGATTCGGTCGAAATTATGACGGGACAGAGTTTGTTGGATGGAGTAAGGCATGTTGTGAATTTTTTTCAAGGTCGCTTCCACCCCCGATTTTCAAGGTCATCGACGAATTCAACGGTTACAGCACCAAGGCCTTGTTCACGGTAACGACAAATGTAATTCCTGTTGAACATTGTTTGAGCAACCGGTAAAAATCCCGGCATAAGCACAATATTTTATCGATATTAGTGTGCCGAAAGTATTATAAAAAGTGTCCATGAACAATGCAAGTGTTATGCATCCGTGAAAGGTATGCGCAAGAATTAAGTCTTTGAAAGGCTGCATTAGACTACGCTAATTACGTCGAAAAGGAGGCACGTTACTTAAGGAGGGTAATCTCCATATCTTAAGAATGAAACGGGAAGGGGGAAGCCGTCCGCATATTTTATGGAGCTTTTAGTGGCGCATAAGGTTCATAGAAAAATGCCTTTTTCCGAACTGCAAATGGAAGCGGCTTTGTTGTAATGTCATGGCCGAATGCGATAAGTTGCAAGGAGAATGAAAACTTATTCTTTCATGCCGGCCACAATGGGATACAGAAACGAGGTTATGAGAAATTGTTGACGTAACTGCAGAAATGCAACGTCGACGTATACATGTTATAACTGAAAATAAAATATAAATAACATCGCGAGGTACGCGCAGTTTCTCCAATGATTATTTCAAACTATAAAATTCTTTATCAGAGAAAACAAACTCCAACACTAAAACATAGAGGGTGGTCTAAAAGTCGCTAGAATATTTAAAAAAAAATAAGAGGGTTGCTACATTTCAAAATGATGTAGTCTATTTTAGATTACTTAGTAACTTCAGACTCAGTGTTCTGGGTTATATACAATGTGTCCCAAAAATGTTGTACTTCCTTGACAGGGGTGACTCCTGAAGTCATTTTTAGTAACTTCAAAAAATGTTTTCGTGACTTCGTTCAGGAGTTATTGACGAAAAACACCGACCAATCAGAGCGCGGTTACGGCGGACGGATTCCGGCTCGGCCAATGCCAACGCATCGCTCAACGGCAACCGCAGTAGCGGCGC
This sequence comes from Lasioglossum leucozonium, assembly GCA_028454225.1. NCBI lineage: Eukaryota > Metazoa > Arthropoda > Insecta > Hymenoptera > Halictidae > Lasioglossum > Lasioglossum leucozonium. The sequence goes on from CM052213.1 coordinate 1,084,237, forward strand.
TCTGATTGGCCCGTGATTTTCGTTAATAACTCATTAACGAAGCCTTGGGGAACATTTTCGCAAAGGAAAAAGTTTCTTCAAATAACCATAGAAATCGCCCTTTTCCAGGAAATAGAAGAAAAGTTTTGGAACACCCTATATTTGTTTAAGAAGTACCCTTCATATGAATTATAATATTTTAGTTTTCTTTATTATTATTACTTTCTATTTCTTTACCGTTCCTATTTTTAAAACAATTTCTTAGCACCACAGGTTTTATTTTTGCATATTCGGTGTCATAGATATAAATAGATTTTACGTCACTCATGCAAGTAATGATAAATGATAAAGCAATAATCGGCGTTATCATATTTTCATTGATTGTCCACTTTCCAATTGGTATTTCAAATACATTCGAATATGGCGTCAGAATATCGAGAGCATTTTCAGTTTGAAAAATGAAATTCGAATCGGCGCAACATCCATTAAAAATTTAACTGAATTTCCATTTCACCGCTGACGAATGATTTTTGTGACGCGCGTCCATCCATTAACGTTCAAAAAAACAACACGAGCGTGTCCCTTTGCCAATCATTTACCTTTTGTACAAACAAATAACGCCACCGAAAACCGTTTAATCTACTTTCCCTAAAACCGATACATTCCCAGTCTTATCCAGCCGAAATCGGACCAATAAAAAAAAAACCCAGCTAAATCTCCATTGAAACGACAAACTGTCACGAGACAATTAAACGCTGGAAACAGGTATTGAATCTCGGTCTGCATCCGAAAATACTACACCAGGTATACCATTAACGTGTTAATTTGTTTACAAAATATTTTGACAATTGGAGGGCACAAAAATTACGCCGTTGAATCAGTATTTTTTTCCATAATCTAGAGGTCATATGAAGGTTACTGAGATTTCTTAAAATGAATACCTACATATTCTACATTTAAAAAAGTAACAAGTCAGTTTGAAAAATTATGTAAAGCTGGAAAATAATTTACACGAACTTAAAAAAATGAATTTTGTTCAAAGTTTCAAACTTCGAATATGTTTCCTAACAATTGTTAACTAACATGCTTCCTACAAATTCCCTGGACAAAAAAAATATGCTCCATAAAAATTATTACCACTTCCAAAATTAATTATACAAAGAGTGTTGAGTAGAATTTAAATTACAGATAAAATTATTAGTGCCACAGTTACGTTGTTAAACGTGCATTTGCACTTTAGTACGCCAATAATTCTGTATAGTTAAATTTTCATGTGAAAATTTATATTCGTTGTACAGTAATGTGAACTTAATGTATGAATTTTTTTTTTTAATTTTGCATAGATTGCAGGAATGTTTGACAGAAGTCGAGAAGCGTGAATTTGTTTACTATCGTTCCAGTTTTCAAACTGTCGCGTCGCATGCGCCTATTAGTTTGGATAGGGGAGATTTCGCCGGGTACCCACTCCAACACGGAGTGTTTTCGAAGCAACAATCCGATCATCTCGGTAAACACATGCCTGGTTCTTTCACGCCGTGTAAACTCCGAGCCGCTGACTCGCCATATACACCCCATGTAAACATCGTCGAAACGCGACCCCCTTCAGCCTGCCGGCAATACATCGCGCCGCTCCTAAATGGAACCCGTCAAACTAATCACGCGATAACTCCAATCGTGAACGTACATTCCGGAATCATTCACAACAATTTCGAGCTTAATCCTTCGCCGATAAATATTTTAATAATCATTCACAATGGGGGACTATTTGTCCTTGCTAGTTTACATGACCTTGAAATGTCAAGGTCACTATTCTGAACTGTATATGTCACTACTAGAATTTCCGAGATGTTTAGAAAAATGAAAATTCTTCCATTAAAAATGTCATTTTAAATTTCGTGCTTTTTTCTATTTGTGGAGAATAGAGTTGTCAACACCTGGTTAGTAAAATTGTAAGAAATCATGAAATTGTAAAATGATACTACACTGGTGGTGGGGGAATCAGTTCACTGGTAGTAGGTTAATTGGTGCATTGATAGTGGAGGAACCGATAGCCTGGTAGTGGGGGAATCGGTGCATTGGTAGTGGGGGAACCGATACACTGGTAATAGGGGGAACCAGTGCATTGGTAGTGGGGGAACCGATTCACTGGTAGTGGGGGAATCAGTGCATTGATAGTGGGGGAACCGATACACTGGTAATAGGGGGAACCAGTGCATTGGTAGTGGGGGAACCGATATACTGGTAATAGGGGGAACCCTAATACTAATCGGATGCCAATAGGGGATGAAATAAATTTTTATTTAAGTTAGGGTAGTTCCATCTTTGTAATTTCTCTGTAACAAAATATGGACGCGAGTGCGTGTTTTAAATTTTGTCCGTTTCCACGAGAACAGATTGCATTTTGCAATGTAACAATGGTAACGAGAGTTTCGATCCATCAACCGTAGCAGGGCTTGATGTCGCCGAATGTCGGAATAAGTTTAATAAGTTACGATTTTATTCCGGCTCCAATGAATTCGCAGTTATTTCGAAAAGCAGTCACGTCCGGGCATTGATCTGCGGCGAATAATGTGATTCGAAATGGAAATTCGGCAATAAAATTCATTTGAATAAATATCATATATTACTGGCTCACGTAGGCAGGAATCGTGTCTCATTAATTCTATTAATTAGCACCCGTGATCATTTCTTTTAATCTACACTTGATATTACGTACGCTACGCATAATACGCATGTGGAAACGTCGGATAAGCAAAACATAAAAACAGAAAAAGAAATGCGAACTTTCTCTGAAGCATTTCTCATAAATAAACTCGAAATTATCGATTATGTTATGTTGCATAACATTCAAGATACCCACGTTAACTGTAGTATCTCCGTAACTGTCACACTGTCGGATCCGCCGAGCGACAATTACAGTAGAGGTGCTACATTCTTCATAGTGTTCCAAACGCAGAGAAGGATGGCGATTGAAAAAGAAAGAGACACTGAGGTTCGGGCGCCCAGCATCGAAGGGCTCGTGTCAGCCGTTTGAATTCAAAAATCGAAACTTTATTTTTTCGTCAATGGAACTTTTGCCATCGTATTCGTCTCGTTTTTCTGATTAAAACGACACCAAACATGATACAATTATTTGTGTAACATGCGATTGATGTTTCGGACTTCACATTTATGGTAGACACTTCTGTAAATGTGAAGTTTGCTTATTACACGAGCAATTGTAATCGTAATGTTTGGTGTAATTTTAAGTAGAAAAGCGAGACGATGGTAAAAGTTTCCCACAAAAAACATTAAACTCAGAAAAGTTGCAGTTGGGGATGTTTGCACAGTTAGGATAGAGACAGTTGCAACAGTTACGGAGATAATACTGTATTTCAACATAGCACATACTGTGTATCCGAATAGGGATAAAATATAATTCCAAATACAAGGGAGCAACAGGATTAGTGTTTTTAAAATATTACATGGTTAAAATAGGCTTTACTGTATCTTCTTGAACTACGCATTTCAAACAAATGAAATTGACTACGAAAATATCGGGACACGTAAAACTTGCGAGCGGTGCATCATAAAATGTCAAAGTGCCTTGAGAATTTAGTGCTTACGCGTCATTTTTTGAAATATTAGTTTTAACGTGCCATCGGCTAAAAAATTGCGCTTTCCTGTTTTATCCCCTCTGTATATTTGTGTGAATGTATTTTTAAAAATCAGAGTAGTTATCTGTTATACTACATAAAAGTTGAATGATTGAAATTAGTTATTTTAGTATTTATAAAACCGCAGTTGCGAAGTATCTGCTAATTTTTATGCACCTACACTGTATTAAATCTGCCAGAATATTCGTACGAGGGTGCGTAAATAAAATGTTATTTGTTAAGCATTGGTAATTTCGGTTGAAATTCATTTTAATGGTACATACGAATATATTTAATCTCTTCAAGCATACTCACATAAATGTTTACATTATCTACGTTCAGTGTTTTTTAAATGAAAATTGATGAAAGTAAAGAAAAATTAAGCATTAAATAATTTTATTTTCATTATCAACAATTCATCCTTGAATAGCTTAAAAACACATTAAATTCTCGAGTTGCGACTTTTTAAGAAGCAATTACCGCTTGGACAGAATTATATGTCTGACGAAGTATGGTCTGAACTCCATAACCGATTGTCACATGCAGAAATTCAAGGATTGCAATGTCAGGCATGTGACGTGTTACAGAGAAAGTGAGAAGTGAAAAATTTTGCAGGACGGTTCTGCGAGACGAAGAAACAGATCAATTTCACCGAATTATATGCGATTAATTGCGTTCCCTTCTAATTTATCACGAATTATCGGGTTGCGCAGAAAAATAAACGAAAGAGTCGTTAATCGCCGTCAATTCTGATTTAATGAGAACCATTTGTAGTCCGAAAATCGATTCTATCGGACACAGAGCGTTGCGTAAAACACTTCTCCTCTTGGACATCCGAGATGTTAATTTAAATTTAATCTTCATTCTAATTTTCAACATAAGATCGAAGTAGAAATTAACATTTAATTGCAATTGTTTTCCATTAAACATTTAATGGAAACAGATCAGTTAAATATCGTTTAGCAATTTCATCCGGATTGGTAAAACTGTCAATATTTTTAATCTATTTAGATTGAGCTCCATTAAATTTTAATTTGTAGCAACGTATTGTTCGTTATTTCAACATTAGTAAAAAAACACTGAAAAATATATTCTATTATTAATTTTTAATACAATTTATTAACTCAAACTTATCTTTAACGTAACCATTTTTAAAAAATTGAAATACAATTTTATTTTTAATATTGAGCTATTAACATATAATAAATATAAATTTTTCCATTAGGAAATTATTAGAAACAAATTAGTCCTAATGATTATAAATGATTTTAAAAAGATACGAGAAGGTTACAAAAGTTACTATTTTGATAAACTTTGTATTCTCTGTTCTTGAACAATTATTAAACAATTTATTTTGATTTTGTACGACTTTTGTGAGCACTGGTGTGCCAGACAACTAACCGTGTAACTACCGGAAAACGCAGGACTATCCGGTTAAACAACCGAAAAACAACAACCGAGCGTCCCTTTAATTATTGCACACCATTGTACGAATACAATACGCAGGCTTTACAATCAATCAATTCCAACTTAATTAATTATGTTATCCAAAGCGTACCAAATTGTATGGCAAATATTATAAATAACAACAGGAGGTCTCTAATAACCCATACAAATGGTCGATGCGACGCTAAATAATTGATTTAAAATACAACGCGAAGAGAAAATTGCTGAATAATTCGTATTTGAATGAATAAAATTCTATACTTATTGCTCGGTGCTGAAATTGTCCTTGATCTTTTTCATCAAATGTTTTCATTGAGTCTCACAGGTCTCACAGGGACCATTCTCATACTATTCTATTCTATACGTCTACAGGGTGTCCCAAGATGGTATGGAATAAAATAGTTTAACAAAATTTAAAGACGTTTTTTAAGAGAACGGTTGACTGTAGACCCGCGGCTCCTTTGAGACTAATTGTGCTCGCGATGAGTGCTGCAGGATGGAATAAAAAAAATGTTTGACCTTGTGAAAAGGATCAAGGTCACTTCTGCGGTCCATTTTATGGTACCACACCCGTACATGCACCCTGAACAGGCTGTACGTTCGAAGAACGAAAAAATCGAGCTGGTCTATCACACGCTTTGCTGGTCAAACGGGGAAAGAGTCGGACGCGCGGGCTCCAGCGATCCAAGTTGAAACCATTTAGTTGTCGAGAGAAATTTGTTTTCATTAACTGACAAAATAGGCCGGCGGACCGTCTCGAATCCCCGTGCAGCAAATTGTCTGTTCACGATTCGCTGGTCAAAGGCGGCGAGGCGAGGCGCGGCGTACACGCGTGACCCGGAATTTCGAGCGACTCGAGCGAATGTAAACGCGAGCCAACCCTTCTTACGGGGAAATGGCGGACGGCAAACGTAGACACGGCCTTGATCCGCACCCGGTGAACGCGCACCGCGAGATTTACTGACCGTTCACGATGGTGGTAAACCGTAACGACCGCAGACACCTGCAATTATGATGTTCATTTTCGACTGATACAACGAGCAGAACCGATTCAAACCTCGCCCATCGACGGCGTCTTTCCTACTTGTCGATCATTAGCCCCTGTTTACATGACCAACCGATGATTACACGCATCGGGGGCTCGTTCAAACACCGCCCCACGTGTTCAAAATTCTTGATGAAACGGCATTGTTTGAGCCGAGCACACGAATTTTCTAGTAGGCTGCACCGCATGCAGGGGAGGCTGACCTAGATAGAAATGATAGGAAAAGTTAATCGAGGATAGGATACCGTTTTGCGTTATCCTGCTTTTATTGAGGAACACTCGCGGCTGACGCGCGGATCAATCTCCACTCAAGGTTGTAAGGCTTCAGCCCGGTAAGACCGCGGACGCGTCGACTCGCGAATACCCTCGCACGATTGCTACTGCCCGCCAAATTAATATTGGGCAGCCGATTCAGTGACTAGAGCGATTATACAGCGACGCATCCAGCTCACCCCAACCGTTTTATTGTTTTAGAATACATAGTTTTTAATAGCAGACTAAGCGCGCGAATTTGGTCACCACGTGGTCCCCTAAAAAGGGTCCTCGATTATACGAAGTTACCTGCTCACATTTATGGTGCAGCGATAATAGACTCTCGAAGCCATGGCACATAATTACTTAAGGCGCTGTAACGGTAGCATGGTGTGCACACACACCACTAGGTCAACCGTATACGTAGACGTAAGACATCTTAGTAGTTGCAATCGCTAGATAAAAGATAAATCTAGGGCGCGATCTTCTCCAAATGGCCCAATTTTTACGTTTTCGGGGCGTAAATTGCAATATTCGGCAATAAATTTCGTTCGTTTCAATAAAACCGCAGTCTAGCTATAAAAAAATAACGAACCACATTGTTTATTTCTCAATAAAAATTGGAAATGTTCCGGGGTATCCTAACTATGTCTGTACACGGTATTTTAGTTATCAAAGCAGTAAGTATAATTGAAACATGGCAGCTGGAAATACGTTTTGTTTGTTAGACCGCGATGGAACCGTTTGACACGTTTTAATTCGATCAATCGCGCCCGAAGAAAAGTTAAATTGAAATACAATACACATAGCGTATCGACTTTTTAATATGAATTGTGTCCTATGCAGGGCACGCATTAAAAATTAATACCACAAAGTATTTATTGCGAAATAAAATAATTTAATCTCTCAGCAACAGAGGTCTGCATGTTTAATTCTGTAACCGTGGAAATCAACTAATGTTTGTTCACATGTTTTCATCCGACGTGCTGATTATCATCCGGTTTATTACCAATAGATCACGCATCAGTGAAACCATGAAAATTCATCCCATAAGCAGGAATTAATGTAAACGCTTCGATAAACCATGTGGATAAGCAACGACAAACATAAAATTCCTGTTATTCTCGTTTAATTTGTTAACGGGGTTGATCCTTTAATTTACACAGACACTAAAACTTGCAAAAATCTCAGATATTATACTTATACTTATTTTGTCTACTTAATTTAATTTTGCTACAACTTGGATATTGCACTAGAATAAGTGCATTTATTTATACTTATACTTACTCCGTCTAGTTAACAATTTAATTGTGCTATAACTTTTGTATTGCACTATGATGAGTGTGTTTATTTATACTTATACTTATTTTATCTACTTAATTTAATTTTGCTACAACTTGGATATTGCACTAGAATAATTTATTTATACTTGTAGTTATTTCGTCTAGTTAATAATATAATTTCAGAACTTTTGCCCGTAAAAAGTAAATAATATTACACAGCATTATGCATGCTGCTGCATAATCAATCAATTTCTTCGCGGACTTTAGCATTCATGAAGGGACAACAAAGTATCGGGACAAACCGGGCGCTGTTCATTGCAATCTGTAATTTAAATTAGCATGTGCCTTGATTTAAAAAAAAAGTAACAGACAGAAAGTTCCGAAGTGCTCGGTCCTTATTCGAAAAGTTTTGTTCGGGGCCGGGGGGAAACTCGAGCCATCTCTGCTGATAATATTTGATCAAACGGTTCGCGGGCTCCCTGTATATTTTCAGAATATTCAATGGCGCCGTGGCTAGAATAAATGCCGGGACTTTGGTGCCTGGTGGCCCGTTGCTTTCCGCGTTCCCCTGAAAGTGCATATTCATAGTTAACCTAGCTGGAGTACGACCATCCTTTCAGCGTGTAAAATAAAATTATTGCTCGGTCGGCGGTCGACGTATTTTAAAATAAACAGAGACTACGACTGGCTGATCGTTACTTATGCGAGTGGCAGCTATGGTGGGGGAGAAAAAAAGAGCGAGAGAGAGAAAGCACGACGCGGAACAATACAAAAGGAAAATACAATGGCGGGGAAACGGTGAAATGCATTTTCTCCTTGTAGGTGCTCGACAACAGTGTCCTACGGCACTCGAGAGCTTTTAGAGAGATATATGCTCGCAGCTAATTCCCGAGACGATCCTTTCTAACCTATCAGGTGAATTCTTGCGGAAAATACGAAGCCGTGCGCCTACGGTATTCGAAAGCAGATCCGCGAGAGCCTGGCGTACCCCATTGAGGGCCGATGAATGGTAATTTTAATGCGTAATCGTTCCTCTTCGTTCTGATGAATCGAAATTCTGAACCGTACCGACGCGAAAGTCGGTTAATGCTTGAATAATTCACCCGTGAATCAGAGTAACCATGCCCTGGTATTTGACGATCGCTGCTTTTAACTAGGACCGGCATTAACTCGCGAATTTTTAACCGTGCCCGGTATTATCCTGCTGTTAATTATTCGAATATTTATTGAACGATATACATGCATAGCGACGCTGCTGTATTATGCGAAACGCTGAAACATTCATCATTCAGATACACCGTTCGATACGCCACGAGACGCAACGTTTGTAGCGAGCTGGCTCAAGCTTTTCATGTAAAATTCACATAGAATTCATGTTCACCATCGCAAGATGGACGAATAAACCTATTTGGAGATTATTGTACCCGCAATACTTTATTAAAATTGTACAACAAAATTGTACTTCCTTGAAACTGGTGATTGCTGATATCATTTGAAGCTTAGACCATTTAGGGATCGAAACGTAAAAAACATGTTTAAATAATTGCACATTTGTTGTTTTTTAAAAATGATCGAACCTTGCGCCGATATCATTTACTTTATAGAATACATGAGATTGGATGAGGAAAAAGGATGGCAAGAAAGGTCGTGGGAAGTGTGGAAGATGAGGGGCGAGAAGTGGATGAGGATGGTGGAGGAATGGAGAGGAGGAAATGGAAGGAGAAAGAGGGGGTCCAAAGAATAGGGAAGGGGGGAGTGTGTGTGTGTGTGTGTAGGATTAGAATTAATGTAAAGCGATGTGTAGAAATAAGAAACTAGAGGTCAGGTAGTCCGTAAGGTAAAATAAATGCGGTGCGAAGAAGAAGGGAGGAGAAAGTGCAATAGAGATTGCAACCCTAAGGGGAATCAAATTATCTATCTATATCTTTATTGTTGCCTAATTTAAATGTGACCTCCAACGGTAAAAAGGTTCTCCACCTCTGCACTACACTCTCGCTCGAGGAGTTATTAACGAAAAACGCGGACCAATCAGAGCACAGGATCCTCTAAGCGAAGCGTTGGCATTGGCCTAGCTGGAATCCGTCCGCGGTAGCCGCGCACTGATTGGCTTTTCGTTAATAACTTCGTGACGAAGCCACGGAGAACACTTACGCAAAGGAAAAAGTTGCTTCAACCGACCTCGGAGACTTATCGAGGATATACGTTTTTGGGACACCCCGTAGAGTGCCGTGAAAATAGCATCCGTCAAACCAATTGATAAAACTGCGATCGTATTACGTCTCGAGAAATTCAATTCGGTCTCTCCCGAGTAGCCGGGCGGGAAACTTTTTTTGGAAAAAAGTTGCGCATACGAAAGATTCGTTGCAACGAATTACGTAGGAAAGCGGTTGCTGGGAATTCGGATTTTTACTGGATGCTTTCAGACATGCTTCTTGAGCGTGCACTCGAATGCCTCGGCAGAATGCAAGTTCCCTTCCATATTCGCTCTGGCGCTTTCAGTTTTCGTTCTTTCTTTCTCTCTCTCTCTCTATCTCCCCCCAACCACTCCCTGCACGATAGAGCGAACGTAAAGAATTTGATCCATGAAACATGTAACTTTTCAACATTCTTGAACGACGGGTCGTCTTGTTCTGCCGATAAACTTTTGTTACTTTCCGCGCATCGTCGTGTATTGCTTAAACTATCATATTCCTCAAAACTTACCTACAGTATCCGTGACGTAATTTATCTGGTAGCGTGTACACGTCACGAAAAATACGAATGGTACGAAAAAAGTGTTTGGGTTGAACGTTCTTGAGTAATCAGAGTAAAATATCATGCTGACCTTCATTCGACCTCGCCGTGATCTTCAACAGATTAATAATGATTTATTTTATTTGTAAAAATTTGGAAACTGGACGACCTGGTTTTCTGGAAACACTGAAATTCGAAAAGTATTCTTATTTTTAAAAAATTTGTCTTTTGTATTCTTATTTATTCAATTTCTGATCGGTTACTTTCGAAAGTATGGAAAAAGCCTCGACTTTATTGAGAATTACCAATGTATCTACAGGATCGCCGTGGTGGAAAATAAAAAAAAAAGATCGTGGAGTTTCTGCCAGGACGTAAAATATAAATTCCGTTTCGGTATTCGGCAGTCGTAAAAACGAGATTTGTAAAATATTCATGGAATCGAATCTGCGGAATAAAACGATTCGTTCACGTGTCCAAGGATATTTCACTTATTTTTCTTGGCTGATATCGTGCCGAAGCTTTAAACTGCACGAATGTAATTGCAGTTGTGAAACGTGACGCGTATAAAGGGATTCGGATCGCGGAGGATTAAACAGAACGCGATGAAGGATTTACGATTATTTAAACATGGAACGAAACAATTCAGATAAACGCATGTAAGATGGAAAAGTGGAACATGAAACAATTCTCTGTTGCACAAAATTGTTTTTGTATAATGCATAAACACTATTTATTTAATAACAAACGATTCAATATGATATTCTTTTTAAACTCCAGTTTACTCGCATTAAAAGAAGAAATCAAAATTATTTATTGTAACAATTCGTACAATACTTAATGTCTGGAGACATTGTTACTTACGATAAATAGTATTTGTTTCTCCTACTCGTCGGTTATCTTGTTCCGAAGTGTTTTGCTCGAAGCGATTCTTTTTCATAGAATCCGGCCTTTTAGCGACGAGTCTGTGTCCCATCGAGCGCGCTTGTCCTGAAATATTTCCGGGACAAGGCGCACATTATTTCCGCGATAAATTCGCTCTACTTAGGTCGACTATAATCATACATTTCTCCGGAGACTCTCAGGTGCGACGCTCGCGAGCTTATCGCATCCGAGGATCTTGAAGGAGGAAATGCGACTCTCTCCATTTAGCCTCTGTTTCGCCCCCTTCATCCCTGTTTCGCTCCTCTCGCCCTCCTTCAAAGAGGGTGACATGCCCTCAAAAGGTTCCTCGCGTATACTTAAACTAGGATCCAATTAGAGGAGATAGAGAGAGTTACGCGTCTCGTGTTTCAGGACACTTGTCTTTTAACTACCATATTTTTTTTTTTTTAAGGGGTGCTAATTAATCTGATGACCAGACTATAGATTGCCACCTAGCAGCAGTTCTCCGAGCATCGGACATACGAGGTTTTTCCTAAATTACAGTGGCTCACGAGAGCATTCGATCGCCTGATTTTTTAAAAAGTGGACCAAACTACCTGACGTAGCCAATGATGTCTGGGAGAAAACATTTTTTAAAAAACGACATCAAAAGAATTTTTTTTGGGCCCATGATATTTAGATATTTTATGGATGAATTACTGTACAACGTAACCATCAAAATATCGCTTGCTGTACGTTTCAGTGCCTTCGCACCTCGGTTTTTCAATAGGCACAAAGAATCTAAAATCGTACTTACCGTATCCCCACCGTTCATTTTCGAGGTTTTGGCCACGATTTCGCCGTTTGGACACAGTGTGCGTCGGCCGAAAGTTCTCCTCAATAAATGTGGCCCCGTACAGTGTCTAAAGGAACTTACGCGAGCCTCCGTCCGTATTAGCGGAACTTTTACGCGGCTGGAGGCTCACCTGTTACCGCAACAAAGTGAGACCGTGTCTTTCAGACACGTATTTCAGTTTAGAGGTCAATAACGTGATGCAGTCGATGCGCCGGGATCGTTAAGCGCATCTGCTGCGTGCCCCGTAATGACACTGTCCGCCGGATAACACACGTAACTGTTCTGCTTAAATGATCGATGCGCGAGCTATGCTATCGCTTTAATCGCTTATCTAAACTCGCCTGGCTGTCCCATTGATTTGGCTCTCGCGAGCTCTCAGCCGCCCTTCTGCATCGATCCTTCCCCCTCTTCGGCACTCCTCGGCGCAAGAGTGCATCGAGAACGCCTGGTCTTAAACACCTTTGTTTGGCCATTCACTTTTTCTAGAAGCCCCGCCAGCCTATGTGTGAATGGGTCTAGATCATTCCCCCGATACGCCATCTAGAATTACTTCGCTCAATCCGGGCCGGGGATGAGTCACGGGTGCATTGTTGCTGTTGTTGTTAACCATTAAGCGGGCGCGCCTATTTTTGTGTTACATAACTGGGCGCGCGGAGCACTTTGTGCACCATACTTTAACACTTTGACTGCCAAACTAGAGACCTAAAAAATTCCATCAAATCAATGTAGGTTATTTAATGAAATAAAAATTGAAAAAAATTATATGTATGACATGGAGTAGTCCTCCAACTTTCTGGCATTTTACAGATCCTAATAAAATTTGGTACGATTAATATATTAGCGTAAAAATTCATTTTAAAACTTGGACTATTTTCTTTAATTTTGACGAGACAAACCATTTTTTATGTGTAAATTGAACGATATGAGATTTTTACATACCCGTAAAATTATTGTTCAAATTATTATTAAAAAATAAAAGTTTAAGATATTCATTCATAGGCTTACTCAATAACATAATGTTACCTTAAAAATGACAAAAAGTAATGGAAAATATGCTAACAGTAAATCTACCACTGACAGGTTTTTCATTTTACAATTATTGAAATTATGAAGTTACTTATTATTTTTTTGTTCCAAGCACATATTGATGTCAAAATTGCACAAAAAACTAAATAAATAGAGCCTTGTCATTTTTATAAGATAAAATATACAAATATTAATCTTAAAGTTAATATTATATATTAATTAATTAATATATAAAATATTAATCGCTTTTAGCGCTCGATAGATTTACTGTTAATAAATCTACGAGTAAGCATCTTAATTTTATCTTTGAACTTCCAATCGAATAATTGGGTCGCAATAATTTCTACGTTTCGGTGTTTGCAGATTAAAAAAAGCATACGAGGTATTTGCCCAAAAATTGAGGGATATTTGCGCGTAATTAATACGCGGTTAAGCGTCCCAAATAGAGCACTGGTTACCCGGAACTTTTGACATCGCCGCGGAGATATTAAACGCGCACGGTGTGTTCGAAAATTTTAAATACACACAGTTTCTGACGTGTACACGGCCAGCCGTAATGTTCTCGAGATAACTCCTGTGACAGCGGCTTTACAAAAGTCACGCTATAATCCGACTTTACACAGAGATACGAACCCTTCAATTTTGCAACATGCGCAACAAACAAATTTCAATGTACCGGGACACAACGGCCATTTAATAACGCGAGCCGGTTCTGTGTCGAGACTTTTTCAATTTGCACGCCGCGCATTTTCGTACAATTACCCGAGAACCATTGTTTAACAAATAAAAAGGCACGGCAGGCATTTGTCAATTTAAACCGGTCGACACTAACGATGGATATTCTGATATTGACGTTATATCTACGGGCAGTTGCAAATCTCCCATGACTACAAAACATTTTCGAAGCCGTTCATTCTATCAGAAAATGTTTCAAACAAAAGTCGAGTGGCTTAACACAATTAACAATTTTGATAATTCACTTTTTACATAAAATTAAATGTTGGGTGAGATTTTCTTTGAAATAACGAAACCGGCTCTGTGAACTTCTATGTTACGAGCCGAGGGTTACGCTAAGGTTTCGCGTGAGCCGAGGGTTGGTGGTTTAGGATGTGGACTGGCCGACGTCTATTTCATCATCGGGGAGCCAGCTAGATAGGAACACGCACTGTGCGATGACTAGTCTGTCATCTGGTCGCTACGTGTTTTAAGGGGACCGAGAACTGGCCGATGTCTATTTCACAATGTCAAATAAATAACACGTCCATAACTTTAAAGTACCTAAGGATAACTGAAAAGTGGGATGACACTACAGTCGTAGGTAATGTGGGGGCGTGCCAATCGTAACTAGCAGAAATAAAAATTATACTACATTAAACTACAAACGGAGCACTCAGTGCTACTGCGCGCCCACTTAAGGGTTAATAATAAAAATTACATTATAAATATTGAATTGGGTTAGGTATGGATTGCATAGGGTTATGATTGGATAATAGTGATACTTAAGATTTCGATACTTGTGGCTTAAGTAATCACCGAAGTTAAACGGCGTAGGGCGGAAGACGCACTAGGATGGGTGATCGCTCGGTAAAAAGCCGGGAAGTGGCTCTCTAGGTGCGTTTCACGTGTTGTTGGTAAGTCTTAATAAAAAGTAGGTCCCGCTGAAATTGGAAATTAGGCGATAGTTGAGGATTGGTAAAGGGAGAAGTGGTGGAATGGATTTGAAACCCTGAGGGGACCAAATATCATCAATTAATCACTATTAATCACACCAAATTAATTAATCACACCAAATATTATCAATTAATGTACTAAAATGAAAACCGAGAAGGCAAAGCAATTAATGTACTGAAATGAAAACCGAGAAGTCGTAGCATTTATTTAATAAAGCGAGAACAGCAAGTTAAAATTTTGATTTATTCTTGTGAAAGTGAATTATTCAGTATAGAAAAATATTTCCAAATACAATATCGATCAATAATATCCGAATATCATGATCTGCTGAAACAGTTGCGATATCGTTTGACCTAACCCCGAAAATACGAGTGTCATCTTACCACGGCGGTACTTCCGCTTCATTTGCATCGATTTCTATATATAAATCCAGCCGCATTGGCGTAACAGAACCATCGATCATTTCCGACACATGAAATCCTTTTGGGATATACACCGGTTCTAGAGTTTCACTGGTCTCAACATATTCCTTCGCCGTGTTTCGCTGAACTCGTTGCGATAACGTGTTGATGCATCGCGCGTGACGTCACAGTGTCGCGGGTATAGCAATTCCGGGCTTAACGTCAATATTCAATATTATTGTGAAAATATACAATTACGTGGTGTGTATAATTTCTAGGTGGAAATTAACGTGCTCGTTAGATTATAGCAAACACAAGTTCTAGGCGTGGGTACTATAGGCCGCAATTACTTGTATCTTGCACTTCCGTTCAAACTTTTCTAACGTGTTTTATACTTCCGAGTCTTACGAAGTCTGAAAACTAATAATGCGGTTACGAAGATTATATTCCACTAGTTCCTTACTCCGTTGGGAAAGTTAGCCAGAAGTTTTAGTAGTAACCTAAGCTGGATAGAGGCTCCATATTGTAACTGTAATCATAAATTGAAAGGAAAAAGATATTTGAAACACCTTTGGTCGTTTTAAACTCCATTTTTGGATCATTCTGCTTTTCTCATGAGAGCAATACGAATTTTGCGATACTTTATGCATTTGTATTATACAGAGTGTCTAGAAAATGCTGTATTTCCGTGAAAGGGCCGATTCCTGAGGTCATTTGAAGAAACTTTTTCCTTTGTGGAAATGTTCTGCGTGGCTTCGTTAGGAAGTTATTAACAAAATATGCTGACCAATCAGAGCACAGGTCCCGCTGAGCGTGACGTTGGCATTGGCCGAGCAGGAATCACTCTTCAGTAGTCGCGCTCTGATTGGTCCGTGTTTTTCATTGATAACTCCTCGCCAAAACGGCAGAGAGCATTTTTGTAAATGAAAATGTGAATGATCCTGTATAAAAATTTCCAAAAATGTATGCGATAAAACACTAATTAGATTTTATTGCGCATTTTGTTCATTACAGTGTAAAATTGCGTCGAGGTGCACAATCTAGTAATTTAAAATTTTAATTTCAGTAAAATACGATTTTATCATTTTTACATGTACTTCGTGTTTAATAACGTGACATGAAATATTGGTTGTCTTGCACACTGTAGAACTAAAATGTTTATGCGTCGTTACAATAAATAAATTAATTATTAATTATATCGTTAACATCAGCGATGGTACATTGCAATTAAAACAGTCTGAATGAGATTATTACAGAAAAATTTAAAACATATGTTAAATCTGTATCTAGTAAAATGTAAAAATGAACACGTAAAAAATAAGCAAAAACAAAAAATGTTCACGGTAAAAATATTGTAAAAAGTAAGGAATTTTTATTAACGAAATCTCCGGTGTTGATAAATATTTAGGAAGGCTTCGCGATCTCGGATAAAATTTTTTAATACCTTTTTTTGGCACGATCTTGCATTACCTCGATAGTTCCTTTCTTTTATATATTTCTGCGAGATTTCCATTGTTGTGATATGATCAAACTTTCATGAATGGACGGCGAAACGTCTAACCTACACGTCGAGGCAAAACTTTTGTCTGGTCAATGACTTCGGATGGGAATGTTTCTGCTGCTCGAGCCTGCCGGATCAATAACGTAATATTTTCAGGTCTGCCACTCGTGAAAATTATGCACAGTAATTGTTTCTGCGGAAGATATTGTCATTAATTGTGATATTGCTTACTAAAAAAATATCATATCTATTCTAATATTTGTATATGCAATCTTTTTTATAAACTACTCTACTGAAACGTTATTCAGTTTATTGAAACAGAAGACTAATTGACATTAAAATTTGATTTTGTATTTTGTAAAATTCGTGCTAAAAGAAAATTATTGGTACAATAGATGCATCTTTTATTTTTATGGAATCATTTTATCGGGATTTGTAATGTAGAAAATTCTTAAAAATTATGTTATGAAAATTTATGAAATAATACGAATTATTCTTCAGAATTTAGAGTTGGTCAATACTTTTCCCTTGTTCAATTTTGTATAGAATCGGTTATATAATTATTAATTATATTATATATAAAATAGCACAGACTGTTTTCCAAAATTTAGACCTGGTCCATTTTATTCTGCTCCAACTTTGAAACAAAAATAGTAAACTCTTGGAACTACGAAATAATTACTAAACCATCAGGTTTCAGTATTAATCGATGCTAATCTGCTCATTAATTATGTATAAATCTGTCGTCGAGGGCAGACGAGGAAACCGCTTGCTGCCCGCCCAAATACATTACCATACGGAACGCTTGCGAAAAGCGAGCAAAACTTCTCGAAAAAATCCGCCTGCTTCCGGATGCAGCCGGTGAACTGAAACACCGCAGTTTTAAACAAATCCGCAGGACTTTAAGTCCGAATTCGCCGCGCAACAACGTAACTATACAGCACATTACAACTTAATGGAACGCTTGTAAATTGTGCAAGATGTACAAAGAAACGTGCAGCCGCACTCCGAAACTTTGTATATAGGGTGTCTCACTGGATATTACTAAAAAAAATCACTCGAGGGCCGCAATGTCTACGTTTTTGTTAGAACATTTCTTAAAAATGGATACGTTAGAAAAAGAGTGACGTTGATCACCGAGCTCACCTATTGCATTCAGTGCATATTGTGCAATCAACACGCGAGTACGTCGTTTTATGGACGAGCACGACCTGGCCATACTAATTTATTGCGAGCATGGCTGGATATATCGAAAGCCACTTTGGCAGGTATGATACTTTATTCAACGTCGGCGATGTTGTCCATTCGACCAGTAAGAACGTTATCATTGATGTATGAACTCCGAGGTTGCATCATCATTACGGACAACGCGGTGGATCGTTTTGAAGGGTAGCGTTGTCGAAAATTCTGTTTAAATATTCACTCGACTTCCTTTCTCCTATGACAAGTATGTGTATGGCAAAATGTCTGTGATCACAGTGAGCGGTTGTGTGTGTTCGCGAGTTCATTCTTCGGCTCTCAAAGGGGGTCTTCGTAACGGTTGGTTGCTCCTGAACTGATGTTAGTGAGGGGCCCTCTAGTACTTGAGACCATGCTAGCTAGCTAGTTAGCCAGTTAAGACACTTATATACGAAATATTTATATTTTTATTATTAACAATTAGACATTTTTCAGTCCTCCTACGAGGACGTCGAAGTAAAGGGGGTGTCCCACTTGGACGCCGATTTGGATGATCCCGATTGGACGCGTTCCTTTTGGACTGTGGCATAATAGTTGGTCTGGGTTAGATCAAGGAGCAGAGGTATTCCAAAAATTAAAGGTAATCAATAGTTGGGCTGGGTTAGATCAGGGAAAACATGAATAACATCATTAAGTGTTATTTAAATAGATGGTCAGCCAGGCGTCCAAAAGGAACGCGTCCAATCGGTCGGCGTCCAAGTGGGTATCACTCGAAATAAATCCGGAATGTTTTCGGGCAGTTCCACAAGTAGGATGTAGACAACAAATATAAACAAAGCTTTGTTGATAAGATAACTCACTCTATAAACCACCAATCAGGGGACAAGTGAGAAAGCGTCAGCCATTAACCGTGTTATAGTCTCCCTGTAGTCCTTTGACTATTACATGTGAGGCGTAGTCAAGGCAAAGATAAAAGCAAAGGATCATAACATCAAAGGTGCGCCAAAGGCCACCATCATGGGGCTGATGACGAGAATGGACAAGTGGTGAGTCGTGCCTGTAGCGGGAAATGGCGCCAGGGCGGGGAGATTGAGGGGAATACAGTTACCCTCTCGCTGTCACGTGACATTGTGGCACATGTACGTCAGAGACGAGAAGCGTCTCGTGATCAGGACGTGGCGGAAGCGTGGGGATACTCGCTGCCATTGAATGGGGAAATGGTGTCGTAGAAGGGCTGAGGTAGTTTACTTTCCCCACTTCTGGGTCCTCCTCACCAAACTCCTGTGGAATGTAGGAGGAGGCTGGGGAGATTAGGAGTGTATATACATATAGCAGGCCGATCCAGGCAGGCACGTGAGGCAAAGCAGCGTAGGGACAATATGAAATAGTGGGTAGTGGGGGAACCGGAGCATTGCTAGTGGGGGAACCGATACACTGGTAATAGGGGGAACTAGTGCATTGGTAGTGGGGGAATCGGTGTATTGATAGTGGGGGAACCGATACACTGGTAATAGGGGGAACCAGTGCATTGCTAGTGGGGGAACCGATTCACTGGTAGTGGGGGAACCGGTACACTGATAGTGGGGGAAACTGGTACATTGGTAGTGGGGGAATCGGTGCGTTGGTAGTGGGGGAACTGGTGCATTGGTAGTGGGGGAATCGGTGCGTTGGTAGTGGGGGAACTGGTGCATTGGTAGTGGGGGTCGTGAAGCGACAGCGGGGAAAAAATTGCGCTCTATACACTGTATAAAATAATTGATTAGAAACCGTTAACTTCGAATGGGAACGCCCTGCGGAATCGATAAAGAAGCGGTATAACCCGGCGTATCTATGAAATTTTCAAACCTGAATAAAATAATTAAAACCGTATCGACACCGTTCATGAGATCGAGCAAGCGAGTCATAAACATTCCTACCTATCATCCGACAGTTCCGCACGGTACTTTCCCGCCAAAATTAATATCGAGTGGAAAATTTACAGCGGAAAACCGTCTATAAAAATTACAGCGCGTACGCTACCTAGAGACGAAATCGTTTGATTCATGAGAAATCGATACTAATAATGTTCATAAATATGGAACCCAGGCGGGTTAAGAATCATTAATATCGCTCTACAATTCTCGTTTCTGTCGCCCGGCAATATTCGCTTCCCGATAATTAATAGGGCCCCAATAATTAAGAGGAAGGTTCGCTGGCCGCTATTCGTGTCTGAATAAGACTCTTTGGTTGTGCTTATATTTCCGAATCGATCGACTCGTAATCGAAAACAATCACGCTTTTTTTCCGGTATAGCGGAGCAGACGTTAGTACTACTATCGCCGCTGATACGATTTTTCGTTTCCTTTCTTTTCTCCTGCGACTGTTGCAAGTAAACTGCGGATCCTGATGCAAATAGGAAAATTGTCTCCATCTGTTGCAGGGAACAGAAACCACTTAGACATTACTTTCTTCCTTCAATAATTTTTTTAAGAGGAAATTACTATACCGATACTCCCTAATTGTTTATATCTTTTTCTTACTTCAAATTAAACCTTCTCATTTTTGTGATTAGAAATAGTAATTTAAATACTTTTATTCAAATGAAATATCGTATGGAGATCAGAATATCTTAAAATTTCAATTTATTATAGCTGCACGTATTGGAAAGGTTTATTTAAATAATATTTTTTGTAGAAGGCAATTTTGTTGCATTCTTCTGGGAATATATGAAGAACTAAAATTATTATTATTATATTTATTCTGTTAATGTCTAGTCAAATTAACTAAAGTACACTGGAGACTCTTTTTTTGTGTTATGTCTGGATTATATTGGGTTATGTCTGGGTTACATTGGGTTATGTCTGGGTTACATTGGGTTAGGTCTGGATTATATTGGGTTATGTCTGGGTTACATTGGGTTATGTCTGGGTTACAGTGGGTTATGTCTGGATTACGCGACTATTGCTGAATCTCTTTTTCGAAAATATACTCCCGCTAACTGGAAGCCCGTCGAGTATAACAGTTTCGATTCCTACCTCGATACGTTCATGATCACAGTGCAGTCTCCAGATTCATATATCAATGATAACGTCCTTATGGGATCGTTCGCAACACAAGGACTGCCGGTATCAGCAGACCAAGTATCGTATCATTTCGACGGGAGAACGAATTTCTGCAAAGGAAACCAGCTCCGGCGTGAAATTCATGTAATTCTCCAGAAAATTACTTGCATAAAACTTTCATTCATTTCAGAGGCAGAATGGGAAACCGTCTCGCGAAGGCATTTAGAAGTTTAAGCAGCAGTCTATTTATATCGCTTTGAATAAATCCTTTGGTACTTTGAATTTTCAATAAAAAGGTACTATACACGGGTGTTACGATTGTATATATTGTTGCTATAAAACTCTCGGCAGATTAAATTGTAAAATCTTTGTGCTTGAACGTATTTTCCGATCAGTTTTGCGATGCAATAAAAAAAAATGTAATTACGTATGAAAAAAATATTTTTGCCAGATATTTGGTCCATTGACACTATGTACATTACGTGAAAAATATTTTTTGCATCACAGTAACCTGAAGAGATATTTAGATGACCGTACGTAAACGAACCATTCTGTAGCTGTGTTGGCCCTACGTTGGGCTTGATCGTTGGCCCAACTGCAAAAAGGGCAACATTTGTGAGGGTTGCCCAACGAAGGCCCAACAAAATGCCAACCATAAATGCTACTAGGGCATGCTGACTGTAGCTACAGCTGAAAGAAGGAAATCGGAAGCCAGCCGCATGGCTAATTGCGCAAATAATCAGCATCGGTCTAGGGCGAATCATCAACGGGGCGGGGGCGGTGGGTAGCAAATTAGCAACAGTAATCGTCGGACCGGTACGACGGCGGACACGGATTACAGAAATTCTGTGGCAAAGTATTGCGCAGTGGTTCTCGTCCCTGAAACCGGTGCGTGGCGTTAATTTATGATCGCGCGTGACACTGCGAAACCATAGATTGCGTAGCCGACGCGCGGCGTGTGATTCGCCATTGTACACGGCGTTATGGCGATAATATTCTAATCGGACCGACACGGCGCGGCACGGCTCGGCGTGTTCACGGAGGGAAGTTGCAGCGACAGCCAGTATTACGCGGCCCCATGGTGACGTAGAAATGCAAAGGGGTCGTCCGGTTCTCTGTTCGTACCGTCCCTATTGAAATATTGTGGCGAAAGGTATTAGCGTCGTCCGCTATTCAACTTAATCGTGGTATATACCGCCGCGAAAGTATTCATATCTACATGTGCCGGGTTGCTTAACTTTTGAACCCGTGAACTCCTAACATTAAAACTTGGATGTTTGGGATGTTCTCGTCAAAGTCGACAGGGTGGCATAAAAAAAAGTAAAAAATTCCTGGTTTCCTCAGGTAAAGTTTAGTGTCGGGTTGCTTAACTTTTGAACCCGTGAAGTCCTAACATTAAAACTTGGATGTTTGGGATGTTCTCGTCAAAGTCGACAGGATGGCATAAAAAAAAGTAAAAAATTCCTGGTTTCCTCAGGTAAAGTTTAGTCACGTATTGTGTTAGTTAGTAAATAAACAATAATGGTGAAAGGGCCTGATACGAAAGTGTATAGATATTTCGTTTGGGTCGTTTTCATCCAGGAAGACACGAAATTGGATGAATAAAAAATATCGTAATTTGTTTCGCGTGTAATTCGAATGGAAGCTCGAAACGCAAGCGTAATTATAACATTACAGAAATAAGGATGAAAAGGAATATCGCAACAAGCGTTGAATAACGGGGCAAAAAGAAAATAGGGTCGGTATTTCGTGACAGCGTAATATTGGAATATTGTAATGAGGTGATTGATATTCCCATAAATTCACTGAATCTGGATATACGCGACGGCCTGTGAAAATGAAAAGCACGGTCAAGATAGTTCGTTTCGTCCCGCTGCTATTTATAAGCAGATATTGCGAAAGATAAAAGCGGGAAATCCGTTAAGATGCGACGCGTTGATAAAATGCTATAGGCATTTACGCAAATTTACGGAATCGTAACCGACCGGCTCGAACGCGTTCGAATGTATGGAAAATATCGATGCTGTCGGATATTGGATCCGCGATAATTCAATTGCGATACGTGATTAACATCGATTGTTGCTAACGAAATAAAATTACGGTTAACTCGCCGCCGCCGGACCACGCTATCGGCCTAATAATCGTCAAATCAGATCGATAATTTTTAATTTCTGCTGAAATGTGTTCGACATTCGATTCAAGAAACTAACCCTAATTGCCACTTGATTCGATGTAGAATCCTGAATCGATAATTCTAGCGATATAATTCTTTTTTGTATTTTTCCAATTATACAAATATTTAACAATTTACTAAATTGATGACTTCCTGAAGAAAACTCCAAGTGCCAAAAGTAATGTTTTTTAGGAAAGAAAAGATTTTCCTAATTTCTCAAAAATTTATTTCCTCGAAAATGATAATTCCTATGGTCATTCGAAGCAACTTTCTCTTTTGCGAAAATTTGTTAATTTTCAATTTTCAAAATATTTTTTCTGAAAGTAAATTTCCCCTCTGTAACATTCTATCACTTCTGTATCGATGTCTCCAACTATTTATCCTCGTGCTCGCAAATTCTTTCTGTTTCCATGTGTCAGCGTCTTTCATCGCGTGCATAAATTCTTAGAAAATATTTGGTCACATCCGTTTGATATCTTTCGTGACCAGACATTTCTCGTTTACGCCATAAACTCAAGTGCCGGAGCCAAACACTCTTCGATCACGGCTCCATCGCTGTGACCCAAATAGTCAGGACTTGCTCGAAAACATGCGCAGGTTTCCAGCATTGGATGTGAAATTTCTAGAGATTATTTTTGCATTGAAACGATTTGAGTTTTTTTTTGAGATGCTAGAAAGTGTAACCGGTAAAATTTTTTAGCACAACTAAATATTTTTCATAAATATTTTTTCACTGAAATTAAAAATTCACGTTTTCTAAATCTAAGTTACATACTTAAGATTTATTGAGATGTTAGAAGATTAGTTTACTAGGTAATATGTAAACAAATTTTTAAAAATTGTTATTAGATTGATTAAATAAAACATTGTGCAGAGTTTGGAAGAATTGTTTAATTGTTTTTGGTTATTGACTTAAACAATTTTAAATTTGCATAAAGATCCAGAGTCTACTTATGACTATCCAAAGAGACAAAATTTTATTTTACTTCACTTCTTTTAAATCATAGATATGGAAGTGGAAATTTGCATAAACATTTCCTGTCCAATAACAATGAAGAACAAATGAATTGAAAGTGTGGACAAATCATTGTGTATGCAGGCTTTGTTTTTTGTTATTATGCGTTTGAAAATTTATGGAGCATACGTGACTCCGAATACCACTGCTACTATGTCTGACCATTGCTTGGTATTTCTACTTGCTCACTGCTGATGGACAGCATTGACTTCCTACTCTTTAATTTCAATTATACCTGAACGTGTTTACACTTTTATATTTCGGAAGCGAGTTGATTAACAATTGTTTATATGCATATTATATTGTATACGTACAGTGAATTTGCTTCTGATTATAACAACTTAGAAGCTAATTCATTTACAACACTGATCATTACTGCGATAACAATACCGAACTGGAAGCGTTTGATTGTTGATATCGCTACATATAATTAAATGCAGTGCAAACCAGATACACGCGAGGCAGTCAATTTCAGCATCGATTCAATTAAATTGGGAAGCAATTTCATAAATGCGCAATTTATTTATAAACTTCTTTCGCTCATATTAAATTTATGTCTGAAATGAACTGTTTTATGCAAACTCTGAGATTAAACTTCTCGTTACCTAAAACAAAAAAAAATTGTGAGATTAAAGACGCGATTGTATTAATCATTAATCACGTATTTATTAAAATAACGAAAATAGCATTTTAATACAAAAACTTGGGTTCTAACTACGAAACATTAATGTTATCGTGCAAATATATCTCCTCAAGTTTTTCCATAAAATTATAAATGCTTCGGTGATGTTCATAGAACATGAAGCATAATTGATTTATAGATATAGCATATACCTGCCTGTTCTATGCAAGGTATTGCGTGATATATCCAAACATGGAACCCTTGCAACGCACGCAATCTCAACGCAAATATGTTGTAGTCAATGACCAGCTGTTGTTTTGATTAGATTATGCTTATGGGGTAAATGACCTAGCAGCGTGACTACTATAACAAGAGCTTTTAAAGCTGAGAGTGCGATCATCTGTTCACACACATGCGAATGGTTTAGTGTTCGGGGAAGAATAATCTTGATAAGACAATTTCGATTCAAAATACAAATATTATGTCCTTCAATTTTCAAGGTTACAATCACGACCTGCACATGACAACCACCCTTACACAGGGTGTCTCATTTAATTGTGTCCCCCAGAATAGATTTTTAATTCTTCACAGTATAAAACATTTTTTATTTCTAATGTGAATGGTATTCTATTTTTCTGATAGTTTCCAAGGTCACCGATGTTTCTTTAATAATTATATATATTTTCGTGTTGCAACCCATAGCTCATAGAAAAATACTCACTGCGACGTGACCTTCAAATGACCTTGAACTCAAGCCTAAATTTCGTTTGTAAGAAGATTCCAGACGTTGTAACACAAAGAGTAATGGATGATACCATTCAAATCATGCATAAAAAATTTGAAGTGAAACACCTTGTATGTCACTGCGATTTTGTCGTTAGGGGGTTTGTAAGGGGTTAAGGTTTTAAAAACTTTTGGATTTGAGAGGCTTGTAAGGGGTGGACGTTTTGAACGGAGATAATGTTTTTCTAGAAACAAAAAAAATCAAATTATTTTCAGGAATCGAACGTCTGATGAAAGTTGAATAGCTGTAGATATTTTTCTCGACAGGAACCATGAGCTTCTGACGTTTCTGTGTTTTTAACGTAGCATACCAGATACTGCACTCCCGGGATCTGCGTTCAGTTCGCAAACTTTGTATTTCCGGGAAATCTAATAAATTCGAAAGTTACATTGGCGTAGGGCTGCAGACGTTACGTAGGTTCTCGGTGTCCGACTATGTACCGACTTCCACTACTTCGACGTTTTCGTTTGAATACACAGTGTCAACACTTCGGTCCCGACTGCGACGAATGGTTCGAGCTCGGAGAAAAGTTGGCGTTCTTCTGGATGTAGGTCGCCGGAGTCAAGTTTTCGGTTTATAATGTGGCGCGGTGGCAGTTTGTCTTGTTTCGATTTTTCGCAAATGAATATCGAAGTTTCTCGCTGCGACGGGAAATTAAGGTTACAATACTAGGCTCTTCGACTTGTTTAGCGAACTTGTGGAGGGGTAGGGGGTGGGGGTGGTAGAAATAATTCGCGATTGTGCTACGAAGAAGTCGACCGTTCGGCCTGAGCTTCGAGTGCTCGTAAAAATAATGGCGCTCGTTCACTTTGTCGATACCGCGGGTACCGCTGCTCCACGGAATGACTTTAAACATTCTTTTAAAAAGTAATGAAGGCTCTCATTATACCGACACCGACAGGTTCTTGACCGTGGTCGGAGGTTTGCATAAAAGCAAGCTGCAGAATCTATTCAGCGGAACTTCCTCTATACAGATTGTCCCAAAAATGTTATAGCTCTTTGGAAGGCGTACAAATGGGACGCCCTGTATACGATCCAGGTGATTCCTCAGGTCATTGCAGGTAACTTTTTCCTTTGCGAAAATGTTCTACGTGCCTCTGTTACGGAGTTATTAGCGAAAAACACGGACCAATCAGAGCACAGGCGCCGCTAAGCGGTGCATTGCCATTGGCGGAGCCGGAATCCGTTCGCAGTAGCCGCTCTGTGATTGGTTCGTGTTTTTCATTGATAACTCCTTAAGGAGAAAATTTTCGTAAAGGAGAAAGTTGCTTCAAATGACCTGAGGAACCATCTGGGTCTTATACAGGGTGTCCCATTTGAAGATTCGCACGCAATCATTTCCTACAGCTCGTTTTCAAAAACATTAAAAATAATTCTGCTTCATCTGCGTCAGAAATCTTTTCTAGGTGGACGCGCAGAAAACTCACTCCGCTAAATGACCTTGAACGACCTTGGAATACGAAAGTGTTATCGGCGAATTGGTTATCTAAATAGAAATTTACTGTTCTGCATACGAAAATAGAGGTGACCTTGAAATCTTGGAAACACGACCACGTCCTAGGCGACCTAGGGAAGAGTGATGACCACCAAAAGATATCCCCGCCCCCGAAACAGTTACAGCTGCTGCTACAGATGTGCACCAGTCGAATTGTTTTATTATTATATTTTGTTTCAAATAGATAATTAACAATCAAATAACATTCTTCGATATTATTGTGTTTTATAGCATTTTTAGTTAATTCCTTATTTCCACTAGTTAACTGTTTTTCATAATGTAATTTCGTAATTCACCTAATCATCGTTGTCGAATAATTTCAGTTGTACATTGAGAACATTTTTTAAAAATTCAAGTTGAGTTCGACTGTACCCAGTCACATCCTCGTCTCTTCTCATCCCACCCCCGTCCCCCGGGTCGGTTACATCCGTTAACACGGGATTATGTCATGTCATAAAAAGTTTACGCGAGCTAATGGAAAATTGGATTTACAGTTGCTCTCGCTGGGCTAGTTTTATTCTCAATATCGCCGACATTTCGAGGAAGAGTACTCAACGGGAATTGAGAACGGTTTTTACGATACATGAAAATAACGATATATTAATCTAGTGGAAAATGTGCTTCGTTC
The DNA here is from genome assembly GCA_028454225.1 of Lasioglossum leucozonium. Taxonomy (NCBI): domain Eukaryota; kingdom Metazoa; phylum Arthropoda; class Insecta; order Hymenoptera; family Halictidae; genus Lasioglossum; species Lasioglossum leucozonium. Next base: position 1,111,863 of record CM052213.1, read on the forward strand.
CTCCTCCACTTAGAGGTGCGCTTCACCATCTGCACCAGAGAAACACAATTCTCGCGGAAGTTACGACCTATCCCGCGTCTAATTCAGAAGTAAGCCAGATCTATCTCGGATCTTCGCTTGCGGCGACCCTCACATAAATAACATTGCGAGATCGAGGGAATTGGAAATTTACAATGCGAGCGTGTTTCGCTACGAATCCGTTCAAGCGTCCAGAAACTTTCGGTTGTCAATTCATAATTCTTCACTTAAAAGAAAATGTGAAAACACAGTTTATAACTTTTACGCTACAAACTATGTAATTAACTAACAATAACTTCATCAACAATGCGTAGCTCATAAAAAACACATTCAAATATGTACTTACTGTGAGTTGACCTCCAACTGACCTTGAGCTTCGAAGATGCAGGTCAAACTTAAAAATGAGAATACAGACTTGTGGATACCGAGATGGATTGATCATGAAATATTAATGATTCATGACCTCTCTTGAATTATTTCAGGATAAATGAACATTTAATTAAACGTTACATAAACATTTTTTTATTTGAATATGACGTTGTTAGAAATGCATTAAAATCTCCCTAACACAGGAATTTATGAGTTACGTCACAGTAAATAAACGATAAACTGTGCACCGCACGAGGTCGCGTAACGAACAGGGGAGTATAATATAGCGATTCAGAGAACATTTTTTAATCCATTATGCAGAATCGATATCCGGTTGCCGCAGGAATGCAGTACCGGAAGGGTCAACCTGAAATTTGCCTCTAGGTTCCCTGCGATATCTTACGTAAAGGCGAGCGTATCGTACAGGCTCGCGTCGCGGCGTGTCGGTTCGATAAATTTCGCGTCGGTACGGGGACGGTATCGGTGGATTTTGCGCTTCGTTTGCTCGGATAAGCGGCTGCGATTAGGCGAGTGTGGCGCATGCGGATTCTACGGCATTTCCGATCTGACCCGATTCAATTTGCTGGACAATACAGGCCACTCTCTCGGGACGAATCTCCCACAAATCGGCAATAGGAAGTCACTCCTCAATATGCCGATTAATTATGCCGAACCGCACCAGGGCCCTTACCAATGAATTTTTAACGCGCTCCATATAGAAACATGACATACAAAGCTCGATCAAATGCAAAACCACAGTAGTACATTAAAGATAGCACGTGTCTGCTGTAATTTTGCACGAGGACTGTGAGACATGTCGATTCGAAAACGGGCCCCGTGTTCGATCGGTTTCGACGAAATTCTTCGCGGTACACGCCGTTTCGGATCTCCTCGTATGGCAGTCCGATGAAAATGAATATTTTTCCGGCAAAGTCGCGCCATCTGCGCGCAAATCTCGACCATCGTTTAGCGAAACTGACCGCGCGCTGTCCCGTGTCCGCCCCTTTCCTCTCGGTCACCACCCTGTCCGGTTAACAACGATGCTACTCGATCGACGTTTTTTTTTTCACAGTTGAGCATTCGATTTAGCGACACCCGAAACGCGACGCCGGGAATATACGGGATTTTCGTGCGCATTTAATTTTTATTCGACCCGTTTGTCCGCTACGATAGATTTCGGCGTTCTCGTTGCGCCGCGCTGTACAGGCTCGGCGTTCTCGTTGCGCCGTACTGGTCCGGCTCAGATTGCTCACTTGATCAATTTCGATGCGCATCGCTTACACTTGTAACATTCACTATCGCGTAACTGTATTTAACACGGAGCGCTGCAATATCTAGGCAGCGAAATAACGAAACCGATCGGCATCGACCAGCGCTGGGCTAAACCTTTTACTGGCCCATAAGCACATAGAACTACCGCGCGGGTCAAAACGGTTTCTCATTTCTGTTTTTATATTTACAGTAGGACTTCGACCATTCGAACTACAGCGTTTTATCGATAAATGTCCCAATCGTCTGGCCTATAATTGTCCCAAAACTATCCCCATTACAGTGGGGTTACATTAAGGGGCTACTTCCATTCAGAGCCAGCAATTTCACACAATTTTTTAGATGAAAAATGGTCAGGTTATTCTAGATCGTTATTCTAGACCTGTATACGTAATAAGTATAGTATGTTTAGTCATTCAAGGTCGTTAAAGGTCGACTAGGACAAAACGATGGTACAAAGGGGTGCACAAAGCAGGGTGGGAGATATGCAATTAGAGAGTCGTGTTTTATGAGATTGTGTAAAATGCTATAGTATGTTACATTATATTATAAATATTAAGTTAAGCATGTAAGGTGGTCTCATTTACTTAAGTCCCAAAATTAATGTGTGCTGTCATTTTATTACACGGTGCAGTCTTCCAGAAATTGAGGATGGCATCCATGTGCTACCATTTGGTCCAGGACTGTAGCGATGTAAACGATCCCCCCGGTCTTTCGAATTTGTTCGCCTTGGACCGAGTTTTCAGGTCGTTTGAATCCCGAAATAGCCGAGGTGCTCGAAGATTTTCGACCATCGGGAAACACGAGAGCGCCGACCTTTTGATCAAGCAAATGGCTAGAGAAAGAACTATACTGATCAAAGTGTTCCTTGAAGTTCCGCGATAGTTAATTAGAATCCTGCTCCGGCTAGAAGTGCCGCTTCAACTTCGGGATTGTTTTATCTGAATGGCGAGGGATAAAGGCGCGATGGGAAGTGTACGCATCAAAGTTGCTTTTTACTTTAAAGGAATAAGCTTCTTACTTTGCGCAGTTAGGTTTCGCGAACAGGATGATCCGTAACTGATGTTATTGCCCGGATTGGGATTGGATTGTGCGTGAAAAAAAAATAAGTCTAAAACTTTTCACGACAGAGTTACCGGAAGTTTAGTACGTCGGAAAGAAAATCGAGTTTGAATATCTGGGGCGAGTCGCAGATTTGTTTGCGCAAATTCTATGTAAAATTTCGAATTTTATAGAACTTTTTTATGGGCTCTGTTTAAGACACGGACCGTAGAACTTTTTGAAAACTTATGTTACAAGTTCTGAAGGGAATGGGTGAAGGAAAATTCTGAGAAAAAGCACTTGTAAAATATAAAAATATAAATTATTGCAGGGACAGTATTTCGGTCATCGATGTCAGATTTTGATAAATATTGAAAGATATTGAATGGGGTTAATCTTCACCTTGCGGGACCATTAATTTTGGAAAATTTTTAATATAGTCCTGTAGATTTTGACGGAAAAATACCAAAAATTCAAGTTTCAACGTTAGGAATTCACTGGTTAAAAAGTTATGCGTGCGTAAAGTTGAACGATATTAAAAAAGAGTCCACAATTTTTGGTCCGGTAAGGTGAAGTTCTGCCTTGAATAGATAATTAACACTTTTAGGTAATTCTAGTGTTTAAATTGACTTAAAAAATTTTTTTTTAAACAAAAGATAATTTATACTTAAATTTATTTTTAAACATAATTTGTATACGAACAAATGTGACTGTTTATTAATTCTGGAGTCAGACAAATAGTTATTCTACCTGTAGGAAAATAAGTTGAAAACACAGACGAAAATATTTTTCGTTGAAAAAAGATATTTTAAATTGAATATGGAATCGACTAAAAAAATAGATGAAACATCTGTCTATGTTCCAACACTCGGCCGAGTTTCATTAGAACGAGAGACTGCCAATCAGCAATTGAAAAAATTTCATTGAAATGTCAGATTTCTTTCAACTGTGAAAAGTATAGGACTTCAACTATTATTCACGTTACTGACAGTACTTTAACTATGTCTATAGTTTATTTAACAATGATCGATCTTCACTTTCAGACATGTGGGGTTGAAAATTGTCGAATGGTCTATTGTAAATTTACTTTGGTTCCGTGATTGTTAATGTTTTAGCAGTTCGGGAGACCGAGAGAGCGATGATCGATTTTTTTTACGCTATGTCTTTTTCGCCCCGTTGTTCTCCAAAGGCGGGACCATTCTTGACTGCCGCGTCCCGATGCAAAGTCCGCGCATTGTTGCGGAATCTTGCGTTACACTTGGCTGCATTTACTTCCTTCGGCCCGTGATTTACGCTCTTTACACCTGCATGCACTTTTATAAGAAATCACGGATGGGAAACATCGCGCACTCTTCCACGGGCCGATCGGTGTGCGGCTAACCTTTTGTAACTTTGGAAAATGTAGTTCGAAACTTCGGGGGACGTTGATGAATATTAATCCCCCGCTTCGGGTCGAGAGAGAGGAAGTTTCGAACAAGCTTTCAGCGTCTGTGCTATCGATCTTCGCGAAGTCCTATTTCTGATCCTGAAGGGGCGGAAATTGCTGGTCTTACTTCGGGAAAAATTGTCAATTAAATACTTTCGCTACGAGGCCATCCCGTTAACAAGGGTTGTTTATTGAGTTACGCGATTAGCCTGCTGTTTTTTTTCATTTGTGACATGGCTGTACCCACAACATATATATTCGTACAGCTTTCGAAAAGCTAGCGTTTTTCTCATAAACAGTAAGTATTTCGAAAAAAAGAACAGAAAAAACTTACTATATATCAATTTTTCCATTTACATTATTTTTCTAGAAACGAAGGTGATCTTCAGGCTTTTAAATAGAATACTATATGCTTTTTGATGTCATATAAAAAGTCCACGGTCATACAAGATTAAACTAATTCACTTATATGTAACACAATGACTTCCAAAGTCATCTAGGGTCAGACATAAGAGAGATATGTTTTACGCAAGGCCGTATAATACTGTAGCCTAGTGACGAGAAAATATTAGTAATGGTTTCGTAACCAATAAATTCGGGGTTCGCAAAATTTTCCGTTGCTAACTTTCGTGGACACAGAAATCGATAGGTGTCATTGTTTTTATCCAATTACTTCTTGCCATGGAAACGTCGGTAATAGTACTGTCAGTCAGATAATAACAAATGACTGCTATTGATTTAACGCTGTTCCAGTTGATTTAAAAGTGTAGTTCGAAGGGATTCGTATCTGACATTGTATGTTGCATTATTTTCATCGGTAAAAATAAAAGCTGAAACGAGAAAAAATATTTTTGAAATTTATGTCGGTATGTAGAAGAAATTTTTTAAAATTTCATCAGAAATTTTATGATTTTTATGAGCAGAATTGAGGGGAAGAAGTTACCCTCTCTCTGCCAGTACCGGATTAGTCACGTGACCGGCCGCGACGGTAGAAGGGGAAAGTAGAGTGGGGACACAAGTCTTGATCTGGTGATTATCTTATGCCTTGCTGTTTTTTATTAAAATCTATGCTTTTAGTTTCTTAAATAATTCAGTAAAATAAACCTAAAATTGCAAGTAGATAAATTTCAACCCATTAATTATAGTTAAACTTTGGATATTTATGCATGATAAATATGAAAATGTTACGTTATTTATGCATGATAAATATGAAAATGAAACGTTAAACACAAATAATATTTTAAATTTCGTCTTAATTTGGTTGTATGTTTGGATGCCATATTATGTGAATAGTGAGCATATTCTGGACAAAATTCATATCTGTTAAATAATCCATTTTAGGTTCAAAATTTGTAATACTTTTTTTATAAAATAATGAAAATTGCATTATAATAATAAAATGATCTCAATGATTTTTTATTAGATCATCAATTTTTTGGTTATTTTTTATAATCCAACAAAAATCAAATTATACAGATAAACATTTGAAAAGTTCAGTAAAAATGATTAGTACTTTATTAGCATCTTGACTTTTACTAAAAAATTAATTTTTCCGGTGATAGTGATTCTTTGGAAATTTTTTAAGAACTATTATCTTTGTTCTCTGATGCACTTATTACGGTTGCTAGGTCAGAGGTGAACGTATTAAACTCGACTGTCTTCTCTCAGCGTCCGAAAATATCGGCAGCTGTGAATTTCAGACGCGGGTTCCTTTTTCACTTTTGTCCATTGCTCGTGACACTGTTCGTCACGAGGACGCGACGCGACGTACAGAATCCGAGCGTCGCGGCGGGCATCGCGACGGGTCGGGCACTCGTTCGGAGTCGGCATTAAGTTGTCCATGCGTCAAATTCTGTCTGCAGGTTCGAGGAGACCCAACGTGAATACCAAATAGTCGCAGGCTGGCTACGAAACGGCCGAAGACGGATGTCCGTGCACGTTCGTCGTAAATTCCGCGACTCTCCCCTCGTCGTTTCGGTGCTCGGGAATTCCGAGAATATTCCGAATCTCCTCGTCATTGAACACCGACGACGCAATCCATTGTCGTGCGCCACGATTTTCTGCGGCTCGGCTAATCGAGCTAGGTTGCTTCGTTATCGCTTTCATCGAATCATACATTGTTACCTTGACAACACTCGTGTCACTGTCGGTTCTACCCTGTACTGTGACTCACATGAGCACCCTCTTCAACACGCTCAATGCCAACTCGATAGAGCTCGGCAAAATTTTTAAGAAAAAATATTTATATAAACGTTTTTCTACAATTACAATGAAATACTAATTCAAATGACCATTAGTCTTCAATTCAACCAAAAAAAAAATATTGTTTTAAATAATTGCTATACTGCAATTAAAATAAAATACTATTTTAAATAATTGCTATTCTACAATTACAATAAAATAGTATTTTAAATAATTGCTATTCTACCATTAAAATAAAATACTATATTAAATAATTGCTATTCTACAATTCAAACAAAATACTTTTTTAAGTAATCGTTGTTCTACAATTCAAATGAAATGTTTTTTCAAATAATTGCTATTCTACGATTAAAATAAAATCCTATTTCAAATAATCAAATAATTGTTGCAGCAATAATTTAAAACAATTTGAAAAGGTACGATTCATTGCAACATTTAAATTGTCTTTGAAAGATCGAAAAGATTGATCGAAAAAGTTACAATCATTTGTGAGGCTCCCAAATTAATTTATGCACACAATTCGTTACATCTTTCGTCGGAACGTGAAAACACTGAACGTTCCTGTTGATTTTCATTCGCTACCCATTCGTTCGACATTTACTTGTTTTTACTCCTCAGAGAAATGTTTGCTCTGGCACGGTGGCACGCGTTATGTATTTCACATACAGCTGTCTCCATAAAGTTACGTTGTTGTAACGCACTCGGAACTTATTTTTCCGTGTTTTTTTTTTTTAAATATTTTTTCTCATTAATGGAACGCTCCACCAAAAAGACAGGAGTTCTAGCGTATCCATTGATTCTTTTGTTTACTTCCGATTCTTCTTCCGCTTTTTTCGAAAATACTGAAAATTTGCGTCGGTGTACATTTTCAGTTCGTTCATTCCATTGTTTTTACTTCTCGTTATTTTTCAGGAGAATGGGACGCTCGTTTTGAATAGCACGCGCTGTACGCTTCACATCAAGTTACCGTTATAAGCCAATTCGTTATAACCTAATTGAAACTTATGTCTTTTTACGCGGGTTTTCAGTTGTTAGAACCGGCCCATTGAAAAATTCAATAAACAATAATACGTTCACTAATTTCTCTATGATTCTCTTTATTCGCGTTATATTTCCAAAAAATCATGAACAATTGTATCAATAATATCTAACTACCGAATTTTTATAAAACCGATAGAACTTCGACAAGTAATTATACATTTTCTTCGAACGTTTGGAAAAAAAAATACACATTGATAATCACGATGAGCTGACCTAATAATATAAACGTGGCACTCCGAAAACTTTCCGGATTTTTTCAAAAATCAATTTCGCAACCAAAAAGTCTGAAATAATTCGCTGTCGTGTGTGCTGCTGGGTAGAATGTGCCTGAATTTTTCCATAATTTTTTGTCGAGAAGAAACAGTTCGTTAAACCGTGCTCACCCAGTAACTACCCTTGCGATAGGGGTGACGCAGAGGGTTCCCTTTGAGAGCATTATCGAATGGTGTGACCAAAAATCGTTGCTCTGTTCTCCGAAGAGTATCTCGGTTGGTCCACCAGAATTGTGGAAACGATTTTCTAAATACGGTTTCATTGGTTTCGAGGCAGTCCCGTCGAACTTATTGTCGGTGGTGTGCGATGAGCGCAGCTTGTCGGGCCAGGCGTTGAGGGGTAGGTCGGTGGACGTGTAGAAAGATGAAGGGAAAAGGAGCAACGCGAGAAGTGCATCGAGCTTTGATACAGGAGAACGGCGAACGTTACGCGATCGGCTTGCGTGTACATGTGTCCATAAAGTGGAATGCCGGCCACGCCCGCGATGGACGGTACGCGGCGGTGGAGGGGGAGGCGAGTTGAAAACGATACCGACCGGCCGGGAAAAGAGCAAGAAGACCGAGCTCTCGAGTGCTCGGCTGCCTCGCCGACTCTCTTTCTCCGCGTTGCACCCGTTGTTTCCGCGTTTTTTCCCTTTCGGAATCCCGGCGAGTAAATACGTTATTGACGAGCCAGACGGTGCAAAATCGAACACCAACATGGACCGAGAAAACGCGCCGACTACTTTTTCCCCGGGTCGAAGAAAGAAAGTAATGTTCAGACATCGTACTCCCGCCCACCCCCGTCTCCCTAACCCCACCCCGCTCCCACCGCCGGTCTACATCCGCCGCCGTCGACGTCGGTCTGCTATTTACACTTCGCGATTTTTGTTTCGGCGAGGACTCCGAGCCCCGACGTCTCTGCTACCGGGTATAGAGGAAACTCCTTAACCGTTCGTTTTCGCTGTAAATACAGGCCGTTAAAGGGAAATGGTCGAAGGCTTTAAGAATTCAGAGCGGAACTCGGAAACTACAGTGCCAGTCAGGAACACAGCACGCGTATTTACTGTTCAGCCAAGGACCCTAGGAATGACTTTATGGTACGGTCGACCATCGGCCGGGGGGTCGCGGGTGGTTCCAGTAATTTCTTTCTTAGCATCGAGCCATTTCCAGTTCTTTAGCAGAGTCTGCAGCCAACGTGTGGCGCATAGTAACAAGCATAATTAAAAGGTTGCATGACTTACGTCCCCCAGGCTTGTCACGTCAAGTCTCTATACCGAAGGGTCAGATAGTAACTGAGCAGAAGACAGGAGATCCAGTCGCCCTTACCCTACACAGGGGAAGAGCCCAAAGGAGTAGAGGTCAGTTAGCGAGTAAAGTGAGTTAGGACAGGTCGGTACAGCAGAGTAGTGCACACTGTACATCAGAATATCATAGAGACATGGCGCCACACAGTCTCAGAGTTCGACTGAACTTCACCTGAGGAAACCAAACATTTCTCACTTTTTTTAGCGCAGTCCTGTAGATTTTTATGCGAAAATTCCGAAGATTCGTGTTTTAATGTTAGGAATCCACTGGTACAAAAGTTATGCGTGGTACGCAGTAAATGCGCCGTCATTAGGGTACTATCCATGTACCTTCTACTGGGTAGGTCAGACCTGGGCAACTTGCGGATTGCGAGCAACTCTTCCCCTACTCTTGGGTCCTCCCCATCTCCTGTGGACTGTAGAAGGAGGTTGGGGGTATTAGGAGTGAACATATAGTGTCCTCGCAGTTACGCGAGGCAAAGTGGGGGCGGGTGCACTGGTAGTGGGGGAACCAGTGCATTGGTAGTGGGGGAATGGGACACTGGTAGTGGCGAAACTAGTGAATTGGTAGTGGGGGAACCGGGACACTGGCAATAGGGGAACCGGTGCATTGATAGTAGGGGAATTGGGACACTGGTAGTGGGGGAACAGGTGAATTGGTAGTGGAGGAACCAGTGCATTGGTAGTGGGAAAATCGGGACACTGGTAATAGGGGAACCGGTGCATTGGTAGTAGGGGAATTGGGACACTGGTATTGGGGGAATCGGTGCATTGGTAGTGGGGGAACCGGTATATTGATAGTAGGGGAATTGGGACACTGGTAATAGGGGAACCGGTGCATTGATAGTGGGGGAATCGGTGCATTGATAGTAGGGGAATTGGGACCCTGGTAGTGGGGGAAGTACTGCATTAGTAGTGGGGGAAGCGTTGCGTTGGTAGTGGGGAACCCATCCACTGCTAGTGGGAGTTGTGAAGGGGAAGAAGTTGCCCATGCCTGGTTAGACCATATAATGTCAACTTGGAAAGAAACAAAAATGTAGTAACACACTACAATTTGAAATAACTTTATTTTTCCGCAGTTGGATTATGAAGACTGACCGAGCCGAAGCAAGGAAACATGTCGTAGTCGCCCGAAAAATAACCGAAATTATTTTCCTCTCATTCCAGAGAAGGGACTTGAGCGCGCAAACACGTCTCCACGGGTTAGTTTCCGAAACACAGGCTGCGCTGTTTCTACAGCCGTTCGGTCGGTCGTTCTCGTACCATACGCTCCGCGGACAGTTGAAAACACGAGAGATGAGAACAAACATTAAAATTTTTAGTAGATTTTTTACGATCAAGTGTCACGAGCCCCGCTGCTTCACCGGACAGCTTTCAGGTGCGCGCGGAGCAGACGATGAATCAATATCCGTCAACGGGTGGCTGTTTTCGAGATCGTTGCGTCGAGCGATCGAGTGTTTTCATCGCGAATGATAAAAAGAATTTAACGAACATCGGGTCTCCCAATAATTCTTCCGTTCGTACAATGTCACAATAATAACGTTCGGCTCAATACATTCAGATGAAACGAGAACACTAATTGTATGATTAATGACTATTTGGATCAAAAAAATGTATTCACTCGTCTAACAATTTTAATAAGTTTATAATAACAAATCTTATTATTTTTCTACTATTTTAGGTTTCGGTTACTCAACTTTATTGTGAACGCATAAAATCCACAATAACAAATGTATGGGACCCTGGTGTTACGTGAGTTGATGACGTAATCGACTACCCCCACTCGCCGGCCAACGCGGCGTTGCATTGGCCGAGCCAGACTCCGCCCACTGTAGTCGCGCTCTGATTGGTCCCCGTTTTGTGCTAATAACTCCTCAACAAAGCAACGGAGAACATTTTCGCAAAGGAAAAAGTTATTTCAATTTAATTGGTACAGCTTTTAAGGTGAAAGTTTTCCAAACTTAAACTAAAAAACCGGAAAGCGGATTCAAATTGGCGTTCAGCGCGTCGCAGTGTGTAAGAATCGTAAACGCAAAGTAGGTTTTAGACATTGCAATCAGCTCGGCCCAAATGTATCCTCCAGCGATGTAATTAGAGAAACTTGTTGAAATATTCCTCAACTAATTCTTATCTGGCGAGGTCCCGCCGTAGTTAAGTTTGCTAATCAAGATGCGCGCGCACGCGACCGCGATCACGTAAATTAATTTGTGCACGGTCGTGTCAATAAGTCCGCAGACTGGAAAGTTTTCGAAGCTTGTTGCAGCGGTGCGCAAACGTATAAGCCGATGGTCCCGGCTAGAAACTCGGGGCTGCGCTAATAGAATCTGCAGCCAGCCAGCAGCAGCCGGGATAGATACGATATTTGCGCGACACAATGCACGATCGATCGTTAATCGGAAAAGCTATAACTACATCGAGCCGCTGTCATATTCTCCGTCACTCTGTATCCATCGCGAACAATCGCGATAATAATCAGCTAAAACGAAAGGCCGGCTGGCCCCGAAATTATTTGCGTTATCCCGCGATAATTAATTGCACGCGGCTAATTAGACAACAGCGGCGAACCCCAAAATTATTCTCCGTTACATATGACACACGACCGGCGCGTCGTTCCGCAACTTTCGCGATTCTCGATTACATTATTCCCGGCAAAAATTAATACGGAATCTCAATATCAGTCGCACAGAGATCGAAGCTGTTGAGGACTGAGGGACACTAAATTAATCATTCCTAAACTAATTCAGTTTCGATGTAGGACTCCGAATACTTTTTTAAAGAGTGTACGTAGATTTACCAATTGATGAAAAAAGGGAAATTTTATTTGTATCGTTAATTAAATAAAAAGTTTCTTATCGATTTTTTTTATTGCAATTTGTTGTCACATGATTGAATTAAATGTAAATACAGCTCGAAATAAAGTTGACAGTTAATGCATTTCTTTCACGTCCGGTTTCAATTTCTGAAACTCCACCATCCATTAACGGGCTACATACGTCTGGTAAAATGAAAAAAACTCAGCTTTTCAAAAATCGTACTTTGAGGTACATTTTGTTAGTACAATCCTTCTAGAATTCCTTCCGGAAGTTTTATTTCGAAATTCGTTGAACTGCTGCAGTTATACCTCCGAAAGTGCAATCGCGTTGCACGTTAATAAATAATTGGAACTGCAAACACATTATTCGAGAAATTAAATTTTCAATCTTGGTATCAGAAATATCCGAAAAGGTACTAGCCCAATTAGGAGTAAATTTTACGGATACATTCTCGAAACTACTATGTGGTCCATAACGGAGCAGATTTTTTATTAAAAAATCGATTTAGCAGTAATCTTTTTCGAAATCCACTTCGACAAAGATTAACTTGTAGTCTACGTCAATGCTGGACACATTATTATTAATCCTTAGCACACGGAACCATCCCGAATGGTACCTACCACTACCAAAGTACCATTTTCCCCATTACCAGTGTACCGCACCTCTACTACCAGTGCAGTATATCGGACCCTCCACTTCTAGTGCAGTGTATTGGTTCCCCTACTACTAGCGCAACGTATTGGTTCTCCCACTACCAGTGTCCCGGTCCCCTACTACCAGTGCAGTGTATCGGTCCCTCCACTTCTAGTGCAGCGTATTGGTTACGCCACTACTAGTGTGGTGTATTGGTTCCCCTACCACTAGAGCAGTGTATTGGTTTCCCCACTACCAGTGTACCGGTCCCCTACTACCAGTGCAGTGTACCGGTTCCCTACTACCAGTGCAGTGTATCGGTCCCACCACTACTAGTGTGGCGTATTGGTTCTCCCACTACTAGCACAGCGTATTGGTTCTCCCACTACCAGTGTCCCAGTCCCCTACTACCAGTGCAGTGGATCGGCCCCTCCACTTCTAGTGCAGTGTATTGGTTCCGCCACTACTAGCGCAGCGTATTGGTTCACCCACTACTAGCGCAGCGTATTGGTTCTCCCACTACCAGTGTCCCGGTCCCCTACTACCAGTGCAATCGGTTACCCAACTACCAGTGTACCGGTTGCACCACTACCAACTGTTCCATGTTTTCCCCTCGGTAAGGCGAGCTGGTACTCCCCTCTCGCGCTGGCCTGCCGGATGGGGATAGCCAATTGTACGTCATCAACTGTTTGAGCACCAATTTGCCCAGGCCTGTTTTAACCGTTCAAAGCTACGTAACCCCTTAATGTACGGTCGTATCCTAATTTCAGTATCGTACCTCATGACCAAGAAAATTACCTTGAAACTCGATTGAAGCAGATTAGCCCCAGTAGATGTTTGTGGAATACCCAGTGATTTCTCAACTGGGAATTCGGGCCACTAACGTCAGATTATTTCGAATTTCGAAGAATGAACGACGGCGGAGGATTAATGCAGAGCCGGCCATCTTTCGCCGTTGAAATTAGTGGATCGTTTTCTTATCTACACGGCGAAATAAAAAAGGGACGAGCCCTTCTCCGAATGAATAATTGGAGGTCGACGAGCAGAAATCATTTTAATCCGTAGAAACAAAAGAGGGTCGGAGGAGGCGGTTTCCATAGTGCCGCCACTGTTCTCGGCACAGTCAAGGATTAAACTCCGTTCACAACTCTGCTCTGCTAACCCTTTCGAATCTGCATGAAATTAACGCGAAGTTTATCGACCCCCCGCGCCCTCACCAGTGCACCCACTCGCCGTCCGTTGTGGAGGTAACCCACAAACTTACAGGAATGCAGAAAGGTGTTCGCTGGCGTGCGTAATACAAAATGCGTAAATAAACCGATGTGCGCTCCACGACTGGCGACTCCTTGGGATAAAAACTAATAAATGGATAAATGTATGAAAGCAAAAACAAAAAAGAATTCGACTTCTTCATCCTGTACACCAGGGTCCCCCTGGAATACCTTACAGTGTATCATAAATTTCTAGTCAAGCTACGCAGTAGCTCTTTCATAACACTTGGCCAGGCCGTGTCCTAATAGCTCTATTCCCTGCACACTTGATGAACGCGAGATTTGACGGAAGATGACAAATTTCTCATGGGGCCGTCGTGCGGGACGTTACGTCCTCCTTGACCCGGTATCTGTGCCGCGTCCTACCGGGGTCCCTGCCAGCGAATTCCTAGCCGTGAAATTTCCCAAAGAAATTATAATGCAGTTAGAGGGACGTGACATCGGGCGCCTCACCTTTCAAGGAGTAGTAGTCGGTGGAGGAGCTTCCACTGGATCCAGAACAACGGGAAGAGGAGAGCTCGGTCTATTTTCCTCCCGGGGAGAAAAGAACGGCGAGACCGAGAGACCGGGTGAAGAGGATGGGAACTAATAAGACCGAGGAGCTTACGTTTCGGCAAGTTTCGGGGGCTGTCGGTATCCGCCGATTGCGAGAGCACCAGTTCCTATCGTGCTCCGGAACTGCGAGAAAGCCCTGGAACAAAGTCACCCGTTTCGCCCGCGAATATTAACTATTGTTACAACTTTACCGTATATAATAGAATGTCTGAACCGATAAATACTTCCTCCCAGAGACTACCGTCCCAGCGGTAATCCCGATACGCTCGGTGCTGTTTCAATAAGCGTTTCGCTCCCTCTATCGATTCCCAGGAACATCGGGTCGTAACCTAAGTACTTTTTGCTCGGTGCGCTTCTTGCCACGGAGAAGAATACTGCGCTCCCTCCAGCAACGCGGAAGTTAGCGCCACCCTCATCCTCGATTACAAAAAATTAACGTGTATTTATGTTTTACCGATGCACGTGCATTGGCCATTAAATCGAAATGCATCCAAATAAATTATCTGTACGATAATTGTTAACGTCCTTCCACGTACGGAAATACGTGAGAGGAATTTCGAAGCACGTTTCGAGGAAATCGAATTTGGAATTTTTTTCACGCTTAACTGAATTTTGTTGGAAGCTGACGGAACATATTTAAACTCATTTTCGCGAATGAGATAATAATAAAATTTATTCCACATTTTTCTGCTATAATTATACATATTATCATATGTATAATTTTTCGCCTTCAAGGTCACTTCAAGGTCATCGTGCGTAGGTCCCTGGACTCATCTTGACGCCGACTACCACACTGGCTTATAAGAAATTAATATGCAAAAAATGCGATGACCTTGGAGGAACCTTAAAATGACCTTCGCAGTATTTTTTTGTTATCATCAACAGATGTACAGTATTTTATAATATAATGAACAGAATAATTTATTTCATACTAACAACAATTAAAACATTTTTGCAATATTCAAACCTTTATTAGGTTAACATTGGATGGAGGAAGAATCCTGATCCACTCTGATACGATATTTGGAACGGTACTAATCGATATTCCACATAAATGATAAGGAAGTCTAGATATGTCAAGGAATGATAATTTATGTAGCAAAGAATTATGGCATTTCTATCTTGCGAATAATCTAGGAGATTAATGGTTGCAAGCACTGATGGAAAAATCGATGGCAACACTGTCCTTGGTATTGTCAATATTTCAATTTCTAATCTAGATTTTATTCGACTGGGGCGTGCATTTTCCATTTGAGACATAATAAATGCGATCGTGATAATTAAAATTCCTTACGGAATACATTAAAATACATCAAACACGTAAAGTATCTCAGCACGCACAAAATGCATAAAAATGTCATCAGACATTGTAGTACTGAATATTTAATAATATTAAGCATATTTACACAAAATATAGTAATATTAAAAATGTTAACATAGGAGATTTTTATAAAAATGATGTATACCTCTCTGTACAGCTCCGTGCTAGTATCGAAAAGGTTAACCATAAAATATGACGCGGTATGTCGCTAGGTTCGTGATGATAACAATGAACAATTACTAACTCGAAGCTCTGAATGTTTCTCTCTCGAACAACTGGATACCACGGTTTACACGTGCGCATCGTAGTCTGACTACAAGGATCTGCTTCTACTGTGACCTGTACATATATACACGTTACACATAAACTATCCAGGATATTTGTTCTCCGCCTTCATCCCTTTGTAACCACACGGCTACTGCGTGCCGCTTTCAACAACTCATGCAGTACGAAGATTTAAAGACAATCTCTGTTATCGTGGAAACATAACGTTTTTGTGTAATCCTGAATTCGAAAATACGACATTGGATTAAATTAAATAAAATCTGCTCTATTCCGTTCAATGTTCATTAGATCTGCCTAAGAATTTAACCGTATTTTGCCCGTGCCCGTTTTCTCCTATAAGGGAAACATGAACCCTTTTGACAAACTGACACGCCTATTTACGTAAGTGCACATAAATCGCAAACAACAAAAGGTATGAAAAAGTGGTTGAAACAAAAGTTATATCGTATCTTCGGACCCATAAATTTGTGAAAAAATTTTTTTGAGAAAATCATTTTCAAAATTTTTATTTTCAAAAAAATGATCTTTTCAAAAAATTGATGTGACAGATCTATCGGTCTCAAAATATGATGTAACTTTTGCTTTAACCATTTTTTTATATCTCTTTTGGTTTGCGATTTATAGGCACTTACGTAACTGGGCGGGTCGGTTATCTCCCTTAAGATAAACAACGGGCGCAGACGAAATACGGGTGAATTGTTAGGTGGGTTAATGAACACTTGTGAAAATTTTCGTCAGAAAATTCAATTTTTCTAGACCGGAACATCCCCTTAACGGATTAAAGACCTCGAGCACCGCGAATTCCATAGGAAAATGCTTGAAATAGAGACCGGAAAATGAGAAGTGGGAATAAAATCGCATCGTGTTTCGAAGCATTTCATTATTGGTTGTTTCCCTGTGCACCTGCTAACCGCGCTGCGGATTTTCATTGCATTATGCCGGCTGTTCTGCCATAAACGTTTGGCTTTCTCCCGGCGCACCTAGGCCATCCACCGTGGGAGTCTGCGATGTGTTTACATTTCACCTTCGTTATACACCACGACGGCTATAAAAGCTTTCGACGCGACGACGGCGACGATACACGCGCCCTGAATAAATTCGTCACGTTACACAGAATTTTCGGTTAAAGTTTCGCCGGAAATTTTTTTTTTTTTTTTTGGTAAACCAATTCTAACGGAAACAGGATTTTTGATAACGCTGATGGCGTTACAGGGACGCGCACGCGTGACTCGCCTGTAGGATCAAACTGAATCAGTTCGTGATACTTTTTTTATTTGTTTATCGTCCGCAATTGTCAAAAGAGTTAAATCGAGAGTCGACTTGGAATCGAATGGAAGGAAGGTTTATTTTTATCGTGAGCGTTCGATGTGACCTTCTATTGACCCCAGACAACAGTGAATCAAAATAATATTGACACACTTTCTAGAGGATAGCGTTTTAATATTCGACCATACAACGTTTCTTGAGGAGTTCATTTGTGAAAAAATCTAGCTAAAATTCGGGTTAAACAAATTTTATTCAATAAGTTTATTTTAATTTTAATAGCTCCTAATACAAGAGGTACAAATTTAGGGAAGTGTATACGAAATTCAACGTGCTAGTGCTGCCACCTAGCGACTCCGCTCATTGGACGATGCCTGAGTACATACCAACATGGCGGCGCCCATATCTGTGAAAAACGCTTCACATCGCTGAACTTTAAACACGCGTAACTTTTTAACCAGTGTAATCCTAACATTAAAACTTGGATTTTTGGAATGTTCACATCAAAATCTACAGGATTGTATTTAAAGAAATCCAAAATTTCTGGTCCCATAAGGTGAACTTTAGCGACCAATTTTTCCGGTCCTATCGTTATCAAAACCACAATACTAAAATAATATTTAAATACACTACGAGCAACATGATCGATGAATTGCACGTTAGAACGTCTACGTACCATACATCCCCGATACTGGGATTGTCCTCATCTCCGATTATTAACAGCCGTATGGAGTCTGTTGAAAGTCCCGATCGGGAAACATTACCTCGAGCAACGGTAAAAAAGAAACCATACAGAGAGAGAGAGAGACGCGACCATATCCAGAAGTCTATATCAAAGCTCGATTCCTCTTTAAACTCCATATCCGAACCGCGAAGACACAATCATTTGGTCCGTGATTGGTTGAATCATCCCCCGACCATGATCGCATACTCTATTCGCCGCGGTGGCATATCGAACGAGACATCCCACCCCCTTCCTCGATACCTTTTATCTCGAGCAGGATATTCAAAAGGATCACGATCGGTCCAGGGTTCCGGGATTTTCGAGGACGAAATGGATTTCATATTTTTCTATCGAAATCGAAGGCCGGCTCGCGAGCCCTTTACACACTCCCGGCTCGAAATGACGTTTCCTGCGAGCTGCGCTCTCTCCCCTCTCTCCATCGCCCCCCCTCTCTCACTGCTACCTTTTCTCGGCCATTTCTCGCGAGCTGCGAAAACCCTGCGGGAGGATGAAAGTCTCCCGGAGCCATTTGCCCTGCGCTTTGGCAAATTGCACGTTATACCTGCAGACTCCGCGTCGGCATACAGCGTGTACAGAGAACAATTTCGCCGTGACGGGCACGCGCACACGCGGAGAATTATTCACGTTTGCACGCGGAATACGTGGCCCGAGCGGGTTTGTTGGCCGTGCCTCGCGCTTTCCACACCCGGCGACACGACTAATGATCCTTTCCAACCGTTCCCTTTTCCATCCCCCCACACCCCGGCCCGTCCCCCTCTTCCTCCGGCTGGAAAATTACTGTGCCCGAAGCAACCCCCCCGCGACGCTCCAACACCACCGTCGGCAATAAACATCGACTTTCTATTATGATCGCGCGACTTTCTTCGATAATCGCGGTCACGCCGCCGCGCCGTGTTGCTCCGGTCGAAGATCACGTCGGCGTCCCGCACATGGCGCGGAACAGAATTTTACGGCACGCTTCGCACGCTTGCTCGAGCGCGATCGCGCTGTATTAGCCGCGCTGTCACGCTCCCGCGACTCGGGCTCGTTAGGGTGAATTTATTATTAGTTTTTCACTGTGACGGTCTAGAATCCGAACGATTATTCGAACGAAAATTCTTTTGTTATTATTATTTTATTATTACAAACAGACCGAAGCCCTCTTACGGAAATGTCGTCGTAATAGAGAAAAGAATTTACGTGAAATAACAAAGTAGGGACATGCACTGATGGTACGTCAACGACCTCGCTGAAAACACCGGTTCTCGTACGATCACCGAGGTTAAACAGCGTGGGGCGTGGGCAGCGCTCGGATGGGTGACCGTTCGGTAAAAAGCCCTCTGGCGCTTTTCACGTGTTGTTGGCAAAATAGGTGGTTCGGAACCGCATACAAAATTTCAGCCCTATATCTCCACCGGGAGGGTAGTTATAGGGTAAAATGGAGAAATTAGTGTTTGACCTGTTTTCCCTGTTTAGTGATTGTGCGAAAAATCTGAAAAAAATCTAGCAGATGCCAAACACTCAGATACAAATACTGTAATTAATTCAGATTTTTGAGTAGAGCATCCTGGTTGTGAAAAATCAAAAATCTCAAAACGAATCGGAGAAATGCAGATTTTGAGTTGAAGTTTGAGAATTACATTGTTTATATTTTTGCAGTATCAGTGTCTAGGTGTCATTATTGTTCATGAATTTTTTCAGATTTTTTGGTGAGGTGCGCCGCGGTAGAAAAAATAAAAACCGCTTTTATCGACGTTTTTTTATTAATTAATTTTTAAATTTTAATAAATAAATATTTTCTAAATCAATGTGAAATTAAAGTTACCAGATTTAGTACCGTTTATCGATTCACCAAAAACAATTACACGACAGTACAATTGTTACAACTGGAGATGACATTTTAAGCGTAGAAATAAATATGTAAACAGAAAAAAAACAATCTCTATTTTAGTGATTTACCAGTCCACATACAATTTTTATTCTCGAGTGTGGAAAAGACAGCTGTTCTTATTAGAGAGCAAACTCTGCTAGAGTTGCCCTCAGGTTGATCACTATGGAACTATACTCTTGAGACTCATTCGAGTCGACACGTGGTACGATCACGTGTCTCCATTGAAATTGCATGCCTATACAGTTACGTTTTCTTGCGAATGTATAATGAAAGGTTCATAATTAAAATAAGAACTACTGAGTCCAATATTTAAATAATACCAAGTGATTTAAAAATTATGAGTGTTTTAAATAATGACTATAAAGAAATGAGGATTAAATAAATAAGCGGTTGTCTAAAATTAATGTGCAACATATTCTATAATATCTAACAAAATATTCAAATTGAATAATTACTAGATGACACTTTGTACAAACATCGCCAGAAATAACAAACACTTTCGATTAACTCCGCAATTTACGAGAGAACGCTAAAAGGTCTGATTAAAATTCAAATTAAAAGTGCCTATTAGGTAATGCTAGAAATTTACGATCTATAGCGCAGTCAAGATAGAAATCACTGATATCGTAACTAATTTCACGTTTAAAATCTCGGAGAAACGTTTAATAGCAGCGAGGCGGACTCTTCCCGGCTTCATTAGCTCCAACGATTATTTCCGTTGATAAATTGCAACTTTCCATACCAATTGCCTCATTACTTCCGTAAGCAGAGCTCTGAAATGTTGCTGGTGCAATTACAGGATGACTTGGGCGCGGGTAAATGAGTAGAATGTTGCGCAACGGTGTCTGCAAGTGATCGAGTGGAAAATTCATTGCTGCGTTGGCCAAATGAAAAATACTGATTTACTGCGCGCCGACTGCAAAAGCATCGCCAAGACCGAAACGTAATTGTATCAGCCATTTTGAGGATCATTTAAATGTCCAAATCGTCGTTTTCAAAAAGTATTATTTCATTCAGGGCAATTAGGGAAAGTTACTTATCGATTCAATAAATTAATAAAACATTGTTGAGCAGCGTTGTAAAATAATATAAGTCACCAGTAAAAAGACAAACGTAACCAAGTCAACTTCAGAAATTCAAGAGAGATGTTAAAACGTACCACTTGTTCTGATAGAATTTGTGATGCTTAAAAATGAAAACGAGGTATATTTCTGTTATAAATGTTATGCACGTAATTTCCCGCGTACCTGCCAGAGCAGATTTCATCAAAACAAAAAGAGCAGGACAGTTTCGCGCGATGAATATTATATAAATGCAAATCAGCTAAATGTCTTGAGAGTAGCTGAAAAAATTCACAGTGGGTGAATTCTTTTTTAAAAAATTCTGTACGATATAATCGTAAATATAGAATAAAACATACAATGAATAATGCAACAGTAATTATACATAGATTACAGATTATTCATTTTTCCCATAAATGCATAAAATTCACTGTCCATTTATTTAACACACGCAAATAATTCAACGAATAGCAGGCGAAAGAAAAATAAAAAAATAATAAGAATAATCTTTCAATTCCTTATTTTCTGACGAGTCGACCTTCAAAACGACCTTCAGCGGTTAAAGCGCAGCCATCTTAGTAGGCAAACCTAGTGCTGCCATCTGTCACGCGATGGCTGAACTTTGAAGGACGTTTAAAGGTCAACTGCCCTTCCGTCTTTCGCTCCAACCCCGCAGAACCGTCCTTTAGGTTCGTGACCGTCATGACCTAATAATAATAATAAAATAAATAAATAATAATTTAATCTACGTACCTACAATGTGATTTGATAATTCTAGTTTAATTATTGTGGCTTTCCCCGCGGGGATCTTATTGACTCTTTAATAATAAAAATAAAATGAATAAAACAATAAAAATTTATAACTCGATCTAGTGAAGTGGTCGAGCAATTGCGAAGTTAGGGGAATTGGGTTTTTAGCGTGGAAGAAGTGAAGGATACGAGTAATAAAGACAATTTTTAAAGTGAGATTAATGGAGAGCCGGGAACGTCGGGAAACGAATATTAAGTAGTCGGCCGGCTTGTTCTGTTAAATTAGAAAAATCCGACCATGATTAAATTCAAGCTGCAAACTGTTGTAGACGTAAACGCCGCGGCTCTCATGCTCGTTTTCTCCTTTTAGCGAGGCACGATCAAAATAAAACAAGTTTTCTCTTCAAAGACCAGAAACTGCCCGAAAATAAACCGCGCGGACCGAATTAAGTTTTTACACGTTTCACGTTCGCTTGGCGGAACAGTTGCGAATTTTTGAATGCGTAAAAACGTGCGAATTTTTAAACGCGCGCAATTTTTAGATACCTTCTTGTAATTTCCGGAAAATACTTTTTCTTTTTTTTAGGACTGCCATATTTACAACTATCAAGCGTAGCATACGTAGATTTTTCGGGTGGCTAGTTTTATATTGGCACAATTGTGTTTACGACATGTACGATTATTACAAAAATAATTGGACTCAGCCATTAAAAAGATTGTAACGAGCGTGTATCCCACGAGCATTTTAGAAAGCAATTTTCCCGAAAATGAAAACTCGTTCGGCGCAGCTTCATTCATTATTCCTGGTTTATATTTTCATGTAGAAGCGACCTATTTTTCCTTTCCACTGTCAAGATTCATTCTGTTGATTGCATTGGGACTAAAAATGATAAAATCTTTAATTTTCTGGTGAAGAATGTGTTTTATGAATGGATGAAAAATTTATTCCAAATGCGAGACGAGATTGCAGATTTGATAGTTTGATAAAGTTGAAGCTAGAACAAATATGGAATATCGATATTTCATTAGTGAGATAATATGTATCCATGAATAATGGTAAACATTAGGCCTCATATAACACAGTTATTGTGTTACTGCTGTTCTTATCATTGTTATTATGCTATTGCAATATTTTGTTATTATAACTTTATCTTATAAATTTAAGATAAATATTTTAAATTTTATCTTTGAATTTTAATATAAAAATTCTAAGATTCTACCGTTCCAACCAAATATAATTGGCCCAAAGTGATTGAAACACTGCTGCAATATCACTGGATTTTAATATAATGGTGAACATTTGGCGGAAATGAAAACTAAAATGGAAGGAATTTGGAATATCGAGAATAAAAGTCAATTAAAAGAAGCACTGGCTTTTGCGTAGATAAATATTGAAACAAATTTTTAAGAGAAATTAGTGGGACGAATATTCAAATAAAAGAAAAATTGATTAAAATAGTAATTTAGTTACTCATTAAAATATTGGAGTAGATTTTTTTCAGTACTATTATGTGATTATTTTATATCTTATACAAGTTTAAATGTGAGGTAAATTTCCGAAAATTCTTTCTGTTACATTTTCATAATAAGAAATAATTTTATGTCTGTACAAGTTTCGTAAATATATTAAACAAGAAGAAGGAACTAGAAGCTATTTTAAGCGTTCATCATAGGTAATGGCGCTGCTGTCGCTAGGTGGCAGCACACGACGCTGAGTACACACCAACACGGCGGCGTCCATACCTCTCAGGAACGCTTAAAATCGCTCAACTTTAACCACGCATAACTTTGGAACCAGAGTATTCCTAGCATTGAAACTTGGATTTTTGGAAATTTCTCGTCAAAATCTAAAAGATTATCTAAATAAAAGTTAAAAATTTCTGAGTCCCTAAACCGATGTTTAGTCAAAGTTGGCAAAATTTCACTAGAAATCGTCATACGATTTCCACTGGGAGTGACTGTACATATCGCAAAGCCACGAGCGTCGTCGCACTCGTCCGTCCGTCGGATCCGTTTGAGTTAACGCGCCATTACGTTATTTGACCGAGAGTCAAAATACGAAAGCGACTCGTCGCGTGTCGATTTCGGTCAGCGGCGGGAGCGGAAACGAAAAGGGAGCGGGACACGTGTACGCGTTCGAATGCAGCTGGGACATCTCGAATAACGATAAATAAATATAAACGCAAAGTTTACTCCTGGCCGCGGCGACAGCGTACAAGTAGCACTTTGGAAAATTAATGCCGGTGAATTCGTGAGCGACGCGCGGCCGGGGTGGGGCAGGGTGGCGGGCTTCCATCGACGATTTCCCTGGAAATTTTAAATGCATCTCGCCCCGGAAATTTCAGGGCAACCAGGCGGGCTCGGAACGAAAAACGTTTTATCTTGTCGCGAGGTTTTTCATGCTGTAGCGCCGCGCGTGAAACGTGTACAGTGTACACGAGACCGGCAAAGATCGGTCGGGTCCGTGTACATTTTCATTTGATCCTCACTCCGTCCCATTCTCCATTCTACCTTTTCATTTCACTTTCTTTGTTTTATATTCGCGTTACAACCACCCGCCCCACCCTACCTCGCCACCCCTCTTCCCCTGGTCCCCCATTTTCCCCTACCCCAACGTCGTTTTCACATCCTAACTCCGAGCATCTTTCGCTCGTCGTTTGTAACGTACCCCTTTTTTCTTTGGCATCTGTTCCGCGCCATTCTGTACGAAAAAAATATTCTTTTAGTGAACCGTCGTGATTCGAAATTGTTCGCCGGGAAGAGCGAGTTAACGTGTCGTTAAATTCTCTCTCTTTCCTTCGTTGAATCCGTTGCTTGTCATTTACAGTCAGTCCAGGTGGTGGACGGGCAGAGGACATATGAAGGTCATTCACTTTATTTTTAAATGGAAGCATATATTTTTTCTCGCCCCAGCGATATTTTGTGCTCTCAATAAGTTCGTCGTGTAACCTCCTCGAAGATTGGATCTAATTTAACGAAAGAAGTTCGTTGATTAGAAACGATGAACAAATTAATTTACAATGTGTCCAAAACAATTTAACAGAATTTACCATTATTAATGTCTTTGGCACAATGGAAAACTGCATTATCGGCATCTTGACAAAATAGAATTCTACATTATCGACATCTGCCACACGAGCACATACCAACATGGCGGCGCCCTTACCAATCGGAAGCTCTTAAAGTCGACTTTGAACACGCATAACTTTTGAACCAGTGGATTCCTAACATTGAAACTTATATTTTGGCATTCACTCTTCAAAATCCACAGGATTACGTAAAAAAAAGTGAAAAATCTTTGGTTTCCTCTAGTGAAGTTTAGCCCAATCGCTATCCTCCGGCAAAGAGACCCGACGATGCGACAGTTACGGAGAGGCTAGCGTGTCGCGACGTTCTAAATGGAACACGGCGGATATGCATACATGCATTCATATCCATATATTCAATTAAAAGGTAAAAAGGAATAAATTACCGATAGGATCGGGCGAGAATGCTGCCAAAACATGCTCGGACTTTTTTAATATTCGGCCATGCGGGAGGCTGTGGACGGGACGTTAATTAACGCTTAATAGAAATTTCGGGGGCGAGCGTGGAGTAACGAACGTCGATTGGCAGGCGGCGCGGCGCGCAGCCAGAAGCAGTCCCTAATATCGATTCCTCTTTTGTATTAAGCGGCCAGTCGCGGAGATGAAGCTGAACTTCCGGCTTTCCCGGGGGGTAAAAACCGCCGGCCGATTTTTCATCGACGGGATATCGACGCGACGACGTAGACCAGTTTACGAAGCCTCGTTACACGCTCGCCCGCCGACGACGCTGCCAGAGATTAAATCCCGGGAAATTGTTAAATCACGAGCCGCTTTGACAACGGTCTCCAGTCGGAGGATAATAAAAGCCGTGGCGCTTTCAAGGATGGAATTCTCTGGCGAGCTCCGGGTTGGCCTGGCAGTCGTTGAATTATGCGAGGACTTGACTGCAGCTTTTCCTGGCGGTCGCAGGAGGCAGAGAACGGAACATTAAAAAGAATGCATACTGGGTGTCTCGCGGTTCAACGATCATTCCGACCCTCCCCCCACCCTCTTATCCTCTATGGGTCAATGCGAAAGAGACGCTCGCAGACGAAACTTCTCTGGGGCTGCGCTCGCGTTGGACGTCGAGGAACGATCAGAACCACAATGGCTCCTACCGAGGCTTTCGGTGCTCGACATAAAAATATGCGAGTCACGGTAATGTTAACTAAATAGTTAATAATGTCCAGGATTATATTGTTTTTATTTATTCTTGAAGGTAGCAGCAGCACTCCTGACTCAGCAGCTGCATATTTAAATGATTCGTCAGAAATTGAGGAACTGATTTTGATACTCCGGGTCAAAATAGACCCAGCCTCCGCCGTTGTGTTAGACGGCTGAACAGTGGTATACATAAAACTATTTGTTTGATACCAATACCTTAATTAAATAATGCAAGACATTCGCGATTGAAGAGAATAATAAAATTTTTTTTATAATTTATACATAAAGACCCTCCAACGTAAAACAATTTTCAAACATTTCTAATTTATCATTCTGGGAGAAATGGTTGGGTTTTCAAGTAGCTTCGCTATAAAAGTTGGATCTGCTGATGGCAGGGAAAATTTTCGATGGGCTAAGGGTCAATGCATTCATGGCTCGGGAAGATCATTGGAAAAGTATAAAATCGGACATAGAATTGAAGCCTCTGGTGAAGGAAATGGAAATTTTTTTAATTTCAGCTCCTTTGAATTTTTCTATAAAGAAATGTGAACCTGCGTGGCGCTTCGTATTTCCATTTTTTTCATTTAAATGTATCAGTATTTAATTACACTGTGACATCCACGCCGTTATATTCATGCAAATTTTGATAATTAAAATAATATGTAATTATCATATTTGAAAGTATAACGAATTAAATCATTTTAGAAACAATTCTTATGTATAAAATACCATACGATAAATATTTAATTTCTGCATAATTTATAATTAAACAATCATTCTTTATAGAATAAAAGATGCAGTTAATGAATTTGAAAATTACCATAATGTTATTATATTTGAGAGATAAAAATTTCTCAGTAAATACAGATGTTCCATTAAATTCAATATTTTCTTTTCATTAATCAAGAAATAAAAAATTACATTTAATCAACTATAAAATCGTTGAGGATAAATACTTTTCACTCAGAATAATTGGCTTTTATATGAGTCGTAACTAAATCGTTAAAATTTGAACATGTTATTATTATTTATCTATCGGTCTATATTTGCAACCGAGTCTGTGAGAATATTTTACACGTCATATTAGCGTTACTCTTTTTCTTATATAATAATAATTAAATTCCCTCGTTAATATTTGTACCACCAATTTAACAAACCATAATTGAACTCTTGACGAATAAATTATTTTGAAGCCTTTAGAAACTAAAAAAAATAGGTATTAACTGATTAAATAATAGTTCTAAAGGGACTATATTAATAAATAAAGAATTAATCAAAATTAATAGGGACACCATGAATGTTATTCAACATTTTCGATTCGTTTTTCCACCAATTGTCGAAATAACTCTTCGACCAAGAATCCCACGCTCTGTGCAGAACTTTAAGACGTTTCTTCGCCTCTTAAAAAGAGTAGACCGTGCTATAAAAAAATGTTTCAACCCTTTTCTCCCATCGCATATACGCGGACAGAGTAAAAAATGGACGAAAATAGGAAGAAGAGGACCTTGTATTACTCGCTTAGCAGGAACAACTGAATCAGCTTAGGCAAACATTTGCGCTCATTCCGTCGGAGCTCTCCCCTCCCCTCCCCTCCACACTCCACACCGCCCCTACCCCTCCCACTCCCTCTACCCTTCTATCGTGTTTCCTCTCTTTCGCCGGTTCTCCTCCACTTTTTCGTTAGCATGCTGACCCCTTTTCACCTGGAAAGCTTTTCATTTGACGTTCTACAATTTTAATCCCTATTTTTCCGGCTTCCTTCGTACCTTGCGAGCGAATTGTTGCGGTGCAACAAGGGGGTCAAGTGACGTCGATGAGTCTTTCGAATGATCACGGATACAGAAAAAAAATATGCGTTAGCCAGTTACGGTTGCCTGGCTAATTGCGATAAAAAGTAACGTGGAAATCGGACCGCCCCTCCCCTCCCCTCCGCCCCCCACCACGTCCCTCGCCAACGCCAAACTTTTTCGTTTCCTCTGTTCACTATTGTGCGAAACTCGCTTCGACTCTGATAATACCTAGATTCTCTATGTTCCGCGTAACACAAGGGTCTTCTCTATACCGAGCAATAGTTCCTTTTTTCCGGAAACTGTGCTCAATGCACGCTTTCTACGGGAAAGCTTTCGTTATGCAACTAGTGTTCGCGTGTTCCTGCACGACACCAACCTTGCGAACCTTCGGTTGTTCAAGTGATTTGATAATGTGAACATAATTTGTGGCAAATCAACCCTCAACTCAGAGTCGCCACTAAAAATGGCTGTAGCATTACTAGCGATATTGTTTGGGGTGTACTTCAGAAAAGCCCACACCTCCGATGTTTTTTATACTCTGGATTCTTACGTATTTTGACGTGCTGATTACGAATGTGATAGTGAAAATTGGCGGAAATGTTATTTTCATAGCGGAAACCGTGAAAAACTAAAAATCATAGTCTTCTCCATTTATTTCAGTCAATAATGGGAATTTTGAAAAATGCTTCGGATAAAAGTTGTAGGTCTCATAAAAATACACATTTTATGTTCTATTGACTTTTGTCATAAAGATAATACTTTCTGAGAAAACGGGAGATCGAAAGCTCTCTCTATACATATACGTATGACCAGAGTGAGGTCGTTTTTCTCAAAAACTATTGTTTTTATGACAAAAATCATTAAAACATAAAATGTGTATTTCGATGATAGCTACAACTTTCATTTGAAGTATTTTTCAAAATTACCATTGCTTACGGAAATAAATGGAAAAAACTATGATCTTTATGATTTTTTATGGTCAAATTCCACAAATTCAATTTATCTTTTTATCAAAAAGGACAATCAGTTACCCTCTCTCTGCCAGTACTGGACATTGTGAAGATAAATAAATAATAATTGAAATGCATAAATAAATAATAATTAAAATGAACAAATATGAATAAATAATAATTGAAATAAATAAATATAAATAAATATTTTAAAAATAGGGAACATGGTTCGTTGGTATCCATCTCACTAGGATCTATTGGAAAACTTCTAAATAATTCGCTAGCTCGCTTATTATTTCCGTATCTGATTAAGTTTCAATAATTTTCAAGGCTGATTCGAGCTTCAACTCTTCTTCCCTTTAAAACGAACGCTGGCAATCAATTTTCCATCTTTCCTCTAGCTCTCTGTTCATCCTGAGGGAAGTATTTTCATTAGTCCTGAAGATTTTCGAGTCTATGAGCGCTAAGGTTCATTTATTACGTTCCCCGAAGGGTAGGTACTTAGCGTCGTGATAGTGATTCTTCCAAACTTCGGAATTATCTCATCCGGTTACAATTTTCCAAGAGTTTGTTTCGCTGGTGCATCGCGATTAAACGTCCCCCTAATTAAAATCGTACGAGAATTTGACGCCGGTTCGTTAACGATTAAGGACACGTCGTTGCCGTAAGGAGCAAAGTTATTGAAAACGGAAGCATCACGCTGACATTTAAACGGGAATAAAATGTGCCGCTTTAAATTTTAACATGCGCTAACGAGCAAAGTTTTCTTCGGAATGTTGTACTACAATGAAGGCATAGTCACGCAAACTTCCAACGAATTAAATTACAACTGTGTTCACTGCTCGCCGTCGAGTTCCCTTAATTATATTGCGAATTATAGTTAAAAGCAATTACAAAACATAACCGGCCCAAGTGTACGCGCGTTTAATCACAAACAGAATGTTACAAGTAAGTTTCACATTAAATATATTACTCCTGCGATGCCGCTGACAATTTTCAGAAAAATTCTCGTTACAAACTAATAGTGACAAATAGTCAAAATGGAGAAACGAAAATTTTAACTAAAAACGACTATTTCAATCGGTTCCTGAACCTCAGTTCCTCACCCTGGACAGTATTGGCATTAATTTATATAATATATTAAAATATATTAAATATATAAAATTTATTAAAATTAAAATATAATATATAGAATTTATTAAAATTAAAAAGAAATATATTAAAGTTTGGCTCACACAAAGCCATAAAAAGTTTTTGTTATTTTTTTTTTAATCTCACCTTCGTTTTTTCAAACGGGACCACCACTTTTCGAACACCTACGTTGACGGTCCTTCGAAATGAAAATTCAGTGGCTATAATTCCTCAAGGTCATGAAAGGTCGCATGCAGAGTAGCCTGCATTCGAATTGCCTTTTTCTTCGAAAGAAATGATTAAAGACAGAGGAATGCGAAAGGAAAACAACTTTCCCCGTAACACGTACTATCAGTCGACTTTAATTTTCTCGTTGAGTTGTCGGGGGAACAAAATAGAACGGGAGTTTCTATGTAGATGTCCCCTCTCGTCCAGGGGGAAAAAGTTTTCAAGCTTGCTGCGTTGTTAAGGGGAGGGGGTGGAGAAACTTGCCGGTAGAATGATAAATATGGAAATAAGGCGGCCCTGATGTTGACAATAGGTGCTCGAAACAAATAAAAATGCAAACTTTCGAGGGAAAAAAGCGAAGCGCCAAGATCGGAGGCAGTTTACCCGGCTAATTAAATTCAATTAGTTCGACACTCGTAATTGCGAATCTGTTAAAACTGTTTTACGTTTATATACGATACTAGGGAATATACTCGGAGCCGGCAAATCAGGGAAATTGTCTCGAATTGAGGGTAAAAAGTGACCCTCTCTCTGCCAGTACTGAATTGGTCAGGTGACCAGGCGTCACGTGACCGGGCCGTGGCAGAAGGGAGCTAGGGTGGGGAGACGAAACTTATTCTGGGGACTTTGGAAATACCCTATAAAAATCGGTTGCACCTTACACCCTCAGTCTAATAAAGAAACCTACCCAAATCCACATTTACGGTTTCCTGTTTAAAAAAAAACCAAGGCTACTTTGAAATCTCGGAATTGCGTTTACCTAGAAAAGATTTCAAGGTTACCTGTGTATTTTTTATATGGAACTGCATGTTTTTGGTAAGCGTGCAGCCTATTCCCAAGGTCATTCAAGGTCATTCAGCGTCGATCAAAATTTACATTAGTTAGACGAAACGTACGATCATCAAGATGTCTACCCCTAAACAGAATACGTTTTATTTGCAATATCTTTTACAATGTGCTATTGCTCGAGAAATAAATAAAAAAATTACGGCTCACGTGGATGTGCTCAGTAAAAATTTCATAAAACCGTGGCACAAAAAGAAAAAACGTAGAGACTGTCACACTGGAATGATGCCCACTTAATACTTGACGGGGCCCGATTACAAAAAGGACGGGGTCAAGTCGAAATCGTATAATCCGCGAATCACGTTGCGGTCGGAGCCAGTCGGGTATCGCTGATCCAATTGGCGTAAAACCAAATGCCGTCGATTATCACATGGAGTTCTGCGGCTGGTCCGGATCGACGAGAATTACTTACAGTCCGATCGCCTTCGTTCGTCGATATAGAAAATTTCGTGCGCGGGAGCATACCGGGCGGTGGGCATCCGGCGAAACAGAGAGAAAAAGCGAAAGGAGAAAAAAAAACGAAAAAACGGAGAAACCGTTTCTGCTTACGCGAACGTCCCGCTTTGCGCGACGGTTGTTACTCCTCGGCCATATTCTTGCGCAGACCGCAACACGGCCCTCTTGGAACGGCTGGATAGGCAATATCTGTGCATCATCCCGCACGTGAACGTCTGCAGCCTCGCCGCGTATGCGGTCGCACTAGGTTGCAGTAGGTTGCCCTGCAATCTACGACGGAATGAAAATTCCAAGCTTCCCGGGGACCGACCTTGCCGGGCGCAATGCCGACAATAATGATGTCGATGTTACCATGACTCGGGAAATTCCTTCGATTTCAGTGCTGTTAATTTGTGGCCCGTTTGTGCGCCAGCATCCTCCTACAGCGACCCCGTTCGTGATCATGCTGCGGCTGACCTGGATAATGTCGTTTTACGAACGGCATCAAGGGTGTAGCACCATTTCAAAAAATCGATATGTCAAGCGGTTTGGGTTTGGTCTTCTCTCACAACGTGCTACAGTTCGGAAAAATAATCAAATTAAAATCTTTTACTTACGGCTCATGACCTCTGTCCAAGTTTTGTGAAACTATTGCAAGAAAAAATAGACACTCCCACAATTTAACGTTAATACTAATTTAACACTTAATACCAATGCGTTTATTGTAAAGTACCTTGGTTACGAAAAACAAAGTGGTCGAAATCCACGAACTACGTCGCGTATTTCGTGAAGAATTCATTTGCCTACAATTTGTTCGTCTTCGAAGGTCATCCAAGGTCATTTATTGTCTATTGGAACTTACCTTGGAACTGTATGATCTTATATAGGTAAGTGTGTAGCCTATTCTGTAACACTTTCGTCTTCCATCATCACTCAAGGTCATTCAAGGTCATTCAGTGCCGTTCAAAGCTTAGCTCAGCTAGACGAAAGCACGTCCACCCAGAGAAGATTTGTGACCACCATAAGATGTCCCCCTGGAAAAAGCAAATTTTATTTGCAATATTTTTTTACAAGCTATAATTTAGGAAATAATTGTGTAAATTTTACACTGTAAAACTTCAAATGGGACATCTTGTATAATAAGAACCATAGCTATCGGTCAGATAAAGAACATACAGTTCGAAGTTAAGTACCAACAAAAATGACCTTGAACGACCTTCGAGGAGCAACACATAGGCCAATGAATTCCGTACAGAGAAAATCGCCATCATATTTTTGAAGCACCGCCATCTAGTGACAATGTGTCGCCGCCATAAGATGTCCATTCTGAAAAAGTGTAAATTTTACATGGTACATATTTATTTAACGAGTTACGGTGTAGAAAATGGTTGCCCACGGAGCTTTAAACTGGACACCCTGTATAGAGCATTTAAAACAGGTCATCGGAATATCGCGTTTCCTGTTGATGATAGGGAAAAAATGTATCTGATTAATTTTGCTTGGTCCGAGTGCCTATAATCCGGTGTCAGTAATTTTTCGATACAATTCGAGATCACTGGACTGGAAGTAATGATTGGCCGACACGTTCATCGGAGTGGTCGCCTCTAGATTTCAATTTGCGAGGAAGATTAAAGGCGAAAATTTACCACGAGAACTGAAAACGTGCAAAAACATTTTTCAATGCAGTTGACCTTGAAGGACTTTGAACGACCTTCGTGATATTAGAAGTTATATTCATCTGGGACCGCCCCGTCAGAATATACATAAAGAGACAAATGTATTTATTAAAAAAAGACAAAGTTGACTTTCATATCTCCCCAACCTATAAAAATAATTAATGTCATCAGATAATAAGCACCATGAATCAAATAAGTTTTATCTGATGCACCTTTCCTATCGTTAACAGCAAGCGAGATATTCTGATGACCTGTTTTAAATACTCTCTATGTATGTATAAAAAATTTATGTGAGTCCATAAAAGTTTAAACAAATTTGTTTCAACATTGCAAAAGGAAAATTTTGCATTAATGACCCGAGTCTAATTTATACAGTAACAAATAATTTCATCAATTTTATAATATTAGATATTTCTATTAAATTTCAAGTAATTTGATTCATTAGTTTCTGAGATCGGTATAAAAAGAAGCTGTTTCCAGAAAATTTATTTAATTACAAATTAAAAAAAAAGAAGATATTTTTAAACCCCGTCAAACTCGGGAGAACCCTTAAAGGGGCAAAGGGAAAAATTAATGCATTTTTTAAAAAGAGTACCTCGTTTAAAGTCACATGTATTCCGCAACTTTTAATAATATTTTTGCTGCAAAATCTTTATAAATTCCCAAGTAACAGCCTCTCTACTAGAAGGCAATGTGCTGTGTGGCGAGCAGGGTTTCTCAGGGCTGGATACCTCTGAAATATAAAATTCATGAAGATTCTGTTACTATGTAATTTTATATAGTGGCCGAACGAGGGATTTTTTCCTGAACGAAACCTTTTTAATTCATGAAAACCGTAAAATTTATTCATTGAAAAATGAGACGACTGCTGATTCATGCCGAATCAATTTTCTACAAGAATGCTTTGTTCATCTACTAAATTAAATCACATGTTATCACTAGATTGCGGATTTTATATGTTTATGATAAAAATTAGTAGATGTAATTTGAAATAGCAAAAACATTAAACGAATTTAAAGCTGCTGTTATAAAATGAACTTTTATTTTACTCCAGATAATTTTTACCTAACCCAGACCTCTATTAATAATTAGACAGTGGATTTCTGAAAAAAATCAAATTTTAAACTACTATTATATTACTTTCAATCTATTAAACACGTCAAGAAAAAAAATTGTATATCAGCTCAGGTTGTTGCAACTCAAACAGAAAATTTTTTAAGATTTCACTGCAGAAAAATTCTGCCAGCTGTACATTCACTTTTCCATAAAATGTTTCCTCCATAAAATTATTAAATTTTTCAGAAAAATGTGCTCCCTTGGAAGGGGTTATTCTTGACATCATTTGAAGCAACTTTTTCCTTTTCGAAAATGTTCTCCGCGGCTTGGTTCAGGAGATATTAACGAAAAATACGGACGAATCAGAGCGCGGCGAGTTCCGGCTCGGCCAATGGCAACGCCGCGCTCAGCGGGAGCCGTAGTAGCGGCGCCCTGATTGGTCCGCGTTTTTCGTTAATAACTCCTCAACGAAGCCACGGAGAATATTTTCGCAAAGGAAAAATTCGCTTCAAATGACGTCAGGAATCGGCCCTTTCATTCTCGGAACACCCGGTATAATGCACGCGAAGCGTCTATTCAACGTTTTTCCATTAGAATCCAATATAAAATCGGAAACGATTTATTCATTGAAGAAGTAATTCCAAAGTTCCAGGTCACATTGTATCGCGACGTGCCTGCCTCCTAGATAAAACAATCGATCAGGAAACCGCTAACGTATACAATGTGACGGATCCATAGGAATGGCGTCTTATTGTCCCGAATGCAGGGAGAAAATTGGAAATTCCTCGGAATAAATGCTGAAATGACCGGGTCACCGTGTTTTCTAGTATTGGCAAGTAATAGGATTTCAAGCCGGTTTCAATTGATCCCGTTGCATCGCGGCAGTCGATCGCACTCCCCGATAACCAGACGGCTGCGCCTAGGCCCGAGGAAATTGGTGTAATTCGGTGGAGATCCATTCCCTGACCCCGCGTTATCATCAGTTTCCGGCGGACTCGCAGCAGGAATGACAACTCGATAATCCGATATGGATTTCTTCGTGCGTGTTACAACGAGAAACGTTCGCATAAAGAATGACTGCTCCATTGTTTTCGGACCGCTCTTTCTCTCTCTCTTTCTGTGTCACCCGTTATCAATTTGTCACCGAGTTAGTTAATTTCCAAACGGGTTATTGTCCACTCTCCACCAGTACGAGATATTTGAGGATTTTATGTTTTGTACGATCACAATGGAACTTTATGTACACTGTCTGACAAAAAGATATTGCAATTTTTTCAAATTTTTTTAGTAAAAATTGGTGAAAATTTATTTTTCATCGTGTTGCTAATTGTCGGTGTGCCTCTATGCAAATAGTGCTCAATGGTGTCCAGAATATTCACTTGGACAAAATTTTAGGAATGCAGATTTAATTTTTAAAAACTACTATAATTGTATAAATAAGCTACTGAATAATTATTTGTAATCACGAGCAAGTTTCACGTTGAATGTCACTCTCATCACAAAGAAATAGTGATAAACGAATATGGAGAAATGAAAATTTTAATGAAGAATGACAGTGACCTTAAATAACCTTCACGAATAACAAGTATCGAACATGGAATAAAATTAATAAATAACATTTTGTATTTTAAATTTGTTAAAAATTACACTTGATTGATAATTATATATCAATTATAGTAGTGGTTATTTTGTATTATTACATATTTAATTATTGTTATTACACTGTGAATTTTTATGAATTTATGAAGAAATTGGCTAGGTAAAAGATTACAAAAATTTACACCGATTGCAAATCTACATTACCGACAAGCGCGCTTGTAGTGTCACCTAGCGGTTCCGGACATTAGGCAATGCGTGACGCTGAGTACACACCAACATGGCGGCAAAAACCCTCGAAGTTGTTCAACTTTGAACACGCATAACTTTTGAAACAGTGGATTCCTAACATTGAAACTTCGATTTTTGACATTGTCTCGCTAAAATCTAGCGGATTATAGTTTGAAAAAATGTAAAATTTGTGGTCCCCGAAGGTGAAGTTCAACCACTTTCCATAAATATGGAAATAACTCGACGATTTTTTTAATAAGATGAGCCTGAATCTCGACCACGTTGTTCTCTGATGTGACTGAATCCTCGTGTCTCATATTTCTGGATGGTAATGTACAACATGCAAAGCACTTTTTCCAGTTATCCATGCTAAACTTGCGGAATATCAAGTAAAAAGGAAAGGCACGGGCAGTACGCATTCGGCACACGTTCCTTGAATGTAAAAGGTTTCGGATTCTGTCTCGAACAAATCGCATGCATTCGGTTGATACGATCGAAGATTTCGCACGCGTCATGTTTCCCGGGGAGCTGACATACCAGGATTGAACTGAAAGCTTCATGGAACACGCAGGCTTTTAGTTTGAACACCGAACTTGCTCGAGGTGAATCCTCTAGCTGGCGAGAATAACGAAGTGGTTTACAGAATACTTTGCAAAGTTCGCGACACGGTGATAAGCATGACTCGCGAGGGAAGTTATCGAACCCGTAAACTCAAAAAATTATGAAACTTTGAACACAAATAGAGTCAGTTCATCAAATTATTTTGTAACTGTGCAAAACAAATTTTTTAAATACCATTCTCAAACAAAAAATAATGAAAAAAGGTGCATTAAAAAAATGTTTGCCTCTGATACTAAAATTAAAATTAAATACGAAATTTATCTTCAATAAAATTATATAAAAAATATTATATACAGATATTGTATACTTTAGCAGACATATGTATAGGAGTATAGCATTAGTTAACTTTTCAGGATTTTTATTACAAAAACTGTAGAATATTTGATTATTTTCATTAAATATTATGGAGATATAACGCGTGTATCGTTTATTTGAATACTTCTGACTTTCCAAAATTCATAAAACTTTAAGTGGGATTTATTGCGTTTATCTACTTTATTTCAGCAAAACATTGTGGTTAATTCAACATTGCGAATATACACAAAGAGACGGATTTTACCATGATGAAACAGTCCACGGTTAGTTTACATTACGTGGAGTAAGCGTCCGTTATATACTATAAGTTACAATTAACTGAATTAATATCATTTTAGTCGTGGATAAAGGTAAAATTAATTACTGTATAGCAATGATTGCAAACGTGGCCGTTTCGAAATCAAGGCAATGCTTATCGAAGCACGATTATCAATTCAGTATATCTGCTGGCGCTTATTGTTCAGCTGCAAAATATACAGGCTGGTTCAAGTTTGCCATCTAAATGAAATAATTTAGTATACAGGGTGATTTTTGAAAAGTGACCTATTGAGAAGAGCCTCAAGGTGATCTCAAGGTCAATTTAATTTTTTCAAATGGAACCCAAATATTTTTTGCTGTATAATCTGATAGTGTCTTATGGGACGAGTTCGTTAACCACAAGGTCATCCAAGGTCATGCTAGTTCAGCAAGACTTAACTTCAACTACCATGCTTAAAAGAAAGATGCAATGGCTGAATTCAATTACGATATCTAGTGTCACATAATCTTTTAACTCCCAGACCTTTTTCTCACATGTACCATTAGCGTTTATCATATCGTATGTCTCACTGCTACTAAACATGGTCGTAAAAGTAGCACACAATATCTTCTGCAATAACTTTCATAATATCACTTTTACTGTTGCTGAGCTCAGGAAACTGAAGACAGTACTGGCACGGTTGGGACCCCTCGAACGCTGGCTTCCCCCGCCAAGGTAATGGCGCTTACTGGAGGGGATAAGGATTGTTGTGGTGGGGACGGATTTTCCACAATCAAGGCAAACGCGTCCAGCCTTGGTAGGGTATAGGGTATTGGGTATTTGGAAATTGATACTTAGGATTTGGTATTTGGTGTTGGGTATAAGGTACCTGTAGAGGCAAATGTGCCCAGCCATGAGTCGCCAGATGAGGGGAGGGAGCACGAATTAAGGGGAAAGTTGCGCTCTCTGTGTTCCAGTACCGGACACATTCAAAGACAAACCTAGAGTGGGGATACAAGTTGACCTGGGGCCTCTGCGGCAACTTTCTGTGGAGTGTAGGAGGAGTATAGGGGGCAAAGCATGTAGGGGCAATATTTGATACGCGATAGTGGGGGGACCGGTCCACTGATAGTCGCGGGAACGGGGGTGTCCCACTTGGACGCCGACCGATTGGACGCATTCCTTTTGGGCGCCGAGCCGTGTGGACGCGTCCCTTTTGGACTGCGTCATAATAGCTGGGTTAGATCAAGGAGCAGAGGTATTCCAAAAATTAAAGGTAATCAATAGTTGGGCTGGGTTAGATCAGGGAAAACATGAATAATATTATTAAGTGTTATTTAAATAGATGGTCAGCAAGGCGTCCAATCGGGACCGTCCAATCGATCGGGGTCCAAGTGGGCATCACTCGCGGGAACTGGTATGCGAGTCGTGAAGCGACAGCGGGGAAGAAGTTGCCCTGCGTCACAGCTAGTTTAATTAGAAGCAAAATCTCGCCTCCGCGGGAACATCACGCTCGATACTCCATTAACTAACCTAGATCGTCTTTCCCCGAATGACTTTGAAAACGCCGTCGTTAACACACCTCCTAACGGAATAACGAGCTAATATTCTCCGACGGCCCTGCGATAGCATCGGATCGTCGTTTGGTTTACGAGGAATTGTCTTTGCTGACGGCGACTGTTCTCCACGGCGGATTCTCGTCAACTTGAACGGAGATGGATTGCCCGGCCGAATCACAACCGGGAAAAATACTCTGGCGAAAATAAAGCGATCCTCCCACTCCCGCATCGCCCTAACTCCATGTTTTCGAGCTACTCTTAACGTCCTCCTCGAGGGTATTTACCTCTTGACTACGTTCGATCGGAATGACCCTCACATGCGCGCGTTCGCGTTCTTACGTAGCTCCTATCGGAGGCTGATTTCTTTTATTCAGTTTCGGGAGCGAACCGAGTACAATTTTCAGAAAATGGGAACCCTCCCTCGGAAGATTCACTGGAACCCGACACTAGGGAATGTCTGACTGTCTGGCGGAGCACCGGGCTAATTCACTTTCAGCGAGAGATGCGCCTTACGACATTTTCGACTGATAAATTATCTGCATCGATGTACCGGGTGTGCAAAAATTGGTGTAAACGGAATTTTGGAAGAGAATCGGTGTTAAAAATGTCCTTGAGCTTCGTTTTGAAGGTAAAAGAAGCCCGTCTATAACCCCCAAACTAACGCAGTTAGAGCACAGCAGAATGATGCAATGAACAATAGGTGGCTAATGACGAATCGTTAAATTAGTGACGCGGTCGGTACTGTTGATTGCGCGGAAGTGTTGGTTTAAAGTAATGGGAAAGGTTAATTGTTTAGCGTGCCGATAGTTGATTTTGTAGAGGCTATCTTGTTTCTGCTCGTTAAGCAATTACGATACGTTGTTTTATTCGCAATTCTCATTTTCTTTATAAACACAAATACAAAACGGGAAATACATTATTAGAATTTATGGATTTATCATTGTTAATTTAATTTCTCTAATTCGAGACATTGCCAACATATTTTACACATCGCATAAATCAGTTATATTACATTTAACAAAAGCCTACAGTATTATCTCTGTAATTGTCGCAAAGGTCTCTATCGTAACTGTGAAACTTTTATCCCCACCACTGGGGGATCCCCATTGTTCAGCACACTACAAAGAATGTAGCATCTCTACGATAACTGTCGCTCGGCAGACCCAAAAATTTGTCTACACGAATTGCAACAAATTGGAGTGAAATTAATTGTTTTCCTTAATATCTTTAAAAGGTTGAGAATAATATGACAGTATATTTAAATGTTTTTTAAGTTTTTACTATTTTGAATTACGTTTGCTCATTTTTTTCATAAATGCATAAAATCCATCTTGAATTTTCAACTCTTATTTTATTAAATAAATTACTTTGATTTCATGGTATTGTCGAGGTTGCTATGGTGCCAGCCACAGTGTTGTATATCAATTTCCGTATGGGCCGATAGAGAGCTAAGGATGTTTAATTCTCGCCTCCATAATTGCGAAACGAGACAATCCCTTTGTGAGCTGATTGAACGCACACCTCCTCAGTCGCGGTCAAAGCTCGATCCAGTAGGGTTGCACGCACCTTCACTCAAACTCAAAGACGGTGACGGATTCCCATTGGGTTGCGTATGTGTTTTGGGAGTACTAGACGGGTAAATAATTGATTGATCTGCTGGTCTAGCCACCAAGGCCAAGGTACCACAGATCTCTGCGGGCAATACCATGCATGCTTCCTGCTTCCTGATATGTGATATCGCAGATTCCTCCAAAATTCTATCTTTAACACAATATATTCCACATCTATTTCGTCTGTCGGATTTACACACTGGACAGCGGATCTTTATGGAAAACTTTCTTAAACAATGTTTCTAAGAATTTAGAAACGCAATACTTAAGCTACGTGTAACAATATTGTATTTTCTAAATAAACCGTCTGGTTTAAACCATCGATTAATGCAGTAGAACCTCGATTATTCGAACTGAACATGACTTAAATTGACCAATTGTTATCAACGACGATTAGCAGTGACGATTTCTGCAAAATTGTTTATAGTAGTATCACATACATGCTACACCATATCAAATTCCATGCAAGCATTGTTAGTTCTGGCATCTATTAGTAAACGGTAGGAACATATTTAAATATCTAACGAAATAGAAAGTTTTGGTTAAACTTTATATTACGGGACCAAAAATTTTGACCCAGTTTTTAAATAATTCTATAGAATTCGACGAGAAAATGCCAAAAATCCAAGTTTCAATGTTAGGGGTTCACTGGTTCAAAAGTTGTGGGTGTTTAAAGTTGAGCGTTTCTGATACTCAGCGTCGCACGCCGTGTAATGAGCAGAGCCATTAGCACACCACGATCATTCGACCTGGTAATGATATAAAATTGATATGCACATCTGCGTGACTCGTACATTACCTCGATTCGTTTCTGCCGGTGTATATCGTTCCATAAAAACACGAATTTCCAGGAGCATCCCGGGTCCGTATACTACACAGAAATGATCAGCATTTTCCATTCCATTCTAACCGGAAATAGGTATTTCTTCGGAAGCAGATCGCGAATAGAACGCCGGCGCTTCCGACCGAATATAACTCAGAAGCACTGTTTTCACCGGGCAAAAACTGCACGGGCGTATCGGTTTCTTGCCGGTCGAATACCGCGGAGAAATTATAAAAGAAAACCGGGGAAAATGAATGATTCTGATAATATACGGTTTTCCGCGGGATGACGTGAACATTTTCTACGCCTCCTTGTGCTCGTCCCTTGCGCCGCGCAGCCGTGGAGCAACTTTCCGGCAATGAAAGATGGCCCTGCTCCCAGAAACTGAAGTGATCACGAGACGCCTGGGAAATCACGAAAACAATTCGCACCCTAGAGAGTAAAACAGATCGCCTCCGAAGCACCGAACGCTTTGTTTCGACCTGTCGTTGTACGATAAGTTGAAACGCGGATTGTCCGCGTTCCCTGAACTGTCTACAAGACACTGCTTTCACCATTAACGAATGTTTCCGATGCTGTTCCCTGCTTCCGGAAATTCTCGAATACACGTGTAGGTCAGTCATGTACAGTGACTTCCATTAATATTTGGACACTCAAAAACATCAATTTCACATGTCTACAATTAGTTCCAGCTCGTGCATAGTTGTTAATAACGCTGCACAATAATGGATACAAGCAACAAAATCTGTTGCACGTTCTATCGTTAGTTCTAGAATGGTTCAAAAAGATTACTCTCCTGTCGCAGACACGAGGACGAAAATAATTATACCGCACGACACCGCACCGAATATCATGAACGAAATCCAATGTTGAAAATGACTGTAGGGTGGTCGTCGTCCTTTTCTTTTACAGATCCGTTCCGCAACAGTTTCTGCCGAGTGTCTACGAGGCACAGTTACAGCGGAGCGAGTTGCACAGCTCTTATACAATGAATAAATGCGACTGAATATACCAACGAATTCTAAAGGATAATCAAATGTTGTCTTTCAATTCAACCCGACCGACCGACGCATCCTCCACGAAATCAACGAAACGCGCACCGAAAGCTGTTAATAGTTCCGAGAGGAACGATCGAATGTAATCAAAAATGCTCAAAAATCAAAGGCGAGTTAACGAGTTTTTGTAACGTTTCGAAATATTTACACGAATTTATTGTTCCCCGTCTTTCGACGGTGTTAGAATCGACAGGGATCGTTCGAAGGGGTATATTCTAAAGTCGTCGAGCTCTAAACGAAGTAAGAGGTCAATACTTTAAGGAAGAATCGACCGGATCCGTTTCAATCCCATTCCCAGAAGCGAGCACCGAGGCAAGAAACTGGAATACAAAAGAAACTTTGCTTACAAAACGAACCGTATCGACGTGTTTACGAACAGGAGGAAAAACAGGGGAAGCAAGCTTCTTGCCCGTCATGTAGCTCGTCTCGCATCGGGCCAAGAAAAGCACAGAATAAAAACAGTATTATAGCCAAGTTAACCTTATACGATCGCCGATCCTCCAATGTAGATTTACGGGAAGAGAGCGGAATAAATCAAAGAAAATAATCAAACAGATTGCACATCTAGTATACGTTTATGTTACCGAAAATTAGAAACTCAATACCCCATCTGGCAGACTGGCTCAAAGATGCCAGACTGATCAGCACGTGTAATCATAGCTAGCAGCTAGACGCCTGTACG
Organism: Lasioglossum leucozonium; assembly: GCA_028454225.1. Taxonomy (NCBI): domain Eukaryota; kingdom Metazoa; phylum Arthropoda; class Insecta; order Hymenoptera; family Halictidae; genus Lasioglossum; species Lasioglossum leucozonium. Next base: position 1,154,425 of record CM052213.1, read on the forward strand.
ACGGGACACAACGAAGAAAATTGATCGCCAGTTGACATTTTGGAGAAGAGAAAATTCGATAAGCGTGACCGAACAGCGATCGACCTGGGTCAAGGGACATAGCAATCGATGCTTACATGCCTTGCGCCGACATAGCGGACTCCACGAGGCGTGAAGACGCGGTCCCGAGCGATTGCGTTCGAGCGAGGATCTAGATTTCGAACGGAGAGTTGCCGGATAAGTCGTCACGGTGTGCGGATTGGGGCGAATTCTCGGCTACATCGGCGGACGACCGTCGGTGGGGGCCGCCAGCATGTCGCAGTCCGGATCCGGTGGCGTGAACGAGAACCAGGAGCAGACGCAACCCGGGCAAACTATGGAGAGCCAGCAGACAACGTGTCAGAACGGCCGTGCCGAGCCACCCGCCGATGGCGCGAAGCAAGATTTGTCGAACGGCTTCGAGAACCGGACCATCGAATACGACAGATTCCCTCAGGACAAGACCGCGGAGCAGAAGCCCCCGACGGGACAGAACCACGAGCAGAAGCAGCAACAGAGCCAGCAGCAGACCGGACAATACCCAGGCAGAAAGCAGTCGGTGGTCGGGGTCCCCGAAGACAGGCATCCCCCAACAGGACAGCTGCCTCCTCAACAGTACAATCAGGAGAAACCGTCGATGGAGAGGACGCAACACGTCTCCCAAACGAGCACCCAAACTCTGCCTGTGCAGGCGCAACCGCAGTTCATGCCGGACTACGATCAGACACAGTACACGCAGATACGAAGTCAGTTCGAGGTCAGGCCGCAGATATACTCGCAGCAGGCACAGTACGCCGAGAGAGCCGGCTACGTGACTAGAGACGTCACTTATAGAGACCCAGCTCTGTACCAAGGGGGTGCTACGAATCCAGTATTCACTGGCCAAGGTCAGTACGTGACTGTACAGCACGGTTCGCAGATACCGTCACAGTCGGCTAGCCCCCAGCCACCCTATTACTCCGGGGTGGTGGTGCCGCAGCCACCACCGAGCTACCAGTTCGGTACTCAACCTCAGTATTCGTACAGCCAGTATCCTCAAACGGTGATGAACGTCATCCCGTACGCGACTCACGCAGGTATCTATCCTAGCCAGCAGTTCGGCCAACAGTCGCCGAACCCGCAACGATTCTCCCAGGAGCTGGGTCAGTATCAGACCCAGCCGATCATTCAGCCGATCGCTCAGAACGTGGCTCATGGGATCGCGATCACCACCACCGAGCGACCTAATCGCGGCCCGAAGCCCATGGTGCCGCCGCGAGGCAACTCGAAGATCACCCACGACATCGGTCACAGGAAGTCGGCGAGCGTCGACGTGGCCGGGATGCAGAAGCCGAAGTACGACCACGGTCAGAATCCCCAGCAGGAGCAGATTCATCGGAGCGACGGCGCGATCATCGTGCAGGCCGCGCAGATCATCCAGGACGGCCAGGACCGAAGATACCTGACGACCCTGAACAAAACGCCGCGTACCAGACAGGACGGCTTGTACGTTGACGCGAACGGGGATCCACCCGGCCGGGAGAAATTATGCGAAGCCGCAGCCGCGGCCGCGGCAGATTGTAGCCTGTACGTCGGCAGGTCCGAGCACAGGAAATCCATTTCCGTGGATGTGACGTCGAGCTTCCAGCGTCGAAACGACACAATTACTTTCACGTTCCCCGGCGACACGGGCCAGGAGATATTGCTGCCGGGAAGGAAAGCCGGGACTATGGTCGATCCGAAACGAATCGAAGCCAATCAAGTGTACCCGCCTGATCAAAGGCGATTGGATACGAGCTTAAGAGTATCACCGATGGCTTTTGATGCGAGACAGGAAAATAGGAAGAGTATGGGGGCTGACAGAAAGTCCGAATGGGGTAACGTGAGCCCTAATCAAAGAGTGGCGATGCCGCAAGAAAACAGGCGATCCGATTACTTCGATGAGCACAGACGTTCCCCGATGACCATAGAGGGCAAGAGGATCGAGGACGTGAGGAGGTCGCCGATGCCGTTCATGCCGATCCGAGAGGCGTCCGTGGACCGTGCCAGCCAGAAGAGCCCGTCTTTTGTCAATCAGAACTTCGAGAAGACCAGACAGGAGCTGGCGATCTGGGCGGAGCAGAGGCAGCGGCAGGAACACGAGAAGAACATCATCCAGAATCAGCTGATGTCCATAAGCCCTCGTTCTCGCAATCAGTCCGAGGAGAGAAGAGATTCTAGACCGCTGCACCCGATAGAGGATCGCAAGGAGACGAGAATGACCCAGTCAGCTTTCCAGCCGCTTCCGAATATCAGTCAGAGCACGATCATGGAGCAACGTCGTCATCTGCGTCACGTGAGCGCAGACCTGACGAAGCACATGGAGCTGTCTAGGAAGGAGTTCGACGATCAGCCTATCAGCGGCTCCGTGGCGAATCTAGGCCCAGCTGTGAGCAGCGTCTCGTCGCAGAGAGCTAGCCCCAATATATGTCATCAGTATCCAGCCCTCAGCGAGGCGAAGCTGGACACCAAAACGGTGCTAACGGTGGTGACGGATTTCGGCGAGTCGACCCTGAACAAACCGATCGATCAAGTGGATCACATAATACACAGCCACCGCAAGAGTTACAACGCCTCCGGCAATCTGTTGACCCACAGCAAGAGCCAGACGGATAATCTTCAGTCGCAGCTCGACACCCAGAACGAGAAACCGGACCCTCTGCAAACGCAACAGCAACAGATGCAGAACCAGCATAACCTGGACTTAATTTCCGAAAAGCTCAGCCAGTTCGAGCGGCAACAGAGCGATCTCCAAGCGAAGCTGCACTGCCTTCAAAATCAGAATCAAATTCTCGACAAGGTAGCGCAGTTCCAGCACCAACAAAGCGATCTTCAGGCCCGGCTGCACAGTTTACAGGCGCAGAATCAGCTGTGCGACAAACTACAAAGGTCCACGGACTTCCAGCAGTATCCGATGGGGAACGAGATCCATTCGATTCAATCGAACTCCCTGGCTAACCATCAGGAGCAATCCGATAAGACTGGCACCGCGCAAACCCAGCACCCCTCGCACAGTCATCATCAAACATTATTGACTGCTTCCTACTCGCAGAACTCTAATCATCAATCCTGCCAATCGTCTGTCCGCGAGAAACTATCGCCCAGGCTTCAACACGATACCAGCGACCCGAATTCTATTCAGATACCGAACATGTCACAGATGCCACTGCCGTGTCTCCCGCAATTCGAGCGAACCGACACATCGCGCACTTCGTTCTCGCAGTTCCATCGGCTTCAATGCCAGATCGACGGCCACGAGGCCGTCCCGGCGCCGTCCGCCGTCGCCTCTGTCAGTTTCACCGGCACGCTGAAGAAGGTGCCGCCGGAGAAACCGCCGAGAACCTCCCTGATCGTACAGTCCCCGGAGTCCGAGGTAAGAACGCCCAAGGATCCTCGCGTGTTTTATGCACGCCTGCCTCTCTTGCATGCCGTAGTAGCATGTCCGTTCGTAGGAGTAACCGTCTGTAAAACGATGCGAATCTAGGAAAGAAGGAGACTCGTGAGAGTTGATACGTCCACGTTGAAGGGGCGAAAACAGCACTCAAAGCTGCAAAACATTTTCTTAAATATCTCAATTATACGGTATAGAAAAACATTTTTTCAAATTGCGTGCTTTTAAGTACAACCGTGTCAAAAAGTTTTTGTAAAATCATTTATTTAAAAAATATATTGGAAAATAACATTCTTTTTCGAGCTTTTCTTGTCGAATATTTTTATGAAAACTGGCATGACTTACAATCAATCTGCGATAATTGTTTTTATCAAAATTAATTTTCCCTCGCAGAATAATATACTACAGGGTGTTTCGCCTAACTTTGCTATCTTGCTCATTTCTTATGATAGGAAAAAGAGTATTCAAGGTCACTTTTTTCGAGATTTCGAGGTCATTGAAGGTCATGTGAAGTTTAACATATCGCACATCGTTGAATTTCTTAATGAAAATATGTATTTGGAAGAAACTTGGAAAATCTCGAAAAAGTGACCTTGAGAAATTTTCTTTTTTTCTATAATAAAAAATGGGCGAGATATTTAAGATGGTCAAGTTAGGTGAAACACCGTGTATTGAAATTAATGGCAGACATTTCATGATTGTCTCGTTGAAGGTCGCGGTGAAGGTCATTGAATTTGTTTTTCCATGAACTACAAGTCGTCGTAATGAAAATAAACTCTATCCATAAAAAATAAGCGAGATGGTCGAGTCAGGTGAAATACCCTGTATTAAGAGATCTATCCGCATTTTACAGACTATTCGATAAAGAGGAGTAAGAAATGGAGGTATGGCCGGCTGGGAGAGGCCAGCGGATAGAGATCTCCGTTTGCAGTTCTTGCCGCGGCACCGAAGTGGAATGAACTCGTTAGATATCAGACTCGATGTTGTCTCTGAAAACTTCGTTACCACGATCGAACTAGCGAAAGACAGTGAGTGGATTTACCCACCCCTTAGCTTGTCGCTCACTCGGTTGTCCACCACACTCCACTTGCCAGTCGTTGTATTTCACTCATGAACATATTTGCGAAACCTTAGCGAAAATCAGGCCTACTTGACTAATTTTTATTAATCAACTATTAATGTATCGCTGACACCATATATTCAGATATTTACTTGAAAATCGAAGTACGATTTTTTAAAATATTTTCATAGAATAAAAATGGGGAACAAGTTGTCGGTCGCGTGAAGCCCACACGGTGTAGCTTATACTACTGCGTAGTTGGCAACACGCGTCAAAATCGAAACTCGATAAAACGAATAAAAAAATAGAAAAAATCGTACATCAATTTGGTTTCTGTCACGAAACAAATTTTTCAAGGTCTCCACAGACATTTGGATGTGTAGTATTTTTTAGAGAAACGCGTCACCAGTTTCGCGCTTGTTGCATCACGAAAGAAATTATGGTTGTTGACAGTAACTATGAGATAATTCGTAGACAATAATTTGTGTATAAATATAAAAATGCATTTGAACTCGTACGGGTATGTGAACAATAAAACCAAAATTATTCTTGCTAAAAAGTCATAAAATTATTTGAACAATTTAGCATAACTTCGGATAATTCATGTTGCTTATTGTCAGTTCACGTGTTCGCAAAATTCGTTTACAATTGTCATATTATTATAAATAAAGAAGACATTCAAACGACATAAAAAGTCAATACGGTAATATACAGGGTGTCCCAAAAATGTTGTACATCCTCGGAAGGTCCTGAAGTCCTTTGAAGTAACTTGAAAAACGCGGACCAATCAGAGCACAGGCTCCGCTGAGCGCGGCGTTGTGATTGGCCGAGCCGGAATCCGTCCGCAGAAAGCCGCGCTCTGGTTGGTCCGTGTTTTTCGTTAATCACTCGTTAATAAAGCCACGGAGAACATTTTCGCAATGGAAAAAATTGTTTCAATTGACCTTTCAAAGAAGTACAACATTTTTAACGCTCTGTATAGCACTGCAGTCGCTGTATTGGCAAGAAACAGACTAAAACAAAAGGAAATAATGGAGCACCGCAGAGAATAGAACGCAACGACAATGATAAAAGACATAAATAATAAGAAGTATCTCCCGTAATACTATTAAACGAGTTTTTCAATTCAAATAAGAAAAAAAATTGAAAAAATAAAACAGGGAGGTACAGACCTAACAGATGTAGTAATAGAAATGTCGACTTTAAAAGAAAACGAGCGCGAAGAGTGGGACGAGTAGAACGAAGAAAAAGTTACAGAAAACAATTAAAGTATTGGAGGAAGTCGAGAAATACAAGAGAAAGATAATATCATTATAAAAGAGCTAGAAACGCGAGATAAGGGAAGGAGACTATTAAAAGGTAAATTGAAAGTGAAAATAAAAATATACACTTTAAACACAAATGAAACGTAAAAACCAGCTAATGAGAAACAAATTGACCGATAATTGAAAATAACAAACTGAATTATAGCGAATGGGTACCGGAAATAACGAGCCACTGTTTTTCTTATAAATGATAAGTCGACTGTGGACTTTTCTGCAAAATTAAACGCGTCTCCTTTCGTTGCAAGAGAGTTTCTTATAATTAATAATAATGCAGCAGTATTTTTAACTACTCGTTTTTATTATACAAAATCTACAGTCTAATAACAAAATGAGTCAGCAATTCTTATTTAACTTAGTTTAACGATATACAACTCACTGTCAATTGTCAATTGTTATGTATTACATTAATGTATGCTATATAAGCCATTCACGGTTTAGGGCATTAATAAATAAATAAATAAGTCAGTAATCGCAGAAGGAGAAGTTTTAAACACAGGGAATTAATAATCACACAGCTTCACTTACATTGAACATGATATACAGGGTGGTCCTTTTAAGTAAAACATTTGTTATGTCACTTTAATATTATTAATATTATGTCAATTTAATATTAAAAAATATGAAGCATTTCATTTAAAAAATGGAAGGTCTCTCTCTCTCTCTCATAAATGATTATAAACGCAAATATACGTTGTAATATATTGTTTACACAAAACAGCATAATTTTTCCTCTCTTATTTTTTCCGTATGTTTACCGTTCGCATAAAATTGGAAAATATTACCAATGCACAACACAGATGTGTTTTTTATCCGATTCGCAAACGACGGCTGCCCGGATATACAAAAATACGTCCTCATAGTATTAATTGGCGTAATAAAAAAATTCTCTTCCGGTGAATAGTCGACACCGCTACACGTCACTCAATAAGTAGATTCGATCATTCCATCTAGATAAGTTGGTTCGTCCTATAAATACAGTCGTATTATAAAACTTGTGCACTGGCGACGTAACTCGCTCCGCCCTGCACGTGTTTCGAATAGCAAACCGTAGATTTCATGACTATACAATGGGTTCACCTTGCCGGAATATCGCATTGCGGAGGCGTCTCTCAAACCTCGTTTAAGAGCGTATCCTTTCTTACATTTTACATCGCTTTTGGAACACAGTTGCGGTGCGTAACACGTGACGCAGAAGAAACGGGGATGATAAAATAAAAATGGGAGGACCGTTCAGCACTCTGCACTTCTGCAGGAGGCAATGTTTATGGACGAAATAAAAGATTTAGTATTGGAGCAACAGCGGCGGATGAAAGAATGTTTAAATATAATATTAACGCAGACATATTTCTAAATAAATTTATGGATCGAAGTACAATTACAACATTTTTTTATCACATTACTGTAGAAATTGATTTTCGTTCTGATCGTTCACGGTTTTTATTTATTAAATAGTAAATATTATTTGTAAATAATACATTTGTATATATTTATTATGTATTTATATGTATATTATATAAATTGATGAATAGTTTATCAATTGATTCTACGCCATCGACTCTCGGAGCACCAACTGCAATTACAAATAATTGTAATTATTATGTTTTTCTCGAGCGCGTATGAATAAATAAAAAATGCAGCCCTATACAAATTTTTAGCTTCTACCACTTCCACCGGATATTCAATATCTGGTGACGATTCTCGATAGTTTGTCATGGTTGTCTTGCGCAAATATTTGTCCCCCATATTTACTTCCGAAGTAGAAACTTAAACATAGCGCAAAAACTGCCATCTATAAAAGGATACGTTTCTTTTTTTCACCTGAAATATCAAAATTTTTGGAGATATAAACCCCGACGGTCATCAAAACGTTTCAGTTTCACAGCGGCGCGAGTGCTCCGTATCAACCACGTAAGTTAATAAAAGTTACATCGAACATTTTTTTTTATATTCAAGATTTACAGCGCAATAAAGCCGAAAAAACTTTTCTCATCGTACGGTGTATTGGTCCCGATGGGAAAATCATGAAATTCACGTATGTTTCGGACGATTTGATCCGGAAGTGCCCTTCAAACAGTCTGCCTTCGGTAATCGATTTTCCGATCGGTTCGAGAATCTGCTTTTTCACCACGTAAGAACAGAAACGACCACGGTGTATAAAAATACTAACTTCTCGATAATTTATCAGATTGCGTAAATTGAAAAAATTCTGAAACTTTGCACACGAATAGTGTAATGCCGAATACAACTCTATTTTTGCCATGCTACTCCTCGCGTTAGAGGTGCGAAATCATCAAAAAATTTTCTTTTCCGTGAAATATCTCGAGAAGAACAAATGGTATTAAAAAAAGTTTCAACGGAAGATGCATGATATTACCAAACTGTGTGCAATAAAAATTTTTGTTATATTTTCGAACGTGTAATTTAGTTTTTAAAAAGTAAGTACTTACGGTAAAATTGTTGTGCACATTTAGCGAGCTACGTTTAATATGCATGCGAACCGTGTACAGCACAAGAGAAAACATTTAATTAAAAAATCAATGTACTGTGTCAGGGACGTCTAATCACTGTCGAAGTTGTTAGTAGTGCGTTACAATCAATGTTTGAAATTTAATTAATTATTGTTTGTACAACGGAGACATTTCAAGAGCATTATTATTAAATAAATTGCAGAATATATATGTCAATTATAAAATAATTTTAACTCCGACGTAAATGAACTTTGCAATGTCTATTTTGAACAAACAGTAACATTTCCGCAAGTAAAATATTTTTATTTTCAGAATCTGAAACATAGAATAGAATATTTTCATGTTGATGTTCTAAAGCATATACAACAATTGTAAAAAAATTGTTATTTGTAAAAAAAAACAGCGTCTCTTTTATAATTTAAAATAACACTTCCTAATGGAGGAACCTTAATTTAAACTTTTAATTTAAGCACAACAAATCCGTGACAAAAAATCGTAGACGAATCTTCGAGAGGTGATAGTAAAGGACTTTGTAAGGTCACGTTGAACCGGACTTGGACAAATATTGTCCAATCCCCGTAGAGTCGTTTGAGTTTGTAAATTTTCAAAACAAGTTCAGTATTTTCTCTCGGTTTTCGAACAAAAAAGAAAGTCCCCGAATAAACGAAAGTTATCTTTTTTGTTTTTAAAAGAACATTGAGAAATTTTTCTGGAAAGAAACGTTGCTCTTACTGTTGGAAGCCTCTTGAAAAGGTGGTCTCGTGGGAACAGATATTTTATGATCAGTAATAAAACGTACGTGGAAATATGTTTTGGAATGTTTATTAAAAATGCATCCCAGAAACACAAAAAAGCTTTCAGACGTGGAGTATCTACGTAAATATAAATAAATAACAGATTTAGATTGTTTTTGACATCAGGTAACAAAATACCCGTTACAGAAAAATATCGATTTTTATTCGTTTCCAATAAGTAGAATTTGTTCAGCTGGATTTTCCAAAAAATTTTGTCCACAATTACAAGGATTCGATGAATTCCTGTGTCTAATGATTTTTGTGCAGCTATTGGCCGTTTAGCTCAGAGTTTCTTCCGCGACAAGAAGATTGTTCTGGAGGGCGGAGTTGACAGAAAATGTTTATCAAATCGCTGTGGTCAATTCTCCGGGCGGAACGATATTATTTTAACTATGGACAATCATTCAAGACAGACATTCCGAATCTTTGCCAATATTTTACATGAAAGACGGAGCGGTACGGCGCGCGGCACCGCGTGGAGCCATGTAGGAAGGCAAATAACCGTCCTCTCCCACTCTCTCTCTCTCTTTCTGCGCACACGTTGGCGTCGTTCCGGTAAAATTGAGTTAGCGCTGCGAGTCGCGCGTGTATGAAAAGCTCCGGGAGTTTACTTTCTCCGAAAAGCAAATACACCCCCATCGGAGCCACGGTGGACAATGGAGAAGTAAAGAGAATTCGCATTTCCGACCGCGCGCGGCACGTTACCCAACCCGCCTGACTGACTGAGAGAATTCTCGGAGGCTCTCTTTGATACAATCCGGTAATGTCCCCTTCCTTTTTTTCCCCCACCATCATCGACGTAACGATACCACTCGCAAAGAAGCTAAGTGAAACGTATAAAGGATCTAATGGCACAAAAGGGAATATTTTACTGCCCTGCTAACGGAAATGGTGCGAACGGACCACCCTGCGAAACGCCCTAGCCACCGATTCGAAGAAACTCAATGCCAGTAATTTTTTTCACTTTTTTTTCTTGTTTAAAACACCGGTTCTCGTGCGATCACCGAAGTTAAACAGCGTGGGGCGTGGGCAGCGCTTGGATGGGTGACCGCTCGGTAAAAAACTCGGGAAGCGGTTTTCACGTGTTGTTGGCAAAATAGGTGGTTCGGAACCCACCTTAATAAAAAGTAAGTCCCGCTGAAATTGGAAATTAGGCGATACAGTAATTCATCGATAATTGTCTATACCACGGGTCTGGCCAAAGACAATTATCGGGACGGGATACTATTCTTTGACTTTTGCCGAACGTAGGCCTCGAGAGGCCTCGGCCGCCGAGCAGTGAAATCCGATACCGGGTCCGGGTGTATCGGTGTGAATCACTACCAATCCAATGACAAAACTTCTTTATTTTTTTATGGAACTTTCAATGTGTTTGTGGCATTTTTCTAATGAAAATTATACCAAATATGATATAATTCCGATGATATTTACGATTTTAGTTTAAGATTCACGAATTGTTCCGGTCAAGAGAGTGTGTCTTTCAGGGGCGAACCGACATGTATTATAAATGACCATATTTTTATAGTTTAGTTTATCAGTTTAGATATTTTAGACAATTATCGATGAATTACTGTAGTGTGAAGAGTGGTAAAGGGGGAGAAGTTGGTAAAATGGATTTGAAACCCACACATGAAATATCATTCCACACATACAGTGTTTGTAATCTGTTAAAATTAAATTAAGCGTATAATTTAATTGGCTCATTGGGAGCTGCTTAAACGAATCATTAACCCGATACTTCTTCATTCTCTTGGAAATTAATTGAAGTGTTAATCCTCAATTAAACAGGTACAATAATCTTCATAAAATCACTTTTCATTTAACGTGTTCCAATTTATTCTTAACCGACGAATACTCGGTTAATTGAGATGGAAAATCTTATTACGTAAGCAATTTTCCACGGCCCCGCAGTAATGTTTCTGACAATGACACAGGTTAGGAGAATACAAGTCCCCGGTCCCGCTTTGTTAGCTCCTTTACTCGTTAGAGGATCCCTGCTAGGCCAAGTATCTAAGCAAACAACCGCGTTTCATTCTAATGTAATTAATGTCTCGTTCTTTTGACGCTGGTGGGCATGCTTAGCGCCGTAAGCGAAGCGAAATGTGAAATAAGAGCGAAATAAGTAGTTCTGGTGACACAATTTTCTGGTATTAATAGGCGCGCGTTCATTCGTCAGGGTAGACATTTTTACCTAATTTTTACGCGCCGTTCAACTCCAAAGAAAGTCGAATGCTCATTAAAGAATTCAATCTGCTTGCAATTAATAACTGTCATTTTCATTGCGATTGAAAACGTTGTGCAAAGAAAATTCTAATGTTATAAATACTAAATTAAACTTTCTACACAAGGTTTACCAAATGATTCCTCAGGTCCTTTCAAGTAACTTTTTCCTTTACGAAAATGTTCTCCGCAGCTTCGTTAAGGAGATATTAACGAAAACTCCGGACCAATCAGATCGCCGCTACTGCGGCTACCGCTGAGCGCGGCGTTGCCATTGGTCGAGCCGGTCCACGTCCGCCATAGCCGCGCTCGGATTGGTCGGTGTTTTTCGTTGATATCTCTTTAACGGAGCTGAGGAGAACATTTTCGCAAAGGAAAAAGTTGCTTCAAATGACCCGAGGAATCAGCTCTTTGAAGTACTACATTTTTGGAACACCCTGTACATCTCTATCCCTGTGTACGAGATATTTATCTAGAAATACATAAGTATACTTGGAAAAATGCAAAAACGTGATATTTAGAACAATAAACATTTTTATGCCAAACAATTGTTGATCAAGTAAAGCAACCGTTGAACTTTAGAATTGACGATGAAAGGCAGTTAGCAAAAACGTTTATGCAGAATGTCGCTGCGAAATATTCCAAGTACATTGAAAGCTTCCTATGCAATTCTCCGACGTTCAGTGAACGTGTAATAAGAAAATCGATCTTCTAAAGTGATCTGCCCCATCGGGGGAACAATTTCACGGCCAGCACACTTCGAATAAACTCCCCCAAAGACCGGTCTTGATCTCGTTGATGCAGATTCATTCGCGCGATACGGCGATAGGACGAAATGTAAAGCCTTCATTATTTTATGTATGAACACCCGTTACGTGAACGTTCTATTATGCGAAAGTCACTTGAATGTTCTATTGCATGAACCGTGTATTTTCTATTACAATGTATGTAAATATACAGGCTGTTCCAAAAATGTTATAATTCCTTGAAAGATCCCGAGGTCCTGAGGTCCTGCGAATTGCAGGTTTAATTGCAAGGCAAAATTTATTTGTGATTTTGCTAATTACACTTTCGACGTTTCGGTCCTAGTTTGGACCATTTTCCATTTAGTTTGGTCCAAACTAGGACCGAAACGTCGAAAGTGTAATTAGCAAAATCGCAAATTTGCTTTAAATTAATATCGATCGAACCTTGCGCCGAGAATTATTGCTATTTCTATATTAATTTAATTACGATCGAGAGAACAAGAGAAATATTTAAAATTTATTTGTGTACAACATCGCGACGTTTATTTGTTATTTCAAGTAAAACAGTTGAGGGTGACAGTAATTGGTTAGGTGACAGTGAATGGATCTTTCACCCTACTCCATCGACTTATTAAGGCAGTGTCGCCTTTGGCCGCGCACTTCTTCTCCTTCGGCTTGACCGTCGCGTATTTCCGGCTTTCCGGCGACGAAAAAAGGAGGAAACCAGTCTCGCCGGCGCGGCGTGAATGCATCCATCTCTCGATCGTATCTAACCGGTGTCGATGCTTTGAAAGAGGACCAGACCCATGCAGCACGCTTTTCAAAAGTCTATTCCTCCATTTATACGGATCCGTTTTAATCATTCCCGGTGATAACTCGCGTCGGAGACAGTGCGATTCATTGGATGGTCGACGGAAAGCGTCCAAATTCGCGAGAATGCCGGTCCGATATTATTTCGATCTTATGGTGGTCAGAAATCTGCTCTAGAGGGCCCTAATCGATTATTTTCATAATAAATTAGCAAACAATAAGAAATTAACCTGTTGGTAAATACTCTGATCTAAATGTTGATGACCTTGAATGACCTTGAGGGACGAAAGTGCTACGGATCAGTGAATTTGTCAAGCTACATGTGTACCTAAATGTACAGTTCAGTATAAAAAAAGGTAAAACCAAGGTCACCTTGAAATTGCGAAAATAGTCGTTCCCCTCCTAGGACGCCATTCCCCCACGCTTCCGCCACAGGCCGGTCACGTGACGCCGTTTCTGTGCGCGCCACTGTCACGTGACTAATCCGATACTGGCAGAGAGAGGGTAATTCCCCTGGCGACTCTGCGCTTGCGCACTGCTCGTTCAACGCTTCCTTTGCTTTGCACAGGGCCGTGTTAATCGTTAGTGGGCCCCCACCGCACTACGAAGGGCCGTAGGCTATGCGTCTCGCCCCACGTGCACCATAATAGTTAATTTTACAGAGCAACGGAGGAAATTTTGCTGACTTACTTTTCCAGGCGACTGTCCATCATCTGCAGAGGAAATTGTTTACGAACTCTCGTCTTTCCATTAAAGTTACAATGCCATTCGAAGTAACTCAATCAAATCAGTTTCGCGATACGCGGGACGAATAGATTTGCCCGTTAAGCCGGCCGCAGTAACTACATTTAAATAGCGTAGAAGTTCTAACAGCAAAGACTGCGCGAAAGTTCAAAATCCCTGTCGGGAGCTTTCTGGAATATGCCAGACGCAGCAACAGATATTTCGAAAGGAGCGTAACGCGGCGTACGGAAATTCTCCTTAGTGTTCTTACGCTGAGTTTGTCGAATTACCGCATGCAACCTATGAACGGGTTTCGTTCTTGGCTGGATTTTGTGTAGGGAAACTGGCTTGATTCGAACCGGCTCCTAAATTGGACCACAACTCTCATTCGTATACAGGGTGGCTCAGTTATGTAGCACCTCCGGTCCAGCCATATTGGATACTTAATGTTATCAAATAATAAATAAATAAATCACAGTGACAATATAGTATATAGTTAATTAATTGAAAAATATTTCCATCGAATCTAACTTTATGTTCTAGTCCAAATGAGCAAATTCTATTCAGTGTCGATTGAAAATAAAAATTGTGTGCACAATTGTTAATAATTTGGGCAACATTAAAGGGAATTTCATACGATATTTTAGTCTGAACAAAATGACAAAATGATGTACATTGAACATTTAGTTCTTGATGGAAATGTTAATATTTCACGTACAATAAACTATGTACGACTGCGTTACATGCAGTAACATGTAATCATATTACATGCGTAGATAATCCATATTTGGATACATGTCTCACAGTCGACAGCCTCATTCACGAACTATGAATGATTGCCAATCGATCGATCGCAGGTGACGCACTTCTGTTTAATATAATATGTCTATACTGAAGCACGCACCAATAAATATCTGAAATTATTTACTGCAAAATACAAGTTCAATCGACATATCGAATTTATGGATATATCTAGAACTTATAATAATATTCGAACAGTCTGTAAAAAAGAATAGTTATACAGGGTGTCCCAAAAATGTTATGCTCTCTCGAAAGGGATTTCTCGGCTCATTCGAAGCAACTTTTTCCTTTGCGAAAATGTTCTCCGAGGCTTTGTTACGGAGTTATTAGTGAAATACGTGGGCCAATCAGAGCGCGCCTAGAGCAGAGCGCGGCGTTGGCATTGGTCGAGCAGGAATCGATCGACAGTAGAAGCGCTCTGATTGGTCCATGTTTTTCGTTAATAACTCCTTGACGGAGCCGCGGACAACATTTTCGTAAAGGAAAAAGTTACTGCAAATCACGTCAGGAATCCAAAAAGGACAAAAATAAATGTTAAACAAATTGAAAATTAGTCACAGTGACGGAGAAATTACTGAAGACTGCTTTTTACAAATTTTTCAACTAACAATATGAGTTGTACATTTTTTTATCGAATAATTATTGAAATCACTTATTGTTAGTCCACTCTTAATAAAGTTGCTACTGTTTAAGGATTCTCTGGAGATATTTTCAACTGCCTGTATATTCACAGCACCTTGTTGTTTTCGCGAAACTTGAGTGAAACATCTCTTAGAATTATGCTTGTAAATTAATATTAATGGTTGCTTGCCGCATCTGCTATCACGCTAGGCTGTGCTCGTCAGTGTCTGAGGGTAATTAGAATGATGTGCTAAATTAATTCACTGTAATAAAATTTCAAGTTTGCAAGTTTTTTTCATAATTTCTTCCAGGTTGAAAGTGATATTATTAAATACTTCTTTTACTTTGAACATTATAAGTAGACAGTGAATTTTATGCTTTTATAAAGGCCATTATAAAGGCATTTGTAAAGGCCACGTTAGGCTAGATTAACCAAGAACTGGTAAATATACTGTTTTACAGGTTTCAATTATTTTTTATGTTTTCCAACATTCGGTGCAACATTTATAGACGCTCTTACGCCATGAATGCGAATCTGGAAAACGTTTTCCTTCATTCCTTTGGGTGTTTGAAAATTTTATGTCTGAAAAAGTGAAGCTTTCATCGTTCAAACGTTTTGGTAATTTAGTTACAAAAACAATACAAATGTTGTTGAAAACAATTCTGTGAACTCTTTAAAATATGTATTTGGTAGTTAAGCGTATTGAAACTGGTTGAAATATATTCTCTCAAATAATAATGTTATTGGACATAAACAATCTTAGATTTGTTATAACTATTGAAATTTATGTGGGTGTTGTGTAATAATTAAAACCATGTATATTTTATTTATTTACATTCTATTTTCTTGCTTTTAATAGTAATGGAAATAATTTCGGCTCTCATACACTAAAATTAACAGAATATTAATTAATAGAATTAATAGATGTACATGAATTTTAAGAAAAAATCTCTTTTTAAACAACTTATACAATTGTAAATTAATTTTATATAAACCCTATGTACTAAAATATTATTTTTCAGTTTCGTTCAATTTTTACTAAATCTTTCGCAACTGCAATTGGTCGAGATGTTCAACATTTAATTTTCCGAGGGAAAAAAACCATCGTAGCGCAATCTCCATCACATTTTTGAGTGGGAGCGAGCGGTTCGTTGCCGGGTGCCTTGGGGAGCATGAAGACGAAACAAAAAGTTTCCAGGATTTTTCTGACTGAAAAAATGAAAACTGTCGACGGCGAGGTCGAAAACTATTCGTCCTGCGTTCCACAAAAGTCCCGGGTAACAATGGGCTTCTAGCTGGGCTGGATATCTTTGATAGTGGATGGACCGTGTGTTTGCATGTCCCACTAAAAATCGTGTCACACGAAACGGCGAGCAACGACGAACTAATCAGATTTGGCACCGTCGTGTATGGCTTCTATAACTGCAGATAAAACAGCCGGTTGAATTTGCGGTCGGACCGTGCAAAAACGAGAATAATAACCGTATATGAGAAGGCACGGTCGGGCTTAAATCGCGAAACCGCTGCCGCAATCACGTAAAATGACATACCGACGTCAGCTTGGAATCTTCTCGGATCCTCTTCAAACACGGACCCCTGAATTCTGTCAACAATTGCGCAATTAAATTCATTTGGTCCCGTTTGCCTTTATGGAACCCGCGCGATTTTCTAAAAAAAATCACGTTTCGTTACGTTCACTTGAAAATTCGTGATCGATTGCGGTGGACCAACGTATTTGCATAATTATAGCCGGATGTACCGCTTGCAGAAGAATTTTTCGAGGGTGTAATCTTGGTATACTTACAGCACGCCTGGGGAAGTGGTGATTCGAGAGTCGATGACGTCGGCTACCCCCACCCGGCCGGCCACCGCGAGTCCTGTTCGATCCTGTCCCGGCGAGCGACCGGAGCGCCGTAGTGGGGGTAGAGAACTCTACGTTATCGACTCACGAAACATCGTTTGAAAGGCGTAATTTACAGAATACGCTCGAGATGATTTGAAGATGGAGATTTTATATTTCACTCAGCTTCGCGTCAACATGTATCTTTATTGGAACACTTTTTCATTGCACAATATTTAACAATAAATGTATTAATACTCTCGGCGCACTCAACTGTATTACAATTTGATCGAACCCGTGCGCCGAGAGCATTAATATATTTATTATTAACAATTTACGATCGATACAAGGAAATATTTACAATACTTAACAATCTGAGTCTGTGTTCTAAGTATCGCATCTTCATAAAATTTATAGACAGACATCTTTACAAGCCTGTAAATTAAAATTTCAATGGTTGTATTTGAAACATTGCAAAAAAATTAACTAACAGAAATTTGAAACAGTAGACAAATTATTATAAATTATTATTAATAGTAGGCTGCAATTCTTGCATTTTAAAAATCTGCTAATGCCATAAGTGAATAAAAATCTATATATCTATCTATTTGTTAATCTAATCGAATTATCTATTTGTCCAATTATCACTTTACATTTGACTTACCTCCCCGTAAGATCACGGTAACATTTTACGTTGTTTATACAAATAGTCAATTAATTTAATAATTAACGGTCAATTGTTCAATAATTATGGCACGAATATTTCACAGCTTGTGTACAGTCTAGATATTTCGCAATCTAGATCAATTTTACGTGAATAAAGTCATTACTATGTAATCGCTTCACACTCTTCCCCTTCTTACTAAGTTCCTTGCTGAACGAAATCGTGGATCGATCAGTCGCCCCAGAGCGCAATCATGTAGATCAACATTTAATTTGAAATACACTCAGATTCTATTTCAACGAAGTTTCCGGTATCGGGCTGCAACTCAGGGAGTCTATACCCTTCGAAGACTTCGTAATCTTCCAATTAATCTTGGTTACTTTGCACGGTGCTACAGACGGAAAGACATCGACTGATGACCTGGTAAGCATCGAAATTCGAAATGGAATTATTCGAGAAGGACTTACCCCTGCATATTCCCATCCCCCTACGCCCCGCGAGGGCAAGAACCCACAATGAGTGATTACCACTACGTAAAACAGAAAAGCAAAAAGACGCAAATTGTGTGCGTGCATCACGTCACTGGGAAGTTGGAGAATAACGTCGTAGAAAGGAAAGCGTAGAGTGGGAAATATATTTTAATCTGGCGACACTGCTTGCGGCTCTCCCTACTCCTTTTTTTCGTGAGAAAATGCATTACGCCTCCCTGGGGGAACCGAGGTTATGTGGGACTCGGCGCTCCTCTCCCCGAAGGCTACCCACTAAAACCTCACGCCCACCTAAGCTAAAGGGGAGGTGCTTGGCTCACGCGAGTACTCAACAGAACACCTCCCAGCTAACATGCAACCCGAAGGAGGAGGGCTAGCCTCCCCCATACCTAATCTATAAGACCCCGAGCGGAGAGTGTTCCCATCCCTGGGGAGGCTCTCCCTACTCCTGGGCCTGGGTCAGCCCCACCAAACTTCAGTGGAGTTTAGGACGCTGTTGGGGGAATTAAGAGTGAGTATATGTATTATAAGGAGCTGTATCTTCGCAGTCACGTGAGACAAAGTTGGGTACACTGGTAGTAGGGGGACCTGGTACATTGGAAGTGGGGGAACTGGTACATTGATAGTGGAGAAACCGGTATACTAGTAGTGGTGGGACCTGTACACTGATAGTGGGGGGACCTGGTACATTGGAAGTGGGAGGACCTGTACACTGATAGTGGAGGGACCTGGTACAATGGAAGTGGGGGGACTTGGTACATTGGAAGTGGGAGGATCGGTACACTGGTACTAGGGGGACCTGGTACATTGGAAGTGGTGGGACCTGTACACTGATAGTGGGGGGACCTGTTACATTGGAAGTGATGGGACCTGTACACTGATAGTGGAGGGACCTGGTACATTGGAAGTGGGAGGACCTGTACACTTGTAGTGGGGGGACTTGGTACATTGGGAGTGGGAGGACCGGTACACTGGTACTAGGGGGACCTGGTACATTGGAAGTGGTGGGACCTGTACACTGATAGTGGGGGAACTGGTACATTGATAGTGGAGAAACCGGTATACTAGTAGTGGTGGGACCGCTACACTGGTAGTGGAGGGACCTGGTACATTGGAAGTGGTGGGACCTGTACACTGATAGTGGGGGAACCTGGTACATTGGAAGTGGGAGGACCTGTACACTTGTAGTGGGGAGACCTGGTGCATTGGAACTGGTGGGACCTGTACACTGGTAGTGGGGATCGTAAAGCGACCTATCACAACAAACAATACAAGGCGAGGATCGGGTACATCGCAGCCAATAACCATCGTCCGAATGGAAGTCCTCCAGATTATATAAATCTGATTTTCCTTACGCCTAATACAATTACCCCCGTGCACACCAGCATCAACTAAAAAGTTGACGAGTTACACTGGTGCATAACGGTATCGCGGAACCGGATATCGTAAAAAAAGAAGTGGCGGAATGAAAAGTACGAGCCGAAAAACATTGCGCGTGGATCGAAAACGTTTTCCCGCGGGATCCGAGCGTTTCCTTCTGCGGAACGAGCTGCCATTTTAACACGTATAGGATCGAACGAACGACACGGAGGAACGGTCAATCACCCGCCATATTTCCATTGAATGTGGCCGTCGCCGCCACGGACTCGCGAACACCGGTTCTGCCCGACCGGAAGATATTAATTGAGTTTTCATTATTAGTCGAATAAAAACATCATCGGGCCAGCGTTTCGCGCGAGCATCGATACATCACGCAACAGTTTTTCGTTCTCGGATGCCGGTGTGTCGGTGACTTTTCACCGGCGAATGCGGTACAAGAAAATAAGAAAAATACGTTCGATACGAACCGGAGCTTAAAAACTGTTTTAATGTAAATTTAGGTGCTCGAAACGTTTAATAACAATACGGACGTTTAGTTTAGTTAAATATTATGATAGGGGCACTCCCTCCTCCCACAAGTGTTTGTCCACAGATGATATTTTTTATTTTTTTTGGAACTGCATTTTAAAAGTTTGTTTCTCATACAGTTCGATAGGAACAACAATATCATGGAACTTTTTTTCAAATATTTTGTCGTTCTTGAGATATTTCACGAAAAATATTGAAAACAACTGTTTTGCAAAACAAAAAAATCTTTAAATTTCGATTCACCATTAGATACATACAGTGTACGGTACAGTATCTGGCGAAAGGGAATGTATATCAAATCTGGACACGCCGTTTCTGATGAAATTTCTGTGAGAGGTAGTTTTCCGAAGAATATTTTGCACGAATTTTTTTTCGGTTGTCATCCATGTTAAATAAAAAATAAATAACTTCACCCTTTCACCGTGGAGGATGGCCACAAACAATACGTGTTAAATATTTTTCCAAAAACTGTACGCGTTACATAGGTGACCCATTGGAAGTTATAGCTAGCTGTAAAAATATTTCTTAATCTTATAGTGGTCACAATTGTTTACCAAATGACCTTGAAAGACAAAAGTGTTGCTGATCAGGTGACTCAGGGTAGGTTACCTAATTAAAAATGTATATTTCCTTATAAAAAACAAAAACCAGAGGTGACCTTGAAATTCCGGTGCACCTTTTATTTTTGCAACGAGCTATAGCTTGAGAAATGATTGCGTGGGTCTTAATTGAAACAATTTAAATGAATTTTCGAGGGTGAAATATTCGAATTTGTCGAAAATCAGAAAATTGTTAATAATCGTTTAGAATTTGTTTCTATCGTCGGAAGTAACTGATCATTCAGATCCATATTCCAAATGCTTCAATTTGTATGTGTGCCTGCTGCACCGCATAACCGAGATCCTGATAACCAAGACAGCGAATAATCGAAATCCAGTTAATCGAGGTCCTACCGTGCTATAAAATTCCATTAGCCCCGGCATGCGGTCATCATCTAGCACACCCATTTTAGAGCGATTATACACATTGCGATAGAATTGCTTATATCAGCATTAGGACATTATCGAACGATAAAGCTGCAACGATTCTGTGAAATATATTATTTTTAATTCTATGAAAATATATATTAATTTATTTATTCCTTTAATTCTCTGAGAATGTGTCGTACAATAATCTGCTTTCAAAATTTCATCATCAGTGATCTTGTTTAGGAATTAATTTGTCATTTTCAATAATTTATTTTCAATAAATTCGCAATCTATGAGCATGATGCACTATACATAATCCGTGCTCTGCCAGTAGCAGAGACTTCCTAACTCCGCGAAGACAATGCTCCCAGAAAGCTTTTAATGGAACGGTCGCCGTCGCGAGCGAGATTAATATGAAAAGTTAAATGACATTTGAAGAAAAAGAAAAAAAAAAGAACAACATCGAGAAACTAAGTTCGGATGAACAGGGATTTATCGGAAAAGGAAATGACGACGTCATATTTTCGAAGCACAATCTACACTTAATCTCGTTATAAGTTGACGGTGGACCGATAAATTTGCGGAATTGCTGGTATAAGTGTTGAAACTTGTTCGGAACGAGACTCGGGGACGGAGAAGTTTCGAAGAAAACAAAACGAGCGGACAAGCTTTCGAATTTTCAGGCACATCTCTTTTTCGCCGGGGACTCGTCTTTTAAGTGGTCGCCTTTACCTTTTGGATGCGACCCGGGTCGCCACGATTAAACGACCGTCGAGGGGAAGACGGGTGGCGGGGGTGGAAGGGGGCTGAGGGAAAAAAATAAAAGAAGGTTCGAAGAAGGCATAGAAAAATGGCAACCGATGGGCAAAACAGCCGAAGAATCGAGAAACTTGCGAACCTGACCGGTGCGCAATTATCGAAACTGGGTCGAGCCACTCTCGAATATTACCGTTTGGCTGAGCACCGAGACAACTCGATAGAAAACTTCCAGCGATTACAAATACAGCGACAACGCGCGGCCGTCCTTGCCAAATTCGAGGGCGCGCCGCCTCGCGCAAGAAACAGCGAAGTTTGATTAAACTTCCGAGGTAGTTATATCTCGCTCCGGCCTCTAGCAAATAATGCATCCCGTTTTCTTTTTTTCTCTCGTCGCGCTTCTTCTGCCCTGGAGCTCGGTGACATTTAGATCATTTGCAGCTTTCCTTTTTTATAATATTTTATAAAGAAATTTTATAATATATATGTAGGATTTTAGGAAAAATGAGGGAACCGCCGCGCCAGCGGGAATCGAACCCGGGCCTTTCTGCTAGTAACCGATCGGCTAACACGCTCACCCACGGAACCCTTCCATTATTCCTAATCTCCGTACGGTATTTTGTTGGTCTGGGGGGTACTGATCCCACATATATGTATTTCCTTTTTTATCTCCTATTAAGTATTAGGTGGACCGGAAAGTAATGTCAATATTTACTTGTTATTTATTAACTCAACGTGTACCACAAAGTCCTGCCAAGACATTTCAAGGTTAAAGCGACTTGTTTACTTGTAAATAATTAAAACTTGAATTTTTTCAAGGGAAAATGGGACTTAAAAGATTAATGATCTATAATAAACCTGTAGGTTATTAATATTATTTCCTGATTAAAACACTTCGTAACATTTACATTCTGAAATCGGAGATTTCATATGCAACCACCATTTATTATTTCGAACATTTGACGAATCATCTGATAACCACGAATTCAGATGGCGTTGCTTTCGTTCATGCCAATGTTAAAAGAAGAAAAGAAATAGATGATAAAAATTTGTATTCTTTACTCCATATCATTGTACATTTGTACTATTTTACATATTTTACATAAAGATGGCGTTGTAGAGCCTGAGCTCTATTTGCCCAATAGAAACCGGTCCTTATAGAAATTTGCAGATTTAGGTTTGAAATCCGTAGAGTTGGTAACACTGGTCGATGCATCGAAGGGCGTTATGCAACATAACCCGACTGATTTCGATCTCGCTGCCGGTTTGTTTTAATAATTTTGTTTCTCGTGTTAAATATCGCATATTTTGTACGTAACAGCTGCGTAAATATTTCCTCAGCCGAATATTTTCATTTCGAACTGAAATTTATTTAGATTTATTTGTAAATACATGAAATTGGAAATAATTCGGCATCCAGTTTACCAACTTTGCTGGTAATCCAGCTCACAAAACATTGCTTTGTACTTGCAGTGAAATGGTAGAAACTACCATGCATCAAGATGCAACTAATTTATCCGGGAAATTGGTGGAGCCATGCATACGTTGGAAGTTAGTGTTGTTAATTTAAAGTGCTATTGAAAACTACATTAAGCGAGGATATTTAGGTTGTGGAGCTATTAAACATTTTATACGTTCTTGGCGAAAGTATCAAACCGAAAATGTCACTGTTAGAACGTGGCCTGGAATCGCAATTGACCGGTTTGTAACGGATGTTTCGCGATTATTCGTGGTAATGTGGGTGCACACGTAGAGAAGGGGTCCAGTGTTACTCGCACTATATTTGAGCGGCGGAGCAATTCGGCTAATTACCGAATGCAATTAACCCGAATTAATCGAGATAAACCGTTCGATTATCACCGTCGCGGCGTTTTCATTGTTTCTCAATCTAGTTCTGCTTGTTGATTTTATGCTACTACGAAACGTACCAATCTGTCTAGCAATCTTTATCGGCGGTGGCTTCCGTCCTGCTACAATCGATATTCCCCGCATTGATTGTACCGGGAGCAATTGAAATTCAAATTTGATGGCACCGAATCACGTCTTCAGTCTTCCGAGGCTTAAAGGGAATTTCTTTTTTTATATTCAATCCGGAAATGGCTACCGTTGCGATTACGTGTCGAGCAAATAGCGGAAAAGTTTCGAATATTCGGAAATTTTGTAGGTTATGTTGAGCGTAATCAAAGACCTCCAGGGATAAAACAATATTATCAGGTAACGATAGATAATAATAATAATAGAAGTGTTCAAGACTTTCTGAATTCACAATAATTAAATTACTAAATAATTATTATTGTTTTCATATCATTTTTTCTTTTTAGAGATTTCAAGGCCACCTTCTAAACACTTAGGATTATAGTCCCTGTTATCAGTGACCATACTTACCCAAGGTTATTCAAGGTCACAGAGGATTGCGTTAGAAGTCCTTTTTTAAATCTGTTTTCTTTTTTATCACATTTGTTTCTATTTCATTATTAATATACCGAATCAGTTTTACTTTTTTTTTTTTAAACATGTAGCAATTTTTAATAAAAATGCTGTTAGACGAGTGCTATTGTTTTGTTTTTTAATTGTAGCTTCTGTACAGTCTAGTGGTAATTTCAGTTCAGTTCTGTTCATTGACATGTGAATTATTTATATTAAATAAGTTCAGATTAACATTTTGGATATTTATGGTCTTGCAGAAATAGTTTCTTAACATTCCTCTATTTGCGACCGTTTTACCCATTACTTAATTTCGATATTATAGCCAAGGTTATTAAATTTGAACTTTAATTACAATCGCCCGCGGCCTTGTTTCAAATAATTGATTAAACTCCAAGCAAATCCTCGGTTCTTCGTAATTCTCCGTCGCGTATTTATTTTCACTGGAAAAATATATAAACATTCGGCTGAAGTATCGCTTGAGCATTAAATTGGGGACTACAGTAACTACTTGAGAATTATTTCAGATTGTTTTGAAATCTAAAACAATAAGAAATCAGGTCAGGCTATGAAAGACCCGTTCTTTAATAGACAGAGGGCGAAAGGAGGAATTTCTTTCCTTTGGTGAAAAAGTCAGTTCGTTTGCGGAATCTTACAGTTTACGTGAGTTAGAATTCATAATATTTTCAAAGTTAAAACTACTGAAGCTTAATATTTCGAATTGTCTTTTTTGGAACGTTATTGCAGTTGATTACTCCAATTTTATTCACCTTGAAACGTGCTGTGAAGGTCACCGTTCTGAACAACATCTTCCTTTAAAGTTTTTTACTTGTAAATCCTTGGGTTAGGTTTGGACACAAACCTGACACAAATCTGCCACATATCTGTCACAAATCTGATACAAACCTGACACATATCTGTCACAAATCTGATACAAACCTGACACAAATCTGCCACATATCTGTCACAAATCTGATGCAAACCTGGCACAAAGCAGTTACCAAATTTGTTTAATGTTACTGTTAAAAATCGGACATTCCATCTGCAGAAGTATCCATTTATTCGGTTAGATTTTGTTTAAAAACTCAAAAATTTTTCATGAATGATACAAATTCGTTATTCACCTGCATATTTTTCATCAGTTTATCAGTATTATTCTATAATAAATTCTGCTCTTGGAAACAGGACGTATTGTTATTAGAAACAGTGTTGTGATTGGTCGATCGGTATCTGGTTACAATCAGACGAGTCACGGCGTCGGACGGAAACAAGTTCTCGGACGGAGTTTTCCGTGGCCGTTGGTTAAAGCTGCTGGTTCCACTTTGCTGCGATTGGTCAATTAAGATTTACGTGTTTCGAGCAATGACGGCCCGACACGACGATACTGCACGGTTCGACAGTTTTCCGGAATTTATCGTTTTGTCGTTTGTCCGTGCGGGTGGCGGGCCTGCACGGAACGACGCGTCGCCTTTCTCTGGCGAATTTATTCGCTATCGAGACAACATTCGGAACGCCACAAAAGACGGAACAGCAATACATTTTTGAACGAGCACACGCGACACATTTTTTCCTGCTTTCACGCTTGCTGCCTGACGCATTACCCACCGCAGTTGTTCGACAGGTTTTCAGATTTTATGATCCATTGTTAACCTGTTAACCGCGAAAAAACGCTGTGAATACGTACAATTAGTACGAAAAAGAAATTGTACAAATTTTCTCTGAAAGTGTGAATGGACAGAGCGTTTCAAAATTATATGTCGGCGGAGATCCTAAAAAAGTTGACCTTGACTATTTTTTTCAACGTCAAATTTCTTTTTCGCTGCATCCTATAATACTCGTCGTGAGGAAGTCAGATGTCTGATTACGTGCAAAGTATTGTCCTCTTTCTTGTAAAAAGAATCGTCCAAGACTTCAGGGGTGTCACCTCGCTGACGCTGCAGGACATAAGAAGACTTCCCTGATTGATTCGGTTGCCCTCGGCCAGATTAGGCCCATAAGGGTTCCTGTAGCCAGATTCGGGTCCATTGTGGCTAGGAAGTCGACTGAATTTAATAAAAAAATTCTACAGAACAGATGCTCGCAGCATCGAATACTCTTCTTTTTTAATATAAGGGGGACAGTAAACGTTTATTATACAGAATGTCCCAAAGCGTACTTCCTTGAAAGGCGCGATTGCTGAGGCGATTTGAAGAAACTTTTCCCTTTACGAAAATCTTCTCCGCGACCTCGTTAAGAAGTTATTAACGAAAAACACAGACCAATCAGGGCGCCGCAACAGCGAACGGACTCCGCCTCGGCGCTCTGATTGGTCCGCGTTTTTCGTTAATAACTCCTCAACGAAGCCGCGGAGCACGTTTTCGCAAAGGAGAAAGTTTCTGCAAATGACCTCGGAAATCGCCCTTTCCAAGGGAAAACATTTTTGAGAGATTCGATGTTTCTACGCGTTTGTAAACATTTTTTTAAAAATTTCTCACGAAGTATATCAAATAAAAAAACGTTATTCCATTGTTAATCCGACTTTTAGTTCCACCCACTGTCCGTGTAACTCGCTTGTTATTTATCTTCTTCCGCGACTCATTCTACTGTAGATATCGGCAGAATATTTTTTCCCGTATAATTCTGTATCCGACAACCTTTGTGACCGCCATACCGTAGCCAGGCGAACCTGGATTATTGAAGAAACGAAGACGGTTTCCGCCGGTAACTTTTCTACGCGGCTTGTTTAAAGAATAATTATTCTCGGAGCCATTCCGCGGGGGCCGAAATAAATAAACTTTCCTGGCAGCCGTGTCGCCATAATTAACAGAAACCCCGAAGTCGGTCCTAATTAACGTCGCAAAATGTGTTAATTAATTTCGCTGACCGTGTCATTCTGAATTGTTGTTGCAGAGCAACAGGAGCCAGCCAGCCATCGGGCTGAAAGAGATGCCGAAGGTGCGGGTAAGTTTTTCCACCAGCATACTTTGTACTCGCTATACACAATACTGTATTCACGGTAAAAATTTGTTATTTATCCCAAGAATTTAACGAATTTATTTGCAACGAATTGTTGGAATTCATAGAAACATTATCACGAACTTCGTATTGGTGTAGTGAAGGTCAAAGATCGTTTTTGTTGACACTAAGAATTCAAAGACATTTAAAAAAAGCATGCTTCCATGTATTCAAATACAGTCATACGATATTTGGTAAATACACACATAAAACAATTTTTCTTTTATACCAGCGCAATTATTAATATAAAAACTAGCCGTCTTTTAGGAATACATAGTCTATACTGTACTTTAACATAATACAATTCAGTTTTGTACTGCTTAAAATCCAAAATTATATTGTGTCCCAATATTTTCGCGACCGACTGTATGTAAATATCAACAAACCGTTCTACTGCATTAATTTGTAGCAGCACTTTTTTTTAGCGTACAGTGTTTACTCGCTTTTGTTATCCACAGTATGCTTTCGCATACACGGTCTAGAAACGAGATGTATAAAATGTGCAATGCTTTCCTTTCAAACATGCGAACTACAAAAAATATGCGTCGCCCACTTTTGTCGAGCATTGTAATTGTCCGGCTCGAAAGCGTCAGCAGAGAACAAAGTGAGCGTAAATGTCCTTGAATTCACCGTGGTAACAAAACCGTAACCGAGACATTCATAAAAGAATGTAGAAACTTTATGAAAATTTAGTTCAGCCATTTTTGCAAGGTTCTAACTATGGGCCATTTGGTATTTAAAATATGACTTGTATCTGCGAGCTGCGCCGCACACCATTCCGCGGCGCGGCGTTGTGCTCCGTCAGTTTTTGCGGCACAAAGACCGAATTCAAATAGGGTGTCCGCGGCGACGATCCCGCTCCAAACTAGTTAGCAAGAGCTCGTTAGAAGCCCCCGATCGATGCCCACGACCGAGTTTCCCCGTACTTTTAGCCAAACAACTTTTCAACTGAACCCCCTGCCTCGCTACCTCGCGCAGAGAGCCCAGCAGCCCGCTTTGCCTCGCCTCAGCTTGCCTCGTCTCGCTTGGTCGGCTTGCTTCTGCTTCTTCGGCCTCCTCGAAGCAGCAAGTTGAGACAGGCGAATGCACCACCTACTCCCTCCCTCTGCCTCCCTCTTGTTCGATATACGTCTTCAACGAGCAGCGAACCACGAAATCGCTCAAGAAGGGGCTGCGAGAGGGAGCGTATAATTTTACGACTTTAGTTTCCGCGGGAGCCCGGTTGGCTCTCCCGTCTTTGTCAGCCTCTATTTGCCTACAAAAGTAATCGGTGAGAACTACGTCATCATCTGGGCGCTTGCCCGTAATTTATGGCCGCGGAATCGCTGATCGTCGACCGCCATCGATGCTGGAATTGAATATTAACTGCCGCAGTTGTGTTTTCGTTCCACAGGCGATGAGCGATGCTCGCCTGGACTGGACACCATTCGCTTGATGGATGTTAGGGTCTTTCGCCAATGCACTCCATCGTCGCGGCTACGCAGCGCGACAAAATGATACATAATCTCAACATTTCAGAGGGTCGAGGATTTATCGAAAATCGTCGCACCCGTTAGGGTATCTCAGCGCAACAGGTTCTGAAAGATGCTTTGCGCATACCGGAAGTACTGCATTAGAAAAATATGATTTTAAAATTGTATAATCTTTGTCCAGTGTGTTGTGAGAAGAGGAGAAGGAACGTTTCGTCCTAGGCCTGTTAGAGGACCATCGGTGGGGCTGTTTAGCGGGCCCTGCTTTAGGCCCTGGGACATCGGGAGGCGGTTGAAGTGACGGAAAGATTCTAGGTGACCTCAATTTTCTGTGGAATAAAAACTTAGACTTTCAAAGACAACGGCTCGTACGTCTCATAATTTAGTCCCGGTGTGTAGGTGTGTGTTATTGTTAGCTACCAGACAACAATACCCTTCTTGTCCGATCAGCGAACGTACGGAAACGGCTGGACGATTTCTTTCCCCGTAGAAATCAGCGAGTCGCGTTTACTGATAACGCGACAAGCTCGCGAGGCTTCGTAATGTGAAATTCTGTTTGTGTTGAGCGACAGCTGGCGAGAGTACGCCGCGACTGCATACGGGCGAACAAAGCCACTAAATGACATACTCGCCCCGCGATCTAACTCCGTGCACGTGAGCACGGGACGCTTGGTTTTAATCCCCACTGGGCCTACTTTTTTTCCCCACGAAACAGACACGAACGGAGGGGAACAAAAGGCGAAACGGCTGGATATCTCTGTCCCCCTCTGTCATTGGAAAAATTGTCGGTAAAACGGGACAGATTCAAGGCAGGTCGGTGACTACCAGTAGCCATTTGATGCTACCTAACCAGCAGTGCTCGCGCGAGACATCGCTGTTTGAAATAACTTATTTCGCTCGGTCGAGGATTATTGTATTGCTCTGGGTGTCGTGTAACCGGTGGTACAACAGGGCAGGCGGTGATTCCACGTCAGGAAATAAATCAGAACTACGAGGGCCAGTCAAATGTGAGCCGGACTTTTTCACGAATTTTATATTCGAACGGGACTTTCGGAAAATTACTTTGTTTTCTGTGTCGTTCCGCTACAATCTATGCACTGTTTGCCACCGGACCGGCTGGGTAAATTTCCCAAGTATCGATCGTATACGGTTTTTCGTAAATATATAGAATCGCACATGTTTCTATTTTCTCGAAATAGAAAATATCGTTGTGGACGTTTCAAATCTGCATTCTCATGCGGAAGAATTTACATGAAAACTATCGCATAAATAAAATGTGAATGTTTATATCCGGCCAACGCATTCAGTCTCATTGAATCAGTATAAATCCAAGCTAGATGAATTAGTTTGTTAGAACGCAATGAAAACATTAGGAATATTGTGTTGAATCCAAATGTAAAACAAAGTAGAGGCGTGAATGTCCACACTGAGGAAAGTATGAGTCTTAGAAACCCTATTAATAGGCTACCGATAGGTGAAGTGTTCACATCGATTAAACTTCACCTTAGCAAACCAGAAATTTTAAACTTTCGTTCCGTAATCCTGTAGATTTTGACGAGACAATGCCGAAAATCCAAGTTTCAATCTTAGGAATCCATTGGTTCAAAAGATATGAGTGTTTAAAGTTCAGCGATTTTCACCATTTTTGACGGGAAGGGCGCCGCCATGTTGGATGTACCCAACGCCACGCGTCATCTAACTAACGGAGTCGCTAGGTGGCAGCACGAGCACGCGATGATGTCGATAAGGTAGAGCCCGACTACGCCAGCGGCTCGTTAGACGACGCGCAGCGCTGAGTACCTCTTGAAATCGTTCGAACAGCCATAACTTTTGAACCAGTGGGTTCCTAACGTTAAAACTTGGATTTTCGGAATTTCCTTGTAAAAATTAACAGGACTAAATAAAAGAACGGTAAAAATGTTTGGTTTCCTCAGGTGTAGTTCAACAGGCTGTGATAATAAACTGGATCACGATGGTAAATGGTCGCCGCCCGGTGCTCCTAAAAATGATTCGCGTTTATTGTTGACGGTGCATAGGGATTAACCTAGATAACTTTGCTTCCTTCGCGCGTGAAGGACTCGTCGCGTCGGGATCAGGTTCCAATTGTTATTCCGTTTCGTTTCGGCCGCGCGTTTCCAGCCTTCGTGCAAATGAAACACGAGAGTTCCGAGGACGGGAACGACGGAAACGCGAATAGTAACGTCTGCGAAACGACGTGAAATCGCGCGGTGCAATTTCGTGAGATTGCTTGCCGAGGCGACTCGTCCGGAGGACCATCCTCGTGGAAAAGAGCTTCTTGGAGGCAGGAGGATGCTCGTATTTTTTTCCTCCCTCCCCGTTTTCGCGAAAAGGAAACGCGACCTTCCTTTGGAGAAGGAAATGCGCAGCCAGTTCCATGATAGTCTGTCAGATACAATCTGGATCGTTTTCAGCTCGAGACCCCGGCAGCTACGTGTCACTCATAACACACCGTTCTCTCGAATCGCGGGAACAGCATCCGCGAGTATCTCGAGTTTAGCGTTCGTTCGAGCTAATTTAAAAATCCCGAACATCGGAAACGTCAGAATTTCAACAAATTCGCGTACCGTTGCTGCTATTCATGCTGTCGGTACGTAATCATGGAAAAATTAACGCGTCCGTCGAGCGCACTGGCGACGTTAAACATTTATTATGTACCTCGGCTGATTCCTTTGGCGCGTTTTCATGTACTAAATGTATCAAAAAAAAATTGAATGGAAAAACTCTCTCTTCCATTTTTCTGTTTTCGGTACTTCTACAAACTTTTTTATCTATGTACTTCGTCTACGTAGTTTTAATGCGTGTTTCGCACTAGTTTTATGCACTGTGTGCGTAACTTATTTTTGTTCAAAGCTACTCTGCATTTTATAACTAGATAAAATTAGCATATACACTGGTATGCGAAGCATTATATATATATTTTTTTTTGTGAGAGACATAAATAAAATGTTTCAACTTTTTTGCGAACATTTTGATTTTCCACATGAATTTCTCATTTCATCACAGAGGCAACTGTGTGTGCGAGCTTTCGAAAATTTTTTCCCCCTTTATCTATTTTAAATTTTCCGAAAATTCATCTGAAATCGTTAAAAATTAAAATATATTACCAGTGTGAAATTAAAGATTTAACTTCAAAATTACACAATACTGTAAAGGGTCAATTAATTTTAATGTAATGTTTAATAGATTTTTTAAGAATTAATATTTATCATTTCTGTCCGTTATTATTGATCGAATGCAAGAGGTTAAGAGGGTTACGACGTAAATGGTAAAATTGCTTGTCACTGACAGTGCAAGCTGTCGAGTCAGCCTCATAAATGACCTGTACATTTTCGAACAGTATATGTTAATGACCGCCATTTTACAGCTATCTGAACTTCGCCATCTCCAAAGTAGACCGATGAATGTTGAAGCTTCTGTGAATGATAACTTCTATGAACTCTACGCTGATTTACTAGCAGATAGGGTGGGATTGCGCTTCGGAGGTTGCACTAACCTCCTATGAAATGCACGTAACACCGGAAACAGACATCACGGGCTAGTATTGCGGATCACAGAAATTTCTAATACCTATTTATATGCTAATAACTCCCGGA
Source organism: Lasioglossum leucozonium (assembly GCA_028454225.1). Taxonomy (NCBI): domain Eukaryota; kingdom Metazoa; phylum Arthropoda; class Insecta; order Hymenoptera; family Halictidae; genus Lasioglossum; species Lasioglossum leucozonium. The sequence continues at coordinate 1,186,546 of CM052213.1, forward strand.
TGCTATCTCACGGTAGAAGTTGCCATTAGGAGATTCTTGTCTTTGATCACGCTGAAATTAACATTGAAAAGAATTCGCTGAATATTGCTCCACAAAATAAAAGGAACTATGGCCAAAAATTTGTCAATCTTTTAGGTCCTGTAACAAATCTTACCTATCTGTCCTCAGATCGAACAGTTAATTCTCTAATTTCACGTTTCTAACCTCACTTTTTTCATTAAAAAAAGGGAAGAGAGAAACAAAAAATTTACCAATTGAATATATAAATTTAACTCTATGATTGTAAAATGCGTATACCCTTACAAGGATATTAATATACAGGGTGACCCAAAAATGTCGAGAAACCTTGAAAGAGGTGGTTCCTGAGGTCATTTGAAACAAATTTTTCCTTTTCGAAAATCTTCTCCGAGGCTTCGTTAAGGAGTTATTCATGAAAACCACGGACCAATCAGAGCGCGGCTTTCTGCGGACGGAGCCCGGCATGGCCAACAGCAGCTCCGCTCTTAGCGGCACGTGTCGCGGAGGCGGAGCCAGTTCGCTGTTGCCCCGCCCTGGTTGGTCCGCGTTTTTCTTTAATATCTCTTTATCGGAGCCACGCAGAACATTTTCGTAAAGGAAAAAGTTACTTAAAATGATCTCAGGAACACCTTTCAAGGTATTCCGACATTTAACAGAACTAAATATTAAATTTTTAAACTAAATATACTGAAGTATTAAGTTAAACCAATTATTCGTTTTAATAAAATAACCGAGCAACAATTTAATATGTATAGAGACCTGAATCTTTAGAAATCTGAGGCCTAATTCAGAAGATAACAATATTTATCAAACCTTACATTTTTCAATGGTCACGTTCCCATCGAGAGTTTTCCGTTTTTCAGTGAAAAAGAATACAGGGAATAATCATGATTGTTGAACGCCGGGAAACTGCCCTAGAATATTGAATTGCAGCTGTTATTGCGTTAGTCACGTTCTTGTCGATGTTATGCAAGATTTCATGTAATAGAAATTTGTCGTCAGAAATTGAAGACGGCGCGAATGCTTCTTACGGCTTCTTGTTTGTGCGTTTATTTCGAGAAATAAATATTGCAAGAACGTGTCACAAAATTGGACCCATTTTATAGTTTATTCACGACTTGCGTTAACAACATCCCGAACAATTACCCGTACGTTAAACTCAACACGGTAGTATACATCAATATAATTTATGTTCGGAAATTTACAGTTAGACAAACAATAACCGTATTCGCCATTAAACCCACATATTACATAATTTTCAGTTCATATTATAATTTACCTTTTTACACGTACCGAATGTCTTTGGCATACAAATTGGATATCCGCAAGCGACACGAATCTCGCACGTATACAGGGTGTCCCAGAAATGTCGGAAAACCTTGAAAGGGGTGGTTCTCGAGGCCATTCGAAGCAACTCCGTGGCTTTATTGAGGAATTATTAACGACAAACATCGACCAATCAGAGGGCGGCTTTCGCGGACAGTGCCCGGCTCAGCCAATGGCAACGCCGCGCTCAGCGGGAGTCGCAATAGCGGCACTCTAATTGGTCCGCGTTTTTCGTTAATAGTTCCTTAACGAAGCTGCGGTGAACATTTTCGCAAAGGAAGAAGTTTGTTCGAATCACCTCAGGAATCGTCCCTTTCAAGGAAGCACGACATATTTCTAAGCACATCTTGCAAGTACAACATTTTTAGGACACCCTATACATGAATTATTGTTCCCGCGATGAATGCAAACGCGACATCATTGTCATAATATTTCGCTATTGATAAAAGCCGCATTCAAAACGGGAACTTTCTCGGGTGTATACCGGTGAAACTTACACATTTGCATAATTTTAATATATTCAGTAATAAGGGAAACACCCAACGAAAACAACGACTCCCAGACGCGAGTTCCCGACGATAGCGTTTAATAACATCAGCGGATAGAAGAGCGTAGAGCTCTTTATCCGGCGATTCATAGAGAAGTTCTCGTTGAATTGTACATTCCTCGCAGAAAGAAACACTTCGGAAAGTAATTATCCGGCTTCTCCTCGTTTCAAAGTCCCTGCGAACTTCAACAACGTACTTTTATTCATCAGGCGTCGATGCCAGTATTCCTTCAGTCTTTCGCCTGCTTAATATTTCGATAGCGCATTCAACTACATAGAATTATATTTATGGATATGCACACGACCCTTTTAGAGTAATAATTCCGTAACTGTCGTGTCGTTGGGTCCGCCGAGCAACAGTTATAGTGGAGGTGCTACATTCTATCTAATATTTCGATAGCAAATTAAACTACATAGAGTTATATTTATGGATATGCACACGACCCTTTTAGAGTAATAATTCCGTAACTGTCGTGTCGTTGGGTCCGCCGAGCAACAGTTATAGTAGAGGTGCTACATTCTACCTGTCTAAGATTTCGATAATAAATTCCTCATTTTTGATTTTCGTCTATGAAACTTTTACTATCCTATTCGTCGTGTTCTTCTGATTAAAGTGACACCAAACACGATATAATTTTGATCATCGGCACACTACAAAGAATGTGGCATCTCTACCATAAGTGTCGCTTGGGAGACTCGTCGATGCGACATTTACGAAGAGAGTGTGTACGCTCAATTTCGTGAGGAACTGTGAGTATGTAAGAATTGAATTGTTCTTTTCGTCAGTATATGGGACAATAGAGCCATCAGAAGTTTAATGATTCATGTAACGGTCCGGAAACTGTTTCATCGGAAGTATCGATCGAGATTAAATTTAATTAAATGCGCAACGGTCTGCTTCTGAACTGCACCTAATCTTCTCCACCAATGACCATTTTCTTCGGTGCTATTAAACACTGGTGCTCACGGTGCTACAGTAAAATAACGTTATCCGCTCGACTCAACATCGTCTACCATCAGCTTTAGGATAACCACCCATTGAGAGAACACCGTGCACCCTGGAGTGTCCACGCCTAATCCCAGACACCTGGCACGAACGTCACCAAATTAGATCCTCTTTTGTCATTGATAATACATTTCGAATTAAAAGTGCAATTTCCGCTTTCCCAGACGCCGCGGGAACGTCTGAATAATTAGGGACGAGGCAGCCGCGTACGTTGATTAAAAATTTCTAGGAACAGCAACGAGCGTAGAGAGAAAGAAAGAGAGAGAGCGGCTCCTCATTAAAGTTTCATCGGGCCCGTATCAATGGGCGCGAAATCATAATTCGGTGTCGGTCGCCGGCCGACGAGTGAGTGCACTTAACGTTCGCGAAACGAGGCGCTGCGGTCTACCGTACATTTCTAGGCGGTGTAATGAATTGGTCCGCTGCTAATTACAATTACAATAGCTACGGGACCATCTCGCAACCCCGTCGAGTGTCGGTGTTACGGCATCTCCGTCCTGGCTGGCTCCACCCTCTGGAACCCTCAGCCCCCAACCACCGCAGCCCCGTATCCTTGTCTTTATCCAACACGTCGAGATCACGGTCTCCTTTCCCGAATGCTCCCACAAATGTTCCCCTCGTACACGCATACCTATACACGTACACCCACGCTGCACCGTGGTACACTCATAGATATGCAAATCCTTGGGAATGCAACGCGCAACCTAACCCAGCTACAGAAATAAATGAGTATCCAGGTGAATCCTCGAATCGCATACCTATTGGCTCTACACAGGTTCGATTTACGTGTTGACTTCCATGCCCCATTTTAATCTGTCCATGCAATCATCTCGCGTCGCTCTGTTCGTTATCCGAAGAAATCATTCGTATCAAGATCATTCGCTTCCAAACGGTGCCTAGATAAAACCGAGTGCACAGTGGAGATTTCCATTTCACGTATGTTTACAAAAAAAAAGGTGACTGTTCTGGGTTTATAGTTCCAACCGTACAAACGTGAAAAACTAAGCTGACCTCGGTGTTACTCAAATAAAAATTTCTAAATGCCCCAAAAATCGGTGCGAGTGGAAGCATCAACACCCTGCATAGGGATCGATGACGGATCAGGTGGTAGCGGCACAGGTGTTGACTAATTGTCCATCTGCTGGCGAGCGTACGAGGTAGCCGCCACAGTACCCCCTGCTAGTGATCAATGATATCTTTACAAGCTCCTTTTCCACGATGATGCAGGTCAGAATCCAGGGAAGATGATGGGACGCTTGCAGGTCGTTTACCCACTCGATTGATGGTGTCTCGTCGTTGTCACTTGAGTGCGTTGCTCGAAATGTAGTCATCGTGGCGAGGCAGTGAGTCGCGAGCCTATCGAGCCGTACATCCTGCTGTCCTAGCATGGCCGTTTCGGAGAGGACGTGGATTCAGAGCGCTGATCCTCCTGTGAGTCCGCCGATCTGACGTCATCTTAGGTCCGTGGCTCCCGTGCCTTCTGGGTACCTGGGGTCTGCGGCAGATTGACGGGTGGCCACGTTAGCAGAGGGATTACGTATTCTCTGCGGTTTGCAGTACCAACCTGATGTTGATCCCTACTGTTGCTGTTGACTCCTCTGGTTGTAGTCGTCTCCTCTGGTTACGTTGCACTGCGTTCGTTGTTGGGGTCACCAATTTGGCGACAGCTGAAGTGGTGTGAGCAAGGGGAAGAAGGAATGGGAGCGTTTCGTCCTAGGCCCGACAGAGGACTCGTCTAGCGGGGTCTGCCTTAGACGTTGGGATAATGGAAGGCAATTGAGGACGGTATAGGGATCGATGACGGATCTGGTAGTAGCGGAGAAGGTGTTGACTGTTTGTCCATCTGCTGGCGAGCGTAGGAGGTAGCCACCACAGGTTAAATCATGAACAGCTTGAAACCACACGCACCGCAAACCGACGGACGTTTGGTCAACGACTGAACCATAACGTGCGTTATAAATAAGAGTCTCGATAAAACGATACGAGGTTCACAAGAGGCGCAGTCTCATAAATCCGAGCATTCTCCGCCGTCGCGCTCCGCATTCCGCTCGTAAACCTACTACCCGCGAAGTCCGTCCCCTAAAATTCCACTGCGAGCCCAATCCATCAACCGAAACTGTCCGCCCTATTTTCTGAACACGTGGTCGGATCGAAATAATATCTCCGATCACGGGAAAACCGGAAGGGAGCGGGAAATTCCCCTTCACGGCGAAAGTTCGCACACGTGATTACGACCGAGTCTCCGTTTTATATTCCGTTCGACGCGGTGCGCTCGGTCTCGCTTTCCGTCGAGTGAAACTCGATTTCGAATTTCGCGCAACAATGGACTTCCTTCTTTCGATAAACTGGCCTTCGGAGGCGAGCACGTTTCATCCCGGATTTCTTTCGCGGCGTTATCGTCCGAAGTAGTTTCCAATTGGCGACAGGGGTGGGAGAGGGCAATAGAGGATGAAGGGTGGCAGGAAGGTTGCCGATTTTTTCGGGAAGTGACATTTCAGATCGATTCGAATTGGAAGATGCAAAATCAATTCGGGAGGGGAACACCTTCCAAAGAAACCATCTGCTAGAGATTGATTCCACTTTCAGATTATGGATCTGATCGCTCGACGTGACAGAAAATTTAAACTGTTTTCCAATAATCCTGGTGGAGGAATTTTTTATTCAAATAAAACGATTTTTTCAATGTAATGACATGATGGCTACATTTTACGTGTAGTAAAACATACATGGTTCTATTAAAAAAAAACAATAACACAGAATTATCGCCACTCCTCCAAACCATGTTACTTTAGTAGTTTGAGTAGTCCGCCATTCGAGGACACCCTGTATAAAAATCGTTCTGTCTGGAGAAAGTATCTAAATCAATTGCAAAAAAAAAATATGTGACGTTCCAGTTTCAAAAGAATTCATGAAAAGTGTGAAATTTTGCATCGTTTATGTGAGACTGCCTTAAAGGTGCCGGAAGCGACTGGTGGAATGTCGCCACGACGGAGGGCGGAAGGGCGGAGGGCCTGTTGCTCGATCTTTGTTTTCGACGGACAAATAAACGCGACCCTCGCTTGATACCGTCACCGCGAATCGACGTTCCGCTAGTTTCCAACCCCTCCCACCGTTCAATGGCCCCTGGTGGTCCCTCTCCACCCCGTAACCAACCCGCGCCAGACCCGTCTGCCCTATGCCCGAACGAAAGGTTCGTTCCTCGTGCCAAGTCTCATCGTCTGCCTCCGGAAAAACGGGCCATGAAGAAAAGATTCCAATTTTCCCATATTTCGCGGCGCTCTTTCCTCGAGACTAATGAAAACTCGTGGCCTTATTTGATGATAAATGCTGTAAGGGTATGTGTGCCCGACTTCCGACCGGCGGATCCGGTTCGAAGCCCTGTGTTCCTATCTACTCTCTCTCTCTCTCTCTCTCTCTTCATCGAGCTGAAACGTCGAGCCACGGAGAATGTGGCCGCTATTGATTGCGTGGAAAGTTGTACAGGGTTTTTATTAAAACATAATCTGGGTATTCCGAGGGCGGAGCCGTCTAGCGGATTCTTCGCCGAGGGTACGTTTGCGTTGGCGCTGCGATGGAAATTATAAAAGCGTCGATTGTTTGGTCCTTATTTCTCGACTTTCGCCAACCCTAAATTGTGAGACTCGGTGAGAGAACGATATGGCCCGAATTTGGAAGCAATCGGACAACGGGAACCCTTGACGGATTGTTCGGATTCTTGCGATTAAAATCAGTCCAAACATGACGTAGATCGGCCTGCTTTTGTTGAGAACATAATTTGAAGAAGATATTCTGCATACCCTGTGTACCATTAAAACCCATGAAAAACGTGCAAATGACGGAGGACCTTAAATGAATCAGGCGTGCGATCTTTTTGTCGCAGAGTGTGCGTCCGGTGTCCATCGAAACAAACGGGTTGGACTACTTTCAGCTGGTCAACGAATCGACTATCGGTAACTGAATCTTTGCGCTTAAAGGGAAAGCTCGTTCCGCGCAATAAGCGAGGGGGTCGATCCTGGTGGACTAGTGCTAGGACAACTCTTACCTCGATAAATCCGTTTAGAATGCAAAATAACGCTCTTATTCCTGGTGGGCGATCGGGCCACGATGGCTGTCGTTCGAAGGGATTAAATATTGTCCTCCAGGCGGGGATCCGGTATTCTTTTGTCTGGTATCGCGGTCGTTCATAGACGAAGCATTTCTCCGTTCCCTGCGACGACACGACGCGACGTGCCTTTTGTTTTCCTCGTCTCGGTGCCCGATCCCAAACGCCTTCGCCTTTTATGCCTTCGTACTACTCTCTACCGCCTCCCTTTTCTCGGCCGCTTTTACTTACCACTTTCCATCTTTACCTCGTTGCGACTTCCCGCGGCACTTTTCCTCTTTTCGTCGGCCAGGGAAAGGAAAAACAGGCAGGAAGCTCGCCGCAAGAAAGCTCGTGTGATGCCAGTCTAGCCGGCGAGCTTTCTTCCGGGACAGCCTTCAGAGACAACCGACGCTCGCCAGTTTTCGTTTGACCGATAACCACCGCTCAAAAGCCCCCCGTGTCACTCGTCCCGCTCGATTCATCACTTTTTTTTGGCGAGCATCGATGTCAAACGGCTCGTCTACATCCTACGAGGTTCCTCTATTTTTCTGTTTTCTTTTTAACCCCCGCCCCACCCCAGCCTTTGTCTTGGCTCCCCAGTTTCATTCTGACCGTCCGGCGCAGCGTCCCGATTATGATGAATGACCGTGTCCTCTGTGGAGTAGTCTCTCCGTAACTGTCGTCAAGTCGAGCGACAGTTCCAGCAGAGGTGCTACATTCTTTGCAGTGTGACGTAAGGATAGCGATTAGCAAAGAAAGTGGGACTGAGATTCGCCTCTTCGACTAGGTCAGGCATGCCCAGCCTCCTCTTCGTCGAGAGCCACACCATCAATCAGCTCTACTTAAACCTTAAGTTTTAGCCGTCAGCCACAACAAATACAGTGCACTTATGGCGGTACCATCGTCGACCGTGTCAAGTAGTGGGGGAACGTCACCTCCCATTTTAGCGATGTGAAGGAGTGGGCCAAATCGTGGGGGAACGTCACCTCCCACTTGAGTGGAATGAAGTGGGAGAACAGGTCAAATGTGGATCGTGGTCCGCGAGTTGAACAGACCTGGAAAAGGTAAAAGTTCTGTAAAAAAAAATCAAAAATCTTTTGCTTCGCTTGCATTAGTGTTCCAAGGAAGATTCCCCAGTTTGTGGGGGTACAATGGGGACAGTTACGGCAGAGATCACCGCGACAGTTACGGAGATAATACTGTAAGATCGGTCCTCCACGACCGTGGGTCTCGGAATTATTCAATTAAGATTGTGGCCACTAATTCACTCCCGAATGAGAAACACACGGGAGAATGGTTTTGTAATTAGAGCACTGAAATTTTTAGCTTCCCCGGGTACGGAGAGCTGGAATAACTTACGGGCGCCTCGAGAAGCATAAACCGCTGTTAGAATTGCTTTCGTAATAGCAATTTTTGCGGTTCATCTGAGAGGCAGGGTGGTTTACGGCCCAGGATCTGCTAGATAGTTTCAGAAACTGTTTTGGTACCGCTTAATTTTATTTTCTTCGTTCCACCACTCTCGTTATCCTAGTTGAAGCGTCTTGGTACAGACTTAGACCCACATAAAAGTTCCTCGTTTGCTTATAATGTGAATTTTTATTATCGTTTCTTTGTGTTTTAGTGTTGTATCTGTAATTAAAAACTTTTTTATATATTTAAACAATTTTTTCAGATCATTATGTACTGATCCTCCATTAGGCAGTGAGAAACCCCTACTCACTGATGTTAGCACCAGAATCTCAGCATACGAGTGGAGTCCGCAACCTGGGGTCAACCCTGCGCCCCACTGTTGAAATTACTGCCATCTCCTGATGGACGATCAGTACGTTCTGATGCAACCTGCTTGTAAAAATGACCTAAAATGTTACAATCATATTACTCTAACAATAAGCAAGTTAACAAGTACAATGATGGAAAACACAGCAACCTTAATATGTTCCTCGTGGCTCCTTTAGCTGAACGACATTTCCATAATTGTCATGGACACTTGGTATCATCTCAAAAATTTTCAGAAACATTCAGACCAATACGTTGGAAAATCCAGTTTGGTCCATGAAGTGAAATAGAATTGAGAGGAAATTGCTCCAGCGCATTTTATAAATAATAAATGCAATTTCACGACAACCCCTGTAGAATTCCCATAATCTTCTGTCTCTCGATGTCACGGCACACTGAACGTATCGCTTTTCTTTTCTTCCCCATCGCTGCGACCATTGAATTCCGAGCACGTGCCAGAGGACTCGCGTATTCGTGAAACTCGAGCTCGAATAGTTAAGGTTGTCGAGGCGAGCAAGGACACTAATTTCTTAGTGCATACTATTATGTTTCCCGAGTCGATCTCCTTATAGCATCTTCAGCATTATGTCTCCAAGCCTCCGTGAAAATGTTCGATACTTTATGCACGGCAGTTTAAAACTTTTCTTTCTAGATTGTTGTGCACGATGCTATCTCTGATGTCGTCGCCGTTTCCTTTTAAATAAGGTCACTTTTAGTTAAGGTCACCATTAAGAAAAACATTTCACTTTAAAGTTTTTGGTGGTTGACATTAGTTTACGAGATTATTACAAAAATACTTTATTTGTAAATGCTTGAATTAGGTCTGGAACCAAACCTGACACAAACTTGGCACAAACCTGACACAAACCTGACACAAACTTGGCGCAAACCTGACACAAACCTGTCACAGACCTGGCACAAACCTGACACAAACCTGTCACAGACCTGGCACAAACCTGACACAAATCTGACACAAACCTGGCGCAAACAGATGTGTCTACTATCAAGAACACCCACGGATTTATAAGTTAAGTTTTTTGACCTTGAAAATTTGGAGAAATTGTTTGTATTTGGAGAATGTGTAAATATTTTTAAGCAATCGGCGTTTCAACAAGATTTGCTACAATATGTACTGATTGAGTTTGATTATGTGAATATTCGATGCCACGGTGGTCTCAGAGGTTATGTCGTCTGACATAGTGGTCGCAGAGGACCGAATTCCACTGAATAGAAATGGCTTATCAATATCAATGATTTAATAATGAAAAATCACACCACCAAGCGATGAGTAACGATCAAAAACAGAAATATATTTTTATCTAACTTCAATTTTCCATATCGATTTGGCAAATTTTCATTTTGAATGCATTTTGCCGTCTAGTATAATACATAAATAAATTATTCTTGTGTGAAAAGTAGAAAAGTGTTTCAATAACTATGCTAATGATTTCAATTTTTTATTATTCTGTTTCAAAACCATTTACTAGATGCTCAAATGAATAAATCAATTTTTTAAGTGAAAATCCAGGTCTCTTTTAAAAGAAAGTAAAGCAAGAAGAGTTTCCACTTACCCCGACCATTGTCACACGAAAGTTAATTAGATTGCAAGCCATTTTGCATTAAACCGCACGGGACCTTTCACGTAGTTATTCGCGTTTTTCGTACTTGGAACATTTGTAAAACGCCTTAAAAATTCAGTTACGTAAAATTTTATCTTCCTGGCTGCACTAGTCTGCAAGGAATTAAATATTAAAGATTTCATAAACCACGTTGAATGTTTCCGACATACGGCTGTTGGAAGAATTAATAAAATAATTAACATGCAACTTCCAATCTTTGTTGAAAAATCACTAAAATATGCAAAATTTCTAAGTCGATTATAGAAAATGGAAGGATTGAACTTCACCTTAGGGACCCAGAAATTTTTAACTTTTTTTATATGATCCTGCAGATTTTGACGAAACAATTCTAAAAATTAAAATTTTGATGTTAGGAATGCACTGGTTCAAAAGTTATGCATGTTTAAAACGGAGTCCCTAGATGTCAGCACAAGCACGCGGTGATGTCAATAATGTAGAGGGCGACTGTGTTTGGAAATCTACATTATCGACATCAGCGCGTGCTTGTGGGGCCATCTAGCGGTACATACCAACATGGCGGCGCTCTTACCGGTCAAACACGCTGAAAGTCGCTGAACTTTAAACACGCATAACTTTTAAACCAGTAGATTCCTAACATTAGAATTTGGATTTTCGGCATCTCCTCGTTAAAATCTACAGGATTATATTTAAAAAACTTAAAAATTTCTAGGTCCCTGAGACGAAGTTTAACCATAAATCCTATTTGAAATTTTCATCGCGAGTCTGGCTCGATATTTCATGGCAAAGGGCTATTGCGTAGAATAAGTGTCGCAACAAAACAAAGAGAAAAGAGAACGACCGAAAGAACAGTACAAAAAAGTGAACTGGCTTTTTATGAAATTATGCAACAGACTAGGTTGAACGAAACTGCAGGACACGCTCGTGAACTTAATCTAGTTTGGTTCGTGCAAAGGTTTTTTATAGGACATTAGAATCATACGGTTGATTGTTGTTTTTTGCTTCCCGGTCTGGATGTCTAATGGAAAATGCAGTAGGTAGCGACAGGAGGCGTTTCGTATCGACAGGTAGCAATGGCACGGGCAATTTTTATTATGCGGACTGGAGGAATTCTAGATGGCTCGTGACGATATAGCCGGCACACCTAACCGAATTGTTTCGTGTTCAGCTCGTGAATGTCTCCTGATAGACGAGTAACGGCGAAAAGATCCGACAGTTTCCTGGAAAAACGATCTTCCAGCCATTCCTGGGAATAGAGTTTCTCGAGAAAAATGGCGATTCGCCTTTAATGGGATCGCAACTTCGATTTTGCCCACATGGTTAGTTAGGTGCCGCAGCAGTTGCCGGGTATCTTTATAAACATTCTATCCCCCTTTTACGTTTTATTCAGTTTCATCACCTAAATACCCATCACTTTTGAACCAGTGGGTTCCTAGCATTAAAATTTGGATTTTCGGCATTTTCTCTCCAACATTTACAGGATTTCACAAAGAAAACTTAAAAATTTCTGGTTCCCTCAGGTGAAATTCAGCCGAAATGATTGACATTGTTCAAATCCTACAATTCTCGAACAACCATTAGCAGAGAAACGTGAAACACAAAATATACGAAACAAATAATAAAAATCGAACAAAACAAAACATTTTTAATCGAAAAGCATTATTGTTTCTATTGGTTAAATTTTGAAGCCCTCAAACTGTTTCCAAACGTGGGGTTTCATCAAAGGGCTGAACGATGCAAATATACCTTAACAGTTCGATAGTTATTCGATCATCAAAAACTTTTCTAATACAATCCTCTCAATTCCTTCTATTCGACTGGCACGCACGAATCTGGATTACGGTTGTTGTAGTACAATCAATCGACCGCAGACCTCATTCACAGCCTGCCGGTGAAACTTCTGCTATAAAGTTTTAACCGTAGATCGGAGACGGAATACCAGACACGGAATTCTGAATAATACAGGTTTGAAAACAAACAACTGAGATCTTCGGAGTTCAGCAATCACCGGGATGCTCATCCTTCACCGTCCGCTGCTCATACTTAATTCTCCATCGTGTCACATTCAAGGCATCACCGGCATTCCGGTGTCTCGCCTCCGTTCACTACCATTTTGCGAATAATACACTGCATTCCTGATAATTCCCAAATAATTGTACGCGGAGAAACAAGGAAACAGATACAATCAGTCTCATAATTGACACACACAAGAAGGTCACACAATGACCTTCAAGGTCAGAAATTCTTAGGACAAGAATTCTTACTAGAGTTTTCGTTCTCTGCAGGTCTCAGGGGTGTAAAACTTTCGGTTGCGATACGCGCGAATTGTTCTAGGATCGTTTCAAAAAAAGAAGTCCTCTGATTTATGGTTCTAGTCGGTCACAGGACGAAAACGGTGGGGGCACGATCTCAATCATGGCCTTTCCCGTGCAGAACGACGCCGCTTACGGCGGGGCGGCAGGGGTCGTGATTTCTTTCTCGCCCGGTCCCCTTTCTTTCCATCGCCCCTGTGCGCTGGTTCCGTTTTCTTTTTTATTTCGTCGGGGCAACCCAGTGATTAGTCGAAGTAGCGAGCACCGGCGCTGCGCCCTGCAGAGGAATGGAAAGTTATGGACGCGGCAAGAGTGCGGGGCTGCCATGCCGGTGGGGTTGGGTGATGAACTCTGAGAGGAACACAAACACAAAAGAACGGTGCACGGTACCCACGTCGTGCCCCCGGCGTCCATCCTCTTTGTTTCACGGTCGCGCCGTTAGGCAAACGGAAATAAAGGAAAGTCGAAATGAATATCGTAAGGAAACGGACGGGCAAACACAGTTCGGGATAGCAAGAGAACGCGGATTGTACCGTGGACACGAGCTTTCAATTTTAACGGACCAGTCGCTGTTGGCAATCAGATAGTGGATTCGCCATCAACAGAATCTTTTTTGCTGTTGCCAAAGATTACTAAAAACATCCTGGTATCTCAAAAATTATGCAGACTGTCTCAGAAAGAGGTCATTCCTGGAGGGAAGGGGTTTTTAAGCACCTTTTCCCTTTGCCAAATCGCACCGAAACAATTTGTTTTCGAATTATTAACGAAAAACAGGGACCCATCTGACTCCGGCTCGATCAATGACAACGCCACGCCCAGTGGTACCTGTGTTGGTTAAGCTTCACCTGAGGGAACCAGAAGTTTTTCACTGTTTTTTATTTAGTTCTGTAGATTTTGACAAGGAAATGTCGAAAATCCAAGCTTTAATGTTAGGTATTCACTGGTTGAAAAGTTGTGCGTGTTTAACGCGTTGAATGCTACACCAGGTTGACGAGGATTGCCTATGGCGCCGTGATGAATTTCTATTATACGATACATGGACGTGCCGGTCACCGGTGACCCCCGTGTTAATGTTGTGCGAATTCAACTCATACGGGCGCCGCCATGTTGGTATATACTCAGTGTCGTGCGTCGTCTAACGAGCGGATCTGCTAGATGGCGCCACGATCACGCAGCGATGTCGATAACGTAGATTTGCAAGCGCAACACACTTTCTAACCACACCAACTTGAACTATACCTACTCTTTGAGATTTTGTATATGATTCTGTATATTTTAATTACTGTCCGATGACAACTTGTCCCAGAATAAAGTGTACTGGGAAATCGAATAACATCTCAAAGACAGCTGCTCTACGTTATCGACATAGCCGCGTGCAGCAGCGCTAGTTAGCTGTGTACATACCAACATGGCGGCGCCCTTGCTGATCAGAAACGTTTAAAATTGCTCAACTTTAAACACGTATAACTTTTGAACAAGCGGATTCCTAACATTACAATTTGGATTTTCGGCATTTTGTCGTCAAAATCTACAGGATTATATTTAAAAAAGATACAAATTTCTTGGTCTCTAAGGTGAAGTCTATCCTATTTGAAGATTTCATCACGAATCTGACTCGATATTTTATGTTCAAAACAAATTTCGCGAGACCGCTTCCCAGGAGCAAAGGGGTAAACCCATATTACTTGCTCCAGGGCGCTGAGTATGTAGCTGCGCCACTGCCACGCAACAAACAATGAAGAAGAAACATCGCGGGTCGTTGGTCGAGTGACGGAACCCGCAGATGTATCGAAATATCGACACGACGAATTGGGTTCTTCTGGTTGAGCGAAAGACATCCCTAGAGCTCGCATACACGGTTGCATCTCTCCCCTCCCGTATCATCGAATAAGACGAGCCCTGAACAGACACCGCACCGTCGCGTCGTCCGTATTTCACGTCGAATAAACGCGCACGTCACCCCACTCCAACGAGTTATTTGCACAGCTTATAAATCTTCCCCATTGTGTCGGCTCGCATCGCGAGGAGCGCGTTCAACAAGGGGGCGTTCGCGTATCCGTCTTGATCCTTCCTCGTTCCCGGAACCTCTGATGTTGATTTGGTACGCACGGTAATGTCTCGATCTAAGACAAATTCTCGGGTCCGTGCTGTTTCTTAGATCGTGTAGTTCTACAATTTTTTGTGCACCGTGTCGTGTTTAGTGTCATTTTCATCAGAAAAATGTCACAAATATGTTGGCGAAAGTCCCATAAATAAATTATGATTACGTGGCATGTTTACCAACCAGGGGAAGGCAGCTGTGGAGGGGATGAGCAATTTTCTTAGATCCTAGAGATCCCGTTTTCTTGAATACTAGAACTCCTGTTTTCTTAAATCTAGACTTCACTGTATCGTTCGATTCCCGTTAATTACTTGATGTTCGATGGTGTTTATTTTGGCTGGTCACGCAAGCTCGTTCCGACAGCTGAGCTGCCCAGCATTCGATTAACACGGAATTGCAACGAATCCTTCGGGACGTACGTCCGGTCACCGCCGCCGCCTGGTAACATATTCTTTTCATTCTCTGGGGTGGATTAATCATATCAGCAACGTGTTTGGATAGCTGACGGCATTGTTAGTGTAATCATATTAAATGCCTGGGGATAATAATGCCGGAGTTCAATGGCGGAATTCAATGCTGGTGCTCAATGAGCAATAATACACGTTTCTCGCAATTACTTGAATTAGATGTTGAAATTTCAACCGAAGCGAAACCTTTGTGCCAGTGTGCTGTACATGCTGACCCACCTAACCTATAACGCTGAAACATCACCGTTGTTGCTAACAATACGAGAAAATGAGGCGTTCGAAAAATTAGTTTACTAAACAATGTGTACACAACATTTTTTTTTAAATTGTCAGTGCTCGAGATTATTTCTTTGAACTTTGGGTTTTCAAAATGATTAATGTTTTTTTTTTTAAAGAGAAATAGAATAAAAGTAGCCAATGTATAGTGAGTTGCCCTTCAAATGACCTACAGGGAGTCCATCATCGTAACAGAATATAGACATCCGAAATATTGAATGAAAGAGCATTTTTAAAAATGAAAATAGTGTTTTATGTGCGCATTTACGTTGCACGTTGCTTTCCCTAAAGAGAAGATAAGCAATTAAGGTAAAACTTGCCACCCCGAGCTATAGTTATCCCTTTTGTGTCGTGTCTGTCTACTGAATACTTTGCAATTAAAATTCTACCGTATTAATTCCTTTTAACGAGCTTCAGTGTACCAAAGCCAGTTCAGTGCTTCCATATGCAAATTCTGTTTTATCTCATGAACTACGTTTACTGCTTCACTTTAATTAATGGAAAAACGATAGAACTTTTTTCTCGAACATACGTACTGTATTTTAATAATTCACTTGATACATGACGCGTTCGAATTTTTTTGAAATTTAAGGTCTGGTTCTTACATGAATTTCCACCAAAAACGAGGGTGTATATCGATGTGTCATTTTAATAGAAAAACGATATTATCCTCGACGTAAACATGAAAAATCAGCTAAATATTTTAAGAAATATTGAACTTACAAAAAAATTCGAACAAAAGTTGTGCATTTTTTTTACGTCGAATACGATTCCAAAATAAAAAGTATGTATGTAATGGTCCCCTCAGGGTTTCAAATCCATTTTATCAACTTCTCCCCCTTTACCACTGTTCACACTATCGCCTAATTTCCAATTTCAGCGGGACCCACTTTTTTTCTATTAAGGTGGGTTCCGAACGGCCATTTACCGAGCGGTCACCCATCCAAGCGCTGCCCACGCCCCACGCTGTTTGACCTCAGTGATCGTACAAGAACCGGTGTTTTCAACGAGGTCGACAATAAAAAATAAAAAGTATGGGTTTATGATAAAAAAAAAGTCAAAATGACCTTGAAATAACCTTGAAAACACCCACGCATTAGAACACTAGTCATCTGACTCCCCACTCAAAACATTAAAGGACTGTTTTTTTTTTTTAATCACATGCCTTCGAGATCTTTTACATAAATGGGACAGCCTGTATATGTGTATGCTAGAACACAATGAACTGTCACAGGAACCCGTTGACGAAGTGCATAACACACCACCGGGTACAATTCGAAATTTCAAAGGCAGTTTCGAAGACACTCGGCGCGTTTCGCGGAGCATTATGTCGCTCTCTCCGTACACTTTGAAGCAACTTCTTTCTCTGATTGTTTCTAAACCTCCGTTTAAGCAGCGCTTTCGGTTTAAGCACTCGCGAGGCTCTCCGCTCTGAAAAGACCAAAGTAAGAAAATTGTCAGCCAAGAGGATTCTTTCCGTTTCAAGTATAATTACGAGGAAATGGACGCGTACCCGCCGAAAGGAGGGTCCGTCGAGGTCAACGCAAACCGAAGTGGAAGAGTGCGACAACCGAACAGAGCCGTGCGACGCCCCTCGACTTTTCTACTTAACAAAATTTACAATGGCCACACGCAGCGGCGTTAATGAAGAGAGAAGACCAGCTAGGAATTGAATATTCCGGTGCTAAGTGAAATTTCACGTCGGAGAGAATCGCCGATGAGTAATAGACTCGAGTTACTGTAAACATTCGTTAGCCTGTTAAGTCTACGGCACTCAAGTAGCAGCGAACTGGCCTGGCAGCTGTCTATGCAATTAGAGAAACAGCGCAACCATCGCTGAAAATTATACTGTCCAGGACGCAGCGCTTGCTTGCGCATGCATGGCAACCTGTCTACTGCTCGTCAAAGTGCTCATTTTCCTGCAAAGTACGCAACAATCTGCATTATTTCATACCGGTTTCATCAAACGGCTCGAGTTTGCGGCAGGACCCGTAGAGCTCTAATTATTTACATGGAAACATGTATTTTTTATCGCCCCACTTAACGAATCTTGATATTCTCCATAAGAAAGTTTGTTTGATTGTTTATATAATAACATCCACATATACTTATATTACCACTTGGAGTTAAATGACCACGTGTAGATAGGCTCTAATGCGTAGAGGTCATATGAAGGTCATTCACTATTTTAAAATGGAAACATATTTTTTATTGCATCACCTTTGCACCTACTTTCCAAGAAAGTGTTAAACTACTTATGTGAAAAAATCATTTGTTTAAGAGATTGGAGAGATTGTAACAATTATTTATATCAACATTCGCAAGTACTTATATTAGTAGCGGAAGTTGGTTCACGTAGGGATCAATGTTACTGACGTTAATAGTTTGTAGGTAGACGCGTAGAGGTCACATGAAGATCATTAACTTTTTTAAAAAAGAAAACATTATGTTTATATGCTTTTTGCATTAAAAAATCATATGCTTTTTTTTAACTGAACATAAGCAATTAATATGCTTCTAGGGAAAAGTTATTTAGAATGTTGACCTTGACAACATATGCCAAGGTCATTGAATCTGGCTACCCTTTTGCCCTTACCTTCATTCTGAACATGTGGTATCCGATCTGTCAAAATTTGCACGATAAATTCGCTAATTCAAGTTACGTGAACATTAATTTTCCTATTTTGCAACAACAAACGCCTCGACCGAGGAACTGCTCATTCGGAAGTTTCGTTAATGTTTTCCGCGGCTGTACTGTTTTCAGTTATTAGCCCACTGTTCGAGGAAATTTCGCTTGTGTTCTCATAAATTATACATGTAATGTACAGCCGCGTGGCCGATGTCCGAAAAGTTAATTAAAACGCACGACACAAATAAACGTAACCATGAACGATCTCCCGCGTATGGAGGATGCACGGTACATTCTTAACCAGCCCGTCCGATCGCGAAATTGCGCGTACCGAGATTTCGATCAAAGGGGCTGCATACGTTAGCACTAATTTTGTCCCGGCAAACATTCCAATTAAATCATCTTTCCCGTTACACCTCGTGCCAAGTAAAATAGATTCACCGGCGAACTTACCAGCGTAATGGCTGCGTTCACGGTGGGTCGCCGTATAGGGATCGCATTTTATGCATGCTATTTACCAACTCGAAAAAAGGAAACAGATACGTGCAAAAGATATGGATGGCCTGCAGCAACGAATGCCATAATAATTAAAAAATTGCCGCATGCGTATGCTGGGCGAGCTGTAATTACGAGTTCAAGCACGCCTGTTGCTTAATTAGTAATTATATTGCGACTTCTGTTCCCGGCTGTGTTCACAGAATTCGTTCTTTCCCGCTGTCTTCTATCGGGTGAGGAGTAAAGATGACTTTGATCCAAATTCTGGGCCTGTAAGCGAGAATTTAACGCTGATACACTATAGATATTGTGTACAGGATGTGCACCTAAAATATCTTTGTGGTTTCTAACGACATGTCAGATGTCTTAAGTACTGACCTATAAGACTGTTTGCTTTGATGATAATTTTGTTGGAGGTCTCAAGGGTCCACTTTCTAAACGGGACCAGCCCTTTTTAAACACCAACGATGATAGTCCCTTTCGTTAGAGGTCATTAGCTCAATAGTGGTCTATGTAAGCCTCAAGGTCAGTCAAGGTTAGAGGAACTGTATAAGGTTTAAAACGATTATTTTCGGTAGCCTATGCTAAAAGAGGGGGTGTCCCACTTGGACGGTTCCGATTGAACTGCGGCATAGTAGTTGGTCTGGGTTAGATCAAGGAGCAGAGGTATTCCAAAAATTGAAGGTAATCAATAGTTGGGCTGGGTTAGATCAGGGAAAACATGAATAATCTCATTAAGTGTTATTTCAATAGATGGTCAGCCAGGCGTCCAAAAGGAACGCGTCCAATCGGGACCGTCCAATCGCTCGGCGTCCAAGTGCGAACCCGCGACAATAATTTTTCTGACGAACATTTCAACTAACGGTCATTAATTGTACGGAATAGAACCAAGCGGATTAGCAAACGATACACCCGTTAGATTTATGCACGCCCAGTACCAAGGCTTGTTTACACTTTGGCGGAGAGTTAAGAGCTTCACCCAGGCACTGGGGTGCCGAGTAATCGACTTTCCTGACCCAGAAAGTCAAAAGGGCTTCGTTTACTTGACGTCTCCCTCTCTTTCTCCCATTCCCTCTTTCAGCTCGCCCACCGCCACTCCCGTTTGATTCTTACACCCTGTCTACCCTACCCCTTCTCTCCTCTGTCTCTCGCTTCCGCCATTGTCTTTTTCCTCTCCTCCAGCGACTCTCGGATCCCTCTGTCTGTCCGTCCTCTTTTCCGGCTTTCCTACCCGGCCGTATCTGTTTCACTCGGTTTTCCAGCCAGGCTACCGATCTACCGAACCACCACCCAGCCAGCCCAGTTTTCACGTTCGAGTGTCTTTGGCTCTGTGCGGAGTCGAGTCGGGTCGAGTCGCGGTGGTTTACGGCGGGTCGGGTCGAGTCGAGTCGAGTCGGGCCGACCCACGTCCGGATTCGGTTCCCCGTCGGAGAGATACGATCGTATAGTTAAAATCGGGCACTGACCGAAAATTTCAATATTCCGGCTCTTTCACCGGCGAGAGGACCTGGAAGAAGCCAAGGGATATCGACAGTTTCTAGTAGAAGTGCAGACGAGGTCGGGAGCAAAGAAACCGGGAGAGGATCGGGCCACGGGTCCGAGGAGCGGGGTGGAGTAGGACGCGAAGCAGACTAAGAGAGAGCTCGAGGAACGCTTTTTGTGGGGCAATACGGGTTTCTGGATCAGGAATCGGGATGATGCATCTGAAAGCGTTTCCAACTCGTCTATAAGTTCCCGGGTAAATATCTGAGGACCTTGATTCTTATTGCAGCCGGATATTGTAAGCGTTCACGCTGCTATCTGTGCCTTCGTTTGGAAGATTGTCAGAACGCAGGTGATATCGAGGATCCTCGAACGCTTTTAAATCGCGACGAGCGTCGATATTAGGTGCAGCCAGAGATAAAAAAAAAATGGGGCAATGACTTGTTAATCTTTAACACGTTTATTGCCATGTCGCCCAAATATAGGTGACATTTTTTCTCCATATTTAAACAAATTAATTATTACAATAATTTAAACATTGTACCAAATTTATTAATCTTCATTTGACACGTTCTTGACTCCTAAATTGTGTACACATAATAAATTGTACTGAGGGACTCCTCTTGTTTTTAATTATGACTGAAAGTAAACATTTAATTTCAAAGATAATTGTGTAATTATACCCGACACTCGTCGGATGAATCAATTACATTATTAAGTGCACGAACAAATGAAAGAACGACGACAGGTCTTTGAAGATCAGCTTCCCAAGTGTCCTCCAATGTTATTAAAAGCCTGCGCCGTCAATACAGCGACCGATTTCTCACAACCTCGTTCTTTCCGCTTTGTACCCTATAATGGAAAGGGAATTGCACTTCCCGTTTGGTTTACCCGGTAAACTGTTCCTGATAATGCTCAAGTATTCTTTAGGACATCAAACAGGTAATAAGAAAAATTGAAAAGTGATTATGCCGGTAGCAGAGTCGCCAGATTAAGACTCGTGTCCCCACTCTACATTCCCTGTCTACTGTTTCACCCCCACGCTACCGCCCGGTCACGTGACGCGTTCCCTCTGTGTTGTGCGTGTGCCACGTGACTAATCTGGTACTGGCAGAGAGAGGGTGAAACTTTCTCCCGTCAATTCGAGCTAATTCTCAGTATTTGGCGACTACTGGGCCCATTATTATGTTACCATGGACCTCATACCGTGTTGCAACTAGGGATGGGCGGCTATCCGAAGATTTGGGTATTTCCCCAGGTTCGGATTGGGTCAGGAATTTTCCCTAGGTTGGTTCGGGACCCGAACATTCATGACACTTAGGTACCCAGGAATATCATAGATTTTCGGGTTCTCGACCCAACCCGAGTCACCACAACCCGTCCCGAAGCTTGGGTACCTGAAATTTTCGGTTGTAACACTTTCCCTAGCCCCTATTTGTTATTAATAATTCGGATTACAAAGTTTGGCGGCGCTGAATTGCGTAAGAGAGAGGAGGAAAAGGAAAGGGAGCGTTTCGTCCTAGGCCCGCTAGAGGACTCATCGGTAGGGCTATCTAGCGGGCCCTGCCTTAGACGCTGGGATACTAGAAGGCGGTTGAGGACGGTATATATAGGAATCGGTGACGGATCAGGTAGAAGCGAGAAAGGTCTTGGAGTATCTGTCCATCTTGTGGCAAGCGTAGGAGGTAGCCGCCACAAAAGCGAAACTGCTGTGACTGGCCAGATAGCTATTTTGTTGTAAAAGTTTGTGCTCTAAATGTAATAATCTTTGCATAACCGTAGTTGAAAGTCAAATTGTTGCTGACCCCGTTCTCTTCTGCTATGAACCGGAGGCAGAAAAAGAAATTACCGAGCGAAGGACGAGGATGGGAAAAGGATATAGAGGCTGGAATGAGGTTAACAGAAATGATGGCGGGGAAGCTAAAGAAGAAAGAAGAAAAACACGAGGGGGCCAGCGCTTATATAAAAGTTGGAAGAAAACACAGAAGCTGTCGGTGGCGGCTGAAGGAGGCGCGATGATGGCTAGACTTGGTGGTGGTATTAAGTGCTCTTTTACAGAGCACAGACGTCTAGGACGATGATGAAAGCGCTCCTTTATTACTTTCTCGCCGTAGGTGCGATTTGAATTTCAAGGGGATGCTGCTCTACCAACTTGATTTCATATAAATGGCAAAATTAATGATTTTTTGTTGCCAGACGCCATACCCCGTTCGGCATAAAACATTCATCCTCGGAGTCCTAACCTGGGAATGACTCCGATGATGAAACGTAGCTAACAGCGACGCGATCTAGCGATGGGATCGAGCGAGTGTTAAAATGGAGATTTTTAAAAGAAAGTTCGAGCAACTTCACTTTGAAGGTCAAAACATAGTTTTCTTTGCATCTTATAGCACTCGTAACGAAGAATAAAAGTCTCAAAGGGACTTAAAAATGTCCCAAAATGGTCTGGGTTAGGTGGTATGGTTATAAGGTATGCACGTGGTGATTCTATTTATTTCTGACCTTGTGTGACCTTGTCCTACGAGAAAAGAGAGTCAAAGAGAAATTAATTTCTTCTCGTAATGATTATTCGAAAATTAGGGGTTACAAACATTTGTAATATAAAATATAACGTTGCTTAAACCTCACTTCGAGGCTAACTCGTTTATTTAAAAGTAGTGTCTATTACACTGTGTTTTTATTAAACACCAATGATCATAAAAGTTTCGATGACAATACTGATTGCACCGTATCTTTATTAAGCACCAGACGATAAATACTTGAAATTCTTATTGATCACTTACGTCACAGGGGATATATGGTCTCATCCTCGTCGTAAGTAAAAGCAAACGTGAGTTACTTGTCTGCTATAGTTGGAGTTACCATAGTCACGAGACCAAAGCTTAAATCGAGTTTGCTCGGAGTATCGAATTTCTACAGAAGTGCACTCCCTGGTGTGCAGCTTGAGATCGAAAGACTTACTAAGACAATATCGCTTTAGTTGGTGATCCGCAGTATGTATCACATAAATTTATTTGAGGCCAACAACAGGTATACGTATACCGGCGTCTACTATCCCAATTGTATTTCAACGACGGGGAAAGAAGTTCAAAGCGGGCAAAGCTATTTTCATGTGAAACGTGCTGACGATTTTATTTTTACAATTACCTCTACATACAACATTATTTATTAAGCGTACAAATTGAGTTGTGTTCCTCACTATTAATCACTCGCAACGTGAATGTAAGTCCAGAAATTAATTAATTCGCAAAATAAATAGCGAACCTAATCTAACTTAGTCAATTGTGCCAACGATGTAAACAACGAAAGCAGCTGTCCACTATTGACCACGATGTCGTTCAATAAACAACATATTAGACACTAAAGTTATCTTTACATTTTTATTAAAAAAGAATGTTTATCAAGCTAAAAAAATTATTTATATTTACAATACCAGAGTGGATATGAGGGTGCTCACACCCGGAGTCTTTTCTGCCATCACTATAGACAGAGATAGATAATAATTTAGCATGGAACAGAACCTACACCCATATTTAGCATATTAAAACTGCGTGTAGGTTCTGTTCCATGCTAAAGTTATCTTTACATTTTTATTAAAAAAGAATGTTTATCAAGCTAAAATAATTATTTATATTTACAATACCAGAGAGGATATTAGGGTGCTCGCACCCGGGGTCTTTTCTGCCATCACTATAGACAGAGATAGATAATACCAATGTTTAGCATGGAACAGAACCTACACCCATATTTAGCATATTAAAACTGCGTGTAGGTTTTGTTCCATGCTAAACCTGGGCATGCTTTGTTTCTGTCTATACTGATGAAAGAGGTGGTAGAAATAACTTATTTAATTAGTGTCGCTGAATAGTATTAATTGATGGTTCCGTTGTAGTCAAATAGAGCGTACATCCAACACATGACGCAAGTATTACAGCAATTTACATTAAGGTGACATGGTAGTTGCAGAATGTTGAATGTGAAATTGAATGTCTAATTCAGTAAACGTTCCGTTGGCATTGTTTTCGTCGTTGACGATGATTGCGTACGGATGCTGAACTTCCGTGTCCTTAAACTAATGATCATTCTGTCTACTAGAGAATATGCATAGGAAATTCTCGGAAACTTGAAGACGCATACGTAATTTAGTTCGAACTTCTTGTTCTTGATTTTAATTAGCGCCCCGACAATTAGGCGAAGTTTGCCCCTTAATCGATAGCCGGCGTTACTTCGAGTCTTATCAGGCTTGATATTCATGACGGAATCGATGCACTCGCGAAGATGTTCGGTCGACTATCGCCATCTTCCGGGGGGAAAGAAAATCTGTTCTGTTCTAACGTCTGTTGCTCGAACAGGCAACTTCTATACCGACCAATGGCTACCTTCCTCCCTGGTTAAAGTAGGAAATCATCTTCCTGCAGGATAATAGTTCCAACTTTCGCCGTGGAGAGAGCAGCACTTCTTAATTTCATCGATTAGTTTAAAAAATCTTAACTTGCTTTTCTATAACCAATAAACGATACTGGTGCATTTTTATTTATCACTCTCAGTTTTTTAGACGTTTAATTTAAAAGATAAAGTCTAATTGTCAAGTTTAGGAATTTTTTGTGTCTCAACAGTAGAAGCAATTAGAATATATTTTTTACTTCATAAATGGAGATATTTACTTAACCTGATTTTTATAAAATAATCCATTTTTAAAAATATTTTAAATAAACTAAACTTTGTTAGGAATAGGTCTCCCCACTCTACCTTCCCCTTCTACGACGCTATTCCCCGACTCTTTTGCCTTGGCCCGGTCACGTGACGCGTTTTGTCTCTGTCGTGCATGCGTGACAATGTCACGTGACCGATCCGGTACTGGCAAAGAGGGGGTAACTCTTTCTCCTCGATTCGAATCGATTCCCCTTGATTCCGTTATGCATCAATTGGATTAAAAACTTATCCGTTAATAAAAATGAATAATTAAATATTCCAAATGCAATCGTTAACAATTAATCACATTAAACCTTAACCAACTGTTAAATAAAGTATGACAGAAAATACAAATTGAATGAATGTTTTATAATGATAAAAAGAAGAAGAAAAGTGGTCAATTTGAATTGCAAATGTAACTGCAGCGCCAACAGAAATGTTCAACGAGATGTAACGCGTTACAAAAAGAAAAGGAGAACATCGTTCAGCGGAGAAAGGAAATCTGAGTTTCCCATAAAAAAAAAACATACCTCTGTGCATTCTTGTATAAACTGTTTATAATTGAAGACTGTAACACTGCTTAATCATTCTTTATCTATGTAACATGCGCGGTGCGAGTTCTTCGCATAATCTTAAACCAAATGTACCCACTGATTATCTGAGATGTATTATGCGCATGCATTTGAATTTCTTTCGCTATACATACTCGTTCTCCTTCACCTTCACAAGGTAAACACATTTACACGACTATTATTATCATATGTATTCTCTTTACTACTGTTGTCCTCTTATTCTGTGTATACAACGTCGTTGAATAAGTTGTTGAAGTACTATCAGACACTACATTTCATATTTAAACATTTCCACGCAAAGTTAATGTACAGTCGCTCAAGAAAGTAGTCGAACATCCTTTAAATAGCTTTTTTAAAATTGGACCAAAGGACCTGATTTTTAAAAATTAGAAGCATTTGTTTACTAAATGACGTGGAAAATGATTTTGAAAAAATCGCAACTGATAGGAGTTACATAAAAAAATAAAAAAAGACAATTTATCTATTATTGTTTTGGTTGCATTTTGCTATCAAAATTGTTGTTATACTCTACTCAAAATGCACTAAATGAACTTAAGTGGTCAACTTAATTGTTTTGCCAACTAAATGTTTTAACAGAAAAGAATTTGTTTAAGTACTACACCATTCTCAGAGAAAATTGGAAGCACACTAATTGGCTTCTGAGCAGGGCTCGAAAGACTTGTAAAACTTTTTAATAAGCTATATTGGAATCTATTACATGTGGAACTTCTTAAAAAAGTTTGCATATTATAAGTTCCGATGAGAACAGGTAAAGAAATATTTTAAAACTAAAAATTTTAGTTTGAATAAAACTGGTTAATTATGAAAATAATTGTTTGCCAGTAATAAAGGAAAAAATTACTGTAAATCATATCAGGAATCATCCCGTGTGTTGCTAATTGTTTTTAATTGTTATTAATTTGGACTTTGCGCGGTTGTATTTGCGATTTGGGTTCAAAAAGTTCAAATGAAACATAAAATAAAAATTCAAAAACAAACTCCAAATAACGTACTAATGTAAAGAATTTGTCTGTTCACCCAAACCAGATCATAAACAACAAGTTTTATTATTGTAATAAAAGTATCTATTACCACCATTCAGAGTTGGGCAAAAAGTAATTTCAATTACAATTACTTACCAATTACTGTTATTTGTAATTGCAGAAATAAAATTACAATTACACGTAATTGTAATTGATAATTGCAATTACTTGTAATTGATAATTGATAATTGCAATTACTTGTAATTGATAATTGCAATTACTTGTAATTGATAATTGAAATTACTTGTAATTGATAATTGAAATTACTTGTAATTGATAATTGCAATTACTTTTCAAATCACTGTAATTGTAATTGTTGTCCGCAATTACAATTACTGGTTGAGCCAAAGTAATTGGAATTACAATAACAATAACATGTGATTGTACTTTTATTTCTGCAATTACAAGTAATTGTACTTTTATTTCTGCAATTACAGGTAATTGTACTTTTATTTCTGCAATTACAGGTAATTGTACTTTTATTTCTGCAATTACAAGTAATTGTACTTTTATTTCTGAAATTACAAGTAATTGTACTTTTATTTCTGCAATTACAGGTAATTGTAATTGGCAGTTGCAATTACTTAACGCCAAAAGGCACTAAAAAAAAATGAGTTAAGCACAATTTGAATAATTGCAAAATGAAAAATGTAGAACCGGTCGTGGTAGGTTTAGTGTGAACAAAGTCCAGATAGTTTAATTTAGCTGTATTTGAAGAACCTGTACAGCTGCGACCGGGGAGTAGGGACCGAGTACGGGTACGGGTACGTGTGCGGGTACGACGGGCCAGGTAGAACGGATACCCGTGAAGTGTGCACGCGCGTGGGTAGGGGTAGCATGGCGCGTGGAGCTGCGCCGGCTTACGGCTGTCACTTGTCAGTCTGCCGCGGACGCTCGTTTGGCGTGGGTCGTGCGTTCGGTTCGGTTCGGTTCGGTTCGGTTCGGTGTCTGATGTTTTCGGTCGTTTCAGTGCCGCGAGTGATCGCCCGTTCAAAATAAAGATTAATGTGATCGCCGAGGAGCGTTACGGAAGACGCGTCGTCGCGTCTCGCCGCGGTGCTCAACACGACGGTGTCCGTTGTCGATATCGTCGTCTGTTCCCTTTAAGTTCCCGCGTTTTTCAAATTCGTCGATACCTTGCACGTCCCTCGTCTAGGCCCGGTGTAAAATTGTGTTTCTCCTTCGGTGAAACTTGTTTGTGTTCTTGTGCCATTGGATTACCACGAACCGCTGAGTTTTAACTCTCCTCGCCAGGCCACAGATCCAAGTGAGTCGATCTGTTGTTTACCCCCTTTATCTCCACCGCCTGTAATTACCAAGTTGGTGCACCTGAAATGTCGTCGGGCTAACGTTCGTTCAACCTGGACTGATCCGATGATATTGTCCGCGGATAATCGAGATTTTATGCGGTTTCCGCGATTACCGCTAATCGATAGGCTTTGCTGCGACCGTTCGATCGAGAAGGTATTTTTTTCGACGACTTGCTTCTGTAAACATTGACTTTTGCTGTTTGAATTCCTACACGTTTTCGCGCCTAATTTCTCCACCTATGGCCGAACGATGAGCACGAATAAGTGGAGTCGATTTGTTCGATACTTTCTGAAAGTTTTCTTCACCGAAAGAAAATTCCTTAGGACGAAATATTTTTGTTAATATATACCAGACCTGAGCGATGTTTATATCGAATAATTGTCATAAATTGAATTTGTTAATAAATTGAAGCACTGATTATTTGAAAGAATATTGTTTAATTGTTTATTGAGAAATTGTCTGTGAAATAACATTCAAAATAAATGTCAACGAAATCGAAATATGTATAAATAATATCAATAATATCTGTATAAATATTGATATGATGAAATAAAAATAACAAATAATTTACTTATGAGAAATAAATAATATATTGATAAAATTTTGAAAAATAGATCATTTTTTAAATAATTTTAAAAAGTCATGTAAGAATAATGTTATTTAAAAATTTTAAAATTGTTTAAGGTGGTACAGAGATAAATTGGCTTCGAGTAATAAGTACAGTGGTTTCGCAACAGATAGCATTATATGGAGGTACGATGAAACACGACTTATTCGAAGATGACTTCACGTCGTAAACTTACATCCCGTACCAAAACAATATTGGGTAATATTTGACAATTTGGTCGGTTGCTCCGATTGTTTGCAAACTTTAAATGTGAAAATGTGAAATATCATAAAAAAGTGAAAACTCGAAGATTTGTTTAATTCTGTATTAAAACTAAAACTCGTGTTGAATTTTATAATTTTTATTTAGACATTTGTTTAATACAGACACATGCATAGAATATGAGATCACTCTAACGAGATTTCTTATTGCTTATTCCAACTCTTATCTTCAACATTCAATGTTAATAGTTAGGTTCAAAATTAAAAATAATTAGAATTGTCTACAACTTTTTTTTTATTGATATTTTACCATTTTCAAAAGGACTTTTTATTGTATTAAAATTTTTTAAAATTACCAGATATTATTGCTTTCATACATACTTCATTACAGTAATAATCATAATAAAGTAAACTTTTTCTTTTTTTAGATCTCTGTAATATTCAAGTTATTTAGCGGAGCAATAAGAGAGGCATAGGTGTGTTAGTAGAAAAATTATCCGAGCGTGGAGATGATTTTTTTCGCAGCAACTCCTACAATTGTTTGCAGCTACTGTAGCGCTTTGGAAAATAAAAGTTTCAATAAAACGACATTTTAGGTGCACAATTTTGTAACAAGAAAAATATTTTTAAAACAGTAGCTGAAGCGGAATTTGTTACTCCAATTTGTGCAAAATTGTATTCGACTCCAAATAATGAGCTAATTCAGTAGTAATATTTTATATAAATAAATAAAAGTATTCCTTCTCTTGTACAAAGAATCTGTTTAACCCATTAAGTCCCAAGCAGTGAAATAAGACGATTTTACTACTCCAAAAAAAAATTTGGACCCATACGTTTTGGGCAAAGTAGATAAACATAAAGAAAATAATTTATAGTAATGTTAGACACATAGATGGCGGAGACTTTTCTACCACTAATTTTGTCAGTATAGGCAGAGACAAAGTTTTAGCATGGAACAGAACCTATACTCACTTTTAACATATGATTATAGGTTCTGTTCCATGCTCTGTCTCTGTCTATGCTAACAGAAGTGATGGCAGATCTGGTATTATTTCGAAACAAATATTGTATTATGATATAAAAATCGGTTACACAAAAAAATATATAAAAATGAATTTTTCTGATTCAAGAGCTTAAGGCAAATTAAAAAATATCGTGAGATTCAGTAAATTTTTAAAAATAATTCACTGAAAAATTCTCGTTGATGCAACGATCTTCAATCAAGAAATAGATCTATGAATACTCGAATTTCTGCGAATTTGAAAATACCGTGAGATTTAGCTGTGAAAAAAGTAAATTTTTAAAAATAATTAATAATTCAGTGAAAAGAATTTCGTTGATGCAATGTTTGGTCTTAATGGGTGACTAGGTTAGGTTTTCATTTTCCGAATTTTCGTTTGATTTTTGCAAAAGGTGAATATGTCACTGTAGATTACTATTTGGGATCGAATTCTGCACAGCGATCAAAGCAGCAATAAATAAAAGAAAGGGAGGTTAAATGTTCGATTGCTGGGTAAACGCGGAAGGTATTTTTACTGACTGGGAGATCGTGGACGGTATCGGCCGAGCATTAAATCTCCTGAAAAGTGGTATTCGGAGGGTGACAACGAAAACAGGTGTCTCGTTTCTGTCGCAACGAAATCGCAGGCTCTCGACGAAAACGTTTCAGCTGCGCGTATACATATTGTGTAATGTAAGAGTTGTCGCGTGCAATGACCGTGGGATTAGTGACAAATCGCGAATTCACGCGAATTCCCATACGAACAATGCGGCCGTGATCCACGCGCATCCTTGGCGAACGCTATTCCAGTTAACGCGTTTTCCTTTGAACATTGTTGGTTAATTACGAACGACCATTGTGTTGCGCGCCATTTTCTTTTCATTTTCGGCACGAAGCGCATTTTGTGATGAGATATTAATTACTAATTTTTGTTAGCACCGCGCTAACGAACCTCGTTAGTTCAACATTTCCGTTCGGCGTGTTTTCGCTTTATTTTTACACTGTTGTAGATCAACGAGCCATGTTGAAAAATCTGGAAAATCGTGATTGGCGACATCTGAAAAAATTCACGACTTTGTTTTCGAACTCTTTGAGCAGGTGCGGTTCCTTTATGTTAATAATTATGTAATGTGTTATTATTAATAATACAGCATCCCAAAATTGTTGGATTTCCCTGAAAGGGGTAATTCCTGAGATCATTTGAAGTAACTTTTTCCTTTGCGAAAATTTTCTCCGCGGCTGCGTTAATGAGTTATTAACGAAAAACACGGACCAATCAGAGCGCGGCTTCTACGGACGGATTCCGGCTCGGCCAATGCCAACGCCACGCTCTGCTACAGTCGCGCTCTGATTGGTGCATGTTTCTTCGTTAATAACTCCGTAACGAAGCTGCGGAGAACATTATCGCAAAGGAAAAAGTTATTTGAAATGATCTCAGGAAATCTTTCACGGAAGTATGTCTTCGGAACTTTCCGGAAAATTTTGCTATGCAACTACGACATTCACCATTTCAATAATGATGAACATTAAATATAATATTGAATATTATTAATATGACACTAAACACGATATTGTACACAAAGAAAATAGAACTACACGATCTAAGAAACAGCACGGACCCGAGGGTTTTTCTTAGAACGAATGTTCAGTTCTGTTTCGCAATTAATCTCATCTTCGGCGCGGAAGTGAATTCGAAACGTTTCAGTTCGAAGCTGTCGAAATAATTTTCGGTTGTATCATCGATACATTTAATTATGTTTATTGTAAGCGGCGCGGCGACAGCGGTGGCGGCGGCGGCGGCCATGTTTAGTCAAATAACACGAAATTCAGAGAATTTTAGTATTCCAGTGATTACCGATGCCGCGCGATTTTCGCATTTCAGAATAACATTATGTAAATCGTTTCCGGCGCTCTCAATGAACATTTATTTGAGCGGAACCACGGACGGTCGGATAAAATTTGAATTTGAACGAAATGATGAATACACGATAGACTCGGGATTATTCGTTTAAATTCTGCGTTGCAAATTACCGCGGCGAATTTATTTCGAATGTATCCGCGGCAGGTTCATCCGCCGAACTGTAAACGGAGTAAAGGCATTTAATAGTGCATCGCTTTAATCGACGAATTTACACATAATATATTGCATTCTCTCTCTCGTCGCGTTTGGAATTTCGTAAATCTGTAACGGCATTTAATCCTCACATGCTCTTCAAACACAGTCCCACAAAAAAAAATCTTCTCATTTTATCCATAATCTCGTCTGTTATACAAGTACACCTGGGTCTCTTTTTACACGATATTTTTAACAAATTTTTATTTATACTTGCGCGGTGGTTTTGTTCCGCTAGTATGCAAAAACGAATTCGTTGTATCACGACAAAAAAATTATGTTAAATAAAGCATCGATGTTCAAATTGTTGCTTATTTTTCTCAACACCCTTTCTTTCTTGTGTTTGTTAAACATTCTTAATTTTGTTCGAACTTTGTTAGTGTGTTCTATGGCACTAAATAAGACAAAAATTTTATGCAAGGGTGGTGTAAATATAGAGATTTATTAAACAATTATAACCAAAATACGGAACACAAGTGTAACCGATTTGCTGTTACTATTTAATTAAACGGAGAGCTCGATGTAACCAGTAGAGGGAAAAATCGATAGCGTGACTCGTGAAAAATATTCTCCTAAAAGTATTTCGTTTTCGAAAAAACACGGCTTTAAAATTGCCATGCAACGTACATAGCTAAACCAGAAACTATTCAACCGATTGATTTGATTGTCTGCACGTCAATATTCTCCGTTCAGCGAATATTGTTTAAACAATTAATTTTTCATTGGAAAAGTGTTCGCAGAGACATTCAATTTTTCCGAAAAATGGCAGCATTTTTTCAATTTTTTACACAGTAAGCCACAAAAAAAGAAAAACAGCAGAACTACACGATCTAAGAAATGGCACGGACCCGAGATTTTTTCTTAGATCAAGACTTTACAGTATTTCTAAAATTTGAAGATGGGTTCACCCCATTAGAACAAATGTCCAACAACTTGTTCGTTTTTTTTTGCATCAGGCTCTCTCCCGTTAAGATAAAATTGAAATAGGCCGCGGCGGTATTCCTCCTACGACTTCAATCATTATCGAGATCTTCTCTACCTCAAACTACAAATTTGTCTTTATTTATTGGCAATAAATCAGTGGAGGTAACGTGTGGGTTGACGGCGGTCCCACGGCGAGAGTCCGTGACGCTCGTAACTCGACGGGGACGTTGAAGCTTCCACGGTCGAGGCGTGGTATATTCGAAAAAAAACGAAAACTGATGGTCTGTTTCACCAAGGCACGGACGTTCAGACGCCTGTCAATGGGAAACGGGCATCTAGTCGTTCCAATTATTTCAATTATGGTGCCATCACGCTGATTCGAGCTCACAATGGATTTTTTAATGGCCATTGTTTCTGATTGGTCTTCCGTGGAACGGCATCGGCAGCTCGCAATTACTGTTCAAGGCATTCACTCTCTGTTTACCTATAACTCTCGCCGAAGAATTTTCATTTCACAACGCGCGGCTGTCCGAAACTGATGTTGATGGATTCCAGGGAATCCATTATTTGTTTTGGAGTTTTATTGTTTCGGAAAATCCATACCCGAGCACAGTTTCCGTGGAAATTAATGCACAGGGTGTCAAGAATTTATCGACAGGCACTTTCAAGGTCAAATTTGTTTTATAATTTTATCGTGTTCCACTCATCCGGAGGAAAATACTTCGCAAAGCAACCGTGGGTCAACAATGAACTCTTGGAAATTGAAGTTCAAATATCACATAAACTGTAATTGATTCAGTCAATTACTACATAACAACATAATGATAATAGATCAATTCTGAATCAAATCAGGGTCCGTATTTTTTTTCAATTTTCAATTTCCTGTCATTTTCAGTAATGCAAAATTAATTCTACGTTCTTGTAATAATTCCATTTGGCCCACTTTCGAAATGGGTAGTTCATGCGAGACGGTGTAAGGTGACTTTTTTGCAGGACAATATAACTTTGATTAAAAATCTCGAGATAATCACGTGAGATGATTAGAGCATGGTCCTGTAAAAGGAAGTTTTCAGAACGCGAGATTTGAGATAAGAAATGGGGGAATGTTATTCTGCTTTGGTTAATCCTACGGACGGAGCGAGTTCCTCACTGATTACTATCAGTGCAAGGTATTTAAAAGTCACCCTACTGAGGAGTCAATTATCTCATCAGGATCCTCCACAAATGTATCTGTTTCCAGAACCGGAAATGTGCTCGGATTTTATTAAGATGCGATTCTCGTGTAACAGGTTTAAACAAATTGAATTTCTTTATTTGCTTAAATTAGTGTAATAGTGTGGGAACTTCGTTTCCTAAATCTGTTTATATAGTAAGCTCATTCAATTTGTTATAAATAAACTAGATTTTATAACAAAACTGATTAAATGCAAAACAGTAAAAAATTTAAATATTGCATTATTTCTAGCTTAGCACGATTATCTGAAAAGGAAATAATTAATCCAAAAATTTTTATTTTACATAAGAAGTCTAGTTTCTCCAAGAAAAAAGTTCATTCATCATTAAACAAAATTGATATTACCGCATTATACAGAGTGTCCCATAAATTTTATATTTCTTTGAAGTGGGTGATTCCCAAGGTCATTTGAAGCAACTTTTCCCTTTGCGAAAATGTTCTCCGCGGCTTCGTTCAGGAGTTATTAACGAAAAACGCGGACCAATCAGAGCACGGCTACAGCTAAGCGCGGCGTCGGCATTGGTTGATCCGGGCCCCGTCCGCAGAAAGCCGCGCTCTGATTGGTCCGTGTTTTTCGTTAATAACTCCTGAACGAAGCCTCGGAGAACATTTTCCCAAAGGAAAAAGTTGCTTCAAATGCTCTTGGCAATCATCCTCTCGAAGGAAGTTCATTTTCGGGACACCCTAGAACAACCCTAATTTTTCGCTGTGCAACTATAACTGTCTTGATTTGCACAGTTTTCGCATTAAACAGCTCGCATGCTGTTCAATGTTAATTCCTACAATTAACTGATTATTTAAAAAGATGATACATTTTTTCAATAAATACTTTTATTTTTATTTTAAAATCCCCTTCTCGTGAATGCCTCATGTGGAGAAGATGTAACAATGCGATCGTCGCGCCAGACTCGGTGGCCGTTTCGCTCAATTAGAATTCCAAAAGTTGCACCGCTCGGAGGCAGGCGCTGGCTCGAGTCGCTGCACTTTCAAGTTCATTGCTCGAGATCCGAGCGCGATCCCTGGTCGTCCGGCGGAACACCGGGAGCCTCGACAGTCGGACATTTTTCTAACCTAGTTTCCTTGGGAAACGTGTGGCCCGTGGAACACTCATATCGATACTAAACACTGGTTGCGCACCTGTTGTGTTCGAGCCTCGCGCGAGCTGGCTTGCTCGCGAGTCGATTGCTTCCGCGGCGACCTTACACGAAATTCTGTTGGCGCTCACCTTTGCGGCCGATCGTGCACACATATTTACCAGCTGATGGGACCAAGTCCAATATGTGCCTACGGTGATCAGGTAATTTAATATCAAAGCTTCGGTTTCACAGAGGCAATTAGTAGAGACAAGTGATTAATTTCTGCCATGCCGGTGCGATCGCGCTCGAAATTCGAAACCGGTAGTGATTACGGATCTTTATGCGAAAGAAAAATTTTCCTCATCAATCGCAAGACACGGGAAACCTGTAGTATGCCCCACACAAATTCATCAGCTGGGATATTGAGGAAGGGCGTGAAGGAGGTTTCTAAAATTTCAATGGCGGGTCTCTTTATTAGTTTTCGAAACGTTTTTTTTTAATTATATAATTTTTTTAAATTATTAACTCTGACGATCCTCGCATACGATTCAGAAAAACTAATCGGACCAACACACCAAACAGTTGTAGCATGATCGGTATTGGTTAATTTTTTTCTCATTCTTTTATTCTTCTTTGATTTTTTAATTTCAAATTGAAAATTACGAATGTTCTTGAATTTCTTTATAACCTTCCTGCTGTTTGAAATGTTATCTGCAGCCGATCTTTGAAACGGTCGCCGCAGTTAGGCGACGGACCGAGTGTATAGCGTGTTTACATTTCGGCTATGCGACCGTTGGGGTCGCGGGGCTGGCGGTGGGGCGGGGGGCGATCGAAGGTGCCGAACCTTCCCGAGCGAACCGAAGCAAGCGAGTAAACACCGTTATAAAGAAAACACTTCTGCATAACCCACCGCCTTTATTTCCTCCCCCCTGTGTCGACTACATACCCATCCATTTTTGTTATAAACGCATAAAATCCGCAGCCTAGTGACTAGCAAGTTGTGGACCTTTCCACAGAGATTATGGTTGTATGCTAAAATTTTGTGCTGCTCCACTCAATTTTTAATTCTCTTTTGTAATGCCCCCGCATAAAAAAAGACTACAGCTCTGAACCCTATTTTTCCAAAACTAAATATGCTTTGGTAAATAGTTAGGCTCGACTATGCTTCTGTCTGAAAATTTTTATTCAAATTCGCAATTTTCAGCTGTGATTTGTAATAAAATAATTCTGGCGAAATTTTATTTCACGTTTCCAATATTGTTAAAATTATTCTCGCCGTGACATGCAGGTCCGGAAATATGAAAATTGTATAAACGTCTGCAATCATCCCATAACTGTCCTCCGTGACACGTTTCTATTGAATTTTGGTATTTTAAAATCTTTATTAAATTTAAATTTGAGTCGATCAATTGTTCTTCAAACGTAGAATCAATCAGTTAAGTATTAAAATGTTAGATAATACATTAAATGGCATGATTCACTCGTTCTGCATAGATTTCTTGCTGATTTGCAAACAATCAAAACACACTCACGTCTTGGAAATATTCCCCATTTATCTCCTACACATTTACTCCATTTTACAGATGACTGAAGTGGAGCTAGTAGCGAATTTGAATTTCAAATGAAGTTAGAATTGATTAATCGTGAAGGCCGTGCATTAATTTATACAGCTAATGAATTCTTACGCATTAATTTAGCATGCTTCGATTAAAGAAGTAATTTGGCATTATTTATAATCTATTTTTTGTTACTTTGATCTTTTGTCGAGATGTGAAGATCACCTTCAGAGTTTTATATAAAATGCCCAATATTTGTTTTTTCAAATTCGGATATTTTGCCAAATTCGGCACAAAACTAAATAAAAAACCACACCATGAGGTTAGATTGGGTTATGTTTGGATTCCATTGGATTAGTTTTTGATTGCATTGGGTCAGTTCTGATTCCATTGGATTAGTTTTCAACTGCATTTGGTTATTGGGTTTGGCTTGGTTCACAGTGGATTGTACATTTTTATTGTAAACCAGGTCTAATCCAATTTAATTTGAGCCCAATGCCATCCAAACATAACCCAATGTAATGCAATCCTAACTCTATGTAATCCAAGAGTAACCCAATGTAAACCAGACCTTACCAAATGTAGTCAAAACTGAACCCAATGCAATACAAATCTGACCCAATGTCACATGACGGGGCCGTGGCTGAAGCGTGGGGGAACGCGTCACGTGACCGGGGCGTGGCTGAAGCGTGGGGGAACGCGTCACGTGACCGGGGCGTGGCTGAAGCGTGGGGGAATAGCGTCGTGGAAGGGGATGGTAGAATGTGCAGAGGTCTGTGCATCTGTCCACCGGAGGATCAAAGTTGGAGAGTTTGTTGAGAAATGTAGCATGCATCAATACTTTCTGGTATACCTGTACCCGGTCAGGTTTCGATACTGTTTATAATGCAGTCGATCCCATCTAGTTGTCTCGGACCTCTTTGATATTCTTGACGCGCGGGCCGAAGAAGGAGGGACGGAGTCCATCGCGAATAAACGCCGAGATGACCCAAATGCAACGAGACGAGAACGGCCGTGACGAGAGCAATATAATTTGATTCGTTGGTCGGCAAGTGTAACGATGAAATTATTGAAATTTTCGAGCAATTAAGGACAATTCGGACGATTCCGGCTGACGAATAATGTCGATTCGGAAGAATGTAGTGCGCACACGAACGCGGACCGTGATTGATGGAAAATAAATGAAGCCACCCACGCTCGGACCCCGGCAGAGTGTTGATGAAAATTATAATTTAATCCTGTCGTTCTCTTCAATTATCCCGTACATTTTTTTTTTAGTTACAGTTACATCATGCGCAAAGTAAAATTCTAGGAACTTTCGATACATACGAAAAAAGTGACGTTTATTTATTGAATACGTTATTGATCGTACTAATTGTTACAAATTCGCAATTTATTTTTCTTTGACGTGTAAATTCTTCTTTACAATGCTGTTGTTACACAACCTAGAGGGATTAAGCTTCATTGTTGCATTATTGTTATTGACTAGCTAAATTTATTGTCATGTTATTATGGGATTAATATGTACTAAATATTGAACAAAATAAAATGTTGTGTAAACATCAGGAAACTTACTTATTGTTTACATTATTTTCCAGCTGTATAAATATTCATTTGTTTTCTCAATAATAATAAAAAGCTGGAAACAGTGCGGCAGAATATAAAATTCTTTAAATAATTTCGCTGGTTTCCATTTGATAAATTCATTTTTGTTATAAATGCATAATAATCTAGATACTTATGGGTAGACTTAAGATCTTTATGCAGAATAAAAAGATTGTACATAATTCTCTATTTTCAGTTTTTTTTTTTTTTAATTTTCAGAAATTATAATTTATCTAGTTTTATATATTTCTCCCAACAATGTCCCAAAGCGAACACAATGTCAAGTTTGAAAGAAAAGTGTGCAGTCTTACCAGAGTCTCAGCAAGATCCGACCAGTGCCTTGGCTTCTCGGAAGCGATTCCACTGCGCGTGATCGAAAATTTCAATTACCCTCGCGGGTATTACACGTGTTCCGAACCAATTGCAATTCCGGATAATGGTCGAGTTGTATGCGGGATATTTCACCTAACTTGACCATCTTATTTTTTATGATCGGAGAAAGGTTGGAGGGAAAGAATTTTCGGTTCCGAAGGGGCAAATGAGGCGATAAGCAAAAAAATTTCTCAACATCACTTTTGTCGAGATTTGAAGGTCATCCAAGTTTTTTTTAACGGGTCCACAGATTTTCATTACAACAGTCTTGTGGGTCACAAAAAAAAACAATAACTTCCTCAATTGTATAAATTACTATTAATTATCAAATTCAATTAATTTTTACATAAAAATTATTATTTTCAATTTAGATATTTTCTATATAACCCCCTAAATTGTATAAATTACTATTAATTATCAAACTCAATTAATTTTTATATCAAAATTATTATTTTAAATTTAGATAATATTTTCTATATAACCCTCTAAATTGTATATAAATTACTATTAATTATCAAATTTTTTTTGTGACCTACAACAACATTGATTAGAATACTTCTTCTATAATAAATCTTACCTTCACTTTCTCCCCAAACAAACATGAATTTCTGGTTGAATTTCTTGAGTTTGTTTTTTTATAGGGCTATTATTGTGAAAAAAACATCGATAATCTTGTAATCTCGTAAAGGTGACCTTGAGAAAATTTGTTTTGCTTGCCCCTTTTTACTGTTACAAAAAATACGCAAGGTATTTAAGATTATGTGGAATATCCTGTACACGACAGAGTTCTGTTTACATCGGTACAGGTTATTGCTCTACATAATGTTCCCGTAACTACAAACCGGCGCCATCACGGGCCGATAAAATAAAAATTTGACGAACGTTAAAAATACGATATCATCGAACTATCGTTCCCATGGTCGTAACGTCCAGTGATTTCGTTTGATCGTCGGAAGGCCGGCGCGACTAATTAAAGAGCGCCGGAACCTTTTATTATTACAACCAGCGCAGTTCATTAAAATTCAAAATAATTTCGCCGTTAAGCGTGTCTCGAACGTCCGTTTTACGAGTCCTGTATATGTATATCGCCGATAATTAAAATACGAGATTTCCTCCGAACCAGTACGCTTGACGACGACGGGTTGGGACGGATCGAGCAGGTCCGCGGTTTTGCACGTTCTCTTTCGTACTGTGCAAAATTGCTCGGGCCCTGTTGGTCCGAAATGCGGGTCACGCGACGCACAGTTATCTTGCAACGAAGCCTGAATATCATTCGCGAAAAATAATAATTTCGTCTCCGCTAGATCGCGGTATTTTTATTATTTAACGCACTGTTGCCCCCTCTCTAGCGAATTAGTCACGTGACGTTCTGACGCATGCGCGACAGAGACGAAGCGCGTCACGTGACCGGGCGGAAGCGTGGGGGAATGGCGGCGCAGAGGGAGAAGCTAGAGTGGGGAGAGTAAATTTTTTATGTAATTCTCGTAAAAATAGTGTACCTTTTAATAAAAAAAATAATATAATTATTGCATGACTTTGTCATGATTAAATACAAAATGGTGTTCGTCAACTGATTTATGCGATTGATTGGAGTGTTTTGTTTTTTGCCGCGTATTTTAATTACCCACAAAAGCATTCGACGCTGCCTATCACTCTGGCCGTGACGCTCAATTATCGTGATAGAAAAATGAATTTTTGCTTTAACAGTCAATCTGCGTGATGGAAGAGGATTAAAAGGTAACATTATTACCGTGTCAATTTTTTGTTTATTAAATAAATCGAGCAGATGGTCAACCTATTATAGTGAATGAATTGTAATTTGTATCACTGTTTTTTTTTTTTAAATAATTCATTTTTATACGATTAACTACTGTTTTTATGTTGCGATGGAAACGAGAACCTGTTAACGACAATGTATTATATAATATTAATAATGATTTTAATATTTTCAGAACGTTTGTGTGTACAGGAATTGTTTTATCAATTTTTTAATGATATTTATTGCTGCTTATATTTTTACAATGTACTTTTACACAGTTTATACTTATTTATAGGAACCTTCGTTCGAATATCGATAAATGGACGTATAATGAGCAATTAATTGCATATGTTATTGTTATAAGATTTTAGTATTATTGAAAAACTTCACGTAACATTTCAGTGAAATATTTTTAAGCACAAATCGTGCTAAATACATTTCGCAACGCTTAATTTACGAACAATTTAATCATGTCCACGTACTTGTATTTTAAATGCTGCCCAGTTATGGCGCCGACGTATACCAAGCTCGATTACAATTTGTAACGGTGCATTTACTGCCAAGATAATCTTACAAGTTTGATAAATTGCTTAATGCAATGAATTTTCTGCAACGTAGTGCACGTTAAACT
This sequence comes from Lasioglossum leucozonium, assembly GCA_028454225.1. NCBI lineage: Eukaryota > Metazoa > Arthropoda > Insecta > Hymenoptera > Halictidae > Lasioglossum > Lasioglossum leucozonium. The sequence goes on from CM052213.1 coordinate 1,227,379, forward strand.
CGGCGATTGCGTAACTGCGATGAAAGCGGTTCCTCGATATGAGTGAATATTTCTCTAACATTATAATAATAATATCAACTTGCAAAAAATTTTGCAATTTCTGTCTTTAACCCTACTGATTCTTTTAAACAAATTTAAATTCGTCAGAAGATTTATATATTGTCAAATTATGTTGCGCTTAAAAGACTTTTTAAAACACAATTATCTAAAATTCAACAAAATCATCAAAAGTTTTAATAAAAAAATTGCATTAATTAATTCGTAAGAAACAATCGTAAATCTGTTAACAGCACTACTAAAAATAATCTATTTAGATAATATATTTATTTTAAAAAATGCAAATCTGGCAATGTTGATTTACTGTTTGCCAACTTAAATGCATCAACAACTGAAGCGCCGCATGAATAGTCAGTGTTACAAAAATTGGGACTGAGCCATTATTTATTCATAACACTATATCTCGTCCAACGTGACGACTTCATTACTGCTTTGTTATGTTACGTTTACTGCACTGTTTTGTTATTAAACAGTGACAATAACGTCCGGAAATAACATTGCGTATACAGGATGGTGCATCTAAATGATCTTTCCTAAATACCTCCGACTTATAATGATGGAAAACGTTGTTTTCCTGTCATGTGAATTGCATTCAAGGACGAATATTTGCCTACAAAGGTCATTTTCTCCTCTTTTGTACAATAACATGACCTTCAATTGACTTTGATCTCCAATTATTCTCCAAAATATTCATCAAAACAGAATAATTAGTTTATAACTAGACCAAACATTTGGTTGAAAAAATCATTTTTGAACTCAATCTTCCAAAAAGAATAATTTTTAAAAAAAATTTACGCGCAGCTTTATACTAGGTATCAAGAAACGGTGTAATATTTATTTCAACCATTCTTCGATATCTGTTGTCGTTACGAGCAAAAAAAAAAATAGTTAGCATTCATAAAATAATAAATAAAAATGAAGTTTATGGAAATTTCATGCAGTGTAGAGATGCTGTACAACTGTCCGTATATTTGTAAATACCGTGCACATATACCCGTTGACGTGGTGCACATAGAAGAAGAAGGGGCGGGGCTTAAGCACAAAGGAAACGAGTAGGTAAATGCGGATCAGGAAACGTATTTACGCGATCTGCGAAACAGATGTCTGGCTGTGTGATACCGTATGTATGTATGCATGTACATGTACATCGTGTTCGCGCATTCGAAAGTGCACGAGGCGTGGACTTGCACATGCACCCGGATATCCGTGCACGGAAAGCGTAATTAATAATTTCAGCGAGTCTCCAGCACGGTGGTTCGAGCCGACCCGCTTCTTTTTTTTTTGCGGCCCCTTGCAGCCTGTTCTTCCGAACAATATACTCGGCCCCGGCGCCAAGGTGTCTTTTCATTCACTTGGGGAGAGGAGCATTGTACATACCTACCTTACGGCCATTCACGTGGTACGCGGGGCTGAAAATTAGATAACCCACTCCGCGATGCCCAGCTGCATGGACCTCTTTGGAAACTGGTTTCTCACGCTGTGTAGGCACGGCCTGCGCCAGATTAGAATTAAATTTGTACGGACATTTCGTAGGAAGAACGGCGCTCGGTGTGCTCGCTTCGACCTGGTCCCGATACGCCCCATAACTTAGCCATCTGTATCGCTGCTCTGTGCAATTTCGATTATTGCCTTCTGTGGCTTCGAAATTTTCGATCGGTGGAAAAGTAACTGCGGTCCTGAGACGTTCCATCCTTTGCTGTTCATTGGGAAATGTATTGTTGCCGGGACTGTGAGTTACGACAAAGTACAATGCCAGTCTTTTAACTATTTTAGGCTGAACTTCACCTTAGCCAGAGAAGATACGCAGGTTTAGCATGGAACAGAACCAATACCCACTTTTAACATGCTGAATACGGGTGTAGGTTCTGTTCCAGGCTGCTCTGTACCTTGCGTAACCAGAAATTTTTGACTGTTCTTTATGCAGTCCTCTAGATTTTCGCGAGAAAATGTCAAAAATCCATGTTTCAATCCTAGGAGATCTGTGGTTCTAATGTTACGAGCGTTTAAAGTCTCGAAACACGCATAACTTTTGAACCATTGATCTCCTACGATTGAAACTTGGATTTTTTGCATTTTCTTGCCGAAACCTACGGGATCATGGTTTAAAAAGTTAAAGATTTCTGGGTCCCTAAAGTGAAGTTTAGCCGTTGTTTTAAATAAATGCAACATCAAGTAGAGAAAATTGATGAAATACCTATATTGATTTTTAAAAGTTTTTTAAAGCATTGTCGTTCGGTGGTATTTAGCTTAACTATCAAAGAAATTTATTCTAAATGAAAAATGGGCAAACGACTGGCGAAAAAATGCCAGGAAAAGTGGGCTGGTCGTTAATCGATTTTTCCGATGAACGCCCCATGTGCACAATGACCAATCATACGTAAATTGAACATACCGGTGTAAATCAGATTGTGTAATAATTATTTAAATACAATTGTACACGATGGGTTGTTTTTTTTTTTTGGAATGGGAACAGAAGCTTTGGGAGTTCGTTGAAAAACTGGACGAAAAATTGGAATTTGGTTAGCCACTGTCGAATCTATATAAAATTCCATTACCGTGAAACAAGCTCTCGATGTTACAACAATAACTTCCGTGATCATTTCGGTTATTGTTCCGTTGGCCGCGTTGTTCTTGTGCAACGTGTGACAGACGTGTAGTTGAATTTGCCTAGACGCAGTGAACGCCGATGGCAGCTAGCGCGCACTGCACGCTGGGTCGGTAGAAAGGGGAATAAAAATTAGTTAAACCGCCCCTCCCGGGTCCCCCTTTCGAATTTCCAGTTCGGCACACCTCTGATCGATAACGGGAGCAAGAAATCGCCACGTGAAACCGTTCAGATGTTTTTGCACGGTGAAAAGAATTTTTTTACACGATCTCGCAAAGCGATTCATCGATCCTAATTTTCCCACGGTTTCCTGCTATTCCTGCGAACAATCGTGGGACAACAACGCCGCGGAAATATTATTTTCCGGAAAAAAGAGTTTCTTCCAAATAATTTGTATTCACCGATATAAGATAGAGATTCGCACAGGTTAGCGGCCGTCTGTAATATTTTTTTATTTTTTTTTCGAAATGAAAGTGACCTTCAATTTTTTTAATGAAACTTTGTCGTTTTTACATCATAGCGTGTGTCAATCTGAAGGTCAGCCAAGGTCAGAAATAGCAGCATTAACTAATTTCGATGAAACTTTACACATTTAAATCTGCAAGAATTGTGTTTTAAATTTTTATTATGAGCACAGATAAAAACCATCGCCACTATAATAAAAAAATATTTACACATTGCCTAGTGATGTTAGAGAACATCTCCAGAAAACAAGAGCAGCTTGGTCCAATTTTTAAATAGTTATTTGTTTTCAAATTACGAATATTTTTTGCACAGTGTGTACTGTAACAATGATAAAGTTGTGAAAAATGTCCCACCCTGCAAGTGAAGCTACGACGTTCTATCTCGACTAGCGCCACGATGTTTTATCTGTTGTTTGCTCGCAAGTATTTTTTCACAGTCCTGGTGGCGTAGCCCTTTCGTCATGAGACACCTTACACACGTCACCACAACGTCTTGATTAGTCCGCCCATAAAGATTAGACTTAGCTGCGGGTACATAAGTAGATTGTACACGCCGGTTCAACGATGGCGATTCGCCCTCGTTTTCACGATAACAAGCCTGAGTTTTCACACAGTCGACGTTCCCCCAGTTTCTACGTTTGTACAGGGTGTTCCAAAAATGTCGGAAAACCTTGAAGGGACTGGTTCCCCAGATCATTCGAAGTAACTTTTTCCTTTGCGAAAATCTTCTCCGCGGCGTTGTTAAGGAGTTATTCACGAAAAACACGTCCGTCGTATTAGTTTGCTCGCTGATGGGTTCGTGTTTTTTGCTAATAACTCCAGAACGAAGTGACGGAGGACAATTTCGTAAAGGAGAAAGTTATTTGAAATTACCTTAGGAATCAATCTGCAAAAGGTTTTCCATTTTTGGAACACTCTGTATTTCGGAGCAGTATAGCATGCATTGTGCACATATCTGACTTTTCGAGATCCTGATACGTGTATCCGCAACGGATTTAATATTTGCCCGCCGTCACGTGCTTGCGAATCGATTAAATATTTGCGTGTCCTACCTGTTTGCTTTAGTTGGCTGCTATAGGACTACGTGCTTGATGGATTTCTTTCGTGACAGACAGTTCTGCGAATTCCAATCACTTTTTGTCATTTTTGATGTATCGTGTTATTGAATGAACCTATGAATAAATAAATTTTATCTTTGGATTTTAGTTGAAAAACGCCGCCAGCTCTCGTTCCAATTCAATATTTTATCTGCCGCGTCATTATGTATCATTTTAAGTATACGGGTGCACGTGTACCTACTATCTTGTGTATATTTAATGCACTCACACGTTTATTTAGTTGTTCGTGAATCAATATATCCTTATGTTTATTCGCGCGATTTTTAAAACGTTAATATTAACTTATGGATCGAGTATACAGTTTCACAAATTTCGAAGCTGTTAGTATCGAATTAAATGAAAACATAAATATGTCATTTTGTATGTAATAAAATTCAATTCTGTTCCATTTTCACAGTAGACAATTACAATTTTGCCAACAACACGTGAAAATCACCCAGAGGGCCACTTCCCGGCTTTTACGGACTGGTCACCCATCCAAGCGTTGCCCACGCCCCACGCTGTTTTACTTCAGTGATCGTACGAGAACCGGTTTTTGCAGCGTGGCAATGGTCATTGGTACATTACATAATTGCATTGAAACAATGGTGACACCTCAATCATAAAACGTTTCGATCACTATGTCAAGATAGTCTCATGCACTTTGAACAGCGTCTTCGTTCATAGAGCAGCGGGAAATAAAGCATGCAGAAATGCACAATTCCACGCAGTTCGTAGAACATGACCTTAATAATCGACGTTGACTATGAGTACCTCGCGCATATGCACGAGAGATCAAGGTCGATTTCATTGCCGATCGAACAGGGTAGTCATTAAGCTCGGCATATCATTTAATAGACGCTCTAGTACAACTACGTTTATCTGTAATAGTTTGACTTATATATAATAAGTATAATAATTTAACATAGTATAATAACAGTATAATATTATAATTTTAATGACATTTGGTCCTCTCAGGGTTTATTAAGGTGAGTTCCGAACCACCTATTTTGCCAACAACACGTGAAAAGCACTTCCCGGCTTTTACCGAGCGGTCACCCATCCAAGCGCTGCATACGCCCCACGTTGTTTTACTTCGGTGATCGTACGAGAACCGGTTTTTGCAGCGAGGCAATGGTCGTTGGCACTAACAGTATAATATAACAGTATAATAACTTAGTATAATAATAACATAATATAATATTATGATCGTCTACTATAGGGAGGATTCACAAGGTCATTTGAAGTAACTTTTTCCTTTGCGAAAATTTCTGCCACGGCTTAGTTAAGGAGTTATTAACGAAATATGTGGACCAATGAGAGAGCGACTACGGTAGACGGACTCCGCCTCGGCCAATAGGCGACAGCGGTAGGTCCCGCTGAGTGCAGTGTTGCCGTTGCGTTGCGGGACCTGCCGCTGTCGCCTATTGGCCGAGCCAGGAGTCGTCCGCTGTAGCCGCGCTCCGATTGGTTCTTGTTTTTTGTTAATAACAATGTCAAGGTCGTCTAGGCTGCCTCCCCAAGGCGTATGATTTACCAAAAATTCAAAATATTTTTGGAGGTAAGTTTAAAATGTTTTTTAAATTAAAACATGCTGTTTCTTTCAAACCAATGAAGAGTGTGTAAAATTGCCACGAAGGACGAATGAAGGTCAAGAACAAGTCAAGAATAAGGGAGTCAAGTGGTGGACAGTTAATTATTGAAACGTTGAAAAATTTTCAATGGTTTAATCGTGCGTCACTAGAATTCAGTGGACCCTTGTTTGGACAGCTCTGCGTAATTTCCATTTGAATGGGCGGAGCTTACGTATAGTTAACAGATTCGCGTTACGACTGCGACAGTGTCAGTGCGGCCCACGTAACGGCGTGGTTGCGTAACACGATCCATGTGTTAAACGCAACAGAAAACAAAAATGCACGTGGAAGCACACGTGTACGGTTAGGTATCTACACGTCACTTGAATGGTCCCTGCCGCTTGCAGATGGTCGGCTCGTAGGCCTCGGCGAAATCGCAGCTCTGTGCGCATACAGAACGGTTCATTTTCACACTTTCACTGCTACCGATGCATAAGAATAAGGAGACACCCGACTAATGTTGACTTCGCTGTACAAAAATATTGCCACTTCCCTCAGAACCGTGAAACTTGAGACGACCCGTGAAGGTTGCACAACACCAACGACTGTAACCAGCCTGTTAATCTCTCGTGTGTGCAATTACTACACTGGGGATCTTTATGCAAAATTTAAATCAATGTAAACTTGTCGATGTAATATTTTGCTCTTCGATTTCAATGTCCTTGAAAAATTTTGTCAAGGTTACCGTTCTGAACATCATTCCTCTGTAATGTTTTTGGCGGTCGGCTTTAGTTTGCGAGATATTCGCAGAAAACTTGTAAGTCCGTAGGGTCAATGACCTACCTCCTGTCCCGTTTCAATGACCTTGAAATATGTTATCAAGGTCACCCTAAACTCGAGCTTTTCAGCGATCGGTTTGAGTTGATGAGATAATTGCAAAAAACTTCACGTGTCCTTGAATTGTCCTTGGTATCTCCTCACCAATCTCAATGACCTTGAAATATGTGTAATCAAGGTGGGAGAGTGGCCAGTGACGCTCGACTTCGAGATCTTGGTCTCCTCCCCATTTAGCCTAGGGATGGTCACTGTGGTGGAGTTAGGGTGGGGGCTTGCGTGAGCCCCGCATATCCCCCTCCCCCGGGAGGGCGTGAAATACTCAATGAGTGATTACCAACATGGTAAAACGTTTAGATTAGGTATGGATTTGGTCCTAACCCAGAGCACTAAAAAGAAATGAGTTCCATCATTTGACATGGAAGCAGAAATGAGGTTGTAAGAAGAGAGGGTGGATAAGAGTTAAAATGTGTGATCCTGTATGCGTAACACGCGCGGTGTAAATTACAGTACACGCGAGAACACAAAGAGACGTATCCCCACTTGATTGTCCTCAGTCGGGTCCACGGCACTTTGACGTAATGGGAGCGAAGAATGACGAAAATGCTGGTGGGCGACAAAGACATCTCGGTGGCGCGACCTTGCGAGTTAAATTTAAGTTCCCAATGGAAATCAGCGTGACGATCTCCACCGATCTTTTTCTACACAACACAATTAGCATGTACGTGAGAAGAAAATCTCACCATTTGCTGTAATTTGCTACATTTTAACGAGACAATTGTCCTCCATCTTGAATAAGAAAGTCGTAATTAATTGCTAATCATTTACAATCCCCGAAAATCGAAAAAGACTGTTTCCACATTATGTAACACGAACACTAAAGAACAATTACGTCGAGAAAAATGTTATTCAAAGAATGTCAATGTACAGGGTGTCCCAAGTAACTGTCGCCACAATTTTTCGGGCACTTTCGGTGGCCAGATAAAAAAATGTTTGCAACACAGTTAATCAATTTTCCAGTCGGCTTTAGAATACAATAGAAAAGAGTTCGATAAAGAAATTCGTTCATGAAAGGTTAGGGTCAACTCCGGAAGATGACCTTCGGGTGACCTTAACAATGAGGTCTTAGCAGTAAGACATGCTCGAGTTGTTGATATTGGTCAAGATATTGATCTCTCGGAAGAAGTATCAACAACTCAAGACCTTGCTGTTAAGGTCATGCCAAGGGCATAGCGTACTAGGCCGTTGAACTCACCTTAACAGAAGCAATAATGTTACGTACTAAAAAATATGTAGTGCCATTTGAAAAATTATAGGTGACCTTCATGAACAAATTTCCCAACTGAGATTAGTGTAATTGGTTAGTATAAGTGTGAGCAAAGATAAAATTTCGAGTTCTGCAAGAATTGTTTGTTGTCGCAAGTAGTAATCGTTTGCACTGCCAGCCATGACTTGGAGAAACGTTTTCAAATGGACCAAAGAAGGTTTTCGAGGGACAGCGAGAATGCAGGCGATTACTAAGCTGGTCAGGCTAGTCAAGGTCCTTTGTTTTACGACGCGGCAGCTTCCTTCTACTCTATTCTTTCCGTTTTATCTGTGACCTATAAAATTCCAGCCCATTTCCTCTCACGTCCACGAACCTGTTCCCGAATTTCGGACCCCTTTTAACCCAAGGTTCGTTAGACGAAATTCTTTCAAGTAAACCGTGAACATTTTATCTGATCTTTGTCGACGACCAACGAGAAAACGGCTCAGACAACTCGCGGTCAGTCTTACAAGTACACATACCCCCTATCGAATTTCACATATTTAACAAAATACAGTCGCCAAGATTTTTCCACTCCAGGATTCAACGTTCCATCTGATCTGACCTTTCCGAACCGGTCTGAAATTACATCACCTAGATCATAGCAAATTTCCAGCTGAAAATCCTAAATGGGTACCTGGGTACCCTATGAACAGTAGGATTGAAGTAGCAGAATCCTGTCGAACACCTCGTTTATATGGTTACGGTTCTTTCCGCGCGATGGAACGAAGCTCGGGTTGCCGGTTAAATCGTAAAATTTAATTAATCGGCCGGTGGTTGGCCGCGTACCAGATTCCCAGCAGCCTTTGCTGTGCTCCTGGCCTCTATCCAGAATTAATGCTCATGCCTACACGATATTCCTCCCCTTTGTGTTATACGAAGCACTGGACAGCCGCTATACGTCTTTGGACACATAGTATCGAGTCTCCGTCGTACACGTGCAGCATTCTATGCAAAATTCTGGCATGATCCCCCATGTAATAGCTATAACAGGCATTGATAAATCACAGCTTCGATCTTATTGCTAATTAGGCCCTGTAGCTGAAGCGAATACTGCAGTGCTTACTCGAATTTCTAATATGTGTTACATTTGCACGACCCACCTCCACTTTTTCCCTATTGCAGTAAGTCGCGATCTATGTCCCTCGGAGTTACACGATCTTTGTCCCTTGGCCTACTCATTCCACTGGGCGACATATTAATGAGACTTTCGCCAACTTATTTCTGACTAAAATTACGCTAAACACGATATACAGTGTTTTATCGATAAATGTCCCAAGTGTCTGGCCTATAATTGACCCAAAACTATCCCCACTACAGCGGGGTATACCCCGCGATTTTCTCGTTGCGAACAAAACATGGTCGTCTTGTATCGAAAGAAAAGCTGTACCTGGTGCAGTACCCTTTTCCGCAAAAACTACGTGGTTTTTCCTTAAAAACAAAAAAATGTTTTGGGGTTTCTAAAAATGGGACACGAACTTTTGCGATCATCAAATATTTTTATCGCTAAACAATACAAAAGTTATTTGCAGTGCGTGCGTATCTCTTAAAATCGTGTTTCGGGGTACATACATATTCAAAGTGGAAACATCGTTTCGTTCATAAAATCGCAATATTCATGAATAGCCTATAAAATCGATAGGTACGCAAACCTCGTGTTTCATATAGCATAAGGTGACACCAGAATGGATATTTATTTTTATTCCTATAAAAATGATAAAACTTTGATGATTTTGGACTTCTTTCTCCCAACGTTGAAACTGAAATTGATACAGATCTACAAAACGAATTTTTTAAATTTTCAATACAGACCCACACAAGAAACGTTGTAAAATGCAACTTTTAATATTCCCTCTACAATTTTTAAAAAAATTTCTTTTCACATCACGTAATGAGCTAACTTCTCAAGAAAGTGAAAATCGTATAGTCCAATATAAAAAAAGTTATCATTTTTTTTTTCAATAGCGTTCGAATATTAATGGGATTACATGTAACATTATAGTTTCGAGTGCAATCATCTCATTGGTATACAGGAAAATGTTTAAAAATACAAGAGATGCAAACGAGATATCGACATGTACTCGTTTATTGGGATGATTTTTAAGTTTAAACGAAACTGATAGCCGACAACTGATTTCAATTAGTAACGTAGCTTATCGTGATTACCATCTAAAGTGGCTATTACACTCTGGCTGCAAAATAGAATTCATTTCTCGATTGTGTGAAATGAGAAACGAGACGTGGATTAATTATGCAGTGATCTGATATTGATTCGAGCATAGTCACGAGGACTGTTATTGTTAGGGACGTGGTCTGCGGTAAGGAAAATAATAAACTAGATATGAATGGGTGCGAGGCTCGTTTCGCGATCACCTTTTTGTACGTTCACGTTAGGAAAGTCAATAAAACGGCCGGCTCGGACGTTTTCAGTATTGCGAGACACTTATAAATCATCTCGAGGCGCGCCTGTGAAATGCAAATTACCGGCGGCACAGAAACTCGTAGATTCACTTCTGAATATCAAGTATCGCGGATCGGTCGTGTATAATCGCGCGTCGAACGCCAAGATCATGCTTAGCAGTTTCCACGAAAGGGAGGCCGCATATAAATAATCCAGCTTCCTCCGATACTTTCCTCGATCCCATAAATTTCGATGAAATGTCCCGGCTTGCATTGTCCCCGTGTATTCCTTCTATACACATAAACGCGCTCTCGTTTCAATTACCGTGCAGCCTCGCCGCGCGCGCCGCTCTGTTCATTGGAACGGAGGCCTAACGAGAACGCAATTTAAATTCACACTCGCCACGGAATCAAGTAGCCCGCAATTAAATCGCCAAAGCTCCATTCATATACCGGCCGAAGATCGATGTAGCTTCCTGCGTTGCGACTTCAACTACCTCAACGGGAACTTCACTTGAGGGAACCAGAAATTTTTAACATTTTTTAGATATAATCTTGTAGATTTTGACGAGGAGATGCCGAAAATCCTAGTTTTAATGCTAGGAATCCACTGGTTCAAAATTTCTGCGTGTTTAAAGTTCAGGGATCTTCGAGGTTTGCTCTAGACTCTAGACTGTAGAATCTCTGAATGGACACTCGTCGGTGACGCAGAATTTTTCAACTACCTCAACGGGAGGTTGAACTTCACCTGAGGGAACCAGAAATTTTTAACATTTTTTAGATATAATCTTGTAGATTTTAACGAGGAGATGCCAAAAATCCTAATTTTAATGCTAGGAATCCACTGGTTCAAAAGTTATGCGTGTTTAAAGTTCAGCGATCTTAAGCGTTTTGGACTGGCAAAGGCGCCGCCATATTGGTATGTTACTTTGTATAGGTTCTATTCCATGCTAAAAGTAGGTATAGATTCTGTTCCATGCTAAGAGTAAGTATGGTCCCTGTCTGTACTAAGAAAAATGGAGACAGAAAAATCTCTGGCAAATAAAAATTTCAGCAGATACAGCTGAGGTCCATCCTATCGGATGCCCTCCTAACACGAGAATGCATGGCTTTTCTTGGCGATAGGAGCGAAATAAGGAAAGCGAGTAAAAGAGGGGAGGGGCGAAAGGGTTCACGGAGAGCACCGATGGAAAGTGATAGCTGGGAGGGTGTAGGGAGGTGTAATGTAAAGATTCTATTTCTGGTGCCGCTTATTCTCTCGTGTGTACAACTTGTAGCCGCGATACATACGGCCGGGATCGTGCAACGTTTGCGCGTTTCCTCTTGAGACGCTCTGGCTGACTGAAGTCAGCGGGATCGGCAACCTCTGGCGTGCACACGGCCGAGATTAAATTATTTATACCGTCCACTTTGGCGGGCCGAACCGCTTCGAGCCTCGCTCCATTCGATACATTCGATTATTATCGATTACGTGCTATTAACCGGTACCCGTTTCGACTTCTTCGGGGCCGGTGCCCATGTAAAATCCGAGCCACTTTCTCTTCCGTTTCTTTTTTTCCTTTACCGAACACGAATCGCAACCATGCTATTATACTTCCTTCCTCCGGCTCCCGGCAGCAACACGAAACTGTGATTCGATTCGTGGTTTTTATCCCTGCAATTTGTTGCTCGCAATTTTGCATTTTCCACACACTTTTTGCAGCGAAGGAACACGTATTATTCCGCATACCCGGTTTCTGTACACGGTGTCCCAAAAATCTTGGCAAGGGTGGTTCCCAAGATCATTTCAAGCAACTTTGCGAAAATGTTCTCCTTCAATTTTTCACGCACCGTCGCTAATTTTAGTGTGGCAAAATTATGTATACAGTATTATTGAAGTGTTTATATAAAAAATTTTGTATTGTTCTTTATTATCGTATTATTACAACATTGTATATAATATGTACAAAAACACCATTAACGCCATCGCGAGAATGTAATATTCAATTTAAATGAAATAATTTATATAAATTATAAAAATTATTTATAATAATATAAAACAAAAGTATTAGTAATTGTGATTTGACAATCGACATGTTACAAACTCCATATTTGTCTGTATCGTACGAACTCGTTTCACTTTTATTTGATTCTCCTACTTGACGAAGTACGGACGCTGGTTTCGTTAGATCAAAGGTATTTGTAAATTGTTTTCCGCATTACGGTCAATAATTGATTACATCGCCGTTGGTTAGTTCATTCGATTTCGTTCCGTAGAGCTGTACAAGCGACAGAATTAATTGGTTCCCTTGAAATGAAACTGCATTGAATGGCTTTGCTGACAAGCGCCGGGAAATGAAACTCGGCCTGTATAACGCGGTACTAATAATTCAATTTGCAGAGTACTCTAAAATAAAATATACACTTCGCGAGATTGATTAATAGTTATTAATGACGTATGATGCTTCTGAATACTGAAACTGAGTGGTTACAAATTACCAATAACATTAATTCAATTATAATTAACCTGGGTATCCTGCTTTCGCGACAGATAAACAGATAAAAAAGATTTTTTGTTTTATTTTTACAATTTTTTACAATTAATAATTCTTTACGATTTATAATTTTACCAAGCACGTATCGAAGAGTGACGATTCCTACCTTCAGGGCTCACGAAAATTACCAGTTTTCGATTTTTTAAACTATCTGTACCCCATTTCGAAGAATCTGAAAAATTGACAACCATAACGGGAAACTTCTACGAGAAATCGACAACTCTTTTGTGAATTTTTCAAAATACGATTCAGAAGCAGAAAATTCTGAAAAAAATTTACAGAAGTTCTACTAGCTAAAATATGCCTGATTTTTTTATCAATGAAATTTTGAATGTTGCAAATTCAATTTGGCCCCCTTATCCGGCTATGCCTATATTCATTGTTGGTAAACAATTTTTTTTTTTAAAAGTACATGTTTACATCATGCCTGTGGGCAGTGGACAACAAATAGCGCCGACAGCACGGATTATTTATTTAAAACTAGTGCGATCGATAAACCGGAATAAACCTATTTACCGTTCGAAATCTTGGAGCCTGACTGGATGTTATAGTGCAAGGGGTTAAAAAATCCGTATCTAGGTGAGAGAGCCGGGGTGAAAACGCCACGATGTCGGTGAATTCTGGAGTCGGCTGCGCGCGCGCGTGTGTGTGCGCCCGGTTATCGAAGATGTAGTCTCAGACGGATCCCACGCGTCTAAATGCACGAGCTCCTTTCATCTAGCGTCCGTTCGTTTGTCCCTGTGCGGTTTGCGGCGTGTACTCGCGCGTAACGTGTCTCGTACGTATTACCGACGGTATACGCTTAAAGCGTTGCTCGTGCAAACGGCCTTTTAATGCACGCTCGAGCCAGACTCAGACAGCGCAGCGCAGCGAGCGTAGGAAGGCGGCTGGGATCGGAAACGCTGAGCTAGATGAAATACCGATAGCGAGAAAAACGGGGAGAACGAAGATTGACAGGAAATATCTCGCCGTAGAACCTGAAATGAGACGGTTGCTAGTTTCTATTTTTACACCTCCCGGCTTTATTGCGCTATAAACCGCTTCCTATGACGAACAACCATTCTTTCACAATCAGATCATCTCTCGCTCTCTGTCTCGTGTATTGTCCCCTCTCTGCGGCAGTACCGGGTTAGTCACGTGACACTATGACGCAATAGAGGCGATACGCGTCACGTGACATAGCTGAAGGGGAAGGATAGAGTGGGGAGACGGTTGTACCTTGCAAATCCTAACGAAGTTTAGTTAAGAAAATTCCAACCTGGGATTATTTTATAAAAATCGGGGTGAGGAAGGATCTCAATTTATCAACCAAAAAATTTCTTAGCGAGAGCGTGAGGAAATTATGTCGTAGAAGGGGAAGGATAGAGTGGGGAGACAAGTGTCACTGCTCGACCAGTGTCGCCACGTCAGGGGAATCGACTCGAATCGAGGGGAACACCCTCTCTCTGCGGCAGTACCGGATTAGTCACGTGACGTTGCGACGCGTGCGCGACAGAGGCGACAGGTCACGTCACGTGACTGAGCCAGGAGCGTGGGGAGTAAGCTTTTCTGAGTTACTACTGTAAAATTTATCGTGGAATGTTGTGGATATAGAAAAATTGTGCAACAATCGCATTGATTGACGTTGAAATAAAATTTATCTGAAAGTAAAATTATAAGTTTATTTCTCTCATTTTTAGTTTTATTAAATTGTAATCTCAAATTCTTTTAATTTCTCTTCTGTTCCAAATTATGTCCACCTATTTTCTGCATAAATGCAAAGTTTCGCAAATAATGTAAATAATTTTGTAAATAATAAACATTACATTTCGTAGAGGTTATACAAACTACTCAAGATTGTTTTTAAATTATACCAAACCCCAAAGAGTTCGCAAGGAGGGTGACGAACAGTTGATTATGAAATCGTGGGATAAGATTAATTTTAAAAATCGAATGTGCAGTTTTGAAAATGCGATCGTTAAGATCGGTGGGACCGCAAGGATTTCATGTACCCGAAAATTCCGGCAGCATTTCCATCGCAGACCGGATTTCATTTCAGAGCCGCATATACATATGTACGTGTATTAGGAGAACAGCGTGTGAACACGCCCTTAGCCTTGTCGCCCGGTGACTCTCGTGCGACTTCCGTGCGTGAATAAGCGACCGCCTTCTTGCTCGAGAACTATGCCAACTGCCAACTATTATGTAACGCGACGCGTCTTCTTCCCCCGTTTCTCCCACTGCATTCGTGCATTCTGCTCCACAGTTCTCCCTGCCGGGGTTACCACGACCGCGTGCACCTCCGACGTGACATACCAGATAGAATTCCCCGACAGGTGTCTAAATACGGTTCTCATTAAAACTTGGCCGGATCGACGGAAATGCACATTTTTATTTCCGAGTTGGTCCCGATATTACTCGAACGCTCTCAAAGGGTTGCGTTAACGGCATTCTACGGAGCCAGTCGGCTAACTGTGCCACCAACATTTACACGTTAATTACTATTCCAGGCACAAATTATTCAAACAAACAAATCTAGTATATATAGTACTATTTATATTTATAATGTAAATAAAATTTTTAATCACGACAGAAATGGAAGATTCCTTATGTTGGACCAATCAGGAGGGGTACAAAAATAACAATCTATAGCAATTTATATTTTCAACTTTCTGGCATACAAGTAGGCAGCATCGTTATGAAAAATTGTTTGTTTCACTCTTTTATTAATTTCGTCACAAATATTACAATCCTGCAAACAATGCAATTCACACCTAACTTAATACAATTCAGACATAATGTAATCCAAACATAATCCAATGCAACCCAATCCAAACCCAATGTAATCCAAACATGATTGAATGCATTCCCAATTTAATCGAATATAATCCAATCATTCCACACTTAACCCTATGTAATGCAGACATAACCCAATGTAATCCTGACCTAACCCAATGTAAATGGTTGGAAACCGGTGTATTGGTATGTATACTGGTGTTAGAGGAACCAGTGCACTGCTGGTGGCAGTTGTGAAGCGCCAGCGGTGAAGAAATCATACGGCTTTATGGTAGACCTTTCAGAGGAGTGTTAATTATTGGACTAAAGAGTCATTTATGCTAACAATAGCGCGTACGTTTACACTTACCTTTTAGAGGTGGCGTAAAATCTCTGTCCTCCGTGTAAGTATATGAATGGATCCTTCGAAGCATAGTTATGCATTTAGATGTGTATAAGGCGTACATATTATGTACACGTGCCCTACCTTATTTCGATCATACAACATTCGATTTGCGCGTGCATAACAAAGACGCATCATGACGCAGAACGATTGTACTTTCACGTCATTGTTCCCATTCGACGATTCGTGACGTCGAATTAACTGCAAATTAAACGGCGAGCTATTCAGGCCGCCTGATTCTTCGCCGAAGTTTATTTCGGCGATACGTGACGGCTTACAAGCTTGCACACTCACGGTGCTGAATAAATGGAAGCCGCGTAGCTTTGTCTCGAGGTCGAACATCTTTCTTCGTCGGAGCAATACTCCAAGCGCAACAAATATTTGCACTGGAGTAACGTCCGTATAGTACTACTCGTTCATTCATTTCGACCATAAGGATTTCACAAATTGTGAAATTCCACGAAATGTTATCAGAGACTCTAAGTTTTATAACTTTATGGCCCTTAAGGAGATTATACATGATCCACCATGATACAGAGATTACGCTGTTATACTCAGTTCAATGTCGCCAGATCAATTGATTGGAAAATGTTACCCTCTCTACCAGTACCGCATTAGTCACGTGACACTGTGAGGCATGCGCGACAGAGACGCAGTGCGTCACGTGACCGGGCCGTGGCGAATGAGCGGGGAAATAGCATCGTCGAAGGGGAAGGTAGAGTGGCCGACGTTTTAAGTAGGTGTTGCAATTTTTAACTAAAAAGTCACTCGGTTTTTATGCAAACAAACCATTATAAATACGACCAAATTTTTTGAACACAGTATTACGGTTTTTAAGATCACATTAGCTCTGCCATCTGTCTAAGAATAACAACTTAATATTACACATGAAAATTTATTATGTAAAATTATAAAATTTTATATAATTTTACATAATTACAAAATTTTATACAATTTGTGATTTCCTATAGAAAATGTTGCTGAACTCCGTACCCTCATTAAGAAATAATTTCATAATCTTTTACAATTTTCATCTATTTTCATTTCACAAAAAGTAGAAAATTTCAAAGTACGCGGATTAAAGATTTATCTGAAAGAAACTGTGATTAAATTGTGACGCATAAAAAACTTGGATTTTTTTAGCGACTAGAAATAACTGAAAATCGAATGTCGAATATCTCACGCTGCAATCGACATAGCGCGACGATGTTCGCTCGGGGCGAAGAAAAGTCACGCGAAAAGGAGCAGGAGGATTAAAAAGAAGAAAACGGCGATGACGCGCGGAACGTGATTTGTCGGGCGGTTACACCAACTGTCGATGAGTCAGAGATACGACCTCTCGATTCCTCTAAATTACAGAACATAAATTGTTCGCTCATTCGAGAATTATCTGCTCGGAGAGACCGGGATCTTATCTCGGTAACACCGAAGATTTATCTCGCTAGAATTTCTACGGAGTTTTCGCAGGATAGTGCGATATTTCTCACAGTTTCCAAAGGCACACATTTTTTTTCTGCTGATAAAGAATAATAGTTTAAACTCGACAAGTTAGAAGTGTTTATGGTACTTACGATTTTGTTATTTCCTCTCGTCTAAATGTTACTTTTTATCTGTAAACGTATTTTTTTTTTAATATTGTGAATTTCTTAGAAAATCTAGGGAATCTGCCTAGACCATATGAACGAGATAATAAAATAGATAAAATCTTGGTCTAAGAAAACGAGAGCTTCAGGATCTAAGAAAATTGTCGATTCCCTTCAATAATAAGACTACACGATCTAAGAAACACCACGGAGCCGATGTTTTTTACGAGATCAAGACTTCGGTATAATACTTTCTCGAATAATGCGAGAGTTAATTAGCTGCTTCAAAGGGATAAGCAATTTAAAACGTTCCATTTTCGATATTCCATTCATTTTTGTTTTTATATTCGCATAACAAAGTGCCTTTTAATTATTTTCTATCTCTGCTAGGAGACCACCGGATTGAAACTGTTTTAATTTCCTGGTTCGTACATAATGGTTGCCTTTTGAGAGTACCTCATTCATACTACCGCGCATAAAACTTCGAAAAAACCAGAGGCGCTTTCATACTCACTATCGTGAATCTTTTGAACAAGCTCTAGAGAGAATATTTCGAAGCTGAAAATAATTTCCCTGCGGACACTGGAAATATTAAAATGCTATTCAACTACTGACACGATTAACTCGAATCATGGAAGCATGGTTACGGCGCGATGCTTTGCAAATGCTAATACGTTGGAAGCTTCCTAATTCTGTAAGGATAATTCTATAAGTATAGCTGCAAGCTATTTAACGTATGCGAACCAGACAACTTTTGCCAAATTTTGAATATTTTTAACAGAGGAACAAAATTTTACATGCTCATTCATATTTATTTATTTGTTATAATTAAGCCCATTGGGTAAAATAATAATTTTAATTAAGCAAGAAGGCACGTATGAAAGTCCCTAAACATTTACTATAGAGAATGTAACATTCATTATTCCAGTAATAAGTATTATTAATGTTCTGGTTTGAATTCAGTTTGATTTATGTTAGTATTTTTATATTTTAGTATATTTATATTTATTTAAATTATTATATTATATTTATATATATTTATATTTATTTATATATAATATTTATATTTTTTGATGAATCAATCTAATTTCAACTAAATAATTAATTAAAACCATATTCCAGTCTTCTTATTTTAAATTTTAGCTTAAAAATCACGTTTCAGAATCAGCAAAAAGAAAAAACAATACAAAAGAAAATAAATTCCTGAACAATTTTTTCGTAGTATTGAATAACTTTGTTTTTATAAAGTTTTCGAGGCCGCCGAATTAGGAAATCGAAATAGCTTTTTATTATTGGCGCGGACCTTATCGAAAATGCGTATGAAATTCAGTCGTTCGATAGCCCTCGGTCGAAGCATCCTTTTTATTCGGCGTTCAACTGGTCCGCCGCCAAGAGCCAAAAACCAGTTCATTGTCAAGGACCACCGGTGCCGCCATTCTCTTTTCCCCTCCCCCTCGGCACGGTAGAATATCGTCACTCCTACGCGTAAAGGAACAAACGGTAGTCGTGATTCTTTTCAGCATCCGCAGATCGCTCGTGCACGCGAAGTATCGACCGTAACTGCACGCCGCCGCCTACTTCTGCCTTCCTCCTCTCTCTAGATATCGCGGAGATTGTTTACCGTTGGGCATTGTTCCCCGATTCTTACGGAAATACCCTTCGAAGCGATTAATTCCCCGTTTAAGAACGTGGATCCGGGGAGAAATGGAGAATTAGGTTCGGTTGGCTCACGTTACTGTCGCTACTTCCAGTATAGTCTCGGCCACTTCCAGATAAAACAATGTTTCAAACAAAATTAATTGGTTCTTATTCGGCTACAAAATGCGATAGAAAAAAAATTCAACGGTCCGGTATACCATGACCTTGACGTGACCTCAACAGTAAGGTCTTAACACTAAAGCAGGCTTGACTTAATGATATTGATCAAGAAATAAATATCGACAATACAAAGCCTGCCTCGCTGTTAAGGTCACGTGAAGGTCATATTAAGTTTTTCAAATGACATTAAATATTTTTTAGTACGAAAAAATTAGGCCAAGTTATAACGAACATGACCCTCTAGTTCTAGCTGAGGGGCGGGAGCACGAATCGAGGGAAAAAAGTTTCCCCCTCTCTGGCAGTACCGAATTAGTCACGTGACATTGTGACACAGCCATGACAGAGGCGAAACGCGTCACGTGACTGCGTGGGGGAATAGCGTCGTAGAAGGGGAAGGCAAAGTGGGGACACTGGATAAAATAGAAGTTGGTGGGGGAAGCAAGCGTTTGTGGGGCCCCAACAGAGTCCAGCACTTCCATCTCCGAAGGATTAAACGCGACTATGCAAATCACGATTTTCCATAAATTTTATATACAAATTGACAGAGTTGATGTTACCCTTCTCAGGTAGGCAGTTTCGTTGGACAAGGTATAGTATGTGTAACAGTAGCTGCATAAAGGAAATGGGGGTGCACACGCCCGGGACCTTTTGTGCCATTACTTTTCTCAGTATAGGCAGAGATAGATCATACCCATTTTTAGCATGGAACAGAACCAATGCCCACTTTCAGCATGGAACAGAACCTATATCCATATTTAGCATGTTACAAGTGGATGTAGAGTTTGGGTCCACACTAAACCTGGGTAAGCTCTGTCTATACTGACAAAAGTGGTGGCAGAAAAGATGCCAGGCGTGGGCGCTATTATGTCCTCTCTGGTAGCTATACTGATCCATAGTATCCAAACACGTTTCCCTCGAAGTCACCATTTTTTGAGCTTGCAGCAGATGACCTACCTTCGAACGCAACCGACGAAGATTTCCTACGTTTGAAGGATCCTGACTAACACACTTTTGTCTATAGACAAAGATCCTCAGGATTAGCAAGCAACGGGACCTATGTTTAGCACGCTACAAGCGGCTGTAGGTTTTGTTCCATGTTAAATCGGGGTACGTTTTGTCTATACTCGCAAAAATGGTGACAGAAAAGACTCGGAGCCGTGGGCACTCTCGTATCCTCTGTGGCAGCTATACTGATCCATAGCATCGAAGCACATTTCCTCGAGCGTAACCTCGACCTACCCTCGAACGCGACTGCAGAACATTTCGCAAGTTTGAAGGATCCTGATTAGCATACGAATGCCAGTGAAGATCGAACGAAAATAAATGCGGACCTCCGTAGTGGCCCGATAAAACTATCGACGCTCGCAGCCGCGCAGACTGCAGGGTGGCTGGGTCCGCCGGGCCACCAGCGGGCGCAACAAAAATAATTTCTCAGTTGTAAATGAGTCACTTTAAGATCGGCTCGACGGTAATGCTAGTGTCTCGAATAATATTTGCGCGGCTCGACGGAAATAGCTGGCCGGACGATCGTTGGACGATCTCTCTCGATCTCGCCGGATCGTCGATTTCCTCGTTGCTTTGGCTGTTTGGCGCGCAATGTTTTCGTCTTGTCGACCGACTGTCTGGCGTCGCGTTACGCGTACACCGAAGCAAACGACCCGGGGAACTACCGGTTTAAACTGCAGCTCGATCCTGCTTGCTCTCCGCTAGCTCTCTCTCTCTCTCTCCCTCTTTCATCTCGATCTCTGTCTCTCGAATAATCGGATCTCGAATCTGGGATATCGTGTATACACGCGCGTGCTAACGAGCGTGTTCGTACTCGAGCAGCCGTGTCTGCGTGCAGGTGAACAAGACGGATCGCACAGGCCCATCGCAAACTGGTTCTCGGATCGAACGATCGAACCAGTTTACCCGGCTAGACGACGACCACCGTCGATCGTAGATCGCGCGTGGAAGTGGGACGATAGGTCACTCCACCCCGTCATTTTCACGGGTTCCTTTTTCCCTTTCCGCCTTTTTTCCCCTTCCTCCCTCCCGACGCGCCCGTTCCGCTGCCGTTCGGTCCTTCGACGCGAACGCACGCGATACACGCGTTCCGATCCGACCCGGCTTTCTGTGTAAACGCTGCACCTCGTTACTTTCTATTGCACCCACCGTATCCGGTTCTTCGGTCCTCGTCGATACCATTATCGCTTTACATGCTGATTTGTGGCCTGTCCTTATTGCCGTTGTCATTTCACGCGATTCGCGGCCCGTGTCCAACCCCGTCATTACGAATGGCGTGCACAGAATGCCCGGGGTTTAAGTGTGCTTATACATGCAGCATTCACTCTGTAACTGTCCTATCTGCGACAGTTATGGAAGAGATATACAGAGTGAATTCGATAAAGCAGGACATCTAAATATCTCCGTTACTTTTCGTTGTACAAAAAAACTTCGTAGCACAAAGTTACACTGTTTCACATATAACGGTGTAAGGGAACAAAAATTTCAAGCTCATTTTTATGAGATTTCAAGGTTATCGATGTTTTTTTAATGGAATGATATATTTTCAAATGACCTTCAACCCAGAAAATGGTATAAATAAAATTCAACGTGTAAGATTCATTTGATGTATTTCTGTGATTTCGGACTTGACAGTTACGGTAGAAGTTCACGAATTTCTCATTTCGCTCGTTAAAGGTTTCATACAAAAAATAATCGAAAATTGAAAACGTTGAAATCTTTTGTGTGAATCGCACCAACACTCGATCCCTTGTTGGCTCGGTCGTCGAGCTTGTTTACCGCTTACTTGGTTCCAAGGAGCTCCCCCCAGTAGTGGAGATAAAATGTTGACAGTTACGGTAGAGATATTTTCCACAGTTACGGTAGAGATGTTTTCCGCAGTTACACAGAATTTTAATGACGTTTTCGTGAGTTTTTCTTCGAAATTTCTTTAAAAAGTATTCGATACATGTTTTTCTATCGGCGATCGTCCACACTGAAGGGGTGGCAGCAGCCCTCGAAGTGGGGGATGAAAAATATGTTTGATTGAATATCTTGGGAACTATTAGAGCTAGAGGAACGGTTTACGTGGCAAAGTTGTGTATTTTTTTGCAAGGTATAGACCTGTGGAGGCAGATTTGAAGTATTTGTTTAAACAATATCTGACAAATTCGAATTTTTTTTCAAATTTTCCCTATTAATTCTTAATTTTACAGAAACCCGTATCTGTTACGAATAAAAACATGGAATACTTGTTTATAATAACCAAGTTGGTAAAAATTATTGGACCAGACCTCCCACGACCAGGCTGGCAGTTAACGTATTGATCTGGTTCGGTGGAAAGAATGGTAACAAGAAAAAAGATCATCGATCGTGTCGTTGCTGGGCCATCGGCCGGTCTTTGTAGGGCTGCTCTGTCGGACAACTGTTTGTTCGTGCGCGATAAAATCGAGATAAGTTCGCGTTTCCATCTTTACACGGAATCATCGGCTCTGGGATACAGAGTACAGAGGGACCGGATAAAAACACTTCCTGGGTGCGCCAGCCCGAGGTGGATCGCGTGTGGGTACATGTGTGCGCACTTCGGCCCGTGTCCCTGAGCGAGACCTACCTTTACCTGCCGATCGAACATTGCAACGCACACACGCTCGTTCTTCTACATAATGGAAAGCATTTCTTTCGTCCTTCTCGGAGAGGACGCCGTATACTTGGCCCTCACAATGTATCTCGAGTGCGACCAGGTACAAAGGGCAAGGAGGGGGATGCGCGGGCAGGGGGAGGGCGAGAAGGAGAAGGGTTGGGAGGTGAAAGAAGAGTGAGACGGGCGTAGGAGGAGGAGAGGAGATGAAAGTGTACAAGTCTGACAGAATGGAGAGGCAGGAGCCATTCGACGCGAGATCGGCAACAAAGAAAACGTGTTGCGGTTGGGTTACTATGTATGTATCGTCTTTTCCGTTCGAGAAGTTCTTTTTCAGGTGTATCGCGAAAACCCTCGCCCGAGATTTTCTGATCGACCGTTCGTTTCCGGGCCCCGGGCTAACACTGCTTCGGACCCTACCCAATTAACCAAAATTCACGCATGCACCATTTTTGTATAATTTATTTTTTATTAAACTTTTAATCTAAATTAATATAATAAATTCGAACTTTTCGTTATTTGTAATCCAGTGCTGCTATTTTGTTTGTGAGTGTGCTCACGAAGGACACACGAAGGTCGTCTTTTTAAGTTTTTTAAACGGAATCATATTTTTTTTATGCGATATTCGGTGTTCTGAATAAAAATTTGTTAATCTGTTTACTTATATTTATTTGTTTTACTTCTAAAAGTTCAGCAAAATTCTGTGACAACATTCTAATGAGCTTCGAAATTAATGTTTATAATTTTCTACAAAAATTGAATGAATTTATTCTATTGGATTATTACTAGACTGCGGACCTTCATGCATATATGAACATTATGAACATTTTCAAAAAATGCGTTTTGTTTACAAATTGAAAATTGCACGAACGATCCGCAGTCTAATTGTTACAGTTATGGGGCTGTAAACCGTGAACAGAGAATTTTTATTTCACACAATACGTACTTCGCATAAACAATGTCTGCTGTGCTTGCACCTTTTAACAATTTTATCGTAGCGCGTGTCGGAATGCGCGGAGTTAATTTAATCACGTGCTCGTCATAAAACGTTGTTTAATCCGAGGTGTATGGTTCAAAGGAATAACACAGGGTGACTAATAAAATTTACGAGTCAATTGGGCTTATCTGGCGTACGTGCCGCTTTCCGATTAAGTCGTATTCTTTTCAAGTTTATTCTTTGAACTACTATAATAGTATAGTATAGCACACCATAGAGAGTACGTTTTAAATTGAAGCATTCTTATCTAGTTAGAAATGCTATTGAATTAATCTGAATTATTCATAACTGTTCATAATGCCCGTCTGTTTTGTTGGAAAAATACAGATTTAGGAACAAACTCGCACAAAATAATGGTTAGTAATTACAAAACATAGTACAATTTTGTTTTATTTAATGGCAACATTGATTTAAAGACATTTCTGTAAATATTACGTTTAGGGGAGGCAGCTCGGATGACCTTGATATATCTTGTCAAGGTCACTGTACCGAGTGTTACTTCAATGTTTATAGTTTGGATAATAATTTATAAGTTCTATTGAGAATTCGTCACTTTTCTCAATTTCTATCTAAATTAGGATAATAAACTCATATTTATATAAATAAGAAAAATAAAACTATTGTTGACTTGGAAAATTTATATTTTTCGCAAATTGCCTATTGTTTGAAAGAAAATATCTAATTTCAAGATAAGCATGAAAAACGTAAAACACGTGTCCAAGGATTTCGGGGGGTGGGGGAAAGAGGGGGGCAGTATCAGTTTTTTATTTGGGCGACTTTCCAAGGTCATTTGAAGGTTAACCCTGCTTTTTTTATGGAGAGTCCTATTTTTTATACCATAGATCGATGAAGTATCAAATTCTGAGTACAAAAGTGTTGACCTTCATACGTCCTAAAAGTTGAAAGATCAATTTAGCTGACAAACTATGAAGTCGAAAATAAGAGCCAGCCTATTGAACATCGTCCCCGATCAGATCGACTTGTTCCAGCAACGGGAATATCAGAAACCCTTGATTCCGAGGGGTGCATGAATGGAAATCCTTATCTGGCGGTCTGAGTCCAAGTACATTTTCATCCCCAACCCCTCGCCGTCCGCCGCGTTGAAGACATTATCTCCGTTTCTGGAGCACGTTTTTGTTCCTGCGCCGCCAAAGTTATTGTGCTGTAGTCCACATACGTGACAATGGCGGGCCAACCTAGATACTATAGAGCAATATCTATGCTCATACATGTAAACCGTCCGAAGCGAAGGTGAGCAACGCGCGGAGAAACGGCGTCGCATTGTGAACGTCCCTACAAAAGCCGTTAGACGCAGCCGGAGACCTCCGGTTGCGCGTCGCGCAGAAGAACCAATCTCTGCTTGTTCTACGAACGGGTCAGCGACTGAACGTCCACGCTGAATCGCTCTACGAGCTTTTCATTTCGCGCGGGCAGATTCTTCGCCGGGGAAATCCTGTTGAATAGACCCGCGCGCTGCTGTTCCCACGAAAACATTCGCGGGACACAGTTTTCATAATTTCGAAAGTGTTTTCATTGCAGACGTCGTCCACAGGGAAACGCGAGCGTGTTCTGCGAGTTTCGATTACACACACGACGCTTACACTCCGCGATGGCGCTATCAGACACTACAGGATTATTATTATTATTGCTATCCTTATTATTTTATATTATGGATACATGCGGATTCTATGGTAATGGTTCCTTCCAATATGGAGGCATCGAGGGCAAATGAAGGTCAATTCCAATTTCTTTCATCGGGCCAGGTATTTTTTAATATACCTAGCTCAATAAAAAAATTATGGTTAAACTGTACCTTGCGTAACCAAAAATTTTTTCCTTTTTCTTATGTGATCCTGTAGATTTTGCCGAGATAATGCCAAAAATCCAAGTTTCAATCCTAGGAGATCAGTGATTCAAAAGTTATGAGTGTTTAAAGTTGAGCGATTTTCAGTGTTTCTGACAAATTAAAGTGCAGTAACTCACTATCTATGTCCCACCTCCAAACCGAAAATGGGACTTCGATCGCGTACTTATTAGAATGGGAATGTCTACTAAACAAATACCATCGTGTAAGCAATGTTTTCTTTGTTGTAATTCAGCTACGATATCGAAAGCTGGCTTCTTTGATTCCACGAATGATTCTCGTTTTTTAATACCATCGATTCTTTTACCGGTCTTTCGGGGTCTTCCACTTCACAGGCAATCTTCTACTTCAGACCGTGCACGATATCTTCTAATTATAGTTATCATCCGCTGTACCTTCCTCGATGGATAATGTCGAAGCAATTTTACGAGATGGGTTGCCTTCCGCCGGCAATTTCATCGCAGCTTTACGTACTTCGACGAACATTTTCAGAGTGGTGTTTTCGTTACAAAATAAATATTGACTGACATTCTACAAACTTGCAATGGACGGTAACCTTTGAACACACTGAATTACCAACCTTGTAAATAACGAAATACGCTTGAACAACGTTTTTGTAGTATACATTCATACAATATCTATCCCTTACGGATAATTGTCCCTGGCCAGACCCGTAGTTTGGTCATTTATCGAGTAATTACTGTATACACGTATTTGTGGGTTCCGAACCACCTATTTTGCCAACAACGCGTGAAACGCACCCAGAGGGCCACTTCCGGGCTCTTTACCGAGCGGTCACCCATCCTAGTGCGTCCCCCGCCCTACGCCGTTTAACTTCAGTGATCGAACGAGAACCGGTATTTTCAGCGAGGCAATGGTCGTTGACTCGTATTTGTTAGTAGATATGTCATATTCTTAAGCAATTTATGTGTCAGCCCAGAGTCACAAAAAAAACTCATGGCCCGCCGCTGATAACAATGATTAAATTACTCTGATTTCTTGAAATTTTTGGGGGTGTGATAACACATGTCGTTATAAAGAGTTTATAAATGTTTATCGACAATATTTGTCCGTCCGTTCATAACAATTTGATCGTCCACTTTACGTACAACACCAGACATCGATGGATAACAAAAAACTGTCAATATCACACGCAGTGAAAAATCAACGGAAAACACCGAAACAGGTTCCCATTTAAACGAGCATAATAGACTGAACTTCGGGATTGAATTGTTGAAGTACGCGTCGCAAGCGTACTCCCCGCCCTCTATCGATCGGTCCTGTGAAAGGGAGAATAAAATACACAACGAAGTAACGAAAATTTGAATGTAGGCGCCCCGGCGCTGATTTCCGGAAATAGCTCGAGGCAACCGGTGTAGCCGGAAGGCTTCCTCAAGTGCTCTATCGCGCGTTTCCCCGGCGCATTTTCATTCCTTCGCCATTAGCCGGCGCTTACTATTCGTTTTCGACCCAATTATAACTCCGTTCACCCTCCCCGTACGTTCCGCCGATGATAACTTCCTCTCGAAGTGAGATTAGAGTGTCTCCTCGATTATCCGCAAATGAATCTGTACCGGAGTGGAGATAACGCCGCCGCTTCATCCACGTAACGTTCGCTTAAACGCAGTCCGACAACAATCGGCCACCAATAGACTGCGGACACTGTATTCGGTTGAACTTCACTTTCTTGGACCAGAAATGTGGCAATTCTTTTTTCTACAATCCTGCAGATTTTCACGAGGAAACTTCAGAAATGCAAGTTTTAGAGCGCGGAGTGCACTCGTTCACGAGTTATACGCGTGTAAAATTTAGCACTTAGCGTCGCGCGTCGTCTAACGAGCAGAGCCGCTAGATGCCACCACAAGCACGCGATGATGTCGATAACGTAGATTCGTAAGGGTAGTCACTCATTGGACGTACCTGTCCGAAACGCTTAAAATCTCACAACTTTACACGTGTATAACTTTTGAACGAATGGACTCCGCATTTTAAAACTTGGATTTCTGAAGTTTTCCCGCCAAAATCTACAGGATTGCATAAAAAAGAAGTTAAAAATTTTTAGTCCCAGAAAGAAAAGAATAGCCAAAAGGTCATGGCCATCGGAGATTTCAAGATCACCTTGATTTCTTTAAATGGAGAGTATCAAATTCTGCGGAAAAACGTATTGACCTACACATATCGTAGAGCTGATAGTTAATTTCATATAGAAATTAATTTTGCAATGTGAAAATAATTTTGTCCCGGAGTGTCTCTAAGTTTTCCCGTCCAGCAGCTTACCGAGCTCTCCAATTGCAACAACATAAGGGTTAAAAGGGTAAGCGAATATGAAGAATATGAAAACATGGGGATACGATCTACCGGGCGGTTGAACTTGAAATGAGTTTAGTCGTTGCAGCATTTGCGTTTATAGAATCTTTTACGAGGTATCGAGAGACGAGGAAGAGGTTTTACGGGACGGCATAAGGACATCGAAATAACAGGGGTTAATCGTTAACGAGGTGAGAAACTTTCCTTAGAATGTGCCGCCTCGCTCAACTTAACCTTGGGGTGTTCCGCGTCGCTTGGTCTTGTCCCTGTTCGCCTTCCGTTATATCTCTCTCTCTCTCTCTCTTTCTCTACCACCCTTAACAACCCCCATCAACCGCATCCCTTTGAAATTCCCGTAGGAGAGATGACTCATCTTCACGATCGATTATCCCTGCGCCGGGAACTTGGTTACAGAGCAGTCTAGATGTTATATCCCGTGCCTTCGCTGCGGAGCCAGAGAGAAAATAGGGGAAGCACTTACAAAGCCATAAGCAGAGCTTCTGACAACTTCGGAAAAATGATTTGCCTGCTTTCGAAGCGGAGTGCCCTCGCCTTTCCGTGGTTGCATAATTTCTTCCCTTCGTAACAGCCGTGTAACCACAATATAAAAGCATGTGCCAGAAGAATACACCAGAATCTACCAGAATATACCAGAATATACCAGAATGCTCTAGAATATGTATTCTAGAATGTAGACTGGACTACAATATACTAAAATATACTAGAATACAATTAGTCAACGACCATAATTATAATAAATATTATTTTACAAAAAAAAAGGTACGATCACCGAAGTTAAACAGCGTGGGGCGTAGGCAGCGCTTGGATGGGTGACCGCTCGGTAAAAAGTCGGGAGGTGGCCCTCTCGGTGCTTGTCACGTGTTGTTGGCAAGATAGGTGGTTCGGAACGCTTCCGCCATGGCCCAGTCACGTGACGCGTTTCGTCACCGTCATGCATACGTCACAATGTCACGTGACTGGCAGAGAGGGGCTAACTTCTCCCCCTCAATTGCCGCTCATTACATCCCTTAAAGTTAAGTCACTGTTAATAAAAACAATTCACATTGTCTACTTAATAAAAATATACAAACCTGCAAAGTTTTATCTGAATAAATTACGAATAAATACCTTTCAGTGTTTGTAATCTGTCAACGACCATTGCTCCGCTGCAAACACCGGTTCTCGTGCGATCACCGAAGTTAAACAGCGTGGGGCGCGGGCAGCGCTTGGATGGGTGACCGTTCGGTAAAAAGTCGGGAGGTGCTTTTCACGTGTTGTTGGCAAAATAGGTGGTTCGGAACACACCGTAATAAAAAGTAGTGAAGAAGTCTGAATAGAAGAAGTGTGGTGAAAGGAGAGAAAGTTGGTAAATGGATTTGAAACCCTGAGGGGACCAAATATCATTACATATTTATATATATATACTAGAACTCAATTACTTGAAATAAAAACCATTAGAATCAGATGGATTAAGCAATGTAAGAAAATGATAAATTAGAAAAATTATTTTTAAAACGCACAACGAATAAATTCGGCCATTAGTAAAAAAAGAAATAATTATTAGTGTCATAAATAGCATATTGGCACAATTAGGATTTTCTGATATTTCATCATAAATGAAAACATTAGTAATTCACCATTAAAAAATATTCTATGATAGTCGAAAATCATGTAACAGTATTTGAGAGCTATCACAAGTTTTTCGTTTGATGCGAGCTCCTGGAAACCACGAGAAGCCGGCGCGACGCACGGGCTTGTTTTCACTGAGCGATGAACCGCCGGATGTGACGTCAGACCTCGCGCGGAAAATCATGGAGAGCGTTTCCTCGATGCCAAGGCTCCTTGAGGGTTTGCCGAGCGAAGAGAGCTCGCACAAAAGCATAGAGAGAAGAGAAGAGCGAAGGGACGAAAGCGAGATCGATACGAGAGAGCAGACGAGAGTTTTGCGATTCCCGTCGTTTTAGTGAACCTCGCGAGATCCTCGCGCTGTCCTAACGATTTGTTGCACGTGGCTTTTTAACAATTTATTATGAAAATTTTCACTCGGTCCAAACAAGGCTTAGAAGCTGATACGTAGAATTGTACTGGCTAATTTATAAAATCAAAAGTAAATTTCAATTTATAAAGGGTGTCACATTTAAATCGATCCAGTCGAATATTTTCGAAACTTTCGATGATACCAAAAAATTTTTCGAACAAAAGTTAAACGTATCAGGTTGCACACTTTCCGATGTAGATACCTTTTTTCTATGTGGACGCGTAAAGGCCATATGAAGGTCAACTTTGTTTTTATAAATGGAATCGTATATTTTTTCTATGTGGACGCGTAAAGGCCATATGAAGGTTAACTTTTTTTTTATAAATGGAATCGCATATTTTTTCTATGTGGACTCGTGGTCATACGAAGGTCCACTTTGTTTTTATAAATGGAATCGTATATTTTTTCTATGTGGACTCGTGGTCATATGAAGGTCAACTTTGTTTTTATAAATGGAATCGTATATTTTTTCTATGTGGACTCGTGGAGGTCATATGAAGGTCAACTTTGTTTTTTATATATTTTTTAAAAGTACTAAATCACAGCGAAAAATCATTAGTTTGGAAGATATTTTAATTTGAATATTGTGTACTGGATGCCGTTTAACTTTTGTCCGGAACATTTTTTAGGATGTAATGATATTTAATATTTTAAAAAATTGTCTGTCCGACCCCAGTTTCTCAAACCGACGTCAAAAATGTTCTTTTTTGTATGAAGATTCGCAATCTATTTTTAAATATCGACTTTTCGAAACATAATTTCGATAAATTGATGATATTTCAGCACGTTTCAGAAATAGGTCTGACATTTCACAATAATTAACCACATTGTTTCGTTACGGTTCACAGTATTTTTGTATGAACCCCTCGCATTTGATCGAAATAATGCCACATCGCATCCTGTATAATTTTGTTTCATATTTCGGGAACATTTCCTCTCTGCATTCACGGCGTTCCCCTCGGCTCTATATTCGTTTGGTCTGGCTGAAAGGTTTAATTAAATTAAAACAGCTCTGCCGAAACTCGGGCGGTCCCGCGTGGAAGAGTGCGGATTGGTCTAATATTCGAAACACGCTCCACCGGAGGAAAAATCGGAAGATCCGACTCTTCTGTTTCTCTTCGTCCAAAAAATATGTTGGAACGTTCCTATACAATGACCCGGCCGAACCTCTATCTCTTCCATGCTAGAGAGACGAGCGCCATTTTCCTATTCGTATCCAAATCACAGACGCTCAAAGACAAGCAGGATATTGGACGTGTCTTCCGTCGAGACGGCTCGGTAACACCTAGAATATTACCAAAACTATTCAAATCCAATATCCTATATAGAGACCCCGTGACAGAATTCTCAGAGCAGTCGTCGAACGTCTGCAACTCCGAATCCGATTAGATTCCCTCTAGGCCTTACTGTGGCGAAAGAAAATTAAAAAAAAAAAACTGTTACTGTTAAGGTCATGTGAAGGTCACAGTATACCAGGCTGTTGAACTCGTCTTGAAATAAAAGATAACCTTGATGTGACCTTAGAGAAAGCTAGGCTTGAGTTGTTGATATTGGTGAAGATATTGTTCTCTCGAAAGAAATATCAACAAATCAAATCTGTCTTACCGTTAAAACTTTACTGTCAAGGTCATATCAAGGTCACAAGCAATAATATTACAGTGTACAAACATTTATTGTGCCATTGAAAAACATGAAGGTGACCTTCCAAAAATTTGTTTACACAGCTACCAGAACTGCACCTGATCCCTTTATTTACAAACTCCTTTTCTCAGTAACTTGCATGGTGTCCTATAATTTTGTCCACCAGTGTTTAATCATTATGTTCGTATGCTTTGCATTTTTCTGGTGCGGTTTCAACGCGAAAATATATTATATGTATCTTCTCATTTTGACAAATTCGCTGGGAACGGTGGGTATAGCGTGAGGTTTTGATAAATGGTGGAAATTCGAGCGAATAATGGAATCAACGTATAAATTGCGTGTGACTAATACATGGCACGTTCGGTCACAATTCAAGGGAGAGCGGCGTGGAATATTGCACTGATTATGATTAACATCGATACCGCGCTGTTAAACATATATGCGTGACGGACACGATTTATACTTCTATTATGCGAAATCATTCACATGCGGCCGTTATAAATCTTCCCGAGAATCATGGGTCTGGATTTTCGAGAATAAATCGGCCCAAATAATTCAGTGCCCGATGCAATTTAATAAACGTCAAATTGTTGTTTCGGTGTGCTCGATTTCACCGGTACAATACTCCAAAAAGTAGTTCGGGAAATTTTGTGACGATCTACGGCGCCTCGGATGGTCTCTCAGCCTCGATTGCAGTAAGTCTTTAATCGATCAGCATCATTAAGATTAACAACAAATCAGGAAAAGCGATTTTTCTTTCCAATTTATTACTATTTCTCCTGTGATCTTGACCGACCTTGAGTAGTTACAACCATTGACTTCCCAATGAAAAGGACTATCAATTTGTATGTTCAAAAAGGGGTCGTCCCGTTTAACAAAATGAAGGTGACCTTGAACGATCTTGAGCGATGATAGTCACTGAATTCCTACTGACAGGGACTATTAACGCAGGTAAGAATTAAGGTCACCTTGAGTAATCATTAACTTCCCAAAATTAAAAAAATTAATTGTCAACGACCTCGCTGAAAATACCGGTTCTCGTACGATCACCGGAGTTAAACAGCGTGGGGCGTGGGCAGCGCTTGGATGGGTGACCGCTCGGTAAAAAGCCGGGAAGTCCTTTTCACGTGTTGTTGGCAAAATAGGTGGTTCGGACCCTACCTAAATAAAAAGTGGGTCTCGCTGGAATTGGAAATTAGGCGATAGTGAAGAGTGGTAAAGGGGGAGGAGTTGGTAAAATGGATTTGAAACCCTGAGGGGACCAAATATCATTACATACATACCACAATTAATTTATGTTGTTTTCCTTGTCATTCCAGCCTTGAACATCTTCAATTCGCAGCTTGCGTATCGTAATTAAGTGAATAACCTTCGTTGCTCGCTAGAAAGGGGGTTACGATTGAAACACAGCTGAGCACGCCACCCGCACCCGTAAGCAGACCAGTAGCGTAATCGTCGATAACAGCACGCTATTAACGAATCGAAAAGACCGTTTCGATCGGAGCGGTGCGGGCCGGGCCGGGCCACGGGCTGCACGCCGATTAAATTGCAGGCCCGACAAATGGGCAAACGTTTCGGGATCATTAGACAAACGTTCGGGGACGTTATTAATGTTGACGTCGGTGCGTCGTAGAATAACTCGTCTGTCTCGTTCATCGAGGATCGTGCCTCCTCGTTTTTCCGCCGTGAAAAACGTTCCCAAGTGTGATTCGAACTATCGATCCTAGTGTTCCGTTCCAATTTCTCACGGTACACTGTTCCGCGATCTGCATCATGGTGACGATGAATCTTGCTTAGCGGAACTGATGCTCCGAACTATTAGCTAATATCGGAAAGAAAATCAGTTGAATGTGAAATCAACTTTTTTTTTTACAAACTGGGCGTCAATTATTGAAAAATTACATGATTACAAAAATTTGGCATCCTCTTGGCGCAATTAGTACGGGAATAAAACTTTGACGGTTACGGTAGAGACCTTCGCCACAGTTACGGAGATAATGCTGCATATGTCATGCCTAAGACTTTTTAAAAAAATTATATACAAACAAAAATATGGCGTCCTCTTCGAACAATTGTTTGAATGTCAAGTTTTTAAGTTGCATCTCCGTAACTGGTTTCTAGGGTATCCCTCCAATGGTGGGGATGGGATGCTGACAGTTACGGTAGAGATCTTTGCGACAGTTACGGAGTTAATACTGTACATGGTTCTTGGTTAACGATTTTTTAAGAAATTATATAGACAAATGTGGCATCCTCTTGGTAAAATTGTTTACAGGTCAACACATTTATCAACAATTATTTAATTATTTTTTTAAGTACATATTTGCATAATGAAACGTGTCACGTGACCAGGTCGTAGCGGAAGCGTGGGGGAATGGCGTCGCAGAAGGGGAAGGTCAGAGTGGGGAGGCAAGCCTTAATCTGGCAACTCTGGCCTAGCAGAGTGGCCAGATCAGGGGAATTGACAGGCGTGGAGGGGAATACAGGTCCCCTCTCTCTGCGATTACCAGGCAGCGAGAATTGGGTTGGCGCATCATGTCACGTGACCGCTCGACCGAAGAGGGGGAATAGCGTCGTGGAAGGGGAGAGTGGGGAGGCAAGCCTTAATCTGGCGACTCTTCCAAAGTGTCTAAGAGATCGATTAACTGATTACGGGCGGAAGTAAACCGTCCATTATGTTTCAACATCGTCTACATTCCGTCCCGTTGAGGGCGCAGCGGGTTCTATTAGGATCTATCGACATTCCGTCACTGAAATCGCCGTAATTAGAGAATTTCGTGAGTAATCGGAGCCAATCGAACCGCACGGCGCGGTCTTAATTACACTGGTAACTGTGCCTTTTCGATAGCTCTCGTGGCTGACGCGGCTCTCCTCCCCTTCACTCCCGTGAAAAGAAAGCGCTCGTTAAAGCATCCGCGGAACACTTCGAGTACGAATCCCGTGGCTGGAAGGGAAAAAAGAAGAAGAGAGGGGAGGAAAAAAAAGAGGCCCGTACTCGAGTCCTTGCCGGAGTCACACGAAAGAGAACCGCACGCTGGGAAGAGGCGTCGGGATGAATAGCGTCGTTTCCCCCGGGATTATGTTCTTGTCCTACTCCAGAATTCGGGGGGAGAACCCGCCGTCGCGCCGAGGCAATCGGGTCCCGCTGAAAAATACTCACCGGCGAATATTAAAACCCACCTCGGGTATTTGTGCGCCCGATCTCTTCGATCACGTCTTATTCGGATGCCTTCTGGCAAGCGTCGCTCGCACGGAAACGCGAAACAAAGCGTAACCTAAAAACCCCATGGAAGAAAGAGCCGCGGAAATTGTTCCCTGTGCACGACACCGATTCTGCATACAGGGTGTCACGAAATCGTGTCGCGACCAACATATCGGGATTCTACAGGGTGTCCCGAACTTTCCCTCAACTCCCGGAAATGGGAGGTCCTTGAGGTGATTTCAGGCAGCATTTTCCAGTAGCTACGCTCTGATTAGTCCGTGTTTTTCGTTAGTAACCTCCCAACGAAGCCGCGGCGGCCATTTTTGCAAATGTTGCTTCCAATCACTTCAGGAACCTCCCATTTCCGGGAGCTGGAAGAATTTTGGGACACCCTGTATAACTCTAGATCGGTGGAGATCTGTTAAAAAATAGTTGCCGCAAATTTGACCTCGACTCTTTTTCTCAAGGTCAAATCTTCTTTTTATTGGCATTCTATGGTACTCACCGCGAGGAACCTTGCAGAAAACATGGCTCTCGAGTCGACTGTTCTCTCAAAAAACGACCACATGACCACGGGTGTCTCAAGATGGTGTCATTCTGGGCCAAACGGCTGTAACATGTGTAGAGAGAAGTTGTTCCGAATGATGACCTTAACGATATATTTCAAAGTCATTGGAATCTATGAAGAGCCCCTTACCAAGCTCACCTGGAACAGTTGACAAAATTTTGTTGAATTTCTGTATGATAGTTGGTTCCTGCTGGCAATAAAGGAAGATTTCAATCACTTTATCAAACGCAAGGCCGAACAAGATCATTGTTTTCTGATTGGATGCGAAACCTTTCCACGAGCGCGCCCCGATGATCATGAAAATCGGATACCTGGCGTAGGTTCGGTATCTCCCAAAGCTACGAGACCCACCAACGTGTGCCTGTTGGGGTGGTTCTGAAGAGATTCATGAATTATGTAGACAGATCTGCGTGTAGGAGGAGCCTCTACACGCCGGTCGCACTATCTACAGCCGAACGCTTCTGGACTGTCGGCAGAATGTTGTTTACCGGGCATGGATTTGATGGATGAATCTGCGCCGCTCGAAAGGGGGATGACACTCTATCCACTTTATCAACCCCGTATAGTCGTCATGTCGTCCTCATTCACCGAGCTTTTCGTATTATTCGCGACCGGGCACGGTTATTTGCACACGTGGAGGATTCCTCCTCGGAGAGGACCATTAGGGACGATCAAATCACTTTTCTTGATAAATCGAACCGTCTGAAAAATGGAAGAAAACATTATGCCAATATTACATCGCTTTCGCATTAACTTGTCTTTCACGGTAGCAACAATGCGATCACTATTTTTATTTAAAACTACAAATTTTTAGTCTGCAGTTGCACGGCCTACATAATGGCTGACGAAAATAATTATTGTCCCATCAGAACAATGAAAGATTAACAAATTCTAAGTTGCAACTATTTTTTATTATCAGAAGGTGATTAACGGAAAGACCGTTCACAAGAAATTTGTTTGACCGACAGTAAAGCAACGCAGACGCGTGCGTTTGGACATCTACAGGAAATCCCACTTTCATGTAACGTCAGAAAACGCGGGACGGCTGAACGAGCGCCGGGCTCAGCCGAGCGAAAGGCGATATCTTGTAACCGGTGGCAGATTCACGGTCGCAAAAACTGCAGGCTCGTGACACGAGCTAGGGCGCGTGAACTCGTCTTCGCGCATCACGGTGCCCGCTGCGTACGTACGTGTACTCACGCACACCGGCGCGCATGATTCAGGGCGATGCGATGGAGCATAAAAAGGTTACGCCACGGGAACACGTGGCGGCGCTGGCCACTTTTTACGCTTCCGCATAGGAAGTGTCAGACTTGTTACAGAAACATATGGGCCCATATGCAGCCCGCCGAAAATTCATTTTTTTCTCTCTCTCTCTTTGCCCCTATTGCCACGGCAGGATCGACGCGGGAACAACGAGCAATTTGTCAGCCTGGTACGGATAGCCGAGGGTTATTACAATGCAAATTAAACGTCCGAAGGCTGTAAGCCTCCTGCCTTTTGATTGGTCGGCTACCGCGTCGCTAATGGTTTCTCAATATTCATGTAAGATGGATGAACCCTTACCGGTTGTGTGAATGGCTCGTAACAAGTACGTGTAATGAGTAGATTGGGGATTTTTATGCGAAAGAAAATCCGATACAATATTGAAGATTTCAATTGTTCATTTCTACAAATGTTTCCTTGAGGAATCGAAGAATGTGACAATGAGGTTCTTGAAGGAAAGTGTCATTCGAAAAGGGGACACATACAGCTTCAATTTTGCAAATTTCGTTTCTCCACAAGTGGCAGGAACAGTCTATAATCTTCTTACTCCAAGAACATCCCAAATAAACCTGCGGACACGTCCACCAATTTACATCTTCATCAATCTCTGTAAACCACGAGCATAGGTGTACATCATTCAAAGAGGTTTACCATAATCTTCGGTAACAGACGCCCATTATTGCCTTTATCGATTACCTTATGATACCTCGAGCGACCCTGTGCATTCCAATACACAAACGTGGCTGCCGTCCGATATCCATTGCAAACTGCCCTGACGCAAAATCAATATGCTTCAATTTTAATGTTTATCTGGAACGATTAACTTCGACGTTATCGAATTGCTTTATTCCGATATGTCAATGTTGTGTCGTCCGAGTACTCAGCACTGATAGGGAGTCATGTGTCCATACTCCTCAATCGCCGCTGTAGACTCCAGAGTCGTCAGATGAGGGGAGAGGGCACGCTGTTCAGGGGAAACGCGTCACGTGACCGGGCCGCAGCGGATGCGTGGAGACTAGCGTCGTAGAAGGTAGAGTGGGGGCACTGGATAAGACCAGAATCTCCCCACTCAACCTCCCACTCCAACGACGCTATTCCTCCATAAATTCACTATAAGAGAACACTCTGCTTCCAAAGATAAAGTTTTTCCTTCGTTTCCAAACGTCCTCCCACTTGGGCTCCTCCCACTTGGGCTCCTCCCACGTGAATTCCTTTCACTTGGGCTCCTCCCACTTGAATTCCTTTCACTTGGGCTCCTCCCACTTGAATTCCTTTCACTTGGGCTCCTCCCACTTGAATTACTCTCACTTGGGCTCCTCCCACTTGGGCTCCTCCCGCTTGGGCTCCTTTCACTTGGGCTCGTCCCACTTGGGTTCCTCTCACTTGGGTTCCTCCCACTTGGGCTCGTCCCACTTGGTTTCCTCCCGCTTGGGCTCCTCCCACTTGAATTCCTCTCACTTGGGCTCCTCCCACTTGGGCTCCTCCCACTTGGATTGCTCTCACTTGGGCTCACAAAAATTTATAATTTT
This sequence comes from Lasioglossum leucozonium, assembly GCA_028454225.1. Lineage (NCBI taxonomy): Eukaryota > Metazoa > Arthropoda > Insecta > Hymenoptera > Halictidae > Lasioglossum > Lasioglossum leucozonium. The sequence goes on from CM052213.1 coordinate 1,265,842, forward strand.
CGCAAAAAACGAAAGTCATGACGTACGCATAGTGTCCAAAAGATTCCTGAGGTCATTTGAACTCTTTTTCCTTTGCGAAAATGCTCCACGAGTCTTCGTTCAGGAGTTTTGTAAAGTTCAGCCTCGAGTCTGATTTTGAAACGTGTGAAAATATGTGTCGTGTGCACGAAATTCTTGAAAAATGGCAGACTTCGGTCGCTCGCGTCATAGCCCTTACTCAATAGAAATTCTATGGACGATGCATTCGCGTTCTAACAGTTACTATTGAGTACACGCGCATTCAATGATATCGAACAGTCCCAGATACCCGTCGAGATGGTGAATAGAGTAGAATCGAAAGACCCATTCCCTATAAGGGTGTCATCCAGAGCGCAACAGGACCGATTCGTATTCCAAATATCGTAACTGGCTCCGTGCATTTTCCTTGCCCTCTTCTGGCGCTCACATCGATTGCGCCGCCTTTTCCGTTTCCCTCTTCCCTCCTGTTATTTCGCAGGACACCGTTCCGCTCGAAATATGCGTCGCATATACGACACCATAACAGTGGAAGCAGGACAACGCGACGCAAACAGAAGCGGCAGAACGAAGTCGAGGAAGTCGAGGTGGAAGCTGAGAATTTCAATTTCCATCCTCGAACAGGCGAGCCTGGTTCCTTCGGCGCTCTCCCTCTGCATTCTTCTGCAACTCTCGATGCACTCTCGTAAGCTCCGTGCATGTTTCTCCGTCGGCAAACATCGTCTTTAATTTCCGGCGATATGAGCGTCCGCGCTTCTCCCGATTCAAATGGATCGCCTGATTTCGGACGAACCGTTCAGCGCTATTCGAATTAAATTTTATATCAATAAACAATTTTATTCGTTATTCATTTCGAACAGCTCTGAATCGCTATTTGACATTTGCGGGTACATCTGGGCCAATGTGATCCACAATATTTATAATTATTTATTAAAAAATTAGTTAAGAGATTACACAAATGTAAGGGTGCCTATTGTATACAGAGTGTTCACGCTAACACTAGCCACCGTTTTTTTTTCGCAAATAGTAAACATTATTGTAATTTTTTTTTATCTGCATTAATTTTTTAGAAATAAAGGTGACCTTCAATTTTTTGGACCTTTCTCTTTTGTCACAATAATGAGCCCCATCTAATTTTAAATGACTTTTTTAAAAAGAGGGCAGCAATTCTGATAATGCATTTTATATTATATCCATGTTACATTGTTAATCAACTACTGAAATCGTTTAAATCTTGAATGCTTGATATGTTCCATAAATAAAAATAAATAAATTTCTAGTTTTTAAATAATTCTTTTCGAACTTCTACGTTTCCATCAAGAAGATATCTGTTCCTGAGGAACTTTCGTAGAAAGAAACGTTACTCTTAGGAACTTCTTAAAAAGTGTTCTCGTGGAGCAGATATTTTAGAATCTGAAAAGTTTTTATATTTTATAAGTTCTATTCGAACTAAAATTAATGCTTTCCTAACTTTTTCTTTATTCATTCCCATCGGAATTTGTAATATAAGGAATTTTCTTGAAGAAACTTCTACGGTCCACGAGTTATTGAATTTCAATTTCCATTTTCATCCACAGCTTTCTCACAAATGTTCATTCATCTTCTTAAAGAACTCGTTTTCATATCGCATAAGTTGCACATTTTCAAAGTTTCTTTAACACAATTTTCATGAGAAGATTTAGACTTCGAGTTGTTGTTGTTATACAGGCTATTCCAAAAATGTTGTGCTTCCTTGGAAGGGATGATTCCTGAGGTGATTTAAAATTATTTTTTCCTTTACGAAAATGTTCTCCGCCGTTTCGTAAAGCGGCTATTAACAAAAAAAGAACACGGACCAATCAGAGCGCGGCTACAGCTAAGCGCGGCGTCGGCATTGGTTGATCCGGGCTCCGTCCGCAGAAAGCCGCGCTCTGATTGGTCCGTGTTTTTCGTTAATAACTCCTGAACGAAGCCTCGGAGAACATTTTCGCAAAGGAAAAAGTTGCTTCAAATCACCTCAGGAATCACTCCATTCGAGGAAGTTCATCAGTTTTTGAACACCCTGTATATGAAAATATCTAGAATCGATATCAACCTAAAAGTTAATACACGACGACCTTAAAATTTCAGATCCAATATTTTCGTAGACATTATTGAACAGTTTCACGTCCTTTTATGAAACTGGCCAATGAAATTATGGCGCACAACTTGATACCAATATTAGGAAGCCCATGTAAATGTATCGATTTACGTAGGCTAACATATTATACGTACAACAGGAAGGAAGCGCTCGAGCCTTTCTTGTGTAAATATAAGCCTTCCGATTGGACACGGATTTTTCTGTTACGTGACACGATGATTGAAAAGACCTCGCGGTGAACGGCTCTTTGTTATATTATGTAAATCGGTTAACATACAGGGATTACATCAATGAACTTTTTAGTGGCAGAAAGGCGATCGCCTTTAATCCATCAAACCTTACGACATGCTTGAAGTTTGCTGTTTAACAATTTCATCATTTTTTAATCTAATAAAACACGCAATCTATCATTCTTTTCCCCCGAGCTACATTCTGTCCTTGAAAAAAATAAAACATTTTTCACTGGATAAAAGGTACAAAAATAATTATATACATAGCGAGATGCTAAAATTGTAAAAATATAAGCTTAGTCTTCCATAACTGTTACAAGAAATCGACGTTTCGAAAATTTGTTTATTTTTTCAAATTCCGTTTCGAGGCGAAAAATTCTGAAAAAATTCATAGATGTGCATTCCAGTAGCTACAGCATGCCCGATTTTTTTCAGAATTTTTTTCAGAATTACGGAAGAACCGGATTTTCTTTGTCACCCAGACCAATAATTGTAAGCATATATAATTATAACCTAACCCAGAACAATAATTATAACCTAACCCAGACCAATAATTATACGCATTCTTTTTGGGTAAAACTATTTTGTTTACAATTCATTAATATTTGTAATTATATTGGTCTGGGTTAGGTTGCGCCCGGTTAACGGAAAAGTACCCTACTTTTTATGCCTTCATAAGTATGTGATGCAATCTCAATTCGATGCATAGGAAAATTTTTCATGTTCGATTTTCGAAAAAATTTGCAATGCATATTATTCCACTGAAAATTCTCAAAATACTCATCCTTCGAGAGTCCATAGAAAAAATTATGGGAGAAGTATCGTTTCTAGGTCAACGACCATTGCCTCGTTGCAAGCACCGGTTCTCGTTCGATCACCGAAGTTAAGTGGCGTAGGGCGGGGGACGCGCTAGGATGGGTGACCGCTCGGTAAAAAGCCGGGAAATGCTTTTCACGTGTTGTTGGCAAAATAGATGGTTCGGAATCCACCTTAATAAAAAGTAGGTCCCGCTGAAATTAGGCGATAGTGCAGAGTGGTAAAGAGAGAAGTTGGTAAAATGGATTTGAAACCAATCCTTCTAATATAGTTTCTAATATACCCATCGCATGAAACACTTAATCGGATAACTTGCCTGAGCATAGCAGTAAATTCATAGCGTTCAGGACCTAATCTCTCCAGCCGGTCATGGATTAGAAATAAAGGAGGGCGCAATTCCTCAGCCGCGAAGATGCATTAACAGCTTCGAATCCTCATGAGTCAATGAAGACAAGTCCTGGCGTAATTTAAAAATCATCCGGTAGCTGAACGGTGGTGGAGGAATAGCTAATTGAAAGAAGACCATCAATTCTCCTCGGGGCGAGATTAAACCCCGCGGGATTGATGTCGAATGGCTGCGCGTATATCCAGCGGCCATTATTAATTCCATATTAATCGATCCGGCCAGTTCCTCTGAATTCGATGTAAAGCGGCTTCTAGCGGTTGCCTCTTGCGGCGCGTCGTCAGTGAAGCCAGAGCAACACGTTGATTTTCGGCCGCAGACTGTACTCTGATCCTGGTTAACTTTCACCCCGAAGTTCTTCGGGTCGTCCCCAACGCAACCGTGACTCACCGAACGACTCATCGTCCATCGCTGGAGGAGCCCCGAATTGCCACGGCGTCGTATTCGCAGTCACGATCCGCGAGTATTCGCAATTGCGATCCGGGCGTGCTCGAGGACACGCGGCAGCACGCCTACGCCGATCGGAACTAGGTCGAATCGAAATTCCAGCCTGAGGAGACGCGGTAGTGCTCGCTTAAAGGGTGTAGCCGGATAAGGGGGCGAAAAGCGCCCCGAAAACAAATTGAATTTGCAATATGGCCATTCGATAGCTTGTCCAAGGAAAATTTCTCGCATTCTCTTTGATCGAAAATTCTGAAAAAAAATCAGGCACATTTTGGCTATTAGAATGCACGTCCGTGAATTTTTTCAGAATTTTTAGCTTCGAAACCGAATTTTAAAAAATACCAGAAGTTCAGAAATGCCGATTTCTTGTAGAAGCTATGAAAATCGTGGTTTCTCTGTAATTTCTCGCATTCTCTTTGATCGAAAATTCTGAAAAAAAAATCAGGCACACTATGGCTATTAGAATGCACGTCCGTGAATTTTTTCAGAATTTTTAGCTTCGAAACCGAATTTTAAAAAATACCAGAAGTTCAGAAATGCCGATTTCTTGTAGAAGTTACGGAAACATTTATTACACATGGTACAACCTAATGATCATAGGCCAAGGAAAATAATGGTATTCGATAATTGACACACGGATGGTTATAACGGCCGCACTACACTGGCCCGATCAACTTCCTTAATTAGGACCATCTGACCCAGCAGCTTGAAAAGCTATTGCCCGGAACAGGAAGAGGCAGGGGGCCAGTGTCGTTCAGAGACAGATCAATACTTAGCGATCGAAAAACTACCATCCGAACTGCCATAGACACTGACATAGAGCCCAAGAGGATGCCGCAAACGTAGAGGACAATCATGCAATAAAGGAATTTTCAAGATCAATCATTTTTCTCTTACCTTTTCAAACGTAGCACTCGCGGATCGTTGAGATTCTCCTGATTAAAACGAGTCCAAACACGACCTATATCGGTCCACTTTTGTAGACTTCATATATAGGGTGTCACACTTGAGTGTGACCCTCAGAATATTTGTCCTACGAAAGACATTTTCTACAGATTTACATGTGTTGGCATTTCCCACAAAGCGTTTTCCTTACAAATGAAATTTAAGTTTGACCTTCATCATCGGAGTTCAAGGTCATTCGATGGTAACGTCACATTACATATGTAATCTATTCATATTTGAACGTATTTTTTATGAGCTACGCGATGCAACACGAAAATGTGTTATTTGAAAAAAAAGACATTGACCTTGAAGACTACGAAAAAACAACATTTAATAAAACTAGTCCGATTTACGTCGTGTTTGGACTCGTTTTAATCAGAAAAATCTCAACATACCACCGGCACTATATCTGAGAAGCTACGACAACAATGACTGCATTTGTAATTTCCTTTATTGCATGATTATCTTTTACGTTCGCAGCACCTCTTTGATGCGCGTCTGTCCTCATTCCCTTTAGCGGTTTCATTCTCTTTCCTTGTCTACCGAGATAAAGCTCCGCTGAGCTCGGAACACTAATTGGTGGGGGAAGGATGGGCACGAATCGTGCAAATTTAAGCGTTGCATTTAGTCAAAGGAGGATGTCAAAAAGTGGCCTAATTCTGGGTAGCTTAGATTCCCAAAACGCTGAGAAGGTGTAGGCTCGAAGGAGGTGTGGGCCAGTTGTGTGGAAAGTTGTAAAAAAGATAGACGATCTAGAAAATGCATAGAACGAAAACTAGAAAATATATATAGCCTCCAAGGTGAACCCGATTTTTATTTTCTTAACTATGTGCCCCCACTTTGCAAAAAAAATTGTGTATTAACCATAGGGAGGTGCCAAAACTTAGTGTTCCATGCGACGTGGAGGGGGAATGTAGGGGATGAAAATAGCAGTGGCAGACATTTTATTACAAGTTTGTTACAACTATTTATAACAATCGGACGTTAGCAATTAGTAGGTTAAATTTAAAACAGAAACGAAGAATATAAATACTTATATTCTATAATACTGTTATGTCTATTAAATATACTGTCTTATACATATACTATCTTATATATTAAATATATTGTTTATATATTATATATACTGTTATGTCTACGTTCACTGCCTCGTCTCGCTGGACAAGATATAGACTAAGTATATTGGAACAGCCTGTATGAAAAAGAGGGGGGGATACTTTCCGGACAGACCTCGTACATGATAACGAAAGGAAGCCTTCTCTCGGCGTCTTGATCGACGCGAAAGTTTCAAATTACGCACAACACTGTACGCGAATTTGTATTAACGGTAATGGAAGGGCAAGAGGAGGAGGGGACACGGGTTCGGGAGACTACGCCTTTATCGTCCTCATTTTGAAGCTCAATCACAAAGTGGCTGCTGGCGTCGTCGAGGCCGCTTTTTTGCGTCCAGTGAAGCGATTTCCCTGGCGAAATTTTTCGAACAGAGGCAGCAGCTTTTACGGAAGCTGCAAGCTCAATGGATAATACGCTGCGACGCGAGGGCTGCTGCGCGCCCCTCTTCTTAAGTAGAGAAGGGTTCACGACCCTGTGATGACATATACGTGAGAACGCGCCTACTCTCTAGCCCTCGGCCCAGGAATGCCCTTCCACCCTTTTTCCCCGAGATGAGTCACCCCGTGAAAAGCCCACGGAAACGGTCTCGAGAGCAATTCCACGGCAATGAGACGAAAAACCGGACGGCAAGGGGCGGCGGGCACGTTTCCATTGCGCTTATGCGGTCCATTTGTCGGATCGACGCGGACCTATCGATCCCCTTTAATGTATCGAAACGCAGTCTGGGTCTAAAAGTCATCTAAAAGTCTGGATCTCCCGTTTTCCATATAAACCTATCGAACATTTAGTAGCAATCACCTGGAGGTACCTTCACTTTGCATAACTATCATGCTTCACTTTCGCAATGGTTTTATTGATACTGTTTATTGTGCCCTAAACTTGTCGACGTGGCACCTCCCCTTCGATTTCGAAGATCTCGAGATCAGGGTTACCATTCTGAACAACATTTCTCTTCACAGTTTTACGCGGTCGGCTTTGGTTCACCAGACAATTGGAAAAAACCTCACTCGTCCTTGACAACATATGTCAAGGTCATCGAATTTCCTGCAAATATCTCGTAAACTCAAGCGGACCGTTGAAAACGTCAAATGTTGATCAGAACGGTGACCTTGACAGCGCGTTTCAAGGTCATTCAGAGAGGAGGAGCCTAATCGAAAAGCTCACCCCGGATTGGAATACATGTTCTTCATGGTCGCTTTGGAATATCCAAAATTGAACAATAATTTTCACCGAAATATTTAGTTGTTCATGGAAAGTTTATAAATACACCCGGACAATAGAGGCTTAGTAAACAGGAACGTATTCGTATAAACGAGGTGCGAATAAACAAACTTCCACCTTTATTCATAGATGTGCGATAAGGCGTGACGCCGTGGATTGAAATGCGTTTCTATGAAATGAATCGACGGAGCCTGCACCATTGAAACGCGTAGACAAGTACAAACGAATGTGGAGTACGAGAGATCCTTGAAACGAGAGCAGCAAAGAAAGTCATGAATGTTAGCCGCCATATTTATTACGCTAACGACCGGTTCCCCGTCACGTTACATCGAACAACAATTACTCAACTTCATGCATTTCCATTTACGATACGACAATACGCATTACGGTGCGCCGCGCCGGCGCAGGTAGCACGATATTAGTTCATCCGACGCGAGTCGTTTGTTTCAATCTAATTACTGTGACGTATCTTTTGCATTACGAGATGCTGCCTGCTGCGGGTTGTAACTCATTATTACGTGCCATTAAATCGCCGGGAAAAACCGACGGCTATTGTAATTAATCTAGATTTTCTGCAAAATTGTGTCAGGGCTCTCTACTCGGAGCACGAAATTAGTCAACTCGGCGCTTTGAATGTCTTCGAAAAACTATTAGTGATATTTTAATTATATTTTATATTGTGCGATTTCTCCTCTAACTCATCGATTTCAGTTCCCAAATTACTTTATACCAGGCCTGGGCAACTGATTGGCTACCTGCACCATCGCGCTCCGGTCGCCGGTTCGGACATGTCCGGACAGGACTCGCGCCGGCCCGCCGGGTCGGCGTAGCCGACTCTACGTCATCGTCTCACGGACCACCCAAGTCTGCTCTATACGCAATGCATCCGAAAAATATTTAAACATTAAAGTGCACAGCTGAATAAAATGCTGCAAAATTAGCACAAAACCAAGTTGATTTTTGGTCAGACCCTTCGAAAAAAAGAACCTACCGAGTAGGTACGGTTTAATGAACTATGCTCTATTTCTTCTGTTCTGCTCAACAAAAAATTCCGAAAAAATTCGTGATCATTCTACCTAATGGCACGCACGACAGTGAATTATTTCAGAATTTTTGAAAAAATCCGGAACCATGAAATTGACGATATTGTATCGAAGATTATTAACATGTGATGTGGCAACATCGCATATATACAGAACATTGGATTAGCTGAGTCAACGTTGCTAAATGCAATCAGAATTCACCATTTTAGATGAAACGGGATTTCTTCCGGCGAGGTTTTAAATCTTTTCCCGTTCATGTCACGAAATGTCAGCCTAGAAACATCCTAAATGACGAACCCCAGCGCGAATTCGTTTAATCAACGTGATTGCACTTATGTCACCGACGAATTCGGTTCTCCCCCGGTGGGACAGCGTGTCCTCCTCCTTCCTTCCTATTCTCGTTGACGTGGACACGATTTATGGGGCGCGATCATAAAAGATGTTCATAGCGGAATGACGCTGCCGACTGCCAACGGAAGCCCATGGAAATGTGCCGTCGTAAAAGTCCACTTAATACGCCCGCGCGAGAGATCGGGGCCCAGAAAATTTCCTGTCGATCTATTGCTCGTTGCCGGTTTTATTGGCCTCGCTGGCCGCGTAAACTTTCAGTTATCTCCGAGCCAGGAAACGGCGTCGCGCGGCCATCATTTTACGGGGTCCCCGGCGCGGCGTCTCGTGCACGATTTCCTTATGTTCAGTGCTTCCCGATGTTACAATTAATACAGAAACAATGTCAACACTTCCGCTCAGAACAGTGTTGGCATACAGTTAACAATGTATTTGTTATAGTACTTTCGTACTATACAAAAAAAAATATGGCGTTCCATTTAAAAACACGAAGTGACCTTCAAGTAACCTTGAGAAAATAAGATGGCATCTTTATTTTTACGTCACAGTGAGAATTATAAAACAATAAAAAAAGATATGGCGTTGCAGTTAAAAACACGAAGTGACCTTGAAGTAACCTTGAGAAAATAAGATGGAATCTTTATTTTTACGTCACAGTGACAATAATGTCATCACTTCAACTCAGAACAGTGTTGGTATACAGTTAACAATGTATTTGTTTTTTTCGTACTGTACAAAATAAGATATGGCGTTCTATTTAAAAACACGAAGTGACCTTGAAGTAACCTTGAGAAAATCAAGATGGAATCTTTATTTTTACGTCACAGTGAGAATAATGTCAACACTTCCACTCAGAACAGTGTTGGCATACAGTTAACAATCTATTTGTTTTTTTCGTACTGTACAAAAAAAGATATAGCGTTCCATTTAAAAACACGAAGTGACCTTGAAGTAACCTTGAGAAAGTAAAGATGAAATCTTTATTTTTACGTCACAGTGAGAATAATAAAACTGTAATGTATTTGTTTTTTTCTGTACTTTCGTACTGTACGAAAAAAGATATGGCGTTCCATTTAAAAACACGAAGTGACCTTGGAGTAACCTTGAAAAAATAAAGATGGAATATTTATTTTTACGTCAGAGTAATAAATCTTTATTTTTATGCCACAGTGACATTCTACATAAAAAATAATGATAAAAGTCAATCTATCACCAACAGTTCAGAAATTATATCGAGCGGCACTTATCGTGGGACACCCTGTATATTCGCATCTGTTACTAGTGCATGGAACGTCTAGTTACCACTCTTTTATCGCCTATAATTCATCCGGCCGTGTGAACCGTGTTGCACCTGCAGCCGTCTGATACCAAACTTCGAATTGAATAATAAAATTTCGGTTCGGTTCGTTGAACCCGGCCTAACGCCGAACGCAGGGAATTGTAACAGTGCCAAATCGTCCGTAATATCGAACTTCCTTGAAACCGTTACCAGCCCGTTAGGAAGTTTCGGCAAAAGGTTAACGTCCAGTGACTCCCGTCCCTTGGATCTGCATCGAATTCATCGCCAGGTAGCTGCGCGGCAGAAGTCACGTCGGGAATTTCTAGGATTTCCGAAAGTCCCCACTGTCTGGCACCGCCGAGAGCGGCTTTGATCAACGCTGGGTCGAGAAGCAACGCTATCTCTTAGCGGTCGTCTTTGTCCACAACAGTATTGCGCGGTGAACCGGAACGATGCCCAACAAACCCCATTGTCAGAAACAACGAAAATATAATTGCGAATTTATTGTTAAACTTTATTATTAATTTCAGTAAAATTTTATTGTTGATCAAACAGTTTACGGAGCACCAAAAGTGACTGTTTCACGAAAGTGTCTGTCCCGATTTTTAGCTATTTTTATTACAATGTGTAATCAAAGAATTAAAAATATCAATAATATTTAATTAGTTTTTAGTCGGCTACAAAACGCAGTAGAAAAATGTAAAAAAATATTTGTTTATGAGAAATAAAGATTTTATTTATATTTTTTTTCATTCTGCTTATATTTGCCATTATTTTCAAAATGCCTCTAATCTCTTATAACATATGCTTAAATCGGATGAAAACGAAGTATCCGAACCCGTGAGGTAAAATAATAAGTCAATTAATAAATAGATAAATATCGTTTAGTTGTTACAAAATATTTCACGGTGAATATACCAGAAAATATTCGACTAAAGTTTTCATTTGATTTTATCCGCCGTTGCGCGGAGCGGAACAACACGCTCGAGCTAAGCAATTCGAAGGTTAAAAAAATCTGCTCCGAGAGCTCTTTTTAGCAAATGGTAATTAACGTTTATGGTTACATTACATTTCACGGCGGTGTCGCGCAGAGAGACAGGACATAGCAAGTGAAATCCCCTTTGTGACCGAAAGCCCAATATTGCTGAGCTTAATCACGCTTAAATACGCTCGCTCATCACAGCCATCGCGTACCACACTCCTCTCCGGCTCGCAACAACGCGGCCTGATCGAAACGCAGCCATAGAGAACGATATCCTATCGATTTTTCGCTATCGAAACGATACCGCTGCTGTTATTATCATTATTAACCAGTCTATTAGCAATTTCTATTATCTCGTACGGGCTTACTATTTCCGCGTGTTCACATTGCACGGTCCATTCTCCCCGGTGTTGATAGATTGAAAATAATGGTAGTCATCGTACGGCTGATCTTTGCTTGTTTTAGCGCCGGTTATCAAGTAATTAGCGAAATATTATTATCGTACGATTAATTATTGCGTTCGGGATCAGCTCAATCACGGATTTGCCTGTTCTTTCTAAAAGTTAAATTTAATTGTCAGTACTTGCAACAAATAAACTAACGTTTTTTTATTTTCGTTTCTAATTGTCACTTTTAAGATGAAAGCATTTATCTATAAATTATTTTAAGATTTATTGCAACATGACGACACGCTTACTTGCCAAAAACGCTTAAAATCATTCTGCTTTAAACACGCGTAACTTTTGAACCAGTGAACTCCTAACGTTAAAACTTGGATTTTTGACATTTTTTTATCAAAATGTACATTATTATATAAAAAAAAGTCCAAAATTTCTGGTCCCTTAGGATAAAGTTCAACTTTATTTAATAATTAACCTTGAAAATTGAAATAATTTGAAAGTATGATGAAAAAACTGTATCAAACTATATCGGGTGTAACTATAGTAATTTCGCTGGTGTTGTCTCACTCGTAACTTAAACAAACGCTTAACCTAAATAAACATAATGTTAATGAGTTGGAATATAGCTTTTTAAATTCTCCTCATGCTTTTTCTGTTTTATATTCCCCTTTTCGTGTCACGAATGAACTATGAAAATTTCGTTGATTGCGTGTGTTTATCTACAGGTGCGTAAAAGCGGTGTTAACGTAACGTCCTAGCAAAGCCTTCCATCTGATTACAAATATTCTGAGATGTGCTTTCAGGTTTAATTTCCGTGGGTCTGGAAGAGTCCTGCGATTACAGTGTTGCAGGGCGTGAAGGGTGCAGGGTGAGATGACTTAACGAAGAGCCCTTCTTTGCGTAGGTGCTTGAGAAGGAGTCGAGAGGAATCCTTGAGAGCGAGGGACGGGACAAACTAGCATAATGCAAGGGATTTTTAAAGAGTACAGAGGAGCTGCATAAAGGCTTTCATAAGTACTTCGCCCCAATGAAAGTTCGATTTTTCTCTTATACCGGGTGTTTCACCTAACTTGACCATCTTAAAGATTCTCAATATTAAAGAATTTTCTCAAGGTTACCATTTTCCAGATGTCAAGGTCATCGAAATTTTTTCTAACGAGACTACATACTTTCATTACAACTGTCTTATAGCTCATAAAAAAAAATTTCACGATGTGCGATGCGTTGACCTTCACGTGACCTACAAATGTTCTGACATAATGACATAAACAAATGACATAGTCATCCCCACGAAAATATGTTCAAAACAGTTTGTGCGTTCTCAGTTTATTTAAATGATTAAAAAAAAATTATAACAGCACAGAATCGTTCGTCAAACGCGAAACTCGTAACTAGCCGTTGCATCGGTATTTCGTTTATACAATATCAAATACGGTACAAAGGAACTGATCCATGCTTTTCAACGAAACGATTCGCAATTTCAAACGCATACTTCGCGCAAAACCTCAAACAGATACCGCGTTTGCCATTTTTCTTTCCGCGGATATTGAATTGCGTACATATAAAGGGGTGCCTTGCCAATCCTCGCTGTCTATAAACATTCATAGACAGTGCGTGCGTGTGCGGTCGTTTGGTAAATCGCTTTCTACCGCCACGACCGCAAAAGCGGTCAGGCTCGAACCGTCGTTTCTAAAATCTATTCGGCGAGCCCACAATGATCAATACAACTCTCCCGGCAAGACTTTGCGTTAATCAATTCCTGTATGGTATTTTATAATGTTTCCATCAATTTTTTTTCGATTGTTTTAGCAGTTTGGATGTGGAACAGTTGAATGTATTGTTTCATTATTGATGAATGTACCATTCTCCATTTTAATAGCTGGTCTTTTCTGCATATTGATAGAAAATATCTGTATACTAAGGTGGACCTTACTACACCTGGTGAAATTGTTTTTGCCATTGGGTAAGAAAATAATTCCTGCAAAAGATATCATAGTCAAAAAATAAGGTCCACCCTACTTTATACACTTGCTGTTAATACATACTTTCTCATTTTATAGTAACTTCCGCAATAATAATAACTGTGAAGATGATGTGGGTTAAACTTCATTTTACGGAACCAAAAATTTTTTGGATTTTTTAAATATAATCCTGCAGATTTTGAAGAGGAAATTCCAAAATTCAAAGTTTTAACGTTAGGAATTGACTGGTTAAAAAGTTATGCGTGTTTAAAGTTCAGTGATTTTAACAGGTGAGGGCGCCGCCATGTTAGTCATGGTGCTAATGGTCGGAGCCGTTAGGTGGTATCCACAAGCCAGATTTTTATGAAACTTGAAGTTTTCTGTTTTGTTGGTAAAATTCAATTCAGATTAAGAATTTCTGTTGTGACTTATATTTAACCAGGAAGTTTATACGTATTTCACGAATTAAAGGGACTCGATGCTGAACGCTTTTATCCAACCCGAGTTGTCAATATAATTCTATCAGAGTAATGCCTCCTTTTCTTTTTCTCGCTGCTCAGCAGAAGCGATGTCTCAGCAGAAGCATCGACATTCTGTCATGTCTTAACGCATTATATTTTTAAAATTCTTTCCGAGGTGTCCTCCTCGGCTGTAGTCAGTCGTTGTCCCATTGCTGGAACGTTTTAATAATTTAAACATTTAGTTTTCCCAATGAAAGATCTGCGTATCGACTTTGTAAACATTGTCCAAGAATATGTTTCGTTATATCGATCGTATAATGTTAATAATAAATTTCCAGTGTTATTGGCGCTACGGTTCGACCAATTAAAAAATCAATAAACAATTTTGCAGATTATCAAATAATCATCGACGTTTCGATTCACTTTCGATCGACTTTCGATTCGAATCATTTTCAAGAAAATTTTTATAACTATTATTTAAATTACTAGCTTACTTGTTTTTGATGTGAACTAATATTTGAATAGGAGCATCGTGAACACACAAACAAGTAAGCTAGTAATTTAAATAATAGTTATAAAAATTTTTGGTCAATATCTTTTGGTATATTTTGAAAATTGTTATAATACGCATATTTTTACAGACGCAAACAAATACATCTTGAAAATGATTCAAAAGTGAATCGAAACGTCTAACGATAATTTGATAAACTGCAAAATTGTTTATTGATTTTTTAATTGATCGAACCGTAGCGCCAATAACACTGGAAATTTATCATTGTCCAAGAATATTTGAGTAAATTCTAGGATCACGATCAAAGATCGGATTTCTTCCGGCGTAAATGTCCTCTTCGATGTAAATCCTTAGCAGAATATTTCATGAAGCATCTCAATAAGCGATTAATCCTTCTCCGACTGTTGTCAAGAGGCTCCGGACGGTTGAAACTCCATGAAAAACACTTTCGTTCGTTCCACGATGCAATAAATCGTGAAGAGGTAGTCCCTTTGACTCGATTTGGTTCAATCTGGTCTCTTCATCTCTCTATACTATAATTCTTGGTCGTTTCTCCATCCCTTTCACCGCACCATCGTGTTCCCTTTCCACTCGGAAGGGCCATCCTTTTGTGCGTGCGGAATTAGTTTCCTCTTACCAGGCTGGCTGGTAGCCATTTCGTCCTCTTCCTCTTCCTCTTCCCGATTTATTCGTTGCCACCGTCCTCCGCCACGTCATCGTCTACGATGTAGACTTCGCGTTATTTGCAGGGCCGAGGGGAAAAGTTCGAGGAAGCTTTGAACGCGGGCTTTGCCCCTCCTCCCCCCAGCGACGCTGGTCAGACCGTGAAACTACGAAAAAGCGGATCCGTCGGCGCGATGCGAACCCGGTCCCTTCCTTGATTGTTCTCCTCGAACCTAATGAGCGTAAACTCTCTCGTATTTACATCCGCTAATAGCCTGATTGAGCTGTGCGATCTTCATCAGAGCCTTCGGTCCCTTTTACTGATAAGACTGGCACACACCTCGAGTAACTTCTGCTTAATCGTATCACTTGTGATACTTCTCGCCACATTCTAACCTCGGTGATCGGAAGTGACTCGTTAGTGATATCGCTTACTGAAAAGTCGACACACGAACCCGTCCTAGAATCGATTCGGGGCCGAAATCGAAAAATGAAAATTATGGAACTGATATGGGAATCGAAATGGGAACCGTAACCGCAAGTAACCGTTTGGGGGTTTTCATAACAGTTCATTCAGAATGAAGGTGCTTCGTGAATCGAAATCGATATTATAACAGTTTTCAAAGCCTGATATAAAGTGTCGCGTTTTATCCTTTTTGGGGATTTATCCGAAAGGAATCTGAAAATTGTTTTGTATTGATTTTCTGCTCGCGTACCTATTCACTGCTACCTGGAGAATACGATGTACTTATTTAAAACGAAAACACTTAGAATAGTATTTTCTCGAATAAGACCCTCTTCAATCAAACATCTCATTGTTTATAAACATACCGGGAACTCGATATTCGAGGTAATTAAATTAATGGAGTGTTTTCGGTGGAATTAATGATGATTAACAGTACCCAATTATTTATTAAATTGAAAATACAGGGTTTTATCGATAATTGTCCAAAGCACGGGTCCGGGACAATTATCCGCCAAGGTTACTTTGACTTCTACCGAACATAGAAAAGGGCGACGAAGCTCGAGAGTCTGGGTCGCCGAAAAGCGTAAACATAACTAATACAATAACAAAACATTTCTCTTTATTTTTTATGGAACTTTGACCAACCAAGTTTTGTCACTGAAGTTATACAGTCTGTAGTTGTAAATTCTCGTACAAATAGTACTTTTTATTTATTAATATACTTATTTCAAAATTAATTTTTACTCGTCCAGGAACGAACCATTTAAAAATTTACGATTCTAAGGTACGCGTGAAAAAGTGCGGCGTGGGTTCGCAATTGACCTGATTTAACTCGCAGCGTCACTGTTGCATGATCAGCTGCTTAAAAGTCAACATTACGCTCGAAACAAGTGTATCGAATCATAATTTGTTTAATTATTCCCTCGCCTCATTATTACTTACTTTGCCAAATACAATAATTTTTTAATGTATCAGAAGGAATTAATTACTAGATATATAACTTCGCTTTGGGGTTTGTTAATATTTACAAACAAATATATACATATTCGACGCTGCTTTAATTTATAATTAACTCGTTCTATCGCGGTTGCGATGCCCGTAATTTATTAGCAGATTTGTTTATAAAAGTAAGAGGCTCGCCAACTCTCGACGAATTTCTATTCTCCCTCACAATTAGGTAAAAACTTGAACGAATATGGAATCGTTTGCAAGCGCACTCTGCCGCCAGAACTTCTCTTATTTACCACTCATATTCTCCCTGAAATTGTGCAGACCAAGCTGTTTCTAAATCTCACCAGCTGTTAGTGAAACCCCATTTAATTATACTTCCGCTGCGATATGGGTACCTTCTTTCCAGCCACTATAAATCAAATAAAAAATTCGTGATTCGAATCTGTTCACCTTGCTCTCTTTCTGCTGCTTAATTAAAATTTCTTGAACGTGTTGTGAAGGTAATAAACATTTTTGAATAAATTAATATTGTACTCAAGCAAAATTGCTGAAATACTAATTCTAATAATTAATAATAATAATAATTGAGTTTTATTTCAGATTTCAGCACTTTTATTTCGGATTTTATTGTCAAACCGGTTGAAGATTATTAATGTAAAACATTTCAAAGTCTATCGAAAACATATTTCACTCGTTGAATCATCGTTATCATATTTCCTAGCTGGAAAACAGCAAATAATATCCTGTAAATATGAATTAATGGACTGCCGATCTTTATGCAAAATAAAATTTGCCATACCTTGGTTCATTAGATTATTCTTGAGAAATGAAAACAAATTTATTTATTTTATTTATTAAATGCGAATCTTTATTTCCTCCATAACACTTCCTTGGTTCGGAAATCCTATTCTCAATAGGGCAAAGCACTCAGCATGATTTGATACTTCAACTAGCCCATATTAAGACCATAGTCCGTATTAACCCGGCTACGCTTTAAAAAAAAGGCACTTAATAAGTTGTTTTGGGTCCATTTGGACCCATATCTATTTATTTAATGTTTAGCTATAAAATGTTTTTAAATTTTTTATTTATCTGTTGTTATTCACGTAAATTACATACTAATTTAAAATTACATTCGTAAACGTAAATTACATACGTAATTAAATTAACTTATTCGGAGTCTCTTGTACAATAAATGCAAAGCGAGGCTCTGAGCTCTTTACGTATGGACCCCTAACGCCACACGTGTAACAATTTCTATTACAAGTATTCAAAAAGGATTTTAAATATTTTTTTTAAGTGGAAGAAAGATTTTAATAAATTATTCTCCGGCAAGAAATTTCAGACTCATCGGCCATTCCGTTTGGAAGTTACAAGCGCGCAAAGAATGAGTCGGGTCCAAATGGACCCAATAAGCGTAGCCGGGTTAAGACCCTAGGCCATATTTAGACCATCTCCTCTGAATTATGTGCATCTGAACTGGAATACGCTTGTCTAGTGTGTAATGACGTGTTGAAAACAGTTAATTAGCTTCATCCGAAGGCATTTACATTAAGACGGATACGAAATTGATGATAGAATATGGTAACTCAAATTTGAAGTGAATACCGTCTGTTGTTTATTTATTATATTGTATGTTTATCTGCCTGGAGAAGACCTGATTCGCGCATACGCGATTCCTGCGGGATCGATACTCCTGTTACTCCAGGCTCGTCACAACTGGAGGCGCGAGATTCCCGAGAAAATTGAAAACCGAGGGAACCCCTGCGAACCGGCATTCGTTCCCATAAACGAACCCAACGCAGAGCAATTACAGATTCTTCTAAAAATCCAGCTCTTCAGTACTTAAAGTAATATTTTGCAAACTTTTTCTGTTCATAACTTTTAAATAAAAAACCGAGCGACGGCTAAAACCTTTAGGTCAATCAGGAGAGTGACCTTGAGAACATATATCAAGGTCAAGGTCATCCGCCCTGCCTCCCCTAATATTTACCAAACCGGTTGAACACCATAACAGATTGCGAATTGTTTTGCATTCGTGAAGATATAGGCAAAATTGAAAACCTTGAACCATGCTCGGTCAGTTATCTGAAAGATAATTTAGGAATTTTTTCGGAGGACATTAATGGACTTTTTCGAATATAATTGACGCATACGTCGTACAACTTGTAATTACTTTTTTACTATGAAATCTTATAAAGGTCCGAGCAACAACCTCGCATTCAAACGTTGCTTTTCTACAGGGTCGAAAGAGGAAGCCCTTGAGGTCATTCGAAGGTCATTTTTTCTTTGCGAAAATTAATTATTATAAATAAATTAAATTAAAATTACACTAATAAATATTTATTCAATTTGAAATGATTTACCCCCGAATCTTTCGAGATATCAAAGTGGTTTCAGATCAGATGCATCGTCAAATCAGATTCACGGACACGTGGAAAAATATTGTGCATATAAGAAACGTTATCGAATACTCTGAACTTTTTTCTGAAATTGGCCCGCTGCGGTGTGTTGGTTCGGAGCTGTGAGAATAATGACCAGTTTGTTCAGATTATAGAGGAGCCGCAAACTCCGTGCAAAAGAAGCGCTCGGGGCTCCAGTAAGGGACACACTTCCATTCTTGTTTTCACACTTGGCAATCGCTCTTCTCATTCATCTGGCTATTTACTGATGCAGGCGGCGCCATTCATTCGGCGTGCGTTTTAAAAATATCTTAACGCTAACTGATTGACGTGCGCTACATTTCGAAACGGACTTGTCTGGATGCAATCTCTTTTCAAGTCCATGAGCATTGCCGAATTTCTCTACTACTACCCCCCCCCCCGGGATGGAAAATTTGAAAAACTTACAGTATTCGCACCCCTTTTAAATGACTATTTTCAAAGTTGGACCACACTAGGTACTAAACACCAACATGGCGGCGCCCTTACCAATAAAAAATGCTTGAAATCTACTTTAAACACGCATAACTTTTGAACCAGTGAATTCCTAACGTTAAAACTTGGATTTTTGGCATTTTCTCGATAAAATCTACAGGATTGCATAAATAAAAAGTGCAAAATTTTTGGTCCCAGAAGGAAAAGATTAACCAGTAATTTTAATAAGTAGAGGGTAACAACATTCCTAAATTCTTCTAATGTATTTACAATTCCGCGATTAATCACAGTTTAAAGAAAGATACACTGCGGTTCGATAAGTTTCATCAACAAGAAGAAAAAGGTTCTTCTAATCCGGATGAGTTTAACGAACATAAACGTTCCACCGGCTGTTATGACAAAACCGACTCGCAGCGTTCGTGAATACGATGTTCCATCGCTTCACAGTCGACTACGGACATACAACTTAATCGTGGTACATAGAGACGTACGGAACGGGAGGCGTGATTCGAATTCGAATTAGCGATCGGCGCTTGCGATGCAGTCTGGTTCGTTTGGAAGACCGAAGTCGAGATTGCTACGAGGTTTGCGCCCCGTCAGCTTTACCGTTCTCAGCGTAGGACACACGCACACGTCGCTCTGCATCGTAACCGTAAGCGCAATCATTCGCGCAAATTGATCCGTGTACGAGATAAATACCAATCGACATATGGAACTCACTCGGTGAAAATGCAAATGCCCAAGGATACTCGCAAATATGGTAATTGCCAGTAGTAGTTGCGACGCGGTAGAAAAAATACAAACATCTAACAGGCGCAGGGAACTACTTATTACGCACACTATAATTACGCTCCTTACTAGATTGCAGATCTTTCTGCTAAATAAATATTTTCTGCGGCGGTCGCAAGACACAGATATCAAATAAAAATTTAATCGCCATTATTAGGAATAAATATTCAATTTTTTATCGATCGTAAAATGTTAAAATTTGTATTAATGTTTTCGGCGTTCGGGTTCGATCAATTGTTACTGTTTAGTATACACAGCTGTATACTTATTTACTAGACGTGATATAGTTCCAAGATTACATCGTCTACCAGATGACGATCGTGGGCAGAGTGCTATAGTCTGTTGAGAATCCTCACCGTGTCTCATTCTGTATAAATATTTATAGAAACTGCAACTGTAATATATATTTTATTTTATTACTCGTTCAGTTTTACTTTAATCTTATTACTTTAAATAGTGCTAACTCATTTTAGAGAAAATGAAATAAATAAATATATAAAATTTTAGAAAAAGTTAAATTTTAAATTTCCTCACAACACTTTATTTACAACAAAAGAATAGTAAGATCAATATATATTATTAAATACTTACTTGTGAAAAAATATATTTGTATCACGGTTATGTCTATCCTTAAATTCTACTATTTTAAATTACCTTGTGACGTCAGTTGTGGGCATCAGATATTCCGTTATCTTGAAACACTGCGTCCTATGCATACCCTATACTTACGCCGGGTCCATAAGCATAAATACATACATATATGTAGAATAACATAAACCATAAGTGTATAGTCTAAGATAGGTGTAGTAAAAGGTTACGGCTTATCTAAACTCGAGGTAAAATTACATCGAAACAGAAGTTGCATCACAGCACAGCTTGTTACTTATTGTATAGTCTTTTTAGTGGTGTTAAAAATTATAATTTACGATAAAAGATGACAGCACACGAATAAAAACAGTAGTCCACAAATTAGGTTATTTTCCCTGCTTAAATGCAATCTCTATCATCATTATTGTTCAAAAACTTACCTATATCGAATAATTTTCTTAAAATTCTGTTTGATATTGTGGCATTCTCTTTAAGTAAGCAAATGTTGCACACAGAGACGCCCGTAAGTTGTGTTTCTAACGAGAACGTCTGCGGATTCGACAATTGCTAGCAGCACCGCGTGAGTAAATTGAGTCACGTATAGGATAAGGCGGAACTATATTATATGAAGTCGATGGTACTACGGTGCAGTGGAGTGTCACCTTTTCCCAGATACGATTGTTCGAATTGCAAGAAAACTGCAACTTCCGAAGACAACATTCAGTTTCATTTCGAATGTTGCGTCACAACGATAGTCTAACGTCGTTGATAACAGCTACTATCGGTTCATCGAATATGCGGCACTGGTACCGTGAAAATGAAAGTCAACACCTGCGATTCACTTTAGGTACCGCATGCATGCGTAAATTTGGTAAACCAATTTCAAAGCGAATTTCATATTCAGCTCGGAGTAGTTGAAAATAAGATGAACATGAAATATTAAACAGTTTGGGGAACGCATCGCATTTTACATTCGATTACATTCTCTGATATTCAATCACATTCGAAAAAAGAAGAAAAATTAAAATACTATTCTGTCGAAACATAAAGATTAATACTTATAAAAATCTATTACACAAAAAAAATGCATTCTTATGATTTCAGACAAAATTGGTTTATAGCAGCGATATCTGCACATTTCAAAATATCGTAAGATTCAAGTGCATGGAAAAATAGTGATGAGAAAAATATTCAGAAAATTTTTAATATTGCTTATTATATCTGCAACTTGAAAAGTAATTCGTTTAATGGTAAACATCTAGAAAAGGGACTCCCTGACCTTGAAATATGTATAAATTGTCAAGGTCATATTCATCAATATTCAGGTACAACAAGAAATATTATATTTACAAGATGAAAAATAATTACTTTAATAACCTAAATTCACCGGGAAAAATTGCGAGAGAAATGTTGCGCTAATAAACTTCCGCTAGATGTGAAGAAACTGTGAAGCAGGCTTTAAAAAATTTGACGTAAAAAATAAATCATTTTGAACTTACAGTTTACACGTTCTTTTCCGTAAATTTAATTCCCGCGGTACGAAATATCCTCTTGGCTCTTGATTTTCCTGTGAACGTTGCTTTACGCCGAACTGTCATGAACGTTCTGCGCAGGTGTCGGGAATGCACGGTGTCTGCGCATGTGCGTGGATCAGTCAGTATAGTGTTGATCGTACTGGAGAAGAACGAGTCCTAAACGTGGCGTCCTAACCTGTGTTATTATCTAAATATACAAGAGTATCGCATTGTTCAGTTTGCATCTTCGTTAAGCATGCCGAAATGGACAGAACCAGTAACGCTCACGTTTATAAAACTTTACAAGCAGAACAGTTGCTTGTGGACTCGACAGAACAACGAAAACATAAAGAGGAATCGAGCCATTGCCTGGTCTGCGATCGCTAAGAGCATAAGTGAATTGGCTAATCAATCGGTGACGCCTATGGAATGTAAGCAGAAAATAAAATGTCTTATGCAAAAATTTCGGAGAGAGCAAATGAAAATTATGAGTGAAAAAGGTAGGTTAGGGTAATTATTACTTGTTCACGGGACGCTGGGAATTGTGTTCTTTTTTAGTCACGGTGTTGTAGGGAAATATTCGTGTATTAAATACAGAGATTGTTTACTTCGTCGATGACAGTTTGCCATGAATAATTCATACGTACAACAATGCAGGTTTGAGGAAAAATAGATTTTTCACATAGTAAATAGACTATAAATATTTTTGTTTTGTTTGTAAACTCTTTTTTTGAAATAATAGTTACATATAGAAATAGCATTTCAAGTATTTGATTTGATAAATAATATAAAAACAAGTATTTTTATTTTGTGTTCAATTCAAATGAATTATTTTCAAATACTTTATCTCAAATGAAGTACGAAATAATATTACATAAACTATTGAACTAAATTGATTAAGTAATTTAGTTGTATAATAGTAAGTTTAACTGTTGCGAGTGAGACACTATGTGAGATAGATAAGAGAGTATTTGAGGTTGTATTTAAAAAACTATTTATACTCCACATTGTTTTTCTCATATTACAATTTATGATTGTAGATTTTATGCATTTATAATAAAAATGAACAGGAGAAATTTTAAACGGTAGAAAGATTAAAATAATTTACAAAGATTTATATATTGTTCTCAGCTTACTATAATTATTAGAGAAAGAAAGAAATTTCAATGTGGTTCCTGTGTTTTACAATTAATGAAAACAAATTGTGCATCTATATAAAGATGCGTAGTCTAATCATAACCAATTCCAACTGCAGGCGGTAAATACTTCTCAGCCATGCTTTGAATTCCAATTCTAAATTCTAACTAACGAGATGCTTGAAAGTATTATGAAATGATTTATTTGCAAAAAGAGAATTTATATTACAATTTTAAGTTAGTAAAAAAAAGTTACTATATGTTATCCAATATTTTGTTCGTTGTTCATGCCTATGTATGCTGCTAGGATTTGAAATGTCATTTTCATTATGTACGGGTGGACCTTACCTATCTAAAAAAATAATCTATGCAAAATTTTAGCTGGATCAAACATTTTTACATATGGAGTGTACCACCCGATTTTGACATCTTGATTTTCTCACTATATTTACTCGTAGCTAAGTGTTTCAGCGGAGGCTTGAATGGTATCGAGTAAAGAATATTCTGATGTTATCAGTTTTTGCGTGAGTGGACGCGTAAAGGTCATATGAAGGTCAACTTTGATTTTTTAAATGGATTGAGGTATTTTTTAATACATCATTAGATGCAGCTGGACATTCGTTATAAAAAAGTACTAATGTATGTATGTCAAAAAGTTAGTTCAGGAGATATTTCAATTAAAATAATTCTACAACACCATTACTATTGTACTAAGACGTTAGCATTTATTTACAGGAATGGTGCAGCAGTAATGATGCCTTAAGAATTTAAATAAGTTGAATAATAATTTTTAATATTTAAGGTGTATTTTTATCGCATCCCTCTGTCTGAAAAGACTATAGACTAAGTCAATATTTGCTGTCACTATTCTCCAGTCGACTAGTTTTACTGATCTATCGACTGAACTTTGCAGTGGTAGGAGTTACAATTTTTAATCGACTAGTTACTATTTGTAATCGATTGTTTAACTGAACCATGGACTGAATTTTGCAGTGGGTAGGGGTTACTATTTTGAATCGATTGTTTTTCGACTAAATTTTGCAGTTACTATTTTTAATCTACTAGTTATTATTTCTAATCGATTGTTTAACTGAACCATGGACTGAATTTTGCAGTTACTAGTTTTACTCGACTGCTTTACTGAAGTTTATAGCGGCAGAGTCACTACTTTCAGTTGACAGATTTATGGAGCCACCAACTAAAAAAATGTTCATGTCAAATAGTCGATAGTATGTCACTACTAAACAGTAAATAGTCGATAGTCGAATTTAATCGATAATGCCCATCACTA
Source organism: Lasioglossum leucozonium (assembly GCA_028454225.1). Taxonomy (NCBI): domain Eukaryota; kingdom Metazoa; phylum Arthropoda; class Insecta; order Hymenoptera; family Halictidae; genus Lasioglossum; species Lasioglossum leucozonium. Next base: position 1,290,408 of record CM052213.1, read on the forward strand.
TGAGCAACCCGCGGACTGCAGTGGGCCAAAAGTGGAAACCTAACACATAATACGCGCGGGCCGCAACGAAGACCAATGTATCGAAAATCGTGGACGAAGGCCGTATGCAGCGTTGCTCATCACTGTTTTAGAGCATTGAAATGTTTGTTGATGTAAATGTCTGAAATATTAAATCGTTTTGTGTTCACAAGAATTGTGTTTAAATTTATGATGACGGGAATGGTGTTTCTCTTTAGCAAACCGTCGCGATTTTCTCCCGGTCTGCCATTCTCTCCACAAATCCGCTCTCACGACGCACTGGCTGCGCTTAAGAACACTCGTCCCGACACACACACTTACTTACCCCTCGAGCACCGACGCTGCGGAGGTGCATTCCTCAAACCCTCGTTCCTCGACAACCACCGTCACACTTGACACACGTGAAAAAAAAAACGCCCCCTTATACAGTATTCATACTTTTTCAAAACACAACGTGTTTCCTCGTCGACGGATGTAAAGAATAAATCGTAAATAAACTACGCGGTTGGACACTGGTCGATTTAAATTTTTAGTTCAGGTTGACCGATGCTCGCAATTAAAATATTAATCAGCTACCGATTCGATCGACGTTGAATTCAATTATTATTATATACACAATTAAGTTTACGTCTGGACTAAAGACTGCTGATACTAGCAAATTGAATTCTGCCTATGGTTGTGCGTCTGTGGCGCGTGCGCGTCAGTATTGGTGCTTGTTGCCGGTCGCTCGTCTTTTGTTTACAGACAAGGTTGGTACGAGCCTAAAGGTCCTGTGCACAGTTGGTTATACGAGACTGTAAGATTATTATAATTGTTTATATTTATAGAAAATTTTGAGTTGTATAACATATTTAAAAATCATCGAAGAGGAAGGGTATTTGTTCCTTTTAATGAACATTCATTTTTGCCGATAAAGATAAAGTTTTCTTAAGTTTCTTGGAATTTAAAATTTGTTTACTTTTATTAATTATATCGTGATTTACTGTTAACCGAATTGGAAAGAATGCAATCTTTTTTAAATTAGTGTTGGATATTAGATGCAGTTACCCTTATAATATATAGCATTGCATCATTCTAGCTTACAATTAGTTGTGTTCTGAAAAGCTCAAGTGTTATGTACTGTGTAGTGCAACATAGTGTCATAAATATTTCTGCTGCGATACTGATTACGATGAACTGCTAGGGCCATTGTGTCCTTGGCCAACACCGATTGCCGATGAATTGTCATGAGCTGTTCCTCGAGTATTATGTATCGTAACTCCTAACTTTTGTTACATGTTGCGTTACACACTGCATGACACTAATGTCTATCCTGTGTTTGATCAAGACTTTATTGTAACACATTAAAACTGAAACAGTCTCCTATACTGTGATCAAATTAATTCAAAGTAAACATTACTTACAAAGCCCGGGGCTTCATTGTTCACTATTAATCTCTCGGCATGCTAGAGTTAGGTAAATTTAGAATTAATATTATATTGTTCTACAATCACAGATATAAAGTGTTATTCATACACACTGCATTTGCAATATTTTTCTTTTAACCTTGACGTAAAAAAATATACACAATATCCGTGACTAAAAAATCACTCAGTTTTCATTAAACAAGTGATCGTAAAGTGAACATGAAATATTTCAAACACCCTAGAGTTATTGTAGGTCTATAAAATTTATTATAATTTCTTTAAGGCAATGGTGGTATGTCTGACTGGTCTCTTTATGGTGAATTATCCTTTCTCGAGAGTGCATCTTTTCGTCTATTGAAACAAAAAAATACAATGTCTATGGTAAGTATGTATATTGGTTATTTTGAGTGACCCATAATTTACAAATTTGTAAAACACCATCTTGTCATTTATTAGATTCATTAATACCTAAAAGGGTCATATCCGTTTAGCGTTAACAAGTCTTACATAGACTTTATGAATAACAATTGTTAAACTTTTTGATTAATGCTTAATAAGTTATTTGACAAATACTAAAATACTTTAATGGTGTTATGAATTGGTTCTCGAATAACTAAAATTGAAGAGTTACAATCTGATTGAAAATTTGTGATTGAAATACTCGAAATTGGTACACTAACGTTAACTGGTATACTATATTCATAGCCCATGCTTCGGCCGAGAAGGAGGACAAGAATGGTCCCAAAATACATGAAAACAGCTACAAATGACACGCTGGACAATGAAAATGAGATGAATATTATTACGACATCGACAGGCGAGACCAAACAAACCATAAAAAGGCAGAGAAATAGTTTAGACAGTGCAGCTGAGATTCTGGCAGCGACAGAAGAAATTGGACAAACCCTAAGAAGCTCGAGTACTATAGAAATAAATACATCTGACAATGGGGCGTACAACCTTACGACTCCAGCTAAAAGGATAGAGCAACAAAAAATTAAGAGGTGCTCGAAAAGGCCAAAATTTCTGAACGTGAACATTATCCACAACCCAACTCCAGAAGCCCATCGTAGCCCAGCGACTTCGGGTAACGCCGCGTTGGATTCATGTCATACCCCCGTACAAGACGAGTGCCAATGTTTCGGCACGTTCGTTGTAAATAAAATGAGAAATTATTCGTCTTGCACGCGGAGTGCTGTTCAACACGCGATTAGCGACATACTTTTCAAGGCTGATATGGGCTTCTACGACCGCGTAAATTCATCAGCCACCGTGAATACGCAGACGGAGACGACGCAATCAAATATTCAACAGTGGCCAGATATAATGCAATTGAGCTATACGGTTAAAAGTGAAGACCTCAGTGACCTGGATGACAACTCTGTGTTGCACTGAGACATCCGGCCAAATTTCTGTTCAATGAGACTATTCCGAATGAAAAAACCGGAACAAATATAATACACGAAAGTCGATGTAACAAGACTATGTAGATGTTTCTGGACGAGAATTGAGAGGCGGAGCAGAAATATCGTTAATTTAACCGTGAAAGGTTAAGTCGATACTTATTTTAGAATGTCCTACGGTGTTTGCTTGAACGTTTTCGGTCACTATGGGCAATAGGTTTGTTTACTAATGGTGCCTAAAAACCAATAATTAGACGATTCTATTGGTCAGCTGATGTAAAATGAAGAATTACGTATTACAAAGAATAAATGGTCTTAATTGTGATAGTTGGAGAGATCGTACAACGTAATTGCCCTCTTATCATATTATATACGAGTCCATTATGTTATATATATATATATATATATATATATATAGATTAGAAAAATATGCATAAACATTATACAAAGTTCTACACTCGTCCCTGCGCGCTATTGCCAGAGAGGTACACACCAAGCAAGAGAGCGAAAATAGCGCCATCTCACCGCCTTGCCCCACCATTCCAGTCACAAGCATAAAGGAGGGTAAGCATTGCCAACTTGAAACAACGAATGGCAATAAGCTTCCTCAATATTTCGATCATCCTTACATAATTATCGAGATCTGCAGAACGGTCTACTACCCATGGTATAAAATATTTGAATGCATACTAATTGGAAGTATGAAAAAATGTTATTTGTTGTATGAAAAAATATTTCGAACAAAAGTTGCATAGTTTAGAATATCAAATTCTGTGTATTAAAGTATTGACCTTCATACATTCTAAAACTAATAGTTCATGAGATATTGGCAGTAGTTTGTCAAGTAAACATTGTCAGATAAACACTACCGTCTTCGCGAATCACTTTGAGACATTGTTCTTTCAACACGACTTTCATCAAACTATTGCTAATAACTCATTAACTATTAGGTTTAGGATGTATGAACGTCAACACTTTTATACTCAGAATTTTATACTCCTTTATATCTCGATGAAAAGTAAAGTAATAAACAAATTAGAGCACTGTATGTCCCCCAGGAAGCCATGCAACTTTTGTTGGGAACATTTTTTCGTATAACAAATAACATACCTCCCTATATATACATATAGAGAGCATAACAAATCAAACTCTTCTTAACATTTTTATTAAATAGTTTATTTAATAACTTATTTGGTTATCTACTATTTATACACTTTTTATATTTTATATATGATTAATTTTATCACCGCACTCTATTGTGCATTGAAATAGTTTCCACATTAAAAATATGAATAATTACAATGATGTACACTTTATTTGCTTGACGTTAATAAAACAAAAAGTTTTATATATCTAATAAAATTGTTGAGTATTTCCACCAACAAATTCCGTTTGGTTTATGCATAAACAATATGTTTTCATAAACTCATTGTGATCAGTTATTCTTATCTAGCTTCTGTTAGCTATGGTTTTGAAGATTTTCTCAAGTAAGACAAAAGAAAAAGAAATTCTATTTTTGCAACGTGTTAGTATCTTACTATCGCGGGGCGTATATGATTTGAGTAACAAATAAAATCTGTTGGTGGAAATATAACAATTAAATTCTGTGGTCATCCCCATCCGAAATGACCTTGCAACGACCTCTAACAAATTTTTTGTCTGTATACAGATCCACGGTGTAATAATTACCTTATACACGGGGTCGGCTCGCGATAACAGTTCACTCCGGCCGTAAATATTCCCCTTGTGTATTACGTGTATCAATTGCGATATGCGAAACGGGGAAGAATGGACGGGAATCGAACGTGTTTCGATTCCCCGTGTACGCCGTCGCGTCGCGTCGGTGTGCATGTGCGCACAGTATGTCGTTGTTCTCTCGCGAAATTGGAACGTTTCACCGCGGCGAGGCCATTGCAATTTTCATCGATACGATCTGACCATCGACCGTGAAGCCGGGCCCGTTTCCTGTCCGGAATCGTCGAACCGATTTCGACCGGTCGCCGTGCCGGTCGCGTCGCTGGTCGGGGCACGTGCTACCTAGGTACCTTTCACTATTTCCTCCGTTTTTTCTCCCCCACCCTCCCGGGCTAACCCTCCACACGTATACGTATTATTCCCGGTATTTTTCAATCTTTCGCGTCTTCCTCGTTTGCCTCGTCCGAGCCGTTCTCCGACGTTTATTATCGCTGTTTTCATCATCCCAGTTGATTTAGCGAGACACTTCGTCCGTAAACTCCGCCATTCTTCCGTAATCAACGGGCTGATCCCTTATTTAGGAGTATTGTTCCACGGTTGAAATACTGGGGCTCGACTTAATGATGCTTTGTGATTGATAAGCAACCCCGGGCCACTCGTAAATTGTTTAAAAGGAATAGTTGTGATTGTCCGTAGGCCGGCAAGGAACGCTGTTCAACTGATCGTAACTCTGATTTTTTAATATTCGTAGATGTCGAGGAATGAGAGCGTCGCATCGTCGAGATCCTTGCGTGACGCACGCGTTTGGTATTGTTAGGCGACATGAAAATATACAGGGTGTCCCACCATTTTTCCGGCACTTCCGGTAGCCAGATAAAAAAATGTTGCTTATGCGAAGACGAGTTCAACGGCCTAGTATACTATGTGACCTTTACAGTATTTAAGTTCTTAACAAAATATCAACAACTCAAGCTTGCCTTTGTTACGACCTCACTGTTAAGGTCATGTCAAGGTCATAGTATATTTGGTCGTTGAACTCGTCTTGACATAAGCAATAATATTACGTGCGAAAAATTATGTAGTGCCATTTAAACAAAATGTAGGTGTCCTTCATTTTTTTTTCTATGAGGACACGTGAAGGTCATATGAAGGTCAACTTTGTTTTTTATATGGAATCTATATTTTTTAATGCACTACTCTTAGAATTTAGAAGATATTTTGATTTTAATAATGAGTACTAGAGTTAGTACAGGTCTTAGCACTCATTTTATGAGTATAATTTTTATTTCATTAAGACAGTCAGCATACGCGGTTGCAATCTTTATACGAGGAATATTTTTCGCGAAATAAGAAAGCTGATATCCAACTCGTCGCATTTTCTAAATCTTGGAATCGATCCAGTAGAGATGGCTTCATCCGAGGAGATAGCAACCAGTTGTTTCATAGAAATGAAGAACTCTGGTCAATCATCGCGAGAGGGAACTGGGACAAATCCTTTCGAAGAGCTCTGCAACTGCTGCTAGACTTACATTCGAGATCCACGGTTTAATCTTTGGAAGTAAGAGTTTGAACTACTTACTTTCAATTACTTTTCAGATTTTATTATTAAATAATATTTTATAGGGGAATAGAGTAACAAGGAAGATCATTTCCAATACACTATTAAATAAAAGTGGTTAACTAATTACTTTTCACTACAAATCTCGTCGAAATGGAATTGCGAACTTTAGTATGAAAATTATTTAATTATCAAATCACTTTTTCTTGCATTCTTAAAATTGCATTGCAGATGTTTCTCAGGCAGAAAAAATTGTAAAAATGATTACAAATAAAATGTACAATTTTTCAAACTGAGAAAGTCACCTGTGTGAAATTGTTAATGTTTCAATGTAATTTATAAGACTCACGTTCCACAGAATTCTCAGATTTGCTCATTAAACGTCGACATGAATTTTTATTGAAATTTAAATAAGATATTAAACACTTTTCATTATTAGGAAAAGAGTGAAAGAGGAAAACGTTATACTGTTTTTTGCAAGCGAACACGTTGATGAAAGTTCTACAAAAACAAAATTATTTATAAAAAAATGTCATTGTCATGAACATAAGGCACATATCTGTAATTGCATATTATTTCCATTTTATTTATTTTCACGATTCTTCCCTCTCTGGTTTCGCGTGCGGTAAGGACGTTATTATCACTATTGTTATTACCATGAAATGAATTAGCGCAAACAATATTACGTTTAATTAGAATTTTCTGCGGGTGAGTGGATATTCGTTGATTCGCAGACAGCGGCGTGCGCCAAGAAGATAGGTCTATGGCCCAGTATCACGTGCTTTCCCCCTCGGAATAGGTGGACCGTTATTCTTTTTAATTATTCGCTGCCCACTCGCAAACATGAAAGGATCCTCGAGGATCCACGATGCAATTAGGAACGCTCACGCCGGTTGGCTGTAATTAAAATTATTTGCTCCTTACGCCGTTGAATCTGAAGCTGAAACCAAGCCGGAATTTCTCTTCCGGTTTTGTGCTTCTCCGCTTTTTATTTGTTTCGTTTTCCCCCTCCCTCCCCCCTCGGTCTTCTTTCTCGGCGGGTCCGGAGAAGGAAAAAAAACAGACAATCTCGTTAGGAAAGATAAATAATGAACCGGCCTTCGTACCGATAAGGGCGAAATGTGAGTTCCATCCGACTATTGCGCGTGATTCAATTTGGCGAACGGTAATTGCGCACGATTTATCTGCTCGGTTGGTTATGCGTAGACAGTTCAATTGCGCTGGCAGACTGCGAGCGTGCAACCACCATCGCGTACCACCGACACGCGGTCATGTAAGCAAATGAAATTACCTGCTGTTTTCAGACAGGCTCAACCCTTCTCGGCCCTATGTCGAGGCTGACTCGATCGCGGTGAATTGCAACAAAAACTTGAACTTCACTTGAGGGAACCAAAAATTTTGAACTTTTTTAAATATAATTCTGTAGATTTTCACAAGGAAATACCGAAAATCCAAGTTTCAATGTTAGGAGTCCACTGATTCGAAAGATATGCATGTGTAAAGCAGAGTGGTTTAAGCGTTCTCGACGGGTAAGGGCGCGCCGCCATGTTGTACTCGGACATCGACCAATGAGCGGAGCGAGAAGGTTGCAAATCTACGTTATCGACTCTAATAGTTCTTTCCCAGAAACAGACTGTCCTTCACAAGCCAAAATCACTGGAATACGTATTAAAAAATAACCTGTTTTTTAGTATAATAAAAAAAAGAAGTTTCGGTTTATTCATTAGCGATGTACACGTAAGTAATAAATTCGAATATCGGTCAACGAGCTTATCCATTGTATCACTCGCCAGGGCGTAATCTCAAATGTAATTAACATTCCTGGTTTTCATTTATGGCGGTATTCACCACCGGAGATGAATTTTCTTATGTATGTACAGCAGCGTGCGCGTTTGTTTAATAAATTGAATTAATAACGTTGCAAATGAAAGGAGGCAAGGACGCAGAAGATTATCTGACTGCGAGGTGCAATTACACTTTTATACATTGTATGTAATGGTATTTGGTCCCCTCAGGGTTTCAAATCCATTTTACCAACTTCTCTCTTTACCACTCTGCACTATCGCCTAATTTCAGGGACCTACTTTTTTTTTTGTTAAGGTGGGTTCCGAACCACCTATTTTGCCCACAACACGTGAAAAGCACTTCCCGGCTTTTTACCGATCGGTCACCCATCCAAGCGCTGCCCACGCCCCACGCTGTTTAACTTCGGTGATCATACGAGAACTGGTGTTTTCAGCGAGGCAATGGTCGTTGAATACTGTCAAATATATATTTGCAATTTGTAAACTTCTCAATTCGTAAAAATAACAAAAATTCGGCGCAGCAAGGCTTTTAGTTAAAAAGCTATTGTTTTAATGTTAGCTTTGTAGTTTATACAGCGTTTATTAATACTATAAAAATGGAAAATTTTCTATACGTATCTAATGTACGATAATAATACCAGCATACTTTGTTCGATCGAATGTAACAGACAAATAGAAAGAGGGAAACAGAATTCCCATAGTCAGATTTCACCTAGACAATTAAGCTTCGATCGTGAATTTCAACGCAGACCCGTTTATTTCCTCCGCGAACGATTCCACCCGAAGTGGAATCAAGCTTTTTGTGCGAGATATGATAATTTCGTTGGCCCAGTTTTCCGGTAATATCGAGCGTGCTTTGATCCCCCTTAAATGTTCATGCAATCTCAGCGGTTAGACGCATCGGAGTAATTTTTTGCCTGGGCATGAATTAAAAACGAGAATATCGATTTAGGAATACATTGAATGTATTAGCATCTCGAACATCTGCCTCGAAATTCGACAATCCTCTGCTTGCTACGCGTACAATTTCTCCATTCTATTTGTGTAGAAATACAATCATTTATTTAAAAATACAGTAATGTCTTGATGAATGGCTGGTACTTAGATCCTGTGATTCTACCATTTCAAGTCGTTCGGTACTAAAAACAATTCACACTCTACTCTAAAGGGTGTCCCAAGGTAGTGCAGACTCTTTTCCGATCGTTGTGAATTTGGTGGCGCACTCACACAGCCCTAGATCAACTGTATATGTACACGAGGTAGCAAGGATCTATGAGGTCTCAAGTAATTTCTCGATAATGCAAAGCTGAGAATTCTTAGTAGTCACAATCGCTTGATAAAAGATTAATCTAGAGAGCGTCCCTAAGTGGTCCATTTTTACGTTTTCGAGGAGTAAATTGCATTACTCGACAGCTCCGACAGCGACAGCACTGTAATGCCGCCATATTGCTTCTCGCGGGTCCACTAATCCTCAATTTTGCATCATCGAGAAATGATTTGAGGCCTCATGGATCCTTGCAACCTCGTGTATACAGTGGATCTCTACCTCCCACTTCTACGACGTTATTCCTCCACACTTCAGTCCAGAGTGTCACTGTCTTGCACGTGTCACAATGTCACGTGACTAATACTGGCAGAGAGGGGGTAACTTTCCTGAGACAGAGCACGACCACGGTGACGACAATAATGACAGCACCAAACATAACACAGCCACGACCACAACAGCAATGACAGAGACAGCAACCATAACACTGCCACGACCACAACGACAATGACAACGCCTTGGAACGACCACAACAATCACATAACGTGATCGCAATAAACAACAACAACAGATTTAAGTGGTGGGACGCGATCGTAGGACCTCTGCTCAAGACAAAGCACCTCCAGCGGATCGATGAACGAATGCAAGCGTTAAGGCAATTGAGCAAGAAGTTAATCAAGCTGTCGACTTCGCACGGCCACGGCCTGTCGCCCATGGCCAGGCGAGGTGGCGAGGGAGAAAGTGAATTCATTAATTTCGTTGCGTACACGCGAATAACCGAGTTCCGGCAACAAGTACGTAATAGACGTCACAGTCCATTTTGACGCCGCCGCACCGCTGCGCTCCCGAAGGTCGGCCTCGTTTCCTTTTTACTGAGACCAGTTCGCCGATTAACTGGACGCACTTGCATACACGGTGGACCTAAATTTGTTACATTACATTTCGTACGACAAAATCGTGGCGACGAGATATCTCGTCCACAGCACCGTTCCTTCGACATCGTGGAAGCGAGAAAGCGCCGCAGCGAAAAGGTTAAACAGAAATTCCTCGAATTATTTCGAGTCAACGACCATTGCCTCGCTGAAAACACCGGTTCGATCACCGAAGTAAAGCGGCGTAGGGCGGGGGACGCACTAGGATGGGTGACCGCTCGGTAAAAAACCGGGAAGTGCTTTTCACGTGTTGTTGGCAAAATAGGTGGTTCGGAACCCAGCTTAATAAAAAGTAGGTCCCGCTGAAATTGGAAATTAGGCGATAGTTGAGGATTGGTAAATATCATTACATACATACATACATAGAATTATTTCGAGACACGGACTCGCTGTCCCACATTTGTATCGGAGAGTTTCGACCAGCTTTTATGGTGGAGCAGCTGTTCCCCTTTTCACGAGCCCTTATAGGGGGTTTAAGGGGTGCGATGGGGTGAGTTGGGCCCCTATCAGATGGCTGGGGGATTAAAATGGAGCAGCGCGGTTGATTCGCATGCATTATGCAGTTAAACGGAACGTAAATACAACCCCCTCCCCCTCCCCGGACGGCTACTGACCACCCGACGGGATTCGTTCGCGCGCTCGTAACTATAAATACAGTCGACGACACGCAGGACTTCCGACGGCCAAAAGGACGAAAGGGACGGCGCGGCGGGCCGCAATTGTGCGGAAAGTAGGCTCGTCAAAGCAGCGCGCGCGCCATATTTGGCCGGGATCGTCGATCTTCCTCCAGCTTGTCAAGCTTCTTCTAGCCCGTGCTCAGTCGTCCAGCGACCCGTGGACGTTTTGCTATTTTTCTTGCCGGTTTATGGGCACAGATCGCGAGTTCTAAAATGGCGGACGAGTTCCCAGAGGCGCGGCCTGACGACATCTCGGCTGCGCACTTTTCTAGAATTCCGCTTGAACACGTATCTACAGTGGCAATTAATTTTTCAAATATACATATATACAGGGTGTCCCAAAACTAGTGCTTTAAACTGAAATGGGAGGTTCCTTGGGTCATTTGAAGCGACAAAGCCGCGGACGCCATTTTTGTTAAGAGAAATGTCGCTTCAAATGACCCAAGGAACATTTCAGTTTAACGCACTAGTTTTGGGACACCCTGTATATATTCGATTGTACACAGAAAAATATTCAGAGAAAAACTTTGCCAGTTTATAGATGAGTATCGGAGGTTTCCCCCATGAAAATTCGCAAGGAGGAACGTAAACAATCAATGTTTCGTCTGGCTGTAACCCTATACAGCCATGAAATTTCAAATCGATACACCGAGAATCTGGGTTCATCGAACCCATCCCCACGGAAGCTGCAGTACAAACACCAGGCTAGGAACCCCCAAAATATTCACCCTCGCAGAATCACGGGCACACGGCGGTGTTACGGTGTGCTCTGTCCATGGGGATGAGCGAGAGAGGCACCCTCGGAGTCGCGGGACACGAGACGAAACGAAGTCCCCTTTAGCGGAGGCGGATTATACAAGAGGACATGTAAGAGCGAAATTTGCAGCTCCCCTGCTGCAATTGCGCCGACGATTCGCCCGCAAATTGGTTTATCGTGTTCCCAGTGACGCGATCGAATGGAAACAAAATGTCCGCCGCTTCAGGAAAAAGAGCTGCTCGAGTGCCTCCTACTGGCCGATCGATCAATCATCCGCGAGCCTGGCAATTGACAACGATTCGTAGACACGTGACGCTTGAAATAAGGAAGAACTTAACGATCCACGATCGTCATGATCTGGGACTGATTAATCAGTACGTGGCAATTCTGTCGAATACAAGATAAACATTCTTTAAATGACTTGAATTAAAAATTATATTAGAAATTTATGTACTGCTGTCTCTCACTTAAGCGTGACCACCAGAATAATTTCTTTAATTTTGACACAGTAACAATTTTTTTAGTAATTGTGATGGTGTCAAGTAGTTTTCGAGTCATCAATGTTTTTTTTTTAAATTACCACATATATTTTCGTGTTGCATTCAAATAGTTATGGTTTCACGACCTTCAAATGACCTTGCACTCGGAAGATGAAGGTGAAACTTAAATTTTGTTCGAAAGCTCACAGGAAAATACATTCAAGCATGTACTGTGGCACGACCTTCAAATAACCTTGGATTCAGAAGATAAACATGTTATATTTCTAAATAAATCGGCCCTCGAATAGGAAAAATGAAGAAGAGAGGTAAAGAAACTTATTTCGATTATTAAAATATTATTATTATTGTCCATTATCCGCCGAGAACTCGTTCAAATCGAAATCGTCCCGTTGCCGAGATCAGTTTCTTCTTGATTATCTTAACTGGCTGAAATGCATTACATCCCGTAAGACGATTGCTTAAACGCGTTTCCCCGACGAGCCGTTGCCGTCTCGTTCTTGACACGGATTAGTTAACGCATTTTGCATTGGTCACAAGAGCCGGCTCATTCTTCACTCCCCGCGAGTCTCCACAATTATCCCGGCGTGACATGCTGCTCGATTACAGCGCTACAATATCAATATACGCCGTGAGTCACGTCGCTTCTCGCCTCTGTCACCGAGACACAATCTTATCTGCTAGATAGAGTTTCTTGCTCGGTGCGCATAATCCTCCTGTCATAACTTACCTCGAAAATGTTTTGTCACTTCTCTTTTTAGAATTCTCGAATTTCCTAGCCACTCCCGTTTGACACTTTTATTTATTAAATAAAAAGAATATTTATTACATTTATTTATTACGTAATATACAATTTGTTCAGTCAATTTTTTAAATCAACGACCATTGCCCCGCTGCAAGAACAACGAGTTAACATTGCAATATAGTGTGGCAGGTTTTTCTTATGTTTGTTGACTCCAGTTATTATTTCTGACTGTAAAATCTTTATTCAATAAACATTTTTAAAAAAAGCACCGGTTCTCGTACGATCACCGAGGTTAAACAGCGTGGGGCGTGGGCAGCGCCTGGATGGGTGACCCTCTGGGTGCTTTTCACGTGTTGTTGGCAAAATAGGTGGTTCGGAACCCACCTTAATAAAAAGAATTGAGGGGAAAAATGTTACCCCCTCTCCCTGTCAGTAGCGCGGTGGAAGGGGAAGTTAGTGCGGGGACACAAGCCTGGAATACAACGTATGTGTAACTTCGTAAACTCCAGAACAGATGGAATGAGGTTAAGTGTGAGTCTGCGAATGGGGATTAACATTAAATTCATGATGTCAGATTGTAATTTTAGAAATTGAGCTCTACTGGAATTCTGATTCGAATCGCGTCTTGCTTTTATAGCAGAGAATACACATTTATTACATTGCTTCGTATTTGTTAAACTTAATGTTCGACCGATTCGATTTTCTTGCATTTCTTTAGAGTAGATACCGGTGTTGACTTTATAATTTATTATTGGTGATAAAAAACAAAACTTCACTTTGTCCTTCAAAACATATTTCAAGGTCATTGAATTTTTTCGCAAATATCTCGTAAACTAAAGCCGATCGCGAAAAACTTTACAGGGGAATGTTGTGCAGAATGGTGACCTTGACAACATGTTCCAAGGTCGTTGTAACCGGAGTACTTCGTAATTAGCAAGAATTCAACACCCTTTCGACGATGTTACCAGCACAGTAGAGAATTATTTTTGACGTGCTCGGTTTCGTGATTCCCGGAACTTAGAATGTTCACAGGAAGTGTTGGTACGAGATCGTTAACGGGGCCGTTAAGGGTAGAAATATTGGCAATTTGCAGAATCCGTGGCGCGACGCGTGCCTCGCATTCCTCGTGTTCGCCCACTTTCTTAAAATAGCCGCGAGACAGTCCGTCGACGAAATCTTGAACGTTTCACGGGATTTTCGACGACGGAACATGAATTTTGCTGAATTTGATGACCTATTCTACTGTGACCTTGAGTTGACCTTGAACTGAGAAATTTATATTAAGAAGCAACTCCTCGTGTGTAAGAAATCTTCATCATGTCTTTCATTTGTTCAAAGAAAATTGAATCTTCGTTAACAATCAGCGAAAAGATGACGGTGACCAGTTTGTTGGAGCAAACACGCCTAGTTCCTACTGTTCCCAAAGGTCAGATCCAGAATCGGCTAGCAGCTCATTAATTTCAATTATCTCTAATCATAAAATATTTACGTTCAACTATTTTACAGCGTCCCTGGCCGAAGGTTCAATTATTTCATAAAACCGGAAGCTGCTCTAACTGATATAAACTTACTTCAGAAAGCCAGTTACGAGGACGGTCATGTTGAGCAAACTTTACGACGTTACATTGGCCCGTTACAGCCCGGTTATTTGCCTCCGCCACCATGGTGCATCAACTTATCTGGTTACATTTGTCGCTAACTGCGCAACCAGAAATACGTTCGGCTTGCTCTTGGTCGAAATCCGCCGCGGAAGGTTTAAACCGATTATACTTCCGAACTGCGACCTACCGAACAAACAATATTTCCCACTAAACAACGTAATCCTGGCTTAGGAGAAACGAACAAATAGCAATTTACTGTCTCTGTATCGCGCACAGTAAAATAACGTTCTACGGTAACGCCCGCGAAAGATTGAAAAAGTATCGATAAACATTGTACTAAATATCAATAAACAAACAAATATTAGTTCACATCAAAAACAAATAAGCTAGTAATTTAAATAATAGTTATAAAAATTTTTGGTCAATATATTTTGATATATTTTGAAAATTGTTATAATACGCATATTTTTACAGACGCAAACAAATACATCTTGAAAATGATTCAAAAGTGAATCGAAACGTCGATGATTATTTGATAATCTGCAAAATTGTTTATTGATTTTTTAATTGATCGAACCGTAGCGCCAATAACACTGGAAATTTAATATTAACAAATGTCAAAACTGTGGCCAATGTTCCATTTATGTCACTGCAGTGATTGTCAATTCTCTGAAAAGCAGCACTAGACGAATCGAACGAGTTGCTGCACCCACGAAGCACGATTCACGCGTCCACTAACAATAAAAGGAAGGGTTAAATTATGTCAAAACATAATTAGCCCGGAGAACGATGAACAAGGCTCGTAATACCCGGCATTTCCCGGCGCTGTCGTAATTTCTCCAGCAGTTTCGTAAGAGCGAAGACACTCGGAATGTCTGCGGAGGCGCAGGAAAAAATCGAACGAGCATCGTCGGTCGTCGGGGCGCCAGAAATACCGAGAGCAGAATCGACGACAGACAGAAAGAGAAGCGCCGCGGTTTTAGCGCCGTAGAACAGAACGCTGTCGCTCGGAAAACAAAATTAATCGCGCGCCGCTGCGTATGCCTTTATTTCCAGGGAACGAAGAGACCAACAGCGAGTGAGAGAGAGAGAGAGAG